>CM065360.1:17245464-18483574 GCA_033032245.1 Poecilia picta
CTTTTTGACCCGCCTTCAAGTGACTTTTTTGTTCATGAGATATGAGAGAGATGTCAACACAGTATAGAACGAAGCTTGATATCAATTTAAATATTGTTAGGAAATTTAGGTCACCTAAATTTGATGACTTTAGCATTATCCTTATTTCATCCTAGCATGAATGCCACTTTAAAGTCCAGTAACTCCTCACATATATTGAAAACAAAACAGAGCCCAGAGTGAAGCCTTGAGGTACACCACATGAACATGGCACAGGGACAGAACAGTGTCACAAATCTGAACATTTAAAGCATCCCTCCACAACGAAGAGCTCAATTTGAAATTATTAGATTTCTAGATTGTTAAGACGGATTGTGCGAGTTTAAAATGTGCCTGTCTTAATGTCATTTGCACAGAATTGAGAGCTTTTATATTAATAAAACAAAAAAGTATGTTAAACCTCAAAAGTAACATATTGAAAACAAGTCAGGGCCCAGATGATAGTCTTGAGGAACTCCACAAGAATCTTCAATACTACCATATTTTAAGCCCTCCATAAAAGGAGAACTCAATTTTGATATTTTTAATTTGATTTAAAATATAGATTATAACTTTTCTCTAGGCTATCGTATATATGCAATTTAAATGTCCAAATTGCTATTTTATATTTAATGACTTGTTTTTTTGCACAGGCAATGTTTTGGCCACCTTAAATGGCAGCGTTCTGGACAGTCCATCTGAAGGTCAGAGCACCACAGCGCCCACAGAGACGGAGGCGCAGAGCGTTCAGAACGTGCTGGTGCTGAGCGGAGGAGAGGGATACATCGACTTCCGCATAGGTGGGCGCAAACTTTCACTCAATTTGCTGTTTTCTTAGTAAAACACATACATGGTGTTAGCTACTATGTCACTTTTCTAATAATATTTTATTCAGAGCTACATTTTTGGGTAACACTTTATTTGAAGGGGTGCGAATCCATCCATCCATCCATTTTATTTACACCCTTGTTCCTTAGTGGGGTCGGGAGGTGCTGGTGCCGATCTCCAGCTAACGTTCTGGGCGAGGCGAGGTCACCCTGGACAGGTCGCCAGTCTGTCGCAGAGCAACACAGAGACACACAACCATGCACACACACTCACACCTAGGGACAATTTGGAGAGGCCATTTAACCTGACAGTCATGCTTTTGGACTGTGGGAGGAAACCGGAGTACCCGGAGAAAACCCACGCATGCACAGAGAGAACATGCAAACTCCATGCAGAAAGACTGGGAATCAAACCCAGAACCTTCTTGCTGCTAGACAACAGCTCTACCAACTGCACCACTGTGCAGCCCATGTCAGCGAATAAGACTGACATAAACATGATTTAACACCTGTCATGAACATGAAGGAGTTTTCATGAATGCATATGACTGTTGTCACTAAGTGTCATTTGGTAAATAATGACACTTTTAATGCAATATTAACACTTTTAATTGAGTTTTAGTACAACTTTGCATTAAAAGTGTCCAGTATTTACCAAAAAATACAAAGTTGGCTATTTTAATGCCCTTTCAATGCAACGTTTAGTGATACTTTGCATTAAAAATGTCATAATTTACCAAATGGCACTTAGTGACAACAGTCATAAACATTTATGAAGACTCCTTCATGTCACACTTCAAATAAAGTGTTACCCATTTCTGTGTACTAATGTCACTTGTCCTATGTAAGCTAATTAACTGACCAAAGAGGTGTTTTATTTTCAATGAATTATAGGAATAATTGTGTCCTGATCCATGGTTTTATGTTTTTTCCTGCAGGTGATGGGGAGGATGATGAGACGGAGGAAGGTGACAGCGGCGGTGGGGCTTCGCAGATGAAACCTGCTTTGAGCAAAGCTGAGCGGAGCCACATCATCGTCTGGCAGGTGTCCTACGTGCCGGAGTGACGCCTAAATCTGCTTTAGCAGTTCACCCGAACATCCTACTGAAGAAATCTCCCTCTCTCCTCCCCGCGCCCCCAGAAGCTTCAAGCCACTAAAACTTTGTAATTATTCCCCGGTCATGTTCCCTTCTGGCTCTGAAAAAAGAACAAACCCTTCAAGCTGCGCATCTTTCCTTGTAACTATTAAACACCCCGTCCTGACCCCTTCACCTTTAAACTTTAATGCCTTGTAAGTACCTCCTTTGACCTAGTTATCTGCTTGCCATCCTGTGTCTGTCCCACACAGGGCCTTGTAACCATCATCATAAGCCTTGTAACTACCTCCCTCCTCTGTAACCATCGAATACTCACTCTTTAAGCACACCTTATCTCCGATATTCAGTCTCGGTTGCATCGGGCCCAGAGCTCCTAATAATTTTTGCCATTAAGTTTGCTATCTATGGAAACTTCAATCTAAAAACAAAAACAAGAAAGGAGAGCAACAGATACAGCAATGTGATGGTAGATGAAGTTGTATTTTCAAAAAACAACAACAAAAAAAAGTACATTTTACGGTTCTTATGCAGTGATATAAGTTAAAGTAAAATACATTTGGTCCCAGTGAAAGTAAATGTTGAATAAGTTGAGAAATTACATTTCTTTCCCCCCTTAAAACGCTTTACAGCCTGATTAGGTCCTGACTGAAAACATGCAGCGCCTTGAAAAACTATTCTTACTCCTTGAAGCTCTCCACATTTTGTCATGTTACAACCATGAATGTATTTTATTGGAATTTTACATGATGAAGCAACAAATTCATTTAAAGGTTTCAGAGTAAAAAGGGGAGCTAAGGCAAATCCACAGCAAACATTTAGGATTTTAGAATTAGTAACTCATCATTTAGCCTCTCATCCTTCTTGTGTCTAACTTTAGGTGATTCTTCCCTGTCTGTGCTAAACAAAAGCATCCAGCTCGCAGCATGACGCTGCCACCACCATGTTTCACTGAGCGGTACGGTGCTTTCAGGGTGACATGCAACATTAGTTTACAACAAAACAGCCGTAATTTTGTAAAGAAAATTAAAAACACGCACAAGTGAATTCTCTTTACTAATCAAGTGGTGTTTTTCAGGATTTATATAATGGATTATCAGAGTTAAAGGTGCTAAATACAAATGCATGCCTCTCATTTCAATTGCGTTAAAGTTTATGGATGTAACGTGACAAAATGTGGAACGGTTAGTAATTTTTCAAGGCACAGACGTGTTCAGTGAGAAAAATCCTGGAAATATGTGGTGCAGCCGCAGCAGTCTGAGACAGGTGAAAGGTCAGACCGTTTCCACATCCAATCAGACTGGTAGTTTAATATTTTGGCTCCTAAAAGATTTCCCTCTTTGATTGGCTGTGGATCAGATGCTTTGGTGTGAAGCAGGTAAACAGTGGCATGCTGTTATTTTATGTACAGGGATAACTGTAAATGTCCAGACGCACTGAAGCCCATCCTCTTTGTTCAGTATGGAAACTTGTGCATTGATCTCTATCTGTGGATTAAATATTAAAACATATTTGTGTGCCGAAAGCAATCGCCTTGAGTGTGTGCTGGGTTTCTTTTTGTTTTCATCAAAGGAGGATGCAACAAGTACAGAGCAAAAAAAAACGTCTCAGAAAGATTCAACTTGATCCATTTTTATTGCAGTTATGACAGGCTGCAAACTGAGCCTGGTATAAAAATACAAAAGCAGTAACAATAGAGTTCAATGCTGTTCAAAAGCTGGAAATTTTATATTCAAGTACTTCCACATGGTCATTTTTACACCCACAGAAGACATGGAAAACTCAATACAACTGAAAAAAGGCTATTTTTATGTTTTAATAAATATCAATTTTCTTTTTTTAAATCGTGTAATGAGTCAGTTTCAAATCCATTGTCTTCATAATTCCAGTTTCTTAGTGCAACAAGTTATCGTTATAGCTTCTTATAAAAACTAAAAATATTACTGGCCTTAACTATTTCAATCTATTTAATGCACCTTTGATTTGTTAAAGGGGCAGTGTTATGTATTTTCCAGGCGCCTAGTGTCATTTTTTTTTAGCAAATCAAATAACTATGTTACCTTCAGTTGTAAATTTGACTTTGTAATTTAATGTTTTGAAATTGGGCCTCTGTCTCTTTAAGAGACTTCGCATTTCAAGAAGTCACAACTGTGTTCCATGCTTAACAACATCTTTACCAGCATTGCACAGAGCAGCAGCTGGTATAATGAGCTCTGCAGATGTGCAGTTCCACCAGGTGTTTGCTAATTGCTGCTGGCTAGTCTGAAGGAGCTAAGCAAGAAGCTCTGTGATGCTCTTAAGGTTGGAAATTGCAGCTCCAAGGAAGAGCTTTGTCATCAGCGCTGGCCCATCACAGCTGAATGGTTGCCATGAGAGAGTAAAGGATTTCCCAACCATGTATGAAAGGATCAAAGCAACACTCTAGGTATGTTTTCATAACATCATAACATGATGCAAAGCTCAAAAAAGTCAATTTCACATAATACTGCCCCTTTAAGTTTCCCCATCAAAAATGTAAACCAAGGAAAAGACGCAGGAAAGCAGAGATGACCTTTCTTTGCTACAAACTACCGGAGCTAAAAAGATGAAGTTAAGCTCTAGAAGGTCTGTAAACGTCAGTAGATCCAGTTGTTGGCGCTGCTCTCCCAGCGGTGGAGCTCGTCCTGACGGAACCACAGCCAGATTTCCTTCTGGGCGCTCTCCACCGAGTCGCTGCCGTGGATCACATTCCTGAAAACAAAGATTGAAAGTTGCTCCTCTGATCATCATCATCCCGACATAAAATGAGCAAGTACTTTCTGAAAACACGACAATGTAAAAAAAGTAATACAATCGCCCTTTTGTTTTTAACAAACAATATATCCTCACAATGACGTCAAAAGATTTCTGAGATTGTTAATTCAAGGCTTACTATCCTGCAGTTTATTCTTACCCAGTATAACTAGAGCACTGTTTGCATGTTCCCACGGATAAAACACTGAGATCAGACCCGTAACTTGCGGAATAAGGTGATGAAATGACTTACCTGCCCACTTCCACACAGAAATCTCCCCGGATGGTTCCAGGAAGTGAGTCTGCGGGATTGGTCTCGCCCAGCATCTTGCGAGCGGTTTTCACAACATCTAAACCCTGCCACACCTACGCAAAAAACAGGACGCTTTGAAACACAACACATCAAAACGTTGCTGAGAAACCCGTTGAGGAAACCCACCATTGCAACAACTGGTCCAGAACTCATGTAGCTTATTAGGCTGCTGTAGAAAGGCTTGTTCCTCAGCTCCCAGTAATGTTCGCTTAGCAGCTCCTCAGACGCCTGGTGTGCAACCAAGACGAATACATTCATTTACCAGATTGCGTCTCTGATCCACTCCGCAGCACTTCAACCACAAGTGAATACCTTTACAAGCTTAAGAGCAACAAGTTTGAAGCCTCTCTTCTCAAAACGACGTACTATTTCTCCCACCAGTTTCCGCTGCACACCGTCCGGCTTCACGGCGATGAAGGTGCGTTCGTTCACTCCCGTCCAGCCTGAAACGGCACACAAGGAACTGTTTAACGTGAGCATAGGATGCGTTTGAGGCCCACGACAACTCAGACCAAACGTATCAAACTCAAACCAGCATTCCAAACTCGACACTGAATTTCCAGCAAGCATATTTAAAGATTATGTCATTAGAATAGAAGACTTTATTGTTTCTCAAGTTGGAAATACAGTTGCAGGGTTTCCCCAGAAAACTTGCTAAGCCCGGTGCTCTGAGCTCTGGGGAAGTCATCCAACCACCTGCCATGTTTTTAAGTTCAAAAATGTTTAAAATTGACAGAAAATTTGGAAATATCACTTGATAACTATGCGTTATTGGAAGACTGGAAGTTAAGTTAATACCTAAACTCCAACTATAAGGTCCTAAAAAAGGGAATCATTAAAAAAAACACTAAAATAAATTAACATTGCAAAGCCTGGTGAGGACACAGGTAAAGTCTGGTGGCCCGCCAGGCTTATAATACACTGTGGGAAACCCTGAATTGGATTATTAAGTAAATCTGTATCATTAAACAGTCATTGTCTGTGTTACTTGATTTTAATTATGCTCTTTGTTTACCAATTATCTACATAAAAACCCTCTTCACTGTTAATGACCTATTAACAGGGCGTTTGCGGTGGCAGCTCCCAAACTTTGGAACTCTTTGCCAATGTCGGTAAAACAGGCCACTTCTCTGGCAACTTTTAAATCTGCTCTTAAGACTCACCTTTTTTGGCTGGCCTTTGATTCAGTTTGAGCTGCTGTCACTTTTAGTTACTTTTATTGTTTTTATATTACTTTTGGTGACGTTTATTATGACTGCATATTTGGGTATGTTCTTGTATTGTATTATGTGTCTTCAATTTAAGTGATTGTATTTTTGGTGTTAGTGTGCTTTTAATTTCTATTTCACTTGTTTAATTCTGTGCCTGTACAGCACTTTGGTCAGTGGTACTGTTTTAAAGTGCTATATAAATAAACTTGACTTGACTAAACAAAGGTGAAACTATAAAATATAGCAATATAAAGTCATTCTAGAATTTCTGAAGGCAACTGTTTGCATAAATAAACAATGCATGTAACAAATAAATCCTAAAATACCAGGTTCAAATAACCAGCCTCGATGTTCTCATCCATTGATTAGCATCGCCCCCTAGTGGGCACCTATAAAAATGCTGACATTCACAATTTGAAATTCAACTTAATTCATCTCAATAAGCATAAGGCTTATTGAGATGAATTACAGGAAAATATTCCAGTATTTTCATGCGCATCAGCAGCTCTGTAGTATATTCTGGATTTAAAACAAAGTACCTGCAGCAGGTGCTCAAAGATCTGCACATCGACATCATTTCTAGCCACACCCGTGCACACCCCGCTGTCCGAACCAGAGGTTAGGAACCTCACCGGTTTCATCAATCCGCGCCTGTTTGGGAACCAGATCCTCCAGTTCCTGCAGCTCTCGCTGGGACCTTTTTGTCGGCCTCATTGTTAGGACTCTGTCTGCAGCAGCCTATCAGATCCCACAGTCTGCGCACGAGCACAAATCTTCCCAATAAGCAGCGCGCGAACCCCTGAGCTAATAATAGGATGATGAATCAACTTTTCTGACAATGAGGAGCGGAACGCAGAAGCCACGGCTGAGGCAGCACGTTGGTTAGTAATAATTCATTAGTTCGGGTTGTTTTAGTCACATTTAGCTGTCTGGACTAATGCAACCCTCCAGTTAAAGTTAGAGAGCTTCTCAACTCTACTGTACCGGGTATAAGTGTTGCCTTCGGCTAGCCGAGGAGGAGACTCTGCCCCACCAGCATCTCCTGTAAACTAAAAAATATCACGTCGTAAAACTCAAAGCGAGGCTCGGAAAACTACCAACCAGCGACTAAAATACATGTAACACCAACCTGACTGGAAGAGTTGTGCAAAAATAGACAGAAACAGGCAAATCATGGTCGATGCAGGACGGAGCAAACTGTGGTCTGATGGGAATGGAGGGAGGAGAGCTACGTCACGTTGCTAAGGAATGCTCCAAAGCGCGAGCCTGTATGGCAAACCCGTAAATATTTAATAGGTACACTAGGCTCTACAAAGCAAAAATCCGTTATTATAAGATTTCTTCTACAAATTAGAACCATTTCTAGTTTTTTTATTTCCCTAGCTTGCCAAACTGCAATCATAGAGGCTCCTTATATTTTTTGTCGATTCATATACTTGCAACAGTATCTCACCTTTCAAAGCATGCAACAGTGGTAATCATTCATAGATATTAAGCATCTTCAATATAAAATGAATTACTTGAACCTAAAACTTCCCTCTGCTGCCTACACAATTGGCTGAATGTAGAAGCTTCTGAGTTAAAAGCTGTTAAAAGATGTGAAGGTGTTTGTACAGAAGAGATCTTCTATTAGATTAGAATAAGTAAGTGTAACTCCATCATTATGGGATTTTTTTTAAGTGTTTATTTTTATAGTTCATAGTCTGCACATAAATCCCCATGGAAAAGAACTTCAGATTCCACTGCATTTCTATTTTTGGCATTTTTACAGAGCCCAGGGCGCATTGGTACCATCTATCCACAGTACTCAACACAAAATGTCTTTTGCTGGAATTATCACTCAAATGTCTCTCAAAACATGGGTCAAAAGGACATGTAAAAAAAGATGTTTAATATTTATCAGCACAATTTTGAATTCATCCTGTACATTTTGTCTATGTTTATTTTTGTTTATACCGGTACTTAAAATTTAAAACAAAGGATTTTGTACATTTGTCTGATTAGAAGCAGACATGAATGGTGTAGTGATTGGGTTTAGATGATGTTCTAGTCAAACTGCACCGTAGAACTGCTTTAACCTAAACTGCACACAGCTGGAGAATTTTTTTGTAAGTCATTTTTGTGCAATGTGCTGCAACTGACAGTGACAGTCTTCATACTGGTTTGTCCAGGATTCAAACATGGAACCTTCTTGCTGCAGGGCAGCAGTACAAAACAGCAGCAAATTAATTTAATGAAGAAAACAAACATCACTTGAAGGAGCCGGTTTGATCCCGCTTTTAATATTTAGCACATACAAAACATACACGGTTCTCTATGAGATTATAAAGAAACCTTATTTGAGTCCAGCATTCAGCAGCAGCTCAAACGAGTCCCTGAAAAAAACCGTTCTGGTTCACACCGCTGTCCCCTCTTTCCTCCGATTCTCTTCTTCTTGTCTGCGGAAATATTCTACGTTGAACACCACATCCCTCTGTAAGGGCAAGGCCGGCTCCTCTGTCACCACCCTGCCTCCAGCTCTCCCACGCTGTGCCAGGATCATGGCACGGAGCAGGGGAGGGTAGGGGACGTAGCGCGCCGGAGGCTCCGGGAGGGGCTGGAAGTCCTTGAACTGCTGCTCCATGTCTTTGGGAATCAGGCGCCAGTCGTGGTACATCACCTTCTCCACCTCCTTCACCTCTTTTTCCTGTTTGCCTATCAAGTACATTTTATTAATAGAGTAGGTGTGATTTTTAATATGTACTTGGTGCATTTTTATCACAACAAAAAGACATACTAATAATTTTAATTATTTAGATTAATTTTGTCACTTTACAACCACAAACTGTTTTTTTCCTCATGGTGCAACAACACTATATCCTAGGTTTTGAATATGTTTTACAAAGAAAACATGTGCATCCTGTTGGGATACTCCTAAATACAATTCAGTGCAATAAATTCTCTGCAAATGTGTTTTTTCAGTGCAAAGAATGTGAAGGTCTCAGATGTTTGCTAAAGAACAATAGGAAACAAAATCTCAATACAAAAAAAAGAAACAAAATCTTGATACAAAAAGATTTTGCATCAAACGCAGTTTGTGGTTCTAATGTAACAAGAGGTATGAAAACCTTTGCAAGAATCAGTAACTGATGCAGTCATTTTTAAAGCCAAACGTAAAAGTGATTAATTTTTTTCAGTGTTAGATACGACTAAGCCACCTTATTATGTGCAACAGTAAATATTCATACAGCATCCAGGATCCTTACAAACAAGAAAAAGCTCAGAGATTAAGATTACCTTTATATGTGAGGATTCCCCATGCTTTGCCATGATCCATGTTCTATAAAAGTAAAGAGAACAGATGATTTCCAAGTTTGTGCTTTTTCACAAAACAAACATGTTAATGTTTCATTTGTTGACATATTGACCTGCAAACTCAACACTCAACACCATTAGTGCAAAGGATTGAAATATTCAGCAGAAGTTGGCCTTAGTTGAGACACATTTTACAACTTTTATTGAAGTGTTTTTAGCATTGTTACATAATGGTGAGCCATTAATTAATCTGCTATGCACTTAGCACTAGAAAATACAATTTTTATTAGTGAAAAAGAGTCTCAGGTGGATATTGAAATCAATTGGGCTGAGGTTTGTGGACAATAAAAAGTGCTCTGTAATGCCTGTTTGTTCTGAATCAAAGATGAAAATGACTGGAAGCTGCACACGTATTTTATTTGTATGCATATTTCCTCCTTTGAGTCTTCACATTTAGGTAGGACAGCTTCTTCACCTTTACTTTAAGGTAGACATACCTTATATGTGTTTGTTACAGAAAAGCTCAATTTTAGCTTCATCTAATAAAAAGCATGAGCTTTCTGTTAAATTCCCAAAACAGATTAGAATACTCAGCATTCACGTTTGTGATGGTAGGAGCGGAGAGGCCTGATCAACCGAAATGAAATAAGAGCAGGACAGCTTCAGTGGTGGAGTGTGTACAGTGCTGTCCAGCTCACCTCGGCTGTGTAGTCCACCTTGACCTTGGTGATCTCCCAGTAGCTGGGCTCTGGATGTTCCTCCAACCAGGACTTGCGGGTGAACATGCGGCCGACTCCGAACAGCCTCATCCCCGCTAGCAGGGAGAAGAGGCGGCTCTCCCTGCGGACGTCCTGCCAGGCCAACACGGGCAGCATCTTCCCAGTGAGAGGCCGCCTCATGCTCTCGTAGTCCAGGGCGTATTTCTGCGACTCCTTCGGCCGAGACTTCAGCTCCCGGTACGCCCGGATCTTCCGAGCCATTTCTGCGATGAGACGGAGCCGCTTCTTTTTCACCATGATCGCAAGTGGACAAACACCCGGTCACAGTGAACCCTGAGGACGAAAGTGGTTGTTACGTCAACCTGGCTGGGGCGGAAATGGTGTGTAAGCGTAGCAGATTTCGGCGCTACAAACACGTTCAAATTACTGATAGGAGTCAGTAAACGGTAACCACCCGGTATGAAACTCCAGGTTATCTACTAATGATTAAATATATTAGTTTCAATGCCTGAAAATGGCCAAAGAAATTAACTCCTAGTTGACCTCAGTGAGCAAAGCACACATTTTCCGCACACATGGTCCGTTCATAAAAAGTCCCTGAAAGAACTGTGACTGCAATTTGGTTCCGCAGCAGAAAAATTTTGGTTCCAGATATACTACTAATACCCATTCAAATATTAATAAGTCTTATTTCTTTTTATGTGCAAAATTGATTTTATAGATTATAATTTTAAATAAAGTAGACAACGGATAACAGCAGTACTTTAAATTACTCAAGAAGAAAGCTTTTTATTTGAGAAGTATGAATGTTGTACGGATGTATCCCAATGAGTGTTTTTTTTACTTCTTTCAGCCAAAAGATTAACATTAATTGGACTTTGTTACCTTAAGTAATAATTAGAAAAATATATTTCATGCATTTGCAGGACAGATCATGTAAAAAAGAAACAAAACCTTTACTGAATCTCTTCAATCAAAATAAGTGTGTTGACTAAAACCGTTTTCAATTTAAGAAATTTTCCTCATTATTAGAACCTGGTATAATGTCACATGCCGACATCCATTTCTGCATGAAGGCCTCCATTTTCAGTTCATTTGGCTAATTTTTTACCCTATAAACACTAAAATTTTAGTTTTTTGATGGAACTGCAGGCGAATGAGGAAGAGGTGATCTGGTCCCCTTCAGATAAAAGACAAGAGAAATGAAATTGGAGTAAAAAAGAAGAAAAAAAGTTAAAAAAGCGATGGTGGCGCGCGGGACTTAAGATATATGCACGCGAGGTCTGACCCCTCAGGACTGAAAATACATTTGTTTACTGCTCCTTTTGACCAAACACTCTGGTCAATAAAAACATTTTAAACATGTTTGTCTTTTTGCCTATAATAAGTGTATTTTAGAAATGTTTTTTTCTTTTATGCCATGCTTTTGGCTTAGGCTTGATGTTTTCTGTCTTCTTTCTTTTGGCGTCTTAAACTTTGGACTGCCTTGTTTATGAATGGTGCTAAATAAGGCCGCCTTGCCTTAAGGTCGGAAACTTCTTTTTTTCCCCCTTGTTAATTCCTGAAGCAGCCACACAAGGCCTCATTTGAATGCTGATATTTTTACTGTTTATTTTAAACTCTCTGATTATGGCATAAACTGCTGCTTTGTGACCGCCTAGATGAGTCAGTATTTCAAAATGTTAACAGCCTGACCACTCCGTTAAGGTTTGGTTTGCTATTCTACATATTTAGAAAATTGATTTTTATTTGTTCAGTGGAGACTAAAAGCCTAAAAACAATGTTTGCAAACAATTTCAGACTGAGGTTATTTTTTTTCTGCTGTGTTTTGAATTCATTTTCTTTTTTTTTATCTTTATGTTGCCTTGTTGCCAGACAGATTATGTTTAATTAATATTTTACCAAGCGGCCAAATTAGTCAGCAAATACTTTTTTTAGCAGTACCTATGCTCCATAAAACGCAAACATGTGAACAATTTAATTAATAAGCAGTGCTGCTTTGTTTGATTTTTCCTTCTAATTCAATTTATTTTGAATTCGCTTGTTCTATCAGACAAGCTACAAGTGACTGTAATTATGTCGTTAGCTGCTATGCGGGTTCAAACCTCCCTTAGCTCCTCCTGTATTTGTTTACACGGTCACACTGGCAGAAAGTAGGTCATGGAAAAACGAAACGAAGCGAGTCACCTCTTCGCTTCTTGTGTGTTAACTGTCTGGTAATACCCGGAATCAAAGGAAACGCCACCCCCCGTGGATTAGTCGGGTTTATGTGTCACTAGAGGCCAGTTTAACAGGTAACGACTCTACTTTTTATCCATCCTGGGTGGATGTGCGCTAACAGCTGCTAGCCGCGCAATGCTAGCTCAGTTTATGCATCAGTAGGAACGTTCTTCGCTCTGGTTGCGCAATAAGTCGCGACAAACAACAATTTGGTGATTTATACACACATAAATGGTAGCGAACAAGTAATTCGTAGTCACGACTTTATTATTTTCTTATATTTTTAAGACGAAGCTCAATCCGAGCAGTTGGCTTGCATTAGCTGCTCTGTTAGCTGAAGCTGGCAAAGAAAACATTAAATGTTATAGTGGATGTTCTTCTTTTATTTGTGTTAAATGATGTATATGGTTTTGCTGTGTGAATGCGAATGATCTGTTGCCTTACACGGATTGGATATTTTGGTAATATCCAGGCTATTTTCTAAGCCAAAACACCCGATTTTAATCTAAGAATGAGAAACAATAAATTAGATATTTGGCTGGAAGTGCAACGAATAAAGGAAAAGGTCCTCATGAAAACAAATATGATACACATCGCAATGCGAAATAAAATCAATTTAATTGAGAAAAATAAAAACATAAATATTTCTCTTTAATTACTCTTGTCGTTTTGTGGCCGCATTGTCTAAGAATATGATGTGTGTTTATATTAGTTTTATTGTGAAGAAGTTTTAATAAAAGAGGTTTTCATGTCTCTAGAAATTAGTTTAATTTTTTTAATTAAGCGTTTTTTGATCTCGGGGCCTTTGATTTATGTCTTATAGTTGCCTGTTTGAATGTGAAGGTCCAAAAGTGCCTCAATTGTACACAGTCCAGTCACATTAATGTGACCACCACGTACTTTCCACTTCAGAGTTAAATAACCAATCACAGAAGGCAGGTGGCAGCACAGTGCAGTTGAGCGTATATAAAGGGTGTGTGTGGGCTTCGGAAAACATTTCAATCGTTGGCGTAATGCAGAAACGAAGCGATTTATCCGACGTCCAAAAGGGCATGATCATTGGCTTTCGGGCCAAGGGTGGAAGCATTTCCGAAACGGCTGAGTTTGTGAACTGTTCGCGTGCCGCCGTGGTAAAAGTGTACCGTGCATGGCAAAATGGGACTGTCCAAAATCAACGACGTGGCAAATGTGGTGCACCACGGGCCATAGATGACAGAGGCGAACGACGGTTGCGGAGATGCGTTCGGGCAGATAGACGGGCTACCGTTGAGCAACTGACCACTAAAATGAACCAAGGGGCTACCACAAGTGTCTCCCAAACCACTATTCAGCGAACATTGCTGCGTCTGGGCCTCCGAAGCAGACGCCTGGTTCGTGCACCTATGCTGACTGGTGTTCATCGACGACGAAGGCTAGAATTTGCAGCCAGTACAGCAGCTGGACGTCCACTGAGTGGCGACAGGTAGCGTTTTCAGATGAATCGCGTTTTATGCTCCATCGGACAGATGGACGTTGGCGTATAAGGCGTGAAACCTCTGAAAGGAACCACCCTGCAACCATTGCAGGAACGGTACAAGCTGGAGGCGGGAGCATTATGGTCTGGGGAATGTTTTCCTGGCATTCTCTGGGTTCACTGATTATTGTGGAAGGCACGATGGATCAATACAAGTACGCATCTGTCCTTGCGGACCATGTCCACCCCTACATGCGCATTGTTTTTCCTCAGGATGATGGCATCTTCCAGCAGGACAATGCGAGGTGCCATACAGCTGCCAGTGTACGTGCGTGGTTCGAAGAGCACCAGGATGAGTTTACCGTCCTCCCCTGGCCAGCAAACTCACCTGACTTAAACCCAATCGAGCATCTGTGGGACCATCTCGATCGAGTTGTTCGCGCCATGGATCCTCAACCGCGTAATCTAGCGCAGCTGGCCACGGCATTAGAGTCGGCATGGCTCAACATCCCAGAGAAGACCTTCAGGGACCTAAGTGACTCTCTTCCTGCACGTCTCGTAGCAGTTCGCTCTGCGAAAGGTGGTTATTCTGGCTTTTGACAGATGGTCACATTAATGTGACTGGACTGTGTATTTCTGAAAAATCTTAGTATAAATAAACTATTAAATTACTTTTCAAACAAATGTTAGGGTCTATTTGACAAGTAGTAGCAGCAAATAAATCATATCCCACTGCACTACAACACAGGAACCTACTAATTAAACACTAAAATAATTACATATTGCTCTCAAATATAATAGCTGCACATTTTCACTGGAAGAGTTTTCATCTAAATAGTAGTTAATGCATAATTATCACATTTAAAGGCTTTTGTAAATCCATTTACTTAACATTTTGTTTACATTACCATGTTTGTAAACATATTTAAAAACTTACTTATTACAGTGTTGAAAGTTTGACACTTAACTATGGAAGATGTTTTAAAATAAGGTTATATAGTTAGAAAAAAGTAGGATAGCAAAGGGTTTGCTGCAAGGATGTGCAACTTATCAACTGATGTGAAATTACAACTGATTAGTAGTAATTTAAAAAAAACAAATATTATTTTGTCATATTCTGCACCATCTTTGAACCTTTTGCACCAAAATATAGAAACCCAGGCAGAGGAAAATACTGTGGAATCAAGAATTTTAGATGTTAATCTAAGAAATCTGGGTTTGTGATCTAAGGAATCTTGTTGTTCCCTCAGAGGAAAGCAGGGACGGAGACTGTACCGGTCGCTGACTGTGACCCTCTGAGCCTAGGCTGGTCCTTAAAAGCTATGCTGTAAAGTAATCAATATATGTGTCTTTAGTTTAAGCTGCACTCAATATCGATACATCCCTCAAAGAGAGTCGGACATGTTGGTGTAAAAACTTGGAGGAAGAAGTTACGACGCATGCTGGTTTGTTTTCCTTCAGCCGCTGGACTAATGCTGCTCCTTAAACATCTGGACTAAAGCCGGATCGAGTGACGAAGCTCTTCTACTTGTTCGACTCTGCTACCATGTCAAGACGAAGCAGGAACAGCCGGGCTTGGCGTTACGTTTGGGGTGGGATACGAAGGGACGCCGACGCCCGGGCCCTCGTGTTGGCCTCTGAAGCCGAACAGTGGCGCTACGACCGACTGGAGGTAAACCACTCAAACCCGGAAATCGTTTTGGTTCATGTGATGCAGAAAAGGGAAATGTCTGGTCTTTAAAAAACGGCAGATTCGTGTTTTGATTCCCCTCATGTGTTGAACATTAAGAGTTGTTCTTTAAAATCTCTCTGTAAAGTACAGTGATTCTGACTCGGAGGCGGACTACTCGGCCGTGATGGTTCCTCCGGTCCCCAGTGCTGTCCCTGTCACAGGAGAGTCTTACTGTGCCTGCGACTCCCAGGCAGAAACCAGCTACAACCCTCGCCTACGAGGATTTCACCAAGTCAAAGACTGCCACTGTGGAGAGGATGACCAAGGTACGAAAGCAGCTGCAGTTTTAACAGCAACCCCTAACGTCTCAGTCAGACTGTGTTATTAAAAGCAGAGCAACAGTAGTTTTAAATCTTGAAATGGCTTTGCTAAACGTATAGAACATTCTAGAAACTGCAGAAATCTAGAAATTTAAGTCGGAAAGACATGTTTGATATTAAGCAAAAGTCCAGTCATTAATATTTGATTTCTTGTTTAATTTGCTGTCAACATGACCTCTGGTGGCGCAGATTTCGACTGGGTTTGGGATGCAAGCAGCCGTTCGACTGCAACACTGCTGACCTGCGACAATCGCAAAGTGAGCTTCCACTCCGACTACAGCTGCGGCACGGCGGCCGTCCGCGGCTCCAGGGAGCTGGCGGACGGGCAGCACTTCTGGGAAATCAAGATGACGTCTCCGGTGTACGGAACAGACATGGTAAGCATCCAGTATTCGTCGATATTCGTGAGAGGAAAAAAAAATTTGAATGCTGAATAAAAGCTGATTTGTGCTGAAATTGTTATTTCTGGACAGATGGTTGGCATTGGGACATCTGATGTCAACTTGGACAAGTACAGGCACACGTTCTGCAGTTTGTTGGGGAAAGATGCAGACAGCTGGGGGCTCTCCTACACCGGTAAGCTCAACAGTGTTATCAGGAAACATATGTCTGCTTGAAACATAACGGAAAAGTGTGATGGGTCGTGTTTTCCAGGATTGCTGCATCATAAAGGAGACAAATTGAAGTTCTCCTCCCGTTTTGGGCAAGGATCCATCATTGGAGTTCATCTGGACACATGGCACGGCACACTCACTTTCTTTAAGAACCGGAAGTGCATAGGTCAGTAAAGTTCATCTTAATAGAGCCAATCCACGTTTTACCACATTACAAAAAACCTAAATGTATTTTATAAGAATTTTATATAATAGACCAACACAAAGTAATGCTTAATTCTGATGCAGAAGAAGGTCTTTTTCAGGGTTAAAAAGAAAAAACTAGATTTTTCTTTAACTTCTTCTATGGTGATTAACAGGTGTAAATGCCCAGCAAAAAAAATACTAAAGGGAAAAATACTGCAAACTTGCTCCACAAAAATGGAGGTTCTCCACACCACTAGGGCGTGTCAATCAACAAGTCATACGGGACCAGACTCTCGGTAAACCATAGGAATATTTAGATCTACATGGTAAAAACCGGACATTCAGAAGACGGATGGAAAAAGGAAGGAAGAAAAGGTTGAGTCATACTTCATGTCTTTTACAACATCAGGATCCATCCATCCATCCATTTTCCTACACCCTTGTCCCTTAATGGGGTCGGGAGGTGCTGGTGCCTATCTCCAGCTAGTGTTCCGGGCGAGAGGCGGGGTACGCCCTGGACAGGTCGCCAGTCTGTCGCAGGGCAACACAGAGACACGCACAGGACAAACAACCATGCACACCTAGGGGCAATTTAGACAGACCAATTAACCTGACAGTCATGTTTTTGGACTGTGGGAGGAAACCGGAGTACCCGGAGAAAACCCACCATGCACAGGGAGAACATGCAAACTCCATGCAGAAAGGCCGGGGCCGGGAATTGAACCAAGAACAACATCAGGATAATTTTTATAATTTAGGTAGTATTGCCTACTCCAGACTCCCCCTAGTGGCCTGGAGCACTTCTACTTGCAGATGTTTGGGCTATTTGTGGCGTTTTCTCTTTTTATTCTATTTCCTCTGATTGCAGCATTTTTGCTTGTTGTTGCTGCAGTTTTTACAGCGTTTTTCTGTTGCATTTGTGTTGGTGTGTTTTGGAGTTTGCATTATCCATGAATTTGGAACACATTTCACCGTTTGCTATACATTTGCACCTGTCGCCCACCTTACTCTTTACTTACGTGCTCCAAAATAAAATCCAGTCATTTACTGTTTTTTGTTGTTTTTTTTTTACTTCAGGTGTTGCTGCCACAGAGCTGCACAATAAGAGGTTTTATCCGATGGCGTGCTCCACCGCGGCCAAGAGCAGCATGAAAGTCATCAGGTCTTGCTCCACGCCGACCTCTCTGCTGTACCTCTGCTGCGCCCGCCTCCGCCGCCTTCTCCCGGACTGCATGGACACGCTGGATGTGCTGCCTCTGCCGCCGGGCCTGCGCCAGGTCCTCCACAACAAGCTGGGCTGGGTGCTCAGCCTGAACAGCGGGCCCACGGAGGAGACCGCAGAGGGGCGCGAGCGGCCCCCGCACTTACCCGCAACCCCGCCGGCCGAGCCGTCGTTCTCCGAGAGCGACTCGGAGGGCTGCGCGTCCGACCCCGAGGCCTGCCAGAGGAAGAGATGCCGCTGGACGTGACTGGAAAGCTCAGACAGCAATTCCGCTTCAAAAAGCGCTCGCGGCGGCAAACCAGGGCAGGGAGGAAAACCTCCGGGACTGACGGAGCGGAGCGGAGGGAGCTGTGCATCTTTACTGTGACTTTTTCCTCATGCTATTCGTGTCAGCATCCCAACATTTTCAGTCATCTGTAGAAATATATGACCATACTGTATAATCTACCACCGTTGTTGCCATTCTTATATGGGAATTAGTGAACTTCTGGGATGTGTAATGTACAGTGCAACACTGACATCAAGTAAGGCCAAATTTTGGTGGTCATCTTGGTAATTTGAAAAAAAAACAACCCTGTTTTTCTTTGTGGTGTTGTTGATCTAAATGTTCCTGGTGCATTACAGAAGCAACCTACCCACTTCATTGCTTCTGATCATTTTATTCTGTTGTCAAAGTGAAAAGCAGTGAATATTATTCAGTAAAATTAGATCATTTTTAATTCTAGAAGTGGAAACATCCTGAGTGCACTCTGCCTCTTTTTATCCTCTACTAACAAAACTATGTTTTTGTCTTTCTTGAAACAAACACCGCTAAAGGCTTACCTTACCCTCCTTGTATCGTGGCAGCATTTATAAATCCATCTGTAGTTTTTAGCTCCTTTAGCGTCTACGTTGAACACATTTACGCACATTATTTATGTTTCAAAACTTTTTAAAAATGTGATTTTCTATGCCAATGTATTTAACATTAAACCTTTTGTACAGTTCCGCTTATCCAAAGATGGGTTTTTTTTTTAATCATTATTTCCCCGTTTTCTCCTCTTTGGTCAGGTTTAGGTCTCAAAGGTCTCATAGCGGTGTGGAATGTAAGTCCTAACACTTCCTTGAGTTGTTTATTTTTACTCCACTATTTACTTTTGTCAATTTTTTTGATGTAGTTAAGAAAAAACGTCTGAACCTGTTTGTAAATAAACTAAGAAAGTGTGGTCTCACCATCATCTAAGTGAAGTTTTCTCTGCTCTTCTCACTAATAAATCAAGTAATCTCAGCAAATGTATTTTCTGTCTTGTTCTCTGGGTGTGTAAACTTCTTTAAAGTTTAATATTTGACCCAATAGCTTTTGGCTACTACATGTGTAACGCGCCAGTTCGACGCTATGAAGCTTACCGGAAATTGCCTTCACTGTAAACAACAACCATCCTTCACTGCGGAGAGAAAAGTGCCGAGCTGAACAGTTGGCTGTGTGTGTTCATTTAAAGTTTTGGAAGCGCTGCAAACACGGACTGAATGTCTTCGTCCAATTCTTCCGCCGCCTTTGCTAAAATATCCTAAAATGCTAAAACGGCGCAGAAAATCGACGTCATTGTTCATAACTTCTCCTTCTGTTCACTGATTGGCCCGGTAGAAATTCCACGATTTATGAAGTTGTGCCCAAGTCGTTTCCATCATGTATTACTGCGGTTTATTTTTATTTCTTCATTGTTAATAGCGACTTGTCTTCTCCTCTCACCAGCCTCCTGGCCGTGTAACCGTGTAGGATAACTTTGAATTATCCTCCTGCCTCATTTGTCATAGTTCCAGATGTTTTTAGCTCTTTAAATCATAAGTAGGTGAACTGGAGCTAACCTTTCCCATGTATTTCAAATTGGTTTATTTTTTGACAATCCTGGGGTGACTGCAGCTCCTCCAAAATAACATTTCAGCAGTGATTGTTCAATGTTTCATGTCTATGCTTTTAATTTGGAGGAGGTTTGTGCTGTTTCTTTTCTTCTATAGAAGTGAATAAGTGGATGTTCATTATCACTACTGACAGCGTTGTTTAGCTGCCAGTATATTTGATTCTTACTGTGGTTGATTTTGTATTAAAACTAGCATTTAACCGTTAGTCTCGAGCTTTGACCAGTTAGTTTGAGTCTACATCGTTGAAACAGAGCTTATGACAGAGGAATATTTAGGTCCTTTTTCCTCACTTGTGTTAATTGTTATATTTACAATAGTATTTTGGAAGTTTTATTATTTCTGCTTTTTCAGGAACTGCTTCACTATGCATTGTTGTAGTTCTTCAGTGAAGCCCTTTAAAACATTTGATGACCAGGGTGCTTTCTGACAGAAGTCCTGTAGTGGTCAAGTAAGAAAATCCAGCAACAAGAGATAAAAATCCTCAGCTATGATTTTGTACCAATTTTTGCATTTTAATCAAACACTACGATATTTTCACGCTGCACAGCTGTAAACCAAGGGATGTAAATTAGAGATTGATCAATATTAGTTATTCACCTAGAACTCTTTATTCAGCTAGAGCAATAAATCTAACTATACACAAATATAAATGTTTTTGTTCAGATTTCAAAGGTATTGTTCACGTATCGATAAGGTTCATACTAAAGTTTTCATGAACACAACAAAAGCCGTTTTGACAATGAATGGAGGAGGTTGAGTTTTATTTGGAAATCTGACAGGCATGGCTGAACAGTGAGCTCTCACTTTGAACAAAAAAACAAAACAAAATCAAGACAGCAGCACTACAGGTAAACAATACTAGTGTCTGAGAATGTCATATCGAACATAAAACCACACATTATGCACTCAGATCTCTCACAGACACACACACACAGTCATCTTCAAGTGAACATGTGGACGTCCTCCAATAATAATCACACTATATCCAGAGGAATTCCAAGCACTTAGAACAATTACCCACAGTGCAATAAATCTAACTATACACAGATAATTTATATATTTTATGTATATAGGGTATTTCAATAAACAGTATTCCATTTAGACGGCTTCAAAATCTTCATAGCTTTCCATAAATAGTGACAAAAAAAAAAATCATCTGAGATTCAAAGATGGTCCCCGA
The DNA here is from genome assembly GCA_033032245.1 of Poecilia picta. Classification (NCBI taxonomy): domain Eukaryota; kingdom Metazoa; phylum Chordata; class Actinopteri; order Cyprinodontiformes; family Poeciliidae; genus Poecilia; species Poecilia picta. The sequence continues at coordinate 17,266,539 of CM065360.1, forward strand.
AAAAGAACATGAAAAAATAAAATACTAGTGTGCACAACTTTTCAGCAGTCTCAAAAAAACCAGATGATGATTAAAACCCACCAACAAAAAACAAAAATTAAAAGAGGAATGGGTGGAGGGGGGTAAACGTTGATACTCACACTCACAGCACAGACTGGTTACTACATTTACTGAGGATGGGAGGACTCTGGATCACTGTACAGTTTAAGATTAGACGATATAATCAGGCAAACTGTCCACACATCATCTCACAACAAACAGTACATGTTCATGCCCGTTCTGTACGCACAAGACCTGACACAACCGGATGGCTTAAAACAAAACGGAGTAGATCACACCTAAAGAGGACGAGGCTGTCGAGACCGACAGCCAGCATGTTTCTGCCGCCATCCCATCCTGTCAGATCCGCGGGGCGTCATGGAAGAAGGTGAAACTCTCCTATTTGTTCGCGCTGCTTCGATGTGGAATGAATGAGATGGTGGTTTTGATGGAGAGAGACACTTATTTTGTGGATAGGATGAGGGCCACGATCAGGCCGTAGAGCCCCAGCACCTCGGCGAAAATCAGGATCAGGATCATCCCCACGAAAAGCCGGGGCTGCTGAGCGGTGCCCCTCACGCCGGCGTCGCCCACGATGCCGATGGCGAAGCCGGCCGCCAGGCCGCTCAGGCCCACGCTCAGTCCGGCGCCGAGATGCAGGAAGCTCCTAAACAGACGCAGGAAAGAAAAAGGTCTCAGTTTATACAGCTGTGAATTAAGTTTATATATAAACAACTGGCCAGAGATGGGAAACTATGTTCCCATTATCCAAGTTGATCAGTCATTAGCTGTTTGAATACTAGAAAATCTGATTTGCTTCCTTTTCACTCCATAAATCAATAACATGCACTTTGACGTACTTTCTCTAATAACATAAAAGAAGATGAGGGTTGGGGATGTGCATTAATATGGATAATCGTGTAATTTCTTCATTTTGATTAAAATCTACATCTTCAATTAATTATCTGTGCTACAAACATTATAAAGAAATGAAATCTGAACAAGCAGACCCCAAAGAAAACCAGGCAGGAAAAACATGACTGGTGCATCTATATTAATTAGATGAGCAATTACAAATGCCAAACAAAAACAGTGTACATGGTAAAGCTTTAGACTAGATACAACCTCAAAGTGACCTAATTTCACACCTGTCAACCAAGATAAACACTTGCATAAGATGCTGATGACAGCTTAAAACAACTCCATGAACATTCAGAAAACTGTTTTATATCCACTGCTCCCACAGCAAAGCCAGAAAGAAATACTTTGAACCCCGTTAGTAATAATATTTAGTTTCTAAAACTAGCAGGTCCAAGTTTTAGAAAAACTACAGGTTGTAGATCAGCAACAAATCCCAGCGCATTTCCTTTTACCAACATCGCTCCTCCAAAACAGATGTTTTGTGGTAAACAGAAACTCTTGTAGTTTAAGTTTATTTTGCGTTTAGTTTGAGTGAAACCCTTAGACATGTCTGAACAGAAAAAATAACTAATGTTACTCTTGTAAGAAGTTTTAATTGATTTTGTATGTATTAGACTACTGTCATTTAATCGTTGCATATTTCAGTGAAGTGTGACTCAAGTGAATCACTCCTTGCTTGGGTGTTTTTCCCCTCTACCTTGTTCAGAAGGAACATGTAGGTTTGATTTTTCATCTAAAATGGATGTAAATGAATATTAGGTTCTGATGAAGAATACAGTCTATTTGGGAAATGAGTCTATTTTATTCTGTTGCATTCACCAGTTCTCAGTTCTCCAAGCTGAGAAGACACCAATCCCACGACTCCCAGCAGGACTGATTATTCCTAACAGCCTCTTTAACACATTGAATCTGTGCCGTTTCAGCCATTCTGGTGATGGGAGATGGAGATCTTTGTTCTGCTACAGAGCCAGACCTTCAGCCAACTTACACAAAAATAATTTTAAACATCCTCTCTTTCAATCTGGGCTTTTCCAGACTCAATTTGTTTGGGTTCAGCTCTTTGACACGACATTGACTGATGAAAGACGTATGAATAGCGTCTTTTACCCAGCTTTAATTATTAAATTTGGAATAATTAAATCCTTAGACAGGTCTAAGGGGAGACAGCAGGACACAAGGAACGGAAAAGAAGACAGGAGGGGAAGGATGGAATGGGATAAGGGAAGACACAGGAGGAGAAAAACACAGAGGGAAGGGAGAAAAGAAGGGTGAGTGGATAGAAGGACACATGGAAGTGGAGGAAAAGAAGAAAGGAGTGAAGATATGAGGGAAACAATAGAGGAGAAGAATGAAAAACAGGAGAATGGAAAAAGGCAGGAGACAGAAAAGATAGACAGAAATGGAGGTATGACAAAGAGATGTAGAAGAAAAGCAAAAAGAAAGAACAGACATGGAAGGGCAGAACATAGAGAAGGAGAATCTGTCCCAGAAGCTTCAGAAAGCAAAGAGGAGGTAAGGCGCCAACATTGTTAGCAGAAGCTGGATAGACGGCTGATTATCTAGGGACTATGTTTGCTACAATCCCGAAAGCAGGAAGGCATCAACGCTGGTAAACGAGCTGATCATTTATAGGCCAGAACATTGAGCAAAGCAGACGTCTTCCTTACTTGTAGAGACTGACTCTCTCAGAGATGTTGTTGGCTATCAGCACGGCGACCACCAGCCCGTAGATGGCGATGATACCCGCCATGACGACGGGGATGATGGACTTCATGATGAGCTCTGGCCGCATCACAGACATGGCGGCGATGCCCGTGCCGCTCTTCGCGGTCCCATATGCTGCTCCTAACGCTGAAACGAGACACACCCAGCAGTCCCCATTAACTCACCTTTTGACTCCAAACTCCCTTCGCGCAGATCAAAAAAGCGACCTGGGTAAACTTCCGTCAACGGTTGCGGATAAATCCCACAGTGCAGCGATGCAAGCCGGTTAAATGTCAATTCTCCAGGGAATTATTAAATATTTAAAGAGATCCTCTCTAAGCTTAAACTGATGACATGCATGCGAGCTCTTCCAGCAGTTTTCCTCTGAGCCACTGTCACTCCACGTTTTAATAAAGTCTCGGCACGCTGCTCCAATATGCTGACGTTTAACGGAAAACACATGAAAGCTAGAAAACCATTTATCCGTGCAAGGTGAGCGTCCTGGGACGCCTGGCCCTTTAAATCAGACCAGAGACATGTATTTTCAGTCATGAAGCGTCGCAGATCAAAGCGCTGCTCCTCACATCTGCACATCTGTCGCTGTGCAGCTCACATCACAGATTCATCTAATCCCGCCGCTCGGGGCTGCGGAGCAGAGATCAGGTCAAGAAAACTACTCATCACTGCATGCAACTTGGTTATTACAGAAGAATTCAGCAAGGTCAGTTTGCAAACCAAATAAATACTCAGGAAAAGTTTGGATCTCAAACAGAACTGCATTTGGCTGAAAGGTTCTTATAAAGCGAACTCAAACTGAAACACACAAAAAAAACTTGGCACAGCCCCGATGAAGGATGCGATATCAAGTAGAATGTCTTATTAATGTATCTTAAGTGCAGCAAAAAAAAAAAAAGAAGAAAAAAAAGAGTATCCAGGTGATGCATCTACAAACTGATTATGTGACAACTTTAGTTTGGACCTCAGTCATCTCAGAAATGATGATGCCAACTGGTCCAACCCTTTAGGCCGTCATGCTAAAACTGTAGGATCACAGTTTTTAGAACTTTCTAAGGACCTTATAGTGACAATGCTTTAAAGGCCGTCAGGTTTATAATCCATGTGTCGCAAATCTTGCTGCAACACAAAGGCTGAATAAAATCTATGCTGATGCTTGTTTTGGCATTTGGACAAATTTGGACCAGAATATTATATTTAGAACAAGTAGAATCATAGACAGGTTTATTTGCCAAACACATAAATTGTATTTAACATAGTTTAATAAGTTATTTAACACTCAAAGTGAGGGGACTTTAGCCTGCATTCATAACAGATGTTTTCCTGCTGTTTGTGTATCATTCATGATGGTGTCGTCCCTTTAAAAGCAGCTTGAGCTGCTAGTTTGGGTTTCACTTTCAAGCACTTCCAAATAAGTAAAATAAAAAGATCCATGACATGGCTGGTGATGTTTCATTCATTGGCAACATAATCAACAGTTAATGCTTTTGGTTTAGCAACACTGAGTTCGATTTGCTTGAAGATAAGACATTTTTTAAACAAACCACTTAGTCTGTCAAGCCACATATATACATCAAAAGAAAAAGAAGCAGAACTGATTGGACATGTAAACCCAGTCTAGACAACTCAGTTCCTCATGTAAATGTCTGAGTCGCATTCAAATAGAATAAATATCCAGTAAATCTCCCTGATCTGGTAATTTGACTGCAAGTTTTTGAAGCTTTAGCGAGTCATTAAAAGCTGAAATGGAGGATATTGGACGTGTCCCGCTGAAATGCGTCTTATTACAACCTGAGAAAAACACATTTTCATGAACACTCAAAGTTGTCCCTTCCTACACAATTGTAGTGTTTTTTGATCCTCCTCCAAAAGCATCATCTCAAGACATAAAAGGCAGGTAGGTCTATTTAAACCAACAAAGAGCACCAGGGGTTGAATGTAGCCGTGTTTTGAAATTTACAAATGCACAAGAAAGGCTTTTTGAAGACGCTTTGTCCTCACTGGTGCGGAGAAAAACTACCCCGTCTCCCTCCAGCTGCCTGACAGGTGAGCAGGTGAACATTTAAGGGACGGTTGCGTTGTCCGTGATCCGCTTTGTCGGTTTGATGAGGGAACCTATCGGTCTCACTTATTAGACTGCCGGCGCTGTAATCGAGTGTGTGCCACAACAATAACCTGATGGTTTGTTCCTCTATAGCGTCGATGCTGAAAAACCTTTCCAACAACAACATTACGCAGGGAGGAAGTGCTCTTTAGTTCAAACAGCATTAAGCTAATTAAAACAGTGTCCTATCTGCTGATGAACCAGTCTGATGGCTAAAAGAAGAAGTAGTGTATTTCAGTCAAATGTACACGACGTTTATTGAATTTGATGCGTTGAGAACAAGATTTAGGAAAGTAAAAAAAAAGAAGAAAAATCTAATATTTTTGGCTGCAAAATAAAATCTGCAGTATTAGTAAAAACAAAACAAAAAGTTGGAAAAGACAATATCAGGCGACTTCCTTCTTTGTGTGTAAAACGAACTCATGGAACCTGATGATGATCTTCGGATTGGTACTGACAGAAATGATTCCCAATGTCTACTGTTGGCACATTAAAGAGATTTACACCTAGTTGAAACTCTGTCGTGTTGTTTATAGACTTGTATTAAATGCAACTGTTAATTCCTCACGTCTTCATTAATTATTGATAAAAGAAATAAGTGTTTTACATTAGCTTGAATCAAACCCGCTGAATGATATTTCTTCACATTTTCTCAACACAACCGGCTTCGTGTTCAAATGGAAGTAAGTTCACTGCGCATGCACAGAAGATTGTGCAAGATGAATGAATGAATGAATGAATGAATGAATGGATGGATGGATGAGCCCTTTAAATTGTCGCTGTGATGTTTAGGCCTCCATGCTCCTTTCCTGACTCACCTTCAACAACAAACCCAAGAAAAGGACCGACAAGATTAACCATCAACCTCACATCCGTTTTTGTTTTAATCCATTCAATCATGGTTCGTTGCATGTCATGTGCTGAGGAACAGAAGCTGCCACCTCACGGACTGTGTGCGTCACCAGTCAGCAGCAGACACGATTACAGCCCGAATGTAAAGTCAGTGGCTCCACCGGAGCAGAGGCAGGCAGCTCGTCCCGACTGTCCGCGGCAGCAGCAGCCGCCTCACCCCGCCTCTGCCCCGCATCACCCCCGACAGGTGTGCGAGCCCGACCGCCACCAAGGAACCAGCAACCAGCGACACGGTTTGTGTGAAGGCAGCGCTCGTTTCTAATTTCAGCCTTCGACACCTGGCTAAGCTAGCATGAAACAAAAAGGGTGTCAATTTGAGGAGGAGGAGAAGCAGGTTTAGTTACCGCTGAAGACCATGGCCGCAGAGGCTCCCATCACGGCGAAGAAAGGCGAGTACTCGGGGCTCTGCTCAGAAGACATTGCCACTCTTCCCTTCGGACGACAAAGCTAGACGGCACAATATCCTCTCTTTCTTTGGCGGGGGGTTCCCCTGTCCCACCGTCACCTCTGGGCAGCTTAAAACACCGCGAAACAGCGAGGACGACCAGCGACGGCTCCGGTGGAGAAGAGGAAAATGGCGAAACGGAAAAAGTCACATGACCAGCCATGGCGGAGGGATCCAACTGAGCCGAGGCGGGTGTGTCCGACTGACAAACGTGAAATACTCACTCGTTGATTCATATTTAACGGTCAAACGTATGTAGAATATTCTAATTTTGAATTATTTTTTAAAGCAAATCTCATTTAACCACTAGTGTTGATGTTATTAAATGAATTAATGTGTGTCGTTTTTGTTTGGTGGTATGTTCTGCTGCAAGTGCACTGACTGCAGCTGAAACCAGTCGTCACTACACGCTGGCGTATTAATTATTAGTACCAAATGTTCACTAAAAACCAACAACAAACGGCGACCGCTCTCTATAATTTAACATGAAAAACCAACTACTAGATCCTATAATAAGTGGTTTTCTCGGTCTCAGGGACTAGAAACGGAGCCCTGAGGTGTTTGCGTCAAGGTGACACTCCAATGAAGATGGACATTTCTGATGTCAGCTGGTGTATCACTTCGTCATTTAATGCTCTCATTTGACAAAACTTTGAATATTTTTTTTTACAGTATTCTTGTGTCTTTTCATGTTCCTATCTTACTTCGAGTAAGGTCATGTCTTAAAGTTAGCAGGTTTAATATTATTTTGTGAAATTTGCATTAGATCCTGAGATGGTGAAAAAAGTCATATGAAAATAAATAAAGGTGAAAACATATCAAGTCATGCCAGCATGAATACTTTTGCACAGTAGAGCACCAAATGTTAAATGCAGATTTTTTTTTTGTTCTTGGTCACACAAGTTTAGCTTAACCTTTGAACCTAAAACACCAGCTTCAGGCATTAATCTCATTAACTCATTTTAAAGGCTTAGATTATTGATTGAGTGACTCTGCAACTTATTTAACTTCCAAGTAATTTGTGCTGCAAGAATACTTTTGCAAGACTTTTTTCCCTTCTACTCTAAGTGTAGACTGGATATAATGTCTTATTTTATTTTCAGAATAATTCTGTAGAACTTGTTAACAGAATTGAGGCCTTTGTTTCTTCATGATAAATTACCAGACTTTTAAGATTAAAAAGAAAATGTCTAATAGACTTTTGTACTATCTTGAAATTCCCCAAGCTATCATGTGGTTTTACTTTCACAACCACATGACAGTACAACAGTTCTTAAAAATGAAAAGTGAAAGAGGGGCTTCAGACAATGCAGAGCACACACATGACTATCAGTAGCCCCTTTATCACATGGGAAAGAAATGTGCAATCAGTTTCAGGGCCTTTCACGTGACCAGTTCCTGTTCAAAGCACAAGAATGTGGTCTTTGCCATTTGCAAATTTAGCGTTTTGATGTTCTTAAGTAAAATGTTTAACAAAAAATGAGGAAAGTCATTCTTTTATTATGTATTAGCTTTAAAGATAAGTTATTAAATAATTTGCCAATTTAATACTTGAAAAAAATGGATGACATAGTTACGCATCAAATAACCAATCAGCAAAATAAAGCTGATGACTGAATGTCCGGGTGTTTAAGCATTTAACGTGTTTAAAGCATCTTTTGTTTAAAATTGGGCCAATATTTACTTCATGCTCATCTAACAGGGGGTGTGGTCTACACACGACGGCTGAGACGAACAACGCCATCTTCTGGACAGCTGCAGGAACTACAGTCACGTTTTAAAATCTAAAAATAAATATTTTTTAAAATCAAAAATTACATTTTTATAAACCAGACTGATTTAAAAAAAAAGGCATTGCCATAAAAGTAATTAATCTATTATGTCATGACAAACCTTATCCTATTTCTAGGACAGTGGTGTTCAAAACTTTGGACATGAGGCAAAAAAAATCAATTCTTTAGGACTTGAGGGCCAAATAAATTAAATTTCTTTTTATTGATACAAAATTCTATATTTTGTATTAAATATGGAATTTTAGTCACCTTATTTAATCTAAAAGATATCAAATTTTTTAGAAAACATTCATTTTGTGTATTTATGTCTCCTAATTTGCCAGCAGGCTAAATTTGTACTGTTCTTGAACTGCAGTCTGTGGCAGCACAGAACTGCTCCGCAAATGGACCTTTAATCGTCCTTTACACACCCGTTTTAGAAACTAAGTGTGGTTTTAGCACATCTGACAGCCCGCACCTTCCTGATATTTTCACTTTCATTTTGAGTTCAGCATATATATCTTACGCAAACATCTGGCTTACATTGTAGCCAAGTACTTCTCAGTGTGCAAAGGTAAACAAACCCCTTCATACACACAAATATTGATATCGACTGATATTAATCTTTTTCTGCAGCAAATGTATGTGGTTAACCATACTGGTTATTAAGTTATACTTTTAAATATAAGCCAATATCCCAGCAGACCTAGAAAAAAGGTCAACAGGGTTCAAGACTATCCTGCTAAATTGATAGTGAGGCTCTAATCAGTCAAGGTGAGCCACAGCTCAAATGCTACCAGCTGTTCAGGAGCATGTGTGTGAGGCAGAGGTGCAGCAGAAAGAAGCTGCTGGCTCAGCCTGCTCCTTTCAGCCCGTTAGTACATACAGTACCTTTCCAAAGTATTTAAACCCCTGGAATTTCTGTATTTTGCCACATTACAGCTGCAACAACCCACCTTTTCCGCCCTTACACTTCAGTTTGGGATAACTTTGTGCTAGTTCACCACACAAAACACATCCATGTTTGTGGTTATGATGCATCACAATGTTTAAATGTTCATGAATTCTTTAGTGCTAAAGTGCTGTGCATTTTATCAATCAAGTATGGAAATATACATGTAGAATTAATATCAATAGTATACATGTAAATCATGTCCAAAAGCAAAGTGCAAAGTTATTTTCAGGACATGAAGAGACGCTGTGACAGTAATTGACAGAGTATTAAATATTAAACTACATAAAGAAGCGCTACCAGAAGTTATATGAAATGTATTTGCAGCAACAAAAGACGACTCAATCCCAAAATGGACAGCCAATCTGTATTTTAATGAAAGACCAGGTTAAAATAAAAACCACTTTAATGAAAGCAGACACTTAAAAATCACCATAAATATGCTACATCTATCCTAACCACAATTTGCATTAACGCAGTGAAGCTAATGTGTCGAAAGGAACTGCTCAGTGTTAGGCAATGCGCAAAACGTATAAAGGATATAGATAGGTCTCATTAGCATTGAATGGAAGTAAAGCTATCCCAAGTGTGCAGTGAAAAGAAATCTAGAAGTAGAAATCAGTTCCAGAATAATGCTTCACAACACCATCCAGCTCAAGATGCCTCACTGCAAACGGACACGCACATCCATAAAGTTACACCTGTGAACAGAAGACTCACTACAGATTGAAGAATTCTTGCAGAAGATTTCTGTTGGCCTTATAACTAACTCAATATACCGATTGCCATACTGACTCTAAAATAATTAAAATACAAATTAATAACAATAATAAAAAGAATAAAACAAAAACAAAGAGCTCGCCTGCTGCTCTATGTATTCCCATATCCTCCTTGTATATTTAACTTAAAGAAGCTCTACCGTTGAAACAAACATTGCATCAAAACCTGCACCTTTAGCTCAAAAGAAGAAAAAATAAAATAAAAATCCAATTATCAATGGTCGAGCTCTTTAGCTTTGATTGGCCTTGCGGTTTCACAGAGACACGGCTTAGTGATCACTGTAAACGTTTTGATCTTGCATTAAAAGGCTTTAAAACCCATCACACACCCGGTTTCCCCATGTAACCAAATCACCCACTCTCTCTCTCTCTCCACACGCAGAAGCCAAACACTTATTCAGTCCCAGATTAACCAATCAATCGTGAAGACGATTTCAGTTAAATGTGTTGGTGATGTGGGGGGGGGGGGGGGGGAAGACCATGAAGAGTAGATGAAGAAAGGCATCACATGCTATCCTTAGCAAAAGCTGCACGAAGTAAAAGTGTGGCACAGTAGTGGCTCGAAGGCGAGATGAGGACGATACACTTGAACCCTTTTACAACGAGGGGATGCAACTTTTTTTTTTTTTCCTTTTTAAAAAGTCATGAAGAAGCATAGCGGTTTTTCCATTTCAATCCCAGCCGTTGTCCTTTATCATATGGGACAGCTCTATGATGTACTTCCCCTCCTTGTACTTCTGGCTGAGTTCGAAGGCTTGCTCCTGCAGAGGAAAGAGAAAGTTTTAATAAAGAAAACATCTTCACATTTCTTTTTCTTGTTTTTGTTTTGAAACCAACCAAGGTAGACTTAACTTAATCTGTTAAAACTCATTTTCAGTTAGTGTTGAAGCAGTTAAACAAGACCTGCCTGATTACAAAAACCAAGCAAAAGACCTCAAAAAGCAACACATGTTCCACCGGGTGTTTGCCAACTGCTGCTGCCGCTAGTCTGGTGGGGCTGAGGCAGAGACTGGAGGTCTGAGGAGGAGCTTTGGGTAAAAGGGCGGAGCTTTGTGAGAGAAAGCGTTTTATCGAACTGTTGCCAAGGGAGATTCAAGGATTCCTCAAAAATACATGACAGAACATTTCTACAAACTAAAATGTTTGCAAAAACTTTTGATTTCTTTCTAAAACGTTTTCTGCAACAGGAAATCTTTATAAATGCTGTTGTTTTAGTAAACGTTTTTCCTACTTTGCATTTTTTTTTTTTAAAAAAAAGAAAAAAACCTGTTTGTGTCTTCCAGGATTTTATTGTGTCTGAAATGACCTGCAGCGCTTCAAAGTCCCAAAGTTTACAGCAAACAGAGGAACTCTGTCACAGGAAACAAATACTGACTCTCCCAGTTTCCACTTCTACTGAACAGCGTTACCATTGCATAACGCATGGGAAGAAATTAATGTATAAGCCTCAGAGTAATTATGAACTGACCGGGCAGAGCTGATGAGGCTTAGAAGAGACGAGTGAGAAAAAGGAGGGGATAAAAAGTCTAACAATGTGCAGCATTATGGGAAACCGCATGGTTGGAACAAACTAGTCTAGCAGGCTTTTTATTTGTGAAAGCAACAGTTTGTCTGCTGGTGACCACAGGAAGTCAACATTACAGGTAGAAAGACTCCAATGTCATACAGGCCAGATCGAATGGCCTAGTAAAAGTCCAGACATAAATACATGGGATCAACCATTGGAAGACTTGAAATTGGAGTTTACAGATGCTGTCAATTAAAAATGACTGCCGTCTCCATGCCACATTTTTTTCCTAACTTTTATATGTAAATAACACTTAAAATCATGCATCCTTGTGTTGATCACATAAAATTATCACACATAAATTTGTGTTTGTAAGGTGAGAGAATGTGCAAGGAGTATGGACATTTATCCAAATTGTCCTTTCTTTTCAGTCGGATGGTTTTCTGCACAAACCTGCAGCACAGTGAGAAACGTCTTTGTAGAGAACTACCTGATGCACTCTAAGAGTTACTTACATATTTCCAGCCCAGAGTGGTGTGACAGTTTTCACAGTAAATGTCGGCCACTGCGTGGAGTCCTGTAAGCAGCAGCCTCTCCTCAGCGGGACCGCAGCCAACATTAACCCTGAAATCAACAGCGATGTCCCACATCAGATGTTTTTACTATAATCACACGTCTTTCCTTAACAGCACAGTCAGCTTCCTCCCACAGCTACTGTTATGTCTTTTAATAGGAAAAGTTTACAGATCATGAAAAGAAAGTGAGTACAAGGACACTTATTATATTTTTAAAAAACATCTGAGGTTTAAATGTGTCTAATGTTTAATGGACTTGCTTCCGTTTCTGTTTATTGCTGACCCACTAACCTAAAAAAAAAAATTCAAGCATGACCAACGTGAACTGGCCCAACTTTGAGCTCCAGTCAGGAGGAATAAAAACCAACCTAGTTATCTGTCGACAGCGTGGTTTAGTGTAAGCACCTTTGCTCTCAGCGGTGTGTTCAGATGGAAAAAGAACATTTCAGAAACTGCATGCTTTGGAAAAAAGGTCAGAGATTGCCAAGTGTTTCAAAGGAGACGTTTGAGGAAGTGATTTAAAAAAAAAAAAAGAAACTCATGATTAAATAAACGAACGTCTTATGAAACTTGTGGTCGCATTCAAAATACTCACACTGAGTTAAAGAGGTACGCTCGGCCTTGGCTGCCTTGAAATGACTGAAAGTAATGGGGGGGGGAGGGAATACCCACATGAAATCAAGAACAAAAAGAATATCAGTTTCATTTTTCCATTTTTAATACATAAGAGGAAAACTAGGCCGCATAGAACGTAAAGCACTCAAAATAAGCATTACGACAGAGGCCTGGCAGCATGTTTACCTTTGAGATAAGATCGTCATGGTTTGCCAGATGGGCGCGGCAGTGCACACAACTGTAACGGCGGTGGCAAGAGTCCAGGTAGGCCTGGAAGGTCTTGGCTTTTGTCAGCTTCACCATGTCTGTACAGGAAAAAGACAGAGAGCACGTGTTGTATTACTGTACAAGATAATCCAGGAGAAACTGCTTTGGATTTCACTTGGTTGAACAGAATTCAGGTCAGATCACTAAGGAGAGTCACATTTCAAACACAAACAGATTTGGTCACTACTGCATGCAGCTCATTAAAGCTATATTTGGTGCAAAGTTCTGGACCTGCAGGAAACGTCTGACCTAAGAGACACACCGATGAGGTTTTTTCCATGCAGGTGTCATTTAGAGATCAATAACGGATGGAGTTCTTCACTTCGTTGCATTTACTAAAGAGCAACAAAACCAAAACAAACCTCCACACCCCAGATTTTTCACTATTTGACTGGCTTGTCATCATAGAACCGAGAAGTAAAAGACAAGGCGATTAATTGGTGCATCTGCAATCGTTTGGATATCAGAATTTCCCTGTGATTTAATCAGCAGAACAAAAACTTTGGATTCCAATTCCATTTTCAGACTGTGAACACATCACCCAATGACAACATGCACTTTAATGCACTTTTTTGAATAAATATCTGATGGATGTGAAGGATCTTTGGTTCAATAATAATATTCAAATTCCTTCAATTTCTGCTCCACTCAAAAATTCATATATATATTTATTTTATTTTTTACAAAACCAGCAGTGTAGTTCTAGTCCGATGTGTCCTAATCAGTCTGGCTGCACCTCAGATCGAAAGGAAAACCTTTATAGCTACAGTCCTTAGAAAAACCTGATCGGTGAATATTTGGTTATGATCTGAGCTTGCAGGGACTTTGACAGGGTAGCAGTTCTAGAACAAACGGGGGTAAATGGTAAAGTCCGATCAGTTCATCTAAATAACGACGCTAAATTTAGATATCCAAGCTCCCTGATCATTTCAACTCAAGGAAATGTTGCAGGCGGTTTTTCAATTTCTTGGTCTCGTTTTCTTACAAAAGTGAAGAAGAAAAATAAGCGATCAACAACATTTGCACACAATTAGCAGCGAGTTGCATGATCTTATGGATCACAAAGACCAAGTAGGCGAAGACACAGCTCAGCCTGACTACTTCCTGTTTCAAAACAATTTGCACAATCAAGCTTCGGCTCAATTAGGCCACCAGCTAAGCTGCATTTCAACGTGCAGAGCTTCTCCCACACCGATAATCGTCCACGCGAGCTGCTAAACGGGCCAAAAAACACGACTCTGTTACAAAGGACAGCACTAGCATGCTAGCTGCGCAAAGTCGGCACTGCAGCGAAGACGGACGAAATGTTTTCTTCCGTTTCCACTCACCTGCTAAAACCGAAGCTGGTCAAAGTATACACCGCGGTCTGTAGTGACTGTCGGCTTAATAATTGAAGGAAAGAGCAAATGTTAAGACTGTGAAGTCCAGCCTTTAGCTCGCCTCGGTGCTATAGTCCTCCACGCGCTGACGGTTGGTGGGGGGGGGGGCGGCTGGAGAAAAAACCAGCTCGGATTGTTTTTGTTGTAGCAGAGCCCGCGTTTCTGTTCCGACTCAACAACAAGGTTCTTCCACGGCCTTTTCGAAAACAGGAGCCGGAGATCTGACAATACTGGCAGGCTGACAAACCAGAGGGCAACGCGTTCCCCAGCGGAACAAAAATGCAGTTTGTTTATGAAAGCACGCAGATGGAGGAAGGGTTGAAGGGTGCAAAACAAACCTCCGTCAACCAATCACAGCTCCCAGATGACGTTTAGAATGTGGGTCAACCAATCAGCTACGGCTTCACGGGAGCCTTTTATGGCTATCAATAGGCTCGCTTTTTGATCCAGTTTCATAAATGTTGGGTTGGCTTTAGTGGTGGGAAGTCCGACTTTTTTTTCCAGGATTTGTTGTGGCTTTATTGATAGTAAAGAGTCCGATATTTCCACTCCTCAACAGTTCTTCACTTACTTTCTTAACCTTTATAAGGAAGGCATGTTTTTATGTACCAATATAGCTCAAAGTAACCATGTTTATCTTTATATATCTTTTGGTATTGTATTTCATGTTTAATACTTTTAAGATAAAAAAAAATATTCACGCCACTGGCAGATTTAAATGAGGTAAAATTATTTTACAATCTACCAAGAGGTTTGGATTGAATAGGAAATTTGAATAACCTCTCAAAAGATAATAAAACAATGTAAATAGAAAATTATATTTCTATTAATTAGATGAGTTCTAACATTAAAAATCCTGTCCATAAATACAGGATATAGAGTAATGTGTTTGCTGCCAGGTTGACATTATAGCAACCATCACAATGTTAGGTTGTTTTTTTTAATGGCAATGTTAGTTACATTCAATATGATTGACTGCTATGCTGAATACCTGGTAGCTGCTTTATAAGCTCCAATTTCTTTGTGCTTGAAAGACAAATGTTTCAAGTTGCCTGTTGGAAATAAAAAAAAGAATGTTCCCTGAAGTCAGATACCTGACAAGGAAGGTCAGAGTTCACCAAACAGCCCTGAGTTCAGTATCCATTATGGCAGCCACACGTACAAAACATAGTGAAAGGTGGAGGGACAAACTATTTATCAGCATTTTTGACATCAAGCCAGAGGTAAAAATAGAACAATGACTTGTTTGAGCTATCTGGAAACAATAGAAGTAATTTTAGATTTTGGTTGTCCAGGGAATCTTATTCTGTGATTTTTCTTAATTTGCTCTGAATTAAACAGAATAAAGAAAAAATGAAAAGGCTGCTTTAGGATTGAAGCTAGATCTCAATATCCATTTTAAATAGTCTGGCATATCAGGCCACATTGGGCATAAACAGAACACAGTTATCCGTCTTCCACTGCTTGTCACTTTTCATCATTTAAAAACAAGATGCACAATTGACTAAAAAGAATTTTAAAATTGTCACGAGTCAGGAAATCGGATTGTTTTAATTTTAATTTATTTTATTTATGTGACCCCTTTCAGACCCATTTGAAAAGCCCTTCCCAAAATCTGCCAAGGAGTTTACTTTTTGTAGATAATCTGTTACAATATGCTTGCTTTACAAGTGTGGTCATTGCTTTATTCTCTCAAACAAATGATTATATTTCACTGATGAACTCCTTATTGAGTCAAACATTTCTACCACCAGGTTTTGGCACTTCATACAGTTTCTGTTGTTCAGCTGACCACCAATTAAAGGCCTGGACATGTGACATGATAAACAAATGATTTAGAATAGCATTACCACAACACTTGATTCCAAAACATTTACAAATTATTTCATAGACATATTCTCTGGTTCAAACTTGCTCCCATTTGAATCAGTGTGACAAAAAGCTAGATTTATCGATTTATATCATTTTGACTCTGCTGTCATACTAATCAGCGCAGGGAACTGGTTCAGAAAAGTCCAGCCTTTGTTTCATCAACAGACTGATTGATTGTCATTGTTGCAGTGTGGCCGGACTTTGGTCACAGCTGCCTAGGAAAACAGAGACGTGAGTGAGATCCGTTGCACGTGGTAAGCATTAGGTAACATAAATTGATAAAACACAGATGTGTAGCGTCGTGATAACAGCACCCTGAGTGTGTGTGCCTGCACATGTCCGGTTCCTTGAAAAGTATTCAACCCTCTTGAACAGTTTCACATTTTTTGAAGTTGTGAAGTTAAAGGAAATAAATATACTGTCATCATTTTCGGTAAGCAGTAGTCTAAAAAGTGTGATGTGCATTGTTATTTATCTCTCTTGAACCTGATATATAATTAGTGAATATGTGTAACTCAATCCCAGTATAAACCCTGTGTGACAGCATCAGAGGTTTCCTAAAGAACATTAGTGAGAAAATATCCTGACGAAAGCCAAGCAGCACAGCTGACAGGTCAGGAAGAAAGCTGTGCAGACGCTCAGACCAGGGTTAGGCAATCATCTCTCTGATTGAATCATTTTGTAATCAATAAAATCAGATCTCATGAGCAGCTACTCAGTACTTGAGTAGGTTTTATACCAATACTTTTCCAGATGACAACTTTTCACTCAAGAATGGTCAAAGACGAGACTTAAATCCAGTTGAGAACCCGTGACCAAATAAAATCCCCCCCCAAACACTTTTATTACTTTTATGAGGCAGTCTAAAGCACAATTTCATTGCCCCCCCTTTTTTTTTTTAAATCTAAAATCACAAAATATTCACCTAAACCAATCAATAATGTCAGAAAGTAACCAGTCAAAACAAAGACATATTTGTTTAGTGTCTTATCATGGGTTGTCAGGTGACGGGCTGCGGCTAGTTAAACATTCACTGCTGACAAAGCTCATCAAATGTTTCTTTACATACCGACCCGACCGTATGCAGACAGCAGACATGATCACAGCGTCGGCAGTGATTGTCCTGTCAGCTCGGTGTTTGGCAGCAAACTAATCTTGTTCAGTTTGGACGCATGGATTTGCCCCTTGGTCTTGCAAAGTCTGCTCTTTGCTGTTTCTGCGGTTCTAAGAGGACTTGTTCTTGAGTACTGCTGCAGTCGGGTCGTCCACTCTCATGTGTGTTCTGACATAGTTAGAGAGCAGAGTTGGATAATCAGTCATCACTCCTGTGGCTCCCAGGTCAAACGCCGCCTTGATGTCCTCCTCTTTATTGCAGACAAATAAATGCACCTGCAGTTGCAAATATGGAGACCATTATTATCCACTCAGTCAAGCGTGTTTTCATACAGCGGAAACTGTGAAAGTGTCTTAATACATTTAAATTCAGTTTGGATCATTATTGGTCCAATGAAGGAGACATGGAGGAAGCAGGTTGCTGCCTCTGGTCTATAAATAATTGGGCAAGCGCAAACAGAGAGTAATCTCCCAGGAAGCGCTGAGCCACATCACAGTGGTTAATGTTTTGTCAAGTAAAACTTGTCAATATTAAGCCAAAGGTACTAGAATAAACCTTAAGGCGGTACCTGTATCCCACGGTCTGCAAGGTGCTTGAAAAGGTTTTTTCTCATTGTTATTCTGAAAACATTAAAAGGAGGAAAAGATTAAACGGAATAAAAACAAGAAATATGGTTCCACGTTTCCAGTTGGGCCTCGAAGAGTTTCTTCCTGGCAAATAACACAGATAGTCAAATGTGGGACTTACTTATCTATTAAAGAAACAACCCAGCTTTTCTTCAGGAGTTCAGGTTCTTCGGGTTTGTAGGTCCTATCAGTGAAGAAGAAAGACATTAAACACCCCTCAGAAATGTTCATTTATTTGTTTATTTCATTTGCAATTTAAAATGAATGACTGAAATAAACAAATTATTTTGTATATTTTTTTATACAAAAAGAGGAATTGTGCTGAGATCATAGTCACATGTAAGCACCTTGTGCACAGAGCTTGGTCTTTTTTTTTTTTTTTTTTTTAACCAGGACTAAACTTCTTACAGGGTAGACAGGCTCTGCAAACAGACCTGTTGATGACGCGTGGCAGGTAGAACTGCAGTACGCTCTCTCCCACAGGGACAAAGGGCAGCAGGCCCGTGTAATAGAGCAGGAGAAGCAGGATGCCGCGTTGTTCGGAGAAACTGTAGGGCATAGAGCCGTTCTGCAAAGAAACACACGCAGAGATGTTTGAAACATGGAGAAGGAGAGACAGCGGAGGAAAGAAAAACACATGGTAAAAACTTGTAAAGCTTGTAAAGCAAATCTGCGTTGGTGGAAATGGGCGAATGTGCGGTGAAGGGTTTTGTGTGGCACTCTATCTCCCCCTGCCGGTCAACTTACGGTACTGCGACACTTGTTCAGGATTTTGGCATCCTCGGAAGCCCATAAAGTGATGCCCTCCCTGTCGTAGCGTTTCACCAGGGTTGACACCTGCAGACAGACATGATCGTGATGAAAACCACTTCCATGCAGTACAGTCTACTTCCAAACCGTATTTTGGACCAAAAAACACCAAAACAAAACAAAACAAAAAACAAGCTAATTATCACCACAAACATCAGCATAGGAGCCAAAATCCAACCAATCTCTCTCTAAATGTACATTTGGGTGGTATGCCATACTCCTTGTACGTTTTCCACATTTAAACTGTTGCAACCACACATTTTATGCGACGGTGACACTGTGGGAATATTATTCTTAAAGAGTCAGAAATAGGTCAGAAATAACGGGAGGATGAATGGAGCTAAATACTTTGAAAATAAACTGTTAGTGGTAAAGAAAAAGACGAGCTGCACAGTGGCGCAGTTGGTAGAGCTGTTGCCTTGCAGCAAGAAGGTTCTGGGTTCGATTCCCGGCCCCGGCCTTTCTGCATGGAGTTTGCATGTTCTCCCTGTGCATGGTGGGTTTTCTCCGGGTACTACGGTTTCCTCCCACAGTCCAAAAACATGAC
Organism: Poecilia picta; assembly: GCA_033032245.1. NCBI lineage: Eukaryota > Metazoa > Chordata > Actinopteri > Cyprinodontiformes > Poeciliidae > Poecilia > Poecilia picta. Next base: position 17,285,494 of record CM065360.1, read on the forward strand.
TGTCAGGTCAATTGGTCTGTCTAAATTGCCCCTAGGTGTGAGTGTGTGTGTGCATGGTTGTTTGTCCTGTGTGTGTCTCTGTGTTGCCCTGCGACAGACTGGCGACCTGTCCAGGGCGTACCCCGCCTCTCGCCCGGAACGCTAGCTGGAGATAGGCACCAGCACCTCCCGACCCCATTAAGGGACAAGGGTGTAGGAAAATGGATGGATGGGTAAAGAAAAAGTTTAAAAATTGTGATGCAGAGGGAAAATTATTCATATTATTCATTTTTTAAAAGTAAATATCTGTTTGAAGACCCCATTACTTGGCTACTCCTAAATAAAACCCCATGTAACCTAACCTAGAGGTCACTTAACCTCTTTCTGCATGTGAGTATAAAGTCTCAGATAGGGTGTGGCTGAATACAAAGACACGGCACACTTTTCAGACATAAGTGTCTAAAAATATGAGGTAGTGAGGAAAAGGTTCAAGGGATATAAATATTTTTGGGGGACAGTTTCCTGAATAAATAAATCTTGAATCAAAATATGACTATTAACATTGCTGCAGCTTGTCGTTCATTTTATTTGGGGGTAATTTGGGTAAGATGTGCTTGTATTTTTATTTTTTTTTTATCTGCATCATATGGGGTGTTCTCACCTCTCGGATCAACTGTGGGTTGTCCTCCTTGATCTCGATGCTCACAGGGACCTTTGGGAACTTCCTGAACACGTCTTCTAGTAGGGCAATCTTTCTGTCTGTACCACTTTTGTTCTCGTGGCCTGAAGGGTAGTACGATGTGAAAAGTTAGTGGAAACACACACTCCTCCGACCAATACCTTCACTAAACACATTTTCATTAATTATTAATAATCTAAACAAGAGAGAAGAAGGAACTGGCCTGCATTGAATATCACCTCCAGCTTTTCCTTATATGGAGGCAAATCCTGAAACAATTAAAAAAAACAACCTTAGTTCTGAAAACAGTCATCTGAATGTTAATTAAGCTAAAATATATGCTTTTATTTACAGATATTATTGGTTATATAAGTTACCTTCTATATCTGTTAGTGCCTGCAACTTACCTGGATGTAAACATTTCCCTGAAAGCGTTTCAGCATTTAAGCAAACAGATTAACTTCTCAAGATAAATAAAAGACTGAATATAAACATCAGTTCACCAAAGACTCTTCATCTGAGAGACGTGTTTATAAAACCCACCAATCAACTAACCTGAAATAAAATCTGATGGCCTCTTTCTTATTTCACTCTCAAATAACTCCTTATTTCTTTATATTTTGCCAACAGACAGATTTTTATGCCATATTTAATGTACTTTTGGTTTGTATTTTTCCAATGCTTTTTGGAGGTTTCTTAAAGTTTGTTTTTTCTTGGATTTTGTCTAAACGTTTTTACTGATTTTCAGTCCTGACACTTGTTTTACTATTGTGGTGTTTATATTGATAACTCAGATAATTTAGCTTAGCTTCCCACATGACAGCACTTAGTACTAATGAGGTGAACCACAAAGAGCAACTAACCAAGAACAAAACAAACATTTGATGGTCAGCTTGAGGATAGCGATCCGCTCAGGAACTGGAATTGTAAAAAGTTTTAGATGATATTTGTCTGCTGCAGATATATATATTTTTTAGACTTTTGACTCTCAGCAGTCTGGTTTCCTGCTTTTTTAAAGTGACACTTCCAAACCTAAGACGACTTCAGAAGCTGGTAAGCAGGATAGAGGCAGCATCATGATATGTTTTTGCTACAAGTACTACTAAGCATGGAGATAACAGGCAAATACCACATTGTTGATTATGATCATAAGCAATTGTTTGGTCTTAAGAATTTGTTGGATAACAACAACAAATTTTTCAGTTTCCAAAAAAATTGGAGTGGCTACTTTTGTTATAATTTTTTTCCCCACATTTTATTTCACCGGAACATCAGTAACTGATTCATTTATGATTCACATTCAGACTGAATGTGTGTTGTTTGGCAGCACAGTAGCAAGACATAATGAAGTTGATGTACTTAAGTAGCCTGAACTGTGTTTGCTTTCAAAAGGCTCTGACTGTATGCACTGACAGGTTTACATCCAAACATCCTTTTTACGGTCAATGCAAACATACAGTCGCCAACTTGCACAGCAATAAGACACGAAATCAGTGGAAACTGAAGTCCAGAGAGTCCAGAGAACAATGCTGAAAGCCCTTCATAAGGCCTAAAAAAAGAAAACTAACCGTGAAATTAAAATTCTTCGCATATTCTGTTTTAAATAAACACAAACTGCTTCTTTAGTTTGAGCTGTCAATACAGATAAGCGATGGCTTGTCTGACCTCCAGATTGAGCGAGGAGATGTCTTTGTCCACGCCGGTCTGCCTCTTCAGGTTCTCGTCGTGAGAAACCACCACATGTCCATCCTTTGTCAAGTGGCAGTCCATCTCCAGCATCTGTGAGCCGTTTTCTATCGCACTGACAACAGAGAGAAAAGCTCCTGTAAGGAGGCTCATGTCTGATGTTTGAGGTGAAGCATTAATCCATGCTGAAAGAACTGACCTAAAGATGAACACCGGCCATTCTCCTGACCTTACATCCACTCATAATCAGTATGAATATCATATTAAAGCTTTAAATGTATTTTTTTTAATCTAACGTCACACTTTTAAAACTCAAAGTACAATTAGCACAACATCAGGCTACTGTGGACGTAGCTTTTATACATTTTATGCCATTTTAATTTTTTTTATGTCACCAAATCAATTTCTAAAACTGATTTACTAATAAGTTTTGCTCAAACGCAAAATTATGGACCGTTCTTGTATTACTGACAGACGGCAAAGCACCAAGTCCTTTGCTCTGAGGATTAGATTCTGTTTAAAAGCCTTTACATTTGCTAAAACAAACTGAAAAAATGCTCAAAAATAAGAGTTAAAAAATCTAAGTCAAGTCATCTTATTTTTAATTCATAACAACTATTCCTTCAAGATATACTTATAGCCAAATTCAACCTACCCACAGAAAAGAGAGGAGAGACTGGATAAATGACACCAATCACTCAATAACCGACAGATAACCGACCAACTCCACTAATTCCAGGTTGAACGTTACAATAACCTGCGGGGACATATACTTAACATGCAGCCTAGACCAGATGATCTGCATTTCTATTTGGTTTTTCTTCCTCATACATTTCTTTTGCATGTTTTTGTCATCCTGTCATTTGTTCTTTGTCCCGTATGTCTTACTGCACACAGCAAAGAAATATCTGATTTCCAAAATGATAAATGTGATGCACTCTGTGTGTGCAAACAGCCATGAAACCAAAACAGACACAAAAATAATCATCTAGTTTTCAGCAGTTGTAAAACAGCTGGACTATGTTTAAAAGCCTTATCTATGACAGAAAGTTGACTAATTTAACTCTAGCGGCTCTGCCTGGAGGTGTGATGAAAGCAAATTATGCCAGGAGCTTTGTGATGCTTACAAAAGGTCAATACAATATACCAAAATATATTTAAACTAATACTAGTGAGGGCGTGTGCATATATGTTTGAGCCTCAGTGTTTTAGCAGAGCTAACTTTTTCTCTTACGGTTTGAGGATTACTCACTTTGTGAACGCCTCCATCGTACTTTCTATCTTCTCTCCTGATCCTGAAAACAGTCAAAACCAAATCTGAGCAGCAGCACAGTTGACAAAAAAAGCAAAACAAATGTACCACCAGCCTTCTGAAACAGACTTTAAAGTACTTCAGCGGCAAACATTTCAGGATTTTAACCATTTATTTTCTTGATCCCACTCAGATATGTCTTCAGGAAAGCTCCTCACCGGACAAGCGTGGATCACAGATCCCTCCCTCCGGCAGCCCCTCCAGATCCCCCCCTTACCTCCTCGGTGTGAAATTTGAGTGCAGTAGAATGCCGTTTTCTTCTTCCGGTGGAGATATTGTGGGTTTTTCAGTAGATACCGTGAGATCAGGATGTATAGTCCCAACGGAGGGAGGACGGCGTACAGAAACAAGCTCATCCTTTCCCTCACGCAGGTTCAATGAGTCTCCAAACGTTCTCACACACGTTTCCTCTTAAAAGGTGCTTTCTTTTGTACCGACTGACAATTACGCCATCATCAGACTATCTGCTAATTTGCAGCTGCTTCCAGGGAAATGGGAGTAAAAAAAAAACTTGACTGACAAGTCAGAAAAAAATGTGCTCCACCTTCACTCCACAGTCAAAGTGTCAAAGTGTGCCCTGATTTCTGATGAAGGCAGCTTGAACCAGAGCTGTAAACGCGAGTTAATAAAACACTGGCTCGTAATCCACTGGCGTCTCCTCTGACGGTGGCTACACTTGTCCCTCTGTCCAGTTGCTCTGTTCAGCTGCGGAGGGAAGGGCGTCGTGTGTCATACCTTTCTGAGGCACATTTTCCAGCACCTTTGCAGGTTTTCTTTTGTTCTGCTTCACACTGCAGCTGTAACCCTATCAAATCTACCTCAAAATGACCTCATCCTGCATTACTTCTTGGAATATCCACTGTAGGATCTCATAAATTTAGTAACATTCCCCTCTGTGGGAGCAGGACATGCATCCGTCTACAGGGCAGGCGGCAGGAGGAGTTACAAGCTCCAGAATGTGCATGTTGGCATCGCTGGAAACTTTCTGTATGTCAACTAAAGAGTCAGCAGGACACGGCATATTGTTCGGTTTCAATGCAACAAACAATGCAGAGGTGCAGCAGCTCCAGAGTGCTGCGAAACGCTGCAGCCAGAACAGATGAAGCCATTCACAGCAGGATGACCTGAATATCCAGCAATGTCTTGCATTCGCAGAGTCATGCTTTTGACATTTGGTTGTTCTTTATTTCTATTTTATTTTAAGAGGTCGAGCACAGGCTGTAGCTTTTACGCTTGAGGAATGTCTGAGTGGGAGCAACCTTGCTGAGACATGCCTCAAAGTAATCAGAAAAGCAGGTAAGGTAAGTTCCAGGGAAAATTAGCCTTCTCACGACTCAAAGTTCACCACCGAGGGAGGGTTTACGGAGATATGTTTGATATGTTCGGGTGTGTCTAAATATATTTAAAAACATTTAATAATAATTTAAGATGTGCTCTACCACAATCTAGATGGGCAAAGAAAGCCATTCGGCCTTGTTTAATCAGAAAAACGACAAAAAGAAGATTTAGACACATTTGGTAAGCTCTGTAGCTCTTGAGGTATTTCCTTTTCATTTTCAGCTTGGAGAGATTTGCCTGCTGCACAGTAGTTCAGTACACAGACCAGACAGAACAAAGAGAAAATGAACATGTTATTTTTGTAACAGTGTACACGGATTAAATGTTCAGTAACTCGGAGCAAACGGTTCGTTATCTCCTTGCGAGGTGAAACTGTACTCTCAGCTGAAACTGTCTGGATACAACTTCATCTGAAATCCTTTTTAAGCCTTTTTGAGTCATTTTATCTGGCTTGCATGCAGGCACACTCCCACTGCTTGCATATCTGTAACCAGTCAGGCCACACAAATAGGTTTATACAAAGATAAGGGCCCTTATAGCGAGTGTAGTTTATGAAGTAGATAAATACAGAGCTGTATCTCTCTGTATCAACACTGAGATATGCTGACTGACGCCCCAGCGCTGGACAGCAACTCTGTATTTCTGTTCCAATTTATGGTTGTATTTTGCATTATGTGGCATTAAATCTTCTTTTATATAGCTAATAATGTCATTATAAGGGCGGGTGAATGAATGTACTCTGACATGTACTCTGGAATAAAAGATCCTGGGGTTGTGCATTAAGGAAGACGAGCGCAACACTTTTGCGACCCAGGACACTACACCATGTCCTGTTGATGGGACCATAATGTGCTGCGTTTTAACGTCTTTTACCCTACTTCATGTTGTCAGACAGGCTCCATTTAAGTGAGCTTTGATTCACGTGTCTGACAGTAATTCTGGGTGAGGCTGCTGAAATGGACATTTTGAAAAAGGGGGATATTTATATCATGTTATTTGATCATGACTATGTTTCTCAGTCCAGCACGCTTAAGAACGATTGTTGTCCAATTATGAAGTCAAATACGTTTAATGAATGCAGCATTTTTATAACTGAAGGCAACATAGTAACTCGATTGTACTATGTGCCTAGAAAATATATACCAGACCTTTAAAAGATATGATTAATTATAGTTGATTCAAATTGTGCATTTGGCACAGACAGCTCATCCTTATCTAATTATAAACTCAGTTTTGAGTGCGACTGAAAAGTTAAATCAGAATAAATCTGTTAAAGGGCAAATACTTTGTCATGGTCTCGTAGTTGAAGCATGTAGGGAAAATGTTATCCAATAACAAATTCATTAATCCACCCTAAAGGATTAACAGGGAGAGAATGCAAACTTTACGTTCTGCATGTTTACTGCCCCCTGCTGGTTCCTTTGCTGAACAACAACCTCCAGCAGAGTTGAAAAGGCAAAAAAAAGGGTCACGAAACGGGGTTAACAGCATGTTGAAATTTTATTTAATTCCATTTATATAATTCTGTTTTTGTTAATCAATTAATAATACCACAGAATACAGACTGTAACTCTCAATAACTCATATCCTCGACAATCTCTGTAAAACAAAATAAATCCTTTTACAATCTGGTTGGAGAAATTAAAAGACAAAAAGTATACGCTTCAAAGACTGAAAACACTCCTACTTATAGTAATATTAATAGTCATAAGAGAGAACACACACAAAAAAATCTGAACTCCCTTTTATGAAAAGAAAAAGCAAAAAAACCAAAAAAAAGCATTCCACCAATAAAACTTAATAGCCATTTAAAACATCCTTAAACAGACTTTAAGACAGGCAGGCCTTTGCAGATACAGTGAATGTAGACACACGGGGTCACAACCCTCAGGTGAGCCAGAGGGTGTGTGTAGGAGTGTGTCAGGATTCTTCCTCTTTCATTATTCCCAAAAAAGATATTGGGTCAGGTGGCATGTTAAGAGGGAGGAAATGATATTAATAAAAGAGGCCTTTACGTGCAACACCAAGAACACATCTGGTGGATTAAAAACACACAGGGAGTAAGTGATAATCCAAAAAAAAAAAAAGAGGAGTCTTGGTTTAACAGTGCAAATACACAAACAGTCTTTACACAGACGTACATTTCTGCAACCCGAACTTAAAAGCTCTACAAGTACGACACAAAAGATGGAGGCCAGCTTAAATAGCCTCCAAAAAATGGAGGGGAGACGAAGGGCACATGGCTTGAAAGACAAAGTGCAGGCGTGCTGATTGGGTCGGGATCGGACCAGGTGTTCTGCTCCCGGAAGAACTGATGGGGGACAGCGAGCAGGAGGAGGATGAGGAGACAGCCCTTTGAGTAAAGCATGGAGAAGATTTGGAGAAAAATGAAGAAGAAAAAGAGCTGATTATGGCTTCTGAGGGAACAGCGACACGAATCAGAGATGTGAAAATATAAGATGAGGGCAGGAAGATTAGCATCACAAGCCAGGCGCGAGTGATCCAGAGTAGATAATTTCTTACTATTCCCAGCACAAACAAAAACAACAACAAAAAAAAAAAAATACAATCGAATAGCGCTGCACAGAGCAGCAGGCGGTCCAAACCGACACGGAACATGAGCGGAGGAAGTTATAGAAACAAGAGCAACAAAGAAATAAACCCTCCCTGTTAGGCAGAACAACGCAAATGTTAAGCAGCAACAGAGGCCAACTCATATGTAGCCTACAAAGCAATGCACATAGTTTTTTTTTCTTTACTTAAAAAAAAAAAAAAAGCAGTAACTTTCTTGGCCATTAGCAATCAGTTTGGCGTGTAACAGCATGAAAAGTCCCAACCGTCACTTGTAACACCAACAAGCCAAGTAAATTTCACCGCGCAGTTGTGCAAGAATGCACGGCGGCACGAATCGTGGTAAAAGACATTGCCTCTCTCAATTTTTGAGGTACAAGGACCAAGACTCGTTAAATAAACAAATAAATAATCTGAAGCGAACACAAGCAGGATTTTTTTTCTTTTTGCTTGTTTACATGATGGAGTGTCATTGTTGATCATTTTAAGGGAATGTACAGGAACAAAGTAGTCATGCATGTCAGTCCTTGCTGATGATTTGGATGTAGCTTGGAGAGCAGAGCAACAACAAGACAAGAATTACTCAACAGAGAGAAACTGGATGAGTTTCTGGGGGGGGAAAAAAATAGAAAATAGAATGACTTTGGTATCACAGCTGCAATATTTTAATGAGCCGGTGGGCATTTTTTCCTCATCTTTACTTCATCCAGTATGTGTCATGTTGCTAAACCATGTGGGAGTCTTCAGTGTGCTTGGCCTTGGGGTGAGTTGTGCATCAATTTTGTCCCCCCCAAGATCTCTTTGCACCTTTGCTCAATTTCAGGAATGCATGCATTCAGCTGCGTTTTCGTACAGGAAAAGGAAAAACGGTAAAGAAATCCTGACAACATGCCACTAAAAATATCAATTATTGTCTAAAAAAAAAAAAAAAAAAAAAAAAAAAAAAAAAAAAAAAAAAAAATCAGAAGCACACAAAACAACTAAAAAGACTCAAAAATACACCCTTACAAACAAAAACTGACAACCACATTTGAAGAAAACAACAAAAAACTAGAAAATCTATTATATTCTGTACGTACATGCACACACCTGGTTAGCATCCCCGTCCCTGTTCTTTAAGCCCTCAAATATTCAAAGCTTTAACTCGTTCTCATAGGAGCGTACGGAGCTGGTTAATACAGTAGGATGGTTTATACGCGTTGGTGAGGAGAGGAGTTACTGCAGAAGGTGCTAGACAAGCCGGAGCAGTAAAAATGGGCTTAAAAACAAGGGGGGGAAAAAATCATATCTGAGGTGAGTGAGGAGTCCAACGTGGACAAAACGGAAACGGCATGAATTTGACAGAGTACACCCTGCTGGGTAACGGCAACCCATTTTTATACTTAGCTCCGTCCTGCAGTGGAAATGTAAAGGTAAGCATGTTTATATTTGTCGGTTTCTTCAGGATGCACTTTTCTTTTGTTTTAGCATATCGTTCAGGGTCTTCTGGCTCCAAGCGTCGCTGGAACAACTCGGCAAAACTGCAAAGAAAGAACACAGGAAATAGAATAACCCAAAACATTAAGACTTTTATGAAAATTATAAATTAATACAACTTAAGATGTTAGTTTTAAATTAGTTTTTTCCCCCTCTACTTTAAGTCCACAAACTTTTCAGCAGAATACCCATGTAAACCAGACTTGTTTTACTTTAAATCCAGGTAAAATGGCCACTGAGAGCATGTGGCTGACTGTCATGTACCTGCACCTCAGCTGATCGTCTGGAAACGAGCCGTTTCGTCGTAGATCATTTCCTTCAGCGTCTCCTTGGGAAGATCGTCCAGTTCTGTTGTGAAGTCAAATGGCGTCTCCGCTTCGGGCTAACACCAGAGCGCACACAACACGGATCAAAACAGGAGCTAAAGAGTCCGATTGGTTTAAGAATTGGCAACTAGTAACTTTAACAGCTTACAATTAAATCCAAGTCCTTTGTTTTAAAATAAAGTCCAAAATCCACTTTTCTGACACAAGAAGAGTCTTTGAACTACACCTCTGTAAAATTAAAAGTGCACTATCAAATGTGCGCCTGGAGGGCAACAGTGCAGAAAGCAGATTATTTTCTCTCTTTCTAAAAGGAGCGTGTGGCGGCTTGTGGGAAACATAGAGAAAAGGGATGAAGTGAGCACTCCTGTCTCCCCGAAGATCTTCCATGTGCGACAGCAAATGGTAGAAAAGGGTCCATTTCTCCTCGCCTATCAGAAACAGCCTCCGTTGGAAACGCATTGAGCCCCGAATCTGAGCAATTTTTGGACTACTGGCTTTAAGAAAGTTAGAGGACATGGCTCGGTTGCCATGGTGACAGCGGATGGTTCTCACAAGGTCAACAGCCAGACCATTAAGGCAGCTGCAGGTCTTGTTATCACAAGTTTTCTTATGTTAGAAAACACTTACTGTGTTGTGTTTAGTGAAATGTGGATTGAGTTAAACTCAATTAGCAGCCACACTCTCCAAATAATTTGCTTCACCCGCAACACTTTTCCACCTTGTTGTTTAAGTGAAATGACAAAAAACAGCCTATTTATATTTGAAATTCTTTACACGTCAAGGATCAACTGAGTGAAGTTTAAATTAAAGAAGCTATGAGAAACAACATGCACAGAATTTGAGTGACGTGATGGAAGTCTACTAGTTTAGTTAAATTGACTAAACAATGACTTAATGTTTAAAAAAAAAAGAAAAAACAGACTTTCAGCTGCTTCCATCCACTGTCACTATTTTGCACAATGGACGTAGGGGACCTTGGTGTTGCAGTTGATCCATCATTATTTATTTAATTATTTTCATAAAATCTTTGTTACAAGTAGCCGATCACATCTGTGGTGAACTACAGGTTTTTTTTTCTACCAATAAAACCAAACTGAAAACAAAAACAACAAAGCAAATCGATGGTTTTACCCGCCCTTTTACAAATATGATCAACTTTCTTCCCCTTCACAGTTCCAGAGGGCAAATACCTTCCATAGGCTTCGCAGCAGTTTAAACTCCAGTACAGTCGCTTCTCTAACCTTCGCCCTGTGATAAACTTTGGTTGTAAGACGTATTTGTACCTCATCGGTGGGGTCGTAGTACTGCTCCAGGTAGGGATGAGCCAGGGCTTCTTCAACGGTGATGCGCTTGTTGGGGTTGAATGTCAACATGCGACACAACAGGTCCAAGGCTTCAGAGAAGAACAAGGAGTCGTCATTAACCGTCTTCTGCCATTAGCAAATGTTCAGAGTTTCTACACACTTGTGCAAATAATTTATTCAGTAAGAAAAATGTTTAGTTTGTCAGTATTCAAATGTTTAAAACATCATCACACTCCAGATCTGTTTTTTCTTCTTCTCTTCATTAAGTCTCTATATGTGTAGGAACCCTGAATGTGGAAACTTGCCACAGCGTTTGGTTCCTGAGTCTAAATGGACGCAGATAACAAACCACGTTGGATGACAAAATGAACCGACTGCACGCGTCTCCTCCTCAAGATGTTAAAATGATGCATTTTATATAACTGCAGTAGTTTAATTCATCGGTTTTTTATACATTCGTTTGTGGTCAATCCATCTTTTGCTGCATGATCCCAGAGAACGCATCTCGTTTGCAGTAAACTTTATGTTTTCCAATAAAACAATCCAATTTTGTTGACTGACAAACATCCCCAAAAGCAGCATTAGTTTTCTAGCAACATGTTTCTTAGAGTTTTATTTTGTTTAACAGTCAGATTTTCAACTACAGTTTTGCTTGTTTAAACTTAAACGTAATAAAAATGCAACACAAGTGAATCTTCATGCATGTTAAGTTTCTCTCTCTGGCGATTCATATTATGTTTTCCTACTTTTAATCAGGCTGTGGTTTCATTACTCTGACCTACTTTTCAAATGTTTAAATGACAGTAATTTTTAAACAATGTAGGCTGCAAAACAAACTTATAAACTTTGCTTTGAACATCCTCATTTTCCAGGACTTTTCAAACATTCGCAGTAGTCGTAATAAGTTGATTTACCTTTTGGGTCTGCCTTCGGAAAGAGTCTGTCCCAGGGAATCCTGGTCTTAGAGGGCAGGGACTGAAGATAGTTCCGCGCCTTCAGGTTAATTATGCAGTTCAGATCTTCTTGAGACGGTGAGCCAAGTACGCCTGCACACACAGATGTTGTTCAGCACGGCTCCTTTTTTAATCATTTTGCTTTTTGTCCCCATCATGACTGCACAGTTAATAAAAAAAAACGTCTCACCCAGTATGTGGTTTAGTTGGTCCAAGTAGTGTTTCCCAGGAAAGATGGGTTTGTTGGACAACATCTCAGCCAGGATGCAGCCCACTGACCACATGTCGATTGACTTTGAGTAGCCCTGGGAAAAAAAACAAAACAAAAAAAAAACCAACCTGAATTTTTACTAATTTGTCAGTCCAAATATACCAAAACTGTGAGAGTGAGTGAGTTCAACTTGTACCTTTGAGTTGAGCATGATTTCTGGGGCTCTGTACCAACGTGTCGCCACGTACTCCGTGAGGAAACCAGTGTGGTCATGAACTGGGTCAGCTATCCGAGCCAGGCCGAAGTCGCAAATCTGAGAAACAAACAAAAAGGGGGGAAAAAAAAAATAATAAAAAATCAGTTCTTACACTATTTTCAAACTAATTCCCAAGCTCCAGCCAGAGGACACACACAATTTCTTAATAAATTCCCGTTTTATTAATAAAGCCACTTTTGAAGTCCTGTAAATTGTGTAACGTGCATGTAATCCGGCTACATTTAAGCAGGATAATGTGCCGAGAAGGAATGGAGTTCACTAGGAGGCAGCAGCAGGTTTAATAAGAGGAACAACGCAAGTACATTAAACCTTTTTTTAATAAAAGGTGCAAACATGACGGTTCATTCTTTCTAACTTACCCCTGTTCGCTGTGCAAATCTATTTTTTATGTTTTCTGCACATTATAGCCAGAAAGCAAAGTCACAACTGTACAGCTGCTCTAGGATTAGGTCAGACTTTGGCAACACGCTGCTTTGAAATGCTTCCTTTGTGCTCCCTTCCTCACGTATGATCAGCTAATCCAGGGATTGATGGTTGAATGCCAAATGTTCACAAAACCACTGTGGATTATACACTACACACACACACAACACACACACACGCAGAGAGGTTAGTTCAAGCAAACAAAAATAACAAGACTGAGAGGAAGCTGCAAAATGACATTTTAATTGAACAATTTCCCCCAATTTCTCAGCTGCAAGCACAAACTTTGATAGGCTTTATGCAAAAGAACAGAACCTGCAGCTCCAAAGCTGCAAGCAGTTTTTTTGTGGATTGTCCACAAAAGCTCTTAGTTAGATAGCAAAAGTTAAATAAACCGATTTTTAACTTAAGTGTTATTTTATAATTGTTGCAGTCAAAAAGAGAAATAATCACAGATTTTGAGGCACCTTTATCACAGGTTTGTGGGCAAAGCTGCAATATTTATTTTCTTTTTGATTCATGTCATAACATGGTTCTACAAAAAAAAAAAAATCCTTAATGCGAATGAAATTAAGCCTGAAGCGTAAGAAGAAGCAAAAGAAGAAAGAAAACAAGGGCAAATGTTTAGCGTCACATGTGCTCTCGTCTTGCAGGTTTGACCGTCAAGAGACGTCATGAAACAGGAAGTCCAATTTAGAAAAGAGTTGAGAAGATTGGACAAAATTCAGCCGAGTGTGGTGATTGGTCAGCAAAGAAGGAACTACAGAAAACCTGAACTTGACTGGTTAAGCTTGCGGAAAACTTGAGGCGATGGGTGAAAATTGCAACGTTCAAAATTCGAGAACAACGAACAAATTTGCACGAATAGCTGCGATTGCAACTTCCTGGAGGGGCTAGCTTCACGTTGCCTCCTGACACAAAGTCTCACTAGAATAGACAGACGTTTGTGTTGGTTACAAAATGTGATAATATAGAAACCTTCACATCTACTGTAATTTCAAACACATTATTATTTGTAAACAAAATTATGGATGCAACTGTTTGGAACAAGTTTGCATTTTACTCTGCTAAAAGAAAGAAAGAAAAAAAAAGACAAAGAAATCGAAATGTGAAGTTTTTAAAACGCTTGAAACTAACGGGGTATTTAAAAGCAGCACCTGACCAAAAGCTAAAATCACCAAGCCAGGTGCAGCTGTGCTGGGAACATGTAGATTTAAAGCAAAAGTAAAATTAAAACGGGGGAAAAACCAGATCGGTCCAAGACAAAACACAACGTTGTACAGAGGAGGAACTAGAGCGTCCTCCATTGTCATGAAAACTCAAAACCAAATGCCACGGTATTTGCATCCTTTATACGCTGCGGTGTATTTTATCGTGACAGGCAGATAAAATTATGCAAAAAGTCTCACCGCAGATTAAGCACTTTGGCACAAATTAGTGCATTTCAGCACTAATTTGTGTTGCTCTATTTAAAAAAAAAGACAAAATGTGACAAACCTCAAGAGGTACAAGCGCCTTTGAAGGTACGACGACCTTCTACTTGGTTTTTGATGAAAACTTTTAACGCCGGATGTCCAGACTCACCTTGAGGTCGCAGGTGGTGTTGATGAGCAGGTTGGAGGGCTTGAGGTCCCGGTGCAGCACGTTGGCGGAGTGAATGTACTTGAGACCCCTCAGGATCTGGTAGAGGAAGTAGCACACGTGCTCGTTGCTCAGCTTCTGGTCTTCAAGAGCTTGTACAGGTCCGTCTCCATCAGCGTCTGCACGATGTAGCTGGACACACGCACGGGTCAAGGCAAACAAAAACCCAAAACTGACAGAAAGAAAGTTGCATGCTTCATATTTTTTTTATATTTAATTTATTTCACTTCAGACCAACTTTCACCTCTTTTATTCAACCCGAAACTGCCAAACGTTGGGCTGCAGACGATGTGAAACGTGTGTTGCAATGACTGTTCCTCTAATCATTCTCTGGTAAACCAGAAAGAAAGAAAAAAAAATCAACCATAAAACCTAGACAGAACGAACAGATGCACGGTTATCAGAAGAACAACCGATGAGGTCGTTCATGTTCTGACCTTTAGCCACGAGGAAATGATGTAAAGTAACATAACAAAAGTTACGCGTAGTATTAGAAAATTCCTGTTAAACAACAGCCACATTATGTTTAACAAAACATTTCCATGCATTGATCGACCAAAGCTTGCAGAGCTGCATACAATGTCTTCTAAAGTAAGTGGTAACAATTAGAACTGCACAACATATTGCAAAATTATTGTTGCTGCAATGTTACTTTTAAAATACCAAAGAACCGCAGCAGATATTAGCTAACTGTACAGCTACTTTACGCTGTAGTCAGAGAGGCAACTTTCTGCAATGAACCCATAAAAGAAGGTAGGTCAAAATATTAAATGAGATTATTTGCTATCGTCATCCTTTGCTAGCAAAACTCTGATGGACTTCAGCAACAAACACCCCTTTCAACACGGATGAAGACGTGCGACAACAAACTCACACCCACTAGCTAAATCCGGTGGAGGATCTGTGATGCTGTGGGCTTGATGTCTCTGCTGAAAGGCCGTGGGAATCCTCTCGGAGCGCACGAAGATTTTTAAACAGAAATCTGACGGATTCTACTGGAGAACCGATAACGGGGTCATCGCTGGGGTTTCATATAACATACGGATCCCAAACCTGGGAGCAAAATCTAAGCACAAGTAGCAAAATCAGCTTTCTTTCATGGTAATCTACTAGAAACCTAGCAGGGTGAGATAAATAATAGTAATAAAAAGATCAGAAAAGGCTGTTCTGTGCTGTGCATGACAGATACTGCTGTGTGTTTTGTCACTGGGCATAACCAAAAACCAAACGACAGACAGCAAATGAGCAGCTTTTCTTTGGCAAAGAGAGAAGAAAAATGATCCACTCCAACTGTTGGCATTAATACAAAGCTGTGTTCACAGCATTTTCTGTTGATCTCAGCTGTACAGACCCCATCAGTTGTTACTTTTGCTCGGTAACAAACGCCTTTCCAAGGTGGCAACAACTGAGCAACTAAACCGACTGGGAGCATCAAACAAGACAAGATTGAAAGACTCAGACATTCCTGCCATTTTTTCTTCTATTCTGGAAACAATGAAGCTTTTGAACAAAGCAGCAGCCAGAGCAGCTCTCAGCGACAGCAGCTCGCTGGCGGGCCGAGCCCACACACCGCTGCTCAACGGGAACCAAAGGAAAAACAACTGAAGCAGCTTAACCACCACAGGTGATGTGTTAGATTAACCCTGCCTGGTCCAGGGACGCTTTTGTATTCCATTTCACTTTTTTACCTATGCCTGTGTTGAATGGAGGCAAAACAGAGGAATCTATCTTCGTTTGGTATTGATATATTTTCAGGAAAAAAGAAAAAAAAATTAACAATTTTTGAATTTACAACTGAGATTAATTACATTAAAAATCCCCCATTATCTGGAGTTGAGATCCATTCCAATATTTTTTTTGACTAGGAAAAAAAATATTATTTTTTTTAATATTTTGTAAATCCATATATTTAAATGTATAGATAGGATGGAGAGAAAATCTACTTTGAGATAAATAAGTATCAAGGCTAGTCTAATTTTTTTCCTAAAAATGTGAAACACATTTTATTTACGGTAGTTTTAAAAGCGGTAATATATGGATGGAAATAAATAGACTTTATTTGGCACTAAATAAAAAAAAGTTCAATAGTTAGAATTTTAAAAACCGTGGCTGATGGTGGCATTCTTATAAAAAAATTGGTTTATACTAGGGGTGAATATTTATTGCATCGTTTATCAATTATCGTGAATCAAAATTATTATTTTATTAATAATAAAATTCCCCCAAAACTAGCAGCATTGTCAAGACACATTGTTTTTAGAATTTCTCCACAAGATCATCAATAAATAATCTGTGTGCAGGTTAGCGATAGAAATCACTCTGTCATCTTGAAGAAGCCTGTTTTATAATTTTTTTTTCCAGAGCATTTTGAATGCGTCATGACTGTGTCATGCAGTCACAGCCAAACTGTTACCTAAAAAAACAAGAAACAGTTTATTATTTTTACCAATATCACAACAGTACCACAACTTTTGGTCCATATCCCTAGTTTATACTAAACCTGCACGATATGTCGAATAAAAACAGTCATTACAAAACCCCAAATGAAACAAACTACCTGGACGCAATTTTTGGACGGATACCGTACGGTATTTTTGTTCCGTAGAAAATTAAATTATGTGATCCCTGAAAGGTAGGCCTTGCTACAGTAACCTCAAATAATAAAAACACTCGAAACTGCAATAACCTTCCAGCAGTTCAACTCTGCTTACTTTATATTCAATATCAATCTCAACAGAGTTTCATATTGAAGTTTGTTTAAGCCGGAAAAAAGGGCCTGCTGAAGCTCTATGGCGTCGTAGGATCCTGTCTAAGTCATTACTAACGCGTTCGTCTTGTTTAACCTCATCAGATGCCTCGCAGGTGGCTTGACTGAAAGTGCAGCCCAATTCTCAAAGCCACACACTTGAAAAAAAAAAAAAGAAAGAAAACCTGCCGCAATAAAAGTGCGAGAGCGCAGGAGTCTCTGCACAATTACACGACAAGAGCAGACGACAAAGCCAAACAGCAACAAAACTAACAAATAAATCTCTGCAACTCTTCCAAGGTTTTCGTCTCCAGTACCGAGCACCTGCTTTGGTAACCATAGAAACCTTGATGCTATGTGAGCTTCACTGCTCTTAGCTGAAAGTTTCCTCTCGGCTCATCTTATAATTAAGAAAAAGAAAAAAAAATCTCTGTAACACGTCCCGAGCGTGGCAGGATACACGTCTCTCATGTTCTCCAACTGCGGCGCCCTGATGATGTCATTGATCCCGATGATGTTCTCGTGGCGGAAGCGCAGCAGGATCTTGATCTCTCGCAGCGTGCGCTGGCAGTACGTCTGGTGCTCAAACGGGCTGATTTTCTTGATGGCCACCCGCTGTTGGGTCCAGTTGTCCTGAGCGGAACTGGATACGGGAAAAAGGAAGGACAAAACACAAGTAGTAGCACACACACAACCCACACACACACACACACACAAGCAAAAACGACTGCAGAGGACGCAGGGCAGCTCTGAAAGGTGTGGAGTGTGAAGACGACGACGACATGATGTTGGTTTCATGGCTTTATCTAGGCGCTACTTCCTTCGTTGGGGTTATCGAAGTCGGGTTTTGCATGACACTTTGCAAGAGAATAGATATTACACCACAGCTCTGCAGTGAGTGGAGGTGTGAAACTGAACATTTAAGTCAAACATAGAGATGCACTGATCAAGCTGCCTGATTGAAATCAGACAATTCCCCCCTGATTGGTGATAAGTTATTAAAAAAAGGAAAAACCTACTTCTTTCCTAGGCATTGAATGCGTCAAAGCTAAGAACTCCCTCAGCTTTCTGTCTATAAATGCATCAGCATGTACATTGCAGCACAGTTTTGTACTTCAAAATTGGACCTAAAAAAATTGGTCAGACTTTTTTTACCAGATTTTTTTTTCTTTCAAAGTGCCTCAAAATAAACAATGAATAAAAAGAAAAAAATGTATTTTGAATGTGGGAGAAATTGACCGATTTAAACATATACCTGATGACACGTGGAGAATGAATGCATGATGCAATCATTCAAACTTCAAAAATCTGCTCCTTTTCCCTTAATCTTCTGTATAAAATAAGTTAAATACCACCACCACTCATTAAGCCATTAAAGCTCAGCTCTGAAATAAACCAGCCAGCAGCAGTCAGATGACTCCTCCTTTGGGTTTAAGCTCAACTTTTCCTGTCATTTTGCAAACTAACTGTTCTTCCTCCACTACACCAACCGGCTGTGATGTTTGCACTGTCTGCATGTATGGTGGCATCATCACACGCCTGACATCAGGCAAACAAATGTGAAACATGGAAACTACCCTCTGCCTCATCCCGACATGAATGGGTGTCTTTATCTCGTTTTTTATTTTAAAATATTCCACTCCCTATCTGATCTTCTTCTGGTCCAGTGATGACTTCACAAAGTGGCCACGCAGGGCTGCAGATCACATAACAGCAGGAAAGGCCTCGCCAAGCAACGAACAAATCCACCCCCGACACTATATGCTGCGGCTTATTCCTGCAGAGAGGAGAACTGTGGTCCAATTAGGCTCACGGCACATTTTGAGATCGAGTGCAGCTCGAGAAACATATCTGAGAAAAGTAAACCGCGTCCTGCGCAATCACTCCTGGTACAGCTTATTAGAGCCCCGCCTGTAGCAGCAGCTCAACTAACCTGTTAACCAGGACTGCTGCAAAGTTGCATGGTTTTTTTTTTGTTTTGCATTCCCTGTTTTAAGTGCATCTATTTTGGAACAGATGCGCTGTTTTAAAAGGGAGCTAGCAAACGGAACTCACCACACCATCCCGTACGCTCCCTCCCCGATGTAAGCCAGGTTGGTGTAGCGGGGTCCAACGTCAAATGCCTGTCCCTTCACCAGCTCCACGTCCGTTTTGGGCAACCGAGGTGGGGGCGCAGCCTCCTCCGGTCCAGAGATGGCCATGGGGACGGAGTCGGCGCAGGGGGCACGACCAGAGCCGGGGACGTGGCCGGGGTTGCGAGCGTGACCAGGGTCAGTCCTAGGAGCGGCGGCCGCCGCCGCCTCCTCGGACTCGGACACGGTCATGGGTTCTGCCGAGCCAGAATCGGCGCCCAGAGATGATGGGTCAGAACCGGAGACGACGCCAGAACCAGGGGCCGCTGCCTGCTCCGGTTTGGATACAGACATGGGGATGGGTTTAGGTGCAGCTTCAGGGTCGGGGTCGAGTCCAGGACGGGGATCAGAGCCAATGTCTGAGCCAGGGGCAGGGGCAGAGCTGGGGCAAGGACCAGAGCCAGAACCGAGGCCAGTACCGGTACTAATCGCTTTCGACGGCTCAGTTGAATCAACAACTATTTGAGCGCACTCCGAGTTCTCGGCCTTGACGGGCATATCGCTGCACGAATCCGCCATTCTTCTCTACAAACCGCTCCCGCTCTCTGAGGGTGTTTCCTTCCGAAAAAAAAACGCCGCTGCCTTCAGCAGGGTTTCCCGGCTTTCCGTCACTTAGCTCCGGCGGATGATTCTGCCGAACGGAGGGAATGGAGCAGAGAGGGCGACGTAATGCTCCTCTTTACAACCAACAACGTAAATGGATTTGGTGCGCGAGCGCGGTTAGTTCTCAGCACTAAGCGTAAATGCGCGTGCGAACACTACGGCATCGTACAGGTGCGCTGGATGTGTTTACAGGGCTGCATTGTTTGGGCGGGGCAAGATCAGTCTTACAACAACTTAAAGCAGCAAAGCAGGAACAAGCGCGTTAGAGGGACAGCAGCCACCACAGCAGCAGTGGGAGGCGAGTAGGCGCCACTTTAGCTGTAGAAGCGATACGTCGGTGCATCCGCCATATTGGAAAGGGAACGTTTGACTTAAAGAATACAGGGTTTTCATTATATAACAAGCCCTTACAAATTACTTTATTCCTTTAGTATATTGTTCCGTTTACAGTGTTGCATTATAATTGTGAGAAACGCAGAAAAACAAATAACAGAAATTCAACTAGTTGAAAAGCACCAAATAACCACGTTTAATTCATTTCAGTTATAATTCTTTTAAGTTAGTAATTTTATTACGTTAGAAACAAAACAGAAGTGGACTCTGTTTTAAATTTGTTTTTCAGATATCAGTTATTTGAATAGAAATCACTTTATATTCGGTGCTTTAAGGTAGGTAACCAAAATTAATATTCTTAAAGGACGCCACATAAAACATGGTGGTAGCAAAGTGATGGTCTGGGTCTCCTTTCTGGTCCAGAAACCATAACTGATGAAATATTTTTTTTTCCATATCAGATTTAACTATTTGTATATTTTGCTCTATGTATGGCATCATATTAGTAAAATATGTCATAATGCTAAACACTTTCAATAGCATACAAAACAATTTTTAATGTAGAGCTCTAGTTTTCCCGACAATGTGTTTTTGTAAAGATGCGTTCAGCTGCACGCCCTTGCCTACGTCATCACGCAAAGGAGTGCACTTCCTGGTCACGGCATTAGGTGGGTTGTGTGGATGATTTACTCATAACGTTCAAGGAATGCTTTTCTCACCTTCGAGACGACACTGGACAAGTGCTGTTCGTTTGGCGATAACTCTGTTTGGACTCCCGTTGACCGCCTCCACCACTGGAGCGAGGTATGAGCAGCTTTACGTCGTCGGTTTCAAACTAAATAGAAACTAAGTAGTTACCAACATGCAGCCAATAAACCAGAACTTAAAGTATGTGTGTGATCTGTGGCTTTTTTTTGTTGCCCTCTTCAGACCTGCGGTTCTTTGCTCATCCCATCATCTTTACAGAACCAGTAAACATCTTAAACCTATTTGTGGGGACTATTGCACCAGCAGTATCGGGACCATGCCCTCCCCAGCAGGTCCTCATGTAAAATCCAGATGTCCACAGTATCCGGGGTCCACCATCAAGCGCTTCGCTGTACCTGACGACCAGGTGGACTGGAATCAGAAATGGCCCGAGTACAGCCCAGTCAACCACACTGCCCCAGTTGTTTTAAAGAAGCCGGTCTGGGCTGATCCCGATATTGGGTGAGCGATGCTTGCTGTTTAAATAAATCTTAACATCTGGATAATTTGATTTGATTACACAGAGTACATTTCACTTCTTTGCTTTCTTGTACTTGTCTGTACTCCCTGTTTGTCACATCAGAGCCACAAGGTCCACAGCATGTTAACTGTGATATACAGTATTATGCAATGGATCAGAACAAAGTAGTGCATAATTTTGAAGTGGAAGCAAATCTGTGTATGGTTTTTAACTTTTATTTTTTGAAAATATGAAAGTAAAAAGTAGGTCATTCGTTTGTATTCAGTTCCCCCAATTAATTGCATTTTATTTTGCAATTAAAGCTGCAAATGTTTCAAATGTGTGTTTCTGTCAGGGATGCATCTGCAGATACGGATTTTTTGTCTTTTCTTGTTTCTAAAATAGCTCAGGTTCAGTCAGATTAGATCACTTGCGTCTGTGAATGCTGATTCTCTTAGCGCAGATTCTCAACTGCATTTCCACCTGGACCTTGGCATTTCTTACATATGACTATACATTTGCTTGAACTGAACAAGTGTGAGTTTTATTTTATATTTAAAAAAATTGATGTTTATTTTTTGCTTCCCAGTCACAAGCTACTTTGCCTGCAGTCTGTCACATAAACACCAAATAAATGCATTTCAGTTTGTGGCCGTTATGTGAGAAAACGTGGAAAAGTTTGGTGTGTGAATAGTTTTTCCAAGATTTTTATATATTTCTGTGTATCGTTTGCTTGTCCTGCAGTTCCTTCTCTCCAAAGTTCAATGCTGTTGATGGTCCTGTGGACAGGTCGAGCTTTGAGGGAGAATACAAAGTGGAGAATGGGACGCCATTGTAAGTTAAACAGTAATTTGCAACAATTCCCAATTGGAATTGGATTAATAAAAGCGTGTGTGCAGAACTGGAAAAAAAACAACAAAAACAAAAGAAACACAACAACAAAAAAGAAAACACCAGACTCTTTAATGTTAATGCACTGCGACATTTGGGTGAGGACTATCTGTAGGTGCTTGTTCCTGAGGTCAACTAATCAACTTTGTGATCTTTACTGAAGAAATCCCTGTTTCCAATACTGATTGTTTCTGATCTAGAAACCCTCGTGGACGCACTGGTTTGACTGGACGAGGTTTGCTTGGACGATGGGGACCCAATCATGCAGCTGACCCTGTTGTCACAAGGTAACGTCTATTTAGGTATAAATTAGTATTTTGATTATTGTTCTGTTTCTAAAACAAAGAAGTCTCACTATCAACTAATTAAACTCGTTTCTGTAAAATGAAACAAGTCTTGATCAGAAGTTTCCATCCAGCCATCTTTTGCATGAAAGATTATTATTTTTTAGCAATTTGCACAGAGACCCACATGTGTTTTTTTTTTAGCTTCTGCCCTAATGCCGGTTGTATCTTTAACTGCCATTCGTTTCGGAAATGGTAGAAATACAGTAATTTAAATTGGTTAGTTTCCGGACGTAGACCTGACTTTTAAGCATGCATTTGTGACGGTTGAGGTCAGGCCCATTAAGAGTGCTTAATGTGAGTCTGCTTTATCTTTCCCAAAACCCTTTGTGAAGTGTGTTTGGTGTCGGTCGGAAGACCAGTTTGAATCCAGTTCCAACCGTTCGATCAAAACTGTCCACTTTGGTCGAAAACCGATTTAATTATAATGTTGAAGAGCAACCCAGGAGCTGCCAGGAATAATCCTCAGCTCCAAAATGGACATCTGAAAATGTGCAGCTGCTGACATGGACAAACACCCATATAAGAAGAATGTTTATGAGTCAAAGTGATGCTTTTAAACCGAAGCACACTGTGTCTACCTTTCAGACATGATGATGGCAGCATTTTGCTGAGGGTTCATTTTGCTCTCACTGGCACTGGTGCATTGTATACAAAGTTTCTAGGATAATGAAGACCGAAGATTACCTCCAAATGTTTTTGAGGTTTACAACAGATCAACAACTGGATGGTTAAAACTTGGACATAGCTGGTATTTATTTGAGAAAATGATGCCAAACACACATTAAAACTTCATTTGATGTGGATAAAGCATTAAAGATCTTGACTAAAACAGTTTAGAAAATCTGTGGGACCAGTTTTTATTTTTTCAATCATGCGTTGTATTATTAATCTGACCTGAATAAAGGATTCAAGTGCCGAATTAAAAGCTCAAAATCATTACTAAACGCATGCTCCTGATGAGTGCATGTAAACTTCTGACCGTCTCTATAGATAATTTTATTCTTTTAACTCTCTGATGACCTGAAGTGTTACTCTGTGTGGCAGATGGAAGGTAGATGCCAGCGGAGCAAAGATTCATCACTCGGCCTCCAAAAAGCCCATCCTGGAGTTTGTGGCTATCAAGAGGAGAGACTGTGGGGAGTGGGCCATTCCAGGGGTACGCTATTTTCTTAGTTCTTTTTTCATTACATTTTCAGGGAGGCTGTGGAGAAAGACCCATTCGTCTTTGCATAAAGGAATTTAGAGTATTCAAGATTCCCAATCAATCAACTTTGCTATTAGATAGATTTGGTTCCAGTGAGGTGAGTCAGCTTTCTTGCCAGACAGAAAACTTTACATCGACACACAATAAATATAAATAGAACATGATTCAAAATGGCCTGTGCTTAATTCTTGAAAATGGCAAAAACAACATAAAAGCAGTAAAAAATGAAAAAAAAAAACACTGACTCAAATACTGTATACTCATTAGGACAAGATAAAACAATTAAAATAAAAATAAATCGATATTAAAACTATGGTAAATTGTATTTTAGAAGCTTATGGTTACAGGAACAAAGCTGGCTTTATACCGCTTAATTTTTACATTTTATGATGAAATATCTGGGTTCGGATGGGAGGAGCCCGAACTCCGTGCGGAGGATGAGACGGATCTCTTTAAGATGGGTGTGGATAACCTCCTCACCTGCCTGAAGTTAAATGATTATGTGTTTGGCTGCATCTCGTCCTTCTACTTACTGGACCGTTTTTCTATTTGGTTCAGGCAGTTCTGCTTTTTAAGGGTTAAAATACCAAACCAGGACACAGAGCGGAAAGATGGAACCAATCCAATAAAGGCTTGATTAAAAATAGAACCAACAAGGTTTTGTCAAGGTGGAATGAAGACAGTTTCCTGAGTTCCCTTTCTTATACAGCCTCACAATTTGCCTTAGTTTGCTGTCAATAACTGGGACCAGATATTTGTAGACGTCAACAGTTTCCACAGCCTGGTCCTTTATAACAGTCGTTTCCTGTGCCTGAATGTGTTTTCTGAAAATCAGTGATCATATCCTCAGTTTTTAAGGTCTTAATATGTAAATAGGATTCATCACACCACCGAACGAAGTCCTCCACCACCGAGCCGTGGCCTGTTTCTTCATCATTAGGCAGGCTAATAGCGACTGAGTCATCTGCATACTTTAAAATGACTCATTTCCACGGAGAGCCGGTGGAGGAACAGAGCATCTTGGACAAAGACTTTCACTCTCCGTTTCCTTTTTCCTTGAAAAGTTTTGAATCCAGCCCACAAGATTAGAATTGGTGTTCTGAAATAAAAAAAATAAATAAAACAATAAATAAAAGTTGTGCATCTGATCCATTTCCTTCATTAGAAAAGCCGCTGCATCACTAATTCAACTGTAACTCCAACTGTAACAAATGACCAATCATGTTCAGCAACATTCACATTTTTTATGGCACCCCGACTCGTGCTTGTTTATTCTTTGGCTTAAGTTAGAAAAATTCAGCTTTGAAGCCATTTCTTTAATCCTTTTTCATTCTGAAAATAAATCTTGGTCTGCACATCCTGGTTTTGACAGGGGATGGTGGATCCAGGGGAACAGGTTTCCCTCACGTTGCAGCGGGAGTTCTCGGAGGAAGCCCTGAACTCACTTTCAGTTGAGCAGTCGGAGAGGGAAGATATCTACAAACGCATCCAAACACTCTTCGGGTCTACAGGGTTTCAGGTGAGTAACTTGTGAGTTTTCTTTAGCTAAGAAAACAGAAGAAAACCTGCAATTGAATGGTTTAGATCACAGAATAGCAAGAGCTAGTCCAGAACTAGGTCAGTTTTAAGAAAAAAACGATTCTGCTTTGTTTTTGTCTGTGACATGCAATCCATTGGAAATTATGGGTTTAACATAAAATGTGAAAAAGTTCAAGGGCTCTGAATATGTGTGAGATCCAGTTACCAAAAACGGATATGAGCAAGTACTCAAACAACATTGGAGAAACCTGTCTCCTTTCAGGTCTACAAAGGATATGTTGACGATCCAAGAAACACCGACAACGCCTGGATGGAGACGGTCGCCGTCAACTTTCACGACGAAGCGGGTAACTTTCTTTCGCGTTTTTCCTGAAACCCTCCCTTCACCACAGCTGAACACTCGTCCTCTAAATATTCCTGTGATCGGCAGGCGACAGTGTGAGCGAGCTGCCTCTGCAGGCTGGCGATGACGCAGGACATGTCCAGTGGGTGGACGTGGACTCGTCCTTCGGCCTCTACGCGAGCCACTCCCACTTCTTGGAGCTGGTTGCCAGAGAGCGGCAGGCCCACTGGTAATCGGGAGACAAAAGGCTGCTCTGACGTTACAATGAGGCAAAGCAGGGCCTGAAGAGCTCTCGTCCATTCAGCACGCACGACCCCTAATGGGAGCGTTTCCACTAATTCATTAATGATATTCTGAACTAATAATGGAAAACATAAAGTGAGTTTAACCAGTTGGCATGACAAAGCAAGAGAAGAAAAACAAACAAAAAGAAAAGAAAAAAGAAGTATTGTAACTATGAGACTTATGTACATCTATGATAAAGCCATGGTCAGAGATTTTATTGTTTTTTTGATTTATTTGATCAAACGGCTCCACGGAGGGTTTAAAGTGTGACCTTTTATGTTGCCGTATTTATTGAATCCCCCCCAAAAATTCTGCCTTGCGCCTTACGTAGGTATAGTCACCATTTGACCACATCACTGTAAAAGGCAAGGGAAAGGAAACATGGTTTAGTATTTAAATAAACAAAAATCTGACAAGTGTGGTGTGCATTTCTGCAGGGTCTCAAACTGTCTCACATAACTATCAAACAAACATTTAGATCCTCTTCAAGATCTTCAATACTACCTCTAAAATTACCTATAATTTCATCTGAAAATGATTCTCTGTTTTTGTACAAAGATCGCATTCCCGCTACTGGAACTGGCTTATTTAATGTTTAGACAATTACAATTGTCACTTAAGATGATTTACTGTTAGCTCCTTCAGTTTAGGAAAAGGTATTATAAGGTTTGGCTTAAATGCAGGGGTTTTATCAGTTGGTTAATACCTGCTGTCAGTACTGAAGGTTTATTATTTGTTGTAAGAACAAATTGAAGTAAAGCAACCAATCTGTAGCAGCACTGGATTTACACACACTATTTTCATCAAATTAAATTCACTGGGTTATATTTACCTTGCTGATGTATTCATCTAAATATAATTTATTTAATGAGCTCAGATTATTACACTTAAATAATACCCATCTTAAAAATTGGAGAGAGCATCAATGCTCTGAGTGGTAAGACTTACTTCTTGTCACTCATCTGCTATAAACAGCAGACTCTCAATTGAATTTAGGGCTGGGCTTTGATTGGACCACTTCCTGACTAAAGCTAGAGGACTGAAGAATTTCCATGTGCTTCCAAGACCATTTCTTGGTTGACAGCCTGTGTTTTCCAACTCTCTTGTTTAAAAGAAATTCAGTGTGTGGACCATGGTGAATACAGCTGATCAGTAGGCGTTACAGGAAGCGACGAAGAATCCAGCTGCAATGGGGCTTAAGCGGGAACCTCTTACAAGAAATCACTAATTAAATAAGAGCCAGTCCTAGTGGGCGCCGCAAATCCAATACGCCTTTTTTTTTCTTTTTTTTTTACCCACACCCCAAACATTTGCCTGTTGTTCAATATTCAAGTGGTGTTCAGGTCAGAGCTCTGCTTAAATAAGTGAACAAAGTCTGCTGTTTCACTGGAGAAGGAAGCTTTTTCTTCCCCCACATTTGTTTAGATGCTTTTTCACTTCTTGCAGACAGAGAGAGAGAAAGAGAGAGAGAAGATTTTTATCTATAAACCACTCAAGCACTAATAGCATTTGCTGTTGAAGGAAGGGAGACTGTGACCAATCTTTCATCTGAGGTCAGGGCTGCATTATACATTTTAATGTTTAATGTCCAATTATAATTGGAGGTTTACTCTATTGGCAGTGCTGGCCCCGACAATAAACAAACCGAGCAGCTGCTTACTGCTCAGAATCAATACATGGCACTGAAGAGCGCTGGGACAGTCACAAGTTGTGCTTCTAAATGTGATGCTTTGTTTGTATTGGTGATACATGATTGTGCAAAATAAAACCTCTAATCCTTGATATTACTATGTAAAATGTGAGGATTATAGTCAGACTTTAAAATATTTTAATGTTCCGTATTTTGCAAGTCTTACCAGCTTCCATGTGTCAGTAGCCCCACAGCATGATGCGGTCACCACCATGTTTCATTGTAGGGATGCTCATGTCCAGCATGTTGTGCAGCGTATGTTTTCTGCCACACATAGTTTTGTTTGTAGGCCAAAAGGTTTGGTCTCATCTGGCCAAAGTGCCTTTCTTTATGTGCTTCCTATGTGGGTAAACTGTAAATTAGACACTTCTGACATTCTTATGACATTGACTTGCTTCTTACCACTCATCCATAATAGCTAAAATTAGGGCTATGTAGATATTGTGTTGGTTTGTCTGACCTATAAATGCCAAAGATATCTTAAAGTTTGTGTTTTTGGCATGGAAAATGTGAAAAAGTTCAAACTGTATAACATTTTCAGGGCTGTATTTTTTTCATTTTGCAAAATATTTAGACAGAATTAAAAGGAAAATAAACAAAACGACGTTGTCTGCCATCTTTGATTAGAACAGTTATTTAAATAATTTTATTTATTTATTTATTTTAAAAACTTCACATTAACAGACTGTAGAGAGACTGAAGTTAGCAGTTCGGGTAGACGTTGCGAGGCAGCTAAGAGGGAAACTACATTTCCCATAGATCTTTGAGACAAACGACGCCCAAAGCTGACGACGTGGCTGAGAAACGTCTCATCACAGGTTTTCAGCAGACCGGGGTGATTCAAATCAGAGAGCAGGCTGTTCTCTCGTCTCTAGTTCTGGACTTGTAAAAGCTCTAGCGGTCCTTTGCAACTCCTTGACCCTCATCACTGTGCAGT
Organism: Poecilia picta; assembly: GCA_033032245.1. Classification (NCBI taxonomy): domain Eukaryota; kingdom Metazoa; phylum Chordata; class Actinopteri; order Cyprinodontiformes; family Poeciliidae; genus Poecilia; species Poecilia picta. The sequence goes on from CM065360.1 coordinate 17,313,927, forward strand.
TATGTCGGGAAAAGTCAAAGGCCGAAGTGCGGCCAACGCGGACTCCATGGCTGTCGGAGTGTCCTGTGATGAGCGCATCTTGCGGGATATTCATCAGCTGTACACGGAGGCGGACAGCGGTGGGTTACATCACTTAATTAATACCTGGTCGTAATGCAGCTGCTCTTTTTTTTAATGACTGTTTGAGATAAAGCGTGTTACCCCGGTAACGCGCTGGAGTATTTCGGTTGGAGCTAGGTGTTAGCTACTTGCTAATAAGGATTTTGTGATTTTGGCTGACGTTGCACTTGGAAAGGTTGATGCTAATCAAGTTAGCCACCTCTGTTTTTAACCTGCAAAATATAACTTGTTGGACAACTGGGTTGTTTAATGCAAGTGTAACAGCCTTTGTTTTATCGCTTAGGGTTCAATCTTAGCCCGGTGGACGGGAAGACGTTATCACTTCATTTAATTTAATTTTATTTTATTTCATTTTTTTATAGTAGAACCAGCTATAAAACAAAGTTTTGCCTGTGTTTTTGTATTTTCTACAGGGTTAATTCCAGTGGCTGAATCTGTTGGTGTGAAGCTCCTTCCACCCAGGAAAAAAATCACGGTGATGCTGATGGGCAACCACTCGGCAGGGAAAAGCTCTTTCATCAACTGGTAAATATGGGTGTCCACTTTGACCTCTACAAACGTCAATGCATTTTATTAGCATTGAGTATGTTTAACACAAAGGGTAACATTATTTTTGAAGGTTTCATGTTGAAAAATCTTAAAAGTGTGACCTGCCTTTGTATTTAGCCAGCTTTTACTCTGATGCCACTAAATGAAATCCAGCTCAACCAAAAGCCTCTTGAAATCACCTGAGCGAAGTGAATAGACACCACCTGTGTGTAATTTAAAAGGTTTGCAAGATAAATCTGGTGAAGAAACATCATTGTTAAGTCAAAAGAACAAGTCAAGGGTTACTTTACATGTGTGCTACATTTTAAAAGAAAAACACCGGAAGTCATAGACATTTACAGGTATGCGCTGTGTACAAGAAGAAACAAAGCAAAGGTTTTTCATACATTGTATTGGCACAATCAAAGTTCATTAGGAATCTATGTGATGTGGGGAAATTGGTTTAGGTCAGTGTTTTTCAACCTTTTTTGGCCCAGCGCCCCCCCCTAGCCCTTATCCAGGTCCCTCACTGCCCCCCACCAAATAATTTGTAGGCTACTTTGCACTGACCATTATCTTATCATTAATATTACTATCACTATTGTAGATGTTTTGATTTTTATGCTTGTTTCTATATTTGTCATCAAAAATAATACATATAATATAAAAATAATACACATGTCTATGAAAAATGCAATAAACATTCAAGTTAAAATTGTAGGCCTAACAGCAGCCAGTCAAAGTGGAAAAATATTCTTATTCTTTGCCATTTTCTAGTTGTTAAATAGTCCACAAAATGACCCGATAAAAGATGTACAACATGCCAGTTTAAACTTTGAACTATTTGCAAAACGACTGAGCTCTGCAACATTAAAACATGGATAGAACTGTAACTACATTAATCATAGCTCTTCTTCTCTTCAGTGTTTATGTCGGTTTCTGGTGATGCAGCTCTGTGCTGCCTTCAGGAAAATGGGACATCAGAGCATCATCCATAAAACTTCACCCACTTGGCATTTAATGTACAAACCAGAGGTTTCAGTGGAAAAACAAAAGTTCCAGGTCCTTTTAATGCCATACAAATATGAGACAGAAACATGGATTATATCTTTATATAGACCTGTCTATTGATTTATAGATTAATAGTTTTACTGGACAGAAATGACAAAGAACAAATCTGGTTCTTAATCAAATCCTAATGAGTCAAATTGAAAGTGTCATGGAGTCATCAGCCTCATGACATTAACACTGACATGAAAAATAATATTGAATAAATACATCAAATTTAATTAAAAACATAAATTAGTGATAAATACTTTCCTGTTATGGTTTGCAAGATATATTTATTCTCAGTATTAGATGTGGTCTCAACAAACCCATGACACTTCAACAATATTATTTTACCTTTTATCTGAAAATTGTGTCTGTTTATTCTTGCCATACAGTCTCTGTATTAATTATTGCTCGAAAGGTCTTGTTGTTCTATCACCCCCGTTTCATACCGGACCACTTACAGCTCTGGTGTTAACGCTATAAAATGAACGATCTCTACCGTGGTATCACCATGGAGGGATTTCTTTATTTAAATGGGTTCATTTTTCAGAGGGAGACACAGTGAGGGTATCGTGATTTTAGCTACCAGTAGCAGGAGTGGAGCTGCGCCAAGAAGCTAACAGAAGCTACAAACACTGAATAGAAGAAGAGCTGCTATCGATACAGTTGCAACCAAGCATGATTTAATGTTGCACTATACAGTTTTACCAAGTTGCTCAAAGTCTAAACTGGTGGTGTTGTGCATTTAAGGTGTAAAGTTTACCTTCGACCAAACGCCCCCCAAAGGCATCCCAGCTCCCCCCTTTTGTAAAAATGTCTGCTAGCGCCCCCTGCCGTCCTCTGAACGCCCCTGGGGGGCGATACCGCCCACGTTGAGAACCGCTAGTTTAGGGTTTTCACATTAGATCTTAATTAAATACCCTGAAGTTTGTTGTTGTAATGTGACAAAATGTGAAATAGTTCAACAGGCCTTATCTCCTGTGATCCATTTTAAGTTGTCCCATATTTTCACTCGCATGCATTTGCTGTTCCCAGGTATGTGGAGGAGCACATCCAGCGCACTGGGGTGGCTATTGAGACGCAGGGCTTCAGCTTTGTTACAAGTGGTCGCAAAAGAGAGTCCCTCACGGTGAGCGCAACAGCAGCAGATTATCTTTGGGGAACATGAATGTTGTTGGTCAAGGCATTAACACGCACATTCTGTTTTTTCTACCCTCCTGTCGTTGTTATTAGTAGATTAATGCAAGAACAGTGACAAAAATGTGGTTTTGTTTCCATCTTTAGGGAAATGCAACCCTTCATCTATATCCACATTTCAAGCCTCTGGAAGAGTTCAAAGGTGAGCATTTTGATTCATTGCCACCAAAAAATGTGTTGGCTGCTTTTCTGTCTCAAGAGAAATTGCTTAAATTTTTTATATATATAAAAATACTAGAGGTGTGCCGATCGATCGGTCACCGATCACAATCGGGCCGATTTTCGTGAAAAAGTGCATAATCGGTGATCGGCGATCATTGGCTCTTGTGCCGATACCGATTACTTGCATCTCATTTCTCAGCCTGCCTGTGCAGCTGGTCTCCTCTTTCCTTCAATCTGCACAAACGAGCAGCAACAAATCCTAAGCGATGTTGAACTATAACGCACTGAGTGAATGGAGACGTTTGCGTGTTGCGGCGGAAAATAGAAGCAGGTCAAAATGTATAAAAACAATGAGGCTCACTGCAGTAAAAAAGACATATGGCGGATCAGACAGCAGGTAAACAGCGCACAGCTACAAACATTCACCCGGATTAGCATGACGGTCAGAAAGCTAAACAAATAACCTGTAAAATTATTTCAGTCTTCAAACTGCGATGTAAAACGCTGGTTCTGTTCTCGCTGTTGAACCGCTGCTCCGCTACAGGTAGTAATGTTTAATATTTAGTAATATTTGACACGGAGCCGCTTCTGCTCCACCTGGTAGAGACTCTCGCACCGAACCTGTTTAAAGCTGCAGCATCTAACTTAAAAATACATTTTACATGCGTATTAAAACTTTCGCTGTCCTAACATGAGACAGATAATCTCTAAAAAATAATCGATCTCCTCCCTGTTCTGTATAATTACTCCGCTCAGTCAGAAACAGCCAATCAGAACTAGCAGTAACCAGCTAGCCGCTATGCTAACAGGAAGTTTTCATTCAGTAACTCAGGATTGTTTATTGTAATGGATCCTGTTTTTGCCTTTGAATGTTAAGTTTTATACTTGAACTTATTGGCAATGTTGAGCGGTTTTATTTTGGCTCTTTGCATTATTTAGCCTCTTCAGAGCCTTATATGATATCAGTCTGTTAAAGATAATATTATTGATAGCAGTTCAATTTGCACAATGCCTGTTTTGTTTAGTTTTCTTCTTGGAAAAAGTTATTAAACAAGTTTTTGTCTAAATTAAGGTGAATTCATGGTTCCTTTTTCCACATAATGCAACGGTAGTGTTTATGATAAAAAATAAATAAATAATAATTATGTGATCGGTATCGGGGATCGGAATCGGCGATCGTCCCTCAGGGGTGATCGGTATCTGTATCGGCAGAAAAAAACCTGATCGGCACATCCCTAATGAATACTATGCTATTTTTCAAATGGTTATCTAACCTTTTTAAATTCTCCTCAAGGTGTTTCAGAGTACCTGAGCACCGAGATCTGCACATCGCGACAGAAGCGGTTCAGCCTGGTGACGTTTGTGGATTCCCCAGGCTTGGTGGATGGAGATATGAAATATCCCTTTGAGGTGGACGAGGTGATCCTTTGGCTGGGTGGGTTCACACAAAATGCTTCCAATCATTTGGACTTAGATCTCCATGGTCAAGTGCCCTTCTTCCAGCTTGATGGATTGTTCCACTTCCTGGTGTTGCATCATAAGCGGTTCTCTCCCCTCTTCAGTTGTTTAAATCTCAGCAGAAATCGGCAATGTATTCTCTAAGCAAATGTAAGGGTTGTTTCCCAAATGTGCACATTGTTCTTAGTAAACACATTTAAGCAATATTACAGAAAAAGTGAATTTATAAATAAATGTCCAGGTGTGAAAGAAAATATTTTAATTAATAGTAGCAATGAGAAATGGTTGGAGAAACATCAACACCTTTCCATTTTCAAAGGCTTTCATTCATTCCTATTATCCTTTCTATTCTTTCTATTTTTCATTTTTTTGTGTATCATAATTTTTTTTTCATAGTCTACTCCTGACTTATGAGGATTTAAAAAAAGTTTAGCCTACTTTAACCTCATGTTTTCTTGTCTTTCCCATTTTTAGTAGTAACCTTAAGAGTCAATTGTGTTTGTGGGATACATTTATGAAAAGCAGAAAGTTGTGGATTATATATGCAGGCTTCCTTCATGGTGTTACATTTTAAAAAGTCGAACTTACTTACAGTATTATGGTATTTTTATAAGAATTGTTATTGATAGCATTAATTATTGGTCTATTAAAAAGAGGATTTTTCAAACATTTCAGCTAAGGCTTTAGAAATGAAAGGTAAAAATATGTAAGGGTTTTCACATTTCTTTCTCAGATATGGCTTCATTTTATTTACTGTGAAATACTGAATTACTGAATTTACTTCACATGTTCAGCTCAATATGAGTAGAACAGGTTCTTCTGAAGCTTCAGTCTTTCTGCTTTTCTTTTGTAAACAAACCATTTATTGTCTCAAAGAAAGAGATTAACCTCCAGTTTTCTAGTCCAGCTAATACAAAGTACCGACTTCTGTTTCTGAGTGATTAAACAATATAATGATTGTCTCTAATATGTAATTTTTTTATTTATTCTTGATCATATATTTATGTGACCTTTTTTTTTTTGCTAGATGATTCCATCTTCTTGGAAAAATAATGTATTTTATTGTTACTTTCAGGGGAACTTTGTGACCTTATCCTGGTTTTCTTTGACCCCATGGGTCAGGCTCTGTGCAAGCGCACCCTCAACATTGTGGAGTCCCTGAATGAAAAACATGGCGACCGGCTACACTTTTACCTGAGCAAGGCGGATGAAGCTGGTGGAGAGTCAGACAGACAGGTAAACTCAGCTACAGACCTGTCCAGGTTCTCTTCTGCATTGGTGTGGAGGGAAAAATGGTCATATGTGCTACACTTTTTCACATTTTTCTCTTTCAAAATGGTGGACCACACATGCAGAAACAAATGTGTGCTCCACCATTTTTTTAACAAACAGTTTAGGCTGAAAGTGTGGATGACTGTAAAGTGATATTTGATGGAAACCACTTCCAGATTGACCAATTAATACTTGTTTTTGTAATTATATTAGAGAGTAATGATGCAGATTGTTCAGGAGCTCTGCAAAAGACCAGGACTCAACAAATGTGGGTTTGACATGCCCACCATTTACATTCCCAACCCCAACAAGGTAGGTCAGATTTCTGACATTAAACATGTGCATGTAAAATCATTAATTACTTGTTTTTATTTATCATTTCTGTGCCTCTTGTTTCCAGCCCAGTCGCTGTGTGAACCAGATTGAGGAGGTCTGTCGTGCCATCGAGAAAACCATCAACCAGACTGTCCAGAACACCCTCAACTCCCTGGAGAAGGACTGTGAGCTCATCTGCGAGGCCATCACGGATAAACTCATCAGTGACAAGTGAAAAACACACTTCACAACTTATTTCTATGATCCTATTTTTTTTTCTAATGGTCCACTTGTCTCATTATCTTTTATTTATTTTTGAGTCTACCAGGTTTCTAACATATTTTTGAGAGTTCAACAAAAGCATGGAATTTGTCTTTTTGAAATCATTAATAAACTTAATAGTCATGCCACAAATGTAGGGACCGTTTTTAACTCGGATGTCTGGAAAAACCTTGGAAATTTGAGTTTGGAAATCGGTGAACATTTGTGGATCAGTGATGCTTTCAGAGTGTAACCCTGATCTTTTGATCCACAGGCAGAACAGTTTGCAGAACAGACGCGCCCGCTGCCAGAGCTGCTTCCTGTCCCTGTTGGGTTTCTGCATCCCACTGGTTCTGCTGGCCTTACTGTTGCTGGGGATGTTGTCCAAAGAGCTACTGGACATGGCTCTGGGCCAACAGGGCAGAGAGACTCTCTCGCTGTATCTGGTGAGCGTCCATCAAGTGCAGAATCAACCGCTTTGTTGCCGTTTTTTAAAAGTGTGGCTAAAATTTGTGGCTTCTTTGTGTTGGCACAGACTCCAGTAGCGAAAATATTTGACTCCTTGTCTGGGGAACAGCAGCTATATTTCGGCAGTGGACTGGTCTTTCTCTCCTTCCTCCTGCTCATCATTGCTCGCTTTGCCCTCAGGTAGGAGGCATCAGAACCATCTGTGCCTTCAGTTTGATCAAATATAACTCGGTCACTGTCGAGTGTTTGTTCTTTCTTCTTTTACCCAAGAAATATGCAATTATGTTTTTTTTTTCTTCCTTGTATAATCTTTTGTGCTAAGTTTGGTTATTGTAAAACAAAACAAAAATTCAAATAGGAGCCAAAATGAAAAAAACATCAAATCAAACAACAGATTCTTAATATTTTTTTTATTTTATGCGATAAACCAATACAAAGAAGTATTTAAAGTGGAAAGAACTGAACTATTGGGGACTTTTTTTGATTGTCTGCAGAACTCGGCCGACTCTGTCAGGCAAACAGAAACGGCAGCTTCAGGAGAAGCTCGAATACATTCAGGAGGTGGTTAAGAACAAAAAGGTATCTTGAACCATCCACTCTGACCTGGTCATGGCAGGGAATGATGGGTTTGGGTGTTAACGTTTTGTTTTCTCCCTCTAGAAAAAACTCTACGAGGAATATCTGCGCCAGAGTGTTAGTGATCATGACATGGACTTGTAAAGAAAAAAAAAAGTTCCCCGCAATGACTTGGGACCAACTTGCCAAGATTCCATACCAGTTCAAATACGTGTCTTTCTTTTTATTCCAAATATACGTAGCATTCAACGGAAAACCCCTCCATGATCTGGTGCTTTGACTTGGGTACAGCCTGTTACATGGACACTATTCTACCTGTACATGACATGAACTTGTTACTGATCTTATTTCTTCTGAGCATTTCCTTTCCGAGTCTTGTGCCTCTATCCCTTTCCAGGTAATTTAGGTGTGAACCACTCTAACATAAAGACATTGAAGCTATTTAGCAACATATAGCACTGAATTGAGTCTCTTTGTAAACATTTTCAACTTTGAGGGTGTTACCCAGAATTTTATACAATATTTTTTCATCAAGATGTCACACATTTGTATTATCCCTAAAAATATATGTGGTTAGTAAGTAGAATAATCAATTAAAACTTCTGCAGTTCTGATTGTTTGCCAGCAGTCATGGAATTGCATAGGATTGCATTTCAACTTTTTGATTTTCTCTCCACCTTGTCGTGATTTAAATAACTAAATAAACAGTTCAATCAAGAAAGATCTGGGAAAAAATATGTATTCATACACACTACCTTAAGGGCTTTTATCATTATTTATCTGTACTTAAGTTGGGTTACACTGTTTAATGATTTGATGAAGGAGACCAGAAAGATTAAAGACCACATACTGTAAAGAATAAAGCTATAAAAGCCTTCTAAGAATTTTATTTGAAAAATCACATGAACAGGCTCAAGTCATTTTTAGAGTAAATTTTGAGGTATTTTTGCGGTTTTCCTACACCCACCTGAAGTCCCAGTGTGTCATGCTCCAGTTTTAGTCTTGATTTATGTAGTTCTGTAATAAAGTGGTGAAAAAGCTTGTGCATCTGGAGCTAATTCCTAAGATCATGAGATAGAAAATATAAGACAATCAAGATAAACGAGGACAGGAAAGTCTGGAATTGACTAATTCAGGTGTAAAAAATGCAGGTAATCTTGTTCCCTCCATTCTTTTAAGAAGGGTTTCCATTTTTAGGACCTGCAAAAACTTGATGGTGTTAGTTTTCAGAGGCTGTAGTTATGTGGGCCCTTATACAATGTAAAAAAAAATGACACTCAAATGTAACGCCTTTCAATGGTGAAAGTTTCTGAAGGTAAAATTAGTTTGTGAAAGCATAGTTGGAAATTAGACATTTTAGGTGGTAATTTACCTAAAATCAGTAATAAGTTTCCATTAAAATTTGTCTCAATATATAAAAATCCAGCATATATCTTTGATTTGCAACTTTCTGTTGTAATGGGGTGTGAGTGTTTTGCTGCAGGAGGGACTGGTGCGCTTCACAAAATGAATTGCGTCATGGAAAACTACTCGCACTGTGAGGAAATATTTAAAAGACAGCCAGATGAGTTTTCAAACTGGATGATGACCCGAATCATACTTCCAAATTAGTTGCAAAGTGGCTTAATGACAAAGTCAATGTTTTGGAGTGGCTATAACACACTGACCTCAGCACCATTGAAAACTGGTTAACTGGGTTGAAAATGTCAGTGAAGCAGCCTACAAATGTGACTCAAAGCAATTCTGACTGGAGGAATGGGCCAGAATTTCAAACTATTCTAGAGAGCTTGTTGAATAATACCCAAATATTTGAACCAAGTAAGGAACTAATTAAGTCCTAAAAAGCTCCTATTCTGCCATTTAGCAAATAAAGCTATTTGCAAAAGCATAATATTCGTGTTGTCATGCAGATTCTATTTATATGACTTCTTGAATCTGGCACTAATCAGGCCCTGGGTGTGGCTGGCAAAAAATAAATCAAGGGAAAGTGTTTAATCAGTTAACTCATGATTTTAAAAGGGGGATTGGGTGTGTCTTAAAATGCAAGCTTTTAATTTGAAAAATGTTTAGTAACTGTACAGTGCCCTGTGACAGACTGGCGACCTGCCCAGGGCGAACCCCGCCTCTCGCCCGGAACGCCAGCTGGAGATAGGCACCAGCACCTCCCGACCCCATTAAGGGACAAGGGTGTAGGAAAATGGATGGATGGATAGTAACTGTACTGTATATTTTGCCTGTTTACTGTACAGAAACTGTTAAAAATATACATTTACAAAAAAAAATTCAAGTGAAATGTATAGTATCTAAAAGTAATTTCCTCAATAAAACTCTTATATATTTAATATCTCATAGATACGGTGAAATAAACACTTTTCCTGGCTTGTTTCTGAGTGTTTGCTTGAATGGCATCCAGGGTCAGGACTTTGTGAACAGGAAGGAGGTTGACGTGTTTTCCGCAGGCTCAGACCGGGGAAAGTTGTTTCCTGAACTAATGCTTTCCACACCAAACCCTCGCCCTCCTACAAAATGACTGAAGCGGACTTTAGGAACTGTTAATACTCGTGTTTTTTAAAGTTTTTTCTTTTTTTTTCATTTCTCGCCCATGTCCTGCCTGTTATTGAGCTGTCTGAGAAGATGAGCTCGGAGAAGGAAGACACAGGTACTAAAAGCAACAGGTTTAACTCTAATCTGCTCTACAAACAATTGCGAGACAGTGCAATTAGATTTAAATCTTTAGTTTTATTTTATTTTTTTAAAATGTTGGCTTGTTTCTAGTGTCGGGTTAAAGCTTTAGCTTGCTTATGTTAACAGATAAACGGCCTGTTAGCATGATTGACCATTGAAATTAACTGCAGCGGCTAGGCAGCAGCTAACTCATCCAGCTAACAAAATTGATACGTTGGAAGACAATTTTATAAAATATTTGCTTTATTACTACCTATAAGAGTTAGTAAGGATGCAAAGTAGCATTAAATATTAGTTATAAACCAGTTACCCACACCTGACCAGAAAGAGAAGCGATTCCGAAAGTAAATAATGAGAAGTGGAAGCGAAAGTGCCTATAATTGCATGTTTTTGAATGGTCACTGGTGCATTAAATGAAATTCTAGAAATGTGAAACCTTTCTGTGTAAAGTTTGGTTATTTTTACATCTTATTTTACAAGCGGTGTTATCTTGAAAGTCTAGACAATATTACCTGTTGCGTATCTTGAAGTAAAGTAAAAATTCCTCAAACGCTTGTTTAGGCGTCTTAAAATATGCCTTAAAATAAGTCTTTTGCAGTTTGTATTTTAGTAGTTTTGTTAAAAGATATACAATTATATTTTTTTCCTTTTTACAATGCTGTCCACCTTAAATCTGTTGTCTTATAAAGTACTTGTTTCTAATTGTAAATGAAAAGTAGAATTAAAATGTGTTCGTCATGTTTGGTGTGACATAAACAGGTGCATCTCGGAATGAGAATATTATCCAATATAATTTCTGTTCAGAAATATTAAATATGCAATAACATCTCAAGTGGCGCAGTTGGTAGAGCTGTTGCCTTGCAGCAAGAAGGTTCTGGGTTCGATTCCCGCCCCGGCCTTTCTGCATGGAGTTTGCATGTTCTCCCTGTGCATGGTGGGTTTTCTCCGGGTACTCCGGTTTCCTCCCACAGTCCAAAAACATGACTGTCAGGTTAATTGGTCTGTCTAAATTGCCCCTAGGTGTGAGTGAGTGTGTGCATGGTTGTTTGTCCTGTGTGTCTCTGTGTTGCCCTGCGACAGACTGGCGACCTGTCCAGGGCGTACCCCGCCTCTCGCCCGGAACGCCAGCTGGAGATGGGCACCAGCACCTCCCGACCCCATTAAGGGACAAGGGTGTAGGAAAATGGATGGATGGATGGATAACATCTCAAGTGTTATTCTATTTTTTTTTTTAAATAATTTTGGGTTATAACAAAAGTTGACTTTTTTAGAAAATTGTTATGATATGGCCTATACTCATGGAGGGAGCTGATTTGACAGCTGTCTGCCAAGCAGTCTTTCACATGGAGTAGAAGTCACAAAAGGCCATTGCGAAAGAAACTGCTTGTTGGCAGAATACTGTAATAAAGCATTGTGATGGAAAATTTTGTGGAAGGAAAAAGTGTGATAAAAGCAGCACAAAGCAACAGGGTTAAGCACAGCTTTGAGAGGATTTGAACCCCGTTCAGCAGTACAACATAGAGTGAACTGGTTCACTCTATGTTCACTGGTTCAGTGAACTCTATGTTCACTGGTTCAGAAAATAGTTGGGTAAATATTGAAGTTACCCTTGCTTGCACTTTTCTTTTTCTATTGTTTAGATTTGTAATCCTGTATTAGGCTTTCCAAATGACGCCAAGCTTCATCTGCATGTCAAATTATGGAGACATTTCACCAAGTGCAGTTTCCCTTAAATAGTAATCTTACTCTCACGTCTAAGAAGTAAAATTTTACTCTAAAAGTAATTTTATCTGTGATGTTTATTTAATAAGTCTTAAGTAATCGAGCTTTGACATAAACTACCTTAATTTAGAAAGAAATATGAATTCTGCAGTGATAGTGGTGCACTTGGCATCAAATTATTTTCAATATATAGATTTTTTAGAGCTCAAAATAAGAGCGACTTCTTAATTTCATATTGAAATACCAGTTTGTGTATAATTAAATCAAAAGATTTTGAATTTATTAAGTAGGTGTAAATTAAAGAGAAAAACAAAATACGTAATAATTTGCCAGCATGTGCAGATTTGTCACAGTTCTGCTGAGACTTTATTTCCACTAAATAAAATATTGGTTTTAATGAGCTACGTGTAAAAGTTTTTTTCTTTAATCGTGTGATTGCTGAAATGTGGGGTTTGTAGCACGTTATCATTTAATAGCATCCTGGTTTGTATTAATTTTATATTTAGATCTTAGCATAAATTAAACTATTCAGCATTGAAAACATAATGCTAGCATTTGAACATAATTTTTTGTTTGCTTTCAGGCTAATATGAGTTTTTCTTTCATTCATTTCCTTATTTTAATGTTTTTATTTTGGTCTAAAGCACTGGGGTCTTTGCCCTTTGGCCAAAATTGTCAAATTGGATCAGAGTATAAAAAAAATAAATGAAAACACAAATATTTTATTTTGCAATGTTGTTTTTATTCCCTCAAAAATAAACCAAACATTATTATTAGAATCATCAAGCAGATAAATCTGCACCCTTCTGTTGGACTGCAATTACAACTTCCACTTCAAAGTTTTGAAATCGGGGAACATCTCTCCTATCGAGGTGATCAGAAGTCATCTCTCTTAACGGAGGTTTCCTGATCCCACGAGCAATCCTGCATCGCGCACCAGTGGTTCATCTGCACACTGTCAGCTATTTTTATATACAGTATTTATAGCTGTATTTGTTTTTAAACAGATTTAATTACCTGCGACAGACTGGCGTTAGCTGGACCTCCCGACCACACTAAGGGACAAGGGTGTAAGACAATGGATGGATGGACAGATTTAGTTACTCCACCATGCACTCTGTGCGTAAAGTTGAAAATATCTGTGCATCTCCTCCTAGTGGTCAGGAATGCGAACTATAAGCCGTCAAAATGACAGAGAGCAACCACATTAAAATAATAGAACATAACATCTGTGTGAAATTATGCAACCACGGTAACAGATTCATGCATTTCCAGAATTCTCCCAGAAGTGTCAACATGTGGACATTATTATCAGTTATAATCAGATTTCCTGTGGAGAAGTCTAATAAACGATAATGCTGTGTGTGGTTTTCAGTGGCGAGCCTGCAGGCCCAGCTAGCCGAGTACCGGGCCCAGGCCGAGCACTGGCAGGGCGTGGCGACCATCTGCGAGCTGAGCAAACAGGAGGAACTGGCCGAGCTGCAGAAACAATGTGATGAAGAGATACAGTCTCTGCAGGAGGCGCTCAGAGGTCAGGAGCTGTGTGTGTTTGCACTATGGGGGTTACATTGCTCTAAAAGTTTACACAGCTAAAGTTATATCTTGTTGACATTTTTGGACCCTGTTAGTCCAAAATGGATTTAGAAAAGCATAACAGAAAATTCTTTTCATTAGTTGCCTAATAGGGCATTCGATTTTTTTATTGCCCCAAACCTGTTTCTGATTGGATGGTCAGTCCAACTATCACCTTTGGATAGAAATTAGATTTGATAAATGTTTTAGTTTGCATTGTCCACGTTATTTCTAAGATTTAGTTTAGTTTTTCCCACCTTAAATTGAAGTGAGTAGATGATCAATAAAAATAGCAATTCTTAATTTTTAGTGATAAATGTTTGCTGATTTGACCTCATAATCCTTAATTTAAGAGTAAATATCTTTTTTTTATTCTACATCATCAGAGACTGCAGCTCAGTATGAAGCCAGGATAGCGGTGCTGCAGTCCCAGCCTGTGGACTGGAGGAGAACCGGTGGACACAACGCGGTCAGTTTGCTTCTCTTTTAATATTTTCAGTATTTTAGTCTGAATCTCATCGACTGTTTTCTGTCTATTAGACCAGCAGTAGGAAGGGCCGGGGCGACGCCGACATCTCCACTAATGACTCTCCGACGTCGGCTGTCAACAGCTCGAAAGAGGATGAAGCGACTTCGCTGGCGGACCAAACGCGAAGTCGACCCACAGAGTCGGAGACAGCGGCAGAAGGAGAAGGCTCGCCACTCTCGGCCGAGAGTTATTTCTCACTACAGAACTGCGACTCGGCATCGCTGTCCTCGTTCTCGCTGGACACGCCGTCTCTGCCCAGAAAGCTCCTCGCTCAGGACGACACGGATTCGCTGGTTTCCACGGGAACGCTGGTTCCCGAAGCCATCTACCTGCCGCCAGCCGGACACCGCCTCGTCACGCACAGCGACTGGGACGCCATGAACGCGCAGGTCCGGAGACGGCAGCGTTTGGCTCTCGGGCGGCGGCAGGTCAGAGGGTTTTAGTAAACCTGTGCTGTGTTTGGCAGCTGTCGGAGCTGCGAGGGGAAGTGAGCCGGCTGCAGGCGGAGAAGGAGGAGCTGGAGAGAGAACTGGATACGCACACCCACCAAACCCACAAACAGGTGGGACACACTGCTCTGATTGGCTGATATGAGTCGATGATATGACGTGTGATCATATTTTTTGTGCTCCTGTTTGTTTCAAGCGTATTATATTTGCCTCCTGATTTATGCATAAACAAGAGATGATATGTAATGAAGTAAAACTTGCTTAATTTTCTGTGTGATTTTAAAGTGTGGCCTCAGTTAAGAACAGCACAGCACATCTGTGCTTTTCTTTTACATATTGTTGCTGAATTTATCGAAAACAACAAAAAAACTGTGAAAATTGGATGTTTTCTGATTAATGCGTTTTATGTCTGCCAGAAATGTACACATTTGAATAAAAGTTGTTTGTTGGTGTTCAGGTCTCACTGCTCCAGTCTCAGGTCCAGGCGTCAGAGACGCTCCTGCAGGATTTACAGAAATCTTTCAGCCAATCGCAGAATGCTGTGCAGAGCCGGCTGGTGAGTATAAGAACGCTGATCTGAAAAATTTGTCTAATGAAAGTGTTGCAAAATTTATTGTTGATTGGTATATATTTATGTATTTATTATCATCATATAATAATATCTGCCTGCATCCTCCTCCACTTACTGGACCAGACAGAACCTAAACACACCTGTTCATCTTCCAAATCTGATTCTGCATGTGTGTAACTTTCATATTATGTGACGCATCAGAAGCATGCGTCAAGAACTATATAAATAATATGTTTAGCCATATATATTTTAAAATAAACTATTAAAAAAAGCATTATTTGCAAATAAAGTAAGGGTTTCATAAACCTCAAATTGGAGTTTTTGATCTCGGGTCTTGACATTTTGGGTTTCAAGCAATTTAAATTGTCATAGGGGCGAGCAAATGCATTTTAGATAAATTTAAAAACTAAATAGCCCTTTAATTAGAATTGGAAGCCTCAATCATGAGCATTATTTTCTCCTTGGACATAAAGGGCATCTTTTCTTTTTCTTTTTTTTTTTTTAAAGGGAATGCAGAATTAAAATAAAATGCGCTTCTAAATGCCTGAAACCAACCTCACTCTTTTCTCCCGTGCAGGCAGAGCTATCCCTGTCTCAGCGGAAAATGTGTTGTGAGTTGTCCAGGCTGAAGGGAGAAGAGGTTGACGAGAGCTTACTAGACTCCACGTCGTCCCTCTCGAGCGCACAGCATGTAAATCCACCATTTTTAAAACACTGTGTAACAGAACACCTCACTCAGAGTAGCTTAGTGAGGTGTCCACTCAGTTTTGAATTGATGTTTTTTATTTAAAAACATCAATTCAAACATACCGTATTCCTGTAGGGGGCGCACTGTGAGGAGCGGCTTCGCATTGAGATCGTCAATCTGAGGGAGCAGCTGGACAGCCGGACGGAGGAGAACGGTCTGTGGACAGTTTGTTTATTTTTTTCCTAATCTGTGACTATCCTGCTAATGTTCGCAATGCTGAAATAATTTCTTCTTGCCTTCGTGCCTCGTGGCTGCTGCTGATTACGACGACTGTCATCAGATGTTTTTAGAAGGTGAGTGAAGATCATGCTTTATCGTCACCCTGCTCACAAATTAACCTTCCCTGAAGGACAATGTTTCATTTTAAACGCCTTTGGTTAACTATCTGTGCAGTAATAAGTCTCAAGACTGTAAAGTTACTGAGCTGCGCTTGTGATTGCCTCTGCAGTGCAGCTGTCCACTCTGAGGACGGAGACGGAGAAGATCCAGGCTCAGAGGGACCAGCAGCAGGCTCAGCTACTTTCCTGCCGCAGTGAACTGGATGCCCTGCGGGTGGCGCTCACTCATTTGCAGAACTCGAACAAAGGCCTCACTCATGATAAAGTAAATAAAACTTGATCACAAACTCTTTTTTTTGATGCGGTTTCAGCTATTTGAGGTAGGTGTCACATGGATGTCGTGCTGTACTATATTTGTAATGTATCTGCAATTGCCCCTTAGGGACAATAAAGTTTATCTAATCTAATCTATTTAGTCACACTCGTAAAATCTGTAGAGGAGCTGACGATGGTAGGCTGTAGGGACTTTAAATAGGCCATTCTGATGGATGCATGTGCTTTGATTTAAATGTGGGGTCTCAAACTTTATCCCTGAGGGCTCAAGTCCTGCAACTTTTAGATAACACACTTAATATATGTGTCTGAATTGCCTCCTCAGCAGGAAATCAAGTTCTAGAAAGTCCAGCTAATGACCTAGATGTTGAAATCGGGATCCCAGCTCTTCAGTTTGAGACAATTGATCCAAAATCTTCCATTCGTACAGCTCCAGCTGTATGTTTAGGGTCGTTGTCCGCCTGGAAAGTGAGTTGTTTTTTTTTTGTAAAACTCTGTTTCTCTATTTCTTTGACTCTCAGGCCGTTCTTCACCAACAATGTCTGGAGCTCCGAAGCCAAGTGATCAGCCTCCGTTCTCAGGTGGACACCAGCCAGACCGTGCAGAGGGACTTCGTCGAGCTCTCGCAGTCGCTTCAGGTGCGGTACGAAACCACGCCCAGCGATGAGGCGTAAGCTGTCGGAACCGCCCTCGCACGTGCCCCCGCTGACATCTCATCCTCCGTCTCTCTGTCTGTCTCTCTTTGCTCTCCAGGTGAAACTGGAGTTGATCCGGCAGGCGGAGAGCCTGGAGCAAGTCAAGGAGATCCTGGGGGAGAGCGTCGGCGAAGAGGAGTCTCAGCCGGCCGATGCCTCGTGAGCGTCGGCAGAGGAAAAGCTCAGGAAACCAAAGCACCAACGGTGAACATATCGCCCCGACCGAGACGGTCCACGCGCCGAACTGACAGGCCAGATAATGCAACACTGATTTCCTTTTTCGCATTAAGACACTGGAACCTCTCACAGACGGTATTGTCTGTTTTCCACTAGCTTAATGAAACGGTTGATCGAGAACCATTTTTATATTTACTTCTAGTAACACATTCCTAACGCTAACCTGAACGTAATCTGTTCATGAAACTGACACTCGTCTGCGCAACACTTGACTTTGCAGTGATTCTACATATTTAAGCAATATTTCTCAGTGAAGAAGGACCTGTATGCAGCTCAGTGCAATAAGGATGCAATAAATAAATAAATAAAGCAATGCAAAATAGAGGATTTTTTTTAATGTATTTTGTTTTTATGTGTAATTAATAATCTACTTGTTGTCACTTATTGGGCGAGTAGACATAGACCCCGTACCTTTTAAATTTTAGAACTGAGATTAGAAAACGAATGTGTTGTATTAGTAGAGGAATATAAATGTGTAGCATCTTTTTTGTTTGTTTGTTTGTTTTTATTACACACTGAAAATGAAAAACAAGTTGTCACATTATGTCGCTCAAGCATTAAGGTCACAATCAAACAGGTATAATAAAGTTCTGCGGCTCAGAGCTCTTTGCAGTTTGACTGTACATGCAGACAGATTAAGAGTTACAAATCCCGTTATCCTCAATACACATCTTTATTCTTTAAGAATAAAATAAACAGAATAGCTTTAAAATACTGTAACTATATATTATTTCTTGGAACATACACAGAAAGAGAAAAAACAAAAAACACAATACTTTTGCAGCTTTTCAGTGTATTGTCTGATGCCTTTTGTGTCTCCTGTTGATTTTACACAACTCAACGTTTAGATCAAGTGACTCGGCGAGTTTGTCATTCGTTTGCAGCATTGTGCTGTTTTTATCTCTCCATCCTGTTGTGTTTCCGCAGCTCCCTCTGCTTCAGATGCTCACTCTTCCACGCTTCCTTTTAAACTTTTCCTGAACGAACAAAGCAAAGAAAATCTATTCGTTAAAAGTACAAAGGCTTTCCTTACGGGGTCTGACTGAATACTGCGCTGACGTCAGAAAAACGGGACTCGATGTCAGACTAGTAATTAGCTTTGCACCATAAACGAGATGCGCCGCACCAAATAGACAACGTATTGTTGATGTGAGGGGGTGTGTGTCTTTGTACGGACACACACAGTTTGTTGCTAAGTGTGTAAGAGCCAAGAAATAATCTAACAAACACCGAGGGGTTTCTATGCAGTTTGGGGACGTTTGGAAGTCGATTTTATTTTCCAGATCGGGATAAATGTGGAGAGGAAAATAAAGAATGGATGCATATTTGTATTTCCATTATCTAAAAACTGGATAAACATTTGTCCATAATCCATGCATCTCTTTATATTCAGCATTTCGGCCTGTTTTTGGAGAGAATCTTATCAAAAACTCAACCTGTGTTGATTTGGTTACCGAGTTTCCTTCTGTCTCTGTTGATGTTCTTTTCGGTAGATTTAATAGCAGTCTTTTGTTCATTTGTGTTTGTGTAAATAAACATGTAAAGTTTGGTTTAAAAATGACATAAAAAGTAAAAAAAATTCTGCTTTCTGAACAGAGCAAATACATGAAATTGGAAACCATAAGGCCCCTCATAAAAACAGTGAATGTGAAAGGATTTATTAGCACTCAAAACGTTCATATTCGCAAAGTCAACCTGAAATATGAGGCTACAGATGATAATAAACTAAGAGCCGAACATGTCATCACTTCTGTCCAGCTGTCCGTTCCTCTATCCATTTGCTTGTCCATCCATCCACCCATCCCTTCCTCCCTGGAGATTTTCCACGCATTTAAAGTGCAATCCCTGAAAATCTTACTTTTGATCAAATCTTAATAACCATCTTCCTGCTTCCCCTGAATATTATTCATGTAGCTCTTTTATATGTTACCAAAATGAACTTCTCTTAAAGAAAGAAGTTTGTGTTCCCAGACTTTGGCACATTATCACACTCTTCAAGTGAGTCTGCCTGTTAAAAAATAAACCTCTTGCTTTATTATCAGAAGCCTAAACTGTCTTGCAAAAGTGGAAAATCCATATGAAAGTAACGATTCATCTTTACGGTTTTTTAGTGCTTGCAAAAAATAAAACACAGCAAACAAAGCTTGGGGAAATAAATGAACCGGCATACTCCAGAAATGTTCTGACAAAACTCACCTTGAAGCAGCAGGATTAGTTTTAGTTACTGTAAAATAGGTAAAAAATGCACGAGCTGCTACATGTGCATGTCAGTGGTATTTTTATTACTAAGAAAGTGTTAATAGGATAACATTCTCTCACTTCATTCTCTACACCCCGGATATCTAGAAAGATTAGTAGACTTTTAAAAGCTTTACAAGAGATTCAGTCAACACTCGGGACACAGGCAGATCGTCACACAGTGCAAAGAAAATGCTCAGCTTTGAGTCAGGAGGAGAATACCTTATTTTGTTACAGGGGGACAGAAGAGGGGACGGGGTTTAGACTGCATTGTCAGAAAAAGAGGAATGAGGAAGTGGAGCGTCCAGGAAGGGAAGAGGAAAATTAGACTCATCAGAGAAAACAGATTAGAGGAGAGAAGGTAGCAGGACATTAAAACTGGAATAAATAAAGGGGAGATGTTAACGCTGCACCCTGATAAGACAGTGAATAAAACAAAACTGTGACAACAGACAAACCCGCTCACCTTCCAGATATGTTCGAGCCACGAACTTCAAAAGCTCGTCGAGAAGGATGACCGGGAAGGAAAGCTTCAGCACCATCAACCACTGCTCCACATTCAGATGAGTGAGCTTGAAGATCATCTGTGGATCAGCAGTGTGAAAAAAAACAAACACTTCAGCGGTCAACCCAGAAAATTCTACACCGAAACGATGACGGATGGTGAAGTTTCTCTTATTTCTCAGTTTGCTGTGGTAGAGCACAAAAAACAAAGAATAGCCTTCCTAGTGTTACGGCTGAGCTGAGGAGACAACTTACAGGCAGGGGGTCGACGTAGATGATCATGAAGTGGAGGGACATGGAGAGGCTCATGGCGCCCATCAGCCAGAGGTTGCTCCAGGGAGGCATCCGCACCAGAGACTGGTTCTCCGACAAGCTGGGTGGTTTTAGGAGGAGGTAAACGAGTAAACCTCAATGCATTATTAGACCAACACAAATGAACAATGTTGACAAAAAATGAATATACACGATTTTCAGAAATCTTCACAAATGGTTAAATCTTTAATTGGCTTAGACATTCAATCCCAAGTTATAAAATCCTTTTTCGAAAAAGGATTCGAAGTAGACTGAAAACGACAGCTTCATTTGAATACTCCTAAGTTGTTCATAAAGTCGCAATTCGATTGTGCAATCACTGCTGCAAACTGAGTTTATTGTCTAAAAGAAAAAGAACGACTAAACCATTTACACAAAAAAACTGCTGAAATGGAAAGAAAGCTAAAATCCGATGACAACCATCAAACTCAAAATAATTCACCTCTCAATCTGTAATTCTTTGTGAGAGGTTCATAAGTCGACAGCAGCCCAGCTGTTGGCTACTAAGGTGCTGCTTGATTTGCATCGGGTGTGCCTGTGATGAAACGCTTACAAAGCAGACTGCTAAAGGAAATCTTCCGTTGTCTCGTGAAGTTATGTCGGGTAGGCGGTGAAAACTCTTGACTGACTGCAGAAGACCAGCAGCAAGAGTTGATGGCAGCAGACATTTAGATTTTAGTGTCTACGGTATTGGCTAAGGCTAATTAGAAATAGTGTCTGGCTTTGCAGTTGCTTATTATGAAGAGCGTTGAATAACTCAGCAGTAATCACTAAAAGCTGCATTGATTTGTTGATAGCAAGCTGTTGCTAGTTTGTGCAACCTGCTTTGTATGTTTTCATGCTAAGCTTGTGGAAGTCATTGTGCACCACACCTGTTCAGAGCGTTGCACATCTCGATGGTGACCAGCACAGACAGAGCCATCGTCATTGGCGGCGCAGACTCGAATACTTCACAGTGAATGCCTTCGAAGTCCTCGTTTTCCTCACTGCACTGCATGAAGTGCGACTGGTGGGAAGATTTAAGATTAGTATCAGTCTTTCAAAGTTCGAATGTTCTCATAATGAAGTGCTTGTACTTTAAGAACTCGTATGGTATAATGATTTTTTTTTCGTTACTTACCAGTTGGTAGAAGGTGACCATTGGGCCTTCATCACAGTACAGGAACCACCAAGCTGCTGCAGCCACTGTTGCTGCACCAACATAACCTGGAAGAACAGGTGTCAAAACTGGGATTAGTAAATAAAGCTATTATAATACAATATAAACCATTTTTAAATGAAAGAGAGTCTGGATAGGGGCTGTTTACTAGTTTATCCAAGCAAATTAATAGATTTTTTTAGTGGCTGTAAGCCAATCTTTGTTCAACAATCTACCTCCAATGGCAAGATATCTGAAGAAGAGCCAGCCTGAGATAAGGGGCTCCTTGGGGGAGCGGGGGGCTTTGCCCATGATGTCCAAGTCAGGGGGATTGAAGCCCAGAGCAGTGGCTGGTAGACCATCAGTCACCAAGTTGACCCAAAGAAGCTGGACAGGGATCAGCGCCTCTGGCAGACCCAAGGCAGCGGTCAGGAAGATACTGAGAAAGAGAGAGTTAAAGGACTGTCTTAGTTATTTTCTCAATATTATAAAATGGAGACTTTCACAAGTCATTTGTTTAGTCTAAGTTGAGAATGTTGCATTTTTGCATATTGAGCTCCAAATGGCTGAGATTATTAGCCTCCATGGGACACTTCAACACTACTCTATACATGGCCCCAAACTGTTAAGTTTTAAAATAATGCAAAAGGGGAAGTGCTTTTATTTTTTTAAAGCCAGCAATGGATTTGTAATGGTATTTAGTTTATCAACAAGAGAAAAAAAAAGTTGGAATCAGAATCAAATTGTTAGAAAATTAGTTTAAGTCAGTTCTAGAGTATTCATCAAAGTTAAGTCTAGGACAAATTTAGAGTTATGAAAGTCTAAGTCAGTCACATTTAGCATTTAGAGTCTTTTCATTTTTATTCAGTCCAGTCTTTAGAGTTTGAGTTAAGTCAAGACGAGATGATTTGTACAAATAAACTACATCTCGTAAGAGTCTTGCATTCGATTCCTTGTCTCCGATGCAGTTAATGTTGCCATAATTCAAAATAAAAATAAAACAAAACTACATGCTCACCAGACGACCTCGCCAACATTGGAGGAGATTAGGTAGCGGATAAACTGCTTCATGTTGTTGTAAATAGCTCTGCCCTCCTCAACAGCAGACACAATGGAAGAGAAGTTGTCGTCAGCCAGGACCATCTCAGAGGCCGACTTGGCAACGGCAGTGCCAGAGCCCATGGCGATGCCAATCTCCGCCTTCTTCAAGGCGGGAGCATCATTCACTCCATCACCGGTCTTGGTGAAGAGAAGGAAGGGGGAAGAGTAAGTTTGGGCAGATTTACCTGATCTGCTTCATGAGAAGAGAAGCGTATTTCTCCTCACCATGGCTGTAATCTCGTCAAAGCCCTGCAGGAATCGACGATCTTGGACTTGTGGGATGGCTCCACTCTGGCAAAGCAGCAAGCCTTTCGGACCGCTTTCTTCTGATCGTACGGACTGAGGTCATCAAACTCACGACCTGTGAAGGCCTTACCAGTGACATCCTCCTCCTCTGTGAAGATGCCAATGCGTCTGCAGATTGCCACGGCTGTACCCTTATTGTCACCTGAAAGAGAAGAGCAGGAATGAGAGTTTTGTCATCTCTTACCAATCTTTGCTCAAGTCTCTTCTTGAATAGATTGGTCTGCTGCTCAGACTGACCAGTGATCATGATGACACGGATGCCAGCAGCCTTGCACAGCTCAATGGAGCTCATGACCTCTTTGCGAGGAGGGTCAAGCATGCCAACACAGCCAACAAAGGTCAAGTCAGTCTAGAGAAAGGGAAGGAAAACATGATCCACTGCATTCTGCCATGACTGATGTATTTCTGTAGTTCCATTTTGTTCAGACAATCCACCTCGTAGTCTGCAAACTGCGTGGAGTCCTCCAGGTTCATCTCTTCCTTCCTCAGAGGCGTGTCGCGGGTAGCAAGTGCCAAACAGCGGAGGGTATCACGTCCGGTTCCCCACTCTTTGATGACTGACATGATCTGGTCTTTGACTGGACCAGTCAGCGGTACGCGGTTGGTGCCCACACGAACATACGCACAGCGATCAATCACACCTTCTGGAGCACCCTGGTGATGACATAGAGACACAGTCTTTAGTTCACGTTACGCCAATAATCTTAAAACTCTTTTTTAAGCAATCTCTATATATTTTCATGTCTTTAAAACAAATATTTCTCAATCCACATGTGTTTCAGTACAGATGTAGCATAAAACAGATCTCCTCCAAACTTAAACTGAGATATTTTCATTTCTGTAGATCCAAATTCTTGTTTTAGGTGTCAAAGTTTCAAAGAGGTGCCATCACTCACTTTGACAAACATCTTGTTCCCCACGGGAGCTTTGGCGGATTTTGCAGGTGAGCAGTACACTGACATGGACTTCCTGTCTCTGGAGAACTCCAGGGTGAATTCCTTCCTCATCAGCTGCTTGATGACCTGATTGGAAGTGGACAGAGGAATGGAAATACAAATGAAGGTTACCTCTAAAAGATTAAAGATCAGGATAGTTTTAATTAGCTAAGCTGCTATCTGTCCATGAAAAAGATCCCGCTGTAGCTCAGCAGCTGTTTTTGTGTGTTTGCGTCTTGGTGCTGAGAAGGATTTAATTGTAAATTAATGAGCTTTTTTCCAGGAATGTTTGCCGACTACTCCCTGCTGTATTGAGAGTTCGAAACTGATGACCAAAGCAGGTTCTCACTGCAGACGATGCATAGCATTACTTAAAATATCAATAAACAAAATAAGAATCCAGAGTTTTAATGTGCATAAAATGCAACTATGAAGAGCCTCTTTGTTAGGCATTCTCTAAATTTAATTTTACTTATTGGAAGATATTGGTAATGTTACAACTTACTGCAGGCTAAATGAGAACTGTCATGGACTTACCGAACAGCAAGCGTTTGCCCTCTCGACCTTTGACAGACCGCGCACTTCGGTGTTGAACACGTTCATCTTCTCCACCAAACAGCACAGGGCGGTCTCTGTGGCCTCGCCTACTTTCTCATAAATGCCCTTGGACTGCACCGTGGAGCGAGGGAAGGAAAAGCATTTTCACTTTTTCTTGCAGCATGTAAACATCAGTGCAATGTATTCGTAGTTGCAAATGCTGCGCTGACCTCGTTGTAGTCCAGAGATGAGTCGTTGCACAGGGCACAGATGGTTGCCAGCTCGACCAGTCCGTCATACTGTCCGCATTTCACAAGTGCGTTGTTCTTCGTGCTGGAGAGAAAGGTGGAACAAATTGTTTTCCAGGGCAACCGTGGTTCAATATTGTGAATCTCTCATTTAGTCTTTCACTTACACTTCTCCTTCCGGGGTGTACTTTGAGCCGGAGATGTCGAACTGTCCAAGGGTAACGCTGTCACCTTCAACTTTATCAATGATGAACATCTGCAATGAAAAAGGTTTAAAATGCGTACTGCACATTTAAAAATGATGAAAATAAAACTCCATGCTGGTGGACACGAACCGACCTTAGTGACACACATCTGGTTGGTTGTGAGCGTTCCTGTCTTGTCGGAGCAGATGACCGAGGTGCAGCCCAGAGTCTCCACAGAGGGAAGGCTTCTTACGATGGCATTCTTCTTGGCCATACGACGCGTTCCCAACGCCAGACAAGTGGTGATGACAGCCGGCAGTCCTGTGATGGGAATGAGGGCACAGAATCCATCAGACACTAAAAACTGGTTTATTGACAGAGGGGACATGAAGACAAAGAACTGATGTTAAGAAATCTCTGTTCAGTTTCAAACTACATGACTGACTGTAGTGCCATTTTAACATCGAACAGAATTGTGAAGGTGTAGAAAAGTAAAGCATGGTTTTTGAACATACATTTCACTCACCTCCTCTATGTCAGTACATTGTAGGGCCACCTTCATAGCTAAACCTTTAAGTTTGTGAATGATGTTTGAAGTCTTGTCTCAGATTCTTCTCGACTTTGACTAGGCCATCCAATGTATTAACAACTACATCAAGCACTGAATGTATGTTTATGGTTGTTTTTATGTTGAAAAGTGATCTATCTGCTGCCCTAGTTTCAGATTTTCACAGTCTCTAATAAGTTTTCTCCCAGGAGGGACTTGGATTTAACTCCATTCACCTTCCCATCAAAGGACATATCCATGCTGAACACAAACATCACCACAGCATACTGGAGCTACCACCATGTTTTTCTACTGCCATGGTGTATTCTGGGTTATTTGCAGTTTTAGAAGACCTCTCTTTACTAACTGGGTGACTTCTGAACGCCATCATTTATTTTTTTATTTTTTTGTAGGGATTGCAGACATTTAAACTATGAACTACTTGGAGGTGGCATTAAAAAAAGCAGACCAGGCAAATCCTGTAGCTCACCAAAAAACTCAGCTCTCTCTTTCATTTAAGTCAAGATGGTGGCACCGTACAACCAACAGTTAAATAACCTTCTGGCTCAGTGAAACTGAGGCTAATCTCTGGGGTTTACCTTCGGGAATGGCAGCCACAGCCAAAGCCACAGCAATCTTGAAATAGTAGATGGCACCACGGATCCAGGATCCCCCATGGACGGGGTCATTGAAATGACCAATGTTGATTATCCACACGGCCACACAAATGAGGGAGATGACCTGGAGGCAGAGGCAAGCAGAGGCAAGGTTACGGCAGGAGATTTAAGTCAAAGCATTATATTTTGAAATAATATTGAAAAGACCAGCAACAAGTACAGGATACGTCAGATCATGTTCGCCAGTCTTACCCACCTTGGAGAGCTGCTCTCCAAACTCATCCAGTTTCTGTTGCAGAGGCGTCTTCTCCTGCTCGGTGGCCGCCATCTGGTCACGAATCTTACCAATCTCAGTGGAGACACCAGTGGCAACAGCGATGCCAGTGGCCTTTCCGGCAGCGATATTGGTGCCCTGCAGAAGTTGCAGTAAAAGTTTAGAAGCTGCATTGTCTTAGCAGTCGTCAGATTATTTCAGGTCATTTTGAGTTTTGTGAAGCTTTTAGGTGTTTTTAACCTGGTGTTCAGTGGAGGAACCAAAAACAACCATTGTACTACTGTAACGCTGCTTTCCCTGAAAAGTTGGTAGGAAAATATCTTCAAGAAATAACAATTAGGGAATAGTAGTGAAAACTGAGAATAAATGAACATGGAGTGATCAAGAGTCAGTATTCCCATTCTTCAAAATGGGAAAAAATCAGAGACCTTCTGGTCGCCTCGTTAGATTGTGTAGTACGAGCATCATCTTCAGTCAGTGGTGTCACACTGGCGAAATATGGTTGGGTTTTCTAAAAGATGGTATTGATTTGAATGATTTGTAAAACGCTACCTGGGGTTGTAAAATGTGGCGAGTGCTGTGTACATCTCTAGGGAGGGTAAAGAAGAGACTTACAGAGAACAGCATGTTCTTCTTGTCCTGGTTCACAGCCCGGGGGTCCGGAACAGCCTCAGTGTGCTTTATCACGCTCACGGACTCTCCTGAAGCACAACGATGAGTCAGAGAGCGATCAGTGAAGACATCAGAAGCTTTTTTTTTTTTGTTTTTGTCAACTATTTTTGATGCCAGGCATACCAGTGAGAATGGACTGGTCCACACGCAGAGTGGTGGACTTGATGGAGATGATCCTGATGTCTGCCGGAACTTTGTCACCAACTATCGTCCGCACAATCAACAACAGGCAAAGACAGGAAGGCAAAACGCTTGGTTTACGTTAAAACGTATGGGCCGGTTAGATAACGTTGGGCTCCTTTTAATTTGCTCGATTTGCTGTGGAGATTTGCAGCGCAAAGCTCGGTAACAATCTGACAGCAGCATGCAGGATGAAGGGGGGCAGGGGTGATTGACTGGTCTTAGCACTTTGGATGAATAGTGTTGTTGTTGAAAACCGATACCACTGTGAGAGGCAGAGGGAGAGCGAGACCTTGGGGAGATCATGACAGGAACAGAACAGGTGGACGGGGAGAGACAGAGGACTGGGTCAATATCAAGTGCTTTCACAGTCGAGCTTCTCCACCCCTTTTTCTTTGTGCTTACCTTAAAAGGAGGGTGTCATTTCTTTATACATGGAACCACCAGCTAAAAGCTAAGCAGCAACGTTTAAGAGGTTTGCAGTTTAACAAAGAGCCTTGTTCCGACTGCTCAAATCAAGCGGCCTGATCTGAACTGGAACTGAAAAACTCATATCATGCAAGTCCAAGAAGAGTCACGGTGATTTATTATGTTTTTTTGTACAAATGTCCAACAACAACGTCGAATTTTTTTATGCGTATGAGTATTTTTGCCCCAAGAACAAACCAAAATTTTCACAACAAGCTCCAGAAGAATGACATCTCATTGGCCTTTTTTTCTTTGATAAGATTGACCATTTCTTATAAACTTTTTTCTGAACAAAATTAACATCTACTGGCAACAGAGTGAGTCTCAGATACCCTTGTTTGAACTTCACAATAAATAAAAAAAAATCAACTTTCGGAAAAAGACAAAGAAAATGCAGCTCGTGGGGACGACAGCCACTACTGCACTAGAAATAGTTTCTGTTGACATCTGTTAGCAGGGTCACAGCAACATAGCATCGTTTTTAACAAACGTAGGACTTACCAGAAACCTCCACCACATCCCCAGGAACTATCTCCCTGGCCTTGATCCTCTGCACACTCTTCCTGTCAGCCCTGTAAACTTTTCCCATCTCCGGCTCGTACTCCTTCAGTGCCTCGATGGCGCTTTCTGCATTCCGCTCCTGAAGCAGAAATTCACATCAATTACAACGGCGACTTCTTTCGTCAGCCACTTGTCCAGTCATATAGGCAAACGGACGAATATGCAATGTAAAGTTTATCGGGACGTGTATTTCACTGAGAGTTTAATACATAAGTGAATTATTGTGTGGAAGTGGAAAGACAGTGATGGTGAGTTTTCTCATTTTGAATAAAACCTAAAAAAGTTGCGCAACCTGGTGCAATTGGTTCCTCTGTATCTCACTGTGTGGATGATGCACTCAGGTTGATGCGCAGATGCAAGCAAAATGTATATTTCGCTTCCAAATAACAAGCTAACTTCTATTGGCGCGTCACATGAAATGACTGTAGCCATACGTTTAAGTTTAACACTGAACTGAATTGGAATCTGAAGAACATTTTGTTTGACGTTCAGCATACTGCAGAGAAGAGCAGTGAAGACTGCATCAGCCTGTGATTCAACAGTCTGGGCTGATGTTCGGCTCAGTCTGTGGTTTTCTTCCAAGGCTACCCCCAACCGCCTCAACGTGTAAAGCTCAACTTATGCCAGCTGTCTTCCCTCTCCATATCCTCCATGTGTGAACCCTTGTGCATAGTTTCCAAATGACTGATGCAGGGTTGTAATGCCCTCCCACTAAACCAAAAGCACACTTCAAACCTGTATTGTTACTATGAACTGAGGGAAAAAACAAACAAACATCTGTTTAGACCTTCCAAGCAGCTGGGTGTGCAGGTCATCACCTTGTTGTTTTGACCTTCAGCCTCTTGACCTCTTACTGACGTCACACCTCTCTTTCTGGCTTCCCTTGAACTCTTTGGTAGAGGAGTGCGATGTCCGTAAAGGACACAAGGCCGGAACGGGTCGACAATGTGTGTGATTTATTGTGCGTGACTGTTGCTAAGTTTGAGAGTCTATTTAGGTGTGTGTGAAACAGTGTGCAGGGGAAGCCACGTGCCCTTCATCCTCCAGACTGTGATTACCTCACTGTGTGTGTTGGTGTGTGTGCGTGCTCTCCGACTGACCTGCCACACCCCTACGATGGCATTGGCAATGAGGATGAGGAGGATGACGAAGGGCTCGACGAAGGCGGTGACCGTTTCTTCACCTTCCTCAAACCAAGCCAGCACCTGTGAAAGGCAGATGCAAAGGTCTTAGTACATGTTAGAATATTAGGTTTAAACAAATGACTCTATCATTTTAAATCCTGACAGCATTAGTCTGCTATTCTGAAAGCAACAAATCTCAGGGACAGATTAGATATTAACAATTAAAATACAGTATTTGACATTTTAGATGAAAAATAATCAACCTGAATGATTGATCTTAAATTAAATTTAATTTAGCTCTCTTAAATTTAAGTTAGCTCTCTACTGTTTCTGTATCAATACGTAGAGAAAGATACAGTTCACTACAATGATGCATTGCAAAATTGAGCTGACTGGTGGAAAAAGGTTAAAATGGTGGAAATTGGCGCCTAATAATTAGCCATTCACACTATTGTCACAAAGTTCACAGTTTACCAAAATTGTCATGTTTTAGCTGTTACTCTGTAGTCTTTTGTAGAATGTTCAAGTTATGTTTTGAGCAGGCCCTTTTAATTTTATACTTTTCTAATCCTAAGGTGGTTCTGATGTTAATGGTAGTGTTTTATCTACTCCATTTGTGTTTTTACAAATAATAGTTTAGATTTTAACATACAAATAAACAGATGGAGTGCAGACACATTTAAAACTGTGAAGCAGGACTTTAGTTTAGCGCAACTAGGAAGATGCACAAGGTGATGCTTACTTTATTGTTGTTAGCAGTAACAGCTAGCTGGAGTTTTCTCATAGATCTTTCAAATAGTTTGTTTCTTGATTTCCACTTTTTCACCATTTATTCTTCTACCAAATATGCAGACACAAAAAATTATTAAAAGTGAGGGCAAGTCCTTTTATAAGCAAGTACTGGTTGCTGGTTGCCAATGACACAATATAGCCTATAGCTAAGAGATAAGAAAACAAAGCGTAGTGCCTTCGGAGTCAAAACTTACTTGAATAAGAAATACAATTTTAATATTGCAATAATAATAATATAATAATAATAATAACACAAGATCTCATATCACTCGTATGCATTGCTAACATTTAGCCTAAATCCTACAATTTGGAGTTCTGTTGTTTACTTCGGCTTTCTTATTTTGATGTTGAAACAAACTATAAGTGCTAAAGAGTGTATGTAATGTCACTGATTATTTTAAAGTGTAGTAAACCTTTCACACAATAATTTTGATACACATTAGTTTGTATATCTGGAAGATACAAGGATTTCCAGAGAAAGTCTAAACTGATGATTATAAACTTTTGACCTGTTATAAAAAGCCTACTATTTGGCAAGAACCCAATGTGACATGTCTTGCTGTTAACTAATGGACTATACCTGTTTATAGTGGCTTGTAACTGTATAAGGCTGCAGATTTTTAAAGCGTTTATAGCGCAACTTTATTGTAAAGTGGTACTTGTAGTTTTGCTAACTGAGCAAAGGCAGTAATTTATCTCAGTAATGAACCTTTGGTGCATCAAATGACAGTTGTCTCTTATGTCATCCAATGTGTGAAATGTCTCACCATAAGTACCACGTGACTCATTTTGTAATCTATAGCTTAACATGTGGCCGTCCCTCTGAGCGGGACACCCACCTTACAAAGGCAGGCCTGTTTCGGAAAGCCTCCATGTTGACATTGACACAGATTAGTTGCAGGCCAGCAGAGCACGGGCCGAACCTTGACGATAACACTCAGTTTTTCCCTCCGCATCCTAATTTGCCTCGTTTCCACTCCCCGTCCCTCCTTCCTCTCCCATCTTTTCTCACCTCTCTTATTTGAAAATAGCCCCTTATTGCTCCCTCACTGCAGTCTGTCTTCACGGCGCTTCTCTTGAAACACACAATGGATCTCCAGAGACGAGCATCAGAGCCTGTCAGCACGTTGCAGTGACATAACATTCCTGTGTGTATGAATAGGATGAGCATGTATCTGCAGTATTTAGTGTTCTCTCTTTTAGAAACTGTATATGACTCTCAATCAATTGCTATCATTTGTCATCGTACCAAACAATGCCATTGTGCAACCCAATCCCCAGCCACCCCTCCTTCTGCGCCCTCCTCTCTGTCTGTTTGTCTCTCCTGCTGCAAGCCATCCCTCGTTCCGACCATCCTTGACCTTTGTCCAAGGATACTGTTTCTCGTCCTGGCTTGAGACCTTCTTAAAATAAAGCCTGTGCCATGCAAATGTACTAGAGCACACTGCCACTCACTTTCTGTCTTCCTCTTTATCTTGCTCTCTCTCTCTCTTTTTTTTTGTTCCACACAGCCGTCAGGCCTTCTAGGGCCACAGCGACAGCTGTAAGGGAGGCCAGAGGGCAGAGACTGAGGATTAAGACAATGTGTGCAACGCGCTGTCCTTAATAAAACCAAAGCAGAAAGAGCAGCAGCAGAGAGGGAGAGAGGGATTCCTTGTGTAAATGAGAGTGTATCCAAAAGTAATTTAATATCTCGGTGATGTACATGCTGTATTTGGCCGCCTGAGTGTGTGTTTGTCTTCACCAGAGATAACAGGTGAGAGCTGAGTGCTCAGAGCGGCACCTCGGTTTTATAATTGGTTTTCATCACCGTGTTTTATAAGGTGTGGTCCATCTCAAAGATTTGTTTGAGTAATCCATTAAGATTAATAATGCATCTTTGCAGCAGAAATCAGATATTTACACACACTATGTAGAAAATGTTCCTTTTATTGTCACTGTCTTGAGTAGTCGCACTGCTCTTGTTTTAGGTCTGTTAGGATTTACTGAGTGCCCGAATAATGATACTTGACTTTTAATTATTTCTTCATCGTATAAAGTTTTCATATATAAAGATTGCAGTTCTTTTGAAGAATTAGAGACTGGTTATATAAAGGTAAAACCTCAGATGCGCTGCTTCCTTGAGTGACGTCATGGAAAAATAAAAGAACTCAGGCAACATGTCAAGATGAAAATTGTGGAGCTGGATGAAGCTAGTATGCTTAGTAAAATTAGTACTGTAGCTGCTTTGAGTGTAAAGTTACTCAGATAATTTAGTGTCTGGCTACAAAGATTATTGGTGGCCATATTTAGAGGAAATAAGGAAAACCATGTAGACCTGAGAACTTCTTCCCCATTGTGAAGTGCTGGGGAAGCAGGATTACACTGTTAGCATATTCTCATGCAGGAGGGACCGGTGCACTTTATAAAATATATGGCATCATAAGTGAGGAACATAATGCAGATGTACGCAACATCTTAAGAAGTTAAAGCTGGGGAAAAGCGAATACAGTCCAAATATTTACAATGTTGTTTAATGACAATGATGCTAATGTTTTAGTCCTTAAAAGAAATTTGTGGGCAGAGCTGAAAAGGAAGGTGATTTACAAACCTCACCTAGTTACCACAGCTTTGTTAGGAGTTTTTAGCCAAAGTTACAGCAAACAACGGAGACGAGCTTGAAGAAGGACGATCAAAACCCACGACCCATGTCATACAAATTACAAGGAAATTCCACCAAATACTGTTACAGTCTTTGTAAATATTCAAAGTCAAACAGAGGTAATTTTGAAAAGCCTAAAATTAGTAAGGTTCCTTCAGGACAAGTTGTTTGGTCTATAGGCTGCCAAATAGCAACGTCCTGATCAGAGCCTGTATAGTCTAGAAAACGTGTTTAAGAAATCGGTAAGTTCCTCACTGAACTCAACACCTGATATCAGCGAGCTGCACCCCAATCCAGTAACATTTCCAATTTTTAATAAGGTTAAGCACATTATGAAAAAAAATCCTACTAATTGTGCTATGTTTATTTAAAACAAAACTTATTAAATGAACAAGCCTTAAAACCTTTTACAGTTAGTGCATGCCCAACAATCAGTCCATCATCATTACACGTACATCTCGCAAGATACTACTAAACATGGCACTTCTTGCCTATTTGGTTTATCCAACAAATTAAAGTCTTTCACACATTACAATAACTTTCACAGTGAAAAAGCAACTGTACTGACTGCTGCAGCTGTGTAACTCACACATACATCAGTAATAAGTTCATAATTATAATTTTCAGACATTGTTTGCATCCTACTTTACGTCTGGATTCTGCTGATGCTGAATTATGACGCACGTCTTACATGAATGACATAAAAGTCAAGTTAAATGCAACATGACTGTTCTGACCACAAATGCTTTGGAAACAATTAGATGCAAATCCAGTTTAGTACCACATAAGAAAGTGGCACAAGTCAGATTTTTTTTTTTTGGGTGGGTGAAAAGATCAGAATTGGGACATTTAGACTGTCAGACATTTTCCTGTGGTGTAAATGTTCTTAAGATAACACTAGCTTGGCACAGAGTAAGTCTGTTCTGCAGCATACAGTGTATGCTGCTGGCAAAAAAAGGAGCTAAACTAAATAAGTCAAACAAATGAATGAAGCTCAATGATTTTTCATGAAACATTTGGAGGTCTCGGGTATGTTTTAAACTTCTTCATAAATCTCCTCCTCCGTTATAAAAAGCCTCAGGTTTAACACGATATTAAGAGTGATGCTACCGCCCAAATGAAAACAAACTGATACAGATGCATCATGGGATGTCAACAAAAAAAACGTAAGAACTTACAAAGGAGATGCATGCAGCCAGAAGGAGGATTCTAACCAACAGGTCCTCAAACTGCTCCACCACCAACTCCCAGATACTCTTTCCTGATAAACAGAAAACACACTGATTTAAATATGCACTGGTACAGACTGTGTTCATGTGCTTAACCTATACCAATTAGGGTGTTTGCACATGCAAAACCCATGAGGGAATACACTTTAAGAAGCCCATGTAAAGCTACACAGCCTTGTTTAAAAGTCATATCCATCTGTCAGCGCTTGTTTATGTTAAGTGCAGCAAATATGCGACCCATGCACCCAGCAGGGGACCTCCCCTGCAACAATGTGTGGTAATGGCGTATTATTAGCTGTGTGGGGACGCGCCACGTCTGCGCCACAATGAAGAGCAGCGAGAAGCCAAGAGATAGGTGTTAAGCAAAATGACCACATTAGCTGTCATCACAGGAAGTGAGCGGGACAGGTGGCTTCACGGCGAGGGATGAGCTGTGATGGACAGAGCATGCGATCCAGACACGGATGAGAGAGTAACAGGTGTGTAGGCGGACTCACCCTCCTCCGCTGGCAGCTCTGCAGGTAAGAACAGAACAGAAAATATGAATGAAAGCCGTACATTTGCTGCATCCACAGATTCAGAGGGATTAAATGGAGGATGTTCTACGTGGCATACACAGATGCTCAGCTCAACAACTGACTTCCTTTAATCGTGCACGCACGTGCAGCTAAAATGTTCTTTGGCGGCAAATTTTGGTTTTGAATTCGGCGTCTGCAGAGACGGATCTCAAAACGGTGTAAACTTGACTGACACACTTTCATGGCATTCCCAACAGTTTACAGCCAGTAATCGAGCTGAGAAACGCGACACTAAAATGGGCCTGCTCCATCAACGTAACCACCCAGCATTTGTCTCACACACACACACACACACACACACACACACACACACACATACACATACACATACACACACACACACAGCTGGTGTATTTGTCAGTCTTTAAACACTTCTCCGTCTTACTCCCCTGTTTTTTCATCCCTCCATCTCTGCTCGTGTGATGCTCATCCACCATGACAAATCCAGTGAAGGATATTGAATAAATGATAAAAAGAAAATAAATAAAAAATCTCATCATGCACTGCCTCTTTGTCCCAGCTTCCTGTCTCTTTCTCTCCCTCACCGTTGAAGCCATACTTCTCCAGGTTCTTCTTCACCTGCTCGGGCGGCAGGCCCGTCTCTTCGGTGACTCCAAAGTAGGCCAGAACGTCGGCCGACTCTTTGGTGTGCGCGTTCTCCATCCTTGGCAGAAACGGAGAGGCTTCGGGAGAAAAGCAGAAACACTCACATCAACCCGACAGGCTCAACTGGGAGACAACTGAGGTAAAAAAGAAAATTAAATAAAAATAATAATAAAAAGTTGATTCACCCACCACTTTCTTGAGTGTGGGATTGGGATTATGAACCAGAGACCCCCCCCTGTGCTGCTCTCTCTCTCTCTGGACTGTTCCTCTCCTCCCGGACTGACAGAAAGTGCAACCTGGTAAACTTTCTTGAAAAGTTTTATACAGATGAAAAACTGACCCCATTGGTGCTCCCTCCACACGCTCTCTCTGCTCATTGGATGGGAACGTCCTCAATAGGTGGGAAGGGATTGCCCAGTGGCAAAGAATAGGCAGAGGGGAGGTGGACAGGGTGGGCGAGGGCAACAACTGCAGAGGGGTCCACGACCCGGCGGGCTGGAAATAAGATGTGATGAAGAGAGGTTACACGGTTAGAACAAAGACAAGAGGAAGGGGCACTGATGGGCACATGTGGGCTCACGTGTCAGCAGAAACACGGACACTCGGCTATCAAATGAATTGACGCCCAGAGAGAAGATTTACAGTCATTCATACTGCATTAACTTTCTCTGTCTCTCTCTCTCTCTCTCTCTTTTTTTTTTTTTTTTTTTTTTTTTTTTTTTTTTTTACAATTTGTTGTTTTGCAAATACAAACTTCAATGGTTCTTATTGGGAATTTGTGAGTAGCCCTGGGACATTCACGTGAAGTAGAAGTGAAAACATTAAGAAAAATCAGAGGTTTGACAGTGGTTTGTTCAGCCTCTATGTGTAATTTAAGTTCATTAAAAAATACAGCTCTTCTGCTAAGGTTTGCTAGAGAACATAAGTAAAAATTTGCTTATGTTTGGGGGGGGGGGGGGGAGATGCAGATATCCACAGCTCAGCTGGGAAACAAAAAGCTTGACAAGATAGCTGTAGATCATCCCAAATGGCCATTTGCTGCTAAAAGAAAGCCATGATAAGTCTTGTTGGCTACTTGCCTCAAGGCCAGTAGTTCCTCAAAAGTGTGGAAGTAGTTACTCAAAAAAATTAAACTTTTTGACCTAACACCCCTAACACACCATAGGGGAGACAAGAAAAGAAATGTTAGTTCACTTTCTGGCCAAGAATAAAGACAACGTTCTGCTACAGGCGATCACTGACACTAAACCATAAAAAGTGAAACCTCGGCCATAACTGCATGTTTGATGATCACATTGGACCTGCTTTGCTTTTTAGCCATTGTTCTGTGGCAGTCCACTGTCGTTGGATGGCACAAATGAAGGTGGCTCACTGACATTTCACTCAATCCACTGCAGAGATCGGGTTGCTGCAGCTCATCCTGAGGCCTGAGCTCTAATGCTAATAAAGCAAAGCAGTGATAATGCCATGCCCCGTTACACACTCTACCACCCCCACCCCACACACACATCTACCCACTGGAACCTGCATGCAGACAGATGGCAGTTCCTGAAACAAAGTTTGGAATGATTACTAAGAAAGAATGAAAAAGGGTTGGAACCTTTACGCAGAATAAATGAGCCAATAAGTCCCTTTATTAAGTTGTAATTGGGTTAACATGACTGACTTCATTTGACTTTCACTAAGAAATGTTTTCAGGAATTGACCTTTGTCCTCTGCAACTAAGGTTTGACCCCATAATGACTCTCATAATATTTAATTCAAAGGTCAGATGTGAATATTGCTTGTGTTTGTTAATTTGTATGTCTTTCTTATGTGTATATATGTGTAAATTAGGGGTTGAATGACTACATATTTTTTAAGGTCGACTACTTCATGATAATAGTCGAGTCGATGTCGACTAGTCGCGATGACGTCATAGTGACGTAAGCGCAAAATCCTTCACAACTATGGCAAGCCATTTTAACATAAATTCGGTTCACCGCCCTTACATTCCAGATATCTCAAATTGTTTAACGACTAGACGTTTTAGCGATTTAAGATATCTCCAATTATATTTCGACTAGACAAAATACATATTTGAGATATCTCTAATTACATTCTGACTAGTCGAAATGACGTCAGATTTACCATTGACTTGAATGGAGACTTCAATTCAAGATATCTTAAATGAATTACTGACTATCTGAAATACGGATTTCAGATATCTTCAATTAAATTATGACTAGTCATAAAGTAAATTCAAGATATCATGATTTTAGTTTTGACTAGTCATAATTCTAATTAAAGATATCTCGAATTACTCCATAATTCAAGATATCTTAAATGTATTTTTGGATAGGAGAAATGTTATTTTAACTAGTGAAAACTAAATTATAGATATCTTAAAAGCAAATAACGACTAGACAAAACTAAATTAAAGATATCTTGAATTGTAATTTTGACTAGTCAAAATTCCTTTTAAGATATCTCTAAATGAATTGGAGATATCATAAATTATTCAGCTTTTCCATTTAAGATATCTTAAACTGACATTTCGACTAGTCAGAATGACATCACTGATATCTTGAATTATTATTCTGTCTAGTCAAAACGTCCCAGACTTACGTATCAATTTGAAAGTTTAATAAAACAATGAAAAATAGAGAAAACGAAAAAAGATGTTTAAAAATGCGCTACTTTCATGTTGAAAATGGTTTGACAATAACAATTTTAGCTGTTTTTAAGTGCATTCGGTTTGTCAGAAATAAACAGGATATTCTTTGTAGATGTTAGAAGCAATCCTATAGTTTCTAAAGTTTTGCTATGTCCGCATAACATTCTCGAGCTCTTTCTAATTTGTGGCATTTACTTTACTGACAATTTTTTTCAGGAAACATAAAATTCTGCAGGCAACTGTTTGGACACCACAAAGGGGCTTCCACGTCATTCTTATTTCAGATATCTAAAATTGTAATTTTGACTAGTCATAATTGTGTTGAAGATATCTTAAATCGTAATTACGGATATGTGTCCCGTCAAATGACAGATCCAGTGACGTCATTTGAGATATCTTGAAAGGAATTTTGACTAGTCAAAATGTAATTGAAGATATCTTGAATTATTATTCTTACTAGTCAGAATGTAAATACAGATATCTTAAATTACCATTACGGATAGTCAAAATGTAGTTTTGACTAGTCAAAATGCATTTTTAGATATCTGGAATGTAATTAAGGATAGTCAGACGAAACCGAATTTATGTTAAAACGGCTTGCCATATCACAACAACTTGGAGGCTTTATGAGCTATTTTCACGGTAAATATTAACCCCTACACCGTCTCCCCTTCTCCCGCTTTTACTAAGTCTATTATGCAGAATTAAAAGAGCAATAAATACATCATTCTTTGTGAGCAGTGGAGAAAAGTTTGTTGCACAAAGTCGGTATGACTTTTTTTTTTCTAAACACCGGCTGATACTGATGATCTCTGGATAGTTACTCGTATAGGAGTCAAATTATGACACTGACCATAATGGTGCTTTGGAGCATCACAAACCAAACTTATTATGAACGGATCCCGTTTGGTTACAGTTTAATTCTACGGAGCCTCTCGCTGCTCCTCCCGCTGCTCCTCTCGCTGCTCCTCTCGCTGCTCCTCCCGCTGCTCCTCTCGCTGCTCCTCTCGCTGCTCCTCTCGCTGCTCCTCTCGCTGCTCCTCTCGCTGCTCCTCTCGCTGCTCCTCTCGCTGCTCCTCCGCCCGATGCGCAGCATGAAGCTCTGCTGACTCAGAGTCGGTTCGGCTCTGAACCGACATGCAGACGGCAGAGATCGGCTCGATCAGATTCTCAGGATGAAGCTTGGACTTAGTTTCCAGATGTTGTCAAACTATATTTTTATAAGAGCGCAAAGCTGCTTGGTTAGAAGCTTCAGTAGCAGGATGACGCTGATCAGTTGGGGGTAGTTGAGAGATAAAAAAAACCCCGACTTCATGCCACATTGTAGCACATTACTCCTGTAGTCTTTGTTTTTTTTTTTAGTATTTTTTCGACACTAGTTTATTTGACAGTAATCTGATAGTAAGGGGTCAGAGAGAGCGGAGAGGCCTGGTGGACCCAGCGACTGGAGGACGGGAGTCAGACTCCTGACTACCGCGGGCTGAGGTCTCTATATGCGGGGCGCCGCGCTAACCACCGCGCCACGCAACGCCCCTATTGCGGGAGCCTATGCTGTAATTTGCAGCTTCTCTTTGTGAAATTATTTACATTTTTATACAATTTGAGCTTTCTGGCAAACTCACCTGGTCCATCTTCTTTCATTTGCTTGGAAAAATATGTTGTGTCACGTGATTGCGACTAGTGACTGGCCAAGAAAAAAGTCATTGCAGAGGAAAGAATCGACTAGTCGATTAGTCGACTAGTCGGTGCAACCCTATATATATATATATATATATATATATATATATATATATATATATATATATATACTGTATATAAGAGTGAGCGAGACATCGACTCACTGATCCACACCACCAGGATATACAGCACTGACATTGGGATGTCATTCGGACTAGAAAAGTGTGGTCGGATGGTTACAAAGAGAGGGAAGGTCGTCTGCACAGAAGGGGTCTCACTCCCAGAAGGAACAATAGCAGACATAGAGCACAGTTACAAGTACCTGGGAATACCACAAACAAATGGCAACCTCGATGAGGTCACAAGGAAAGGAGCCACAGCCAAATACCTCCAACGAATAAGGCAAGTCCTGAGAAGCCAGCTCAATGGCAAGAACAAGATCCGTGCAATAAACAGCTATGCCTTACCGGTAATCAGATACCCTGCCGGAATAATTAGTTGGCCAATAGAAGAGATAAAGGCCACGGATGTTAAGACTCGGAAGTTACTAACCATGCATGGAGGGTTCCACCCCAAATCCAGCACCCTGAGACTGTACACGAGTCGTAAGGAAGGAGGCAGAGGACTAGTGAGTGTGAGAGCCACTGTCCAGGATGAAACATCCAAGATCCATAAATACATCAAGGACAAAGCCTCAACGGATGATATGCTCAGGGAATGTCTCAGGCAATGGGGAACAGAGGATGAGGGGCTAGAGGTTCCATCATGGGAGAACAAGCCCCTACATGGGATGTACCACCGACAAATAACTGAAGTGGCTGATATCAGGAAATCCTAGCAATGGCTGGACAAAGCTGGACTCAAGGACAGCACAGAGGCTCTCATCCTGGCTGCACAGGAACAGGCCCTAAACACCAGAGCAATAGAGGCTCAGATCTACCACACCAGACAAGACCCAAGGTGTAGGTTGTGCAAGGAGGCCCCTGAGACAGTCCAGCACATAACAGCAGGGTGCAAGATGCTGGCAGGGAAAGCGTACATGGAACGACATAACCAGGTGGCGGGCATAGTGTACAGGAACATCTGTGCAGAATATGGACTGGAAGCCCCGAGATCGAAGTGGGAAACACCCCCAAAGGTGGTGGAGAATGACCGAGCTAAGATCCTGTGGGACTTCCAGATCCAGACAGACAAGATGGTAATGGCGAACCAACCGGACATTGTGGTGGTGGATAAAGAACAGAGGAAAGCCGTTGTGGTGGATGTAGCTATACCAAGTGACTACAACATCAGGAAAAAGGAGCATGAGAAACTGGAGAAATACCAGGGCCTCAGGGAGGAACTGGAAAAGAACTGGAAGGTAAAGACCACAGTGGTGCCTGTGGTCATCGGGGCCCTCGGGGCAGTCACCCCCAAACTGGAGCAGTGGCTAAAACAGATCCCAGGAACAACATCAGACATCTCAGTCCAGAAATGTGCAGTACTAGGCACAGCCAAGATACTGCGCAGAACCCTCAAGCTCCCAGGCCTCTGGTAGAGGACCCAAGCTCAGAGGATGAAAAGAGACCACCCGCAGAGGGTGAGAAGGGAATTTTTTATATATATATATATATATATATATATATATATATATATATATATATATACTTGGATCAATATATAGACATACATACATACTTGGATCAATACTTGGATCATTGAATTCTTAGAGATGTACAACATCAATAGGACTCTAAGAGCCTTCATTGCAAACTGGATGGGGCTGTGGAAAACCACCCTTGAAGCCAACTGCAAACCACTTGCACAAGTGTCCATCAAATGTGGCATATACCAAGGAGATGCTCTGTCCCACTGCTGTCCTGCATAGGCCTGAACCCCCTCAGCTAAATCATCAACAAGACTGGCTACGGATACCGACTGAAGAATGGGGCCACAATCAGTCACCTCCTCTACATGGATGACATCGAGCTGTACACTAAAAGCGAGCGAGACATCGACTCACTGATCCACACCACCAGGATATACAGCACTGACATTGGGATGTCATTCGGACTAGAGAAGTGTGGTTGGATGGTTACAAAGAGAGGGAAGGTCGTCCGCACAGAAGGGGTCTCACTCCCAGAAGGAACAATAGCAGACATAGAGCACAGTTACAAGTACCTGGGAATACCACAAGCAAATGGCAACCTCGATGAGGTCACAAGGAAAGGAGCCACAGCCAAATACCTCCAACGAATAAGGCAAGTCCTGAGAAGCAGCTCAATGGCAAGAACAAGATCCGTGCAATAAACAGCTATGCCTTACCAGTAATCAGATACCCTGCCGGAATAATTAGTTGGCCAATGGAAGAGATAAAGGCCACGGATGTTAAGACTCGGAAGTTACTAACCATGCATGGAAGGTTCCACCCCAAATCCAGCACCCTGAGACTGTACACGAGTCGTAAGGAAGGAGGCAGAGGACTAGCGAGTGTGAGAGCCACTGTCCAGGATGAAACATCCAAGATCCAT
Source organism: Poecilia picta (assembly GCA_033032245.1). NCBI lineage: Eukaryota > Metazoa > Chordata > Actinopteri > Cyprinodontiformes > Poeciliidae > Poecilia > Poecilia picta. Next base: position 17,355,792 of record CM065360.1, read on the forward strand.
AAATACATCAAGGACAAAGCCTCAACGGACGATATGCTCAGGGAATGTCTCAGGCAATGGGGAACAGAGGATGAGGGGCTAGAGGTTCCATCATGGGAGAACAAGCCCCTACATGGGATGTACCACCGACAAATAACTGAAGTGGCTGATATCAGGAAATCCTAGCAATGGCTGGACAAAGCTGGACTCAAGGACAGCACAGAGGCTCTCATCCTGGCTGCACAGGAACAGGCCCTAAACACCAGAGCAATAGAGGCTCAGATCTACCACACCAGACAAGACCCAAGGTGTAGGTTGTGCAAGGAGGCCCCTGAGACAGTCCAGCACATAACAACAGGGTGCAAGATGCTGGCAGGGAAAGCGTACATGGAACGACATAACCAGGTGGCGGGCATAGTGTACAGGAACATCTGTGCAGAATATGGACTGGAAGCCCTGAGATCGAAGTGGGAAACACCCCCAAAGGTGATGGAGAATGACCGAACTTAAGATCCTGTGAGACTTCCAGATCCAGACAGACAAGATGGTAATGGCGAACCAACCGGACATTGTGGTGGTGGATAAAGAACAGAGGAAAGCTGTTGTGGTGGATGTATCAATACCAAGTGACTACAACATCAGGAAAAAGGAGCATGAGAAACTGGAGAAATACCAGGGCCTCAGGGAGGAACTGGAAAAGAACTGGAAGGTGAAGACCACAGTGGTGCCTGTGGTCATCGGGGCCCTTGGGGCAGCACCCCAAACTGGAGCAGTGGCTAAAACAGATTCCAGGAACAACATCAGACATCTCAGTCCAGAAATGTGCAGTACTAGGCACAGCCAAGATACTGCGCAGAACCCTCAAGCTCCCAGGCCTCTGGTAGAGGACCCGAGTTCAGAGGATGAAAAGAGACCACCCGCAGAGGGTGAGAAGGGAATTTTTTGGATTTTTTTTTTCAATATATGTGTATAAGACTGGTTATTCGCTTATTCATGATGTCTTTACTTGATTAGCTAATTATTTTATTTAACAAAATACCCCAATATAGAGAAAATATCTTAATTTCTCACAAAGTGCAGCTATGATGCCAATCAGTACAGAATGCACTTTACTTTCAAGGTGAAATAATGATGACATCCAAGTCTCAAAATTATAGATCTTTAATTCAAAAATTTTGCATTAAAAATATTTTAAAGTTTTGGTTTTTTGTGTTTTAAGTTAAGACGTTTAATGAATTATTGCATCTGTAACTACAGACATGGGCACATTAGGGTGAGTAGCTCCATTTCCTATCTTATGGAAATCAACAAACCTTTCATGTTTCAGCACATGATGTGTTCGACTGGTTAAAGGAAACTGGGCTCTGTGTCACATCATATTTATACCCTACAGAAACAGGAAGGCATAGTTAAAGGTTCCTTGGTAAAACAATCGAGGGAATCAGGATTTACTTATTTTGAGAATTGATGTCAAAATAAAGGTTGGCTTTTACTACGATCATCAGTGTGACAAACTACAAGAAAAATCTTTAAAATTTAAGTTATTCACACATCAGCACCACAAAAGGTATTACAGATAAATGACTGATATTCTTTACCGCTTCGCTTTTATTGTTTTTACTGTAATCATTAAATTATCTTGTCTAAAAAAAATTTAGATATGGTAAATTTCCTCTGTGACAGACAATAGATATTTAATTTACCCTTAAATAGAAAAAAACCCAACAATGTCCCCAACAAATTTTAAAAAATCATTCACTCACATTTTAATATTGTATTTAATTTATTTGCTGTCACCTGAACCACAAGTAAGCAAAACAAAAACGCCAAATCATTATGTTGCAGATTTAAATTTTCATGGTATAAAGAAATTATTGCTGCCAAAAATATTTAGTAATCATGCTTAAATTGAAGGTTGAGCAAAAAATATCATTAGATAACAATTTCATTTTATTTTATTTTATTTAAGACAGAGACATGGTTATTAGTCCAAACTTCTGAATAAAACTAGGCTAAAATCACCTGAAACAAAGATTATTAAAATAAATGGGTAATGTTTCTGCGCCACATTAGCCTTGTTGTTTGTCTTATTTACCTTTTTATTCTCTCTGTCAACACTCTTTCTACTCCTTCGTACCACGAAATTGTCATTTACGCACTGATCTCTGACAGGAATTAGTCCGTCTCGTTCTTGACGCAGCCAATAAAAGGACCGGTCCGGTCGGTGTGGGAGGGAACCATCTGTGTGATCGATACGGGACGAGAGCCAACAGCAGCATCGCTGTGAGCATCAGTGAAAGTGCGTGTTGCATATAGTGTACGCATTGTACTGTATAATTAGCTGAGGCCAGGCAGCTGCAGCATGAAGTGCCTCACTGTAACTGTACCTATAGCAGCAGTTGTGCTCCTCTGGTATAAATAGTGTGGCGGGCATGTGGGCAGGCAGCTATGACACAACGGCAGAACTTCAGTGTTCTTTTGGGAAGCTTTGAGAATGTGACACCATGCAGGAGAGGAACACTGCAGACGTTGCTCTGACGCTCGAAGGTTACATCAAGGCGCAGATATGCTCGTGCTGTCGCAGTCGCACTAATCCCCAGCTATCATCTCTAATCTTTTCATGAATAAGAAAAGCATTTGTTGACTTTCTTCCTGGGTACTTTGGTTTCCTTTCTAAGAATCAGAAAAGGTCACTCGGGTCGATAAACGACGGACGTCGCTCAGCTTGTTAACGTGGGTCAGCTGAGCTTCTCTCTTAAACATGAGTCTGTAGCTTCTCTCTTAAGCTCGCGTTTTTGACTCCATTTACTCTTCTTTTCTCGTCGTCTTCCATCAGATCCAGATGCTGCCATGCAGGCCCAAAGCATGACACTACCACCACCGTGTTGGACAGACTATTTGATTATCAAAATTTATACTTTATACTTCCACATTCACTTATGTAAACACTCATTCATACAGAACTTTTACAGTCTTTGGGAATGACTCCATGACATATAATGAAGGCTGTTTTTTTTTATTTAAAGTTTGCTTTTCTGACTATTCCTCTAATGTTCCACTGTGCTTCTGGATTTTGGCCCAATCTGTAGTAAACACCAGACACCTGGTGGTGTTCTTGTTGGAGAGCACTGGGTTTTTCTCCTTCCAGCCAAGTCATAAACACCAGTGTATATCAGTAGTCTCTCCACGGTGTACTTACTTGACCATAAACACCATTGTCTGCTCCACACTTCCATCAGATGTGGTGTAAACACAAACCTTCTTGGCAGCTCTTAGTTCTGATCTACAAACCACAAAAACTGACGCTGCGGCGTCCTTTTTCCCCGCATTTGTGTTTCTTTGCGTCGTCCTAAAAACCTAGGCTGATGTGACTAATCTGACTATCGCCCGTTTCATCAACCTTCAGGAGCCGCCACGTTGTGCAGCAGGGTTCATCGCTTTTCCCAGAACGTGCCCTGAAAATCTTCCCTTGGAGCTGAACCAGGAGGAGACGGAGTCTGAAGGAAGTGTGTCTCTGTCAACATAAACTGAGGAAACGCTCCAGGCTCTCGTGTTGCCTTGTTATGTCACCAGATCTTGCGGAGAGCTCCGGCTCATCCTTCCTCTCCGTTCCAAGGAGATATCGTAAATTATCAAAGAGGCTTTTCGTCTTTCGACGACATGCTTGGACTCTGCGTTAAACCAAACCAGTAAGACCCGAGACAAACATGCATTTTGTTGTGATGCCGTAGCATATTTAATGGGGTTTGATGGCATGTTTACAGGAGCACTCGGTCACAATGTCCAAAAATGTTTGATAAGTCATGACTTCTGCTTTCCATTGTGTATGAATTTGGCTCTTCTTAAAGCAGATAAATAGTTCTGGAACTAAAAAGTCTGGAAAGGGACCTATATAAGGTTCTATATAAGATCAAAAAAATCTCCAAATATCAATGTTCAGTGCAGCAAAGAGTGACATATTGGGGTAAAAGAGTTTCCACCAGAGTCATTTGACAAAGAACAACCAATTGTTCAAGAAAATGCTGAGGGTTACCAGCCTGTGAGGACTGGAGCTTCCTATCTCCGGATTATAGGGACTTTAACTAGACCTATGTGCTTTCATCAGACGAAACTAAGTTTGAGGTAAGAAACAATCCTTTTTTGGTTTTTGGCATGAAACACAAGATGTGAAAAAGCATCTGATGCTCACTGTTAAGTCGAGAATCGGTGATGCTGTGGGCCTGTTTCTTGTCCATTTGACCTGGGAATCCATCATGACCTCACAAGTTGTTTTAATTACCGTTAGTTACCGTCCATCGCCTTTTCTTTCCAAGAGGTGGGGTACTTCCTGGATGTATGCAAAAGTCATGACACTTTAATTTAAACTGTTCTGGTATTTCTCCCTTCCACCCCCCGTTTTAAGTATGTGCCATATGTTTTGAGAATATGGCAATAAAACTCTCAAAAAGACAGATGTCTTTTCAGTTCACACCACAGCAATCTGAATAAAATACTTAAATGTTAATGAGATGGTGAACAAACGCGCACGATGCGTGGCCCTCTGGGCCTCGGTGCAACACCCTTCGGTGGTTTAGCGGAAGTAGTCTGGCATTCTCAGAGTATATTTAACCCTGTGGCTCCCCTGCTGGATGGTCCCTCCATATACGGAGCTGAGCGTGCTGAGGCAGAGTGCGCGACAGAGGTTAGAGAAGCGCCGGCGATGATGGGGTGATGGATGGATGGGCTTTGTGAGCAAGATGGAGAGAAAGTAGCTGAGAGAAGGCAAGAGAGCGCTGTTGCTGTTTTGTTTTTATTGACCTGATTTAATTTTATGTCCTCAGTCAGACTCATGCAGGAAATCACAGAATACAAACTACGTTCCTGTGACTTTTTGAGGGAAAAAAACCCCCAACACACACACGTGCACACACACACACACACACACACACACCCTATTGAGCAGAGTTGGACAGGAGTAATTGTCAGGATGGATGCGCGCTGTAATCAGAAGACAGTAACGGCAGCCATGTGAGGGAATAAATCAATGTGACCTTGCAGACACAAGTGTAAACATTTCTAAGCATGTCACCGTGTGTTCAAGAGAGAGTGAGACAAACAGAGAAGCAGTCAGACAGTGCATGGCATGCATCAGACAAACGTTTGTGTGTGTGTGTGTGTGGGTTGGTGACAGGTGTTTTGCAGGAACGGTGTTAAGCTGTAAGTGTTTTCCCAACCCGAGCCCTATTCCTGGTGAACACAGATGCTCGTGCACACACACACAAGCGCCGCCATGTTTTAAGATCCAAGTGGCTGCTTGCTGCTACGCCCATGATGAAGCTCCTCCATCAGAACTGGGAGGTCCACAGGTGTGTACCGTGATAATGTGTGGGATATAGTACAGAAACCTTAGTGGGAATTTAATTTCTATTCTCTAAATGCGCGTATCATCAACTGAAGACAAACTGAATTTGCAAATAGTTATTTTAATGCCACAAGGTAATGGATACTTTAATAAAATGTTCATTTTAAGCTTCTTTAAACCGTCATCTAGTTTTGTCTTAACCTTTTTTCTCTTATTATTTTTTTTCTTGTGGTAAAATCATCACCATTTTTTCCAGCTATTCCCTTGTTTTTTTTTTGTTGGCACAATCTGCAACATACATAAACATAACTGCAATTTCCCCTAAGTGCATGCATAATACATTATTCAACTATCAGCAAACTATAAATCTAATCAGATAAACCTTTTATCAAGCAACGGGTTCCGACATGGAACGGAATTTGACGTCTTCGATATCAAGCCACTAATGCAGACGTAGGAATAAACCAATTTCTTGGATCCTCAAATGGCCCAAAATATCACTGGATCCACTTGGAATATATTATTATTATTATCATTATTATTTATTTATTTAACCAAAACTATGATCTGAAAGGGGTTCCTGTCAGCACAGAGTGACTCAGCTCAAAGCAGATCTGCTCTTGGGTCGAATTTTTAGAACTAGAAATGTGCCGAACAAAAGTGCAAACGTTTAGCAGCCATTTTGTGCCTCTGCCCATGAATGCAAAACAGTTGTTTTTACATGGAAAGATCAACTAGGAGATTATTGCTACTGCTATCAACCAGTGAAGGCGAATGGGAGTTTTAAACTCAGGCTTTCTGCAGCAGCCAGCTGCGCTGCTTATTCTAACTTTTATCTAAACAGGAACATCGTCTGGATGGAGATGCTTATTTTATCAGGGTGAAGCTGTGTGCATTCACACCCTTGAGTTCCGCCACTTATTTTTTTCTGTACACTTTTTGCCACTTGACTTCTTCTGCAGTCTTTGTGCTTTTTAAACTTTCCCCATATTCCGCTCATTCAGGACTTTACCAGCTTTTAGTATTGACAAATTCTATGGTTTATAAAATATTCAACTTTTCATGATAATCTTGGGCCCCATTGAAATGAAAGGAACATATCTGAAAAGTTATGATGAGCTCTTTAACTTCAACACATGTATGCCACTAAAACTTTAAACTGTAGTTTTATCCTTCAACTACTTTGTTGTGCGTTTATTTCACTTTTTCTATTGTAAAAACTTTTTCAATTGTAACTTTCATAAAATCCCTCTTCAAGTTTGTTCTGGTATTACATTGGCCCAGTAGCTCTGAGGATTCCCAATCTAATCCTCCTTTTTTTGCTTACAGCATTTTCCTAGGAAATGCAACTTTTCTAGTTATGTCTGTTCCTTTCTACAACAGTACGACACCGTCTTTAACTTCTTGCTCAAGAATAAGAGTCAATATTCCTTCTTCCAAACCTCTGCCTGCGGCAGTATGGCGCGAACTTCCTGAGTGATTCCTAAAGAGCTCGGTGCACTCAAAAAAAGTTCCTCTCATTAAAAGTGGATGGCTTGAAGTTTATTTCTGCGTTCAGATTCAGGGGGGAGGAGAGCTGATGCCAGCACGGCTGTAATGGTGGCCTCAAGGCATATAAATCACCTGCAGTATGCGTGGTGTTTGATTACCACACCAGAGCTGGAACCACAAGAGCCCAGTGTTGAAATATCAGCCAAACGGAGTCCATCAAGGCTGCTCCAGAGCGACCTGTGTGCGCTGATAGTGGAGGGAGAACAATGGCCACGGCATCCTGCCATGGCAGGGCGAAGGATCAGGAAATGGCTTCTTGTTATAACAGCTTGGCACCATTATGGTGAAATCTGACTGAAAGTAGCGGGGCCGGCTGACTTGATTGTCCCAGTAAGATGTAATTGACAGTGTGAGGGGTCAGAAGTAGAAAGGGCTGCAAAAATAGTTAGCTGAACAGAAGGTCCCACTCCTCCAGAGCCGGTTGACAACACTTCTATTAATAGTGAGGATTGTCCTTGGGTATTTTTATAAAAGGTGTGTGTGTGTGTGTGTGTGTGTGTGTGTGTGTGTGTGTGTGTGTGTGTGTGTGTGTGCTAGCGAGAGAGAGAGACAGAGAGAGAGCAAGAGTGTCTGTGTGTGTGTGTGTGTGCAAAGCAGAAAAGGATGAGGATTTCTCAGAGAAGACAGGAAGAAGATCCTATTACAGCAGCAACCTCAGACGCGGCTCGGCTCATGCGTCAGACCTGCAGGCTTATATCACTCCCCTCAAACCTTGTCCTCCGTATCCCCTTCATGCACTTAATGTCACACATTGCATGTAGCTTTGAGTTTGTAATTTTCACCACTGACACACACACACACACACACACACACACACACACATGTTTGCGCAGCTATCTTTGTGGGAACTTTCCACTGACCTCGATTCATTTCTACAGCCTAAACCTTACCTTTACCCTTTTCCTAACCCTAACCATCACATTACCTAACCCTAACTAAAACTCAATTCACACCTTAGTCCTAACTCTGACCCCTGACCCTAAAACAGGGTTTCCCCTTGTGGGGACCAGGCTTCAGTCCCCACAAGGAGCAATTGGTCCCCACAACGTAGTATATGTCAGGAAAATCGCCCCAACAAGGTATTATAAACAAACGCACACACACCTACATGCACACACAAACGCACACACATCCCCGGTCTATTTATAACCCAGTGCGGGGTTTTAAGGTAAAACTCTGATGACTGCTTGTCTTACCCCCGGCCGCATGCCTTACAAGGACCCCCTTGGAGCGCGCAATCGCTTAGCAACCGGCAGAGTTTGCACCCAAGCTGTGAAGGTCCGGCGCACGACGCCCACCTGCCCCCGCCGTCCCATCAGCGCCACTGCGCGCCGTTCCTCTCGATCCTTATGGATTTTATTCACCGCCGAAACTGTAAACCCTGTGGACAAACTGATAAGAGCTGAAATAGTTGGAGGTCTGAATATAAAGATCCGGGCTATAGCCACACGTTTACAACACCGATTTGTTTGTGGATGTGCAGTGGAGAGATGGCAGGTGCTAAAAGACCACATCTTACACACAATTACACACATTCAGAATCATTTTACTAGCCAGGATGACGTCGAGGTCAGCTGGTTTTACTGGGAGATTAAAATGGACCGAATACGGAAACAGCATTTTGATATTTGAGATTGTCTTTTACTTTGTTTTACACACACACACACACACACACACACACACACACACACACACACACACACACACACACACACACAAAGAAAACAATTGAAATGCATCATTTAAGGTTCAAAATCGATTTGGCGAAATTTAAGAGGCCGCTTAAAATTTTTAGTTTCTCTGATTTTACGTTTTATAAGTGCGTGTTTGTATAAAATTAAAGTTGCTCTTTTATTCTACGAACTACTGACACATCTTTGAAATTCAAAACAAACATTTTGTATTTATTTGCACAAAAATGAGAAAAGGTCAGAATGATGAAGAAGATGTGGAGCTTTCAGACCTCAAATAAAGAAAACAAGTTCATGTTCATTTAGAAACCACAATACTAATGTTTTAACTCAGAGAGATCAGAATCACGTGAGGTTTTCAGTGCAATGGACTCTTAATGTTTTTTTTCCAGAGCTGTATATAAACCTTTCATTTACACAGCAGCTCTGACAGTTTGGAATAATCCTGATAATGTTGTTGCATTTGTTTTTTACAGCTCTCAGCCAGATGGGAAGACCAACACACCACAAGAGATCCAAGATTGTCTTTTTGAAAAATATTCAATATTTTCAGAAAACTCATTTAAAAAGCAGAGCTCTGACAGTCCCTTTTGTAACGATATTAGCTCTAGTGCTGATACTTTGCCAGCGCGCCCATAAGCAATTACACAGTCCAGTCACATTAATGTGACCATCTGTCAAAAGCCAGAATAACCACCTTTCGCAGAGCGAACTGCTACGAGACGTGCAGGAAGAGAGTCACTTAGGTCCCTGAAGGTCTTCTCTGGGATGTTGAGCCATGCCGACTCTAATGCCGTGGCCAGCTGCGCTAGATTACGCGGTTGAGGATCCATGGCGCGAACAACTCGATCGAGATGGTCCCACAGATGCTCGATTGGGTTTAAGTCAGGTGAGTTTGCTGGCCAGGGGAGGACGGTAAACTCATCCTGGTGCTCTTCGAACCACGCACGTACACTGGCAGCTGTATGGCACCTCGCATTGTCCTGCTGGAAGATGCCATCATCCTGAGGAAAAAACAATGCGCATGTAGGGGTGGACATGGTCCGCAAGGACAGATGCGTACTTGTATTGATCCATCGTGCCTTCCACAATAATCAGTGAACCCAGAGAATGCCAGGAAAACATTCCCCAGACCATAATGCTCCCGCCTCCAGCTTGGACCGTTCCTGCAATGGTTGCAGGGTGGTTCTTTTCAGAGGTTTCACGCCTTATACGCCAACGTCCATCTGTCCGATGGAGCATAAAACGCGATTCATCTGAAAACGCTACCTGTCGCCACTCAGTGGACGTCCAGCTGCTGTACTGGCGTGCAAATTCTAGCCTTCGTCGTCGATGAACACCAGTCAGCATAGGTGCACGAACCAGGCGTCTGCTTCGGAGGCCCAGACGCAGCAATGTTCGCTGAATAGTGGTTTGGGAGACACTTGTGGTAGCCCCTTGGTTCATTTTAGTGGTCAGTTGCTCAACGGTAGCCCGTCTATCTGCCCGAACGCATCTCCGCAACCGTCGTTCGCCTCTGTCATCTATGGCCCGTGGTGCACCACATTTGCCACGTCGTTGATTTTGGACAGTCCCATTTTGCCATGCACGGTACACTTTTACCACGGCGGCACGCGAACAGTTCACAAACTCAGCCGTTTCGGAAATGCTTCCACCCTTGGCCCGAAAGCCAATGATCATGCCCTTTTGGACGTCGGATAAATCGCTTCGTTTCTGCATTACGCCAACGATTGAAATGTTTTCCGAAGCCCACACACACCCTTTATATACGCTCAACTGCACTGTGCTGCCACCTGCCTTCTGTGATTGGTTATTTAACTCTGAAGTGGAAAGTACGTGGTGGTCACATTAATGTGACTGGACTGTGTACAACAATCACTATAATCCACATTGTTAAACTATCTTATTACAACATTTCCAATTTACCTGATTGTGCCCTGATGTCCCACAATGTCATGAAGTCCAATTAAGTTCATTATCCCCCAGAGAGGGATAGAGAGAGGCTCACAGAGTGACAGTAATGACGGGAGGAGAGTGTTGGAGCAGAAATGTCAAAGCTATTAGAGAGAGCTGGAGAGACATGTTGGAGGATAAGTAGATATCCACACAGTCTGAGGGGGAAAATAGTGAGAACTGGAGGATACAATATGGCAATAAGCGGTACAGTTGCATTAATTAAGGCCAACCTTAAATTTGTGCTTGTTGAATGTGACATTTAGTGACCAGGTACAGGAAAATGAATTGCGTAAAAGCATGTTGGCATCAATTTGGACTTAAACATTGAGGTGCACGAGGCATCTGGAGAAAAAAACCCCCATCCTAATAAAAAAACATACTAAGCAGGTTATGAGTTCTACAGTGGAAAAACATTTTCTTCTTGAAAAATATTCAGTCAGAGCAGAAGTATTCATATCCTCCTGCTTTATTTTCACATTTTGATACAATCGTAAGGTTTATGATATTTTATCAGGGTTTTACGATGGGTAAAATGTAATTTCTCTAAACATGGAAAAGCGAACACGGCAAGCGTTAGCACACAAAGTGTGTTTCAGGAAACCTCACATCACAAAACGCACCATCTCACTGTGAGAAATGGCGGCGGCAGCATCATGGCAAAGGGAGGTTTTCTTTGTCCGGGGATGTGAGTTCAAGGGAATATGGACAGAGCTGGAAACATGAAAATCAACGAAGGAAACTAAGCAAAAAGCTGGAACTGCTGAAGCATTTTCAAATATCATATTGGTGTAAAACACAGCTTTAATGTAATGCACAAAATGAACAAGTTCCTCTACTGATCATTCAAACATACACCAGCCACACTTTTCAGATTTTTATTTGGAAAAAATGACCATGAAACATAAATATGCTGTACTTGGTGTTGAAATGTGACAGTGCGAGTTTAAAAACTCCATGGGGTTCAGAAAATTCTCAAAACATAGATTTGAGAATATTTTTTTATTTATCCTCAGATAACACAATATTGTTATCATGACAGACACACCACTGATCTGAAAATCCTTATTGCTTCCACAAGGTACAAAAAAAGCTTTCAGTAGAGTCTGTTTCTGTCTCTGCTCTTCTCGACAGCAGTTACTACCACTGATGAAATCTACTGAGGCACAGAGAGCCCATTTGATGATCTGAATGACACAGTTTTTGACACACGCCTCACATTTTAATTTCTCCCGAAGGAATAAGAACCTCTGATAACATTTATTTGAGCCATAAGCAGTTACAACGATGGCCACAAAGGGGGCGGTAAAGGTTTCCAACATGGCTCACACGCTCAGTAAAGTACACATTTGTTATAGCTGGATAAAAATCAGTGGAATTTCAGTCATAAACCTAAAAGCATATATAATAAAAGAAATATATACATACATATATTAAACAATAATGCAAATTAAAATATAGCTATTTCCAGTTGTAAGTGGTCCCCAAGCCCCCCACAAAAAAGCTGGATAACATCAAAACAATTTTATAACAAAGCAGCTATGTTTATCTTATTGAATAATTAAGGATATCAAATAGGGATTTAGGTTAAAATGCTGTATAAACTCAAAGAGGACAAGAAGGACAAACTATGGAAACCCTGAGAGGCAGGTGGAAATAAAATGTTAATTTTCTATCGACTCCAGATGAGTCAATACAAATGACTGCATCATGTGTTAGAGAGCATTTTTCTAAGGTTTTGAATTTTACACGCAACACATAAAAACATGGTGGCAGCGTCATGCTGGGCTTTTCTTCAGTAGGTCAGAGGTGATTTAATCATTTCTAAAATACCAAATAGGGTTTAAGCGTAAAAAGGACACACACTTAGAAAATAGATTCTAGGGGGAAACAAGAAACTTCAGTGATTTTTCTTTGTGGGAATCCATCTTTTGGGAACTTAGAAAAAAAACTTTATATTAATTGACTGATTGTCAGGCGGTCGCCATGTGGTTTGTTTTGACAATAAAAAGTTCCGTGTTAAAATCTGCAACTCCTTCACATTTCCCCATGCGCCTAACACACACGCTTGGTCAGACACACACAGTAGGAGAAAACCGTCTACTCCAACCTGACCAGAGTATGGATCTCTGTTTCATTTGGCATACATATATATTTCTTCTGGTTAGAAGCACATAAAAAATATACAGTTTTATATACGGTTTATAATAATGTGAGGAATAATATAATAGAGGAATGCTATATTTTACATAACTTTCTATGATGTATTTATCTTTAGAACATCGCCATAATAAAATACCTCTCTCTGACATCTCTAGGAAGGATTTCCTAAAATTAAAACGTGTGGGCTTCGCATGAACTGCAGGCGTCCTATAGGTTGCTGAAAGCTCGTTTTTCTTGGTCCAGTCCATGGGCGGGGCTCTCTTGTTGGAGCGTTTCTGGTGGGTGAGCTCTTTGACCTGCTGCAGCGTGAGGTTGAGAGCTGGGATGGCATTTGTGACCAGACCCTGAGGAAGAAAACAAAACAAAGCAAAAATGTAAACTCACCTGTTTAAAAAGGCTCTACTTTAAGAACCAAATCATATACGAGGAGGTTGATTATTTCCTGCAACGTACCTCGGGTGGGGTGTGTGCAGATGGGGTTGTGAGTGAGGCGTTGGACGACGCATTGGACGGGGAAGGGCTGACAGAGAGCTTGGAGTTCCTCTCCCTCGCTTTGGGTACTCTGCCATTCACCTAATCAGACAAACATTCATCGGCATTGCTTCAAAGATTCAAAGAGTTTACGCAAATATTAAGAGCAAGACAGCAGGAAGTCAAGCTTTGTGTAGTATCCAATTTCGCCACATGGGGGCAGAGTTGAATTTGAAATATTTTAGAAAACTATTCAGACCAGACTCACTTTAATAATATTAAGTGTGTCACTTATCAAAAAAGAAATAAATTAAAATAAAAACAGGGCAAAACATTATTATGTTTTGTTTTGCTATAAAAGATATAATTTTTTTTACTATTATAAAATCCATCCATTTTCCTTACACCCTTGTCCCTTAGTGGGGTCAGGAGTGTTGCTGGTGCCATCTCCAGCTAACATTCTGGACAAGAGGTGGGGGTCACCCTGGACAGGTCGCCAGTCTGTCGCAGGGCAACACAGAGACAGACAGGACACACAACCACACACACTCACACCTAAGGACAATTTGGAGAGGCCAATTAACCTGAACAGTCATGTTTTTGGACTGTGAGAGGAAACCAGAGTACCAGGAGAAAACCCACGCATGCACAGGGAGAACATGCAAACTCCATGCAGAAAGACCGGGGCTGGGAATCAAACCCAGAACCTTCTTGCTGAAGCTTTACCAACAGCTCTAATAGGCTGCCACTGTGCAGCCTATTATACAATCTCTACATTTATTTTTTGGAAAATAAATTGTAGGAATCTCATTAAAATAATAATAATAATAATATAATAATAATAATAATAATATAATAATAATGAAAAAGCTGGTTAACAACAATAAAAAAGGAAGAAAAAAAAGAAATGAATCTTAACTTTGATGCTGTATCAGCAAAAACCTTTCCGGCTCGTTTGGATCACGGACTTGTTGACGTGTTACTGGTTAAACACTTTTATTCACCAGTAATCCAGCGTTTCACCTGACCTCCAGGTTCATCTCCTCCCTTTGCTGCTCATTGACGCGCATTGCACAACAATGCACTGAAGAAGTATGACCGCTGTTGCACATAACGTTCCTGAGTAACCGGAAGTGCTGGGCAGGTTTCACTCTGCATATCTGGCCCAAAGCCAGAGTCAAATTGGTCAGCGTAAAAAAAACAAAGCAGTTTCTCTTAATTCTCTGTGTGGGCATATTCACCTAAAACAATATCACTTACATGTCGATATAAGTGTATTTACACAGAGACGAGATGTTCTAGATATCTGGCACTTGTGATGCAAATGACACTGAAACCACAAACACGAGTGCAAGGTTATGAGGTTTTGTTTGTATATGCAATACCTGATTTCAAAGAAAATGTTTGGCAACTGGGAAAGTTAGTGGAAAAGTAAACAGGGACTCAGAATCTGGCTGTACCCCTGATCGCTAACGAAAGCAGGAGAAAAACAAATCGGCTTTGCTGTATAGAAGTTTTATAAATCTTGTTAAATCTGGACAAAACTGTTCCTAGAAAAAGAAGTATTTTTTGTCCATATACAGTCTATGAAGCACACAAATCATCCAAAGTTTTTGGAGAGCCAGTGGGGCGGAGCCTTTAGCAGATCGCCACACAATAAAGACCAGAGTTGTAAGACAATAACAGGAAAGGCTGTTCTGTAAACGTCTTTGATTAATAAGTCAATTCATCAGCGTTTCAATTTTCCAAAGTAGCACGCCACTTTAACAAATACAGTATATACATATATATATACACAAAGTTATAATTTGGTTTTGAACTTCCTTGGTTTCAAGAAGTTCTTGAAGCAGAAAACTATTTTTGTCCTCTTTCTGTTGGCAGGAAGAAGCTGGATCAGAGAAGAGGGAAGTCGCCTCTGTGGGAGGTTGGTCATCTTTCCACACTTCAAAGTTCAAATCTCACACTAAGTTTTTGTTTCAAAGCCAGCTCATGAAAAAATAAAAAAAACTAATCTCTGAAATCTCAGAGATGAGTCTGTTACTGCTGGATAATCTCACCTTCTCTTCTGTTTCTCCATTAACGACTGTCTCTGGAAGTGGACCTGCAGAAAAAAAACAATAAAATAAAATCACAGCAGTTAGCCAGGTAAATGTCTCAATTTGTCTCAGTAATTCAACTAATTTTTATTAAGAAAAGAACTCCTGCGTGGTTTTTTATCAACCACATGTTGAAAAGTTTAAGCTTTAGCGTTACCTTCCATCCTATTAATATCCATATTGTTTGAACAGATGACTTCTTATAAGAGACAAAACAAAAAATCTGTCTAAGAATAATTTTAGATTTAAATCTTCCTACTCCTTATTGCCTGTGTACCTCTGTAACCTGTAATCTTAAAACCTGCCTCAACGTAGCCCTGGCATGAGTGGCGGTTTTGTGCCGGACTTGTGGAAACCGAACAAAGTGCAGCGCAGCGAAGGCTGCTTGGAGACGCGCAGCGGTGTGTGTCGGTTCGCTGAGTGGGAGTGGGCAGCGTGTGGAGAGCTGGCAGTTACCTGGGAAACACCTCGCTGAAATCTTTCCCCTGCAAAGAGGGTTATTATTTCTAATTCTGGACTGAGCAATATTATCCGTCACAGAAATATAAAAAGTAGAAGAAAATTGATTAAAATACTACAAATTAATGGGATGCAGATAGAACTTGTTTTTTAAATTAGTTTTAAGCTAACATCTTTTTACCGTTCTGCTCTTTGAGTAGAATAAGTAACAACATGTGTAATTAGTGGGGCTATCTGCTCCGATAGCAATGCTGCTACTGGCTGCTTGGCAGACCAGCTTCCAGGCAGCTTATAACTTTTTGCACAGCATTACCTTAATAAGAGTGAGAGGAGGCCCTCTTACTACAGAATCTGAAATATTCCCAAACAGGCTATTTAGGCATTTTTCAGCCATCTGATCAGCAGTTTGCAGCAATAGGTGAGGGAGGAGCAATGCTACATAACTTTATACTTTATTGTCATTGCACAGCACCACTAAATTGTATCTTTGACAGCCTGAAGGTTCATGAGTTTAACGGTAAACAACCATAGAAACATGACCTAGGCAGGAAAAAATCTGACAGCTCCAGTCCCCGAGGTTTACGATGTGTCCTTGGTTCAGCACACCTCAGTCAGACAGACAGATTATCTCCTCAGGATGTCACTTTAGCTCTGTAGAGGCCTGATAACAAACCATTTGCTTCATTCAGGTGCCCTACATCTAAAACCAGCAGGAAACCACACAACTTGTGTGCGGCACCAAGTCTGCACAATGTTGTGCTTCTGTGGTAAAATATCCCATAATTTGTACAATTTGTCTGACTTTGGCCAATAAAAGTAGACCCACAAACACAGAAAAAATTAAAGGGAACCTGTCTGGTTCTAAATATTAATCCTCAAAGTCCCAAGAGGCTTAGCTGAAACTATTCAAACTATGCAATTTCTCTGCCGACTCGATTTACCTGACTTATCATTGACTGAGGAATCACTGGACCAAGTAACCTTATACATTTGATATAAGGAGACTAAAATGAAAACTTGTTTTGGACGCAAAATAAAAACTTTGAGTTGAGACACAGAGTTCCTCTACTGTTGCCTTTTTTCCCCCATTTAAACGTCTCTGCCTGGGTGCAAAGACGTTCATGTTTATGAAAGTAAACTTTTGGCAAAATGGTTCTCAAGGTCCTTATTAAAAACTGAAGATCACACACATGTTGAATGTCTAAGGAGCAATCTTGTGTTTTCTGGGAGAGGCTTTTACATCAGAAACAAGAACTTTACTACAGCTCCTTCTAGTGGCTTTATTAAAAAAAACCCAACTCAAAACAAACCTCTTCTTGAGATAAAAAAGGTAAAGTAAAATGAAGTGGTTTGTGACCTTCACCTGCACTCTGATTAAAATAATCACATTTGAAAAAATGCTGTGTGATTATTCAAATGTAGTTTTTTATTCATGTATGTATTTTGGTGTTTATTTGCACTGTTAGGGTTCAATTTCAGAAAATCTCTTTGCCATCAAACGTAAACAAGCCGGCTAGTCTCTGATCCGTCTGTTCTGATGTATTTAGGCTGAAAAGATTAACTTTCCCTGCAGGGCAGCAACATTAGGTGGTGAGGGCAGGAAGTGGCTTAGTGTCTGTGATCCTCAACAAAAAGAAGGAGAGAGAGAGACAGAACACAGCTTGTAAAGAAAAGAAAAAAGATATATAACAGAAGAGAGCCAAGGAACAAGAGGGGAGCCAGTGAAGTGGCTATAAATACAGCTGGTGACTGACAATGAACCTGGAGAGAAACATTACGAGGTAATTGCAGTCATTCAATCAATCACTGCCTCACAATTGCTGCTGATGGGAGTAATGGTGGTGGTGGCGAAGTCTTCTCACCAGTTAAGTGCTCGGAGGTGGGGGTCACCCTGCATCTCTTGAAGAAGGCGTCGGTGTCGGGGTCCACCACGAGCAGCCGGGTCACGTCTCCGCCCGCTTTGATGGCGCCGACCACCTCTGAATGCGTCTTCCCCTCCACGGAGACGCTGTTCACCTGAAGAAGATGATTTAAAAAAACAAAATCCTTTTACTTTAACCAGGCGTAGTTTTTTCTCTCCTGTACGTTTGATGGCATGTGGTTTATCGCCGTCTTCTTTTCTCAACAGTATCAAACAGGAAGTCCTGTGTCCACACAAACATAGAAAAAAAAGATGCACATTCTTCCATGTATTTACAGTCTTTTCAGAGACTATCGTCCAATAAGAACGACACGATCCATCATGGGCCGACTTTCAGATCAGATGATTATTTTTCTGTTTAAATCTCCATGGGAAAGCATGTGAGAAATGTCGGAAGCCATGTCTGTCTGTGTGTGTGTGTGGTGTGTGTTTAGGTCACTGGGTGGACCTCCAAGACTTAAGCCCAGTCCTTACAGAGGAAGCTGGACAATAGCAGCTCGGCCAGTAACAGCAGCAACAATGGCTGTCCGCTCCGTCCTCAGTGGGTGGCGTGGCTGTCTGGGGCCCTCTCAGGGAGTGGAGACCCAACTCAAGACTGAAGCACATCCTGCAGTCCGCTTAATCCCCCTCTTCTTCCTTTCATTACCTTCAATTGTACTGCTGCTTATTTATTTATTCATTTTTGCAAAGAGGATTGCACCAGACTATGCTCCAGTTTATGTGCTGCAGCTACGATCACATTGTTTGTCTTGCAGTATTGTAACTTGTAGCTCAAGCTGGCCCTTTTCCTGTCATCTGATTTATTATGAAATTTGGTTTCTGTGTTGTTTTGCCTGGAAGTTTCTTAGTCATGATGTAAAGGAAGGTTTTGTTTTTTTTTTTTCCAACATTTCCATTACAGTCGTTATTCATTAGTCTGACTCTGGATTCTCAGCGTCCACTGACCTGCCAGGTCCGACTAAAGGTTCCAAGTATTTTAATCTCACAAAAGTTTCATATCATTCTGACGGTGAACAGTTTTATGTGCTTTTTTTTGGAAACTGTATTTTTCCATTGCATCTGCAGATGCAGTTTAAAAATGATATTTCTAGTTAGTAGAAACTATTTTTTTGCAAACTGCGGTTGGATATCTGATATCTTGGTCGTAGATCAACTTGTAGATGCAAATTTCTGCAAACCACATCCACAGAGCCGCATTTATTGGCCCTGGCTTAAGAAACACTAAACGCCTTAATCTTATTTTGATAAGGTTGGGACAGTTCTCTGACGGTGTGTTTTATTCTGGCCTCCCCTCACCCAGCATCGTCTGTCACGCCTCCAGTTGTCTAAAACTTGTACATTATCACTCTGACTGTAGATATTAGCCTAATATCTAACCCTAAAATATTATTTTCATTTTCATCAGCTGACACTAAATCAGACTAAACATTCCCTCACTTTGGTCAGTTAAGATAACCTGAATTACTTCTTTGTTAAACATAAAGAGAAACCTTTATTGCTTTTTTTTGTAAAATGTTGGAAGTTTACAAACGGTATTTGGTCGACTAACATTTTGTGAATTCCCCCACATACATCTCAAACTAGTTTGCAGGACTGCAGGCCCCATTCCTCATGACAGAACTGGGAAAGTTTTCTTAGGCTGCGTTCCTCACTCTCAACTCGGCCCAAACATTTCCAGTGGGGCCAAGATGAGGGTTTAGCAAAGATTGCTCTAAACGTAGTCACTTTAAGCTTTAACCACTGCCACTGAAACACTCTCATTATAGTTTTATCAGAACGGATCTCTGAAAATTAAGGCGTTTTAATAATGGATTCTTCTGTGCCGAGTGGCCTTTCAGTCCAGGATCATACAAGACTTATATCACTGTAGATAATGCACTAAATTACCAGCATCAATCGGCATCTTTACATAGTCTTCTACTTTATATATATATTATATATATATATATATATATATATATATATATATATATATATATATATGGAGGCCTCGGGGAAGACCCAGGACACGCTGGAGGGACTATGTCTCTCAGCTGGCCTGGGAATGCCTTGGCTTTCCCCTGGAGGAACTGGAAGAAGTGGCTGGGGAGAGGAAAGTCTGGGCCTCACTTCTGAAGCTGCTGCCCCCGCGACCCGACCCCGGATAAGCGGAAGAAAATGGAAAATGGATATATATTATATATATTACACCTAATCATGTTCCTCTCTGCGACACACAACAAATGAATGTGGCATTTTTTAAACATTTCTCCCATTGGGTGAAGTCTATAGTTTTCTCCCTGATATCTTGTATGATTTATCTATTTATGTACATAAAAACAAAGAAGCCATGTTCAGGACATGCGTCTCTAATTAATTCAAATATATTGCCAATCTGTCACAACTTTATCTGGACTTTCACACATTTTTAACTCTGGAATTTGAAGAAAGACCTTAAATAGAAACCACAATATTGTTGACATTTAGAACTTGGAAATCATTTTGCCTATTGTGACTAAATCTAATCTAACATAGAGGACATGTGTCTTCATACAGGGTTTTACAGTGGGGAGAACAAGTATTTGATACACTATTGATTTTTCAGGTTTTCCCACTTGCAAAGCTTGTAGATGACTGTAATTTTTATCATAGGTACTCTTCAACTGTGAGTGATGGAATCTAAAACAAAAATCCAGAAAAATACAATGTATGATTTTTAAATAATTAATTTCCATTTTATTGTGTGAAATACGTATTTGATCATCTATCAACCAGTAAGACTTTTGGCTCTCACAGACATGTTAGTTCTTCTTTAAGAAGCCCTCCTGTTCTCCACTCATTACCTGTATTAACTGCACCTGTTTGAACTCCTTACCTGTATAAAAGACACCTGTCCACACACTCAATCAATCAGACTTCAGGATCTCTACAATGCCCAAGACCAGAGAGCTGTGTAAGGACATCAGGGATAAAATTGTAGACCTGCACAAGGCTGGGATGGGCTACAGGACAATAGGCCAGCAGCTTGGTGAGAAGCAACAACAGTTGGTGCAATAATTAGAAAATGGAAGAAATACAAATTAACGGAAAATCTTCCTTGGTCTGGGGCGCCATGCAAGATCTCACCTCGTAGAGCATCATTGATCTTGAGGAAGGTGAGGAATGAGCCCAGAACTACACAGCAGGACCTGGTCAATGACCCAAATAGAGCTGGGACCACAGTCTCAAAGAAAACAATCAGTAACACTCTTTGCCGTCAAGGATTAAAATCCTGCAGTGCACGCAAGGTGCCCTTCCTCAAGCCAACGCATGTCAAAGCCTGTCTGATGTTTGCAAATGACCATCTGAATGATCCAGAGGAGGAAAGGGAGAAGGTCATGTGGTCTGATGAGACAAAAATAGAACTTTTTGGTTTAAACTCCACTCGTCATGTTTGGAGGAAGAAGAATGATGAGTACAACCCCAAGAACACCATCCCAACGTGAAGCATGGCGGTGGAAACATCATTCTTTGGGGATGCTTTTCTGCAAAGGGTACAGGACGACTGCACCATATTGTGGGAAGGATGGATGGGGCCATGTATCGTGAGATTTTGGCCAACAACCCTCAGTAAGAGCACTGAAGATGGGTCGTGGCTGGGTCTTCCAGCATGATAACGACCCAAAATACACAGCCAGGGCAACTAAAGAGCGGCTCCGTAGGAAACATCTTAAGGTCCTGGAGTGGCCTAGCCAGTCTCCAAACCTGAATCCAATAGAAAATCTTTGGAGGGAGCTTAAGGTCCATGTGGCCCAGCGACAGCCCCGAAACCTGAAGGCTCTGGAGGAGATCTGTATGGAGGAGTGGGCCAAAATCCCTGCTGCAGTGTGAACAAACCTGGTCAAGAACTACAGGAAACGTCTGATCTCTGTAATTGCAAACAAAGGTTTCTGTACCAAATATTGAGTTTCTTTTTTCTGGTGTATCAAATACTTATTTCACACAATAAAATGGAAATTAATTATTTAAAAATCATACATTGTATTTTTCTGAAGCTGAAGAGCTGAAGAGTACCTATGATAAAAATTACAGCCATCTACAAGCTTTGCGACTGAGAAAACCTGAAAAATCAACAGTGTATCAAATACTTGTTCTCCCCACTATATAAACGTGATTTCACCTGTTAATGTCCTCTTTATATGCATGTTCTTATGTTTTCCCCCCATTTTGAACAATGACTGAGGAAGATTAGCCTCCGTCTCACTGCTTCACATTACAATATTGGCAAACCCCATTCAAATGTCCAAATTAACTCTTTGAAAATAAGCTCATCTTTGCTGCTGTCAAGAACAACTGAAACTGGTTCAAACAAACAAACATGGATTCATGTCCTTACGCACTTGATGAATGAAAAGTGAAGCTGGCGGCCCAGAACAGCGATCATAAAAGGCTTTCAGCCTTAAACCACACTATAGGTGAGGCCTGGTTACACAACGCGCCATTCTTCTCTATTTTTGTCCAAGAAACCCTGAGCTGACGACAGAGGAAGTGTGCAAGGCTAATCAGGATGCGCCTGTGGGAATGTTTTCTGGCAGGTGGCTCTTAAGATCTCATTTCTATATGAATATAACAGGACTGGTCCAGTAAGACTCAGCTTTAATGGTGTCTCTGTGCTAATTTCCCATCCTGTGTGATCTTCAAAGGACTCCAGCTCTTTAACATTACCTCTACTATCCTGTCCTTCGGCTGCAGGCCGGCCCTCTCGGCAGGAGAGTCGTCATCCACCGCTCTGATGTACTGGCCTGGCGCGCCCGCTCGCTGTGCAGGTTGAAGCCATATCCGTTAGACCCCCGCTGGATCACGCAGAGACGTGGCCGCAGCTCGGCGCGCTCCTCCTGCAGGACAAAACACATGTTAGTGATCTGAACGACAGGAGCGAAGCGGCGGGTCAGTCCCTTAGGGAGGAAAAATAACAACTAAATACCTCCACCATGGGTGTCGGTTCAGAAAGGACAAGGGGCACGAAGATGACGGAGAGCTCCTGTGACTCGTTTACCATGAATATAAAGCCGAGGGCAAACATGCAAGTGTCTGCTGCTGCGGCATGCTGCAGTGTTGTGTGCCGTGTTTTCAACAATCGGGGGTAAACTTCAGCGCTGCTTTTTTTCGGCCCACGTGATTCCGAGTGCTCGCCAGGAAGGAAAGGGGGGGTTGTGATTGGAGGTCTGTTGGGAAGGTTTCTGGAGTATTTGCGAAGGAGGCTCTGAGGAAAAGGGACCGGTTCCGGAGCGGCTCCGAAGAGGACAATGGGAGCTGGGCGTTGACCTCTGACCGCCTCTCCCATCCCTGTCTCGACCAATCCTGCTCTGGGATGGCAGGGACAGTCGGAGCTGTATTGTCATCCAGGAAAAAACCTCCAGCCTGATCCCAGAGCCTCCCTTCCGCTGGTGGGATGAAACGGGTTCTAAGTTTAGAACCCAGAGGGTTGAATGGTTTTGTCATCAAAGAGGACAAGGCTAAAATAATGAGCAAAATCCTAGAGTCAAGGTGACCTTTGTCACCGTGGTCACACCTGACCTCACCCTCCCTCCCTTAGTCAACTAGACGCTTTCAAGAGAAATCAATGCCCAACTAAAAGCACATAAAACCATTAACTTTACTTATTTCAACACTTGATGCAGCCTGGCTCAACAATTTATCTCGCAATGATTGTTTGCCACTTCGCTGTTATGTAAGCCAGCTGTTCTTACCCAACAACATCCACCAAACTGCTGGGGTTATGCAGAAGAAAGTGCCTAAAATGAAAAATTCATGTCCAGGTTTAACAGAAGTCAAAATGTTTAGAGGAAGATCTGTGTTGGCAGAAAGAGAAACCATAAGAATAAAGTGGAACAGTTAGAAAATATATAAACTGATATACGTCACAGTTTCTACACCGGAGGATGTTAAACTGAGAAATTCATTTCTTATAAGTCACGTTGTAGAGGAAAAACAGAGGCCACACCACTCTTGTGATTGATGAATCACAACGTCTGTGACCCTTTGTAGGAACCCAGCAGCTGATAGAAACTGGAAACGTAACCTCTGAGGTTAGATTGACTTAATTTAAGAAAAAAGTCACCTCAGAAATGAGAACTGAAATAAAACTACATGGCATTATGATCGTCACTGTAGTCTCTGCCAACGCAACATTGCAGCAACAAACCAGTATTTGATAGACTGTTGTGCTGTGCAGTGAAAATGCAGTTTCACCATTTCAGATTTCTTCTTTTTTTGCTTTTATGTCACACAAAATGTTTGAATAACCTGAGAAAATACAAAGGTTTCAAAAATGGTGATTTCAGTAAAAAGCTATACAAACTATCTGGGTGAAAATGTTAATGTTAATCATTGTTAAATCATAAATTAACTGTGAGCATTTTTGGCTTAGTTTCATCAACCTCACCTAAGCCATACCTGTGAAATCAATATGTTTTAAATTAAGACCCGTCTGACTACATGTAATATGCTAAAACATGTCGAAAAGAAACATTCAGAAATTCAGAGTTAGGAAATACAAACTCTGTTTTAATACTGCTACTCATGCCAACAGGACTACTTCCTAATATGCTAAAAATAGTTTCGTACAACCTGGATGTTTCTTCATCAGTGACAACAAGCGTAACAAATATCATTTGCAGAAGGGTAGATGGTTAATGTGATAGAATTGCATTGCATTCCATTAGTGTCAGTATTTTTCCCCTATTTACTAAAATCATGTTGAGAATCTCTTCACTTTTGCTTTCTTCTTTAACATCTGTTTGACACAAGCTAAGGAATAATTGATGAAAATAAATCAGTTTTTAAACAAAAATGATACATAATTCTGAATCTTATCCCTGAATGTGTTTCCTAATGACAAAATAAATATATTCCTACTCAATGTTGATTTTTCCAAGATTTGCATGCAGAAGTAAAAAGTGTAAGCAGAATTATTACACTTCTATGATGTGGAGTTTCTTTAAATTGAGGCTAAAAAAATATTGGCAATATCAGGGTCTTATTAATGAGCTACTTTGTGACGAGTGACCAAAGTGTGACTTTTAAATTAGCATATTAATCATCTTAATTTTAATCTCTTTCCTTGGATTTTGTGCAAAGACCTTAGCAATATACTAAATGCTGCGTAAAAAAACAAACACGCACTGCCTTAGGAGGGCTCTTAATTGCAAAGATGCAAGTAAAATTACAGAGGGGACAAAAAGGTGGAGTCTGCTTTTTATGCTTCATTTTGCGTCAGTGGGTCTAAATTAGTGGATCGTTTCCTCTCTTATTGCCGCTCTCCCAATGCTGCAGGAGCACTTTGCACCATTTTCAAGCTGTGTTTAACTCAGAAAAGCACCATCTCGTGTAGCGTTAAAAACTCCTTTGATTCACAGTCTAGTGACGTCTCACGCCGCACGTGCTAATCAGCGAAACCCCGTCTGCTCGTGACGGTGTGCGCAGTTTGGGTTTCAAAGCTCCTTGTTTTTGTGCCGATTTCTCTTTCATGTTAGGAAGTTGAGCCATCAGACGGAAGCATATTGAGGAAAGATGTGTCAACAGTTCCTGTTCTTCACTTCCTCTCTTGTCAGAGGGAAAGTCTGAGACCCTGAAAGTGCGTTCATTTCAATAAACATTTATTCTCATTTTTTCCACTTCCGGGAGGAACGCTTCGCAAGCTCTAATAAAGACGCCATTTTGACTTTGATCTTTCGTAAAACTGCGGCAAATGCTGATAAGCGGGAGAAGATGGTGAGGATTATTTTTTTAAGCTTCCTCAAGAGATAAAGAGCTTCACGCTCGTGAGATGACGCTGTATTATGTGTCGTGCTACAAAAAGGAAATTAGGGATTTTCACAGCCTTTCAAACAAACTCTTGAGCAAGCAACACAAGTGGAGGATTCAGTCAGTTTCCCTTCCACGCATCATATTCTTTCGCATGATTTATGTTCTGGGAAGAAAGTTCTTCAGGATAGATTAAACACTTCGTTTTAAACTAATTTCCTCTGAAACATTTTGTCAGGGGGCTGCACAGTGGCGCAGTTGGTAGAGCTGTTGCCTTGCAGCAAGAAGGTTCTGGGTTCGATTCCCGGCCCCGGCCTTTCTGCATGGAGTCTGCATGTTCTCCCTGTACATGGTGGGTTCTCTCCGGGTACTCAGGTTTCCTCCCACAGTCCAAAAACATGACTGTCAGGTTAATTGGTCTGTCTAAATTGCCCCTAGGTGTGAGTGAGTGTGCATGGTTGTTTGTCCTGCATGTGTCTCTGTGTTGCCCTGCGACAGACTGGCAACCTGCCCAGGGCGAACCCCGCCCCTCGCCCAGAACGCCAGCTGGAGATAGGCACCAGCACCCCCCAACCCCATTAAGGGACAAGGGTGTAGGAAAATGGATGGATGGACATTTTGTCAGATTGGACACAGCGTGCTTGTACCGTTAAAGCATTGAGCAGCTGAAGTACAATCACATTTGTTGGCGTCTTGAATTCCTTTCCCGGGTTGCATGTGCTCAGCAGATTCCACAGATTGCCGAGTTGTGTGGAGATTCCTCGGCCCTCCGTGACACAGACCGACCTCTGTTGTCCCCGCCAGGCTGAGCTGCGTCCCGCCCACCAAGGAGTCCAGTGGCAAACCCTGAAACGCTTCGTCTTTCTCTTTCCACTTGTCTTCGTGCTGATCAGCATATCTAATGTCTAAGTGAGATTAATATAATCACATCACGTACAATTTAGGACTCTTTTTCCCCCCCATCAGAGATCGTCATCCTTAATTTTTTCCAACTAGCTCTCCCATTAAAACTCTTCAGTTTGGAAGTTGCTACCAACTGGAGATGGGTTAGCTTTGTTCGTGATGGTATTTAAAAGAATTCATTTTTGACATCAAACGTTTTCCATTGTAAAATTTAAACCCTCAAAATACCACATTTTTTTATTTTTATTTTTATTAATCAAAGAATCCATTTCTGGTTTTGGAGCCTTTTGAACTGTATTTTAATTTTTTTTAAAAAATATATATTCTGCCTTAGGTGCCTGACACTTTTGTAGAAATAAATCTTGAGTTTTAGCTCCTGCTTTGTTTTTAAGATTCACTTCACAGCTTGACGTGATCGTGTCCCAGATCTGTTCTGGGTTCCCTCAAGCTCTCGATAACAAGGAAACATCACAGTTTGGTTTGACACAACGCCTGAAACTGAAAGGGAAGATTAGCTTCTATTTTTGCTCTTTTGCAAAAGGGAAACATTTGTATACAATGTCAGACAGTTACAATAGGCTTTGCTTCTTATCATTTTAAGTTTCTACAAAGGACCTTTATTGTATTTTGTATGTTTCTAATCTCATAAAGATACAAAGAACTTCTTTTAAACTTATTCCCTGTGCTCTCACGTGTCAACAATCATTGCTCTGTGGTTTGCACAAACATTTTCTTTATATGGACTCACTATAGATTGAACCATGAAGCTTTCTATCACAAACCGATTGATTAAAGTCATATAATTTCCTACACCGTAGAATAAATTATCAACAGGAACAATAGATGCACACACACCAGTAGATGTGACAAGAATAGTTATGCTGCACAATGGTAAACACACGTATGCACACACACAAAGCGAAAGAATCTATACTCGTGGGACAGTTTTACAAAAAGCTTACCGTTTTATCATGGACCAGACATTTAATATAAGGGAAATGATTGCAATATTGTGCCAATAAATCACTTTATCTATCCTATGTGGCCAAACCATGACACATGACTAGTGAAAGGGTGATTATATCTGGTTCATTTCAGGGAAAACCTGCAAGGAGTGTAAAATCAGAGGAACTTCCCTGACCAGAAATCCGCCTCCGACATTGTAAAATCTAGTGTTGCTTCCCGTTTTTTATTCAAAAATTAAGTTTAAACTCTCATTGTATATATTCCTTCCTTATTTGTGTGTGCTGAATATTGCGGGTTATCAAACGATATTTTTATGAACCACTTTCTCATCCAAAGAACTGAAAACACTCTGCATGTCTGACGTCATAGCTAAATGACAATCCCTCATCTTTCCCATTTTGAAGAGTTGCTAAGGCCTCTGTGTCAAGTCATGTTTATGCTAAAGAGAAACAAGAAGTCACTAATTTTAACTTAAAAGCCTAAATTATACAAGTAAAACAAAAATAAAGAAATGGTTTACTTGTTTTTTCTTTCTGGTACTCGCTGTGGCGCCATAAACTGAGCAAAAATAAGTTTTTGCTAAGTTTATGTGAACATTTATTATGCACATAAACGTTCTCCAAAAGTTCAATCTTATATGCAACAGGGGTTGTGTGTAAGCTCAGGAGAAATTAATGGGTAAATTTTTTAACCCATAACCCCCGTTTAATTTTTTAACCCTTGTTAATAATAGGTGTAACAAGCCTAGATCATATATGCCCTGAGAGCGCGATATCAGCTCAATTTATAATGCAAGCTCAAAGTGTGATGTAAAATGCCAACATGTCTAGTTCAGTTTTTATTTATTGCATTGTTAAAAAAAACAAATGCTGAAACAGTCTAATTTAAAAGGAGCAATTTATTATAATTCAGTTTAATTCAATTCAGTATACATACCAAGTCCTAACAAGTTGTCTTCACAAAAGTAATTTCAGTTCAGTCATGATTATATTTCAAATAATTCCCATGATCAAAGTTCAGTTTATTTTTCAAATTATTTAAAAAGTTCTCTGTCTAAGGAAACCCAGCATATCACACTGAGTCATTCACTCCTCCAAGACAAGCATGTCGTTACATTGTGTTGTTGACTTTACAGCAATCTCTCCACACCGACCATGCATGTGGCGACAACGGAGAGTAAAAACTTCCCTTTAACAGGAAGTAACCTCCTGCAGAACCAGAACCTGTGTGGCCATCTGACACTGCTCAGTTAATTATAGCTAATTATGTAACTTTAGATTATATTTTAGAAATCCATCTGATTATCTGTAAAAGATATTTTAGCCTGCTCTAAAGAAAATGGGCAAAATGAAGCTGATGCTGCAAACACACAGAGTTCTGAAAAAGATATTTAACTCTGACTTCCAAGTAGGCTTGACTGATACAAATCTTCAGGGAGTCGCAAATGCCATAATAAATACCCATCATGTTTATCACCCGCCGCCTGAGCCAGCAGCCATTCTGCATTATCCAGTTTGTTGTGCTGATGCTGTTCAATGGAGGGGAGCTGGAGCCATAAACCACTCAGTGTCTGACACAGAGGGAGCAATCCGAGTGTGATATTTCAGCTGCTGCGGGCCTGCCACTCAACCAGCCACTTAATTCACATTTTCCCTAATGCTCAGCCAATTTGACGAATTACCACAGGCAGAAACGTAAGAGGAGAGCATCCATTTAAAAAAAAAATACAAACAAGAAAAGAGCATTTAATCCAATGCAACATTCCAAATTTTCCCATAAAACCACAGCGGTGCATTTCAGCGGCACATCTTTATCCAAAGAGCAGACATGCTGTGAAATCACACTTTCTGCAGATCGTCAGTGACAATTGGCTATCGGCCATTTCTCTGTCAGCTCTCTGTTCAGACTTTGACCCCATTTCCCTTGTCGTGCCAATGAAGCAAGACGTCTCTCACATGAGTCTGGCCTCTTTGATCAGCATCAACAATAACCGCTGAAGTGACATGCAGCCAGGCACCGTGGTTGCTCCATGACACGGGACGCCTTAAGTGAGCCTGGTGGTCCTTGTGATCGTCATGAGCAGGTAAAGGTAACAGCCTCAAGGTCAGACTCGATGTAAATCTTGGTCTTTCCTTAAGCATAGCACACATTTTTTGTGCTTCTTGCGTGCTTTGAGGGAGCCAAACTGGATCATTGGACCAGTTGGGAGGCTAGGAGAGAGGGGAACAAAGCCCTGATGGAGTCCAACACGCACTGGGAACAGGCTCGACTTTGTGGCGAGAATGTGAACGCAGCTCTTGCTTTGGGGGCAAAGAAGGACTGGATAGCTGTTAAAAGACACGAATTGGAAGATGTATGGAGATAAATGCTTGCTAGTCCTTTTAAGAAACCTGTTGTTGGCTAGTAGACCTGATCCTGGGGAAGAGGTTCACTTTCCAGTTGGACGACAATCACAAACATGCAGCCAGTGTTAGAGTGGCCCAGCAGACTGAAAATTAATTACCAACCAGTTCCAGAATTACCAACATGAGCTCGAGTTGTTTTGCAAAGAAATGACAAAAATGTGAGTTGTTCCAGGAGGAAATAGCTGCTTTTTTACAAAGTTTTGACTCTAGAAGTATGAATAAAAATGGATGCCTTTATAGTTTTTCTCTTTGGAAACACATAACATTTTCTTCTGCTTCTCTATTGTGGGCAACTTTGTGTTGGTCTGTCCCACATTAAGGCCCAATAAAACACATTGGAGTTTGTGGCTGAAACATGGTGAAGTTTTTAAATAAAGTCCATGGGTGTGAATACTTTTTACAAGGAACTTCAGGTAAATTTCTTTTTATTATGTTTATTTACCCAGATTGTCTAAAATCCAGTCAACATCATCCAATCATACACAAAAAAAAGAATACAACAGATGAATGCAAAAAAAAAAGAAATTTCTCATAAAATAAAGGATGACATGAAGAATAGAAATGGTGGCATTGAAAAAAATGCTGAGCAATCAGGCTTTGTTGAAAACGAGCAGAGCACGACATTAACTGGGCACGCTCTGTTCCTGTGGCCTCACCGTGACGGCTTTAAAACCACAGAACCTGGAATCTACGTGGCTCATGGCTCACGTTCTGGTGCTCAATCACTTCTGAGCCGACACTGCATATCGTTTCAGATATGTTCTATTTGTATGCAGGACAGTTTGAGCCTGAAAGTGATGGATGGTAGGAACTTTTCTTTCATCACATTTTCTTGTTGTACTTGGCGCCGACATCCCATTCTGAACAGTCTCAGAATGTAGATGTCATTGTTATGTTTTGGAGAGGGACAATGAGTCATGTTGTGGGACAAAAATACAATTTCAGATAGTTCTGAACACCCAGATTTGGGCTAATAAAAGAATTGCTGTTGCATCTCGTCTACTGTGTTGAACGCGGCATGCTTTGTCTTTCTTTCAGGGTTTTGCATCCGGTTACTAAGAAATGGACATCTTTAAAACATTCATTTCCAAGATGACAACATTTTCATCCTGGAATTCGACGTGGGAAAATTTCTAACTCAAAGAAAGCATTTGAACAAATGCTACAGTTGGGAATCACTTATACAGTATAAAAGTAGCTAAAGACAACTCTCACCTGCTTTCTGCGACTCCCCTCAATCTCTCATGGACACACATGGTCACACCTCAGCCCATGAATATTTAATGAATAGCAGAAAAAAAGCTGGTTATGGAGGTTTTTGTTGCTGGACATAGCAGCTTTTCATATCAATTTACCAACATCTACACCTGATAAAGCTAAATAGTTGACAACAAGCTATTGTCAGTCCTCTTCTTAACATTATTGGTGTTTATACAGATTTTTTTGTCATAATGTTAAATAGAGTTGTGAAAGAATTTTCAATCTAAGGGTTTGCCCTAGTGTATTAGAAGCCTGGCGGGCCACCAGGCTTTACTTGTGCCCCCACCAGGCTAAGCATTGCTTATTTATTTAAGCCTTTTAATTTATTTTATAGTTTGTGTTCAGGTATACATCTTCCAATCTTTCAATAACACACAATTATCAAGTGATATTTTCAAATATCCTGTCAACTTTAAACATTTTTTTTTAACTCAAAAACACACTGGATGAATGACTGCCCTGGCACACAACCACCAGGCTTAGTGGGTTTTCTGGGGGAAACCTTGAATCTTGTAAATCTGTACCTGAGGCTCACCATGATTTCTTCTTCCTTGATAATGAAAACTAAATTTGAAAGGAATATGCTGCTGGATTTAAATAGAAAGCGGCTGAGAGCATTACAGGGTGAGGGTCGAGTCACTTCCCTCCTCCACCCCCGACAGGGCGGGGCCGAGCCTCCAGCTCATTGTCCGGCCAGGGTGGTGAACCTTTAGCATAATGAAGTGGAGACTTGGAATGTGCCATTGTGGAAAGTCTCTGTCCAGTATCCCATGAGACCCAGTCAGCGCCACACACACACACACACACACACACACACACACACACACACACACACACACACACACACACACACACACACACACACACACACACACACACACACCACACACACACACACACACACACACACACACACACACACACACACACACACACACACACACACACACACACACACACGGTTCAGGTTCCACTCCTGACCTGGAGACAGTGGCTCTGTTGTTTGGACTGATGTCACACAGTTTTCAGCAGGATAAAGTGCTAAGTAGCAATGATAGCGTGTTGTGGAGAACCCTCCAGACTGATTGCTTGCTATAATCCTGATTATTAAAACGATGCAGAGTTCTTCACCTAATTATCTGGAGCTAAACATGTACCAGAGGGAGCTTTTGTTTTGAATTGTTTGACATTTAAGCAGTATTACATGGGAACATGAGCTGACGCACACACACACACACACACAAAGAAAATCGCATAGAGACGTCTGTGTTTGTTAAGGGTTAAAATGACAGGGTTCCCAGTTGAAGGCCAGCTGAGTATTTGTGTTGCCCTACCCTTGTTTCTTCCTCCTCTCATTTCCTGTCACCACTCTGTTTAGTGGATGTATATATAAAAACAAATCAATAAATTTCAAAAAGCCAAGTCTGCTCTCTGATTGTCATTTCACCAATTAGATTGTTATGTGTTGTGCCATGTTTCTCTATTTTCCCCAAATATTGCACAGGACATTCTTAGAAAACATTGCCAGAGGTTGTGCAGTCCTTCATGACAACACTCTGCTTATGTTGTGGGTTACCTCTCACAAGGCACACATCAGTTTTTCAAAGTCAAAGCAGCAACACAAAAGAAACTATTTTTATTTATATCCTTCTTTTATAAATCCTTAAATACCTCACAGATAAGTGAAACTAGATTATAGTACAACACTCTGTTACAGAGTGATTGGTAAATGTAACTTTTAAGAGTCAATCAATTTAGAATCACTTAGAAAGAAAAACATATTTTCCACAGAAAGTTCACTAGGAATAAACACAGTTTGCAATAATAAAACTCTAATCTGTTGAGCACCTAAATTTGGGTAAAGTTACCCATTTTCAGCACTAGAAAGGTGTTTATGTTGAGGTCAAATGCTGTAACAAATACTGTATTACAAGTTATTTAAATGAAAACTGTGTTTTCTACAATGTTTGTGCATTTTTTTTATCCAGGCATTGAGAAAGTGGTAGAGTGGGAGATTTCAGAAGGTGACAAGAGGGAGAGGACAGCAAATGTTGGAAATCAACATTTCTACATTTTATATTTAAGATTAAAATGTATCTTGTCCAAGAATACAATAGGAGACTACTGTTTTATTAATGCCATCCACAGCAAGCCGCTAAAGTAAGATACTAAAGACATTTTTAAACGGCCACTCTGTATTAATGTTTCTCGTGTTAGTAATCAATTTCTTCAGAGACATGACGTGGCTTCTCTTCTAATTGTACACACAATTAATGATCAACCACAAACAGGAAGGGAAGAAGAAAAAATTTAAATGCTGTTATTTTCTCTTACTTTATATAGGTTTTAAAGAGAAATTTGAACCGACTAACATTTACATCAGTATGTCAACGTTGCACAAAAAAAACGGAAGACTGCAAATGAGCCACAACGTTCTGATGAGGGTGTTTTTACGCAAGACACGCATCACTTGAAAGCAATGAGAAAACTATGTTTATGCAACATTTGTGAATGCTAGCTTTTGGTGGAGGCTGATTTGATCATTAAAGCTTCATTGTAGAAGCGCTGTATGTGTGCACTTTGTATATTTCTTTATCTCTCTTGTTCTGATAAACACTAAATTCGACTGAATGTTTTGTATCTACATCTCAGGCCGAAGCTCTAATCTCTCAAAAGGGAAACATGTTGCAATCAGGCATATACAAACCTTTTACAAGGTCCAAGTCTTACAAACAAATTAGAAATCACTCCAGAATGCACTGGCACATGCAAACGTGTCCACCTCAACATGTGCCTGAAACACCCACACAGAATAAATTTAAAATGCGACGACGCCATGTTCAAGTCGGGAGTCCGCAGGTGGTCTGAATGAATCATTCAGTACATCTGATCCTGTCAGACGGCGCTTCGTTACACAAACAGGGAATAATAACCTGGCTTTGTCACAGTAGCTTTTATACAGTAGTAACCAGACTTTCAGAGGCAGCAAACCATCAGCTGAACAAACTGATTACGTTTAACCAACGCTTAGTGTCCAGAAGATAACAGATAACCAAACGGACATCACCGTGTGTAATGGGATATACATTTTTTTTGTTTTTTCTTTTAGATGAAAGATTGACTGATGAAAGATTGTTTGTCCTTGAAAGATGGGTCAGAGAGGGATCAAGCTGAAGGAAGTGGGAGAATCCTACGCCAGCAACAATGACAGGAAACCGGCGCTAACGTCCTGAGGTCTGAACCTCCTCCTGACCATCCTGACTCGAATAGTTACTGTAGGTGTGCCCATTTCTGCCTCCAGTGCAAATAAATTCTCAAAGCTGACGTCTGTTCTATTATCAGCCTTATCAACCTGCTAATCCTTAAAGCTTTCAATGTCAGTAACTTGAGTACTGGCTTCAAACTGCTGGCGAACGCACCCTATTCATACTGTATTAAGTGTTTTCAATGCTTTTTCTTCCAACCACTTACTTTCAAAAAAAAAAAAAAATCCCTTAATATGTTATGTCCAGTTTTGCGTCACAGCAGGCCAGGGAGAAAATTGTGGAGAAGTTTAAAGCAGGATTGGGTTTTGGATATCTCGCAAAGCGCCATCATCTGAAAACAGAAAGACGACAACACTACGCACATCCATCCACCTAAATTGACAGGCAAAGCAAGGAGATTACTATTTAGAAAGCAGCCAAGAGACCCACAGTGACAATAGAAGAGCTGCAGGGATCCACAGCTGAATCTCTGTTTTATGGAGTCGCAAAAAAAA
Source organism: Poecilia picta (assembly GCA_033032245.1). Taxonomy (NCBI): domain Eukaryota; kingdom Metazoa; phylum Chordata; class Actinopteri; order Cyprinodontiformes; family Poeciliidae; genus Poecilia; species Poecilia picta. The sequence goes on from CM065360.1 coordinate 17,390,475, forward strand.
AAAAAAAGCTATAGCTAAATGAAAATAGGTTCTGTTTTTAAAATGTTAGGGGCCAAAGAAAACACGCAGATGAAGACAATGCCTAATCAAGTTTATTTGTGCGGCACATTTCAGCAACAAGGCAGTTCAAATGCTTAACGTCATGAAAACGTCATACACTCACCAATTGTAAAATAAGCGATAATCACTGAATTTTGTCATATGCCATTATCAAATAAAAAACCCACATCAAATATGTTGATAAACGTTCTACGTAATGCTAATCAAAGCTGGTCACAGCAGCTCAGAGTTGATGGGAAGACGGATAGAAGTAAATTGCAAACATGCAAGAAACTTTAGAAGAGGCTGTAAAAGATTTCAGATTTGGTTGGAGGTTCTCCTTCGAACAGTAGAGTCTGCAAGATCCAGAAATAACCAATATTCACAGACACTTAGTCAAACCACTCAGTCTGACATGCCATCAGAAGATCTGCAGACACAAAATTTTTCTTTCAAAATTTCTTACCGTTTATTTAATGTTACATGCTGTTTTTATTTTTTTCTTTAATTATGTAAATCACCTTGAAATGCCTTGCTGCTGAAATGTGCTATACAAATAAAATTTGATTTATTGATTGATTGATTGAATGAGGTGAATCTGACTCCTTAGAAAAATGCACGCCACACTTTTCAGATTTTTTTCTGCTAAAAAAATTTGCAACCAATGCAAGTTTTTTATTTAACTTTACATTGATGTGCTACACTGCGTTGGCCTATCAGACAAAAAAACTGATGGATTGAAAAATCCCAATTGGATACTCACAATGCCACGGATACATTTGCAAAACACTTTGATGAAGAACCTTAATGTTGAACCCCCCCCCCCAGAAATTTAAGAAACTGAAAACGTGTTTGGAAGCTTTAGACGGTTAAAATATTCCTCACATGAATCACAGCTGTCCTACACAACCCGACAAAACCTCATATGAACGTAATCTCTAATGCTTTGGGCATAAAAATCTAAACTAAATTTCCTTTCGCAAGCCTTTCTGCACAGGTTTCCAAATGAAGTGAAAATAAAAGTCAGGCGTGACTGGTGACACATCGGTTCCAGGCTCTTTAATAAGCAGCTTTTATAGGAATCAGATTAGAGAGAAGAAATGGCAAACAGAGGGCACTTTGACACAAACTCTACCTCGTGTGAGTGTGTGTGTGTGGCGTCTAGGAGCTGCAGAATCCCAAACACACACACACACAAAGATATAAACTTAGAAATGCCTCCCTGCTTTTGAGATTTCATCTAGACACAGCCAATTTCATCTGACACAAGTGCTCTTCCTCTTCTGTAATTATAGTTTAAAGACAAGCTTGTGAAAGCAGCCGGTGGTGAAGAGGGGAGCTTCCAAAATAACATATCACACCCTGTTTCTGCGATCTGAATCATAGGCACTGTTTTTTTATTAGAAATGGCTACATTTGGTCCAAATGTACAATTTAAAATGCAATGTTGCTCATTTGGATGATTATTTATTTGCAAGTACTGCCACCTGCCACTAAGAGCAAACACACGACTCAGCAGTCGTGAACTCATTGATTTTGCTTAAAACTACATAGTTAATCGTTTAACTATCCAGTAGGTGCAACAACCGCCTTATCAGCTCCAAGTTACGTAACAAACTAAATTTACTCCCACCCGGTTTTTGTGAAGCTGCTTTTCTGGAAGAAAAAAATAGTGCTGCACACAATACTTTGAAAGCATTGTGTATTAAAGGCTGATTCACAGATTGACATTTTAACCACACTACGCAAGAACAGTTAAAAAGGTGTGCTAATAAAAGTGTTGTCAATGAAGAATGTTTCTCTTTTCAATATTCAAGCTCTCTCAGAAATTAACTTTCGCAGTAAAAGATGCAAGTTACCTATTTTGTACCAACTCAAACTAATGACTGGATTCTCAAAAGATTTGATTTTGTCTAAATATGTATTATTTCAAGGTAAAGGTTTTGATGTTTGTGGGTCCTTATTTTTGCTCTTTTTGGGCTCCCTTGAGGGGCTTAATCATTAAATACTGCTCTTTTTCTCCCGTTTTTAAAGGGAAACGCCAGCTGATTTGATTTATATGGGATTACCTACCTTGAAAATACAGTCAGTATCTTGCAGGTATAAATTACTTATTGCAAGATCATTTACATTGACCATTAGTATTAAACCAGAGGCAACCATGATAGTATATAGCCTATTTGTGAGCATGTATTAATTCTTTTTTTTCAAATATTAACCAACTTTAGATGACAAGTGATACATAGTTTGAAGTTCTGACTTCAAATTAAATCCAACATTGTTTATGTTTCTTCAAAATAAGATGAGTACCATTTACTGCAGGTCAGACAATGACTACTGATAAATTTTCTGCATAACTCCACTTCAAAAACATAAACTACCACTTTCAGATATCTAGACTGTCTAAATCTTTTCATAATAATATGTGAATTAGAGCATATTTTTGTCATCGTTCATTTCCTGGACTGTATCCAACAATCACCCTCTGGTCAGAATATCTCAGTTTCTGGGACGCTTTATGCTTTTTTTTTCTGTGTGTAACCAATCATTTATTCTTGTGCTGCTAGAATATTTCGTTGCCTAGACACACGCTGATATAAACAAATTTGGCATGAACATTCATAAAGTACCCTTAATTTTTAAGCATTTAAATAGTTAAATATTGTGCTTGCGTTCCAATTTCTATCTATTTTACCCTTAAGCCCAATACTTTTATTAATGGCGGAGGCTACATCCTCCAGGCACTTTCCTGCCTGATGACGGAGTAAAAATGTTACAGCGTGGTAAACAGAGCAATGACCTTTGGAACGGCCGATGTGCTTTGGTCTGTTTTTCCGCTCTGCAGTGACGACAGCGGACTCTGTTCTCCCGGGGCGAGCTGAACGTTTCTGACCCTCAGTAACTGCTCCTCCATTCTTTTCACACCTCGCTTCTCTTTGCACCTTCTCACTTCCACCTACCTCCGTCCTCGCGCACACTTTCACAAGGCTCGCAAGCGCGCGCGCTCAACGCGGCGTTGCCGTGGCAACCGCAAAAGCTTAGCCTCCTCAGCTTCCAGAGCGATAGTACAGATACAAAGTTCGGGCCGCAAACAAAAAAAAAAAAAAGAAGGTGAGATCAGAGAAACAGAGTTCGACTGCTGAACCGGAGCGGAGTGTGCATGGGGTGTGTGAGATCGGTGTGTGTGTGTGTGTGTGTGTGTGTGTGTGTGTGACTGGCTGAGCGACAGGGCTTGGACACAGGAATGCCAGACAGGATGCAGGAAGAAAATTCCAGAAACAGTCGAGTTAACGCAACATGCGCCTCGAGGTGCCCTTGCAAAAGCAGCGACTAGAGACTTGAGGGCGTCTCTAGAGTCTAATTTTCACCACCATGCGCTCCGATGTCGATGGAAAATCATCTTTAACGCAAAGAGAATTCCCAACTGGGTTAGCCGCTCATTATTTACTCAGGGTCTCGTTTTTTTTTTTTTTTTTTTTTTTTTGTTTTGTTTTTGGCTAGGTTGTGGCGATGGGAAGCTGCTGAATTTAAACCCCAACGCTTGAAAATGACTTTGTTGGGGAGCGCCATTGTTTTTGCCTCGACGCCGCTTCCCCCCGCCCTTTAGGTTGCGTGCCAGACTCAAGTGAAGTGCCGCAGCTCCTTTAGGCCATCTGTGGAGAGTAACTGGAGTAAACACAAGAACAATTGCTGTGTATTCGTAGGACAAACAACACAACCCAGCAATGCTCAAGTGCGGAGCACAAACAAGCGTGGGCAGTTGCTATTTTCATGTGAGAAGGAGAGAGAGAAAGAAAGAGAGAGGGGGGAAAAAAAATCTTTTAAATACCAGAAACATGAATCCAAATGGAACTGCCTGCGCCGGAAAACCCAAAGCTGTCATTATATTGTTGCTATGAACTAAGACGAATGTAGAGCAGCAGGGGATTCTGCTTTTAAGTTCATTCAATAAACATAATTGCATTAAACTTAGAAAACAATGGTTTATGTGTCTTCGGTTTTTCTTTTTAAGTTTGAAACATCTGGCAGGAGCGAAAAAGTCATTCTCCAGTTCAACATATAACAGCAGCAGCTGAAGTTTGCACCAATTTATCAGGTAGGGGATTTCTAAGAATGATTTTATTTATCACTTAAAAAAAAATTAGTCCCATCAGGTTTCTGCATGCTTTTCACACACAACCTCCCAGATTCACATTTTCGCCACAGTTTTATAGGGTGAGAAAAAAAAATAAGTTGATTTCTCTGCAGGATATTAATGCAACTCTCATCACTGACAGATAAATTATACAAATGAGGGGAAACGGCAGATGTCCTCATCCTGTATTTCATAAAAAACAAGAGCTTAAAACAACTGTAACTCACACGCAGGCCTCTTTAGATCTCTATAATAACCTAGTGGATTGTAACATTTATGAATATATATTTTTTGAAAGTTATCAAGCAAAAAAGCAAATCTACTTTTTAAAAAAAATCAAAGCGTCTTCTCGACATGGTGATTCCCAAGCATCTTTATTCTTAACATTTTCTAGGTTTTGTCAGGCTCCTGCAGCACAGTGGAAACCGTTTAAGGTTCAGTTTGCAGAATATATAATAAAAGCAGCTTCAATGGGTTTAATTTAGTGTTTTTCTGCCCCTCTGAGGATGAGCGTTATTTGGACACAGACAGAAACAGCCTCCGGGGTAAACATCCAGCAAAGCTCAGCAAGGGGCCACAGCTGTCCTCGACTGGAGCGTCTTCTCAAGTGCTTCGAGTGAAACACAGCCTCACACACGCACGCACAGAAAAGAAAAGAGGACAGAGACAAGTGGCTGAGGAAAAAAAAAAAAATCCCCCATAATGTTTAGCAGGCAAAGATGAAAGGGTGAAACAAAATCGAATAAAGGGATTCATTGCGTGAAGATTAAATAAACAGAACCAAATTGTTCCCTGCTGCTCGGCGAAGTCGATTTGCTGTAGTCGGCAGAATCTGAAGTTTTGTTTTTTTTTTCTCCTTAACTTTACTCTGCTTGTTTTCACTTGACTCAACGTTTAACCTAAATGTGTCAGAATCCAGAACATCTTTTATTTGCAGGTGATTCCTCTGTGAAATGGGAATATTTGTTGTACAAGCATTATGGCTAACCACCCAGGGTGGCACGTTCAGGGGGTCACGAATACGTTGAGCATCATATTTATGTATATAAAAAAATAAAACTTGTCAAGTGAACCCAAATTGTTCATCACAGTTACCTATTGGCACTAAAGCCGACATCCGATTTTAAGATCTGAGCTGGATTCTTTACTCTTAAAGATTCCATAAAGCACAATTTGAAGTCCATGAAACCTTTTTCTTAAGTTATGAAAAAGAAAAAAAAATTCTAAGCTTTTGTACCATCTTAGATTGAGATGGTGTTGATTAGAGATAAGTAAAACCTGCTCATCTCTAAGTTACTGTGGGGTGGGGCAGTGGGGGCTCAGAGTGACGCGGCTGCCCAAGGCCCCGTTTAGGCAGCAGCCACCACTGCCTCAGAGGAGGCAGACTGACAGAGTGGGCCTCTGTTTCTCAGGAGGTTGGAGTTTCCTCACCCTTTCTCCGAACCCCCACCCGACTCTCACAGGACGGACCAACCCTCCAGCTCTCATCAAAGCTTGACCATAATCAAGTCTTTGGAATCAGGCGTTTCCTAATTAAAGCCGCCAGCAGGTGGTGGATGAAAGCAGGATGAACATTTTGGGTATTTGGCTCACCTTCTCGGAGCTGATGCTCAGCTTCTTCTCCACCTGTTGATGGACTTCTCCGTTCCTGTCCGGTACCTCCGGGACCGGAGTGAGCTCCCTGGGTGTCTCCTCCTGTTCCTGCTCCTGCTCAGCCACCTCCACCTCCACCTCCACCTCATTTCCCACCTCCGCCACCTTCACATCCCCGTTTTCTGTCCCGTCTGCCTCCGCGTCCTCCTCCTCCTCCTCCTCCATCACTACCTCCTTCTCCACCTCCTCTGCCTCCTTCTCCTCTTCCACCGCCACCTCCTCCTCCACCACCTCCTCCTCCACCTCTAGAGCTAAGGGGAGCCCCTCGGAGACATACTCCTTCAGACACTTCAAGTTGTGCTTCTTCAGCAGCTGCTCCGTCTCCGGGTCCACCACTATGAGCTCCAGCGGGCCCGCGGTGGCTCGTATCCGGGACACGACCTGCTGGTGGCTCTCGCTCTCCACCTCGTCGCCGTTCACGAACACCAGCCGGTCTCCGGCGCGGAGCCCCGACGTCTCGGCCGGGCTGTCGGGCTCCACCAGGCGGATGAACTGGCCCGTCTTCCCCTTCTCCCCGTGGAGGTGGAAGCCGTAGCCGTTGTCCCCCTTGTGCAGCGTGCAGAGCCGGGGGCGCAGATGCTGGCTTTTGCTCGGCATGGTGAGCTTCTCTTCTCCTTTCCCCTTTCCTTCACAGCGCGGCTCAAGCCTGTTGTTTCCCCCTCCCTCCCCCCCCTCTCCGCCCCCCACCGTCAGTGGAAGTGACTGAGACTCTTCAGGATGCTGCTGCTGCTGGGGAGGGTGTGTTTGTTTTAGACGGAGCGGTGTCCCTTAAAAACACCCGGCCCCCGTCCTGTCCGGTGGGGGGGGGGGGAGTGGACAGAGAGCCGAGCTGGTGAGTGTCCCACTCTCCACTTCCTCGCTTTCACACAAGTTACTGAAGGGACGCCTGGCTCAGTCCAAACTGTGGCTCTTGCTGGGTCCTGGATCCGGGTCTGCCGATCAGAGCCGAGCCTGATTAAACCCTCTCAGCTGTAAAAGGCGTTTCGCTGCTGCAGAAGTGGAAAAGTCACTCAGGAAGAGGGAGGTGCGTTCACGGAACGGCCCAGCTGCTGCTTTATGCAGAGGGGGGGGGGGGGGGGGGAAGAGGGGGGGGGGGGGGGGGGGCGAGTGGATGAGTGAATACAAACCGAGGCTATCCAGAAACAGTAGCGGTTCAAGCATGAATGGCGCCCAGGGCGAGCCCTTCCGTTTCCGCCCCATTTATAAGATACAAACTTATTTATAATTTAGTCAAGGTGTCACCAGACAACGCAGCAGAGGAGTATCTATCTATCTATCTATCTATCTATCTATCTATCTATCTATCTATCTATCTATCTATCTATCTATCTATCTATCTATCTATCTATCTATCTATCTATCTATCTATCTATCTATCTATCTATGGCTGCTTTTGTTTGTTTTTCTTCTTTTGTCAAGCCATGAAACTCTGCCCTGTAATATATTCAGCATATTAAATTTCCTTCACCTAATGGACGAATTATACACACATTTACAGAGATCATTAAATAATCTGTTTGAAAATGGAGCCTGTCACTGAATCTACCAAAGATAACACAGTTTTTTTAAAGTGTGTAAAACACTATTAGTTGAAAACTTGGGAGTCAGCACACAACTGACTGAGATGATGCTTTTTCAAGCCAGCGTGGGGGCTTAATGATTTTTTAATATTTTTTATTTAAAACCCTGGGATGAAAATTTGAGTGTCTGTGTGTTTTGCTTCAGATATATTGAGTCACATTAGAGTGAGCTAGCATTCAGAAAGGATCATTTCTGGGGGGGGTACATCGTGAGTTTCTCCACTTGTTCTTGAGCTTCAGTAATGTTTTCTTGTGCTTATCAACTGAAATACACAAACTAATTCCTGCATCTGCAGAGTGACTCATGCTATGGATGGATATGAGGGGGCGAGGTGGGCAGCCGAGTATAGGTGTCATAAGAGAATCACACGTGTGAACTCCACTCACTGTAACTTCAAAAACAGGAAAAAAAGAAAAGAAAAAGTAACACACTGCTAGCAAAAACGCCACAATTAAAAAAAATAGCATCTTTTAAAATTACTTTTACTATTAATTTCAGATTCAAAATTTTTATTATCTGTCCTGCGGTAGTAAATTTTGTACTTATTGCACAGAGGAGAATAAACAAGGAGCTGCTGCCACACTGTGGCTCATTAACCTCAACACACACTGCCGTTCCGTTCAGGGCGGACCCAGACTCCTGTTTCACCAGCACACACACACACTTACACACACACAAAGCAGCACCGACAAGACCGACTTCAATAAGGCAACATCACATACATTACAAAATATACTTTTTATATCTTTTGTACGATAACAAAGCACTTTAATGGCACTTTGTGATCACTGTGACGCCTCCTAGGAGGGAGAGACAACCAAACATTCATAATGAACAGAGAACAAAGTAATACAGAATGTGGTGCATCAACAAATACAGCTTGGCACAGCCTCAACAACAACATCCATCATTAGAAGAGACACAATAATGCTTGGGGGGGCATGTAGGAATCTAAACGAGTATGTTTCTTTTATTATTATAATTCATATGAGGTGAGAAACTACAGCACCAGTAAGATGTTTGTATGCTCTCAGAAATCTATGAAAGTCCCAGTAAGCTTTCACTTTTAAGGATTTCTTTGAAACTGTTCTTCCAGGATCGATTGACAGTGCAACATATAACTTAAGGTGGAATATCTGAATGCTCTTCAAAGCAGAATAAGTACAGTTCAGTTAAATTGATCGGTTTATTGACACTGACCCAGTTATTTTTGGTGTGTGTTTGAGATCATTGTCCTGTTGGATCACAAGTTGTGCCCGAGTTTTAAACCACTTGATCCAAATTCATTAGGATGTTAACAAACAACCCAGGGAACTTGGAGGCTTGAGGGCATCACTCTTCACGAGGTCTTTAGACTTTAGAGCACCGTTTCAGATTTATAGTCATATGGGGCAAAAATTGAGCTCACTCAGGCTCAGGCGCTTTCACTGTTTGGTACACTGAAAACAGAGTTAATTTCATTGGGTAGTTTGATGCCTTCGGGGAGACTCTGGTGTGGACCAAGAAGGTGAACAACAAAACACAAAAACATCAGTCTCAGTTTACTTGCAAATTGACCCTGTAGTGCTCCCTTACACTATGAATGCAACCAAGCAATCCAGTGAACAAAAATGGAGGAAATCACATACAATTTTTAACTTGAGTCCAGGGAATAATTACAGAGGACTAACCCCAAACTCCTCAACTTTACTAAGAAGTCAACAACTAGATGGTTGAATATTAGTAACAGTTTGGCGTTCAAACAGGACAATGATCCAACAATCACGATAAAACTGGATTTTAAATGGATAAAGCTGGCTACTATGAATATTCTTGACTTTCCTTCACCTAAAGAAGTAGCTCTACGCTGTTGAAAATGTACAGTTTGTGTCCCTCTGCTGGGTTTGCCCTGAGAAACCAACCAATTTTACTGAACTGTTCTCGTTCTGCTAAGAAAAGAAGACGTATGTTAAGCCAGAATTACACAGGAAGCTTATTTATGGCGCTTAGGAATATTTAACAACTAAAACTAGCATTTTCTAGAAACCAATAACTTAATTGTATTGAAAATGTATTATAGACTAAAATTTGACACCATCAAACTTAGTGTTCAGTGTTGAATGACCAAGTCAACGCCCTGTGAGTTGGAGAACGACCATAAATTAAACTTCTGGCTGTTTTCTGAAAAAAAAATTGAAGTTTAATGCTGGAAAAGCGGCACACGAAGAAATAAGGACGTTTAAAAATATCATTAAATGCCTAAATAAATGTGACATTAACATCCATGAAGTTGTAACTGTAACGGTACACCTACAGCATCTCGATATGAACGTACAGACAGACACAAGGTTGGTAATTACCCTCAAAATATTGGCTTTATTCTACCTAACAGCAGTACAGATGTGAACAGATGTAGGCCATTTAGCTACAACCTGACTGTGAGCTCTCGACCTAAGATGGAGACTGTAAGGCCAGAAGGATGGGGTTCAGTTCACACAGAGAGAAAAAAAATAAAATAAAATAAAAATAAATAAAATGCTATATCCACATCAACAGTCGCTTCGATGGTCCATGAAAACCTGCCGCTTGTCAAGGGAGTCCCTGCAGACAGGTATAGCATTTCAGATTGTTACTCCTGATTTGTACTCTGATACAACTGTCACCACAAAGACCACGAACGTTTCTACACATTACACAAACTATTTAAATTCACATTTCAGCAAAGGGATGGCAGTAAGTCCAGATTCGCTTCCACTCAGCCAAAAGCTCTGCGCAGAAGAACATCCGCCTCTCGGGAGGGGTTGTGTGTGTTGGGGGCGGGGGGGTATGGTTGCTTGGATTGGCTTTTCATAAGAGAGAGCTGACATTTTATCTTTATTCTTTTTACCTTGACCCCATCTTCAAACCCTCCCTCCCTCCATCCTTTCTCTACCCTTTATCCGTCTCTCTGCGTGGCGTTAGGCTTCTGCTACCCGAGCCTGCAGCAGCCAGACTTGTGCTTCTGAGATTCGATGTAGTCGTGAAGCTTGAACTTGGGCTCATTTGGCAGCGGCGTTGCTCTGTGCTTCAGCTCCCTGACAGAGAAAAGGAGAAGGGGAGAGGGAGGGAGGGAGGGAGGCAGAGACAGGAAGTTAGAAGAAGAGGGGGCGGATGTGTGGGATGGAGCACAGACAGGGCGAACAAATCAAGAATATAAAAAAGAAGGAGGGGAGAAAGGAGAGCAGAAGCATTGAGATTTGATCAAAATGCCTCTGGTGGAATATCGTTTATCACAGCTTGTGCTTCAAACTGACATCACACGAAGACAACGCGTCGCCTACATTTAAGCCCAAAGGCGGATTTTTTTTTTACATACAATAAACTCTGTCGAATCACAATCTAATGAAGCCCCACTGGAGACGAAGCTCTTGGTGTGGAATGATTCTCGTTTCTCTTGCCAAACAAAAACGCAGTCGCCAAACAAGTCGGTTCGAAACGCAGGCTGTGCAACTGGCGCATTACGACGGAATCGGTCGCTGTTGCAAGGAGAGGTGAATTTAGCACGCCTGAGACAGTATCTATGGTGACCAGGGGGTTTGCAGAATCGGCTGCTATTTCTTCATTATAGATATTGGAAATTATCTGTTTATTTCTCCTGCAAGTGTAGTAGATGGTTTTCTTTTTACTACTTTACCACATTTTCTTGTACATTTTAATTTCTCTGTGCAGTGAGAGAGCCTTTTTTCACCTCATCCTCCAGTAGCATGCAGATGAATCAAACATCTCTCAGCTGTAATAAAATGATGACTCACTGATTACTTTCATGGCCTTCAGTTATGAACAAAAACTAAAAACCAGACGTCGCTTCTTGACTCCTTTGTCTGAGACTCAGACACAGATAAAACACCAAATTGCTGTTACTGTCTGCTTAATTAAAGACTGCGCTTAAACGTTTTCTGATTTAGGTCTGTTAGGATTACCAAAATTGCTTCAAATTTTTAAGTAGTTTTGTCAAAGTCATAAATTTGGTAGAATTTCGTAGATTTGCATTTTGGCATGCCAAATGTTTAGGATGCTTCTCCAAAGTGCTTTGCTGGAAGTTTGGCCCATTCCTCCAGTGTGAAGTGGTGACTGAGTCAGATTTGTACGTCATATTTCCATACATACTTTTTCAGTCCCACCCAGAATGTTTCTCTGAGAAAATATTGATATCAGGATTTTAAGATGGGCACTCTAAGATGTTATCCTTACACCACTCTGCAAGTAATTTGGCAGCATGTATAGAGTTTTATTTAATGGCCACTTCAATATTCGTTGCTCATCAGCTTCGGGAAGACACCAACACAACATGATGCTGTCATTCCTCCATATTTCACAGCTCTGCAGGCTCACAAGCTCCTTTAAAGCTTATTCAAGAAGGAGTTAATCTTTTTTATTATTATTATTAAATGAGCTACAACAGCAATTAATTTCCCTTTGGGATTAATCAAATATTTTCAAATTGAATTGAATTGAATTGAATTCCTGAGCAGGTTGATAGCTGGACATTTTGATTTTGTGTTCATATTTGTTTCAGCGGATGAACGAGACAACTTTAGGCATCTGGATAGCAAAGGATGAACCAGATTTGTGGTGATTCACATTTTCTTTCCGATTTCTTTTATATTTCCCCATAATGCCAAAAAAAGAAAACATCGTGTTCGGAGTGTTGCCTTACAAAACATCCAGAGCTGAGCTTCCGAACTAAAGATGTAATAATCTTAGTGTATGTAATTCATTGGGGATTTAGAAATAAATATTTATCGTAACACTAACTGACTTAAAAGTGAAAACAAGGTTCAATCTGATCAAACTTCATTGTCAAACAATGATGAAAAAACTGGTTGTGTTTTTATACCAGTAGGTTGATTGTACAAGTCAGCTACTGCACTGGAAACTGAACCTTATGGTTTCAAACCATTTATAAAAATGAAAGATAGAAATAATATGCCCATACTTGCCTGGTGAGATTCATTAGATACAGTCAAAAACAGTATTCTTCTACAGAGTCTTGAACACGTCCCCTGGATCAGGACAACTGGACCACGCCGGTTTAAATCACATTTGACAGATTGCATTTTTTTCTTGTTATAGATAAATCTGACTCACACACCAGAGTAACAGTGTCGTGATGAAGCATCTGCTCCTTACACATTTCTCCTCCTTCTGTTTTTTTTTATCACGCTCAGATGTAAAAAAAATATTAACAACCTTTTAATATCAGACAATAACCAGAGTAAATCTAAATTATAGTTTTAAAATAATAGAGGAAATACTTTTCAAATTATTTTTTTAAATAGATAATCTTATAAATTAATTAGTATATAATAGATATACAAATATTGGTAATATTATATATTGATATTAATATAATGTTATTAATTTTTAGCATTATGCAAAATATATTTGCCCTCTTGCTAAATAAGAAATCACTTTGATTACATAATTGGAATGGTGAATTAAATGCTAAAAGAATCTAAGCTCTGCATATCAAACGTGTAACCAGGACTGTCTTTGCTGATCTGAATTTTATTGCCAACATTTAAAGAATTTTTCTCTAAATAAATAAATATTTCAAAACGAATCACCATCTTTCTTAGCCATCTATGTTGTTTGATGAAGCACATAAAAAAAAAAAACCCGGCAATAAATCAGAATTTTTATTGGTCTGAATGACATTTCCAAACTGAACATGCCGTTGTTATGCAGCAAGAGCGACCTGGCTTGTAAAAGGAAAGGCAAAGAAAAAAAAAAAATTATTTCTTGCTATTCAGTTTGAAGGACATCCACACAAGGAATAGAAATTACACCGTAAAACGTCTGACACCAGGTGGGAGTTCTCAAACAAACGCAATCCCATTAACAGGAGACAACAGCAGCCGACACCAAATTAGCCAAGAACCATTACGCTGGATTAGATGACGCCGGAGTCAGACGGGGACGAGGCGGGGTCCGTGCACGAAATGCAACGACGAGGATCCTCGAGAGGAACAGAACAAGGTCAACTCAGAGAAGGTCGGCTGCGAGCACGACCGAGATTAAAATACAAACCCTCTAAATGTGAAACATGGTCATCTGACCCGCGTGAAAGATGATTCTCCATCAATTTAAATTTCCCCACATAACGAGCAGTGAAAGGTGCAAAATTTAGTGCAATCTGTGGGTAGATTAACTTTGTGACCGCGGGTTATGTTGTCGTTCGGAGCTAATGGGGCTTTTGAGGTGAGAAATGTTTCATCTGGTAATAATAAAACAATTTAAAGTCGCCTCAGTGATATACTTTTAATGGAGATTTTTTTTATAGTACTTTAAACAGGGTAAGTACCATACAGCCTGATTACCTAATCTCATAGGATTTCAACATTTTATTTCTAACACCTTGGACAATTGACGAAATAAAAGAAAATTTAAAAAAAATTAGACATTTGTAGAACATTTAGCAGTAGATTAGCCTACTTGCGTATCAGATATATGTGGAGATGAATGGAGAAGTCTAGACGGGTTAAGTTGCAACAACAGATCTGACAAATGATTCGCTGTAACTCAGAATGCTGAAAAGTTTGATGCAGTTTCTCAACTAACAGGACAAACTCTTACTTATTCACTCCATAAATCTGGCACATAGACAGAAAGCCACTGAAACGTCCACTTTGCAGTTTAGCATAAGCGACGTAAGAAACCCAGAAACTTTGTGTTGCTCCTTCACAAAATCTCCTAAAAATATGTTAGAATTTTTTGCCGAGGTGTAAATAAATGTAAGGAAGATCAGATGTTGCTCTAATATAATATAGTGTGATGCATTTCACGGAAGGAAAAACTCAAGAACAGCAGAAACAAGCTGTGTAAGGCTTATGACTTTTATTTGATTGTTAAGCGTTTTATCTGAAACTGTTTGCAACTTTAAAAGCAGCCGAGTCGGCAAACGGTGATATTAATCTCCGACTTAGACTTGGAGCCGCAGCGCCTGAATAAATCCTCTCACGTTTTGGACGTCATGAATTTTAATGCCTCAACTTCGGAAAGTTTTTTATCACCACATGATGGCAGCACAGCAAGCTGATCAAAAAGAGGCGCATAATCACTCTTTCAGCAAACACTGAACAAAAGGACAAAATGAGAAACTTAAAAGAAAAACAGAGCAAACCTGCTCTTCCATCAAAGACGTCACTTTAAAGCCAAGACGTTTTTGCGGTCGGATTGAGGACTTACTTTGCTATTGCGAGAAAAGCCAGCTCCACGTTGACCCCTGTCTTCGCACTGGTCTCCATAAACGGCACTCCGTATTCCTAAAACGGAAAAAACATTAGGAGAGCGCCGGCGGAGTGTTTTCCACGTGGATGTAAGCACTTAGAGGACATCCTTCCTTACCTTGGCCAGCTTCTCTCCTTCCTCCGTCTTCACCACCCTCTCTGCAGCCATGTCTGACTGTGAGAGAGAGAGAGAGAAACATGTCAGGGGGTCACAGATTCACCAGAAAATTAGCCACAGTGATGCACTGTCAGCCTGCTTATCTGGCTGCCAGGCTGCCTGAGCCGCGGCTCCATCAGGAATGATGGGATGTCAGCGGCTCCACCCCCAGCAGAAGAGCAGCGCTCACACAGACCGACGCCGCCAGTCCTGCTGCTTTCACAGCAAATGATCTGAGCTGCTGCTACGTGACACCCACAACCCTTTGATGAGTCCTCTCTGAACCACCAGAGGGAGCTTTTTGGATAAATTAGCAGTGACTGCTGGTTGGGATGAGGGAAAGGATTTTTCCGTCTTTAAAGCGCTACCCCCCCCCCCCCCCCCACCCCCCCCCCGCTGCTCTGGGCAGAAGTTATCGCAAAGGTTTAAAGCAAAAGGGGAAAACGCTGAGGGGGCAAGTTACAGAGTCCGTTATGAAGTCATGTCTGTGTTTTTTAATCATACTTTAATCTGTGATGTTAGACAAAGATAACCTGCTTGGATTAAAGAAAGGAGTTTTGAAAACAGTGGTTGTATTTATTAACGGAAAAATCCAATCCAAACTAACCTGTCCCTTTGTGAAAAAGAAATTGTTTCGACGGTTGGGCCATCCTTCGATGAATCGACTTTCATTAAGTGTTTGTTATGGTCCTTTACCTCACAGCGGAGGAATCACAGCCCACTTCTCTTGGCAGAATTGATTTCATTCGTCCGCATCTCGAGCATCAGTATTTTGCTTAACATTTCTATCAGATTCAAATCCAGACTTTCACTAGGCCAATCCAAAGCCTTTCTCTTCGAAAGCGACGAAAGGTTATAAGCTGTCTAACCACAAGATCCCGACTGATCTCTGTCCTGATGTCCTAGCCTGAGCGAATGAAACGCTTTGAGTCGTTAGCATGAACAGAAAAGTATATTATGAATTTAATCCATTTACTGTTGAGGTCTCTTACACAATTTGATGGACTTGTTGACGTGGTCTGGATGATTGTCTTGCAACATAAACCAAGAAGCCTTAAGCTTTGCTGCCAAACTTCTGTTCTCTCTGAGGTTTTTACCAACAGCAACAGAACCAGAACCTCAATGTCTCCATCGTACTTCACCATCGAAATGATTCTGTTATAATTTGAAAAGGTGTGTTCGTTTTACGATCCAAACCTTCCAAAAACATCCACTTTTCTCTCCCTCGAGTCCAAGGAATACTTTCTAGAAAATCTTGGGAAACATCAGGAAGTTTTATAGCAACTGACTATTTGACTTTCACCTTTGAATGCAGATTTTTGCTCCGTCTCTTGTTGTTGACCCATGAACTCTGACTTTACCTGAGGAAGGCGACGCCTGCAGTGGACGGGATGTTGCCGTGGGTTCTTTAAAGACTTCCTGGACGAGTCGTAGATCCGCTCATGGAGTAATTTTGGAAGAGGAGCTTCACCACCGGGACATAATTTGGTTCCATTTGTTTAGTAACCCTATTAAGATTTCTGTTCATTTATTTCTCATTTGTTCTTAAATTCCTTTATATTGGGGCATGGTGTGTTGCTTTTAGAGTAATCAGGCATGTGTGTGATGAATGAAGTATGTTTTAATACCTTAATAAATTAATCTTGAAAACAGTTTTTGTTTTTACTCCCGATTAGTTCTGTCTGACATAAACTTGTGTGTTATGAAATGCTTTGTTACAGAACGGCATTATTGAGGACACATTTCTCATGTTTCCCATGTTTGTGTTGGAATAAGCAAACCACAGTTTTCCTTTATGCATTCATGTCACATTGGAAAAATGTTCCACCTTTTAAGGCGTTCACATGTCTGCCCGAATGTGATAAGAGTGTGTTAAAACTGCGCTAAAGAAACCAATATCCTTCCCATCATCTAGAAAACACACACACACACACATACACAAATAAGAAAAAAAAAGAAAAACGAAGCTTTGCTCACCTTGTTGCCGAGCAACATGATGACCACATCCTTCTGGGCATTGTCGAATATTTCAGTCAGCCAAGCCTTCAAAAAGTACATAAAGAAGAGGAGATGTAACCAAAACAAACAGGGACCACTTGATGAAGTGGTCCCTGTTTGTTTTGGTTCTTCTTCTTCTTGTTTTCCTCGCTCTTCTCCTGAGCTGCGCTGCATTGTGAGTGCGCTCTTATCAATCATGCCAACACTGAGTCATTCTTATCCTTGAGCGCTTTTATTGCTTTTCATTACTGAATCTGGGGAGCGTGTAGCCAGGCAGACGACAGCGTCGCGTCATTTCTAAATAGATCTGAGAGGAAAAGTTACAGGCCCAGGTGGGGCTTTTTCATGTGGAGAGGCAGAATCGTTCAGCGTGAGATTTAGAAGCAGGAGGGGAAAAAAAATAAACAAAAAATGAACAGAGAGGGAAGGATGATAAGGAGAGAAGATGGAAGGAGCGTCTTACCCTGATGTTGTCAAAAGATGGCTTGTTGGTGATATCATAAAGTAGAAGTAACGCTGCAAAAGAATAAG
The DNA here is from genome assembly GCA_033032245.1 of Poecilia picta. Lineage (NCBI taxonomy): Eukaryota > Metazoa > Chordata > Actinopteri > Cyprinodontiformes > Poeciliidae > Poecilia > Poecilia picta. The sequence goes on from CM065360.1 coordinate 17,407,816, forward strand.
AAGAGAACAGCAGATTTTACCGTCAGCGCCTTCATTCACGCGTGAATTTCGCCTGCTCCATCACCGACACGCTCACACACACACGCTCACGCTATGTGTGGAGAAGTGGAACATAAACAGCAAAGGTTACCCTGGGCATCTCTGTAGTAGGCGTGCGTTACGCTGCGGAATCTCTCCTGACCAGCTGTGTCCCAGATCTGCAGAACAAGCGGCACAATTACACAGCACCCGACACGGAAAGACCTCCCAGCTAATCCCAACCAGCCCAGGGACGAAGCAGCACCATGGAATATTAATGATCTACAAACGCAGTACAAAGAAAGCGCAGATCATAGTCTGAGGAGTCTTTTTTTGTACTAAATGCCATTTGATATGCACACTGCTGAGTAGAAATATCATATAAAGGGATTCTTAACAATGGTGTAGTGCTTAGCATAAGTTTTCATACCTCTTGATTTTTTTTTTTTTTCAAATTATTACCACAAGCCTCAGCAGTTTTGTGTTTGGAAAGATTCTCAATTAAACTTCAGTCTGAACTTTGAGTAGGCCATTTTAAAATAGGAATATTCTTTGATTTAAGCCATCTGACGACTGCACAAAACATGTAACTCCCCAATACTTTGTAATTCCTAGTGTCTGAAGTTTTACTTATATATGTATTTTCTATTCACCATCTAATGTTTTTGGTTTATGTCCCATGTTTTCAAGTGTATGAAAAAAACATGACACTAAATAACCTCATTTATGGTGAAATTGAACTTGAAAGTAAAAGCAGAAGACAATTATGTTGCAATACATCAAATATGTCTGGAAAAGAAAAAAGGATTTTCTGCCAAGTTAATAATTATTCTCAACCTAATGGTTCGAAAAATTTCTAAAAATGTAATCTGTGAGATTCTGCTTCTGCAATTAAAGATAATTTGTTTTATGGTTTGCAGATAAAAAGTAAACTTTATCCTGAAATATTAATGCATTCTGGCTGACTGATCCAAATCAAATAAACATTTATTTCTTAATCTGTTTGAGAAAAGCTGGTAAGCCTTTAACCACCAACACCTGACAAAAAAAAAACACATGTAATATGCAAACCGCAGCAGAATAAAATTTCAATAACAAACTGCAAACTCTAAAACTTTGGTTGGAAATCGAACAAAAGAACAAAAGTGACTGAACTGTAGTCTTCCTCAATTACCTGATAGAGATTTTTTACAAAGATTATTGTTATTAGTGTATCATAAAGCTGAAGAAATTATAAAACTACTCAAAACAGACGTTTAATAAATAGAACTGTTTTAAACATAACTTTTTAACACAGTGCCCTTCCTCTTCATTGGCAGACAAGATAAAGATACAGCTTTCATAACATTAGCATGATCCCAGACTTAAAATGTCAGAAATAGTCGCTTTTATTCTAACTTTTTTTTAAAACAGCATGTTGATAGATACTGTATATATTTTTTCCAAAAGCACAGCTGTTATAAATACTAATACCACTATTTAATGGTAAAATAAATGTACCTAAAGTATTTAAAGCTTTCCAAAAATAAACTTTACATTGTGCATTAAGGCGTAATTAGTGATTTTGGTATAAATAAGGAGAAACTTCAGAGGCCAATTTCCTGAAAATTTCTTCAAAATAGAAAATAAAAGAGAACATTCCATTCAAATGATCAGATTATTCACAAGACAGGAAATTCAGCCTTATCAATAATTAAAAAGTGAAATCTAAGAGGAAAAGGCCTTTATTCTAAAGTGTGGAGGATTCATTTCATTACATTCTGCTTGCCTGTCCGTCTAAAATGATAACACAGACTTCTTAAATCTCACTTCCTTTTCCTGTTCTCGAGGCTAAATTTACTGTCAGAGTCTATTTATTACCAGAGCAGCTACTATGCCATGTGAAAAACGTGTGGAAGAGAAACTGATGATTTACAGGAGCTACTGAAGGGAGTCTAATTTTGTCACCTCCCACTCAGTGTTGAATGAACGGGTCATGATGAGGGAGTGGGGGTGGGGGGGGGGGGGGGTATGCGCCTTCAGTGGAATGGATTAAAAATGGAAGCCGGGCGAACCAATTTAAAGCACGTTTCACACCGACGTGTTTATTTAGCTCCTGCGACACCTACTTGGACGAGTGTTCAGCTTAGGTCACAAACCCATCAGCGAGATGAGCTGATAGGATCTGAAAGGTGCAAAAAGATAACAGCACTCTCACCTGCAGCTTGACTTTCAGGTCGTCAACATCCACCACTTTATTCTGCGGAAACAAGAGGGAGCGGGAGTGAAAGACAATCCGGCATATGTTTGGAAAATGGCACGGAAGCGGCTGACGGGCGCTTTCACGGGGCGGGCTAAAAAAGCACAGCGACTCAGCGTGCGACAGGAGAGACAAGGCGGCTAAAAGTGGCTTTGAATGCTGGCAGAGAAAGTAATTTGCAACACCCACACAATAACAAGGTCCCGGGATTAGACTTAATTACAGCAGAGTGAGAAAGCCGGTTGGCAGCATAACAACGGACTCCCCCGTTAATTTCCTGCAGCCCCGTGGGGGGCCCTCTGATTTCCTGCAGACCCAAGGCAAGTCTGGAAAAAGTGTACGACCCCCAAAGTGTTGCGGACGGGCGCTCTGAGAAGAGAAGAGCGGCGATTCTCTTAAGCATGAGGATTTCGTACTGCCATGTAAATGTATTCACACCCCTTGTGATTTTTCAGGTTTCGTTTCATCCAAAACACAAACCTCGACACGTTCTGTTGAGCTTTGATGGAATAGACCAACACAAAACAGCCTGTGGTTTTCACTGTTGTTAATGCAAGATGTTTAAAAACAACAACAACAACAAAAAGTATGGACTTTGACTAGGCCACATGACCTTGATGGTGAACTTCTGTCCCGGCCTCAAATCTTTTAAAGCATCTAAAAATGTTATTTTTTCAGGATCTTCCTGTATTTCCCTTTAAGCATCTTCCCAGTCACCAGTTTCACTGTGGACATGTTGGATGCAGGCAAAAAGGCCCCAAATCTGGGTGTAGTGTTGCACTCAGACCTCAACCTTCAGAGGTTTACCTTTTCTTCATGTGAAAGGACATTAATCCTTTCGAGGATTAAAGGACTAATGTGCCAACTGGATCTAGAGAAACTCATGGCGTTTGTCTTTAGTCGCATTGATTACTGCAACAGTGTCTTCACAGGTGTGCCTACAGCTGCTCGGGTTCTGACTAAAACTAGGAAGACAGAGCACATCAAGGTGGGTTCTAAAGTCCTTAGACTTTAAAATACTTCTGTTAGTTTATAAATCACTGAAGGGCTTAGAATCAAAGTACATCATAGACCAGAATCAAACACAGAAAAGCAGCATTCAATTTCTATGCCACAAATTTCCAATAAACCTCCAAAAATGATGACACACCAATTTGTCTAAATCAAGACTAAAAACCCACCAGATTAGACTTGCCTGATTAATAACTAGAACATCATTAACATCTCTGTCTTTCCACCCGTCATTGTTCTCTCTTGCTCTTTTTCTTGTCAATTTATTTTATAAAGCACTTTGTGTTGCTGAAAATGTGTCATACAAAAACAGAACTTCCTTTCCTGCAGCTCCTCTAGAATCACCAACAGAGTGTAGATTGCTGTGTTTGTCTTTTCCACATTTGCTCTGAGCTTGCGATGTCACTTCATAACCCAACTCTTCTTTAACTTTCTCCCTGACCTGCCTGCTATACTCCTTTGCTCTTCCTGATGTTGTTTGTTCTCTGTTGTACTCCAACAAACCCCTGAGGTCTTCAGAGAACAGCTGCATCCTTTTACTAATTAGATGACTTCTGATGGCATCGCTTTGAGCTGGATTTCGTTTAGCCATCTCAGATTAAAACGGGGTTTTATGTGATTTTTATGTGCAAGAATAAAAAAAAAAAACATGCATTCTTTTTCTTTGACTTCACAATTAGATTTTAACTGGTGTTGGTGTACCGCAGAAAATCTTGCAAACAAAAAAAAAGTGGTATAGCTCAAAGGGTGTGAATTCTTTGTGCGGAGCTGTAAATGCACCACGGTTTAGATGCAAAAGCTCTGTGCTTTCACTTGGTCGTCATGACCTCCAAAAAAGTCGCAACCAAGAAGCAAAGTGAAAACCACAACAGAAAAAAAATTGCTTACAAGAAGGAAGTGAGGCAAAAAAAAAAATGCACTTCCTGGAGCACCTTATCAGTGACAGGTCATGACTAACAGCCCACAAAAAAAAAGCCAAACATCCACTTGCTCAACAAGGAAATGCAGCAACAAAAGTACCTCAATGACAACGTTGAGGCTAAGTGTTGCACGCCGAGCCGTCGGCGACAGCGAGCACCGCCACCCGCTGAAGTCTCAGTCTTGGCAGAGGGAACACGTTTCAACCCTTGCATTAGTTGCCATGGGTTTCCTTTTTTTTTCCCTCTCCCCCCCCCAATTATGACGTGAAAGCAGCCTGCATGCTGAGAAACTGCTACAAGGAAGCGGGCCTAAAATAGACCGGCATGTAAAAGCTGCCAGCCTTGCCTGCCTAACCATGCAAAGAGGACATCCTCAACATATTGACTCAACCGTTTATCTCAAATTGCTTTGTTACCAAGCAGCTTCGGAGGCCTGCTTGTGAACGAGCATGGAGACCGAAAGGTAATTACACCCCTCAGCCACTTTTTCTCAATGAACGGTATCGAATAATTATGGTTTTTAATGAATGTAAGCCAGCATCCTTTCCCCCTCGCTCGCCCGTCGTCGTTGGAGCGTCTCAATGGAAACTTGTTGCTTTTGTACAAGCAAAAGTGAAATTTTGAGGCATTAAAAAAAAAAAAAATCTGTCAGACACGGACAATGTTCTTTTGTGTCCGCTGAGAGAGACTAAGCATCACTTTGGCTAATGCAACACACTTTCCTCTCAGACTGAACATCCCTATACTTGACTTGCCATCACTGCACATGTTTTTCTTTTGACAGGAGGCGAAGCAAAGCTCGAGGCCCAGGCGCCTATTTGGTTGTTGTTTTCTTTCTTTCCCCACTCTTGCACAGACGAGGATGATGCACAGTAGACATTTGCTTGAAATACACCACCAGCCGCTGCCTTTGTTCGCATGTGTGGAGTGTCTCTTTGTGCAACAGATGCGTGTGACGAGGTAGGAGCTCATCCGACAGCAGGGTGACTCCTCCAGGGCCGAGCTGAGCCACGGCCAATCTTTCCAGGAGACAGAGACGTGGGCAGGCATCTGTCAAGACATTTACGAAGGCATCCAAAGCTCCTAGCAGCACAAGTGGTCTGTGAACTTGACTGATTGGCGAGAGGATTTGTACATTTGGTGCCATCATCGCAGAGTGACGAAGCATTCCGCGTGGAAACAGGCGCTAATTGGGCCGATGGCACTCCTGCCAGGGGGATCACTTGTTTTTGTTGATTTCATTAAAGAAAAAAAACATTTACTTCATCAAATTAATAAGTGGAAGCGCACACACACACACACACACACACACAAATAACGAGATGGTTCACACAGGTCAGATGTATCGTTTCTCACCCTAAAGTCTATTCCGACGGTGGCTATAAAGTTTCCTCCCAGAAACGCGCCGTCTTTAAAGCGCACCAAGACGCACGTCTTCCCCACCGCAGAGTCTCCGAGCAGCATCACCTGGAGACACCCAGCCAGGACAGGAGAAGGGTCACAGGTCACATCTGGTCAGTGGAACGAATGTTACGACACCAGGCTCAAATTATTTAAACAGATTCTGCAGCAACTGTGAGAAAACTACATTGCACAAGTTGGTTTATAATGTTTGGGAGCAAGGCATGGGTCGGTTACTAGGGCCAAATTATATCAGCGCCTTAAGTGGAGATGAACCGATCAATACATCAAAGTTTGAAATCAATCAATTTTTCCTTACACGACTCTGAAAGGTTAAATACTGAAAAATGTTGATTTTCTCCCCTAGCTATTAAATAAATCCAAACAAAAAAACCACTATTTTCGGTGGAGATGCAATGACCAATCACTGAACATCCGTCAGCCATCAGCATGCACTTTGATGCAAGTTTAAGGAATAAAATCTGATAAAGCTCAGGGACCTGCACTGAGAGGCATTCTCATTCCTTCTGTCAGATTAAAGCTCTTTTAAAGAACATGCAGCAGCATTTAAGTACAATAACCCCAGAAAAAATGATCTGAATCAGCAGGTTTACATAGGGAAACCCTGACTCAACAACTTTCATATTTATCAGATCTTTACAAAACCTAAAAAATGGAGCATCAAAGAGCATGCTGAGCTTGAAGTCTGAATGATGGGAGTTTTTTTTTTGGTTGGTGTATTTAACAAGAAAAAAATATATCTTTTCATTAGTTAGCATATTAGCTCAGCAAATTGACAAGATTTCATCTGTGGTTAATTGATTGGTACTTTCAGTTAGGAATCAAGTAGATGTAGCAACTTTCTACAATATCCTCTTTCATTCCTTAAAGTTCTTAGAATAAAATAAATATTTTGGCCAGTGAGGCATTAAAGAAAGCAGGAAATAAATATTAGCCAGTAAAAGGCCTGATTGGTGCATATCTAGTTCTTAAAAGTTATGTTTCAGGAAAAAGTGTCAGAATGTTGCTCCGGCTGCCTATTGTCTGACTTCAAAGTCCTACAGGATTTGAAGACGTCACAGTTTGTGTTTAGTATTTCTTGCTGCAATCAAAACACCAAGAAAGATTTGACAGTTATCAATCCATCAGTGGACAAACAGCAAGCAATTTGTTTCAATTTTAGGTCATCTTTGGTCAGGAGAGCTGTCGGTGTCACACTGAATGACCTCAGATCACAGATTCCAGCTCCCAACCAGATTTAATTATGGAAACCATATGAAAAACATCTACATTCGTGGAGTGCCAACCAATGGAGTGTTTTATGACGAAAAGTGACCGGCTGCATGTCCATTCATCAGTCAGCTGCAGGCTACATGCGCAGATAACTTGACTAATTAACCATTTTAAACAGGAATTAAATTTCAAGAATTTTAATGCCGACGCTCCCCACAGCTCAACTAATATTAACATCCGTGTTTAAATGTCTTTGTAGTAAACAACATAAACATTTTTATACTTTACAATTATAAGATAATATCAGTCAAGCAGCAATCAACGTTTACACTACATGAAAAGGTGGAGAAAATACTTCTGAAATATATTTCCGTATTTGAGGCACATAGGTTGAATAATGGGCAACAGATTTGCCAGTGTGCAGGTGACATATTGACATAAATATGTCTGATCTGAACAATTTCATTTAGGTTCTGATTGTATGGGCTTCCCTGTCCCTGCTGAGGAAAAAGCTTTCCACAGGATGATGCTGCCACCACCGAGCTTCACTGGATGGGTGATGTGTTCAGGTTGACGTCCATCACACTCAGCATTCTGTTATGGACAAAATGATGACCTCCTTTAACATGTTTGTTGTGTCAATCTGAAAGGGGAATTCTTATGACTTTCTAGCAAGAATTACTTTGATTATGCCTCTTTTGCATTGAGATGAGCCGTGAGGTGCACAACTAGCTTCCTCAAGGTTACCGTGAGGAAGCTAGACAGCCATATATGTCCTAATACCAATTTGCACATGTCGGTGGTTTTAGCTGAGCACAAGTAGTTTCCAAACCAGAAATTCATGCGGTCAGCCTGAGCGGTATCCGCTTGGGCCAAACATGTTTGCTAGATCTATTCAACAACGAGATCTAGCAAACATGTTAGCAAGCTAGCCACTACAAAATATGTTCATGCAGCCTCTCTTTGCCAATTTACATGTCCAATTTTAAATATAAGGCATCACAAATTTTGTTTTGCGCAATTATCATGCATGCGTTAGCCTAAATAAGAAATACATTTGTAGTAAACCTGACTTGATTGAGAAATCTAGTACTCTTGGGCTCCCCCTATCGGTTTGGAGGGCCACTGTTCAGTTTGTTTATGCCTTGCGCTGGCTTTGATTACTTCATAAAGACCCAAACAGCAAAAAATAAGTACTTTTTAGACCATTTTTGCTTCTGTCTGAGAGTAAAAATTCAAATAAAAATAAATCAACAGTAAACGTTACAACGAATATGTTGTGTTATGTCAGCAGCGGTAGGAATAAAGCTTTTTCAATACGGATTTTTGTTTTTAATATTAGTGTCATCGTACAGTGAGAATCGCACACCGACCCATGCCCACAAACTGTCAGCTTTCTAATAAATAATTAGAGAAAATGATCGTTGGCAACTCTGCATTTACAGCATGCATCACTCTCTCTCTCTCTCTCTCTCTCTCTCTCTCTCTCTCTCTCCCAAAAACTAATCAACAATAATTGCAACAGCAAGACGAGCAATTATGCAATCATTTCAGTTACATTTGATTAAAATATTACACGTCAGATGAGAGATGCAAAAAAAAAAAAAAAAAAAGAGATCACCCACTTGCTCGAGTCTCCAAGCAAATATTCAGTAGAGAAGCAACAAGTACACCCTTGGTAAATATTTGAATCAGTACGATTTCCCAACCATCTGCTGGCTGACTTGGTGTTAACGAAGACAATAATAACACAAAGCAAACCAATCAGCTGGTAGTTTAAGGTCCCCAGTACTAGTGCACATTCTCCTAATGCCCGTTTATTGCGGCGCCTACACCCAGAAAACAACACGCAGAAAAAAAACAACACACTTAAAACGGAAACACACACCTTGAAGGCAACATCGTAGTACTCGTTAATAGAGGCGCATCTCTCCAACACATATTTTGACGTGCCGTTTCTAGCCTGCTTGTCCGTCAACGACGTCTTTCGCGCGGACATGGCACCACCAAGGAGATCCGGAGCAGCAGCAGCGGCTGTTTGCGCCTCCGAGACGCGTCCGAGGAAGAGGAAGAGGCGCGCGGCGTCAAGAGAGCGATCAGTCCCGGGCTGCGCCGACCTCCAGCCCGTCTGCTCGCATAGTAATGGACAGTAGACAGACACTTCCTGCAGGGGCGGCGAGACGGGAGAAAGGGAGAAGCAGGGAGAAGATCACACCGGAACTGTGTCTCGAAACACGGAGGCGCACGGTGGAGAAACTTGCGCGGCGGGCGAGCTGAGGCGGCGGCGGCGGCGCGTCTGCATCCAGCAGTCAAGAGAGCGGCAATGACAAGCAGGCGGAAACATTTCTCTGCTTTTGGCGAAGCGGCGCCGCGCGGCGCATCCTGGCGTGGGCAGATAATTAAGAGCTGTGGCCACAGAGGCGCTGAACGACGTCGGCAGGTTCGCTTTTTTGCGCCGCGTCTCTCTCTCTTCTCTCTCTCTCTCTCTCTCTCTCTCTCTCTTACTTATTTCTTTTTTTGTTATTGTTGACGCGGAGCTGAGGAGAGAGAGGGGTCAGACCCATCCGATCTGCTGCAGGTGGGAAGGTCACAGGGTCTCACCTCTACCAGAGAGGAGGTGAGAGTTTAACATCTCAGAGCGCATATCTGACCCCACCGGCGTGCAGACTGGACTAGAACGTCTCATTCTGCCGTCAAGGGATTCTCAGCTAGTCTTCTAGCTTTTTTTTGGGGGGGGGGGGTCACAGCAGGCAAATGACCCATTACCCCACCTCTCCACTTCATACATATCTAAAATGATCTCAGAGACTCAATTTCCTCATAAAGAAGCCCGTGAATGGATCTTTTTCTTGCAGTGTTTGTCTCCCCCTAGCGGCGAAATTACACATTCAGCTGTCCCTTTCTACTTTTGTGTTATGACACAGGAGAAGAGATCATTAAAGTTGCATAAGTGGCATGTATATGAGCTCCTGACTCCCTGCCTGATCCGAGCCGGCCCGAGGGATAAGCAGAATATGCGGCTGCTTCGGGGAATTGGGTGGAAAAAAAAAACACTTGAAGGTGTAAACGTTACAGAATAAGAGCTAAAGTTTCGTAGTCATGTCGGGAAACTGGAGGCTGCTCTCGCAGGAATCGCTGCTCCTTCTCCTGCCTCCGCACAACCAAACATTAACCTGTTCTCCTGATGAAAGTCAGAACATTGATGAAAGGGTACAGAGTTGAAGAGCATAGGGGTTTTGTCCATTTTAGTGCTTGATTGAGGTACAAACCCTGATCAGTCAGCCTCAGAGTCCTGGTGGTACTCTACGGCTGTAGAAGTTCAAAAACATATAAAAACTCTCCACCAAACGGAGACTCAACATGTTCAAAAAAATAAAGTTTAGTTAATTTTGTGCTGAAAATCAGTGTGGAGAAATCAGCAAAGAGTTTGTTGAAATGTACAAGTTGTGAAAAGCTAAACATTAATGTTACCATCAGCGCAGCAGCAGGGGGTCAGAAACAGTTTTAAAAGGTGATTTAATGGAAGCAAATGAGGCACAATTAAAACAGGTCTGAGAACACAACCTTGTGGAACTACTGGGAAAGTATTTTCATTTGATAAATGATAAATAAGAAACAAAACGGTTGGGATCTGTATCAGATGTGCAGAATAACCAAAGGCTGCATTTAAATTTCTGGGCAAGAAATTTGCCTTCTCCGGGTCAGGGGGGTCGTCCTGCCTCAAGTGGAGGAGTTTAAGTATCTGGGGATCTTGTTCACGAATGAGGGAAGAAGGGAGCGGGAGATCGACAGGCGGATTGGGGCGGCGTCTGCCGTGAAGCGGCGCTGTACCGGTCCGTCGTGGTGAAGAGAGAGCTGAGTCAAAAGCGAAGCTCTCGATTTACCGGTCGATCTACGTTCCCACCCTCATCTATGGTCATGAGCTTTGGGTCATGACCGAAAGAACGAGATCACGGATACAAGCGGCCGAAATGGGTTTCCTCCGCAGGGTGGCCGGGCTCTCCCTTAGAGAGAGAAGCTCGGTCATCCTGGAGGGGCTCAAAGTAGAGCCGCTGCTCCTCCACGTCGAGAGGAGCCAGTTGAGGCTCGGGCATCTGGTCAGGATGCCTCCTGGACGCCTCCCTGGTGAGGTGTTCCGGGCACGTCCCACCGGGAGGAGGCCCCGAGGAAGACCCAGGACACGCTGGAGGCACTATGTCTCTCGGCTGGCCTGGGAGACGCCTTGGGGTTCTAACGGAGGAGCTGGAAGACGTGGCTGGGGAGAGGGAAGTCTGGGCCTCCCTTCTGAAGCTGCTGCCCCCGCGACCCGATCCCGGATAAGCAGAAGAAATGGATGGATGGATGGATGGATGGATGGATGGATGGATGGATGGATGGATGGATGGATGGATGGAAAGAAAACGTCATAAGAGGCCATGAGGAGAGCTGACAAGATCTTTACAACATGTAGGAACCTGAACTTAGGTCACTGAGCAGCTAATTACAAAAAACAAAAACATTAAAATTAAATATGATTTAGATCAGTAATAACTTGACCTCCTGACACTTGGAATATTGTTTCCTTTCAAATATTGCGTCCTTCCTTTGTAATTTCAACACCTGATATTGCAATGGAGATTATAATTTCATATGCAGATTTTTTTTAAATTAAAAACCAGAAAACGTTATAAATGTAAAATCGTTTACTTTTACATGAAAAAGAAAAAAACCCCTCAATTTCCACATTAGACGCCTTTGTTTTAAAAACAGCTAAAACGTTAAGAGAGTTACACAAGTTTGACATTGCACGCTAAAACGCTTTCATTGAACATCCTGCAAAAATACTAGCAAAACACTTTATAGAATAAACAGTTTTCTTCAACTTTAAGTAACAATAGCCTGTATAAGGGCAGTTGCCCAGGGCGGTACTCAAAGGGAGAGGCACTATTCATGCAAGAACCACAGCTGGAAAGAAAAATCGGTTCCAGCAAATTGGAGAAGAAAGAGCAAAGATGGAGACAGAAAAGGTCTGAAACGTTAAAGATGAGAAATGTTCTGAAGCAGAGAAAAGCAGGAATCAGCCATGGATGAGGTTTTTTTTTTTTTTGACTGTGCTGTGAATCAAAAATGACACCTGATGGCTTCACAATAAATATGATCAAACTCTTCTTCCAGGCTCTGACTCTAAATCCAACTGGATTAAACACATCAAAGTGTCTTAATTCCCACAACCTCCCCCCCCCCCCCCCCCCCCAACCCCCATCTCTCTTTCTCTCCCAGTCATTTTTTTTTCTCACAAACCTTGAATCACGCACGCTCTTACTGTATATGCATAAACATATGCTAATATAAAATGGCAAACCAATTTCACAGCACCTTGCTGATTCTTTTCCCTTTTATTTGTGACGGTGACAGATTTTTCAGTGTCACAGCAGATTAATCGCTCTTTAAATAAGCCCCCCGCCCCCCCAACACCTCTGCCGCTCTGCCTCACCGCGTCTCGGTGTCCCTCGCCCATCAGCTCCCACCTTAAAAACTTGTCACAGAGCATAAAATCAGCCCCGTCTGGCACAACTTTGTCACTCGTCTCCCGCAGCGTGAAGCTCGGGCTCCGTGACATTCATTAGATGCGCTTTCTTGCCAGTAATTTAATCGCAGCGCTGAGATTGTTGACCGTAATAATTCTCCTCTAACGAACTGCTAAGGATCATAATCAATGCGGTGAGAAAAAAAAAAAAAAAAAAAAAAGAAAAAAGAAGAAGTGGCATCCCACTCAGGAGAAGCGCCACTGATTCAGAGAGGATCTGCTCGGCGGTGCTGTTATGTCACGACTTAAGTGCAAACAGCCCAGCGGAGTGACATGTCCTTCTCACTGGGATGAAGTCAACAACATAACAGGAAGGAGGAAAAACACTGACAGTGGGAGTGGAGGGAGGTTGTGTGTGTGTGTGTGTGTGTGTGTGTGTGTGTGTGTGTGTTGGCTTACTGTGAAGCCAATGCCCACAGTGGAGGTGAATGACTCCGAGATGAACTTGCCCTGGTCAAGCTGAACCAGCAGAGAGGTCTTGCCCACGCCGCTGTCTCCCACCAGGATGGTCTGCGGATTGAGTCACACTCTCTCCACACACACACACACACACACACACACACACACACACACACACACACACACACACACACACACACACACAGGAGACGTCATGTTCTGCAGCCTCGCGCTGTGTGGGCACGCGGAGCGGGTTATTGTAAGAGTTCATCATGTGTTGCTCAGCGCGCCGCTGTCTGATGCTTTGTGACAGCTGGAGGTTGGCTCGGTGTCTTCAGGAGGGGAGGCTAGACCTGCTTCTCGATGAGCTGGAAGGTCAGAAAGGAGAAAAAAAAAGCCTCCCCGAGGGGGAACACAGAGAAGTTCTCCTTCTGCTCTTGCACAGATCATGAACATGCATAAAGTTTCAAACTTTCTTCCAGACTTTCTGGGAAAATCATAGAAATGGGTTAAAGCTATAACTCCTCACACTTTCTGAAGATTTTTTTTTAGAGTGTTTTCTTTTCTGTTTGGCTTCCAGCTCCTAACAATGTTCAGAGGAATATGTTTTTTAAATTGATTTGTAAGGCTCTCAGAGGGGAATATGTGTGGTTTTGATTCCTTTTTTTTGTTTTTTTGCTTGCGTTCCAGGTAGATTTTATTTCTTTAATCTCAACTTGTTCAGTTTGATCATTTTTAAACATACACGCACGCACACGACACAACATGCTGTCTTGATTTAGGCCAAGAATTAAGCAGAAAATGGTTGAAAAGCTACCAAGGTAAAAAAGAAAAACCTGTTTTCAGTAATCTTATGAAAACTAAGCAAAATAAAAGTTAGAAGTTCACTCTGCTAAAGTTACAATAGGATGGTTTAGTTTAAAGCAGGGACAAATAGAATGGCCTAGTCAAAGCACAGATTAACCATCTGTAACAAGACTTGTGACGCTTCTTGAGCTACTTTGCAAAAGGGTCTGATGTGGTGAAAAACGTAGACAAACAGCTGAAAACCACATGCAGCTGTATTTAAAGCAGGAGCACAGATTCAGGCCACTGAATACAAATTTCCAACACATTTTATTTTTCTATTTGGAACAAAATTATATATACATATATATTAAAAAACATTCTGCTCGACATTCATCGTTGGTCTTTGATATTAATCTCCATCCAGCTCAGATTCAGCTCTGAAAGTTGCAGGTTTGATTCCAGGCTTCCTCCTCCTCCTCATCGCTGCAGAAAGATGACAACTTTTAAAAGTCTTAAAAATACATAAAGGTTTAGTCCTTTTACTTCAGGGATGAGCACTTTTGCGAGGCTCTGCATAAAAACATCTGTCCGCTAATGAGCCACGTAAAGCCTTAAAATGTGTTAAATGTTGCAGCTTATTAAATGCGGGGCTAATGAAAAACATATTTTTTTATTAGATTCTGAGCAATGAATCTTCTCCTCTTCCTCCACCACTTCCTCTGAAAGCCAGCCTCAAACACATTTAGCGGTCTGCAGATCTGAAAGCGTTGCTCCGGATGTGGGCATCAGCTGACCTTTGTATCTCTGGTTATTGCCTCTCGAGAGAGAGCTGGAGCACCAATAGAGCTACTTGGCAGCAGATGTATACTTTTATTGTGGAAATTTATCACCTTACAGCCACAGTACTCCCTCTCTCTCTTTTTCACGCCACATGCAGGAAGCCAGAGTCTCCTGCTTCTTATCTGCTGCCTACAAGAGCAAACGTACAGCAGAGAGTGACAGCATGCCGGGCTCCGCTGCTGGTAATACGCTCGCTTTAATCATCCTCGTGCGTGTACGACACGTCGGCTTTTGAGGTTCCATTAAAACGGACAAGTTGGTGAAGGTTGGAGCGGATCTAAATTTATTCGGTCTCTTGCTCGTCTCTTCACTTGCACTTGAGCACAGAGCGAGTGGCCATTCATCAGAGGAAGAAAGAGGCTGGGAAGATGCGCTTATCAGGGTAAACTAAAATTTTGCTAAGTGGACAACAACATCTCCACAAAGAGCTGACCGCACTCAAGTAAATGAAGAAATAACATGAGTACGGAGATAAAAAAACAAACAAACAAATGCACACACCAGACAACTGGATAATTAATACCATAAGATGACACAAAATGTCAACAAGCGCACACACTGGCTCTCAGATGTCTGCACAGGAGAGTGTATTAAATGTTTCAAAAGTATCTCATTTTGCAAAGATGTCAGTCAGGAGAAGGACAGAAACAAATCCGTCATGATATATAAATACAGCATGGCACAGTGATCCCAGGGATTTTATTTTTGAAGAGAAAATAAGTAAACAATGTCAAAAATATATATATTTAATCAGAAAGTGAACACTTTTACAAAGTCCAAGTACATTTTTTTAGATGTTTATTTGCAGTCTACATGTAGACGTCGTTTATTCATGCTTTAAAAGCAAAACAGAGTGGAAGGAAGTGGAAAAAAAAACTCAAGACCTTTCAACTTTAACATATTTACTCAACGAGCAACACGACTGACTGAAAGGAAAAGTGTGCAGGAGTATTCTTTGTGCACCAGGATCACCGATTACTGTTGTTTTGTTTTCAGGAATACAAATTAAACTCACTTCTTCATGCGCAGCGGAGACGCTCCGTCAGCGCTGCAGCCGCTTTGCGTTACAAGCAGCTCAGTCACAGAGAAGCTGCTGCTGAATGAGAGCAGGAAATTATGATTCATCCTGAACTACTGCCGTTGTTAAAAATGAAAAACGTACCTTTGTCTACAGCGACATGGAGGAATAGCCTTGTTGTCAGAATACAATCTGTGCAGTGTTAATTTACAGGACTTTATCTGGGTCTTGTGATTTTTTCTTTTTGTTTATCTGACGCCATTTAGATCTAACCATGGATAAAATATCCATGTGGAAGTCAGGAAGATTGCTGAGTGAATGTGTTCTGTGTTCTCTTTACGTCTGGACTAAACGGTAAGCAACTGGATGCTTGTATCCGGAGATACAAACCACGCACGTAAACATCTGCTACAGCCTGTGTGTTTTAAACCATCTGTGTCCTTGGACTCCTTGTTCCGTCGGCCCTCCTTGGAAACGCAGGTCTTCCCTTCCTGAATGGCTCGCCTGCCTCTGAGAGAAGTGGATGCAGAGGCAGGCGGCTGATGAACAGCAGGAGGAGGTACAGGCCGAACCCGTGCACAGAGGAGAGCCAACGATGCGAACCAGAGGAGAGGCTGATGAGTCAGAGCGAGGGGGATGTGCTGTGCTGGGTTTCAGAGGCCAGGGTGAAATCAGAGCATTGCCATTTCATCGCTCCTGCATTAAGACCGATACAGACATGCTTGCATTTTTATGAAGGGAACAAAAAATATCCATGGACGATGGTTTGTGGAGCTTGTGAAAACCTCGTAGTTTAGATAAGAATAACTCTGAGGGTGATAATGAGGGATTGAGTTTTCACTTTTTGGTGATGTATAGTGAAAAATGTATGCTGCAGTGGATTTGATGTTAAATCCACCTTCTGTCTTGAAATATGGCCTCTATAAATAACTAGATATATTTTCATAAACCAGCCCCTAATTACATGAGTTACTGTTGAGTTTCAGTGAGCATCCCCTTTAAAATACCAGGTTTACATGACACAAAACCACACAACATGATACTGCCACTACCACGTTTCACTAAATGTGATGTTATTTTTTTCGTGTCAAGTTTTTATAAATGTTTTCTTGAGAAGGAAGGCGTCAAACTTCTCATTCCTGTCATATGGAGAATACTGGAAAATCACATCTTCCTGCAGCCTCCAGTCAAATATAAAATGGGTTTGGATGTTTTTTTTGTAATCTTCTCCTGACTGATACCTTTGCAGAAGGAAAAAAAATGTGTGCACAAAAGTGTAATTACCCATTTTTATTTGCTTGAAATTCACAGTAGGAGTTTTGTATATTTGATATTTCCCCTTTTCTCATGAATCTAATTTCTCCCCGGCATTTTTAGAAAGCACCCAAAGCTACATTTGAATCAGCTGAGAGCCAACTGGCTCAGCTGCCAGCAAAATAAAAATAAATAATAAAAAAACAAAACAACGCAAGAAAGCCGGAGCCATCCGAGTGTGGCGCCTTTTGTTGTTTCTGACTGGGCAAAGCAACAAATACAAGCTGAAATTTAATCAGCAGAGGCAGGCGCTGCATCTCAGCTCGCCACAAAGTAATACTTGCTTCAACATCCAGTAATTACAATCTCAGATATCCTCTAATCCCGTTAGCTGCGTGCTGCCGCAGCGAAAGC
Organism: Poecilia picta; assembly: GCA_033032245.1. Lineage (NCBI taxonomy): Eukaryota > Metazoa > Chordata > Actinopteri > Cyprinodontiformes > Poeciliidae > Poecilia > Poecilia picta. The sequence goes on from CM065360.1 coordinate 17,424,918, forward strand.
TTCAATCTGTTTGATAGAAGCAAGCTTTAACCTGCCGGAGCAATCATTTCAAAATCTGGACGCATTATCGTGACAAAAGCAACAAAAACTCAGCAGAGGGAAGCTGAGCCTGTTTGTCGACATCGATGCTCTGTCATCTGTGAACATAAAGCGTGTGATTGGCTAAGAGTTAACCTGCTATTGGGTGAAATTGAAAGTACTATTATTGGCTTATTAGCTCATAGCTGTAGATAAACCAATAATTTGATAAGCAGAAGCAAAATAGCATAAAATCCTTAGCTTACCTTGTGTGTTAGTTCTTCATTACAGGGTGTCTGCATGTCCTCCAGTCCATCAGATGATCCAGACATGTCCATTGTCTCCTGCGTCTCCGTCTCACACAAATCAGATCTCTACTCTGAAGCAGGTGAATTCAACCCAGAGACCTTCCACTCCTCACCGCTTTTAAATCGAGTTTACACCCCGCTGTCCCCAACACCTGGCCCTCCTTCTCCTCTCATGTGGTTCGCATCCGGTGCACAGAGGAGAAAACTGCCGTGAGCTGTGCACTTGAACCGGAAAACACTTGAAATATTTATACGGAGAAGCTCAGAAATGTTGCTTACAGTATTTATGAAGGAATGAAGCTTCAGCACCCCGGAGGGTGTTTACATCCTTTCTATAATCCAAAACTATTCACTCTTGACTTTGTTTTCCATATTTTGTCATATTAAATTGTGATGTCTGTGGATTTCATCAAAAATAGCTAGAGCACAACTGTGAAGATGAAGAAAAATCATTCATTCATAGATCGCCTGTGGGCTGTGTGACAGCGAGCTGATCACCACAAACACACCATGAAAAGCTGAGGGGACGCTTTCCTTTCAGCAAGAGCAGAGAAGATGGATGAAGCAACACGCAGGGGAATCCAGGACCTACAGCAACTCTACACGCACAACCTGCTGAGATGTAAAAGAATGGGTCAGGTCAAAGCATATTCAGGAGTTAGATTGGTCATTTGGCCAGTCTGCAAAGAGGAACGGACAAAAATGACAGTCTCTATATGTGCAAAGCTGTTAGACATAAGTGTAATTGTAGAACAAAGTTAATTTTCAAAGAATGCTCTCAGGGAGATGAATTGAAATTCACGCCACACTTTTCAGATTAATTAGTTAAAAAAATTTAAATTCATGAATCAAGAAAGCAACTGTGTATTAGCATCTGGTCACCGGTAGCATCAACTGCTTGAAGTCACATAACACAACAAAGGCATCTGCAAGCGACAGAAACGTCCCATAAGAAAAAAAGACTAACGACTAAATAGTCATGCGACTTGTGAGTAATGTATTTAAGGCCAGTATAAATATATATTTTTAATGAATTTAAGATATTTTAAGGCCTGAATTTTAGATAAGACCTTTTAGGGATGTGTGACATCCTGGCAGCATTTTGTCTGTTACATAAAATCCTAACAAACATACATTGCATCTCACGTTTTATCACTTTAAATTCCCTGAGGATTCAGAAGGACTTAATATGTCCAAAAGTCAGCCCCTGGCAAGGACAACTCCCGTTCAAAGTGAGCCGTTTTAAAAACCCTCGGTTAAATCCAGACATGCTACAAGGTACAAACAAGTATAACAACAAAAGCTGGAATATTGTCATCTATTTATTGAGTTTTCAGTGAAACTGTCTGATCTTCTCAGCAGTTCCCTGCAGATCGGAGCGACGGAGCCGAGGATGAGTCACCGTCCGGGCTGCTCCCGACTATCACAACAGCACGGACAGAAATCTCAACCTCCTCCCAGCCCAGAGGAGCTGCTTCATGCGACACCTAACAGGTGGACTGTCGAATGTAACACAATTAAGAGAGCAGTTTTAACAGCTCAGGGAGCCGAGAGACGAACAGACAGCGTACAGCTTCCCTCCGACGGGATAGAAAAATAACATTTGCTTGGCTCCATTAACCTGCTTATTCTCTCAATAAAATCGGGGCTTCATTGAAGCGACTGTACTGTGCAAGCTAAACAAGGTCACTTAAAACAACGTACGTGTTGGTCGGTCATTACTTCAGAACAACAACAACAAAACTGAAGTTAAAAACACTTGTTTCTGCAAGCTATTCTGAAAACCTTTTTCCACATAAAGGCAGCTTAGATTCTTCCTGATCAAACTAAAACAATTAGCATAAAAAAGAATAAAATAAAAAAATACAGTGGACTGTTTAAAATGTAAGGAGCAAAAATACTAAAATAAAACAGCATGAGAACAGATATGCAAGAAATAACCACAGACCGGCATGACAGTACAGCATCTGCACAGGCAAACAGAAGGTATAACGATCTGTTGTTTCAATGCCTACCATGAAATGTAAAAGAATGACACTTTTAGTGGAAATATGTAACTTTAAGCCCGATTGCTTCAAAAAGACAGAATCTGAACATTTAACACTGAGGTCAGTGTGTTCAAACTAACGGAAAAAAAATAGATTTAAAGTTCCCTGATGGATGCAGAGACGTTGATTTAGCAAACAAGCTAATACGACATTTTGTTTCCTCCTCACAGCATCACAAAATGTAATAATAAATGTGGTTTTTAAAACTATTTTCATCCTAGTGTTTAGAGTAATGCTATAAATCTTTAAAGTTTCATCTTTGATACTTAAAACGACTCGGGCTCGTGTCGATCGTTCCACTCAGGTGATTGGGTTTAAATTTTCAGTCTGATTTGAATGCAAAAACAAAACAAACAAAAACCCTCAGAGGAATTTTGCAGCACAAAAACAATTTAAAACAAACACACCAACTGAGATTTTAAAAAATGCTAGATATACATTTTTGACAAAAGTGCCTCACAAATGTATTGACACCCTTCAGTGTTTTTCACATTTTGTTGCATTACAACTGAAAGGTTGTAATGGAAAATTTGGAATCATTAGATTAGCATCAAGTTGAAGGAAAGTGTTCTTGTATCAATCTGATGCCACCAAACAAAATCTAATGCAATCAAATCATTTTATAAAGGGGTATCAAAGTGAACGAGGCTGAAAGCAACACATCTATAAACTATTTCATGTTAGTTTCCTATAAAAAAGAATTGTGTTTGCAACCTGACAAATGTAGAAGAAAAATATAAAGGGTATAAATACTTTTGACAGGAAACATTAAACAACTATTTTCTCTAACCTGTCCTTGTATTTAGTGATGTGTTGGTGCAAAAGAAATACGTGACCCTGCAAAGACGCATTAAAACACCCCGTCCACGACTCCTCCCGCCGTAACCAAGGGAACGCTGCGACGACAACATCCTGTAGTAAAGTGCACTTCATGCATCTCTCCTATGCTTCAAAATAAGCACATTATTAAGATCCAGAGGTTCTACTCTCCCTTGAAATGAAGGGGACGACCGAACGAGGACCCTTGCATTTCCACTGAGACAGTTGTGTGACTGAAAATGTGTGCGGCAGCTAAAATCATACCGAAACATGTGGGGTTTCATGTACCCGTTCAGCAAAACATGATAAGTTTGACTTTTTCTTCTTTTTTTTGCGTTTGCAGTCAATGTGCAAATTTCCTGCAGTCCTCCCGTCGTTTCTGCCCGCGGTAGCAGCAGCTCCTCGGTTTGTGTGTGTGCAGACAATATCGGGTTCATTGAGGCTCTCCAGCAGTGTTTTGTGTGTTCAGTGTTTCTACTCGCGCTACCTGATCCGCCCGTCGCTTTTGACCGGGCCCAGTTCGGACTTTGGATCAGGGGAAAGGGAGCTCCAGGTAGTTTTGGTGCACAGCCCCACGGCCGGGCAGGAGGAGGTCTTGGCGGAGCAGAGGTCACCTATCACCCAGAACGCCCCCACCAGGCTGTCCACCCAGGCGTCCAGGGGCCGGCCCACCAGCTGAGCGGCTCGCCGGGCCGCCTGCATGGCGGGCTCCTGAGGGGGCAGCTTCAGCACGGAGCTCAGCTGCTGGAAGCTCTGGTCCAGGTACAGGTTACCAGGAGGGCCCGAGTGCAGCCAGCTGTCCTCCTCTAGAACAGAAAAATAAATAAAACAAAAATTAGTCTGTAAAAACCCCCCCCATCATTTTCTCAGAATATTTATAGATTACACATACAGGGATCATACACTTTCCCCCAGTAAAATTCAAACACTTTTCAAATTTTTCCAGCACCTCACTTTGCAGACAATACAAATCATCTGAAAAATGTTTTAATTCACTATTGTAAGATGTCATTTATTAGTGTTAATATTGTTTTCTACATTCTACAGCACAGAAAAGGTCATCTAAAATATAGCAACATTTTATGTTTTGAAATGTCTTATTAGTTTGAGCACAAAAAAAATAACTCCAAAAAAAAAAAAAAACACCCCATTTTCAATAACTTTGAACATACAAAACAGAAGACAAATAATAAGTCACTGAGCCATAATAAATATTCATTACAGGTAAATGACCTTCCTACTCAAATTTATATATTTTTATACACAAAATATTTCTAAAAAAAAAGTTCTTCCTATTTGTTATGGCTTTTATCAAAGAAATAAGTTAGATAATTCCAACAAACCTAAAACAAGAACTATTTAGTCTGATTAAACTTTCAGACAATGAGAGGAGAAAAGTGTCCTTTTATAAGCTGTATGAAAATATCTGCTTTCAACCGTTTTAGCACAAATACAAACCGGGAATATACTGGGTTATAGAAAATGATTCATAGCCCTTCAACTTTTTCCTCAATACTTCATTGAGTTTTGTTAGAGTTATTATAACAGAGCAAACGTACCTCTGCGCAGTGGCTCTTTATTATTAAAAGTCAGCGGCATCACGAGGAATCGAACCTCCGCTACGCGCTTCCACTGTTTCAACACCCGCACCGTCCAGGCGCCGGGCCGTAGGGGGTGCTGTAGAGGCGGTTTGTACTGTGTGTACTCTGCGTCCATATCCACTGTTATGTCATAGGATGCTGCCACCACCTGCGCCGGGTCGATCCAGACGATGGTGGCCGTGAGGTTGGGCCCGCGGGCCCACTTCTGGACCGCCAGCGGCTCGTCTAACGGGCCGATGACGCCGCCAAAGTTACGGAAGATCCTTTCTTTGGGATCCCAGTCTGTCCCGATCTGTTACCGAGACAAACCCATCAGTTAAATTAGCATTTTTCTGGAATCTGTTTTTTTTTTTTAGAGAACGTTTTAGTTTAAGCGTCGTCGATGTTAAAAAGTTGCTGTGAAAACCTCCAGATTCTTGAGCCTCTCGAACTCTTTGAGGTTCGTCTCGAAGACGAGCGTTGCTTGAGGCATGGCCCACAGCTCCAGCATCTCCCTGCGCTTCGACTCCACGCCGCGCACCTCCTGCCGAACGAGGTAGCCTTGGAAACGGTCGTCGTAGAAGTACAAATGGACGGACAGAGGGTCGCCTGCCGGTTCAAACCTTCAAAAGAAGAAGTTCCTTGTAACAACATCCCGTTACCAGTAAGAGAATATTCAAAGAGGAAACAGGAAATGAACCTGCAGGCTTCTGTCTGGCTCTTAGAGGTCATCAGGCTCTTCAGGGTCAGGCGGAAGAAAGAGGTGTAAGCCGTGAGCGCCACGTCACTGAGGGAGCCGACGCCGTCCAGCTGCTCGAACACGCTCTCCCAGTACGCCTTGATGGCGACGGTTCCCGGGGCGTACTGGCCGTACAGGTGGGTGTCCAGGATGTCTATGGCCTCCTGGTTCACCGTCGACTCAAACTTTCGGGCGAAAAACGTCGGACGAGTCAATTGCTGTGGATTTAAAAAAAAAAAAAATAGTTTTACAAACGAAATCAATCTAGCAGTTAAAATACCAGTCAGGATTTTATTTTGAGGGAATATGAATACTTTTGCAAGGCAGTGTAATCTCAGAAGGATGAGACACTGCCCTCTAGTGGTGAACTCACTTGAATCCGAATGAGGTCTTGCGGCTTGAAGTCGTTGGGGGAGCAGCCGCACCAGTCCACGATGTGCTTGTACTGGCATTTACAGCCCAGCTTACGGTTCCAGTTGGTGACGCGCAGATTGTTGTCCACCAGGGTGTCACACATGTGACTGTTACCAAGCACTGTGTGGAAAAACGACTGAGAGAGAGAGATAGAAAGAGACAGAAAGAGAGGCAGACTTTTAAAAAAACGAATTTACTTAGCTTTAGTGATCCATATAGTCAACTCAAATCAACACATTCATAGAGGAAAGTTTAGAATATCTTCATAATCACGAGATTTTGAAAAACATCCAGCTCGTTCATTTTAAAAAAAAATTTCTAACATCACTCTTGCTTTAATTATACCCTGGAAAAGCTTTACGCCTCCACAATTCTGTTCATTGTTAATCTTGTATTTTCTGCTCAATTAAATTCCAAAGAAAAATTCAGCAGCAAAGAGAAAACAAGAAAGAGAAAGGCAAAAAACAAAAAAGAGAGACAGAAAGAAAGAGACAAAAGAAAATGAAAAAGAAAAAAGACATAGAAAGATCAACAAAATGTAGAAGAAATTTTAAAAAACGAGACAGAAAGAAAAATACGAGGCTGCATGAACTGGCTCCAAACACGAGGTCTGGATTACAGAAGGTCACAGCTGTACAGTAGTTCCTCTCATGCGGCGCCGCTGCTGCACGCTGTGCTGCACAGCTTACAGTCCTCCATTATCTCTACCGCTAGGCTGCTGTGACTTGGCAGGGAAGTGGAGCCTGAGACGGGCTCTTTCCTCACTCCAAGCCTCGGCTAGGCCGGACACAAACACCGCAGACGTCTCTCTTACCTCGGCGGGCAGCAGCGCGTAGGTGTAGAACTGCTTCAGACCCAACACCAGCTGGTCCTGGGAGCCGACCACATAGTCCACGAAGCGGCGGGTCAGCGCGAACCAGTCGGAGCCGCCGGAGACCTCCAGGCCCTCTGGGATGCTGCGCTCGCCGAGGCGCCACATGTGATTGTCGCACTCGTGGAAAAGCCGGTCGAGGCCCTGCTTCTTGATAAACCTGGAGCCAGAGCACAGACCAAAGCATTGGTGGGCGTTCTGGTTGGGGGTCTACCTTTAACGTGAGCGCGCTCACCTTGCGTTCTCTCTCCCATGCGACTTGAGGAAGTTCTTGTCTCGGTGCATCGACAGAAACATCACCAGTTCATCGTTGGTCCTACATGAGTTCGATAAGGTGAGAGAAAAAAACAGCAGATAAGCGACTTTGTTGAATACAAATGAGCTGAGTAATAAACAACTTTGGAAAAGATTTAGGACCAGCAAGTGAACCTCTCTGGGGACAGTCCAGCTGGACAATCAACTGCTTTGATTGGGACTCCCTTAAAGCAGTCGGCTGCCCCCAAAACCCCAGCTGGAGGCTGTTTACCGTCGGCTCTGTGACTAAGTGACCAGAACGGTTTATTAACCACGATGCTGCAAAACAGATTAATGTTTCCATCAGGAGAAATGCTACGGCTGCCACTTTCTAAAGCTGCTGGGGTCAGTTAGAGACCAAACAGGAAGAGACCCTTAAAATGAAGTCATTACTGCATAACTGGGCATTAGATAATTAGAGATAAAGGTGTTTTTAAAAATTGCAGATTTTTCCCTGTGACTTGGAGTTCAGAGTGATGCCTTATTTCAAACACAGTTCAAAAAGTGAAATCCACAAATAGATTCACAGAGTGATGCTTTATATTATTAAGTGGGAATATACTGGGTTTTAGAAAATGATTCATAGGTGGGGTTTTGTTATTTGACTATTACTTTAGTCAAATAACTAAAACCCAAAGTTTAGTTTCTCCAAAAAAGTATAACATGACATAAAATACCAATTAAAAACTATTTTAATAGAGAAATATTATGGTATGCTTGACAAAAATCACAGAGGAGATCACTGACTTGACAGTGGGCACTAAATAACACCATCTGCAATTAAGTCTGTCACAATAAGCAATTAATGAATCAATTAATCCCATAATAAATTAAAATGAGCTTGACAATTTACATATTGATGATTAATATTTTTTGATAGGAAATTGTGTTTTCAAAGAAATCATGGAATTTATGGTTTTATGGTTTTGGCTTTATGTGTTTTTTTTAATTTCCGTTTAATTTATTGTTTTTATCTGTTGTGTTTGATTTTGGATATTTAAAATCTTCCAGTTTTAAGTGTTCTTTACAAAACTGAAGCTTATTGCTCTTTGAGAGAGTGAAGTTGCATTATTAATATATTACTTGAAAATGGCCTAATAATAACAATAGAAAGGTTTGTTTTTGTGACAGACTTTTCTACAGTTAGGGATGCTACAAAAGGTCAGTGCTATAGAAGTTGGCTTCTTACAGATTTATCCAAGCATATTCATAGAAAATTTAGTGGAAGGAAACATTGTGATAAAAAAGCATCATAATTGTAATACTTTGGAGAAATTATTGCTACTTTTCAGTTTTAAATAAAAGCATCATCTGTGTTTTGAAAACCATAATACAGAGACACCACTGTCAATCTTAGACCAGCCTCTTTCAACAAACACCCATCACTTTATTCTACATTGTTTTGCTCCGTTTCTGCTCACGTAGCTAACCTGGTCGGGAAGTCTGTGGCGCTGAGGTTGATGAAAAAGTCCCACTTCCACTCCTGCATGGCGAGCAGGTCCTGCATGCTCCGCAGGTAGGCTTTCAGGAGGCTGGCCCCTCCCCAGATGGTGACCATCCGCCAGGGAGTGGCGCGCACGTTGGGGTACTGCTCAGCTATCTGCAGCACCTCCCGATGCATGTAGCCGGACCGCTGCAGGAAACAGAGCAGATCAGACAACGTTGGCCCATCTTCAAAGAGTTTCATCACAACATATAAAAAAAAACAAAAAACAAATGCTGAATGCTGCTTTCTACCGTGACTCATCAAAATAATGACAAAAGGGAAATTAAAATGGTTGTTTATCATCTAAAAGGAAATGCTGAACTTAAGAGTGAGCGTGCTTTGACCAGCTAAAATTGTGGACTCCAAATAGGAGGAAATAAAAGCTTTTATTTAGTCCTTGGAGATCAATTAGATTCATTATAAAGAGCTTGTTTAAAAAAATAAGGTTACTCAAGGTTGTGGAGCGATAAATGGGCAGTTCAAGGGACACAGACACCTTAAAATAGATTGTCCGGGGACATAAAGTCCAATTTTGTTAAGAGAAGAACAAATGGCGTGTAATGAATCTGCTCTGCGAAACCGATCGAGGTCAGCAGAAGTGGGCAAGAACTTTAACGAGATTTGACAAGATTAAGCAGCTTCCTGCCTGGTGTTTAGAAATAAGGCCAAATGAAAGAAAAAGGCACAAGGAACAGCCTAAACTTGCAGCCTTCAGCTGCACAGTTAGAGGCTGGGTGATGAAGCACAGGCCTGGAGGCTCGCATTTAACCCGAACTGTTCGGCTAAAGCATTCGTTTCCACAGAGACGAACGATCTCTCTCTGTGAAAACTGGCCGTCGTCTGTTGGCAGCAGAACAGAGGAAGTGACCAGGTGTCCGGCTGCAACAGGAGTCCTGCTTTCGGGAACCGAACCTGCACTCTGCTCAACAGATTCACCATCTGCTTTCCTTTCGAACACAACAGCAAGTTTTCCAGCAAAAAAACAGATTCCTGAAAAATAACCGTGTTGTCGCCGTCTGACCCGGTTTTACTGCAGCGAGGGGAGAGCAGGGTAAAGGCAACCTCTGGGATAGAGGGAGAGTTGGCCATTTTAAGTTCACAGTAAAAAAAACAATCTCAACGGTATTAATATAACCAGGAAGAAGGAGCTAGACATTCAGGTGTGTGAAAACTTTTTGCCTTAAGGGACAAAATTGTTAATATGAAACTCACCAAAAATTCTTTTTTTTTCTTATGAAGTCTACAAATACATTTCTTGAGACTTTTTAAATTGTATTTGCTCAATAATAAACTAAATGCACAGGATTTCTTTTAATCAAACAAAACATACTTTTGTAGAAGAAAGATCTGTAAATCATTGTATTCAGAGAATTTTTAACTGTTAATAATATACCGACACACTGTTTCTTGATTTTCTGGGTTAAGATTAACGCAGAAGCCTGGTTAATAAATTTGCAATTAGTATTGTTGTTCTAGCAGGCCAGATTTGTTTCACACCAGCTTTGTGGTCAGGGGTCCATTAAGGCCCAAGGCCTTTTCGCTGGGTCCCGGACGACCCCCCAATTTGTCACGGTCTGGCTCTGGAATTATAACAAATAAAGGGAAGCAACGCAAGGGATAACTTAAAATTAGATTTAACAAAAATCATGACTGACTGGAGAAAATCAGGCAAGGAGAGGGAAAAAAGAAAAAGAACAGGAGAGGTGAGTGAGAGACAGTGGTGCATCTCAAGCTGGATCTCAAGCTGTTCTGGAGACTCTGGCCAGCTGCCTCCATTTCCAATCAGCACTAATTAGGAGCTCTGAAACAAAGATGTTAGCAAGACCCAGAGAAAAGAAAAGGCAGGTTGCACAAGATCATTCAGAGAGCCACAAATAGCCCCTGGGCCACACTTTGGACACCACTGACCTACACAGAACAGTGTGGTGGTTCATTGACTGGCTGTACCTTGTCTACATGGATGTAGTAGTAATGATCTCGATGGTATATGGCCTTGATGAGCCGCCTGAGCTGCCGTACGGCTCGGCCGTGGACCATCAGCACAAACGCCACTCTGACTGGGTTCTCCACCTTGGACAAGCTGAACTCCACGTCGCCTGCAGCCTGAACTGCCGGGGACACACCTGGCCACAGAATCCAGGTGAAGGTTAGAAAAAGATGATCATGCACTATAAACAATCTAATAAAGTAGGCCTGAAATGATTAATCAAATTAATCATGGTGAATCAATTACTAAAATAATCGTCAACTAATTCAGTAATTGACTAATCATAAACTGAAGTATGCAGACTCAAAAAAAAAATGACAATGGCTGAAAGGACAACACCCTCAGAACTATAATCAGATCAAAATTGAACAAAACATAAATACATTTTGCATTTAAGACAAAAAACTTTCGTCTGTAAATATGTTCAACCTAAAACCTAAAACGCAGCTTGGAGCTCACCGAGTGGGGGGCAGAACTGGGGCAGCGCTTCCGGCATGAGCTGCCCCGCCTGATGTTGGCATACGATGTTGGCTATCTCCTGCCGGCACTGCTGCGACCCGGCGCGGTGCAGAGCCGACAGCGCGTCCTTGCCCACGATGTCGCATTTAGGCATGAAGTCACCGTTGGGCGCCTGGTGTGCGCCGTCCACGCTTCCGGGCTCCCCGGGGATCCCGGCGGCTTGCAGCTTCGACGCTCCGTCCAGGCTGAAGTTGCGGCGGCTGCTCGACAGATCGTGAGAGACCGCGCCGTCCACCCCGGCCGTCATCCCCCTCTCCTGGGGAGTCTTCTGTCTGATGCCGGGCTTCGAAGCTCGCCGGTTGCTGCCTTTCCTCTGTGGGAGGGCCGCCGTTCCCCTCTGCCTCTCAAACCTGGTGCTCCATTTGCCCCTGTTCTGCCCAGACAAAGAAGTTGCTTTATCTCTCTTAGAGTCCTGGCTGTTGGGGTCGGGCAGCTTGGACCGTCTTGTTTTTCCCTGAAAAATGAGACCAGAAAAAGACATTTGTAATCCTGTTATAGAGGCTGATTCATACTCTGACTGACATAAGGTAAACAAAGATGGCCACTCAGGCATCAGCAGAAAGCCCTAAAGGCGATGATGTGTTTACTTGCTTCTTATTTTTTGGGGTTTTCGTCTTCCCATTTCTCTCATCTGGGTTATTTTTAGCAGCGCCTCTGTGTTTTTGTGGAATTAATCTGACGAACCGGAGAGTCACAAACAATCCAGTGATTCACCACGCAGACCGCAACAAACCCCACTTGCCTCTTTTTGGCAGGCAAACTCCACACTCGTAAAATTTGGGTCAGGTGTGTGCAACATTAAAACCCAAACAGATTGTGTATGTGTATGTTTGTGTGTGGATTATTTTGGTGCTACAGTGACTGGAGCGAAGGAGCTGCATGTTTTATTCAGACATAAACTGCTAAAGTGCCATAATGAGAGTTGGTACCAATGAGGGGAACTAATTAGGACTTGGACTGAGGTTCATTTTCCACTGTACTGTGCAAGACTTAAGGTAGAAATAAAAAGAATCAGGAGCACAAACCACACTTTAACAAAATCCTTTGAGAGGACAAGAAAGAGAAAACTGAATCAAACCCGTTTTTAAATCCTCCAGCAGAACAGCATCACAGCTTTGGCACACTGCAATGGCTTTTTAAAAATATGCACATATAAAAAAAAGTAGTGAGTAAGCATAAAGCTTTCAGATGCTTCAAACCATTATGGAAGAACGAAGGCTCGCTCGCCTCCCACCGCTGGCATGCAGACTGCGGGGGGATGCTGGGAAACGGAGGCAGGCCGGCGACTCTGTGGTCAGATCAGGAGCCAGATGATCCCCAGCCAACAGGAAAGCAGCTGCCGGCCGATGCAGGACGGTCAGCTGCTGCCGGCCGACAGCGGCCACTGGATCATCAGCGAGGTGTCGCAGGGCGGATCCAAACATTCACAACATACCTCAACCGTTTTATACAAAGACGAGTTTGCACAGTTTCTCTCAGGAATGTTGTTGAAAGTTTTATTCATCGTACTAGGGTCCGTCACGATACATTTTCAGAAGTTACTGTTGTAAATAATAATAGTGTTATTTTACGAGACCATTTTTAACCAACATAATGTAAATATGCCCTATTAAAGATCAATAAACTCTAATTTCTGACAAGTGTTTTACACTGGACCTTTTTAATTAAATATTCAAAATATATAACCTAACCAACAAATAAAACAGTCAGTTGAGACCAATGCACCAGATTGTAGTCCTTCATTATCCAGTCTTTGGTAAAAAGAGGGAGAAGAGAGAAAACCAGTCACGCGAATGGAAATTATTGAGATTCTTTTAGTGGTCTTAATTTATCGTGCTTTTAATTGACTGTCTGCAACAGCTTTAATTCATCCATTCTGAACTTTTCAACATTTTGCCACATTACTGCAACAAACTTCAATACTTCTGTTGGGATTTTATGTGACAGAGCGGCGAAAACGATGCATGGCTTCCATTTTCTCTCAGGAAAAATCAGAAAAGCATGGCGTGCCTGATTTCATTTCAAGTTTCTTTTTTTTCTTTTTCTTTTAGCCACAAGAGAAAATCTCGTACATCCAGCACGCATGACCCGCTGGCTGAAGTTTCAATTACCCTTATCAACTGGCTTTCACGGCTTTTAATTAAAAAAAAAAAATCATTGTTTTGGAAAAAAAAAAGAACGCTTGGACTGAGAAGCAGGCGAGGCAGAGACTTGATTTCCCAATTAAAAGTGGAGCGAGACCGAATCAGTGTCACCATCTGCTGGAGTGGGACTCGAAAACGAAGGAGGAGGAGGGGGGGAGGTGATGATGATGAGGATGAGGAGGAAGACTGTGGTTTTCGTCTGTCCCTTGTCTCTCAAGCAACAAAGGGGTTTAATGAAATGCATGTGACTGAGTGTGTTCGCTCAGGGCTGATGGTCTTTTAGCGTTGTGCATCAGGCACGCACAGACTTGGTGCTGACATCTGCATAGTTGTCTGCCAACACAGTGGAATATATACCGCTGACCTCCGCACTCAGGAGAGTGCTCTCTGCCTCCAGCTAGGGCTTACAGGAGGTTATGGGAAACTGATTCACCCTTCCTTTTAGTCAGCAAGACAAACGGCGAGTCGCTTGACATTTAGATGGAGGCGTTTCATTGTTCAAGATGCTAGATTTTATCCCGACTAAATGGAGAGGAGCCAAGGCTACGGCCAATTGAGCCTTGAGCTCTCTGATGAGCTTAGGGGTTTAAACGGAAATGATCTGCAGCACTAATCTTCTCTGAAGACCCGGGAAGTCTGTTGTCTACCTTTATCTGAGGCAAAGGCCATGCAACCCTGCAAACCCTCAAAGCTCCGCCCACAAATCTATCCTCCACACTTGGGGATGTGGGGGGGAATAATGCACCTTCCACATTTTTCAGGTCATCACACGCTCAGGTTTCAACGTGGTGAAGCACTCCGGGTTTTTTTTTTTCTTTTGTACAGGCCGAGTCACTTCTCAACTTCTGCCCGTATCCAGGTCATGTTCTTTACAAACACATAAGGCAGCAGATTCTGATGAAAAGGGATGTAAAAACTAAACTAGAAGGCACTCTGGATATAATTTCTAGGAGTTAAATGAACTTCCAGGCTCACAGCTCCACAATTATTAATTCAATTTCAGACCATTTTAAAATGATATGGAGAAAGTTGAATTTATTGCTTGGATCAGTGACTGCCAGTGAGACTGAAGGACTATGTGTCTAACCAGGTGGTCAGCAGCACAGGAGCACCACAGGGCACTCTACTCTCACTATTACTTTTCACTCTGTACACTTCAGACTTCCAGCGCAAGTCGGACTTCTGTCATCTACAGAAATACCCATGAGACCGAGGCGTATCATTGAGAGTCTAGAAGCGGAGTTGAGAGAGCTGGTGGATCACTTTGTGGTGTGAAAACAATAATCTCATCTTGAATGTAAACAAAACAAAGGAGGTAATTGTAGATTTCAGGAGAAACTGGGTTAAAACAAACCCTATTTCCATTATGAGGGAAGACGTGGAGGAATATAGACACATCAGTGTTCATCTAGACAACAGACCGGACTGGAGATGCAACAGCGAAGTGGTCTATAAGAAGGGATAAAGCAGACTTTGATTCTTGAGTAAGCTAAGATCCTTCAAGATGTGCTGCAGATTTTCTATAAGTCTTTTTCCGGCAGCGCCGTCATCTGTTGGGGTAACAGCATCAGAACCAAACTCTAACCCACCAATTTGTTCTGGGGACCACTGTGGAGAACTAGGAGGTGATGGTGCCAAGAACAGGTTTATGTTAAAAAAAAAGAAAAAGAAAAAAGTTACAACAATAACTGCGTGTCTTCAGTTTCCAGAATTTTTAAAACCTGGAAAATACAGTAATCAATATTCCATATTTTCCCTGCCTGGACATGAACTCCGGCTATAAACAGAGACTCGGATTGATAGTTTACTTTCTATGAAGGGTCTTAATTGAGTAATCAGACTTACGCAGACTAACTGAATTACCTAATAAACGACTTCCCTATTAGATGCTTTTTTTTCTGTTTCCTGTGTTTGATTTCCATTTTCTCTACATGAAGGAGGCAGATGAAACAGTATGACAACAAGCAGCACACAGCCCACTGTTGCTTCTGAAACAACTTCGTTTTTATTCAGCTTTCCACAGCGAGAACCAAAAAATGCACCGTTAAAACAAGAAGAACATTCTACTCTCTCTTACTTCCCGTGGGCGTTTGTGATAAATGGCAACAGAGGCAAGGCTGGTCCAGCAACAGTGGCATGTTTCTGCTAAGAGCTAACATAAGCTACCGTTACAGTATAATAACTCACAGTGAGCTGAGCTAAACGCCAACGGCTAATCCAAACAAAATCAGAGCCATGTCTATAAAATACTGAGTGGGACTGTTTCTCACCTCTGGTGGGCCTTCCTCCAAACTCCTAAGACTCCAAACCACAAGTCCCTGGATCAGCAGGATCATTAAAGCAGCGGAAATCACTAGTTTGTACCGTCGAAGCAGCTTTTGGACTCGTACGCTGGCCACCATTTTTCCAGCACGGCGCGTTCTGAGCAGAGCGTCCACGCGGGGTCGCCCTGTGCTCAGGATGAGATTTCCGGTTCGTTTTAGGGATTCGACTGATTTGACTCAGCTCACGAGCAAGAATCGGCTCTTCTGCTTCTCGAGCGGTTCTTTACTCTTAGAGCTGCAAGAATATTAAATAACTGGATTGGGCTTTGCTAAGTTTCTATGAACTTCTTAGGGGGCTGCTTTCCTCCTGTCTAAACTTAAATTATAGAGCATGTTCTCACAGTCTTTCTCCAAAAATATACACATAAGTAGAGTTGCCAACTTTTAATTTAAACTTGGAGGGAGATAAGTGTGGGGGCAATTAAAAAAAGTTGGGCAAATACATTTAAGACACAATGGCACTGTATATCTGTTCCTGACAATCGATTGTTTGTAATCACATGTTTTTTGTTTGTTTTTTGGCTTGTTTTACTATAATTAAAGTTTTATTCTCATCGCAGAAGGAGTTACAAAAGTATTTCCAGTTAAATTCTAACAAATTCTAACATTATTATCTAGATATTCATTCTTCCAATTTCACTTGTTTGGTCCACTGAGCTGGTGTTCAGTGGACCAAACTTATAAGGGATGAGCCCATTGGGGTTTATATATATATATATATATATATATAAAATATATATATATTATATATATATATATATTATATATATATATATATATATATATATATATATATATATATTATATATATATAATATAATCCTTCGCAAAACAAAAAAGTAGAAGGTAAAAAATTAGGGAAATATTTTATTGTTTAAAATATTAAATGAGACACAGAACCAAAGAGGTACTTGAGGCTCTGGAACTGCATGATGCAGACCCCTGAAAACCGTGATCCTACCTCAATCGGGCTGAAGCTAAGTGCAACACATTAATTTTTAATTCATTTTTAAAGTAAAACTTGATGATCTGAAGACATTTGCAAAGGGCCAACACTTTTTAAAGCTGCACTTATAAAGTTGTCCTACAGACTCAACAAAGCTGTGGATCTTTTACTAATAAAGTCATACCTGAAGGCTATTCTTTGCTCTGAATTTTATTTTGGGGTGTCAGTGTAAAAGGTTCCTACAATTTTTTTTCGGTAGCAACTTAGAAAACCGTGCATTTTACCTTTTGCTCAAAAATGATTATAATTATTTTATTAAGTAGTGTGATTCAAAGTCAAGGTAAGCAATTTTTGCAAGCCACTGCGCATACTAAATAATTTGTGATATATATTCAGAATGTAAACACACACCACTTCTTCCATAACCTTTAATTTGTTGATCTGTCAGCAGATCAAATCTAAGGTATTGTTCTCACAGTTAATGGATTCCATGACAAATAAGTAATTATTGTCTTTTCTTTATGGGAGGCTAGATCTCATATTCACTGGCTCTGCAAAAGTTTGCCACAATATAAAATCTTTTCTTCATCCACATTTTTAAAAACACAACACTACGGAACTACGGAAGCGCATTGCTGTCACGCAGGAAAAAAAAATCGAGCGCTATCTCGTTAAAACGAGATACGTATGTCGTTATAACGAGATACGTGACAGCAATGCGCTTCCGTACAACACAAACAGTCCGTTTAGATAGAAATCCACTCATGAATACCAATGCTACGTTTTTTTTTTTTTTTTGCTCTTTGTCTGCATAGACATCCCCTCAGGATGGAGCCCCCACCGTCTCCAGGGTAACGGGACTCAGCCTCAGGCACGTCGTGTGTTAACCTGCTCTAGTCTGGATGCCATTAATTAAACCGGCGGAGGAAGCAGCTCAGTAACCCGCCGTGTTTATAAGCTGTTCTCTCTCTGTGATCTCATGTGCACACAGACACATGAGATCTGTGTCTGTGTGCACATCCCAAACAATCCCTGCATCATAAGTGTGTTGTATCAGAGCGTGAAGGCCAGCCTCGTTCGCCGCCACGCAGCCTGCTGGAGGGCGTCGGTCAGTGCGCTTTTTACGCGCTCTTACGCTGCAGCGTGTTTACCAGCAGGAGAGGAGGAGAGTTTGGGATCCTGACTTCCAGAGCGCATGTGTCCCCCGCGGAGATGGCAGTCGTGAAGAGGAGCCGCTAAACGGGAGTTCCTCTCTTTATTTTTTATTCCCCCCTCCACCCCGCCTGAGGTGTAAGATGAGAGCCTTTGCACGGAGGCTGGCGAGCTCGGGAAGATTTGTGAAAGCAACTTTAATTTTCCAAGCAGAGGAAATGTCCACATTTGCGAGTCCGACCATTCCCTCCTCACAGCTGACCTCGGATCAGCTCACGGTGCTCGTTGCCTCCTGTAAGTAGCTCATTAAACGCCAATCCTGCTCAATATTTACTTTTCATAACTTCGTCAAACACGTTCCAAGAAGAAGAAAACAAACATCCCGATGTTGCTTTATGTGCAGCATCAATATCAGTTATGATATTCAGCTGCCGCCGATGAGGTTATTTTATATAAATCCAACTTGCTATCACACGTTGTGATGGAAATGTCTAATTTTTTTATTGATAATTGTTGAATTAGAGATGAACCAGTCAAAAAATTTGGGGGGCTGACATCAGTTTTTGGTTTGATTTGAGACATAAAAAGACATTGAAACAAAGTGAAACATAAAAGTTTTGCATGTTTTTTTGACAGAGATAGTAATTTTGAATTAAATGAGGGTGTTGCACATTATTCAAATTTATGATGCATACATTTGAATAATGTCCTGTTTGATACTCAAACATAACAAATCTCTTTCCAAAAAACACTAGAGGGGAATTGTCTTTAAGGGACTTTCTTTTTTCTCTCATTTTTATTCTGATATTTTGCTGGACTTTAAAAGACATTTTCCTGAAAGTAATTGCTAAGGTCTGAAATCAGCATGTGCATCATGGAAAGTGACTAGTAAATGCAAGGAGTAAACTAGTAAACTGGTAAGGCAAACGTTCCTATTGAGCTCTGAAAAAAGGAGCAAATAGTTTTCATTAAAAGTAATTAGTAGATTCCATGACACATGTGAGCCAACAAAAAAGTACCTGCAGCTTCCAGGAAAACTTCAGAAAATACCTTGTAAGTTCCAAAGAGTAACTTTTAAGTTTCAGGAAAGCAATGTTTCAGTTCTGAAGCTTTTAATGAAACAAAAATTATAAGCAGCAGAACCTGCCCATGTCTGATTAGAAAAAATTCAAATTAATTGCAGTTGTAAGTTGCACCTCTGTCTAAAGTGGAGGTTTTGAAAATTGATTTGTCCTTTTTAAAATGTGAAACATTACACCACAACGTGTCCTCATAATAAGCAGCAATTACTAATGAACTATTTCCCTTTTTTCTCTTTTGAAACAGTTTCTTCTCTGGTGTTCTTTTTCGTCGTCGTCGTGCTGCTTTCCATTATTTACCGCAAAGATCCCCAGTGCTGCAAACACGGCTCCTATCAGGACCCACACGCAGATATGGTGAGTCGTTCAGAGAGAGAGCAAAAAAACATAACCAAAAAATAAACACACCACGCCGTGAGAAGTTTCCCTTGTGCTGAGCTTTCTTCTGAAGGGGATCTGTTCGTTTAGTGCTGCAGGACAAGCTCTGACAAGAGAGAGAAGTGTGTGTGCAGCACCGTTAACAAGTGTCAGATTAAGTTTTGCCTGGCTGTGGCGAAAGGACTGAATAAGCTTGATATCATCGTTCTGCAGCAATGGATTCGCCTCAGTGCGAATTAGCTGCCCTCCAGAAATATCTCACAGAGACTCTGTGATTCTAATGGAATTGGACAGAATTAGCTCTCACCGTGCATACTGATGCAACTTCACCACCGATTTAATTAAATCAGAGCAAATCACTTCCTTTTTTATTTATTTTACTGACACTCTGTGTGAATATTCCAAGCGTTCAATCTTTCACCTAAATTCACAACTGTAAACGCCTTAAGAAACTGTGGTTGAAGTCTGGAAAAAGCCAGACAGAGGAAGCAATGCGTCATGGTCAGGTTTGCCTTCATGCAAAACACCATGTGTGACAGAAAACTATTACAGGACTTTACCTTGAACACACCAGTCCTGCAGCGAAACATGTAAGTGGCGGCATTATGCTGCGGGAGAGAATTTTCCTGTTGTATTTCCTGTTGCACACAGTCAGAGCTACAATAAATGAAGCATAATTATGTGTCAAAATTACCAGAGTCTGTGGAAAAACTGAACTTTGACATTCACTAAGAGTCTTTATCCAATCTAACTGAGCTGGAGCTACTTTGCAAAAAAAAAAAAATAATAATAATTTGGAAAATTTCAATCTCTATATGTACAAAGCTGGCAATGAGAGACCTCAAAAAAGCTGTTGTAATTGCATATTTTCCAACAACTTATTATGTCAGAGAAGATCATATATTTTTTGTTTTTAGTTGTGAAAATTAACAAGTAGCATTTTCGTTCCTTTTATAACTATTGTTGGCCTATCGTGTAAAATACCAACAAAAAAAAAAAAACACTTGGAATTGAGGTTCTAATTTGGAAAAAACATATGCCGGCAGATAACACGATCGATTATCTGCTCGGCGCACCAGGAGGTTACGTGCGGTAATGTAAACAGTTCAAAGATGGCAACCGTTCTCTCCACTTCCCTTTTTCTGACTTGGGTCTCATCTCCACTAGTCCCAGGGGTGAGGCTTGAGAGCTATCTTTGGACTGCAGGAGCACAGGAAGTTGTTTCCCAGTCATGGTTTGGATTAGATAGATCTGTTGCCTAGTTTAAGGAACCAAGAGAGTCTAATTTACAGATCCAAACTGGCCACTCTGGCCGCCAGTTACATCCAAGCGCACGCATAAGATGAGATATTGTGTTTAAATGATCATAAACCCTAAAAATGATTAATCTGAGAACGCTGTTGTCTATTGGACTTATACTTAAGAAAAAGTTCAGAACAAACACAAGCCCTCTTTCATTGTTTCTCAGAGGGATATTTCACATCTTCAACTTCATAGCCACATACCTTTCCCTGCTTCACTTTGCCCCCATGAATAGGAGACAGACTTCACTGTGGGTGTTGGGGACACAATGGAGACAATGGATCTTCTTTAGTTTGAAGCAGTAGGAGAAAAAAAAAAAAAAAAATGAGCCGCTGCTGGGATCCTCCCCCCGACTTCAACACCGATTTTACACGGTTGTGCTTTTTCACACTGGCCGAATCAATGGCAGGCGACAAAAGGACAAACCTTCTTTTCTTTTTCCCCTTTCCTCAGGACGTTCTTCTGCTTCTTTAAAGTACAAACGAGACCTCTGCCATCACCTTTTTCCGAGTGCCCTCTGTTTCTCGCAGAAATGCGACGAGGGGTCAAGCCAAAGGTCACTGCTGTGTGTCTTTTTCGAGTGCAAGAAAAGTGATAGTTTGATCTGCCCGATCACAAAATGATCAATTTAACACTTTTCAGAACAGCCAAATGCCATAAAATGTTGAAGCAAAGATGAAACCTGTTGCTCCTCATATTCAGGCTTAGTGTCAAATTGACATTGTTGTGATCATGACGTGCAGGGAGATAATCTTCAACATTCAAAAGGCCTCTTGGACCCTCCTGACACAGTCACTACATCACGTTGTTCTCCTCACAAAGGACACTCATTTAGACGCAAGGCAATTAACTTGCTTTTCTGTCAGCCTCCCCCCCATCCCAGCACCACATACAGTGAGACGCTGACAGGTCTTGTTGTTTAATGGAGGGGGTGGGAGAAGGAGGAGGTGCGGAAATCGGAGGGTGGTCATGTTGTCGCCTTATTGATCTAATAATTTATGGTGCTACTAAACCATCCGGGGCCCACAGGGATGAAACAAGGCATGAAAATTGGTCAATTGGGCTGAAGTTAGTGGCACTCTGGCTAATCGCAGATGGGGAGAAACAACAACTAATGGTGTGTCGGAATACAGAGCCCCGTAAAAGTACGTTTACCTCTTGAACTCTTGTTACTTTTGTCACGTTGCAACCACAAACATTAACGAATGTATTTTGGGGGAATATAACATAAATTAGCAGAGTTTTTCACAGGCAGACTGACATTTTTACTTGTGTTTTTCTTTTGCTTGTTTTTGCAGCTGAATGAGGAAGGAATCTGTGGTCATCTGTCCACAGATTCTCATTTAGATTTAACTCTGGAATTTGACTAGGCCATTGTAACACTAATAGGACTTTTCTAAGCCCTAAGACTGAAGCTCTGGTTGTATGTTTTGCAGCCTGTAGCAGCTTTTCTTCCAT
Source organism: Poecilia picta (assembly GCA_033032245.1). NCBI lineage: Eukaryota > Metazoa > Chordata > Actinopteri > Cyprinodontiformes > Poeciliidae > Poecilia > Poecilia picta. The sequence continues at coordinate 17,446,784 of CM065360.1, forward strand.
CCGTCCTCTCAAAAATTTGAATGAGCCTGCTCAAGAAAAACATTTCCCACAGCATGATGCACCCACCACCATGTTTCACAGTGGGCATTTTGTGTCCAGGGTATTAAAAGTTAACATTTTGGCTCTGTCTGACCAGAGCACCGTTATCCACCTGTGTGGTGTTTCTGCTCCATTGCTGGTGGAAAACTACAAACATGATTCTCACTGCTTTCATTAACTAATAGCTTCCTTCTTCCCACTCTTCTACTTTAGCAAGATTTATTAAATATGTGGCTAAAAACTGCCCTGTCGCCAGATTGTCCTACTTGATCCATGTTTCTCTGTGGCTTCTCCAAAAATATTCTCCAGTGTCTTGACTGCTTAACCGGATAATATTTATACTTTCTTTGTTCTGTATGTCAGGTTATGCACAGGTCATTTCCACATTAGGCAGATAAAGGCAAGAAAAGGCTTATTTGAATAGAACCATTCAGACAAAAGGGATACAGATCAAAAGACAAACAAAGCATCAAATAAAAGCAAGAAAATGTGCTGCCTTGTGGCAAAAAGGATGGAAATATTAGCATGACAACATTTAACATCAGGTAACTTCTGGAGGCAATTGATTCTATCATATTTAAGGATTAAGATGTTAAAATGCATCTATTCAGATTTTAATTTGCGAAAAATGATAAAAACCACATGGAGTATTCCTTCTTCTTTAAAATTCTGCACTTTGCATTGATCTATCACATTACATTTCTATAAAAAAAAAACATTGGGATTTGTAACTTAATTTGAGTGAATACTTGTTCAAGGCACCGGATCAGCTGCATCTTCTGAAGTCACTGCTGTTTGTTTCAGGATGCTCCCCCTCAGTACTACAGCAGCAGACAGACTCTGGTTGGATCTCATTGTTTGGAGCAGATTCACGTTCCTGAGGACAACGTTACCCAGGTAACCTCACTTCTGTGTGCGCATCATTTCTACTAAAAACAATCCTCTGCTGAAATCACTTCTTTGGACTCGGTGCGTTTCATTTTAAAGTCATTGTTTTTGCCTCAAGTGTCCAGTGTCCTCTGTGCCTCTCAGCTGCCGGGTGAGCTGTTCTACGTGGGCCTGCCCTCCAGCTACAGCCTGCCCGCCCTGGGGTCCACCCTGCCAAGACTCCCCTCCTACGAGAGCGTCCGAAAGAAGGACCGCCAGCGGCAGATCCACATGATGATCGCAGACCGTTTCGGCCTCAATGGGCCCATTGTTACTGAGGTAGGGTGAATTACCGTATTTTCCGGACTATAGAGCGCACCATAATCCTCACCTACAAATTTTTTTGATAAAAACAGGAAACCCACCGCTCTCAGTTTTCCGTAGGGATCCAGTAGAGGGCTGCATCCTAATAAATCTGCTGGATATATTAAGGACTCAGCCCTTTGTCTCCAACGCTGAACCATGCTTTCGTTCACGCTGAGCTTATGTGCAGCGACTCTATTTCCCTCCTGTACAGCCAGATCAACAGCCCTCAACTTAAAAGCTGCATCATATGAGTTTGAAAACATTTCTCTGTAGTGCCTGCTGCTAGCTTGGGCTTGTTGTAAACGTAGACATCAATATGGTTGTAAAAATGAAAATTAGCGTTTTCTTCTTTGATTTACAATTTTAACTTTGAATGATTCACTTCCTGTTAAAGAGCCCCCTGGTGGTTGAAGAAAAATCCACAGAAAAGCTGCACATGGGCCATAGACCGCATGGTTCAAAGCGTGAGAAAAATGCTGTGGCTTATAGTCCAAAAAATATGGTAGCATTGCCGCAGCATCCGATACAGTCACGGATCCCGTGATGATGAAGCCCTTCAGAGACTGCTGTCGAGCTTTGTTTTTTAATGGGATCTGGAGACAGTTGTCACTTCAGTCATGCAAGGTCAGCTCAATGTGTGGCTTAGCACTAAATAAAGATAAATTAAGGTACGTTTTTATCTGTCGCTGTTTCACTGACAGACAGTTCTGCAAGACATTAGACAGCAGTCGCTCCGGGGTAATCAGGAAGCACGATCAGAGCCTCTGCATTGGGCTCCCGCTTTTAACATTTTACCTTGTTGATCTATGGCTGAGCTTTGGGTTCGCACAACGCTCCAGCAGACAAGGTAATGAGAAAAAGGCACATCGAACATAATTAGAGGCCGCATCCATGAGTGCAAACAGTGGCCAAGAAAGCAGCTTTGTACTCCTGTCGTCTGCCCTCCTTTTTCTTAATCAGACATGACACACACAAACCACACACGCATGAAAGCGAGCTTGCACCCACTGCTTTTTGCCCATCACAGCAGTGGTCAATAAGGAAGCAAATATCCCTCTCGCCTCCTCCCCTTTCTGGGCTGAACGTGAGCGAGAGCTCAGATAGTGGTGCCCGCTCGTTGTCCCCCATCTGTCCTGCAGCCTGAGGCAGGACGGCATGGAAACATTTGCAGTCTGGTGCTTGAGTGTGGTGTGAGACAGAGTGCAGGGTGCAGGGTTGTTCGTGTTGCCTGAGGGTCCCAGAGCAATTAAAAGATAAGAGAACCCAGCAAGGCAGCGTGGATCTGCTCGATTTTATCAAGCAGATAATGAAGGGAAAAAAACACGTTCCAGCCAGCTGGAGTGGGACTGGATTAATTGGTAATGTAAATACAAACATGTTCCTTTTATTCTTTAAAAATAGGCTTCAAGCCCTGCAGACACAGGATGTTCTCTAACTCCCCACTAACATGCAATACAGGAATTTAATCAGGAAACCTGATTGGGTCCGGCAGCTGTATTTGGTCTGTCCTTTTCATGTCCATGAATATAACTTTATTGGCACAAAGCAATGAAGATGATAGAGAAAGCAAAGTTATGTGGACACAATTTAACCCTAAGCCAACTATGAAAACCACAGTCTAAACTTTCACTAGAAATGTGGATCTCAGATGACTCCTGCATGTCAGTGTTTTGTATAACATACAAATGCAGTGGATGAAGTAGCTCAAAATCCCACTATTTTACTGACTCGGTTTTTTTACTAATTGGACTTGAGTCTAGATTAATTTGGTTTTATCTGCAACAGTCTACTCAATGGGAGTTAAAATTTCTTAAAAACAAATTAGCATTTCGGTCGAATCAAAACTCAAGGCAAACACGTGTTTATAAATGTGTCTGTTTAAGCCATTGTTAAAACAAATCCCAAATATTTTCTGTGAAAAGTAACCAAAATCTATCACCTATTACCTTAACAGTTGCTATTTGGAGAAACAAGACTATGACCCCCTCTGTCATTTGTGATCCATACAGTCTCCTCCGTCGTACGAAGAGAGCATCCGCCAGTCTGTGGAGCTGCAGTGCGACATCCTGCCATCTGACCTGGATGTTCCCTTTCCTCAGAGAGCTTACATGAGCGTGAGCCCAGGTTACACCACAGACAGCACCGTTCTACCTCCTGTATGATGCCGACAAGCCCTCAAGCTGGAGAAAGGCTGTGAAGGGAAGCTGTACCTCAGTTTCTAAAAGAGTTCAACAAAACCTTCTGATCCAGATACCTCAAACTGAGCCAAACACCCAACCCAAAGAGGAGCTGCATCCAGTCTAATCAGAGGCACATATGAATACTTCAAAAAACTGAACATTCAAAAACCAAGGTGGCTGGGACATCTTAACAAAGGAAACTGACCAGAACAAACGAACACATTAATGACAGTAATAGTGGGTGCGGTTCTGCTCATAATTATTTTATTTTTTAGGGGGTTTTTTTATCATAAAGAATAAAGTGAAAATACATGGTATGTTTTTTTTATTTAGATCTGCAGTAAAGCAGATATTTGTTTGTGTAGCCAACCACCAAAGAGGGAGACAAAAGGTGCCAAACACACAGTTATTTTCATTTTTAAGAAAGTTAAGCTAAATGCTCACAAAACACCATGTTCTCTATAAAAGAGGAAGGAACAACTCAAGCCTAGAGAACAAATGAACAAGTAGCTAGTTTTGCAAAACTCAATAAAACACAACTTAAAATAACAGTCTGGGAATCATCCTCCATAGTCACCAATCAAATAGTATGTTTTACAGAGGGAAACAAAAGTAAATAAATGCAAAATACGATATGAGCAAATTTCCCACTGTGCAAAAATATCAGTTTTTATTGTGTTCATTTACCTCAGTGTGCGTTCTTGACTCGGTTTAATCTTGAACTCGTCCTGTACCGTATTTATTGAAGAACAATAATTTCTCTCGTGTCTCTATTTTGTGGAAACGCAAGAAATAAACAGTTTTACTATTTTGTTGATGGGCTGTCATAATTTAAGTTTCATATGATTAACAGAGAATAAAGACAACCCATTTGGACAACAAAGCCGCTGTGTAAGGGGATTTGTCTGTACATGTGTGAGACTTTAAAAGGAGGAGAACGTTTTAAACAAACTGAACGGAGATTCTCAGAGGAAAAAAAAACACGTAAATTGTTTTGCTCCGATCATGAAGACTTCTCTTGTGATGTGGACGGGTCACAAAATAATTGCTTTGTGTTTTGTTGCTCAACATTAATAGATGACATTTGGCTTCAATTGTAATGAAAATTCAATCCAATTCCCCAAAACACATTGATAGGAACTCTACATTTATTATTTAATGGTGAACTTTTCCTGTTGCATCAACAAATTTCTTTTTTGCTATTTTATTGGGATCTTATATGATCAGCAGAAATAGAGCTTTACTGTGAAATTGTAGGAAAACGATAAAAGGTTCTGAAAAATCCTTGCAGATAAAAATCTGATAAGTGTGGCACACACTTCTTTCAGCCCCGTTTACATTTTTTCCTATAAAGCAATGATGCAATTGATTATAGCTCAACTAAAAGAAAAAAAAAATCACATGTGAGTTTATTTTAATATCCAGTTGCATGGAATAAAGAAGAGTTGACGCAAATTTCAGATCTGCAAAGCCAGTAGCAGACTTTCAGCTTTAATTGGACCGAAAGGTCCAATTAAAAAACGTATTTGCTGACAATTCAGATCTCACAAAAACACACACCAAAATGTTCAGATTTTCATTTGTAGGAAAATTTGAGAAGCATGTATCATAGTCTGTCCATTTTACAGTCTGTCACATAAAACCCCAACAAAACACATTGACGTTTGTAGTTAAAACTAAAAAAATGCAGAAAGATATGGATATTTTAATGTGCATTTAAACATAATCAAATTGACAACACTTGCACAACAAACTAAGTTGTTTATAAAAATGCTTAAAATAGTAATAAAAGACACTGTTTTCTGTTATGATGTTTTCAACTCAACATCAACTGAAATAGCCATCAAAATCAAATAAATAAACATCATTTACTCGCTCCCAGGGTTTTAAATAACTAGCAATGATGTATGGATTAAAAGTTGTTTTATCCAGCTCCTTACGCTGAGTGGACAACAGTATTATTATTTCTCCAGCGTGACTCAGCGCTGTGCCAATTGGACAGTCGCTTGCGTCACTCACGGAGAAAACCGAACTTCCCCGAACCACCGACTGCCAGTTTGGTACGTAAACAAGGTCAGACTCTGCAGCTCACAGACTAGACTTCTTCCCGAGCCGAACTCTCCTGCTTTTTTTTTTTATTACTTTTTAAAACCAAGAAGAGACCCAACAAAAATCTCCAAAAACCTCAATTTTAAGGTAAGCTGCGCTTCAGCGATGCGGAAAAACCAAAGAGGTTTATCTGCATGACGCACTGCAGGGGTGAAATTGTGTGGAGCTGCCTGAAAGGGGAAAAAACGCGTTTAACGGGAATCTATGCTAGTGGGAAAACGAAATAAGTTTGCAGTGTAGAGAGCTGCTGACGCTTCGGTGCAGATCTGCTGCAAAGTCGCTCTGCGGTTCTGTATTTACTTCTTGCGCAGTCATCAGCTGACCTCAAACTGGGTCGGGGCTGAAACTGCGTGGTCATGCTCTCCTACAGTGTGAATAAGATCACCGGACGCATTTAAATCAAAAACCGGTATGTTTCTTATTCCGCGTGAACCGTCACTTATTCTGAAATGAAATGTTTAATTTTAAAAAAAGAAGCGTCATTCAACCCTAACGTAGACAATTTTTTTTATTTTCAGGTTTTGTTGTTGCATCTTAATAATTGAGCATGAGGCTGGACTAAGGGAGCTGCAATGATGGCTTTCTGATGCACAATCTGACTGCTTTGTGTTGCTCTGCAGATTGTAGGAGAATGTGAGTGTGGCATAAACAGAGAAGGTGTAAGGATTTCAGACAGAGAGAGAGAGAACCTTAACGAGGACACAACCAGGACAGGCCCGACGTATAAGCGAACTTTGCACTGCTTTGGGGTTCTGGAAGAGAACAGATTGACACATTCAGCAATTATACACATTGTTAGAAAAACTTGAATAGTTTGAAAGTTATAGCAAACGGAGGGAAACTGGTAAGAAAAAAACAAATCCTGAGTTTTCCACACTGGTTGATTATTGTTTCTGGCTTGATAACTTATTTTTCCGAACTAATTGCACTTCCTTGACTTTGTTTATGTTGCAGAGGTGCTCTGAGGCATTGTTGTTGTGATCACGCTGTGTAGAAAGGTGAAGTTTCCATCACGTGTCACGAGCTCCATGCTGATGTTTTGGCTGTAAACATCAGTTAACCTCTTGCACAAAGTCCACCTCCTTCAAAGAAGCATTCCTGTTTTGATCTTTCCGTGAAGAATTAATTCTGTTATGAGGAGAAACACACACACACACACAAAAAGTATTTCAGGGTTAGGGTTTCACTTCAGATGTGATGAGTAAACTGGCTTCAAGCTGTTCAAACCATTCAGATTTTTAACATTCCCTTAAAAACTGGTTATCCTTCATGTCAGGGCAACAGCACAGGCTGGAAAAACAATAAATAAAAGAGGTCGTGTTTGTTTTTATTACACCTACCCGTGATGCTTTCGGGAAGCAGTATTTACCTGAATCTGTCATTTACAGGACACGGGCACAGACGGCAGCCAAGATGATGCAGTGTTTTCACTTCATGGTCGAGCCGGCCAAAAATCTGACAGCCAAGATTAAGGTCAGGGTTGTTTTCTTCAACATGTTTAATGTTCAAACTTTTTTAAAATTTTTTTAAGGTCACATTGTTACTTAAGTAGATGATTCATTTGAAAACATTGCTATCATGGCCATCTAGGATGCGCACCTTGCTTTTATTTTGCAGAAAAGAGCCAGTTGGACGTTTCTGCTAACACCATTAGAGCCTTGATGTGCATTTTGATCAGGCAGTGCAACTGCCTCCTCTCCAGATTGACATTATTACTGTCTAAAGCACTTCTGGACGAGCACTGGTATCCTCAGTGTGGGTCTTGAGGCCTCTCTCTATTCCAATGAATATCTAACAGAAACCCTTTTGTTTGTGCTTTTTTCTTTTTTCTTTTTTTTTCCCCTGACAGGAGTCAAACAAGAGAGCAAAGAGAGAGAAGAAGGAGCCTCTGGATGAGGATCAGCTGTTTGTGGTGGAGCTGGCTAAAGACCTGAGCCGGGTCTGCCAGGTACAGCTTCAACTTGAAAGAAGCATATTTGCAAAAGCAATCTAGAGTATTTTTTCCCCTCAACTTCTCAGAACATTTCATCTATCTCAGCTGGGTGTTTTTAAATTTGTGTTTTCTTTTGTTTCGTTTACTTTCTTATTCTGTAACATCACACGGCACTACACAGCTAATTGATTCATAGTCCAACAGGAAAGCTGGCGCTCAAAATAATTACGTTTTTCTGAATAAGAGAATTATCTGCTGTCTTTCACTCTTGTGTTTTTTTTCTCTCTTTTTTATTGTTCATCCCTGCAGAGGTCAGAAGTCCTGGAGCACGTCTGTAACCAAGATGACACTTGGTCGTCTCCTCTCTGCCAGCTCTTCGTCCTGCAATCGGCATCCATGCTGGAGAACAAGGTGCAAAGCCAAGATACAAAAAACCCCCTCAAACAACGACAACATATCACTTATTTAAAAAAATGACAGCGGTATGAAAGCTATAGTGTGTACCCTAAGGTGAATTTCTGTGTGCAGAAGACACTGATGCAGACTGATGGCTGGCCAGAGATGGACGAGGGCAAGCAGCCTGATCTGATTAACGGACAGGATCTGGAGTGGGCCAAAGCTGTCATCCTTAACTGGATCAAAGACCTGAGGGCCCAGCCTGAGGTGGGAAGCTTAAGTATGCAACTAAAGCCTTCCCGTTGTACCGGACCTTCAAAATAAAAGCTGTTCTTTCTAATAAATGCGCAGCAAAGCGTGTGGCCCGGAGAACCAGTCGCCAAGATCCTGGAGGACCTCCAGTCAGCCTGGCGCTGGGGGCGTGCGCCCAATCTCCTGACCGCTATGGAGTTGGTTCTGTGGACTTTAGCGTCTCAGCGACCTGACAAGGTAGCAGCTTGTGTTGTGAATCACAGAGTATACTGAACATTTTCTGGGACAAAAATTCAACAACACCCGCACACCCCCTGTTTTTTGTTTGATTTTTGTTTTGTTTTTGCAGAACACCATCCCACAGCAGTGGCTTTTGTGGAAGCAGAGAACTCACAAGATTGGTTCGTATTTCACTCCAGGATTCATTCTGATGCGGTTTAATGAAACGCAATGTTCGTTTTCAACGGTTTCATCGTTTTTCTTTCAGGTGCCATATCCTACGTTCCTCAGCCAGGTAAATGAGACCAAGAATATCAAAGTACACACTTTGAAATTTGTCTGGCAAATCTCTTCAAGGCGTAAATCGAAACAGCTTAAATTTATAGATTTGATTCGATAAGTTACAGATTATTTAATAGAAACAATTTCAAAGGAACACAGGAGTTATATTGCCATTAAAGTACAAGTAAGATGAAAATATTGTTTTGCTCCAAAAAGATCTGGAAAAAACATACATGATTTACATCAGAAACATTGCTTACATGTAGAAATATCTGTGAAATATTGCTACTTACAGCATCTAGCACTCTTATCGGCACTCTAACATAGAAATTTAATACAGATTCAACTTTATTGCATGAACATGATCCAACAGTAACATAAATAAATATTAATTTGTGCTCATTCATTCAAAGGAGGAAAAACAACCCATGTCAGAAGTGCCCTGTCTGTGTACTGATGTTTAAAACCGGTTAATTAGGCAGCGAAATAGAAATGAGAGTTTTTCCTATGTGAGAATTATTTTCTTAATCCTCCCAAGTCTTTATACCACAACGAAAGAACAGACGACCGTGATCTCAAGAGATCTCTTTAGCTTGTTTAAAAGATCTCTCTCGTCCCTTAGGGGCCCTGCTACACTGGTCTTTTGTGTTTTCGAAGCAGCTAATTAGATGAATTTTAGTGTTTTCCAGAAATGTTCCTCACATTTATCAGTTGCAAATAAAAGTTCTGTTTATGCTGACATAAATCTTCTTTTTTTATTATTGTTATTGTTCCTGTAGTGTGGGACTGGATTGGAGATGCTGCAGGTACTTGAACACGTTTCCTGGAAATATATTGGTCAGTTTTCTGAGTCGTCTATGATATTCAAACCGTCTTCCTTCCCCCCAAAGTGGAGGTGACTCTGGATCTGGACACGGCCAACCCAGACCTGCTCATCTCTGCCGACGAGAAGAGGATGCGCTGCGGCTTCGAGCGGAAGGAGGTTCCCAACTACCACCAGCGCTTCGACGGGTGGTGGTGCGCCGTCGGCGTGCACGGCCTGGGCTCCGGCCGCCACTACTGGGAGGCGGAGGTGGGTGAGCGCGACTGGCGGCTGGGCGTGGCCAAAGAGTCGGCGCTGAGGAAGGGCTTCAAGTCGCTGAACACTGACACCGGGTACATGACCCTGCGGCTGGAGAGGGGCACCGAGTTTAAAGCCCTGACGGTCCCCTTCACCGCCTTGCCGCCGGGCCTGATCCCCCGTAAGGTGGGCATCTACCTCGACTATGACAACGGTCAGCTGTCCTTCTATGACGTGGACAAACACTTGCACATCTTCACCTACAACGAGACCTTCACCGAGAGGCTGTTCCCGTTGTTTGGTACAGTGGAGATTGTTAGGGATCTGGTGATCCGGTCTCCAGCACCTAAGACCCACTGTCTCTGCCCCACATCCTGCCTGTGGGCCTAGGTTCCTCCACCACCACCCACCAGTCAGGTTTTCCTGTATGAGCCAGTAAAGTTAGAGTATGAACCCAGAATAGCGGTGCAATCCTGATATAAATGACCACTCTGTATGCTGCTTCTGCTTTAATGTGACTTCTGCTGCTATTTTCTCACAATAGAGTTAGAGCACCACCCTCTGGTCTTTTGTGTTTTCAGACATTTGAGCAGAAACTCCAATGTAAAAAAAAAATCTGTATTGTGCAATACTAATATGATAACAACAAAGCACTTCTGTGAATAAAGAATAAACCAAATTCAGTTTTAATTGCGCTGTTTATTTATCTTTTAAGACCTAAAAAAAGATCTTTAAATTATTGAATTTATTTATTTTAGCCACTGTTGGTTAACATTTCCAGGCTGCACAGTGGCACAGCCTGTACAGCCTGTCAGGTTTGATTCCCAGTCTTTCTACATGGAGTTTGCATGTTCTCCCTGTGCATTGCGTGGGTTTTCTCCGGGTACTCCGGTTTCCTCCCACAGTCCAAAAATATGACTGTCAGGTTGATTGGCCTCTCCAAATTGCCCCTAGATGTGAGTGTGTGTGTGTACGGTTGTTTATCCTGTGTGTCTCTGTGGTGCCCTGCGACAGACTGGTGACCTATCCAGGGTGACCCTGCTTCTTGCCCAGAGCGTTAGCTGGAGATAGACACCAGCAACCCTCCCGACCCCACTGAGGTACAAGGGTGTAAAGAAAATGGATGGATGGTTACTGTTTTCTTCTCGTATTCTTTTGATCTGATCACATCATCTTCTGATATAACATCAGTCATCAAAATTATCTAGGAAAAATAAAAAACTAGCATCATATTCATGAAGAGTACAAGTCTATCTACAATATTAATATTGCCCAATCTTGTCAATAATATAACTTGAAAACTGATGGTTTTCAAGTTAGTTAATTAGTTAGGTAGAAACTCTTGTTAGATAACAAGTTTCTTTCAATCAAACATCCTGAAATTTGGTACTGGCATTAATTTTTTTGCCCAAAAGATGGTTGTGTCTGCAAATACCAGTAGATCAGCAGTTCCAGTCAGAGATAAACTTGCCAGGTACCAACAGTGCTCGCCTTCCTCATTCTAAAATACACATTTAAAACGGGGAAGACACAAATTTTCTAATATTGTGCAGCCACAGTAGAGCATGAGTCAAGCCTTATTATAATTTCCACATGTGGCATTTTGACTTTTGAGAATTTTAAGTCTAATGAACAATCACAGTTTACTCTAACTATGCTTTGTACAAAATAGACCTTTTGCCATTTAGAAATTAACAGACTGTAAGTGATTACTGAAGTATTTCATCATCTACAATTTACACTAAGCTCAACTTGTTTTAAAATTGAAATACTTACACCAAATAAAGCCGATTTTTTAAAGAATTCATCCCAATGTAGTATAAAGCTATGGAGTTAGATATAAAGCTGCCTTCATTCATTTTTTATTAATGTTGAAGTGCAGCAAACAGCAAGCTAAAAATCACAGCAAGTCTTTCTTTATTTTTTTTTATTTTATTTATGTATTTTCTTATGAATGTACAACAAATTCGTGCAATAGGAAGCAAAGGTCAAGAATGAAGACAGGTAATTAAAATTTCAGGCTAAAAACACAACATATGTCTTAGCAGGTACACCCAGCTGGACCAATCAGAGCTCGAGTTCACTGTTACCAAATATATCACAGCTGACTTTTTCTTTATTTTCGGTTAAAGTTGAAAATAATCAAAGTAAATGGCAGCAATAATATATAATATAAGTAATAAAAGTAATGGCACAATATAAGTACAACGAGAACAGATAATTATTATTACTTTTATTTCCTCGTCTTTTTTTCCGACTCAAATGACGTAATAGGTGTGCGACGACGAGAGAGACTTGTCCGTTGTCGGACGAAGGATGTCAACAAGTTTAAAACAGGCTTTAAAATCTCACTTCGGCTTCGACGGCTTTAGGTCTAAACTTCAGGAAGATGTTGTTAAGGCTGTCGTTAGTGGTAAGTCAAAAACAGCGTGGTTAATTCATATTTTCTTCCTAGTTTTCGTCTTCTCTCTGCCCTAGCAACAGAGTAGCAGCAGTGCTATCCCATTCAGTACATGTAACATATGAAGCAGGCTACGAAAGGAAGTCAAACTATCTTTCATTGTTAAAAATGTGACTTTTTTTTGTCTTGTTTTAGGTCAGAGGGATGTGTTCGTGTGCATGCCAACCGGAGCAGGGAAGTCTCTGTGCTATCAGTTGCCTGCAGTGCTGGCTGAGGGTATTACTCTGGTTATATCCCCGCTAATCGCTCTCATTCAGGTCAGACTCTTTCCTCTCCTCATGCTGACTCTGTGGAATTTAAAAACAGAAGAAAACATCATCAAGTTTCTGTAAATGCAATCACACAACAGAAACAGTACTACAGATTGTTATTGCTGTTGTACTTTCTGAAATGCCTCTTTAAGAGGAAGAATAGAGTTCGATCATACACAGTCTTGCTGATCATCTTTTTGATCAACACTTTATCGACAATATAATATCGACTGCAGTCTAAAACCCACTTCTAACCATAAAGGTTTACTTTACAATAAAATAGTTTGTCTATTTTATTGTGTGCGCAGTAATTTTGGTAGGTTGATAGTTTAAGATGATAGGTATTTTCTCAACCTTCATGAAAAGAACCACAGACAACGTATATGAGTTTTCAACCCAGAAAGGAGGAATCGCAGCGTACAGCTCCTGCCAGCCATTCACCGCCGGTTCTGATAACTTTCAGTTCGGCCTTTTATTTTCACAGAAAGGAGAGATAAGGAGGTTCTGTCTCTGCACACAGGTCATCAAGTCTTTTTCTCATGAGAGCGATTTCTCACAGGAACATTCTGTTGTTAGAGATGATCATGCTACAGAGACATTCTGTAAATTGTGGGTCACAAAGTGTCAACATAGCAGTGATTCAGAGACAGTAGCAAACTAAGAATCAGTAACGCAAAACTACTAATGTAAGAGTGATGACAACAGGAGGGAGATCCTGTTTTATCGTTCTTGCGTATAAGTGGGAATTACCTAAAATCAAAGAAAAGGAAAAGAAATAGAACAATAGAATGCAAAAGTCTGTTTTTGTTGTTTTTTTAGTCTAAGGAATACAATCACATGCTATAAAAAGAAATGTAATGTATAAAGGAATATCATCATGTGAGCCTCAGTTCAGGTCATCTTCATCTATCTGGAATGGTATGTAGTCCTGATCGGTGTCTGAAGTTACCCTGACCAGCTGATGGCTGATCACAGCAGCGTTAAACGTCTTTGGCATCATGCTACAATGTGCCACCAAGGTCCTGAGGCGAGTCAGGAAAGAAAGTCAAAAGGAAGTGACTGTTTTCTTGGATTTTCTGTTATTTAGTCACAGCGCAGTGGTTCAACTTTTTCTGTAAAGCCTCTCAAACTAGAAAGGATATCCCTGTTAAAATAACTACCTTTTTGACATTGAAGAATACAATTGGAAGGATTTTTTTTCTTATTAAAAAAACAAAACTATACATTTTTCTTTAGTAGAAATCACATTAGACTAGACAGTACCCACTTTAGCTGATATAGTTCTTCAAAGCTATTAGATTGTCCACACAGACATTCAGGCAACCACACAGATTTTCTTAAGACAACCAGGTCATTCAATTATCCAACAAAATTAGCTCATCTTTTTCAATGTTAAGATAACCACAGATTAAATTGATAGTGTCGATGTGGGGTTTTGTTTCACATTACACACTGAACTGCATGATATTCTCCAGGACCAAGTGAATCACCTGAAGGAGCTCAACATCGCCGCCTGCTCCATCAACTCCAAGCTTCCGGTGGGCGAGCGCCGTCTGATCCTCGCTGACCTGGGGAGCGAGCGGCCCAAACTGAAGCTGCTCTACATCACCCCAGAGATGGTGGCCTCGCCCTCTTTCCAGCCCTGCCTGACGGGCCTGTGTTCCCGCGGCCTGCTGTCCTACCTGGCTGTGGACGAGGCTCACTGCGTCTCCCAGTGGGGCCACGACTTTAGACCAGACTATCTCAAACTGGGCGAGCTGCGGGCTCGCATACCGGGTGTTCCCTGTTTGGCGCTGACGGCAACAGCTCCCAAGAACGTTCAAGAAGACATCGTTCAGTCGCTTAGGCTGCGCTGTCCGATGTCTTTCGTCACGCCCGTCTTCCGCAGCAACCTTCACTACGACGTGATCTTCAGGGATCTGCTGCCGAACCCTTATGCTCACCTCCATGCCTTCATCAAAAAAGCTCTGGCTATGCACAGTGGATCTGCTGAACAGGTTTGTGAAATAGAGCCTTGAGTGATTGTATTAACATATTGCACAAACCTGGTGTTATTTACCTCTGTGGTAATGATGTGAAGCAGCTTTGGAGTCTTTTGGTTCACGTTGGACCTTTATGTCTCCCACTTAATTTGAAACTTGTTTTGAATATTCTTATTTAATAAAGAGAGACGCGCTGAACCAGTCAGAGAAATGCGCATTTGCCTTTTAGTTATTTTAGTAGAAAACAAAGTGAACAGTGACTCTCAGAGATCAAGCTAGAGAGAGAAACTTAAAACCATTCAATTCTATTTAACATGTCTTCAGTCACGTACACACAGTACCTCCCGTTCAGCTACCTCTTCTTGGGGAGTTTTTCTCTCGTGCGCATGACAAAAAAATCTCAGTTTGCTCATCTCCGGGTCTGCAGCTGCGGCCTTCCTTGTTATCAGTTCAGTTTCAACCAGTAAATCAGCCAAAGTTTTTAAGTCTTGATTGGTGAAGACAGAAACTCTCTAAAGCTTTTTGGCAGAAACAGACACATGTAATATGTTTTAACTCTGTTGTCCAGAGTTAAAGCAATAATATGCCACAACTCCTAATTGATGAGCAAATTTTCTGTCTATATGTATTTAAATCAGATACAAATTAGTCAATTCATACATTCTGAGTTTTTGTTTTTATCCACTGTTTGTGTTCAGGGCTGTGGGATTGTTTACTGTCGAACCCGGGACGGCTGTGAAACGGTTGCTTACCAGCTGAACAAGCTTGGAGTCGTAGCGAAGGCTTATCACGCAGGTAGGATGTTTAAACATGTCCGAGGTTTTTAAACCCCACATGCATCCTGGGTTTCAAGTGACAAGACTCTGGATTTTTGTAGGTATGAAGGCAGCAGATCGCACAGCGGCGCAGAACGAGTGGATGCAGGGGAAGGTGCTGGTTATTGTTGCAACCATCAGCTTTGGCATGGGAGTGGACAAAGCCAACGTCAGGTAAGGGAGCAGATATCCTGCTTTTGTTTTTTCCTGTTCTCTTATTTTTATTTTTACTCACGTGCTGCTGACGTCGTTGCAGATTTGTCGCACACTGGAACCTCGCAAAGTCTCTGGCGGGTTTCTACCAAGAGTCCGGACGAGCAGGTAGAGACGGTCTGCCCTCGTTGTGTCGCACCTATTACAGTCGGAAGGATAAGGAGCAGCTAAACTTCCTCATTCGGCAGGAAGTCACCCGGAGACAGGTCGGATTAGCGGCAGAAGAGCGTTAGAAAGATGAAACCTTAACACCACAACATTTTCCTGAAGGTTTTTTAAATTTCTTTTAGGAGAAACGAGGCTCTTTTAAGGAGACTGACAAAGCAGCGCTCACGGATTTGGAAGCCATGGTTTTGTTTTGTGAGCATGAAGGGTGAGAGACACACATCTTTTAGAAACAACATTTTTATTGTATAAAAAATCACTTCACTACATTACGATGCAGTAAAAATCTCATGTCAGTATACTTGAGCTCACTCGACAGTTTCAGATATAAACATTATTCCCTTCTTTGAATATCCAATTTTAAATTTCTGAACAACCGGGGGCAGACTTGCCCTTCTGTTCCCTGGGTTCAATGAACACTTTAACAGGCAAATTTATTGTAGAGGCAAATCGCCTAAAAGTCTCAGAAATATGAAACACAGTTAAATTTACAGCTGTGCCTTAGCCGTTTTTATTTTTTAATGCAATTTTGAGCCACAAGGGAGAGACTTTCATTGTTTGTAGTTGTATTTGTTTACACTAATGATTCACTGATTATTGAGAGTAGCAGATGTCATGTCTGAGACAGAATGGATGCGTCAGTGTTTAGGTTTAATTGCATAACATTTTTGAGTTATAGCTTTGTCAAAAAATGTTCTCCCAACACACATCTTATAAATTCCTTCACGGCGTGTTTTGTTTGCTCTAATCTGTCGCTTTCAGATGACATTTCTCCTGGTTTCCTCTTCCTCACTGGAAAAATCACCACATAAATCTTCACTTTATGAGCTTAAATTGGAACAAGAGACTTTGCTATCTGATCCTTAAACAACTTTCAGCTGTGTTCCTGTATTGTGCTTCTTTTACGTTTCTCAATTCAAACATCGAAATTAATCTATTATAATTTAAATCCTGAAAACAACAACAAAAATTTGGAAAAAACATTAGAATCTGTTTTCCTAATAGTGTATCATAACATGCAACTATTTACTTGCTTACTAAGATAAAACATCAACTTTCCATTCTAATATTCCTCACAGAAGAATGATACAATGTCAGTATAAACCATTCTCAAACAAATATGGCTTTTGCTCATCTAACACTGAGCAGCTTGTTGTTGTTTTTTTATTAAAGACCTGTAAGCCTGTTCGGTGCTGCATATTTGCTTATAAGTCAGTTGTTTCCAGCCCCACCTTCTCCTGATGGTAGATGAGCTGCTGTTGCTCCGTAGGCAGGGATGCTCCAAAGGAATGCTGCTTCTCCTGAAAGCCTGGCAGCATTAACAGGTGTGATTTGTTAGCCTAGAACGCAATCCAAGAGTTTGTTTTGTTGTGCTGTGGCACCGCCTCCTTTTATGTGCACACGCTGTGCAGCTTCTGTCTGATTTCTAAGCACAGAGGTGAGCAGATCGGCAGGAAAAACCTGCAGGAAAGTAAAAATGTTCCCTCAGACGTCGAGCTTGTCCTGTTTGGACTTACAGCAGCAGCAGCAGCGGTGGCTCACACAGGTGAGCACCATCATGAGAATCACCATAACTGTTGGAAAGTTGTATATTTTAGTATCTTTTAAAAATTCCAAGAAATGCGTTTTTTCTTTAAAAAACAAAAGGAGACATGACTCACAGATGAAGATTAGGAGGATGAAGAAGCCTCCCAGCTCCAGAGGGTGGGCACTGGGCAGACTTTGAAGCTTGAGCCAGACATTGTTCAGGAGACCCACTGTCTCCTCTCTGGCATCCATTCTGCTGAGGAGACCACAGAGCACAAAGGGCATGTCTGAGTCACATTAGTGTGTGTGTGTGTGTGTGTCTGCTGTCAGTTTCTGTATGCCGAGGAAAAGGAAACCCAGGAGTTTTACTGCCTGTGTGTCTGAAAGTGAATCTACTTCTGGGCAGATTTAAACCCATATGTAACCTGCAACACTAACCATACTCGTTGAACTTTTTTTAATATTCACAAGAAAGTTGTGTGCATTTGTGTAACCACTTTTACTCTGATACCTCCAATTAAAATCCAGTGCAACCAGTTGCCTTCAGAAGTCACCTAGATAGTTACGTGAAGAGTACTGAAACTTTTGCTCAAGCTGTAAACATTTATTTGATCACATATCACCACAGATGGCTTCTTAAAAGATTTAGACTTGAACTTTAACTAGACTATTCAGATGCATACATACATTCCTTGTAGCTTTGGCTGAATGTTCTTTTTTTATTTATTTTTTTGTTCCGCTGGAAGGTGAAACTCCACCCCAGTGGAGCAAACATAAGGCATTGTTTGCTCTGGTTTTGCTTAGAGTAACACAATAACTTGTCTACTGTTTCAGATTTTTATGCGAAGGACATTTTTAGGAGCCGTGCATGAGGTGAGGTTGCGCTCTGCTTTTGGCACCAAATTAAAAGAACGTCAAATAAAATCAAGCTGTTTGTCAGAACACATGCAGAGATTCAACAGTTAAGAATAATTTAGTAAAGTACTTTAACTATAAGTTTAGCCTTTTCCGCCTTGTAGTTTCACACTGTAATGAGCATAATGGAAGCAGATTCCAGTTGTTTACTGTTGCTGGTGCTGCCGTGTTCTTGCTGAATTGCTCACATGGGTGTGACGCTCTATTTCCTTTTGGGGTTTTAGATTTATATTGCAGTTTAAACAAAAGCTCTACAATTATTAAACCTACATCTATCGAAGAGCCTTAGCTGAGTGTTTTCCTGGCCAGGGACACGTGATCACTGAAAACACTGAGAAGCTGGTGTTGCTTAAGTGACTTTAAGCACAAACATGTGTTTCTCTGGACAGCATGTACCAAATATAATCAGAAACAGCTCCGAGCAGAGATGAGTTTACTGTAATTTTAGACTTTTTACTTACATTTTTTTAAAATACATCAAATCTGAGAAAGGAGTCAGATTTGTTCGTTTCACTCCAAACTTTTAGAGACTGGAGGAACTTTTTACTGTTTCAGTCTGAAACGCAAGTACCAGAACAGTTTATTTGCTTTTTCCAAGAAAAAAAAATGCAGGATGCTTTTGCTAATTGGGGATTAATTTCACTTAGAAACAATCTTTATGCACAAGATACTGCAGTAAATAAGTGATTTCCATGTAATTTGATGCATTCTACTCTGACTTTCTAGCATATATTTATAATTAAATCCTTATTTTTAGGACATTTTTCAAACTTTTTCACAGTTGTTGCTATTTTTTAAGTCATATTGGTGCTGAGAAGGACTGAAAGACACCTACCTGTGAGAGTCTCTTCAGTTTTCCCACACTTAGTCAAGCCCACACTGAGTGTCAGAAGTTTCTGAGCGAACAGAAGAGGAGGAGGACAGGGTGGAGTCCGTGTGAGCCTGCTACAGTGTATTCCCAGGAGCAGTTCCCTGCAGAGGGTTTTGTTTGACAGAACTAGTTTGTTGGTTTGTTGCTGTGTGACGCTGCTGCAGGTCCTAAAGTAGGACGGAAAGTCATCTTATACTTTTGCTCTTGAGTTCTTCCTCTTGCTGCCTCGCCTATCTCAGAGGCTGCAGTTTTCTCTTTGACAGTCCTGTCTGGGAGGGTCTGGTTTACTCCTCCTCTGCCTGCTCTGCTTAAGCTTCTCTGTTCACACAAAAGGAAGTGGCAGCGTTCCCGTTTCCAGCGTTGGGGTTGATGCGGCTGATTCCTAAACGGGCTCTGCGGCTGCGAGGATGTGTGGATGTTGGCGGTTATGTAACTGTGGTTCCAAAGTGAGACTGTCTGGTGTTTTTTCTAACAGACTTTATAATCTGAATTTTATGAGGGCATTTTGTGAAAGTGAGTTTTGTGATAAACTCATATTTTTTCTTTTAAAAAAGAAACTAATTATTGACTCACCTCTTTCTCTCATCTTTTATCCTCTCATCTAGGGATGCAAACAGTTAATAGACTTGCGGTTAATTGTCGATTAATGGTTTATTAGAATAAAATTGGTTCCAGTCGACTCACTAATAACACCCACTTAAGCCTTCTCTTAGTGTTGTAATATGGACGTCATCCAGATGAGGGCGCCTCTGGCCATCCCTAAGTGGAGTCAGTTGATACAGAAACAAAGATGGCGGGACCATACCAGAATGGGAAAGAGAAACGGTCCAATCAGTCTGGTTTGTGATGCAAAATGCACTTTCTGCAGTTCTGTTTAGAAATATGAACCATTTACAAGCTCCTCAAGTTCCAGTTTATGGGATTTAAGGAGATAATTTTTTTTAATTTTTACATATTTTATCCTTTTTATCTTTTATTTTTTGGTTCAGCAGCTTAGATGTTCCTGTTTATTTTTTATAAATATAAAGTTTAAAATTACTCAGCATTTAATACGGCTGACACTAACGTTAAAATGCAATTATATATTTATTTATTTAAATTAAGCATATTATAAAAAAAATTTGCAGTTCGTGTTATGTAAATAAAGTCAACCCTGTTTATACAAGAGAAAATTGCTGGTCAGTCGGAAAGCTCCATCAAATTTAGATCATTAGCTCATTAATCAATATCTCACATCCTTATTCTCATCAGATGTCGTCATGCCAACATCTCCAAGTTTTTTGGGGACAAGACGCCGAACTGCGCGGGCGCCTGCGACTTCTGCCTCAACCCCAAAGTCGTGCGGGCCCAGCTGGAGCGAGCGGCCGCCCTCAGCACCAAGACCGAAGAGGGCCAGAGTGGAGAGCCCAAAGGGCCGTTTGGGTACATGCCGGAGCAATACGAAGGAGGGAAGAAGGGCTACGGCTTCGAAAGGCAGGGCGAACGCTTGGTTACGCTTTCCGAAATGCAGTTTGAATGCGACTTGGTGTGAGGTAATGATGATGATGACGCTGCATTCTAACTCTGCAGGTTCGATGAAGGGGAGGGAGGAAGTGCTGAAGAGGAGACCAAGAAGAGGAAGAAAGAGTTTTCTGACCTCTTCAAGAAGCAGATGAATCTACGGAAGGTGACTTCTGATATTTATTGAACAATTTGATGCCTTGCTGAGTACATCGCAGTCAGACTTTTTCTATCTAAATGGGATTTTTTAAAAATGTATTCTTAAACATTAAAAATGCATAGAACATAGAATTTTGAAGCCTCTCTACCATCTGTATGCAAGCTGTTGGTGGCAAAGACTGACCATTCCTGTTGGAGTGCGTCTTGTGAAATCACTCCCACATGTTGGAGAGAGCTGGCACGACGTTCGAGTCAAACTGCTCTAAGCGGCCGCCAGCCAAACCCTTTACAGAACAACATAAACACAGGAATGTCAAGACGGTGAAAGAAAAATGAGCCGAATAAAAACCCGTACCCCTTTCTGACAGCGCAGTCTGATAGAAAAACGACTGTGATTGTATCGTTTTCACACGGCGTGGCTGAAAGACGTGTCGGTGTGAAAATGCTAACTCATGTCGATGCTTGTGTGTCTTCAGGGCTCTGACGGCCTGAGGGAGGACTTTGTTCTGCCAGGTACCGCCAACAGTGCAATAAGACACTGAGACGAGTCAAGAGGTTTATCAGTGGAGTAACAAGTCGTTCCTGTTGTGCAGATGCTGACTGTCCGCTCAGAGAGGCCAGCAGCCAGAGGATCCCCCGGCTCACGGTGAAGGTATATGACAGAACCGGAGCACATTCCTCTCCCGCATTCATTAATGAACGCTCGTTAAGTCACAGGCAGGACGCCGGTTAGCAGATGCATTTTTCCTATATTTGTCCACCATGTAGTTGCTCTTTTGATACCAGAATGTGAAATGCATACTTTTTATTTAGGTATTGCCTCACGATGGATGTTCATTTCATATGTATAGATTAAGATAGGAAGTTTAATAAACAGGTTTCCAGGGTTAATCAAAAAGTATGGAAAAAGTTCAGTTCCTTCCTGCGTTCCTTCCTCTAAGTAATACAGTAAAGAAAAGGTGAATTTTTGTTTTTACATTTTAAAAACATGCCACAAATCAGCCAGAGAACTGCAATAAGTACATTTTGACAGAACAAATGCAAAAAATTAATTTAGTAAACCTGAGTCTCATTGCAGACCAGAGAGCATTGCCTGTACCGCCTGCGAGATGCTCTGCGTGACCACCAGGGGGCAGAAGACATATTCAGGTCAGAGGATTCAGATGTTCTCAACTAGCTGAAACCCGATAGAATGAAACGTATAACATTCTTCCTTTATTTCCTTTCTGTCTCTCAGCTGCAGCAGTCTGATGTCAGCGGTGGATTTGGAGCACGATGTCTTCAAGAGCTGCAAATCCTCCAACTTGTACAAAGCTGCCATCTTGAAGAAGGTAGACTGAAAATGTCTGCGCCACAATATGAGCGATTTTAAACTAAAACCGGGCGTGTTTTTCATTTAACTCCTCTGTTGTTCTGAAGGTGTCGGAGATTACAAAATCAGCCCCTCGGATGGAAGAAGGCAGCAGCAACGACTCCAGAGAAACAGAGACGAAGTATAAACCCGATGGAAATTCCTCATGTTTATACCCAGAGGAGCTGCAGGGCTTCACCTCGGCCTCCCAGATCTACTCTGTATGAGTGGCTTTTTTTACACAAGCATCGCAGAACATCGAACACTATTTAATTCTCCTTCTTTTTACTCCAGATGAAGCGGAAAAGAGTGGGAGCGGGCCAGAGGGGCTCCTCTAACTGCTTCCAGTCCGCCAAGGACCTCCTGAATCCCGTGTCTAGCAAAGCGACGGAGAACGGGGGCTTCATCGGTGACTCCTCCGCGGAGTCAGACATCAAACGGATTAAGGTGAAAGAGACGGAGACGGCACCGTCCACCAGAACCGGAGCCGGAGCCGTCAGCCCGGCCAAAGCAGGCAGAGTCATGAGCAGGAAGCAGCAGAAGATGGCGGAAGCGGCGAAGAGTTCTCGCAACATCTCGCAGTACTTTGTGAAGAAAAAACCCGCGGAGGAAGAAGAGCTGCGCCCGGAGGAAGAGCTGCGCCCAGAGGCAGGCGGCTTGTCGTCAGAGACTCTCAGTGAGGTTTGTGAAGAGAACTCGAGGCAGGAGCTGCTTTCCCTGCCGAGTGATCCTGCGCTTGAAGAGAGCGAGGATCTGATCCTGATAGAACCTAAAAGGGAAGTCATCGTCTTATCCGACGACGAAGAGCAGGAAGCGGGAAGAGAAGCAACTTTGACTCTGGTCGAAGACATTCCTCATGAGGATACGACTACGATCACAGAGTACTTAAATTTCAGTAAACATTTCTGTCAAACTTTACTGTAAAAGTCTTTTTTACAACCTTAACTACATTTTCACCATTTTCAGACCAAACCAACCTAAAGAGGAAGAAGAAGAAGTACCTGCTAGTCCGCTTTTAGTTCAAGAGGTAGAGTGTCTTACAAAAATATTCATAACGTCTCATTATGGACACACACTTTAACATGCTTTATTGGAGATTATTGATGCTCTCAGCTGTGAAGTGGATGGAAAATGATGCGAGCTTTTACATTATTTTACCCATAAAAAACCTGAAAAGTGTGGCGTGCATTTATTTCAGCCCCCTTTTGCTTTGATACTCCTGAATAGAGTCCAATGCAACCGACTGCCTTCAGAAATGACCTTCACTGATTATTCAAACTGTGTATAAATTAACATCAGTAAAAATGCAGATGTTCTGTGAAAGCATCAGAGATTTGTTGGAGAACACGTGAAGATGAGAAAAACAGCAGACACACGAGAAATAATGTTGTCTAAACAGTTTGTACTCATTTCACTACACAAAAAAAACAACTCTTGGATTTAACTACAGAATAACTCAGGAAAAAAATGAATGAAGACGGATCAAGTTTTGACAAGTTTCATGAACTTATGAGGGAGAGCAAAGTTAAACGCTGATGCTTTGTGGAAAAAACCCCAAACTAAAACAGCAAACCAGAAAGTGATAGGCCCAAGCCAAAGAAAAACTCACTTCTAAACCAATAGACTTTATCTTGCATATAAAAAAAACATTTTACCATCTATCAAGTTAAGTAGAGAGCTATCTAACCAACTATTATTGATTAAATATTTCTCACATATTAAACCAGAACACCAGTTCCCACTCGCATCATTGCTAAGCAGAGGCTTCACCTACATTATTAAATACTCCTTAAGACAAAGGTTTGTTTGTTTAGCAGGTCAATAATGTGAGTCATTCAGCAAAAGCTAAGTATTCACTTGTTGGACCAGCCTAGTCAAAGTCCACGAAAGACTTAAACTGCTTTTTCCAGAACGGGTTTCACTTCTCCTTCTGATTCTTAGTTATGCACTGCTTCGGTTTGGTCCATGATATAAAATCTCGCTTCCTGTGCAGGATTTACGTTTTTCATTTCATTCTCGGCGATGGATGACAGCGCTCTGTGTTTGCAGGCTGCAGACGAGGCGGAAGCGGAGCAGAAGGAGACGTCTCCCGCGGCGAAGCGCAGCCGGACGTTGGGTTCCAGCAAAAGGAGAGTGACGTTCAACCCGGAGGTGCAGGAGAGGTCGCTGCCGCCGCCCGGTGACCCTGTGAAGGCCGTGACGCTGCAGGAAACGGCTAACGTTGTGGTCCATTATCTCAACCCCTATTATATTCAGGGAAAGTTTGCTACTAAGGTGTGTAGAGTTCTATATTAGCGAATTAGAACCAAGTTGAACGTGTGTTTAATAGATGTGTGAATGCTTTCGCAGGTCCTGTTTAAGTCTTTTGCGCGATACTTGTCTCACCTTCTTACAGAGGGTAAAAGTCATGAAATAAACCAAGGTACTTAAACACTTAATGCCATATGAACATTTATTTGTTTGTTTTGTCATTGACTTTTCAGTAACTATAACCTGTGCCTGCAGTTAAAGGTGAAGCCAAAGTTCTCATCAAGACGTTCTTCAGCAGAGTCCAGCGCTGCGAGAGCGAGGCCGACTGGGCGCACCTGAAGAGACCGCACAACTCCAGAGCCCCAGAGAGCAAGGACTGATGGGACGTGCAGTCCTTTTCCTGTGTCAAAGCCGTCTTTATCAGTGCCTGTCTGTATCCTGCTGTTGATCTCAGGCTTTTTATCCAAAAAGCTTAAAATGAAGGGCTTTCGCAGCTGCTTGCACGTCATGTCGACACATGAGCAATAAAGCTGACAGTCTGTCAGTGTAACAATGAGACAAGTGCTCTTAATGTTTTAGCCCCCTCGAGTCAAGTCATGCAAGGTGTCCGAGTCCGCTTGGATCAGCAACACTACAGCCTGATCCTCGACTTGAATCCAAGAAGTCGACAGGATTTCTTTTCTTTGTGTTTAAAATAAAAGCGTAGCTGTGAACAGATTACACGTCACACACAACTGTGTTTATCTGGTTGAAGTGCCGCCATAAGCAACAAAAGATGAATATGTCGAAAAGCCCTTCATGCCTGCTGTTCAGTACAGCGGAGGAGCCGTCATGATGTGGGTCTGTTTGTTTTCTAAAGGAGCGGGAGGGAACCTTGGTCACTCAAAACACTTTGATATTTGAAATGCATGCCTGGCAGTAAACAGGAAGTGATGCAGATTATATGGTCAGATATGACACAAAGACAAACTTCTAAGTCCATTTCGGTTCCCAGACCTAAATCCTCTGAAAAATCTATGACGAGCTGAAAAGCAGAGAGGATTCTGGGTGATCTACTCAGACTGGGAAAAGAGGATGAAACCGAAGTACAAAGAGCTTTTCTAAGGGAAGATGTTTGACACGCTCACTGTCATCTTCGTTATGCATCAACGTCGTACTGTAACGGTTAAAAGCTTTGGGACTAAAGCACCGCAGTGCATCCTGATGGAAACGTGACTAGAACAGAAAGAGTTTAATAAAACAGAGGTTACTGTTCTGAGGCCCACATGTTTACCAAATCACACAGCAGCCTTCAATGTGTTTTAAATATATATATATATATATATATATATATATATATATATATATATATATAAAGCTATTTTTTTCTAAAATGCTTTAGTTTGTATTTTTCAGAATTCGTGAGTATATATATGTCTGTGTATTTAAAGTAGAGGGTGATGAAGCCACTGCTTGATTTTAAGACATGTGGAAATCTGCATCTCACCGTTGGGGCTAGAAATATATTTTAGCTGTTTCCTCATGTTGTATTTGTGCTGCTGAAAATCTGTTTGGTTTTTTTTCTTCTGTAAATAAAAGATTGTTCTACTTTTACTGTTGGTAATGGCAGAATGCGTGAAAGAAAAGCAAAAATATAAACAGAGATTCATTATTATGATAAAATAAGCTATAGGCGGTGTGTGTCTTACATGGTGGGAAAAAAAACAACTCCTGGTTTCTGATCTCTAAACTGAAGTTTATGGAAGCGCTTATGAACAAATCCAGTAAACATTGATCAGCTCCCAGCATTCAGGTTGCCAGGACACGGTGAAAACTATCAGCTACAGAGGAAAGGATGCAGTCTGTGTCAGGTAGGTTGGAATAGTTGAGTACAAGACGGAGTAGAACACGCTTACAAATAACAAGCAAGGGAATCAGAAAGGAAGATATGAGATGGATAAACGAAAATCAGTCTTATTGAAATGAGCCTAGAGTAGCAGGGAATTAAAAAAACAAAATTAGGGAAAAAATACATTTGGTGGAATTTAAGAAAAGGAAATGAGTAGTTCTTTCTTTCTTTCTTTCTTTCGAGCGGAACCACGCCTCTACTAATCCAACAACCTTCTGATTTTTGCTCTCTACGGAGCTCGTATTTCCCACGGCTCGTGAACGCAGCAGTGGTTGGTCACCGGGCTGCTGGCTGCCAGTCTGCGTCTTTAAGGGCCGCAGCCGCAGCCGCAGCAGCGGGTCTCCCGCTAGCTGAGGCTCCCCGAACCACCAGCGCCGCCGCCGCCGCCGCCGCATCTCTCTGGAGCCTCCAACGTCTGCAGGTGGATTTAAGCCGTTCAAATCACTCCGAGAGGCGGCGCCGCTATTGTGTGTTTGTGTGTATTTGCTTCCACTTCCGGGCGGGTCTGCTCTTCATCGCCCGTGGAAGAAGAAGACGAAGGGAGAGGAGCGGAAGGAGGAGGAGAAGTTCACCCCGGCATCGATGCTTCGAGCTGGGAGGATGGAGGAGCTTGTAGCGGAGGAGGAGGAGGAGGAGGAGGAGGAGGAGGAGGAGGAGGAGGAGCCGTGGTACGACCAGCGGGACCTGGAGCAAGGTGAGGTCATCTTCGGGTCGCAGGGCTGCAAGATGCAGAATGAATGAACCTCGATCCCTGCATCGTCTCCCGGTTTCTTCCTCCGCTGATTATCGGGATCTTTGTCAGGGAGGCATCCCGGAACAACCCTGCGTGAATGCTGCCTCTGTTTTCCGCTCCTTCCTCCGTCCCGACACGTCGCTGCTTGATACTCCAAGCTCGCAAAGCAAAGATCTCCTTTTGTTTGGACATTATTTTCGAGATCCATCCGCCATTCTCGATCAGAAATAGACATTTCTGATCGACCATCCTCCAATAGACCAATAAGTTACTTGGATACACAAATAGGTTTTATTGTACCTTCCTGTCCAGATACTGGCTCTAATATTGGTTACATTTACTTTTGCAGCACAACAGGAAAACATGACGATGCAGTATTACTGTTGGATATGATGATGACATGGATCAGCTGGGGGCATAAAGGGCTGCAAAGATGGTCCAACGTGCTTTTGGAAATTTGAGCACATCTGAAATATTATCTCCTATATATTGCATCTAAACAGTCCTGTGCAGTAACAACTGGGATGTGATGATATATTTTGCAGCTACAGTTGTGATTTAAATTCTCAAGCAAACAAAGTGCAAGACATTTGAAAATGCATTGAAAGAGAGGTGAATAATTTTATTAAATGAACTCTAAACGTGATTTATACCAGCTGCTGGTAATGATAGCTGAAAATAGACAGATGTTGAGATAGTGTCATAAAGTTAAAGTATTTGAAGACTTTGCAGCTATAAAAGTTAGAGCTCTTTCGATTTACATGTGCGTTTCAAATACGCTTTAGATATCTGAAATGCAAATGTGAGTCGTATCTTTAGATCCTAAAGTTAGGAAGAATTTATACAAAAAAAATATATATATACATATCTGGAGATAAAATCCTAATAAAAGTTAATTTTTTCCTATGTATAGATTCAAAACATCACAAATGATTACCAATCATCAAAACAAAGATGAAATATTACCTCCTTAATTTTAAAATTTTTGTAGATATTCACAATTAAGCGACAAATTAGCTTTTCACCCGTTTCAATTTAGTCCATTCTTTTTTTTGTTTTTGTTTTTTCAGAAAACACTGGTAAGAAAACCGGCTGCATGGAGTTCAAGGGTTATATTTCTGTAGTAGTTAATGTCTTTTTTTGTGGAAAATGGCTTCATCTGACTGGTGTTTCTTGTTTTTTTCAGTCCACTTAGTTTTTTCTCCCTTTAGGCATTATTCTGGAGAAAAAGAACTTGTCTGAAAAACTATCTAAACTGTTTATTCTAGATCAAGGGGGAAAAACGTAGTTGATAAATGCACCTGAACGCAACAGTTTACTATCGAAAGGCATCTGAAGAACCCACTTGCGATTTTGATGCTCTTATGCAAGTATAATTGAGATCAATCCTTCCCTGATGATGTAAATGGATTCACTTTAATTGGAGCAGAGCTTCCTCAGAGGTGAGATGAGAGCGTGCCTCCCCCTCCCCACTCCCTCCCTCCCCCCCTCCCTTCCTTTCCGTCCTCAACATCACCCCATCTCCTGATCACCTGTTGATCCAGAGAAACCAAAGCGGCTTTGCGTCTCATCACCACGTTACGCATCATCGTCGTAAGAGGAGGAAATCAGGTGGATTTGACTCTCTGACCGTTATTCCCATCTGAGGTCAAAAAACATTAAATGTCTGAGCTGATTGGAGCCCCCCCCCCCCACCCCCCCACCCTACCCCCCCCTGCCCCCCTCCGGACAAAACTGGAGCAGAGATTTTGACGCTTCGGGGTCAGAGAGTGGATGGTGTTGCCATCATCCACACGATCATGGAGTTAGACCCCCAGAAACGACGCTGTTATGCAACATCTTCGCCGCCGGCTCTTCTATTTTAAACCCTATTCATCTATTTTGATGACGATTCCACAAACCTCTGAAGTGTGTGTGTGTGTGCAGAGGGCGTTTGCATGGTGACGCCATGCTTGTGCTGCTGCCGCTCCAGGGGGGAACCCGAGTGTGATTCACACATCCCAGCGGAGGAACCCGAGCAGCAGAACATATCTGATGTTTGGCCTTGTTTTGTTTTTTTTTCCTCCTCTCCTCCTTGAGGAGTTGCGTAAGCCCCGCATTCAACACTGAGGCCTTCCTGCCGCTGCTTCCCTCGGCGCAGAGTCTCGAAGGTTTCTGCCGCTTTCAGTATCGATGGGTTGTGATAAATGGCAGCTCTGAATTTCGCTGCAATAATCTGTAAGCGTGTTCCTGTCGCTGTGGTGAGGAAACACTTTCCAGAAAATGTCAGTGATTCTCTTTCTTGCCGTCTTTCTACTCCTTGAGTTCTGTGTTATTTTTTCTCCAGCTTTGGCTATGAACTCTTCTTCTTCCTCCAGTTTGGTCCAGTTTTAATCTTCTAAGCCTGGGAAAGTGCTGTCTGCAAACCTCTGTGGCACAATCACCATAAAAAAATTAAAAAATGTCTAATTGAATTGATAGTACATCACAGAACATGACGCTAATGAAATGGCAAATTTTTTTATACATCAACCTTGAAATGGCAGCATTTATCAAAAACATATTAAAATAGGCACAGAGCATGCTCATGCCAGTTATTTTGCAGCTAACAGTTATTTTGATCATTTTTCTACATACTGTTTTGATGATTAATCGCTCATTTAAAAATTGGGACATTCTACAAATTGTTCACTTAACCCTTGTGTCTCGAATTGGGGTCCAACCGACCCCACACACGTAAAACTTGATCATCTGCCTCTGTCCTCTCAAGCACTATAGAGTTAAGCACGTATTGAGTACAATATTAGAAATACTTGAAAAGATGCATTCTTTCAGCAAAACAGTGTTTTTCGTTTGTATGCTCCAGTTAACAATTAATCAATTACTAGATTAGTCGACGTTCATCTTCAATAACCGATTAATCACAATGAATCCGATTAATCACTTCAGCCCTATTACCTATGCGTGTTTTTCATCGAACAAATCCGTAACCTTGTTCTTCCTCCTTGTTTCACCGAGACAGACTTTCATACCGCCAGCAGCAGCCGCTCTGTAAAAGTGGCGGCGTTGTTGTTCTTCTAAAATCACCCGCAGATCGTTTACGTTTGTTCCTTTATGTCCGACTTTCTGTCTCGACTCTCGTTCAGACCTGCATTTGGCCGCGGAGCTCGGCAAGACTCTCCTCGAACGCAACAAGGAGCTGGAGGACTCTCTCCAGCAGATGTACATCAACAATGAGGAGCAAGTGCAAGAGATAGAGGTACGGCGGTGAAACGTCTCCCCAAGACGTTCCACCGCCTTGGGGAGACGTTGTTTCTTTTTCCCAACCATGTTTACTTTTTCACGCTTCAGGTCGGTGAGAGAAAATGTTTTTAATGTCGTTTTACATAAAGATTTTTATTATTATTTCAAACTATAGCTTTTTTTTTTTACTCATTTAAAACAGGTTTTTGTTTTTATTCTAACTGAACCAATTTACTTGACTCATTCAGCCAGTTCTAGTTGGTTCTGGGTTGTTACCTTTCAGCAAGAAGGTCTTATAGGTTTGAACCCTGCTGAGAACATTTTTGTGATTGCTTTGAGCCGTCCAATAGCCCTTTGCATTCTGGAGCGAGACGATGTCCTGATGTCCTCTCTGGACGGACATCTTCTATAAATCGCTGCCCGCCACCTCTTCACGCCATCGAACGTGCTTCGCTTCACTTCGCAGTACCTGTCCAAGCAGCTGGAAATGCTGAGGGAGATGAACGAGCAGCACGCCAAGGTGTACGAGCAGCTGGACGTGACGGCCCGAGAGCTGGAGATCACCAACGAGAAGCTGGTGCTGGAGAGCAAGGCCTCGCAGCAGAAGATAGACAGGTGACCGCCGACCCTCCAACAGCCCATCATGAGACGGTCACAGCCACAGGAGACCTTTATCGGCGTATGCTGAGTTTTGACAGCTATTTTCCATAGCTGTTATGCTTGTTCCTCTTGCATAACCACTGTAACATGTTCAGAAATGTCTCTAATCGGAGATTAAACGTTTACAAATCATGTTACTAGGGCCAACGGCTAATTATAACCCACCCCCCCTCAATAGCTGCCTCTGTTCTTTCCAAGCAGATTAATCCGAGTTGTGTTTGTGTGCTCAGGTTGACGGGCACCATGGAGACCCTGCAGAGTCAGGTGGACGGTCTCACGACTCGGGTGGAGGAGCTGCGGACCCTGGAGGAGCTGAGGGTGCGCAGAGAGAAGAAGGAGAGGCGCAAGACGGTCCACTCGTTCCCCTGCCTCAAGGAGCTCTGCACTGCGCCCAGGTCGATACAGCTTCTGTTCGCCTCATTTCTATCCCAACACGACACTAGAAGCTTCATCTAAAGGAAGCTTACAAGGCAAACTTTAAGTCGCATCCGTTTACTGGAACCTTGTTGAAATCGATCCTTTTCCTGCTAATATAATGCATCGAGTTATCGAATTATAGCATCCGAATCAGATGATCGTTCAGTTAGTAGAAACTGCTCCATCTTTTAGGAAGCCCATCTGATCGCAACGAGGTATTGACTTTTCTTGTATTTATAGCAAGCGTGTGAGAAAGGAACCACTAGGTTTGGACATTCAGACACCTTCAGCAGAGCCAGGCTGGGCGACTAAACGCTCCAGCTCAGAGCCAGGAGTACTTTCCATGGGAGCCAAAACAGATCATTTCTCTTTGACTGCTTCAAACTATATTCTATTATAAAGTAGTCAGAATAAATTAAATAAAACAGTTTAGGAACCATTTAAACCAAAAAAAATCTGCATTGACATGTAAAGCCACAGACCCTGAAGAACATAAACAGATGCAGAACCAGGTTGTGGATGTACATCATGTACCTTTGGGTACAAAAAGTGTTCGTTCTCATTAATAGGCTGTGCATGGAGTGTTATTACGACGAAGCACACTCCATGCACTTGTTTCTAAGCCAGTGCTGTGGCGCTTTCTTTAGATACGAGGACGGGTTCCTCTTGGCCAACCCTGGCAGCGTCGACCTGGTGGAGCGGCAGCCTCTCGACGAGGAAAACGACCGGCTCAGAGACATCGTGTCCTCCCTGCACTCGGCCATGGCGTCGGAGCGGTCGAAGCGGGAGAGCGTGGAGCGGGAGTGCGCCGTGGTGCTGCAGGAGTTCGAGCAGCTGGAGCAGCGTCTGCTGGGCGCCGAGGGCTGCAAGCTGCGGGTCCAGGAGCTCGAGGCGGAGCTGCTGGAGATGCAGCAGCTCCGGAAGTCCAGGGTGTGTCTCATCGGGGACACGGAGGACGGCTTGGAGACGCTGCTCGGCAACGGCCCCGAGACGGACACCCCGGAGGAGGAAGGCGGGCAGGAGGAGGGCGGCGAAGCCGAGGGAGGAGCCGGGCAGCAAGGCGGAGGCCCGGTGCGGAAGAGCTGCAGCGACACGGCCCTGAACGCCATCTCGGCCGCGTCCGGCCGGCGCCAGGGCGGCTACCCGCTTCAGGGCAACGGCGCCCGCAAGCGGGGCATGTCCATCCTGCGGGAGGTGGACGAGCAGTACCACGCCCTGCTGGAGAAGTACGAGGAGCTGCTGGGGAAGTGCAGGCGCCACGAGGAGACGCTGTGCCACGCCGGGGTGCAGACGTCGCGGCCCGTCTCCAGAGACCCCTCCATGAGGGAGTACAGCATGAGCTCAGCGGAGCCTTCCACGTCCGGGGCCGGCGCCGTCGGACCCCCGACGCCTCCGCAGACCCCCTCCACCCCGGAGGCGCTGGAGGGGATCAGCAGGCAGGTGGAGCAGGTGGACAAGCGGCTGAGTCAGAACACGCCGGAGTACAAAGCGCTGTTCAAGGAGATCTTCTCCCGGCTGCAGAAGACCAAGAGGGACATGAACTCCCCGAAGAGCCGAAAGACTCACAAATAAAACTGAACCCCCCTCAACCCGACAAGAACCTAAATGCACTGAGAGAAGCTCAAGCTAATTTACAAAGCATTACCTCACAGTTCAGCTGCTGACGTATAGGAAACACTACTTATTCATGTAAAACTGCCAAATGTCATTTTGCTGTGCTGGATGTTTTACACAGAGATCAGAAGGTAA
This sequence comes from Poecilia picta, assembly GCA_033032245.1. NCBI lineage: Eukaryota > Metazoa > Chordata > Actinopteri > Cyprinodontiformes > Poeciliidae > Poecilia > Poecilia picta. The sequence continues at coordinate 17,479,616 of CM065360.1, forward strand.
AGATGGTTTTGTTTTGTTTCTGTAATTGAAATGTCGAGTGATTGACTATTTGAGTAATAAGCAAGATGAACCTAAAGCAGAAAGCGTGAGGAGCTTTGGACATTTCCAGCATGTACTTGTTTATAACATCTCTAAATGCTTAAAAAGATGAATAAAATCACAAGCTTTAAAACTGAAGTAAATCTTAACGTTTTATATTTTTGTTGTTCTGGATATGATTTCAGAGAATCGGCAAATAAATTACATCTGAAGTTTACTTGCACAAGCTGCAGGACCAAAACTATTCATACAGTATCTTTAATATCTCCTCAAAAAGTCTCAGTAAATTTTATGTTTTTGTTGCAATCAACAAGCTTTAAACAAAAGCTTTGGATGGATATTTAGCCACTCCTTGGGAATGTTGGTAGTTTTTATTTACATTTACAGCACAAACTTTGTTCTTAAGGAGTTTTGAAAAGGTCAATAGAGGTCAGGGCTTTGGGAGGCCCAGTTTTAAACCAGCATTCAGTTCAGTTTATTTTACTTAACCAAAACAATGCTATCTTGCACCTAACAAATTTTTTTTGGTTAATACATTCAGCAATTAAGATTTCAATGAATTATTTTAAAATGTAGTTTAGAAAAGAGATACAGAAAAAAATTTAACTTGTGCACCATTTTTTTCATATTTTGTATAATCAGACATTTAATAGAACAAATCTCAGAATCATGCCGTCTGATCAGATCTACACAGTAAATCACAAATTAAGACCAAAGTATTGGATGAAAATCTAAAATCATTTAAATGCAACTTCTGCGGTTTGAACAAAAACAAGCGACACACATGCGCCCAGTCTGAACACTTTAATTTGAACAGAGATCCGTAAACTGTAGGTAATACAGACAGCACACAATAAGTTTAACCCACCTCACTGAGAACCATCAGCCCCGTGACACACGAGGCCAAACTGACGTTCATTTACATATGGAGTGTATAAAACGAGAAAACACTTAGCATAGCCAGCTGTGTGTTCAACCGCTAACGTGCTTAAAGGCTGAGGTTTGGATACTGATTGAGACGATGGATCTGGAGGCACAGTCAGCAGAAATAATCTCCAAGTCGCAAAGTGAACAGTTTAACGCGTCCTGTATTCGATTCAGCATAGAAGACACAGCGATCGGGACTCTTAGAGTTCAGTTTTAGATTTTTAGACCACTACGAAGAAAAATGAAGGAGTGAATGTTATCCAACAAAACGTGTAATGGAGTAATTAAATCTGAAGTAAAGACAAACTCTTAGCTCTGATTCCATGTGTTAAAACAGGCTCACACACTCAGAAGGCAAATGGCTCAACTATTTTTTTCTAGATTTTCATAACTGCTATTAAGGCCACGTAGATGCTAATAAAAAAAAGAAAATAATAAATACCTGATCGGGTGAGAACGAGCCGCAGCTAAAGCTAAATGGGGCTTGTGGGGTGGTTAGAGGTAACGGTTTCCCCCTGTTCTCTGAGTAGATTATATCAAGATCCAAACTATTTGGAAGTCCAACTAGTTTTAACGAGACCCAAGTACGTATAATCTGCTCAGAGGCTTTAGCTGGGCTCTGTCCAAGAGTTACGTCCAGCAGTGATTGCTAAATGAGCTGCTGCTGCCCGAGGCAGACCATGATGATTACACACAACAAGGAAAAATGTTAGGAAAAGAAAGAATCGGTGGTACAGGGGGAGAGGAAATCCTACACTGATGGGGTTTTTTTTTTTTCACCGTTTCCTCTTGTATAAAACCATCTTGAAAATCTGGATTGTGCACAATTTGCTTTCTCCATTTTTGAGGATTTAACACTATCAGAAAAGGGTGGGTGTAAACAAATTAATTGTTACAATTGAGGGAATGATGATAAACAATGTGATTAAAAGCTAGAAACAAAAGGTGCGAGAGCAGAAGGGAGGGCTGTGATGATGGACGGAGAGAGCAGAAGCCTAAGACGACATAATGCGGAGAGAAATCCTTGGAATGACAGCAAGATGAGGAAAGGCTGGAAAAACGCCGAGTGGGGAGGAAAGTGAACGAGACGCGGCGGAGAAAAAAAAAAAAATCAGTCTTTCCAGTCCTTCTTGATAGCGAGGCTCCACTCCCAGGAGAGATGGTCGTACTTGTCGTCGTCTGTGAACTTGGACTTGATGTTGTAAGTGCCGCGGGCCAGCATCCCTTTGGGGGCTTCCTCCAGGGTGGTGAGGAACTCGTATTCCTCGTCCGGTCTTGGGCCGTAGCTTCCCACCATGTAGTCCGACTTATCCACTGCAGACGAGAAAAGGAGGAAAAGGAGACAGTGGCATGAGCAGAACATCCAGAGTCTACAAAAGGAGCATCCTTCCTACTCCAGATAAGATACTGACAGCTCAGAAACAGTCCAAACAATCCCACCTTCCGATATAAGTTGCTCTACACAGATGCATCTGAACAAGTGAGTCATAAAAGTTCATTTATGTAATTCAATCCAAAAACAGAAACTTTGTTTGGACAAACAAAGTTTGTACAACTTAAGAGGTTGCATTTTGACCCTGCTGTTTTTCTTGACATTAAACTTCTGCCGTTGGTCTGGCTTCACATCTGACCATTCTTATCAGAAATGATGGGACTAATTTAAATGTGTTGGTTTCCTGGTATTGGAACCAACACACTCACTTTTTACATTCATAAAACTGTGTGAAAAACAAGGGAAACATGTTCTGGAAAATACGTTACATCTGAGCCTGCATGCACAAGGGACTGGTTCAAATGGTAAAACTACATGTTTTGTTTTAAAACTGGTTGAAACAGGAAGCATGTTACATTAGGGAATCTGATATTTCTCCCCCTGCACTGGATATTTGGTGGCTTTAACTTTGAACTGCAACCAACTTAGAATAAAAAAAAGTCTTTACCTTTGACTCCTTTCCTGAATGTATGCTGATTGTATCTCAGGCCTGAAACGATCTCTTTGTTCACCTGCAAAAAAGCATCATGCATTCAAGAATCATTAAAAGAAAAAATAAAATAAAATCACCATAAATTTCAAAACGACCTCCACCTGTTCTAGACTAACAGAAATGCACAGAAGGAGAGAACCATTACCTTGAAGTTGATCTTTATTCTGTACTCAACTCCTCCTTCAGTGTAAATGGGTGCTTCTTGAAGCTGTCCAGGTCTCCTGGAATGTAGAAAATAAAACAAACATTTATTTTATATAAATATATATAGAAAACTTTTCTAAACACTTGGAGCAAATTGTCTTAAACACGCCACTATATTTTCGTGAGGTGGTGAGGGCACAGTCCACCAGGGGGCGCAGTGAATAAAACCAGGCTGCAGTTTTCCTTCCTTGTTATACCCATTTTGACCACTGAGAGGGGACAAAGTGCGCCATCAGGAAGTGGCTAATTAACCCACTTCCATAAGAATCTCCTCATTACTAATTAGCAGACTAATGACGCAGCGTCTAAATTTGTGCAGAGGGAAGGGACTGCTTACTGTCTGCAGTGATTGGACTTCCTTCAGTATGAGGACAGAGGTAATGCTCCTCCTCCTCCTGCCCTTTGACCTCTAAAACCTGCAGCTGAACAGTACTTACCCTGCAGGTCAAGGACCAAAGGAGCAGGTGCATTTTCACACATCAGCGTCATCCGTGTCACCTGGACATTTGGTGCACTGGGATCTAGTAAAGAGAAAAGTTCATTAAATGATGGCAGTCGTGCGTTTTCTTTCTCTAAAAGCACTCATTAGGCAACATCTTCCTTCAGCTGATTATTTGGACATCACATTGTTGTTCTTCAGACACATCCTGAGGACTGTTTCCTTTTTCAGCCACAAAAAAATAAATAAAGTCCACATGCCACAGAAGTTTGTTTTTTTTGGGGAGGGAGGGGGAAGGAATCTTATGATGAACAACAGACTAGGACATATTTGTGAAACATAATACAAATTAAAATCAGAAGATGTGGTATGTATCTATATTCCCTCTAAATCAATAATTGTTAGAACCACCTTGCTGTGTAATTACAGCTCCAAGTTACTTCTGGGTTCTCTCTGCACAGACAGAGTGACATTTTTGCCTGTTCTTTGCTGCAAAGTAGCTCAACCAGATCGGAATGAAAGTGTCTGAACATTTTTTAAATTCTTCACTCAAATTCTAAAATGGATTTCCACCTGGACTTTGCCGGGTTACTCTGGGGAATTCACAATAAAAGGGGATTAAAAGCCAAATGGTCTTTATTAGAAAAGCTCTCATGTGTTGGTCAATCACATAAAACCTAAAAGAGCAATGCTGTTTCACTGAAGAGTTCAAAAGGTGCACACTTTTCCACAACACTGTAAAAGTGTGGCATATTCAAAAACTGCATGATGGCATGCGGAGATAAATGGAACCTTCTGACATGACATCAATTTAATCTCATATAACCGTCTTTGTTTATGTGAGGAGGCCCTACAACACATGGAGGTATTAACCCATCATTAAGCCCAAAGCAAAAGAAGATGGAGGTGCTGGTTGCCTTGGCAAACGCTTTGCAACACTCAGATGTTTGTATGATGAAGTAGATTGATAGATAGATAGATCATTGCTCTGTCAGGCGGGGTAAATATTCATAGGTGAGGATCTCGATCTCAGTTGCCCTGTTTTCACAACAAACAGCTGACATTGATGACGGAGACTACGGACGGGTCAAACGGAGCGGAGAAACGAGTCGGGTCGGCACGAACCTGCGACCACGGCAGCCTTGCCCAGCAGCGCCTCCTTGTACTTCCGCAGGCTCTCGTCATCTTTGTCCAGCTCCTGGATCTCCTGTAAGCTCTTCTGTGCAGGAGGTTTGTAGTTTATGTCCGATTCTTTCTCCTCGTTGGCTGCGGCGATCTCTTTCAGCTGCTCCGGTGTGAGGTCCTGCTCTGCCATGGTGCGCTAGACTGTGGCGACAGAGAGGGAACGATGCAGAGACGGAACCGCCTTTTTATTTATTTTTAAAAAAATAAAAATTACAAGTGAAGCAAAGCAGCAAAGAGTCATGGCTGCTGAGAGAAATCTCTGTGAACTTTGACCTGAGGCATAAGCTCATGTACAAACAAAGGCATTTAACCACTTCTAAGCAGAGTTAGGACAATTAGTCACAGTCAGGTTGGTTTAAATGACATAACTTAGACTGGCAACAATAAAAGAATGAATAAAGTTGCATCAAAATGAAGAAACCTCATCATTCTCAATCTATAAAGGCATCAACTAACAAGCAAAGGTACTTTAATGAACTTTTACACTTTGATAAAATCAAATAAAGGTCTTGACATGTGTTTGATGCATTAATGACATCGGAGTTCCATTATTTTATTATTATAACCCACCAGCTCTACGAAAGAACCTGCAGCAGCGCATGTATTTTCTCTTGTGTGCAAAATACAAGGATCTCAAAAAGCGGAAATTGGTATCGACCTGAAAACTTGATCGGTACATATCTCGTTGCAGAGCCCTGGTAATGTTGGAGTATAATTATTGAGGACAGCTGGTGAACACACACAGAGCAAAACTTAATGAGAGCCAAGCAACACCTGCAAACAACAGCTGGATTACACTGCAACCAGAACGTGGTTCTTGACTTGTTCTGGTTTAAGACCTGAAGATGAGAACATACAAATCAGCTTAATGTTTTTTTGTGAGGTAAAAAGACAAAAACACACAAAACAAATTTAATTTAAAGAAGTGACCCTCAATATGAAGCCTACAGCAGATTTACCTGCTGGCTCCTTTCAAACAAGAAAACACCCTCAAAGACCTCAGTGTCAGTTTTCAAGAATTCAATGTTGAGAAGGCAAGCAAGGATTTGAAAAAATAAAACAAAGGGTAAAGTGTTGATCAAGAGCGAGAAAATTCTGTGACTCCATCAATAACATAAAATGGGTGAGAAGAAGATTGGTGCTGAATGTTGGTCAAGTCTGAGCCCAAAGGCTGGAAGCAGAACTGCTCTGAAGAGAAAGAGGAAGGTGTCAGGACAAACAGTTTCCTCGTGTTACAAATTACTCTTCCCCTATAAAGACAATCATTTCGCCCTCTAATTTATGACTCGTTAATCCGTTTCACATGCCAGGCGCTGTTTGTCAAACACAGACAGTCAAACAGACCTAAAACTCTCAGAAGGCAAACAATGGTGACTGATGCCAGCTGATGAGCCCAGCTGCACCTGTTCAGAGGAGGCGGGTCGCTTGGGAGTCCAAAGCAAATACGCTGCTGCTCGTCTGTGTCCAAACCTCTACACATCTGGCGATTAGGAGCTCTGAACGCAGCTCGGTTTTCCCAACTAAGGGCCTCGGCGCACCCATAAAAAAAAAAAAAAAAAAAAAAGTCAAAAAATTCCTTTGAAAGCGAGTGCATGTTTGGGCTGGTCAGCGGTGTGAGAGCGTTTGCAGGGAAATCAGGAGCAGATAAGGCAGCGGTGCTGTTATTTTCGTTCTTCAAGAGCTTGGGGAGCAGGTTGTTGGCTCTTTTTTTCTCTCTTCTCGCTTCCTCTGCTTGACTCGTCTTGCAGCAACGCAGTGCAGCAGCATACCAAGCTGTCCCACAGCAGGAAGTGCTCAGTCAACTCAGCGACACACAACGCTCTACTGGAAACTACTGTAGAGGTCGCGCCGTTTGGTTGGAACTTCCCCATCTTAACTTGGATGTTTGTGTGACCACTGATCCCAAATGTTGCACTTATTTTAAGACAGTCATGTTCTCATTTTGTTAAAATTAACGCAGGCAGATGAGATAAAACAAGAAGCGGGAGCAAAAACAAATCTACTCAAACTGCATTTTTAAAAGGTCCTTTTAATGAGATGCAGCAGAAGGTGTTCTGCAGCCGCACAGCTTCTTGGAAGACCTTCACTGAACGGGCAATTTGACCCGAGAATGGAAACTAACACAGCACCAACCTCCACTCTTTTTAAGCATTGCAGTGACTAAAAACTACAACATTTTAAAGTTAAAACGAGCGTATCTGTAAAGCTGCAGACTGCCGGCTAGCATGGCTAATTAGGCAGCTGTTACCAGGTGGCGAATATAAAGTTAAAATAAACTGTGGCATCATGTATGACTGTAAATTACAAAAATACAACTGAATTTAGCTAGTGTTTATCTTTACATACCTTTTTTATTATTAAAATACTCATATGGCTGGGTTTTGTTAAACATGAATAGCCTGATGAACATGCAGTGTGTTGAGCCAATTGTTTCTAAAGTGTTAATGCAATGATGATAATATACCACATTATTTAGAGATGCCTTCTTAATCAAATGTGGCATTGCTGGTTTAGTCATTTAAAAAGGCCCACATGCTCCATATAACAGTCAAACAATGCTGACATCATCACCTTTACAATGACAGCCATTTTTTTCTCCCTCTATCTCTCTCTCTCTCTCCAGTCTCCAACAATGTGAGCTGTGGTTAAAGTTGCCAGAAAGAGGCCCTGTCATTGTTGGGCCTGCTGGGAATAAGCCCTTGCGGTCATGGGACTGAACGTTCTGCTGAACTTGGGAGTCTCGGCCGCCACCTGAACAGCTCCGCGGCCTGGATAAACTGTTTGCCTGAGCGGACTGAGCGAGCAGCAGAAAGTTACAAACACTCCAGACTTGGCAGCGGCTCAGGCGGGAGATTAGGCCCGTTCCTTAGGAACGACGCGGACGGAGGCTCTCGAGACGTTGAGTTATGGCTGAGGAGGCGTTTTTGTTTTTCTTTTATTCCCTGCAAAGTAGAATTCTGCTGATTAAGGGAGAATTGTTAGCAAGAGGGTCAGCTGTCCTTTCTGTCCTTTTGTGGACAAACTGCTTTGACCGTCACCTGAGACACGGTCTCCCCCCTGCGTGGCTGTAGCGTCCATGTTGCTGATGCGAGGTGTACATCGATACCCAAACTAATCAAGCACTACCGTTTGAGAAAGTTCAGTTTTCACAGGGCTGAGCAGTGATCATAAACATGTTATTCTCCTTTAATAAAATCATCAAATTGCCTCCATGTTTTATGACCTGCTACCTTTTTAACGCCGCTTCTGATTTACTGCGAGTATACAACATCCAATTTAATCTCCAACAACCCCGTCTTCCTTATTCACCGTCATTTACAAAATGTTTGAAGTAAAGCTAAAACACAGAACCCGGTCAGGCAAGATTTCAGAGCTCCATCCACAAACAAGTCTAGCGGGGTTGGGTGTTTATGTTCGCGCTTTCCATTAAAAGGTCAGAGGCAGACTGGCCAGGAAGCAACAACAAAAATACGCAAATGAAGCTGAAACAGTAACTGTGGTAAGAGTTGAGATGCGCCGCTCGAGCTCTTTTTTCTGTGTTTTCTTGGAAGTCTGACCTGTTGGTTCAGTTGTTCCATGTGACAGAAAATACCGTCAACCGCAGGTTCTTTGAAGGAGGTGCTTGTTTTAAATCAAACCTTAGACTAAATTACAAGGTTACTGCAAATCATGCACCCAGGCAATCATATTTGGATTAGAGGATTAGATATATTCTTCTGTTACGTTTATTTCAATTAGAGGAACAAACCTCGTGCTTTTGGGTGGCGTGTTTATAATCTGAAAATGGGTCTAAGTTTTTGTTTTGATACATTTAAGGGCAAAAGCCATTCGTGATTTTTACCAAATGACTGGTGCATCTCCATTTCAGTTTCAGTTTCTTGATGTTTAGACAATGTTATTGAGAAAGAAAGAAAGAAGAACAACTTTAAAGCGAGCTATGGCACCTTCTGCTTCACAAGTGTTCAATGTTCAACTTTATGTTCAACATAACCACTCAATTTGCCCCATCTCAGTGAGAATAATTAAAACCATTGTGACTTTAACACGGGCGTTAACTTGGTGGTTTTGGTTTTGTTCTTTCAGAACCGCTGTAACACAGACCGCTACAGGAGATTCTTGAGCGCCCACAGCCATCACAATCTACAACTCTTCAAAGAAACTTTGATAATATGAGTGGCAACATTTTATTATTAGGAATAATAAAGGATTTTTGAAGCCTTAACCCAACGTTGTTTTTTAGAGCACCGTATGTGTATGTGGCAATACATCTGTTAAAGAACAGATGTATTGCCACACTGTTTTATCATGATCACAGTTAAGAAGAAAATAATATAATGATGCCATTTTAAGCCCAACAGCATCCCCTCAGTAACATAAAAGCAGCCACAGATGCAGACCTAATGCTGTGAGTTTTGTCCAAAATGACTGAATATGCACTCAGCAGGCAGGAAAGGACTTAACGGGAAAAAGAAAAGTTTGAAATCAGATATTTTGGTCCTTTAGCTCATAATTTACACATCGGAATGCTCCAACAAGGAACAAAGCTCATATTCACCTTAGTGACAACTCAAGAACACGATTCCTGTTGCACTAATGGTGACTGGGGAACCTGTATGCTGTGACATTTAGCGGAGCTACACAGCTGCTTTCGTCCTTTCAGGTCTCTTGGCGCTGAAGTCTCTTCATGCAACACCGAGTGTAACCAAGACCTTTGGACCCGTCCTCTCTACCAAGCGCAGCTATGTTTCCTCATTACGTTTCTGCTGTATTGCTTTTGAAAGCAGACTGCCATGGTTGCAATCATGTTTAGGTAAACCCAAAATTTGACGTTTCATAAGGTGGTGATAAAAATCGAGCGATGCACATAAAAAAAAAAAGAAAAAAAAAAAAAAAGAGAGAGCCTTGCATGCCAAGGCAGCGCAGTAGCGGCGGCCATTTTCTGCTGTCAAGAAGTGACTGCAAACTTCCTTTTTCATATGAGGAGGAGCGCAATGATTCACATCCTTTGGTGTGCTAAACCGCAGCAGCGCAGAGATGAAGCTCAGCTCATCTTCTTTGTACCGCTAATAGACGCTAAAACCAACAAAAGCCATTTCAAATGCAAAAAGAAAATCAAAAAAACACTGATGTTGATGCTTACAACGATACACTAAATTATGTTGGTTCCCAGTAACTTGAGGACATAGAGCAGAAATTGCCCAAAGCTTTGAGGAAGTGTTGCAGCGTGAGTTTAGAGCTGATGCAATGCAGAAGAGCTCAATGCCAACAGACCGACCGGGGGGAGGCTGAAGAAAGAGGCAACAGGGTATTTTTGGACAACTACAAGAAGGTCTGAAGTGTCTTGATAACCACTATACATCTGTAGGAAAGAATTTGATTAATTTCGGGTAATAAAGTCCTCATAAAGAGCAGCCTGTGGGAACCAAAGATGCAAAACACAACTATTCCGGGAAGGTCCAGAACAAAGAGGAATAAATAGATACTGAATAGCGCCTGCAGCTACAGGAAACCGGGAGAGGATGGAGGGTGGAGGGGAGCTCAGGTGCAAACTACGAGACATGCAACAATTAATTAATGTAAAAATAAAACATGTAAAGAATATGGAGGCTTATCTCAACTTAAAATTGTTGCATAATACCCCACAACTGGTGGTGGGATTGTTTTATATTTTAACCGTTTACCAAAGCTGCAGAAGAAAACCATTTTCTAGCCATCAAGATGGCCAAACTCGAGGACAGACTGTATGCGGAGGAGGCCGTCATACCTGTACGCCTTCCCCTAAGAGGCTGAACAGAAACAGGTCACTGACATGATTGTTTAGAGAGGCAACTAAAGAGGGCTGCTCTGGCACGAGAGGATGAGGGAGGAAATGTTTCCTACAACACAAAGATCTTTTAAGCCTACAGAAGAAAATAAATTAAGAAGGACCTATTTTCCTCAAATGGAAGGTCAAAATCCAGAAAACAGCTCTTTACTTTATATTCTTCCATTAATCAAAATTCACTATTACTACAAATACATGAACCATCAGACCATACACATTCCTGAGTTTATCAATAATCAGTTAATGGCTTGCCTAGCAATATAAGGTTATATTTATTCATCAACATTATCTCTTTTTATTAATCTCATGTGTTGTAGAAAAATAAATCAGAATTGGCTTTTGTAGATTTTGATAGGTCTTGAAAAGCCAGATCAGTCCGTCAACGTTGTAAACTTGTCAAAGTTGGTTCTGACCCCAGCATTCCTCACATTGAGCTGCTAGGAAGTTGAAACATATTTGTTATAAATACAAAGCTTTCTTTCCCTGCTTAAAATCAACCTTCTTCTGACTATCAGCAAACACCAGAGAGGAAAGGAAACGCTCAGTAAGACATCCGGCCATGCAAGCTTGCAGATTTTCAAGCTGAGCGGAAGTAAAAATTAAAAAGTTCATGAACAACCAAAGATATAAACAGATATGAAGCTTACAGAAAAGCAAAAAAGAACCCAAGACCGTTATTTCCTCAACAGGAAAAGGGAGGATTCACGGTTTAAGAGATCTCTTGTACAAATCTATCGGCAGCCACTCAGTAAAACACCAAAGTCTCAAAAACAGAAAAAAAGCCGATTGAAACCGATTTGATCTGAGCAAGTTGGCCTTGGGCTCTTCACTGAGGCTTTCAAAATAAAAAAACAACAAAAAACAAAAATGGAGGCAGGTTTAAGGTGTGAACTGAATCAAATTTAAACAAGGCTGAGTACCAGGAAGTGAGTTCAAGTGTTCTTCATAAAGCCAGTCACATGTCAAGGGCGTCACACATGCATTTCTTTCTTAAAATAAACCAATACAGTCACTTTATTTACCCTTTTTACCTTGCACGGGTTAATGCATGCGCTATATTATAAGTTTATTGTATTCAGAGGGCGCACTTATCTAACCGCCTACACCCGGAAATTCACAACTGAACCGTCTACGTCCCCCGTTCAGGGCGGATAACTTAATGAGTCACTAAAAAACTTCACAATAACAGTTTGAAACACTGATACCGACACAAAGTCCATTTAATTTGAGACGAAAAACTACAATTCTTTCGACGGAAACTTGCGTTTTGGCAAACAACTAGTTCCGTTCAAAAATGTTAAAATAATAAATTATAATTCTGTCCCGAAGCAAAAAACATTACAGACTTAGCAATAGCAGCTAATTGTTGGCCGCATTAAATAAAGTCAATAAAAGTCTCTGCAGGGTGTTTTCTGTGTAGCCTTACCGTTTCACTTGTGGTTGGCTGGGCCAGTCTCCTGTGAATGAGAGCGAAGCGCCGCGGCGGAGGAAAATCTGAACAAGAGACCGCTCACTGCCATTTCCGCATAATCTCCTTCAAAATAAAAGCTTGCAAACAAAACTACGAAAAGAAAATCTCCCACTGTAAATTTTTACTTACCAATTATACTTTATGAAATAATGCGATAAACCTATAAAGAATCACACGTCTAAACTTACAATTGGACTATTTTTGCTACATCCTTTACTATTCACTAAATTCATAGCTTTACTGTATTTTATTCATTTATAAAAACAAGCCTGAACATATTACGTATCCGAAGCAGGGTGATTGTTCAACGAATTGCACTTTTTGGGAGTCCCTTCATTTGAATAAGGATCAGCGCGATAAAGATGAACTGAATTTAAATCAGACACCAATTTATTTATAGTCAAGTAGACATAAATATAACTAGTAGAAAATTGGTTGCGCAACTCGTGATGGTTCGTGTTGGACGTGGGCGGTCTGCCATGTTGGTTTTATCAAAAACAGCCAGGCAGATTCTATATGCAGAAACTTTTCTTAAATTTTACTAACATCAATTAAATTAAATTCCTGTAGCTGACAATAACTGGACTAAATTATTTTCCTGGTTGATTTGCATTCTAAACTGTGGAAACTAGAGATAACATGTTTATTTTTAAACAAATATTGCTCTTCTGGGGTTTTTTAAGCAGATTTTGGTATGCATAAGTGTTTGAACGCACCCAAAAAATGCTAAAAGATTTTAGGGATTTAATAAAAACTTGTGATACTCGTTTTCTTCCAGAGTGGAGATTTACTTTAATCCTGAAAATCCCACCGGAAGTGGTTCTTGCAAACCTTTAAATACTTCCAGAAACTACCACTGACATCTGAGTTTTACAAATTTGATCTCTTACTGTTCATGCCACAATTAAGTCCATTTAAACCCAAACATCATTTGCACCAACGCGTTTCTTGTACGTCTCCTTATATGGACTCAGAAGTGGTGCCAGTCCAATAGAGGCCATGCTAGAGCGGGAATATTTTAATACAGGACGACACCTAGTGGCTGTATTGTGGCATGACAATTACCGGGTCTATTAAAACCTTCAGTACTAGACATCAGTTAAACCTCCCAACAAGTACAAATATTTCCACAAGCATCCCAAAAAGATTAATTTTATATTTCGCATAATCGAACACCAAATACATACATTTTAAAACACTGTCAAACTACCAGTGAGGAGGATTTTTTTTTCACAACATATGGTGGAACATTATATATAACAAACCAGACATTACAAAATTCATAGATGCATAAATCCAAGACTTTTTGGTTAATATACACTGCAGGTTTTATTACAAGTTTCATTAACTACAGGGCAGAGGGGAGCTGGGATACCCCAGTTCAAAAACCTACAGTCAAAACCATTTGTTTTTTTCCATCAAAAAAAAAAAAAAAAAAAAAAAAAAAAAAAAAAAAAAAACAGGTAAAAAACACTTTGGAGTATTTAAAAGAAGAGGCTGGAACACTTCCAAATCACATCAGAAAGACAAGCGTGTGTAAAATATTCTGCACATTTGTAACAACCACCCTCTTCTGCACAGAAAGGAAGGGAAGACAACTAAGAAGAACTTCATCTCTTAACTGGTGTCCATCTGGTAAAAAAACAAAAAAACACATTTAACATCAAGACAAGAGTAAAACATTACCAAATGAGATCTACTGTAGTCAGATGGACGTACCCTGGCGTTGTAGGCGTCTAATTGTGCATCAAGCTCCTCTGCTGAAAGCGGTTTGCTTCCGCCACCCCGGCCGCCACCCCGTCCTCTCCCTCTGAAGAAACCTGAACCACGGCCGCCTCGACCCCTTTGCATGCCAAAGGTGCGATTTCTGTTCATGCCCCCAACTACGACCAACCTGAAATAAAATAAAAGGGTAAAATCCAATGTATCCATATTTTCTAAATGGAATATTTTATGAGTTTACATACAGTAAAATATACAAATGTCTACATTTTTTAAAGAAAACGTTTAGTGCATAAATTTCTTTAGTGTATGCTTGATCGTTTGTAGCAAAAAATAATCTTACAACATTAATGTGAAATGCTCAAGCACTTTCTGCTAGCCTTAGCATCAGTACAATTTTTTTTTTACATCGGTTAATGAATTTATAGAAAAAGTTTTTTCTAGATTTTTCTTTCACACCAGGTGAAGCTAAAACGATGCTAATTGAGTTTTGAATAGCACATTTCTACAGTTTTATTTTTATCTTAAATTGATATTTTGTACAGTTTCAGCTCAATTATTGCTCTGATTGTGTTATTTTTCAGCAAATGACCTTTAGAGAACCAATTACTAAATTAATTGAAATGTCAATAATCGATACACTGTAAATCGTTTCGGCCCTAATCAGAACCTTGCAAAATGTTGGGAAATTTACCATCAAATACAGAACACACAAAAAATGATGATTCATGTAAGTTCATAGGAACAAAATGCATTGGTTAAAAATAGAAGTAGAGCAGGTTATAATGGCAACATGTGGGTTTCCAAGGGGTGAACTGACCAGTCTTCTTAACTCTAACTCACCCCTGCATAGGCCGCCTCTGTGTGTCAATCTGTGATGTGACGAGTTGAATGTTCATTGGCCGCCCTAAAAAGACAAATTGAACACATCAATTCATTTTGTAGGTTTGAAGAGAGAGAAAAAAAGAGCTGAATTTCTGGCCAAAAATTTCCTCAGACTTGTTTTTCATTGGATAGTTTTAACACAGGGCCAACCTAAATCCTACAACTATAAAAACAGGTCAAAAAGGTAAAAAACAAATTAACATGCAGAAAGCATAAAGAAGCAAAATAAAGTAATGACAATGTACTCAAATTCTGGCCACACTACAGACCAATACTCTGAATTTAAGACCCCGCGGGAACCATTTTTAGTTCCAATTCTACCTCCAACCCATATTATAAACAAGACGCTTTGATCTGGATCGTACCATCAAGTGGGATGCCATTATATTGCTTCATGGCCTTCAGTGCATCTGCTCTCCTCTCAAAATGGACATCAGCTGTTCCCAGGCTTCTTCCCGAGCGGTCGTAATGAACGGCAGCCTTCTTCAGAGTCCCAAATTCAGCAAAAAGTTCCTAAAAGAAAAAAAAAAGAAGTTAATTTCTATCCGTTTGACAACAGAAAGAGTAGGCAAGCAAGGACCGCAAACAAAACGCCACGTACCTGAATGTCTGCATCTGAAACACCGAAGTCCAGATTGGAGACTAGGAGCTTCCCTCCAGTTTCCATGCCAGCTCCTCCGCCGCCGCACTACCATTAAAGCCTCCGAAGCCGTTGTCGAACATGTCGTGCTGCCACTTGTCGGGGAGCTGTTTAGGCTGCAACAGACCAAAGAGAACGCACCTGCTGACTTCAGGATCCCCTTGCCTCTCTGTCAATCACAGAGTCCACACGTCTGGGTGTTGGGGTAAGCAGGGGCTCCACTTCCAACATGGCCAGGGTGCTCAGTTCCCTTAATGTAAATGGGGTTGGTCCCCCAAAACGTTCCCTGCCCACCCCATCACTACAAGCAAGTGAATCAGTTTAAACAGACAAGATAGCCCATTGAAAGCAAGGGGATGTAGTGGAGAATTACATTTAAAGGGACAGACACGAACTGATCTTTAACATTACAAAATCTCCTTAAGGCATAACTGACCAAAGTCAATAGAGTAAAAAAAAAAATAGTGCAAAGTGAATTTCATAGCCCACATCCAAAAAAAAACAAAAAACAAAACTGTACACTAAACCTGAAAAACTGCCCATACTAGCTACCAGAAGGTCCCATTGTTGTGCTGCCATCTGCGCCTCCTTCAAAAGGCCCTCCAGAGAGGCTCCGCTGATACACCGGGGTCTCCAACTGAAGCAGCCGCCTCCAGCGCTGAACCGCCCGTCCTCGACCACCGGAGAGTTCTTTGTCGACTCGTTAATGTGGATAATGTCCATATAGTTGAAAAAAAAAGGAACAGGCCCCATGCCCTTCTTTTTACTAGCGTGGATTATGTGAGCGTCCATTTTGAGACCACGCCATTTTGACTGGGGCTTTGTTTGGGGTTTTTTTTTGTTTCCCGAGGCACTCTTTAATAGCCAAAGGATGGAGAACCGCCTTATATGGAATATATCAGGGTATTAAAGTCCACTTTTCCATCCATAAGAGCCAGGGAGAGTGGTTGAAAAGCCTTCAGAACAGGCCTCGATAAACCCCGCCAGCCACTCCCAGAACAAAAGGCCGCTTCGTCGACGATTATGGAGAATCACGGAACTCCCATTAGTAGGAAAAACTCATCTGAGGGTCAGCATTCTCGATGATGTGGTTTCCTTCTTTCCCATGCGGGCTGGGGAGCGGTTATCGCCTCCAACGTCTGGCTTTAAATTTCGGGTAGAGGATTCAAAATGGCGCCGTTGAGGCCTAGCCATCCGCTCTTCTTGGAAAGTGGAGTAAAGCCATTTGGCTCGCGGGAGAAGGGACGCGTTATACCAACAACTTCCATTCATGCTTAACCGCGAGCTACAGAGCTTCCCCATGGAGGAGAACTCGGCGGCTAGCTTTCATTTTTCGCTTGACTTAGCAAGCTGGCAAGAGGATTAGCTAGAAGCAAACTGAAGGACGTTAACCGGGAATTTTCAGCTGTGCCGAAGGTTTTTTTTTTTTCCTTTGACTGCTTATTCCTCTAACATTCTCATACCCTGCTGTAAGGCGTCGGCCTGCCTCTAGCGCGGTTCAGGTTCTGTCGATTCCTCATGGGGCCGGATCCGCCGCCTCGGCCTCCAAATCCTCCACCGCCGCCGCCTCCAAGTCGCCCGGGGCCTCCTCCTCGGCCGCCGCCTAGGCCTACACGGCCACCTCGGCCGCGGCCTCTTCCTCCCCGGCCTCCACCTCTCTGCTGCCTGTTCTGCTTGATAATCTCATCTAGAGACATATCCATTTTATCGGCCATTACTCTGCCCAAATAATACTAAACTGTGAGGAAAATATAAAATGTACACCCTAGACTCGTTTGGTCCCTCTCCCTGTTCTTTCACAGCACTGCACCGTCGACTGAACACACACAATAAGCTAACGGCCACACAATATAAACAGCCTCATTACGCAACACGTGTATTCTGACGTCAACACGTACATCAACGTAAAGGAAAAACGCGCCCTCTTCTGTCTGGTTAAATGCATTTAGCCACGCATCTCAGTGATATTGAAAGAAAACCATGAGATATCGTTGTACCAGAAGTCCTGTTAAATGGGATATAAATTACGTTTTGACCAGCATACGTTTTGTGTATTACACAATCCGTGATAAACCTCTTCCATAAAAAATGCAGAGAAGCTGGTCACTGCGCTTAACTTTCCAGTTCATTGTTTGTGAGAAAATCTCAGTAAAATACAGCTTGGGATTATTCCATTACAAAATGAGTGAATACTTTTGTAGACCTTTTTCATTCATGCACATTTTTGAAGACTCAGTAAGGAAAGTTGCCATTTTTACACTTAATAAGCCAAATTGAATACCTTTTGTTACAGCTTTAAAAATGTAGTCATGAATCACCTAAATATTTACACCTTCCCATCATGTCCAATCTCCAGATCCATCAGTCTCTTTACAGAGCTTAAATAAAGCAGTGTAATCTTGCTAATATATATCATTGGGCTTGAAATTACAGATGTCCTACAAACAAAATTCCAACTTTAATTTTAACCTAACCTTCATGAAATCCAAATTTAAATTTACAGTCAAAAATGGCTGTATTACTGGGAAATGCAACACAGTATTAGTTTTATCATTAGGAAGTGATCTATACTTTATGTAATTCAGAGACGTGGGACTACAACTTATCAATATTTATATAGGATCAATAGATGCAAAGCTACTGTAAAAGTCTTTTATTCAACATTTTTGTTTCAAGGCTTTGAGCAGAGAGGTTAACTAAGGGCTGTATAATTAAATCCACCAAGGGCAAGAGATGGTTTAATCAAAAGGTTGGCCTTCTACATTGTATTTTGGCTTAAAATACTTGCCCATGACATGTTTTCAAATGTGGTCGTTTCACAATTCATCAATCTATTTTCCGGAATGAAACAGAAAAGAAGTGGCAATTTCTTCCAACAAATCTAAGTAGTTTTACTATTGTTTAAGACTTCAGTCTTTGGGTCCTGTTGGGCTTCGCTCTGCGCTTCAGCAACAGTTGTCAGCAAATTTTGATTAACCCCCCCCCCACCGGAGCAGTCTCATCCACACCACAAGCATCAGTATGAAGACTTTGATACCTGAAAAGATGAGAAGGGAGAATCTGTTCCCCTCGGAACCCCTTTTTTTTAGTCATTGTCAACGGAAAAAAAAAAAACAAAACCAAACAGGTTGCTATGGTCCATCGTATACAAATGAGATTTGTATTCTGTGTTAGACTTGCCAACAGGGTCAAGTTTCTGGCTGTCAGAGGGCAGAGAAATGAAAAGTTCTTGAGGATAATGGATGAATAAAAAAAAAGTAACAGGAACATGACAGAAAAAACTAAGACTTCTTGGAGTCCTGTGTGTTGCGCTTTTTTAGGTCACTCAGGTCCACTGGTGTGAAAGCTGGAAAAGCAGACAGGGAAGAGAGGTTGTTACAGCTGTCGACTGGTTTAATCCATTTAGAATGACATTAAAAAGCATATTTAGATTAAAATTTATTCTGTTAACTTACAATGTAGGTTAGGATTTGGGTTTTTCTCCACATACTCCTGTGGTCCACGGTCATTGCGTTCACTATTTTGTGTTGATCTGATATCTCGGAGCACACACTGCCAGGCTGGGAGGATAAAAAAAAACATAAAGAGAACAGGATAATATTTGTAACACCAAGGAGCCACTTACAAGGACACACTGTAAAATGGTTAGATGAAAGTTAATTTTATACAATACTCGCCATATTTAGTTGCATATTTGGCAGAGATGTATAAAATTAGTCTTTACTAGAAAGGTATGATCACACACTGAAACATTTAAATTTACCACATTTAGTCATTTGGGAAAATAAATCTGTTATAAGATGATTTTAACAAAATCCCCAGAGGCACAATTATTGGTATCCCCTAATAATCCATTTAAAATAAATATATGATTTTCAGGATGATCAGAGCTTCTAATTAGTAATCAATGATCTTCTGTTTTTCTACCCAAAACCTTTGTAGAAAGCAAAGTATCCCTCCACAGAAAACATTGTGTCATTGGATCCTTTAGGGATAAGGATCCCAATCATTTGGACAAATCAAAGCAGAAAGCGTTCACCAGACGCAATATTAATTTTCTTGTGTGACAATCTTGAGTCCAAAAGTTGGAAAAAAATATTGCATAGACAAACGGCTCAACTACCTCTTAGCAAGAAGAACTGGTCCCAACGACATGGAAAACAGATATTAAAATGAGCAGCAACTCAATGTTTGTGAAACAAGTTCTGTTTCATAGTTCACTGGACACAAAATTTAAAAACATTTTCCAAATTATCTTCACTGCTTTTGGTTCAACTAGAACAACAACAAAAAACATGTCTAATTGGCTAGTTTGTAATAGTTTGCAGGATTTTTAAAGTGTTGAATCAACATCAACACATCAGCCTGTTAAAAAAAAAGATGCTGAAAGAAAAATATAGATTGAAACATTTAAAATTTCAAAAGGCACTTTACTTCCAGAAGATGTTTTTGTGTAAATGTCAAGGTCTGACCAAGATTTTTCTTGGACAATGCGATTCAACTTAATCCCAAGATAAACACATCTATATGATTTTGATACAAAATTGTAGAACACAGTACTTACTATCATGATATAAGCGCACATTCTCCTCATGTGCTGGAGTAAACAGCTCCCCACTGTTAGTCGGAGATCTGGGGCTTGAGGTCCTCTTGTAACTATTCACCATCCTGGGAGCAGATGAGCTTCACACATATACAAAGAATAAAATCAGCAACTAAGCAGGAAACTACTGTTTAAGTACAGTGGACTGTCAAGCACTTGACTACGACCATAACGTTTTGCAGACCTGGTCATTCTGTTTGCAGCCTGTACTCGCTCCTTGCTCCTCTGTGGTGAGTGGATTTAGAGGGATGCAACAACTCGAAGTCCTAAACTTAAAGCCCAACAAAACCATTGTAAGTATTTTAGCATAATACTGGACATTTCTTTTGATCAAATCAGACAGGTATACTGGCTTGCAGCCAGAGTTAACAGCTCCTTCCTTGCTAGCTTATCATCTCAAATAAATTAGATTATATAAATAATGCATGATACCCCATTACTCAGCAGAAGTATTTAGTGGCTAACAGAGTGGAGTGTTTTATTTAAATCTATACTGAACGATACGTCTGCAACCTAAGGGGTTAGCTAAAAAATAAGCTTTTGTTTACGTTTTGACTCGAGTAGCTTCAATGATGTTAGCTGTTGGTAACAGAGAAATTATCACAAAATTTTGACAAAACTAAACGCAACTAATACTGTTTTCTGGCATACGCGTCGTCATGCTGTTATCATAAGGGGTGCAACCAAAACATTTCAAACATAGTCATTATACCAAGCTAACAGTAGCCTTGTAGCTAGCTAGTTAGCGATTTACATTGTTAGCTTGTTCCAGCTAATATGTCTGAGTTGTTACTGGTAACTCGTTTATTAGGGTAAGCTCGCCATAACAATACGTTCATGCTGTCCTTTAAATAAGCGTTAAGATAAGCAACAAACCTTCGTTGATTTCTTTCCTTTATTTCTTTATTCAAAGACTTAGTACGCCGAAAGATGTAGCTAAAAAATCGTTGCCAATGCCAACCAATCACTTCCGGGAAGAGATGCGGAAGAGATACGAAAGACTTTCAAAACAACTAATAAAATTATTTAAAAAAACCAATAATAAATAAACCAAGTACAAACTTAAAAACAAAATTATTAGTCTTCCTCACATTTTTATCTTAAAAGGTTTAAATTTTTATTATTATTATTATTATTATTATTATTATTATTATTATTATTATTATATTATTATTATTATTTCTTTACAATACCATACCTCCGTTTCCATTGAGAAACCTTAACAGGACACAAACTCTCAAAAAAATGTTATGCAAACTTAATTTGTTTTCATATCTTTTTCACTAAAACTGTTGACTGCTCTGTGTTGTACAGTGACAGACATACTCACAGAGTCGTTCTCACATGCATGTAGTGCTTTTTTTATACTTTGACCATCTCATGTTTCTTGAAATCCTCTCTGAGGTTTCCGGTCCTTCCCAAGGACAATTTGGACATTAAAAGCCAGCAACTGGACCATCAACTATAATTTTATTGCTTCATTTTTTTCTAGGTTCATCGCTTCTTTCCATAATAAAACTGCTACAGCCTTTTATTTGTAAAAAGTCCTTTATTTATAAAAAAGTACAAAAATAATAATTGTACTGAAAATGATAAGACTTCAAATTTTCTGTCTTTTTTACAACAAATAACAGTGAAATACATTTGTCAAAATGCTGTGGAGGAGCAAGAGCTTTCACAAAACAAGACCTGCATTTTTAAACTTTCTGAACAACATACAAGTAGGTTGTACCAATCTGATTGATCCTCTTTCTGCCCAGCAGTGAGGGTGCACAACGTTGTACAAAACACTTTACCAGTTCAGATTCTTGTGTAGCTTGAGCCATGATTTGAAAGCACACAATTTACAGATTTTAACAGAAAACTAAGCATTTCTACCAAAAATAAACACATTATTAATTTTGAACTAGAATTTAGAAGAGATTCAGGTTGAAGGACATGCAGAGTCACATAACAGACAGTCACACAATCTTATTTACAGCTCTGATATGACAGTTCATGATGGCATAGAAATATGCCATCATTTTACAATGAACTAAGAGAAAATACTCAACTGCAATAAGGTTTGTGTTGCATAAGATGATATTTTAGAAACTGAATAACCTTCTGAGACAATTTGCACTTCTGAAAATGTTGCTTTCCAATACTGGAGGCATTGCACAAGCCACAGAGAAATGCTTCATCGGTGTTGCTACTCGCTTTATTTTTATGACATTTAAGCCTTTTCTCTCCCTCGGGTCCACTTGTTCTCACACACAGCCTGTCTCAAACAGTTTAGACAGCTCTTTGCAGTCTGGGTCAATGAGGTCTGCAGGCTTCTCTCCGCTTTCGTTCTCCGCTTCTGTGCTCGCTCCCATTGACAGGAGGTACCTAGAAAGAGCAGAAAAATTGTGTTGCAAAAATCAAACAGAGATTTTTGCGAGCTTTCTAAATGCATTTCTAGATTCGAGTAGCTATCTGTGTGGCCTTGTTTCTGTAAATTCGGTCCAAAAGCAGAAATAAGCAATGAGTTTCTCCCCTGGGAGGAATTTAATCATAGGAAGATTGAATTGTTGCACATCCAAGTAGCTGACATGTGAATGTAAGGATATTACCTGGCGATTTCCGGGTAGCCGTCACTGCAGGCCATGTGCAGTGGTGTCCAGCCGTCCTCGTCTCTCTGGTGGACATCGGCGCCATATTTAATCAGGAGCTTCACCACCTCCAGGTTTCCCGTTAGCACGGCTTCGTGCAGAGCAGCCATACCTGCACATATGCAAAAACCAATCCCATGCATTTAGATATACACGTCGCTCTTCTGCTAATAAATATCATTCCCATGACCAGAGCCGCAGATGGAGCACCTGCCAGGGGAAGAGAAAAAGACTTCACTCACCAGAGTGGAACAGTGTGTCCACGCGGACCTTCCTTGCTCTCATGAAGCGTCCGATTTGCTCCAGATCCCCTCGCCTGACGATGTCCTGGAAGATGATGTCGTTGGGGAAGTGCACAGTCCTCTTTGCAGGCGCCACAGGTATAACAGGTGCAGGGCTTTCCTTCGCTTGAGTGCGACGTGTTGAGGTGTATCTTGAAACCTTGCTGTACGAAGGGACGTACGTCGGTGCAGCTTTGTAGGTGGACGTGTAAAGTGATGGGGAGTAATAAGTGCTACTCTGTGCCGTTGGGGTGTACTTTGATCCAGCGGCGTACGTGGATGTCGGCGTGTAATGCGGCGAGGGGCTGTAGTAGGAAGGTGAGTGGTACGCCGGTGTGTACTGTGAGCTTCGTGTGTAGGTGGACACCGGTGTTGGGTAGTTGTACTTCATCTTTGCAGATGTCGCACCTCCTTTCTAGATCAAAAAGGAGGGAAATAGGAAATCCCAGAAGGCAGAACAATCCAAGGAAAGAGCGGTATCCTTTACGATGCGTCCTTTTGTTTCCCCTAATAAAAAATACCAACAGTTTTCAAATCTTCAAAGTCTATATTCTTCTTCTTTTCTTTTTTTTTAGATGTGCATGTCCTCTAGTTGAAGGTTCATTTCGCCTCCTTCAATCAGAATTTGTCAAACAGTGTGCCGACTCTTGCACAGAACTGTGGTCTAATGGAGCCACTGGGACTGCATCCCTATATATGCTCTGTAGTGCTATTTTAGGGCTTAAAATCCAATGACTTCAGCGTGGAAATGAGTGACCCACGGCAGGCCCCACCCACTTTGGTCACATGTCCACCGACACTGTAACCGCCCCTAGATCATAAAAATGTTGACAGCCACAAAGTTCACTTAGCTTTTCTTGAGCCAAACAGACCTAAAGAGCTGATATAAACAACTAAGCAACTATAATTAACATCTGCTACACTATGCAGGGAGTAAAACTGAATTAATTTGTTTATGAATGATAAACAGAATAACAGAATGATTATAAAACAAACAGATTGCAGAACAGCTGTACAGGAGTAAACAACAACACACGATCTAAAAGTGACATGTTGTTTTATATGGTTGCACATAGTGACCTGAGGTCAAGAAACAGGACATGTTTTACATCTTCTCAAACTGTGGTTTAAGTATCACTGACGGGACTTGGACAAACTTGTACCAATATGCTGAGGACATTTTATGTTGTAACTATTTGACCAGTAAACAACATGAAGTTTAATCCAGGCATCAAGATTAGAAAGAAAGAGGATTTGGGTGAATTTGAACGTATAGCACTATGAGAAACTATTGTTGGAGATCAGGGGAGAGGTTTTAAAGTTGCAGTAAAAAATTGTACTTGCTTTCCTGTGGCGTATTGCTCCAAAGAACTTGTGTATAACATAATGCTGCACAATTTAATTTGTAAATCTGTCCCTAACAATGGAGAAAAAATAAGTTGTCCTCATACTGCATGTAAAATGTGCAAAGTGCTCCAATCGTTACATTGTAAGTGTGAAAACAACCAGGACAGTTGAGCTGTATTAACGGCTATGATACTTTTCCATCACTGATGGCTGGTATGTACCCTAGGAAACTAAATGCTATAATTGATACTAAGTGCAGAAATTAAAGAAAAATATTAGTTTATATTAGTTCCAGGGCATACATTCATGTGAAAGCAGATTTTTCATTATTTGCATCTCTTTTTTAATAGATATGTTGTTTTTTTTTGTTGATGGTTTCAAAAGATATGACACATTAAAGTTGGAGGAAATTCGGAAGCCATTAAAATCAGTCTCTGATTTTTAGAAAAAAACAACTGTCATTTTACTAGGACTTTAACATCAAGTGTACATTTTAGTACTTAGTATTTTAGGAAGTACTAAATACTACTTCTCCGAAACCTCCCTGCTTTTCTAGTTACATGTAATGTCCGGAGCAGTGCTGCGGCTCCGGTCAGTCAACACACGAGCACACCTGGACTGCAATAAGCACAGCGGGGACTAGTCTGAGTCTGGACCTGAATGGAGGACACTCGCTCAGGTCGACGAGTTTCAGGTTACGGCACGCGCAGAGGGCAGAAAAGAGGGAGTTGGCATCTAAATCTGGAAGCAGTAATCCCACGTGGGGTAGTGAGAAAGAGGGGACGCCGTGATGTATGCTTCAATAGAGGTGATTCCATTATGGGAAATTCGAAGTGAAACGCAACAGCCTCCTATAAAAAAAAAAAAAAAATCTGACTACTACTTTGCTGGTGGGGTAGATTACAGCATATCAAATGTGATTTCTAGGTATTTGCTAGAGATCTTCTGCTGAACTCATGACCAGATTCCTGGCAGCCTCAGTTTTATTTCTGTCTGACTCTACAACAGAGTTCACAGATTAGGTTCTTATTTTAGCTGCCAAACGTACTCCCCCCCCCCCCCCCCCTTGCTGGTTGTAATATTTTTCTACAAATTAAAACGACTGAGGCAAAAAGCAAAGCTCTCATTTTACCTTCTGACCCTCAGCTGTAGTTGATCAAAAGAACAAATGGCTCACATGAACCATTGAGAAACTCTGTCATCTCAGCTGCTGCTACCTCGTTAGTTGAAGTGGTTTGGGCATCTGAATAAAATGCCTCCAGGATCCCTGTTTGGAGCTTCTTCTGCTAATGATTCCTAAAGATGTCACCAGATAGAGGGATCTCTATAAAGAAAGCTTAAAAATGTTTGCTTTTTTTCTGAAAATTCTTTCAGTCTGAATTTTCTGAGCTCCAGTGGTTTCAACTTTAATGTGTCATATCTTTTGAACAGTAGGCCAAAAGCAACATATTCCAGTGCAGAATATGTTGCTTTTGGCCTACTGTTGCTTTTGGTTTTCGGACACATTTTATTTTTTTCTCTCAATATTTGGTCAAGCACAAAGCAAAGCAAAAAGTTGCTTTTTGCATTTACTTAGATTATTTATATCTGATGGTAAATTTTGCTCTGCCTTCTATTAATGGACACCTTGTCATGACTTTGGCCAGTTCATCTGCATGTAGGCATAAGTATACAGAATTTAAAAATATATATGTATTTTTAACCTGTTGCGGATTTCTGTACACTGGATTTAAGTTGAATTTTGCTTTCTGCACACTCCTTATACTTTCCAGTGACCTGTGTCATCCAAAATTAAATTGCTTGCAGTACAGCTGTGAATAAATTGTCCCATGAGAGGGCATGCAAAGCTCTTCATACACAAAGCTGCAGCTGTCCGGGGTACAATGAGACCGGAGGCACTTGGAGCGGCTGATTGTGCGGGGATAGGGTTACTTTAGCTGGAGTCCACGTCCGTGGAAAAGGAGAACAGAGGTTAAAAGTTTGCATCGGTGTTCCTAATTTTTTAATCTGTTGTTGCACAATGGGTGTTTCAGTAATAAAGTTGCCATGTGTCAGCTGAACCTCTCTCTCCCGTTCTACCTGGTCGGAACAAAGGTTGTGAGAATTAATTTTCAGGATTCATCGAGGCTTAAGCAATTAAAGATTGAGGACATCAAACAGGTGGACTGACATAATGTCTCCTTTACATATCAAATGAAGGGCAATTCTGTATCATACAACTGAATGACCTAGACCGCTTTGTTGCCTGCAGCAAAATATCATATTAAATTTGATCTCTTTCATAAATATAGATTATGCACCCAGTTCAAAGCAGACAGTGCTTTGGACATGTGCATACTGCATGAATGGCTATAATTCATATTTCACCCAAGTCCATTTCAGAAAAAATTTTCCAGCACAAATCATGGCTTTGTTTCTTTATTTGTCTTTCTACTCAGTTGTGCACCAAACAAAAAAAAAAAATCTATTTAGTATTTTATTTATTCTGCTAGTCTTTGCTGCTTATCTGGCCAAGATAAGCTGCAAAAAGTTTATTAATTGTTCTTATTAGTGCTATAATTACTAACTTTACTTACTTACTTATTACTTAGTTTTTTCAGCAGCTATACCCAGCCAAAAAGCATGTTATCTAAAACCAGTGAATTTAACAGTACCCGTTATGCCATAATGTTGCATATCCACTTGTGCTATAACAAGAGGCATGCAGGTAAATAATTCTCGAGCAGAACATTTCTGTGTATTCCATACTGTATTTTGCACACCTTACATAGGCACCATATATAAATGACACACAAATGTCACTGGAAGGAACTGACGCATGCTAGACTGTGCAGACGCTCTGTACCTACTAATGAAAATTCATCTTGGTATGGTGAATGCTTGGAGTTGCTGGGATGTCAGGGGAGTCGGACCTATTTAGTTACATCTCATTACCAGAGCGACTGGAGCTCAGCGGGAAGAGTCGCTGTGTTGTAATTAGAAAGTTGTAGGTTTGAGACCAACGTCCATGTGCCGATGTAGCTTCAGACAAGGCACTTTAGCCTGTGACGTCCACCAGTGTGTGAATGTTCTGGATGTGTAAAGGTGCTATGAGTGGAAAAGTGCTCAGCAAGTTTGAGCCTGCTAATTTTCTGACTACTTGGTCAGACCTGGTAATGGTTAAGAATAGGTAAGCCAGAAAGAGGGGCCACAACATAGCAGAATCTAAGTTGCTTCATCCCTTGTAAAATGTGTACATTTCATTCCAATATAGATGGAATACATTCTCATTACTGAAAAGCTCATTTAGTTCAGGAACTTTATTATCATTAAGTGAAACGTTAATTACACCCAGACAGATGTTTGACAGCCTATATTTCTCTTAATTGAGATGATTTTCCACATACAGGTAATGAAAACCTGACATTTCAAATTTGAATATCACATCAGAGCAATAAAAATACACACCGGTAGCACAGAAATGTGGGTTTAATGAAAAGAATGTTTAAAATCTGCTTCCAGGGTGCTATTTTCAAAAAGTACTGGAAATCTGACAATCAAGCCCAATTTGAATATGTATTTTGATTTATTGAATTTAACCATATCTTTGTAGACATTACAGGACTTGATGTTCAACAAAATACGTTTCATTTCCCAAAGTCTTGATATTCTTTTGGTACACCAACATACAAATATGGCAAGATAAGAAACAGCATGACTACAGTCTTATGTAGAAGAAACAAACAAACAATAAAAAACTCTAAATGATTCATCTTCAGATTTCTTTCTTTGCATTCTTTGTGTTTATTAGGACAGATTTATAAATGTGTTTCTTGTAACAAAAGATTTGCTCTATCTGTCATATGCCCCCCTTAAAGGTGAAACATGTGCTCAAACACGTTGTGTGATGTAACTGGTGCAACCATGTGGCTATGATTTATTACCACAGCTGGACATGCAGTATTATGTGCCTTTATTAGAGAAATGCATTACTCTAATAACATATAAGACACTTTGTGGTGGTTAATTGCAATCATAATTGTCGCCTTTATAAAGCCACATTAAGCAGGAGAGTTTAACTGTGGCTGAGCACAAGAGATTGTAAATATTCAGTTGCAGAAGCGAGACATTAATGACCTCACCACTGCAACTGAAAATTAGGAAAGGCACCAGCTCTATAAGGCCAAAGCCGGAGGCAATTTATTCCCAGAATGCATTTCCCAGGGGCCATTATGCTAATTTTAGCACAACAGCCAATGACAGTTGAAGAGTGGTGCTCCAGATCCAGAAGGGGCTGGATCTGATTACATGGTCGTGACAGAGACAGAGTACGTGCGGCGGTGAAGGAGGGTGAGCAGAGAGCTTCACTCTGACTCTTAGACGAATTTATCCAACCCTGACATACGTAAGCAAAGTCAAGTCAGCTTTGTTTTTGAATCATACTTCTTGACATGATGCACTTTGGTAATCATGTGAAAAGTATTGCTGGGCTCTGGGTCTTGTCAGGTGTTCTGGCCAGAAATGCTGCAAGAACACCTGACCTGATATGTTATAACTACGGTACCCAACAGTACCAGATCCTTCAACTCCAGACCACACCAGGCGTCATCCTCGGGCAGAGTGCACAGTGTCTGGATTGACCCTGAGCAATGCAGAAAACACTCCCCAGTCAATACCTCCAAGCACAGCTAATTATGTGTTTTGCATCTTTAGTATGTTAATCCACCAGTGCAAACCCTCTTCCTGAAGTTTAATTTCACTCCAGCAGCTTTCTAATGGTACTGTATTACTCATGTGCCTAAAATGTACATAACACAGTATCACTTACTGTGGGCCTGAAGTTCAGAATATACTGTTCCCTGCTGTCAGGTGCAGTCTTCTGGCTATGTAATGTGACGAATAAAAGACGAGTGGAATGAGGTACAGATATGTCTTTATTACAAGTGTGTGTTTCATTCTGGCACCTCTGTGGACGTCATACAGCCAAGAAGGACGCTTGTCATTGCGTGGACGAGCCATTTCAGGTTCAAGGGGATGGTGCACACTCAAAAAATATTGTGAAACTCTGTTGCCACATACGAATGGATTCATTAAGTCGGTTCATATTCGGTAACTAAAGTTCTGAGATCAAGGAAGAGTACAAACCTGGCACGTCTTTGAACTGCTGTAATTAGAATAAATTCACATTTAGAATGAGAGGCGGATTCTCTTCTATACAGATCATAACACATGCTAATGAACAAGTCACAGCAGTTTGTGAGTTAGTGGAAGTGCCCTTGTTTACACCGGTGTAGAGTGTTGCAGATTTTCACAGACATCTGATCTGTTGTTGAGACACCGTAAGAGCTTCCTGTCAAAAAGGAGATTCCCATAATCCAGCTGCTCTGCAGCACATAGTGAGAACTAACAAAAGTCTTTAAGCTTGTTTGAAAGGTCTAATGTGCTTCAAAGAGATAAACAAAAAAACTACTAATGCTATTTTATGCTGTAAAGAAAGTTTTATTATCTTGAAAAGTATTTGCTTTCTTACTGATTGGAAGACTTAGCTAGTCCTAAAACTATAAGCAAAGACAGTGTGCATAAATGCAAAGGGCAGAATATGTACAGTGATTTTAATTGTTAACAGAAAGAAGTTATCCAAATAAGCCTGGTGAAAATAATTGTTCCATAAACATTTTAACTGCTTTCCCTAACAGGTTCTTTTTTCATTAACCTTTCGATTCTTGACTAAAACATTTGGGAGTGACAGAAAAGCCAATTTTCACAATTCTTCAAATAGGTTTTAATGTATAAACAGTGGACTGAAAAAATCATTTTATCGACACATCATCATTAACTATATCGAGTGCAAATAGAGAATGTGTCTGGCATTTAACAAAGAAAGAGGTTTTATATTATTACACTTCTACATGATTTATCATCTGCACTGTACATGCTTACTGTGCATACAGCTTGAAATAAATGGCTGGTTAATTCGTATGGCAGTTGATGTCTTAGATATTTTTCTGTCTTCAGTTGATTTAAGCATAAATTAACTTGAGGAGGTTTGTAACATCTACTGAGCTAAGCTACGTTGCAGTGACTTAAATGAAGAGTGCACGCGCTTTGCTAGTCCATATACAGCCAGGCTTATGACTATTGCAGTTTTGTATTTTAAAATTATTAAGCTGTTAGTAAAATTGCAAACAGGAAAAATCCTTAAATACTCAATAGAGGAATGGATCACGAAAAGGAGAAATATATCATAGATTATTACTAAAATTAGGTTCTAAGACAACACAAAGTTACATTATTTGAGGTCTGTCTAAAGTCTCCCTAAATTGACATTTTAGTGATGAGAGCACACTAAATCATCTGTGGTTTTCCTTTTCTTTAAGAAATAGCATTTATCTAATCACCACATTTAGGAACATATACAGTCAATTATGAATACTTTGCTACATCCTTTTACTAACAAATCTTTTGGGACAGGTATTTTCTTTCTAGGTATTACAATTATAATTCCACCTTAGACTTTAAATTCTGCCAGCAGTCCTCATAAGATTTGATTCAGCGGGATTGACCTGAAACTTGTTGGCTTTGACCTGAATGAGTGTTATGTCATTTAGTTTATGGTTAGGTAATGGAAAATGAAACTGATCCCTTGATAAAGTGGCGGCCGCGACAGACTTAATCATATTAAAGATGATCACAGCCACAAGATATAGTTTCCGGTCATGAACCGCCTCTAGTTTGCTCTCTAGTGGTGAGAATGAGCATTGCAGAATCTAAGTCAAGGTTTCTTCTACTTTCCTGCGTTTCAGGTCATCAAATACATTTCAGTATCAGACAATGATAACCTGAGTAAATACGAAGGCAGATTTCAAATTATACTTTCTTTTATTAAGTGAAATAAAGTTGTCAAACTTAAAGTGGCTCTGTGTAAAACTACAATTGCCCCCCTCGTTAATTTATGTATTAACTGTAATCAGTTACATTTTTTATTCAACCAGACACACCGAAACCTAATATCTGCCTGAACTGTAGAACCAAGAATCCATTTAAACAGATCCTGTTTTAATCAAGAAGTAAGGTAAAAAACACATCAGGCAAATGCGCATTTAAATTTGTTGATATTTATCAATCTAAACCCACAGTAAGAGCCATCACACAACAAATGGAGAAAATCCAGAAAGTATTTGAGCACCCAGGTTTCTCCAAAGACTCGAGAAGGTAGCAAAACACTCTGAAATGACAAATCAATGCAGGCCTCAGCAGGCTCAGGCTTCAACAGTAACAAAGAGACTTCATTAGAAAGGTTCAAGGCCAAATCAGCAGCTGATCAAAATAAACACAAAGGCGCATCTTTTCTCAGGTTTCCTAAAAACATCTTGTTGATCCCACAGACCTTGTTAAAAAGTAAAGCATGTCCCGCTACATTATGCAAACAACATGGACAGGTTTTCAGAAACCAACATCACTAGCCATCCACTGCAAGTGCAGTGGATGGCTAGTGATGAAAAAAAAAGAAAATAAAATTAAATCCAATATAGCAGACAGACGAGAAAGCATGCTGACCATCCCAGTCCCTCGTTCTACTGTAGACGACTCTTGCAGGTAAAAAAAAGTATTGTGACATCAACTAACCCCTAAAAACTAATACTAATGATGTATGTTTCAAATAACAACATTGTATTTGAAGAAAATTACAATTGATTACCTAGAAACAAATCCTAGAAAAACAATTTTTTTTTATTTTTTGTTTTTTGCCAAAACACTTTGGAAAAACATCCTGACATAAAGGATCATAATTCATCCATGAAAGGGTTAAAAGACTTCTACTAAGAAGAATGAACCAAAATTCCTTTGCAGTGATGTGTAAAGTTCGTGATCGTCATCACAAACTCATGACGGCTGCTGTTGCCACAAAGGATGACACAACCAGGTTTCGGGTTTTAGGCCGTAGTCTGGACAGCTTTTCTTGAGAAGTAAAATGACCATTTAAAAACAGCAAGTTATCCAATGCTGATATTACATATTTCGATGATCTGAAGCATTTTGCACATGAAAGAAAATCTAAAGCGGTAGAAAATGTGAGAGATAAATACATTTTCAAAGCCATTCACTTAATCGTCTTCATTTAAGTTTTAGCCTTTGTGGTTTAAAGAGACACCTGCTGCTCCTCCCTTACTGAAAACAGAACATGTCACTTAATAGCAAAACATTTTATTCATGTGATCAAAAAGAGGAACCTTTTAACAGAATTCAGCAATAATACAAGAATATAATTGTGCAATATTTCAGCTTCTTCTAGTAAAAAAAAAACATCAGCTACAATAACATGATGGGTGAAAAGAGGAACAAATACGTTTGGTGGATCATCAACAGTCAGGCGCCGGGTCACAGGTTCCTTCCTCCGGGTCACCAGTGTGAGCGTTTGCGTTGTTTTCAGAATCGGTCGTGATTTCACGTGTCAGGCTCTGATCGACGACCTGACCGTCATCAGGTCGGTGATTTCCATCATGGTTCAGCTGTGCATATTCCACTTGTTTCTGTTGAAACGCAACACAGAAGAGTGAAAATAAAAAAAATCTCAGAGTTAAAGATTTTTAAAGAAATCATGTGGAAGAGCGATTAGAAAACAGAACTAAATAACAGTAATAATAACAGATGAAAACTGTTGTATTCCTTGCTAACCTTGGTGAAGGATTACAGGACTGATGGTGTATTTTTTAACTATAAGGTAGAAGCAATACCAAGATGGGTTTTGTGGAAGGATGAAAGAAAAATAATCCTAAATACTGCATTTTTCGTCCTGTAACTCTTCTGAACTCTTTTAGCCAAGAGAAAAGAGTTTGACAAAAGGAATGTAAAAATAAGCTTGGAGGAAATGAGCTTGCGGAAATGTGAGAAACAATGCATCTTCCAGCGTTAAACAAAGGAGCATGATTTGGCTTTTGTGAAAATCAGAAGTTTAAATTACACATCGCTGTTAGTGAAGTAAAATATGTCCAATTAAACGCCAGAGAACTGAAAGAAGATATAAATTATATAAAAATCAACAACACTGTTAAAATTACACGTTTTTGTGGCGTAAAAAGCTGTTTCACACTAAATTTGACACATCTATAACTGGTGTTTTTCAATCAAAAACAACTGCTGAAGAGAAAAAAATACTAGAATGTAAAAATTGCAATTGTCTTGGCTTCACATCTGTCATCATTTACAGAGATTCTGATTAATCAGAATTTAAGTTCACCTGACGCCTTAAAACGTTGATGAAACTGGACATTTCTCAATTACTGATAAAAGACAGATTGTGCTTTAGCAGGCTGCCGAAAGGCTGAGTCCAACAGTGAAGCACGGTGGTGGCAGGTTTATGCTCTGGGTCTTCTGATGGAACTAGGACTTTTGTCAAGGTTGATAAAACTGCAAACTTTTCAAACCATCAGGTAGTTCTGGATCCAAATATTCCGGGCATTATTTGTAAAGAATACATTGTCACATAAAAAATGTAAGTAAAGTTTAGACATTATTTATCACAACCTCATCTTCTTACACTTCCGAATACCACCAATGTGTCATCTGAAAATGTATTTTAATAACTTTCCTTCTCTCATATTGTCTAACGTAGCTGAAAATTAGTGCAAAGACTCTTGAAAAACAATAACAAAAAACAAAAACTGCGTGCATGTGTTTGAGTTTGCATGCATGACTAATACCAAATGTCACTTACACCATCAGGCACCTCTGGGACACCTGCAAAACAAAGCCAAAGGACATTCTCAGGAAACAAAAGAAGAAGGATATGGAGGAGGACTTAGTAATCTTAATTTCCACAAGCAGCGCTGAGGTTCCAGGAAACAAGGAGCTTCTCAAGATGATTTAAAATGCATTGAAGCCACTCACACAGCTTTTAAACACAGGCAGGTTTCCAGAAATAGCGTTTCTGCTTTAATTTCAGCAAAGGACACTGATTCAGCAAAGCAACCATATTACTAGACAATGGGCAGCAGCAATCTCCTTGGCATTGAACAATTAAACGGTTGGCCACTAAGTTTGAACGAGAGCGCAAACTGTTTGTCTGCATTGGTCAAACAGGAAGTTCTCTCTGACGAAAGCAGGAAGTGGCCACCTGGAGACTGAGCCTACTGTTTTTAATGGGTCATTCTTTCACTAACAATGAAATGTCCACAGTCTTGGTTGATCCTGTTTCCTGTTTTTTTTCTCTCTCTCTCTCTCTCCCTAATGTCAACAATTTTTCTGTTCAGTGGTTTGCTAAGAAGGATTTCACTAAAGTGAGCGACGACTGCCATACCTTGCTGGGAGTGGCGGACTTCGCTGTAGATGTTGCCCATGTTCTGCTTCGCTGGAGCTAACATGAAACAAAAATATTAGACTTTTAAAAGAATATTGCTGTGTAAATTTACGTCTGCGTTTTTTTTTTTGTTTTTTTTTTTCTGCATGGATGCAGTCTCTCACCTTTGGTTGGGTCTGCGTCTTTTATTTGGACCTCAGTATATTCAGGTTCAGCCTTTTTGTCTGGTAATGTGCTGCTGTTCTGGTCATCCGACTCTGGAAAACAGTTTGGTCAAAGTTAATTTTCTCTACAATAGCATTCTCAATTTCCACATGTTTAGATGTCAGCTGTTGACGCACCATACCCACCAGAACCTGAGACGTGGTCGCTCCAAACACTTTTCCCCATCATGGTTGGGGTGGCTGCACAGAGTAGACAAAAAACATCAGCAGTGTTGATTAATAAAACCTTCTTATCGCTCCAGTACTCCACTGCATTGCTTTGATGGATGACCATCGTTACCATTTGCATCAATGACCTCAGCTTGTGTGAGACTCAGTCGCTCCACTTTGGTGCTGACTGACTTCCTGGGGTTGGGTTGAGACAAAGCACAATGAACAGAGGGCGTTTTAGACATGTTTTGACCTTAGAGGGCATATCTCATCATAGCTTAGTACAAATCTTAACAGTACTAACACGAATAAAAGCAGATAAGCACTGTGACACACTTCTCTGTCACATTTTGGAGGGAGGGCTTCGTGAAACAGTAAGCGCACTGCCATGTATTAATGACAAGGTGTTGACTGAAGCTGTTTTATACAGAAAACTGATGAAGAAGACTTTCCCATGGTGTAACAGACTGATATCTGAACTAGGTGTTCCTTATGCAACGTTTCTCAGTTGTATTTTTGCCTACCTTGTACATGCATGCTTTCATTCTTTTAAAAGTTTCTTACACAGTTCTCAGTTTTGGAAATTATAGCTTCTGAGAGTCAGAAGTCCACAAATAAATGTAGAAATAATGAAGCATGCCCTTTAAGAGAGGCAATCTTTGGATAAGTCCATGAGCAAATGTCACTTACACTGACAAGTTAGCCGTTCTTTTCCTCTTAAAATGGAAAAGCCGTGTTTTTAAGGCAATCACAAGGAAGAGGATGAGGAGAAGTATGAAGCAGAAGACAATGATAAGTGCTTTCTTCCACCCTGCCATTTTCACTGTGGAAGACATTTTTTTCAATTACTGAAAGACACTTCACTCGTAATTACGTGAATTTGCGCGTCGCGCTAACTTGTTGCAACCCACCTTCGATTGTAACAGTTTGACTCCATTTGGATTCATCAGCTGGGTTTGTGCTCGTGCAGTAGTATTTCCCAGAGTGCTTTTTATTGACGTTAGACATGCTGTGATATCCTTCTAGCTTATTGGTTGAGAGGGAGGCCAGCGCTCCATTGGACTCTAGGTGGTACCATGTGAAGTTGATGGGTCGACTGCCTGCCTGTACAGAGCAGACGAGTTTCATACTTTGTCCCTCAGTGATGTCCTGGCTGGGCTGAATGGTCAGCTGTGGTTTTGAGGTGGGCTCTGCGCAACAGAATGTGTGTTAGAAATACACAGGTTCTGAGAACAAACTGAAAAAGCAACATTTACAACAACTTACCAATAATAATGGTTGAGTTCAGTAGTTGCTGCCCCAAAGCTGTTTTAGAAGGTGTACGTGGATTATTACTTGCATGGCATAGAAATGCTTTTAAATCGGAGGTCTTGTGGATTGGAGGTATGTCAAAGGTAGCCTGGTCCTCAGATCTGCTCACCGTCCTGATCATCTTCTTCCCGCTATGTGTAAAAAGGGTGTACACAATGGGAAAAGTGCCAGTGTGACTGTGACAGATCAGTTGAAATCTCTTGCCTACAAAGATTTTGCCCCCGACCACGACTCAGCAACCGGATCTGAAACATGGGACTGGAACAAAACAACACAAGACAAAGGAAAGAAATGAAGGCAGTTTATTAACTGTTTAGAATCAAACTTTTGTTTGCAACTATCTATTTATCTGTTAGAGGCCAAAATAACATCATCTGAGCTGTTTTTGTTTCATAACAAAAAACTCAGTAGAGTCATCAGTATTGAAGAATTTTGTATTCTTCTTATGCTAACATGTTTTGTGAGATGCTGATGTTTCTTTCCAGAGGACTTTATAATGTCACACTGGCTACTGTGTGAGCAGTAGCCATGTGAGCACTGGTACATGCACAATCAAGCAGATGACCTATAAAGTTCATCTGCTTGATTGTGCTGCATGTGTACAGAAATAGACCAAGCATAATATCTAATTGAGATTTTGGGTTTTTGTTAGCTATAATTCATACTCATCACAATACATAATATACTGAAATATATCAGCTTTGTATATTGAATTTATAGACCATTAAGTTTCCCACTAGCACAAAACCGACTGCTTTGGTATCTTTAATATGTCAGTGATGTTCCGTTGGTCTCTACAGTTGGCAGGCAATCTAGAAAGTAGATTTTTGCTCAGCCAGAAAGTTTGTTTTGTTGAATTTGAATACTTCCTCAAATATATTAAAACTATGAAAAAGCAACATGGTTTGGAATAGAATAATTTGTCTGCTTTTTTTTATATTTCATTTCAATATATATATATATATATATATATATATATATATATAATATATATTATATATGTATATATATATATATATATATATAATATATATATATATATATATATATATATATATATATAAATTCCTCTCACCCATGAGGGTGGCTCTTCATCCTCTAGCTGGTCCTCTACCAGAGCCTGGAGCTTGAGGTTCTGCGCAGTATCTTGGCTGTATATTGATATATATATATTTTTTTTTATTTATATATATATAATATATATATATATATATATATATATATATATTATATATATATATATATATATATATATATACTGTATATATGCCTTCTAACAATTGCTGACCAGCTTTTATGCAAATTTTCACATGGTACTTTGACAGTTTATATTTTGGTAATAAACTCTAAGTCTTTCCAGTCTTTCCTTCACCATAATCTTTAGCTGCCTTCACAGATCCCCTATCGGATTAAAGTTAGCCTTCTGGATGGGCCACTCCAAAATTTTAATGTTAAAGAAAAATGTAGTTAAAATTAAAACCTTTCTTTACTTTAAATTTAAATCTGCTAATAATTTGGGGCATCTAAAGGACTTTAATCTGCACTTTGATCTTTGGTAAATGTGGTTAGTAAGTGAGAGTCGTTGAATTGATTCAAACTGCATACATCAGAGGACTTACCTTTAGCTTTAACAGTAACTGTTTCGCTGTCCTTATGAAAAGCGGTTGAAATACGAGTGCCCTCAACTTTACAGGAGTAGATACCGTTAAGGTTATGATGTGCAACATCAACATATGTGGCCGAACTGATCAATCGGGTGCCATCTTTGTAGAGGTGGTATTTCAAAGTTTTGGGGTCAAACATCTGAGGAAAAAAAACCTTGACTGAACAGTTAAGTCTGAATCCTTCTCCTTCAAACACGTCCACAGGCTCCAAATGCAGCTGGGGTTTTGAGAATACCTCTGTTGGATAAAGAGAACAAAATTCATGCACAATACTGTTACAGTATATTGTTCAGTTGCAGCAACAGTTTACTTGGTGCTACATTTCGTCATGAGGAGAACTTGCCTTTGACTTTGAGGTTTTTATAGTTTTCTTTTTGGACGTTTCTCCACTCTGTCTTGCAAACAAGCTCTCCAGAGTCTGTCGGTTTCGGTCTAAATCGATGAATCAGAGGTTTACCCGTGGTTCTATTGAGAACAGTCCGGTCCTTTACGAGGAATATTTCAATGTCCGCTAGATGAATCTGCACTTTACAGGTCACTTCTATTATGTCTGGTTCATAGATGTCGTTGGGTAATATAGTCATGTCCGGCATGATGTTGAGCTCTGTGAGGCATAAATTAAAAATAGTAAGGAACACTCATTTTCTCTTGAAGCATTCATTGTCCAATGGAAAACAACAACTTCATACAAATACCTTTGACATTCATTTGAATCTTATTGCTGACGTTGGAGCTTGTGGGACCTGAGACCAAACTGATCTCATAGTCACAGGACAGAAAGCAGTCCCCTATGTGGCTGAGTGCCAGAGTGGTCTCTAGAAAGTTATTGGTGCTTTGTTGCTTCTTTATCCGCTGCGGCTGGCCATCTCTAAATGTTTTGTAAAAGTTGAATGTAAGACCTCCTTTCTCCTCTGGAGCACTGCAGGTGACTTTGAACTCCTCACTTTCATAGGGTGTTGAATTATTAAGATGCAGAATGGGGGTTTGTAGGCCTGAAAGGAGGAACCCCACAGAGACAGTGAAAATCACTTAAAACGTACACGCATACCTTTCAAAAGTGTTCACACAGAGTCAATTTTTGATTTGATCGCTATAAGCTTTTGCATATTTCATAAAAATTAGCAAAAGACTAACATTAAGTAGCGGATGATTGTCAAAAGGAAGGAAGAATAGGTTTTATTTTCCTTTTTGCCAATGAAAATTGTGAAAGTGTGGCATTCATTTGTATTCAGCCTCCTTGAGTCAATACTTTGTATAGATGCCTTTCATAAAAATTACATCTTCAGGTCATTGGGAATGTTGTACAAGCTTTTGACATCTAAAGAAAAAATGCTTTGCCCATTCTTATTTGGAAAATAATCCAAAGTTTAATGTTAATTGATGGATGGCGTCTGTATGACTTCACATGTTATGAACCTGGACCAGGATGGACTTATACAGAACCTGCGTCCAACGTTGTCTCCTCTTACCTTAGCTAATTTTTGGCATCAATCCCTCAGAAGAGAAATGTTCACAGAAGTAATAGGAGTTTCAGAACCCATAAAATTACGCTATATGCCGATGACGTGCCGCTTTAACTCAAAAATGTTGTGCAGTGTTGCTCAAACATACCTTTGACATCAAGCGTCTTGGTGTTGCTGACCTTGCGCTTTTTCTTCACAGAGACTTTGCACTGGTAATTTCCCGAGTCGACTGCCCTGGCTGGGTTGATCTCATAGTAAGTAGAGTCTTCTGTGGTGTTGGCTATGTGGATTTCAACACCATCTCGCATAAACTCGAAGAGGTATTCCAGATGAGAGATGTTGCTGGAACTGACGCGTGCGTCACAACGAATCTTCACCTCGGTTCCACTCTGAACATTGTCTTTAGGCAGGATCGAGAGACCAACAGTATCTATAATAAATGCTGTGGATCCCGTAGAGGCACACAGAGGCAAGAAAAAAAACAGTGGAGGTAAACAGTCAGAAACAAGAAGGAAGAATGACTGATGCAACAAACACAACAAGTGGGAAGAAGGAAACACTGTTTGGTCCCATGTCTCCCTGAGGAGTGCTGCAACCAGCTTCCACCTTTTTTCAGCAACTGAGTTTTTACAAAAACAAGTTGTTTCAGTAACTATTACTTTAAGACATATATATAAGTTGGGCATTCTACTATTAGTTACGAATATTTTACATTGGTTAAAGATGGAAAACTGACTTTTAGCATAAGTAGGTCAGCATCATAATTAAGCTCAGCAAAAACAAACAAACTAAACAAAAGTCTTGAAAACTATCTGCTTGAAAGAGTTTTCAGGGAACTTAAGTTTGCTGGAGGCGATTAGCCTGACTTCAGAACAAACTTGATAAAAGAGCAAGCCTAACTATGCCTTGGGAAGATTTTGAAGACATTATTAATCTCTGACATATTT
Source organism: Poecilia picta (assembly GCA_033032245.1). NCBI lineage: Eukaryota > Metazoa > Chordata > Actinopteri > Cyprinodontiformes > Poeciliidae > Poecilia > Poecilia picta. Next base: position 17,519,836 of record CM065360.1, read on the forward strand.
TCTCTTTCATTATTGTAGCTTGTAGTAAATTGAAATCATTTTGGTGATTCTAATTAACCCGAAGAAATCAAAGTTTGGTCTGATTTAACTTCAGACAGCGAGGAAAAAGATTGGTCTTTATCCAATGCATTTAAACTGGTGGTTACAGCTGTATTAACATCTCCAATGATATTTCATTAAATTGAGATGCACATGTTATTTCTTTTTAATAATGAGCATTTTTATTGTCCCTGTATCAATTGCTTATATACAGTATTTTTTTTTATTACTTCAAGGTCATACCTAAAAATGATTCTTCTGTAAATTTTACAATTCCTTCTCATGAAGCTCCTTCTTCTACTGAAGTGAAATAATGTTAGATAATTTTTTTTCTTTATTTTTCTTTGAAAATCTATATAAGAGAGCTGTTGCTTGTGTTTTTAATGCACGCCCAACACAAAGAACTTCGGGAAGGAAGAGGGCGTGACAGAGATTTACTAAAGTTAAGAAAACTTTGACAGGATAAAATGTGAAGAAATTTTGTTCTCCATGTTACTTTTGTTCTGTTTAATTTAAGATGATGTGAAAGAGTTTTGAAATCTCATACTTGATATATAAAAAAATAGTTTGGATGGATTGCAAATACCATAAAAATACTTTTTAAACACACACTAAAAAAATCATCACTTACAGGACTCTCCTCTGGCGCACTTCACTGTATTGGGTAAAAAGGAAACGAGAGGAAGGAGAACAGAAAAGTGAGAATCCAGGGATTTTGTTTAAATCATGCATTATTCTATCCATAAAGAAGCACAGCAGTGGATTCTTACAGATGAGGAGGAGGCTGGAGAGAAGCAGCAGCAGTAGTGTTCCAGGGAGACCGGAGCCCATCCTGAGTAAAGGCGGTTCGCTGCTTTGAGATCAAAATTCAACGCCTGTGAGCAGAAGAAGAGACAGAGGGACACTGGAATCGAAGGAGGAGGACCTCGCAGTGGGAGAAGTGGAGTGCATATAGAAAACAAAAACTGTGTGTGGGGGGCGTTGTCACTAGAGGCGTGTGGCTTGTCTTATCAGCATTGGCTGCCCAGAAGCGTATGCTGCTTCCTCAGGAACCCAGCATTACTTTGCTGTTTTCTTTAGTTGTGAAGAGAAGAGAGAACAAAAAGATGAACCCGCCAACCCAATGAACTCACATCCTCCTCGGTTTTGTCTCGGCACAGGAGGCTTGTGTTAAGGAAATAGAGAAATCTTACCAAAGGTGAAAGGCTGAGTCAATCAGGAACAAATCAAAAAGCATTTTGATTATTATTTCATTAAGCAAAGAAAATGAGCAAAGACTCACAACTCTGGAGTCTGCTGTAACCGTGAACGGTTCAAACCGAGTTCGGAAAAAAACTGTCTCCCAAAAGCAACCATGTGCTTCCAGCATGTATGAATAAAATTGATAGAGTGATTGAAATAAAACAAAGTTCTGTCATGACACTTGTTTCCTGGAGAAACAGCAGCTGAAATATAAGTTGTGTCACAATCTACCAGCTTATACCAAAAGGTTTTTTTATGTTATAAATTGTAGATTTTGCAAACTAACCTCAAACCTGTCAGATAACATGAAGAAGGATTAAAACAAACAACAACAAAACAATCAAAATTGTGCCCGATCTAAAGAGGAAATGTTGTGGACATCTATCAGTCAGGAAAAAGTTACGAAGCCATTTTTAATGACTAATAGCGACTACAGAAAATCACAGTGAGCCATGTTTAATTCTCTAAAACACTTCAGTTGACAAAGTAAAGTGCTGAATACCTTTTCACACCGCTGTACATAATGATTTTCCAATTTGACCTGAATTAGTAAAAAAAAAAAACAACTACAAAAAAACCCCATCAACAACAATAACAGAAGAGGACAACAACAGTGTATTTTCATTCTACAGGTTCTCTGGACTCTGGGAGGAAACCCAAATTATACTGGAGGGACTAAATATCCTTTCTGGCCTGAAGGAATGAGCTGGAGAGAAAAGCCAAACAAAAGGATGTCTCGGTTTCCCTCCAGGACCTGTCGCCCCCAGCGACCCGACATCGGTCAAGCACAAGACAATAGAAGGACGGATGGAGAAAATGTTTAATCAATAACAATCAATCAGTCCCAGGCAAACAAAATTAGGTGAATGGAGTCTAAACTAAATAAAATAAATTATGAAATTGAGACTATTTGAGACATTTTCAAGAGGAAATATGTACAACATGACTTCCAACATCAGTCCTCTGGAGAGTAAATTAACACTGTTAAATAAAAAAAACTGTTGCTGTGAATGCCAAAGGATTTATTGGAAATCTGTTCAGAAATCAAGTTTACTAATATCTCCTGATTTTAACAAGAAAAACTTACAACCTTTGTTTTCTTCCCCCATCGCACAACAAAACTGATCTCCAGCGACTGCTTAGCAAAGAATGCAAACATAAGATAACGAACATACTTAAAGGGTGCAAAGCAATTGGGAACATTTTTTTAAATTTTACTTCTTGACACTTGCTGTAGCACTTTCATAAAGAGCACCTCATCCTAAGATTGCTGTGTTGCAGCAAGCATTTCTACTCATTATCTTTTATACATTTTGTCACATGCACCAGTATTCGTGGAGTTTGCACATTTAGATTTCCTCTTCTGTTATTGTCAAACATTGGTAGCTTGCATGGTAACTCCAACAGCACACACACTCACGCAGAGTGTTTCAGCTACATTCCTGTTTTCTGTTTGATCCCACGGCGGCTTCCTGAAGTCAAAAGGGGGGTGGCCCTTCCTAGACGAGGAATCTGGAATTGCTTGAACCAATTGCATGTCCTGTAAAAGAGCAACATATTTTATTAAACCCTCCTGCTGTCCTCATTTTGTGGCTGTGGTAGATTTGGCTGTTGTCCTCGGGTGTTGACCCGAGGTGTTGACTGAGGACAACGCCTCTTGTATCAATGCATCATTTGGTAGTCACGGCTTTCCCTGGAAGCTGCTGCTGTCTGGTGCCGTAAAACAAATCAGTCATCTCAAAGGGTCGAGCCCTGCTCTGACCCAGCAAGATCTGAAAACTGTAAAACCAGCTATTAATACACTTTGCAGGAAAAAACAGAGACCAGTTACATCTTTTTGTTTATTTTACCATTCCTCACATGTTTCTGAAGCCGAATACTTGCACACAAAGCCGCTGCTGGATATTAGATCAGACTAAGCTTTTTTCATTGTTCATCTGCAAGACCTGGTATTGTGGAACCTTTTGATGGTATTTGTTTCCACATGATGTCATTTATTTATTTTTGTTTAAATGCATCAGCCCCTCCTGCAGTACAACACCTCATCTGAGAGTAAAAAGTGAAATTAGCAAAACCCTTCCCTACTAATAAAGTTAATACAGAGAGAGGACGGTGTCTTTAGTTTTCGAAGGCCTGGTTTCTTAATGCAGTGCTGTGCAGCAGCATGCACTCCCTCACTGTGACCACTAGGAGGCGCTGAAGACTGGCAGATGAAACGTGATGGCAAACTGCTTGCTCTCTCCCAAACTTCTCCATCCTGCTTCTCAGTCATTTTCTCTGTTTTCCAAATAATTTCAGTCAATTAAAATATCGGTAAGAATTGCTTCATTGGGATGAGATCAGGTATTTGACTCGGTAAACGAGTTTAAGTATTTATTTCTGCATCCAGTGTTTGATTAAAGAACCTGTGTGGTTAAAGCTGCCGCTTTAATGAATGACTCACTTGCTGGGGATTACTCTTTTTCTTATCATTTTGACTCGTCACAATAATACTTTGCAGGCTAATTGTAAACAGCATTGACCATTTTGTAAATAAGTACATTGCTATTGGTGAGCTACAAGCCTTTAGCTAAGCCATTGTGAGTAATGTGACTCATATGTTTCCTACCTTGTGATTTATTTTTTTTATTTTGAAAAAAGAATAACTTCTGGAGACAGAGGTGTGGTTGTCAGCCCCCAGCATGACAACAAGGATTTTAAATGTCTTCTGCTTCTTAGTGTTTCCTTGAACTGCTGCAGTTCAGTTTACTCAAATGTAGTTTTGTAGGTTCTTCACCCTGATGAGCATCAACTTTTCTTTAAGAAATCTATTTTGATAGGCTTGTGCCGCAAAACATTTCAACTCCGATATGTTGTGAAGGTCTGGATTTAATGAAGTAAGGCAGGTATTCAAACTTGACTCCAATTAAAATGACAGAAACAAACACTGCCTCACACTCAAAAATATGTCAACATGTAAGCCTTGATATCCCCATACCTTTAGAAATTACACCGTTTTAAAAAAAGCATACACTACAGACAGGTTTTGATGTATTTAGCTTAGTAATTATAGGACTTGGGTGTACTTTATATAGAAAAGGAAACACAAATGTTGCATGTAATTATTGCTTCATCCAGAAATGAGACAGTTAAACACAGAAGCATGAAGCCATTGGTACCTCCTATGAAAAATGCTAATGATAGCAGTTGGGTTATCCATTGCTTTAGCCAGGAAGCAGATGAATACTCTGTCAAAATGAATGTATTACATTGTGCTACACAGCATAATTACCTTATTTTCAGTTATTTAGAGCTTTGAGAGTGTAGAAAGAATGACACAACAAATTTTTGAAAAGTCCACCAAAATGGGCGGGACTAAGAGACAACGACGAGCGGAGGGAGTCAGGATGGGGGAAAGACCAACATGTCACTTTGTCACAATATTTAAGACTTCTCAGACCTGTGTTATGACTTTTTTTTCCTTTCAAAAATACAAATCGTGACGTTTAAGTTTTATTTGAGATGTCTACGGCGAAAACGAGTGAAAGCGCCCATTGCACTGCAATAACTGCCCTCAGAGTGAGAAGCAACCGCTACCGTCGGCCACGCTCTCTTTCTAAGCCTCAATACATTAATATATTAATTCCTGACATATTTCCAGTCATCCTGCAGCAAACTGGCTGCAGCTAGAACACAGGAGACCCAATCCACTCTGCGTCCACGTCGCACCACGAGTCACACGGGCAAAACCAAGAATTGCTGTCGATTTAGATGTGAACATAGAGGCCAACCGCGCTGTTGTAACCAATAGGAAAATTCAGCTGCAGTAGCCACCATTCGACCCAAAGAGGGCAGCACTAAGTTCTGGTTTTGGTAAAAATATTGCAGAATTGAATACATTTACATGAAGATAGCACCCCTTAAGAAGCAATTTAGACAGTTTATCTGCAAAAAACAAACAAACAAAAAAGATGATCTGAGGGTTAATCACTTAAATTAATGTAATTAATTAAGCAAGAGTGAAAGCGACCAGAATATACAGTAGTTAGTTGTTTTTCGGCCAACTTCTCCACATTTTGACCTTAAGGAAACCTCTCTCCTCTGTGACTCTCTGAATGAGTGAAAGGTCCTGGATGATGTGCTGTGACATGGAGATGTTTCTGCCTGTGGCACAACAGCCTGCAGGAAGCAGGGAGCTTGTTGTTACAAGGCAACACTTTGAGGCCACCTGCTCTACACAGTGTCCCATGCAAACTCCCATCACTCTTTATTTCATGTTTTGTTTCTGAGCTCATCTGTCATTGTCACTGTGGTTCACAACTCTAGTTAAAAATATTAGGTCTTTTTTTGCAATATATATAACTATTCTTTGCCAAATACTCATGATTAACTTACACCGATTCTTGATTCTTTGACTTTTACCTCACTTTTATAAGCTAAATCAATAATATATTAAGTGGAAGGCTTGGCTGTGACAGGCTGCCTGCATCCCTCAGGGCTCCAGGGGTAAAAACAGGCCACACACCCCAGGTTTTTCCTCCACCAGCAAGGGCCACTGAATAACAAAGAAAGGATGCAGAGAGGAGTCATGCTCACTGTTCCATACTGCAGAACATTAGCAGTGAGAACCGAGGGACGTGTGCATGACAGCTCAGCTGGTTTTAAAGCATATCTGCATCTCTTGGATCCAGGGTGTGGTGAATGTCCAAAAAGCTCCACAGGGCCTGTTGTCCTGCTGTTGCTGGAGCCCCCCAATAAAAACATGAACCCAAGATTTCCTCAACATTCCCACTGTTCCTTTCTGTTTTTGACAAACTAAAATTAGAACCACCCTGCTGAATAACCTTTAACCTAATTTGAAATTTTTTAGGTGGGAGAATTCCATGTTGTGTGATTCTCAGGAGTTATTACGGAGACAAAAGAAGAACAAATCAGCACCTGGACCTTTGGTACTGTGTTGTCATCTCAGTTTAACACACACGTTTAAGACGTGAACTGTACAGCTGATCACTGAACTGTGTTTCAACAAATTGACTAACAGACATAAGCAGTGGGAAAAGAGTGACACCCACTGACCAAAATCTAAACAACAATGTGCAGCTGCATTTTCTTTTCTTTCAAAGACGGGACAATCTCTTTAAAGTGTGTAAATAGTTTAACCACGTACAGTTTGTTGACTGGTGGTGGTTGTTGCACGAATGGAGAACAAGGCAAGCTTTGTCTTTTTGTGGCTTCGCAACCAATCAAAATACAGAAAAATATCTCAATATCAAAATATTCTGTAAAAGGAATAGGAAACTTGTGTTGTTGTCAAGTTTAGCATAATCAGAACACGAAATGTGTCCAATAATTAAGATCTTGTCTCTGACAGCAATTACCATCATTAGTTTGGCTTTTCCCCCCCTGCTCCCTTTGAAATAACAGTTTCTTCATTTCTGAGTTGCCATATTTGTACAGATGTGTCACTGTGAGTAATGACTCTTGACTCTGCAGCTTCAGCTAGCATCACCTTGGCTTTCATGCATTTTTTGAAGATATAATAATCCTAGTGCATGTAAACTTCTTACGCAAAAATCTCTCTCTTAAAATCTTCTGAAATAAATTGATCAAAAGAAGGAAATTATAGTTTGATTTAATGCCAGACATTCATATCTCAGTTTACAATGCGACTTTCCTGAAATGTTGAATCCAAGAAATCCCTTTAAATGTAACCTAATTTGAATGGTGTACAGATTAATACACAAAATGAGACAAGGAAAAAGAGAGAGCAGGCAAACAGTTGGTATGGACTTTAGTGACAAGGAAACTCCTCTCATGCATTCTGGCATGGGTGCTGGGTTATTCTTAGACCTAAGTGCTGACACACTAAAGTCAACGGGATTCTGCATAGCGATGAGAGAAGACGGAGAGAATCCTCACGATCCGTCATGCAGGGCTACTCTGAGAGCTCCGCTCTCCAGAGGCGGACACAAGAAAGCGTTCAGGCAGCCAGTGCTTGAAAAGTGGAAAAGCAGCGAGACCGTAGTGCATACACAAACATGCATCGACGTAAAACACGTTTTGTGACATTCCTCTGTGATTAGGAAGTGCAGAATTATCTTGTCAAATCAGCACCCCTAGAACAACATTGCAATCTTAGCTTTTTCAGAATAGATTTGGTTAAGATCTTTGTTGCATGAGGTCCTTTGCTGAAGTCAACAGGATTCTGCATATTGATGAGATGAAGTCATCAGACAGGCTGTTACTCGATCGGTGTGAGCGTCGACAACTCAGACATGTTGAATCTTCTGCTGCTGTTCTCAAGCTGCTCAGCTTGCGTCTCAGGGTTGGAATTTTTTTATAAATATATAAAACTGTTCAGTGGAGTGTTAAGCTATGGTGCTTAATTTTAGGTCCCACACTTTTTAATCTTTAAATGTTGCCATTAGACATGCAAAAATTGATTTACGCACATTGTTCTTTATTTTTTCTCAATTTCTTCTAACGTTTATGTATTTATTAGCTGTGAGAATTTGAGCTTAGAAGTCAAATGAAGGAAGAGGGAGAGAGATGAAAGGAAGAGCTTTAATTCTGAAAAATGAACTCAGTTTAAACACTGAGACAGATGGAAAATGACAAAGGAACGTGATGAGTTTGTTAGTAGATATCGAACAGCTGTGGCAGGAGGAAACTGAGGGGGAAACTACTCAAGTCTGATTTTAATGTAAAAGGATCTACAAACTAAAAGGCAAAAAAGACCAGAACTATCATAACAACAAATCAAACAGAAAAAAAGACAGATAATCTTGTTTTCTAGTTCCTCTCTTAAAACTCATATAAAATCTTGAATCTAACCAAGAGGCCAGTTTCGATGTTCAATATGTTGCTGCTGAAGCTTGGCTGTTCATCTGTTCCAGTATTTACTGGATCCATTTTATTTTATATAATTGCCTAACTGCAGCTTTAAAAAAAAAAAAAAAGAGAGAAACTCTAAGCCCCGTTTTCTCTAAACGGAGCGTTTTTGACTGCGGCCAACATGTTCTGTTTCAGCTCCATCACTCTGAGAGACAGGCTTCGTTAGATACTCATCTGTAAACTCCTGGAGCTGAATGTAGCAGACAGGATGCAAGTAAAGGATGCTTATCTGATATTTATGCAGATGCTGCTTCGCAGTAAGACAGCAGATCTCTGCAACCTCTTCCAATGGTTTTGAGATTGATTGTAAATATATTTTTTTTGTGTTCTCCCTCCACCAAACCTTCTTTTCTAGAGAATTGAAATAACAATTACCTGAAAACTCTTTGGTAATTGTGAACATTTGTTGTTCTCCTCAGGGAGCCAGTAGCTGCTTATCATGTTCAAGGAGGCAAAGCATTCATTAAATCTGGCCTTTACAAACAATTGCTATTAATAAAGCACAAATATGCAAAGCTAAACAACATCAGACATGCCTTATTTCTTCTTTTTTCCTCAGTGAGACATGGAAAGGTCCCAGTTTCTGTGGGTGTTGAGCTTTGAAGCAGAACCGTGAGTCTGACGGAGAATAATTTATTCCACTGGTCATTTTGCAGGTTATGTCTGCTAGAACATTCGTTATGAATCCTTTAGGTGCAACATAAAACCCACCCTGATGCTTATAGGATAGCATAAATAATAGATGCCGGTCATATAATTGAAATCCATTTCTCACCCACTGTTTTTCTGAGTCACAGCACAGACCTGCACATGTGTCAAAACACACTCTTTTCTGCATTTCATTTGTAGAAATAGCTCTTTCCCCACCCGATACATATTATTTCTATAATAAACTGGCTGTTTTCATCCTCCAGACAGTGGATGACAATTTACAAACGACCACTGTTTATGTAGAGAAGTCTGTCTCATTTTCTTTTTGAAAAAAAAAAAGAGACAGACGGAGTGTTTTAGCCACCACACAAAACTGATTGAGTTCCATTGAAACAACAGTTTATCTAAGACTATAAAGATGATAGCTGTCTGTCTCTGCCAATGAGTTTGCACTTTGCTGATGCTGTTACAGATCCTCAAAGTTGGTTTAAGGCAAATGAGTAAAATAGAAACCCACATTAACTAAATATTTCAAAATGTTTTCTGCAGGAAACTGAAAACAGCCCCAACTCCTAGTTTGTGATGTACTTTAATGCATCTTCAGCCAGTATGGAAGGTTTCAGTCCAGATTGGACCGATTTATAGTGTTTTTCCTGCCTGTAATTACTTCAAAGGTGCTAAATGTGAGTCCCTCAGACAGCGGCGCCCTGAGTGGAAACCCATATGGCGCCCTGAGTGGAAACCTACTCACGGCACATGCAAAGCCAATAATTGCACAAAATGTATAACATTTTATTCGTTTGTATTTTTTTTAAAGTGGGATCAGGCCAACTGTTTATTATTTGGCCAACATTGACATTGTGGTGATCACATTTGCTTGCATCAAGAGGTGAATCTGTAAATGATCTACTTGATTTACATGGCTTACAGGTCAGTATAGATTCTGGTTGAGGTCTGATAAAACATTTAGTTTTGAGTTTATTTACAATTTAACCTTTGTCTCAGGAGAGTCGATAAAGAACTACTCATCATTTACCACAAGCCAAGAGGCAGAGCAATTATTTTACAACCTATTTCAACTTTTGGTAAAATGTGTTGAAGTGTTGTCAATACGAATGAGCCTGAATTTATGTTCAATCATTGACATGATCGAACATGTGTATATTCATTACTTTCAATCCTTTTAAACTGAAAAGGTATTATGTTCTAAACTAAATCTGTAAGACAATTCATAATAGAAGTTCATCAAGATAAAAACAGACTGTATGTCGTAATTAATATGTGTACAACGTCCTACGCAAGTTGACTTTATAAGCCCACTGGAAGGAAGCAGTAAGGTAACATAAGCTGCATCCCCTCTTTGCTGGTTCAGTCCTGGTTGACCAGAGTTTTTTTCCTGTCTTAGAAATAAAAAATATATATATAAACAAATGAAACGGAGACAACTCTTACCCTTTCTTTGACCTTGTTCCGTAAACAAAACTATTACAGAGAAGACCATGAAACTGACAACACAATCTTATTGAAACACACCTTTTTTTTTCTTTTTTTTTAAGTACATGACCTAAAGGGTCCTCCAGATCTGGGCGATGTTTTATCTTCACATAAAAGTTTGTATGCAATTTAGCTGTTCAACAACTCCCGCTATTGTGATGTGTCCTCTGTTTACAAAGAGGCATTCCACTTTGTTGATTCCTCTCCGGCAGAAACTTCGCCGGGGGAAAAAAATTGAGGCAGAGAATAAGCGCAGGATGACCTTGGTGCTTCGGAGCTGGCCGCACTTGGAAACAGTTTGTTAAATGACAGCTGGGTTTTTGTCTAGTCAAACATTTTATATATAATAGTGTAACCACAGAAACAGCCTGCGATAATGAGGCGGAGGCTGTCTACGTGTTCACAGTGAACATGAGTGGGGATGAAAAGGTGAGAGTGGATTCCTTTGATTTCGCCGGTTTAATAGGAACCACCGCTGGAAAAGGGCGAACCTGCTTGGCGCTGCAGAGAATCAAAGAGTGAGACGACGACTAAGGCCAGGCTGCAGGTGTGTGGGGCGCATCCCCCCCCTTCAGATCCCTCCATTTCTATATTTCTTTATCCTACCTTAGATGGAAAGTGTGAGTGGCAGCTGTAGATGAGAAGGAGACAGTAGTGGTGTGGTCTGATCAGTTTTTTTTGGATTTTGGATTTTTTGTTTTTAAATCATGATTTCAAACTGGGATTCCAGCTCATTTACGTGCAACCTGCCTCTGAATAAACTACATGTTTAATAAAAGGCCTCGAGTTTGTGTTGGTTTCAGGGCTCATGACCTTTGCATGCATTTTGATTGATGTTATTTTTTATTGAAGATGAAAAAGACCTTGTTACTTAAACAGAGCGACAGAACATCACTGGTGTCCAAACTCATTCGTCTGCTAACTACTAATTTCCCATTTATGTTCTTCATTTGTTTATGCATGTCCACTCTGCATATATTACATGCGATCCCATCATGGTTGCATCTTACATGTGGTTTATCAAGTACTACTACATCATGTCACAGTGACATAAAAACATCAGAAACGTGACTTGAAAACTGTGAAACAGTTCAGCTCCGTTCATTTATACAACGCATGGAATCCAGTCTAATTTCAATTCAGATGGATCCAGTACAATACAATCAACTCCAATCCAGCACTATAATCAGACTCAATATGTTTTATTAAGTCCAACTTCAAATTATTATAAATCAAAATGTATTTTCTCATTTAAAGTCAATTGATGATAAGCCAGCTGTGGATGTCGAATAGATGGCATTAAACTTTTAGCTTTGCAGGAATCCCTCATCCCGACTGAGCAAGTTGTGATGACGGAAAGGAACCACGAAACATCCAGCAGAACCAGGGTCCAGAGGTAACATCTATGTTCAGGGCCAAACACAAAAGCATTTTGTCAGGGGTGAAGACATGGATAGCTTCATGGCAGTAAAAGCTCATTGGACGGCCTTGTCCAGGAGAGATGCAGAGTTAAAGACAGAATCAAAGGGCTAATTGTATCGACTGTGGAAAGGAAACAAACTGAGAGCAGAATGTTAATTTGTGCAATGGCTCAGTTTATGGCCCCTTCTAGGAAAGAATTACATGTAAAGCTGGGCAAAACGTATTCTAGAAGGTAGAGTAAAAGAAAAAGAGATATAACACACAAATGGAGCAGAGTTGAGAGTAAATTAGTCTGGAAAAGTGGGTGAACATGTTCTCAGACAGGGCCGAAGCATCACAACTATATTGATAGCTGAGTTTCACTGCCTTTATCAAAAAGGCTACTTTTTACTACTTTTAATATCCATTAAAAGTAGACAAGGTGTCTGTCTCATGGATAAAAACCAGAAAGTTGGTAATGATAACTAAAGCATTTCATCTTCTTATAGAAACTTTAGGAATCACCAATAAACCTTCAACCTGAGAGCTAAGAGCTCTGTTGGGACCGTATAGAATAATTCACTCTTAACCACTGATGGAGCTTAATAGATGCCGAATATAAACAACATTTTAAGACTGACTGCAACAGTTGGAGAAAATAGTGATTGATTTTAGATCAGAAATTATATGAAAACAAATGCTTGTTTAAGTTAAAAGTTCACATGACATTCATCTCTCAAATCCTGAAAAGCAAAGTGCATACAAATAATCTCTTTAAATTAAGGGGAGAACGCACCAGATTTAGATGACATAAGTCAAAACAACTGTACCGATTAATTTCTACTATTAGTCCTCAGACTTGTATGTGACACCTCAAGACATTCTTCTGTTAGGTGTTTTTTATACGTCTACTTCAATGGGGGCGGGACAACAAAAGCAAGGGAGAAATGTTAAGACTGAGAAGAGACACTCTTAGCATACCAAATCAAAAGCATAATCCTTTCAGTGAAAAAGGAGCTTATTCTCTTAACCCATATGGACTTCCCCAAAGCATCCCAGAGGAAGAGCCTTCAGTAAGGTTCTTTCAACTAAAGCAAAGCGGAAAGTCCTTCGTATGCAGCTCAGGTCTGGCCTGCACCAAAGACTAAGGATGGCACTGAAGACCGTCCAGGAGAGGACATGCTGTGGTAGCTTCCAATTAGCGTGAATAAAATCTCATTATTTTAAAAGATTGGCACTTCCCTTGTTGTTTTCCATAAAGCATTGTGGTTTCATCATGCTGCTTTTATGAGCACGGTATTTTCAGCTTGTTTGATGAAATTGTCATTTTTGAACAGAACATGTGGTTCACACGCCAATCTTCCAGATAATTTTTCCCTGTTAGAGATAATTTCACGTGGCTCTTTGGCTGACAGAAATCAGTTGTTTGGAATTTATTCAGCGAAATTGACATGAAATATTTGCCTTTCATATAGTAGATAGATCAGGTTGACATGTCGATTCTATCAGTTCAAAGCAACTTAAACTGAAAATAGTTATATCCATGGCATATGCTTATTATTTATATGTTGGCATATAAGTAATTGACAGCACCATATGTATTCGGGTCTACTGAGAGACAAGTTGGATAGACAGAGACATTGAGATGTTGCTTGTTTTGTTCATCTCACCTACTGCAGAAACAAACAGGAAACAGTGTCACAGGCCCCCATTTATGATATCAAAGCATGTAACTTTAACAAAAAGTGTTTCTTTTCTATTTATATATATATATATGAAAAAAATCAAGCTCCTCCTTCCCTGAGCTATCATTGCAATATCTAAAAATGCTCTGCTCTCTGTCAATAAGAGCCAATCAGAACTAGGAGTCAATCGTCAATCATCAATGCTGTCAATCATCCTTGTGTACATGCTGCTCAATGTGCTTACATGCGGAGAAACAACTTACCTTTTACAGGAAAACTGCTTACCCGCCGTCATGCTAACTAGCCTGAGCAGTCGTGGCTAGCTCTGCTGATGGAGAGAAGCTGTAGCGTAGAAGAGAGCATGGGGAAGGGTATGAGTAGCACATACACAAGCACTCTGACTGCGTTAAGACCCTCATTGTGGCTCTGATTGATTGTTTCTCCTTGTGGCTCTGGTTGTTTCTGAGCTGTGGATTTCTGTAATTGGCACTTGATTTTGTCACAGATTATCTGTCTCATACTACACTGTTATGAGACGGTAACAGTTTCAATAAATACGTAAAAAACATATTTTGTTTTTTTAATAAATGTTACACACTCTAGTCTAGGTTTGAAGTACATCTGTAAGTTGCAGGACTCCAGCATGTCTGCTCACTAAAGGTTCTTGTCAGTGTAAGGCATGCATGCAGATAGTGCTAGGTGGAGCTATTAAAATGAAATTCAATTCTGTCTGATTAATAATAGAAATATTATGACTCTTTTTATATGGGGATACAGCTATCAACATTCTTTGTGGGAATAAAAATTAATCTTGACAGCTGAATAGAAATTTGGAATCAGATTTTATGCCCTTGAAGGTTCCACTGTGAATATTTAAAACCATCCCAGCTTATAAGTGAATTTATGATCGGTGCAGTTTTGAGCTGCTCTCTCTCTCTGTCTGTCTCTCCACTCATCCCCAAAAGATGAATTCAAATAGATGAATTCTGCAACAGACAAACAAAAAAGATTAAAGCAAGAATTTACCAAGAAGGACACACAAATCTTGTTTAGACAGCTGAGAATAAGCAAGAAAGGAAGAGCTAAATAACTTACTTAATTTGTCAAAACTGTTTAAAACATTGGAAGTAGTAGAACATGCCAGAAGAAGAAGAAGAAAAAACTAAGAATAAAGGAGTTTTCTTTTTAGACATTTTCCAACATGTAACCTCTATGTAAAGGTGCCAGATTTTGTCATTGTGGGTTATTTCTATCAGCAACCCCTGGCAGTTAATAATATAAAGAAAAAATTCAAAATTTGTTTAAGAAAATTATTCAGCAGCAGAAGAACTACACATTGCAATATTTTATTCACTAGTGAAATATCTGAATATTTAATTGTGTTTTTTTCCCCAACATAAATATTTAATATAGTTAAATCTCTTTGACCTTTTGATTAATAGTTTTAAAGCTTGCTCGTACTGTACAATTTTTCTACTGTTTGCAGTGGTGTCCTCATTATTTTGCCAGAAATAATGTCCGTGTGACATAATCATGACCTTCATGTACACCTACAAAATTCTGTAAAATTAAATACATTTACTACTTTCTAAAAATGTACTTTCAGGCAGATTGTAAATATAATATTTCACCTGTGTATTTACAATCCAGTATAAATAGCAGCAATTTTCCCGGTGACGTTACTGGTTCCAGATCTCTGTTTATAGTCCTTAAAAAAATATCTGTAGACAGTTTTATCGACATTCAGAAGAACACATTCAACACCGAACCAGTCCGAGAGCTTAAACATTCAAACTATGTGTAAATACACAACATCCTAAATGTACATCTGATAAGAATGAGAAAATACGAGATGGACAAATTGCAGGAACATTTTTATGACACAAGGAAAAATTAAGAAGATCAAATGCGGGGCGTTGAGGTACAACAGCATTAATATTAACAGAAAATGTTCATAATCTTATACTGATTGGTTAATTTATGTGTGAAATGACAACAACGAATGGATTCATGAGGAAACTCCCTGATCATAGTTCTATGACCCTGATAGGTTTTAAATCAGTCATGTGATTTTATTCCATCATTCATCATTTACTGAACCTGTATCCAGTGCTGGTTGATGCAATTAGCCTCAAATCTACACCAACCTCTCTCTGAAGTAGAAACTATTATTTGAAGATTAATTCCCACTGATTGGATTAAAAACACAACGCCTAACCAGAAAGGCAGCATGATTTATTGCACAGACATATCTAAATCCCCTCTGATGTAAGCTAACTCCCAACACCTGAAGGTTGTTCCATTCTGACCTTCTTACTGTCAGCAAGCTCTACCTGGCTGACAGACTGGCTGGAAGTGTGTATGACGAAGGGAAGATTAGTTGACAGCTTTGGTTTTAAGGGTTTTAGGTGCTACTAGAAAGATTGTACCTGCTGTAAATTAATGTTCTCTTGTTAACATAAATAATTTATGTGAGGAATACTCTGCCTTCTGCAGACTGGAAAACTCCCCTTAGCAAAGAGAAAGTCTGATTATTCAAATGAAAAGAGCTAAACAAAAATAGAAATGATGGAGACGGTGCTTTAAATGTGTGAAAAGTCATAAATGATAAATGTGACTAAATAGAGTTTATTGGTAAAAAATACATACTGGCTTTCTATCCTATGCAGCCTGCCTTCAGATAATCAGAAGTCAATGAATGGATTGATTGTGTCTTCTTGAGGGGGAAATTCTAAGCTGGTAGAATTTGATGCTTTTAAACCAATAAATACATAGAAAATGCAGATAAGACTTAATTTATTCAAACCCGAGGCAGGTTTAGATTTAACATAATTTTTATTGAACCAAGAAATCTTTAGCTCCCTACAGAGATTTTCTCTTAAATTCATGCCTGGACTCTGGCTGAATGCTGAACCTGAGTGTTACTCCTAGTCAGAAGAAACATGCTGGTAAAATGAAATGACTTCTTCAAACCTGTTAAGATGACTGAACTTAAATCTCATAGTGGTGAGAATAATTTCAGGCATACTGCTCTCATGTGCCTCTATTTCAGTTGGGAGTCAGATCAGAGTTTTATTAATGTTATTACGTTTTTTTTTTTATCTGTGATACAAATAAGAAAGAAAGGAATAAGGGAAGATCAACAGAGACTTCGTCGTCCGGAAATGTTTTCATCGTCTTCTGACTGTGAAGTTTACAAATTACTGCATGTAAAATAGTCTCACGTTTGATATGCTGCAGACACAGTACTCTAGCTTTATAAATAGCTCTTATTAAGACGGAACAACACGGATGGCAGTGAAAATATTTGAAGCGGAGAGACCTGGAAGGATGCATAAGTAGCTTCATCCAGCTAATCCTAGATGAAGACAAACTGAGTGTAAAAAAACAAAACAAAACAAAAAACAAGACATCAGAATTCAATGTAAGATAATATGTTGATGTAGCTCTCGGAAAAATAAGAAGCAAAAATAAAATGCAAAATTAAGCAGCACCTGAAATCTTCTTAAAATAACTTGTATGTGCATAATGATTTTTTTTATTTATTAATTCATGATATGTGTAAATTATTAATGGAAATTTGTATTCAGTAATATATATGTTATTTTATATTAATGCTTTCCATCACTGTATGAATTTCTTTTTATCCTTACACAGCATTTCAGGAGGCGGTCCTTACACGGCTACGGATCAATCAGAGCCAATCAGAAGTTACGGTCAAATTGACAAGCCATAATAATTAAAGTCAAGTTAAAATTATTTAATGAAGAACTGCAATAGTGTTGTTTTATTTGGCTCTTCATAGTTTTCTTCCAAACTGTTTTTTTTTTCAGCCAATATTGACATTTTAAAACTAACAAAAATTAAGACAAAACACTAATCAGAATTTGCTTTTCCTTGCCTTCCAATTTTACAAACACATTGATTTAAAGCCCCTTTTTCACAAGAAAAGCAATATTACTGTTTTTTTTTTAATTTAGGTGCTATAACACTCAAGAAGAAAATAAAGAAATAAACAGATCTATCACATTAAAGGACCATTCTTTCTCTCTGTGCGCTTTAGGAACTTACCATTCACAGCACATAATTAGAAAATTGCTCAGTAGAGTAGACGACAGAAGACTTCAAGAACCAGACTGACACCTGCTGAAGTGTCTGCAACTCATAATCACATCCTGTGCCTCTGATTCCTAATCTCAGATCCAATGTAAAGACTGAGGGTTTAAGCTCTCACTCGATGAGAGGACAAAGCACCTCCTCTGATAATAAAGTGGAGCCGGTCTTGAATTATTAATAATAAGTGCTTTCCTTCCAAAGAACAAGGCTCAGCACCCCCACAGCAGGTCCCCCGAGCCGTCTGGGCCTTAAAAAAATCCTAACCATGCCACTTTGTTCAGCTGTGAGTCTGATATTCCTGCCTGAATCTGCTCTAGAATCATGACTTTCCTTTCGTAGACTCTGCCGATTTTCTTTTAATACGATTAACCTCAAACAGGCTGGCATCAATGTTGATGTATCTCTGCAACGAGAAAAGAAAATTGATACCCAATATTTGCCATGTTTCTGTGAACAACCCCTACATTTAAATCACACAGTATGGACTTTGACCAAGGCGCAGCACAAAATCAGATGAATGACAGCGAGTCAAATTAGGAGAAAATATGATGGGAGAGCAGAACTTACATTAAAAGAAAAACAACGTAAGACTTCAACCTGAACACAGTGAATTACGCAGACACAGACACAGTGATCAACTTTTTCTACAACTAGTACCTGTAAGATGGGAAGGTTGTAAAAGTAACAATGTGTGAACAGAAAAATAAAGATTACAGTGAAGTAAAGCACATATTTTACTCTAAACAGCTTCAAGTCAATTTGCCAGTTTGAACCCATATGACATGCAATTATACAACATCCATGTTAGGTTCCATTTTCAATGTAACATAAATGTACAAACTAAACATCTCGCATCTGTTAACTTTACTTATGGTGTTTCAGGCTATTTTTCTTGGCAGGTTAGTATTTCAGTATAACTCAAAATGCAAATAATTAAAATCAACAACTATGCATGTAATCTTACCACATGTAACATGTTTGGATTTGAAGAAAGAGACTGGAAATCTTCAAACGTTTTGTTTTTGAACTCTTAATTCAAAAATAAAAGTTACGAGGATGCCATATGTGGAGAAACACAATCTCTTGATTAAAAAAATATCTTTCTGGAAACTAATTAAAAATGTTACTCCCTTACAGTAGATTCCCTCACATTTATCTTTACTTTGTTTTGTCTTGTGGAGTTCAGTTCCTATGTGGGCTGTCAGAGCTCTAATTCCCCTTTTACTTTGAAAAGAGGAACATACAGGTATGTGAGAAAAATCTGCAAGCAGTCCTGTGTTTTCCTATGAGGAGAGTGTCAAAATGCATGTGGTGAAGTGTGCAAAACAAGAATGAAGAAGAAACACGGGTTTTTCCGAGTTTCCCCTCTCACAGAGACTCCCACTGGTTTCCGCTAGGAAGAAACAGAAGAATTGTGTTTGTTGATACCACAGCAGAAAAAATCCCCAGTGATTTTGTCTTAGGGACGATTTCAAAAGGCAGCAGGGTATTCTGGCATGTACCTGAACAGGCTTTGGTCAGTCCATTGCAGGGAAGCATGAAATATCCTCCCGAAGACAGGCAACAATCCAGCATGCAGTGACATGCAGCGTCCTCTGGGAAAACCCCCAACAGGATTTCCACCCGACAACAAACTTTACTCTGCCTTTCATGTTCTTATTAGAAAGTAGATTCCAGTGAAGTTTGTATATAAGACCTTTACTGCGGTTTGGAGAAGAAACTTCTGGTGTAGTGTCATTTGTCAGCGCCTTCATGACTTTCGTAAAACCCCGTCTCGCACCTCAAAAGCATATAGTTTTGAAAAGGCTCTTCTCCCACCCCTCATTTAGCTTCAGTGTGTGCCTAAGCTGACACTGTCTGGAGCCATGGATCTTCAGTCATCATTTTTGATAAAACGTCAGTCTGAAAACACCTGAACTGTGCCCATCGGCAAGGCAGATGATGGGATTTCTGTGAATCGTTTGAGTCCAAGCCCAGAGGGGCTTCCAGTCCTCCCCTTCTTTCGCTCGTCTCAAAGCCTCTGCAGCACAGAGGTCGGATGGGATTGAGGAAATGGAGGGGGGTTGCTTTGCAAAATTGTGAAAACTCCAGCTGTCTATGATTCTGATTAAGCACACTAGCATACTTTTGTGAGTGAATTTTTATTTTTTTTTAAATAATCTGCTTGAGCGTCAGTTGTGGAGCTCAGCATAGGCTTTCTGAAAACCTGTCTGCCTGTCTGTCTGTCTGTCCATCTATAATTAAAGAGAAAACCAGAAGTTGTGCCTTCAGCAGTTCAACAACATTTACTACTGGAGACATACGACAAGAAAACTTGCTGCTGTAAACGCAGTGAAAAGTTTGACAGGTTTGGAAACAAATCCATGCAACTTTTTATTTACAAGTATCAAATAAACATTTCAAAGTCACGCAATTCTGTGTTCATATGTTATATCAAATTCAAATAAAATTAATTTGCTTGTTCAAATGAACAAAATGTGAAAAAAAAGTAAAATACAAAAGTTAAGAAAGTTACATTTCAGGGAATTCTGGTTTTATATGCTACAGTAAGATTGTGTTGAAAACTGGAAGATTCCATGGTTTATCCCATAAAATTCAAATAAAATAAAAATCTACACATGACGCATTGATAAAAGATGCTGCAGTCACAAAGGGCCTTTTCTGCCCTCCAGTTGTTTTGCATGGTTGAGCCGATTTCCTAATCTTGAAAGAATTATAACAGTACAGTGAGAAATTACGATAAGTTAAGAAAGAGGCATAAACAAGTAGTCAGGCGTTTTTCCTCCACTGCACGGCTCTGTGTGTGCTCCTCTCTGGCTGACAACAGCTCTTTCTTTTCGCCGCTTGCGGGCTTCCAGCCTATTTGTGTGCAGAATATGTAAGCTCTCCTCGGCACTCGGCAGAGGAACTAACTCAGCTGTTGTGGCTCCTCGCCATGCAACACTGCAGGCGCGGTTAGGCTCGTGCATGCTTTGATTTCTGAATGTCTGTAAACGCTAATCCAAAACAACGCGATGTTCCTCGACGAATCCTCCGGTTGCGTAGCAGCAAAGGTCACGTCTCCTGTACAGGTCACCTCCGAAAGGGTCGACGGCACGAGAATTTCCCCCCACTTCTCCACTCACAGCCGAACGTCGCAAATACTATTTTAATGACAATTTTTGCAGTTGTTCTCTTCGGTCAATTAAAGCAGCAAACCTGATTGACACGGCGCCAGCAAAATAACAATGCACACACATGAAAGAAGTCGGGGCAGACGGGGCTCATGGGTTGGGTTCACGGAGCCTGAGGGAGAACAGCTTTTTGAACATGAACGTGTCCTTGGGATATGAGGAGACTCTTGACTAAATCATGACTCTTCACATCCAGCAGTGCTGTGCCAGCAGAAACCTCTGTTCTGCTCAGCTCTCATGCTGCAACAAAATGCAGGGAAACCTCTAATGGCTCAGAGAAGACAGCTTGAGCTTCACAGCTTATATCTGTGGGGCTGAATCCCATTAAAAAACAAAGACAGCAGCATATTTGTGCCGCTGTATTTTCTTATAGATATATTTATATGGATATTATGTAATAGCACATCACAAAGTATTGATGATTTTAATGATATTTTACTTAGTTGACTATGTGATGTTTTTTTACGAGGTAAAACATTTTTAAGTTCCTTGTTTCTGAAATGCGCCAAACAAATAAACATGACTAGGATGTGATTGTAAAGCTGAACAAAGTTCATTGTTTTATAAGCCGCCTCCTTGTGCTCTTAAGTAAACTCTTGTGCAACCAACCTTCTTCACCTAGTTAGTAAATAAACCTACTTGTGCAAAACTACTGGCTACCCTTTAATCCCCACTTCAAACTCACTAAGCAAAGAGAGCATTAATCATCAGAGAGGCTGTTTTAACTTCAGAGGAGCTGTAACAGTATGCTAGCTCAGGTGGACAGAACAACTATTACCTCTTTTTCCTTTATTTATGTATCTCACTTCAGAAGAAAACTGGGAAGAAGACAGACATTATTTTAAATGAAACAATAAAAACACAAGTTTAAAAGTGTTTCACTGACCACGCAGACTATTTAGCAAACAACTGGAACATACTATTTTTTCTTTCTTTTAGTCTACATGCAAACTGTTCATTGTGAATGATAACACTGTGTTTCAGCCTGAACACACTGTACACACTGTGGACACTGGATATTTTTCTTTTGCAGGGAAAGAGGGAGAGAAGATGAAGGTGGATGGAGCATTTGGGTAACCCTGGAGGAAACTCTGTTAGACGTTGCAAACAACAAGAAACGATAAGGCAGGTTTACCTTCTAGCAGGACAGCAACTCTGAATTGTTGCATTGCTGGTTTCTGGAATGGCCCAGTTAAAGCCCAGCTCTAAATCCCAGGCAAGACCTCAAAACTAATAACTGTCTCCATCCAGTCTGGCTGAGCCGGAGTTATTTCACAAACATAAATGGCCAAGAATGTTCTTTCTTTAAACGCAAAAGCTGGAAGAGGCATGCATTAGGATAAAAGGTTTGCAGCTGTAAAAACAACTGTTACTATCTTGCAGCTCTTTTTGTTGGTTTGTACAAAATTCCAATGAATACACTGAGATTTCCTCAGCGGATAAATTTGGGTAAATCGATATATTTTCACGATGATGACAATAACAATCTGATCTGGGTCATGCCTTCTCTTTCTCCTTCTACTGAAGTCCTCTTTTTTAAATAAATAAAAAAAACAATTCCGCATGAGTTGCATCTCTGCTTCTTGGTAATGGCTGCTGTTCTCAGCTGGTCCTTACAAGAAGGCAACTGTGAACTTGCATTAGAACATTACGTATTTGGATTACAATATTCTGCAACTGAATTCACAATAGAAACTCTAAAACTGCAAGATTGGAAAGTAATGAGAGCCCTTGAGCGCTTCGTGGAGCCAAATCCCAGTTCAGCTATGCGATTTAGAATATCTCTCAGTCTGACAGGAAGTAAGAAAAATGGTGACGGTGAGAAAAAGCGAGAAGTGCGCCAAAGTCAATGCAAATGAATGGAAGGACTACTCTGACCTTTGACGTTATCTTCCACAAATTACTGACTGAATTATCTCGTTTGCTGCCTGAGGCGATTATTGGATTCAATTTACATGGTTGAGACGATTCTCAGCAGTAGAGGTTTCATCACAGCGTTTCCTCATCACCCTTTATTTACCTAAACATGTACATATTGCAAAAGACCTCTTTGCCTTACTTCACTTTAATCTCTTATTATTAACAAAAACTTAGGTGAATTCAAAATAAACCAAGTTACTTCTCTTTACAGTGGGGAGGGGTAATCCCCCCTTTGCTATTGTATATATGCATATAGTGGTGTGAAATCAGAGTTAGTGGGTTAATTTTGTTCTCACACTTCAGCCAGAGGCAATATCTGCTTCTAAAACAGATACCAAGCCAAAATTGTCTCTCCGCACTGAAGCAACTTGATCACATTTTAACCTGACATATATGTATTTCTGCGAAAATAAAAAATCCCAACCACATATATACATATCTGAAGATGTGTGATGAGAATACGAACAATCAGTAATGCAGTTAATTTAAAAAAAAAACTCTAAGAGGAGAAGTACAAGTTTTGTCACTCATCCAGGAGATTTTTGCAAACGGCAACACTGAGACTAAAAGTTGAAGATCAAATTTAAACATTACCGCACTGCTACACAACTGTTTCTCCTGAATCAAATGAAAAAAAAAGTCAAATCCCTGTTATGCTTGGGGTGATTAAACAAACATGACCTCAATTTTCTCTGCTGTTAGCTCCTTGGCATCTGCTGGCAGGCCACCTGTTTCGCTTATTGCTAATTTGACGCTCTCAGGGGAGATGATGGATGTGCGATCAAAAGCCTGTTGACAAGAGACCCTTCAGAGCCTCGCTGTATGCACACACTCTCATGGCCTCCAGCAAACGTAGCACTGATTTGCATGTAAAGTTACTGTATATGAATATATTTTGGCGAATGTTTGTTCTGCCGGGGGAGGGGAGGAAACCGGCTCCTGTAATTATGCGACGTGGCAGAGAAATACACAATAAGTGGCCATCCGATCCATCACTTTGTCATGTGACATTATCTTTTTGGCTCTCCAATGCGTATTAGTGCTTTTGGTTTTATTGTAATAAGTTTTATTTATGTGGGTCTCAGCGAAAGACCAGGCTGCTCAGTCGCTTTACATATTGGAGTGCATGCAAGCTGTCACATTTCTCATGAATCCGCAGGAGTGAAAAACAGCTCAGGCTCATGCTTCAGTCGGATGACAGCTAAAGTCTCAGAGAGGCTGAGTTCAAAGCTTCTGGTGTTCCTGCCTGACTACAACAGAGAGATTTCTGAACATCTTTCCAGGATAAACAAAGAGTGCAAGTGTAAATATCTGCTTTATTTGAGTCTGGTTCTGTGAAAAGAAACCCCAATGACGACTATGAGCAATCTGCTTTGGAATCGTTGATGCTGCTGTCTGAAAATGCTGTTTCTTGTTTTTGTTTTAATTTTTTCTGTTTGTCTTCAAAGCTGTCAAACATAAAGGTGACTTAGGAGCATAAAAGTGTGGTGTTTGATCACAACCTTTACTGCTCAGCCTTTATGGAGGAAAAAAATTGAGGTTAATGATGCTGCTTTACACATGATGTGATGTTGGGACACTGGTCTAACTTACAAAGTAAAATTAAAATCTTAAGCTGTGCTGCCAAGCAAGTAGCTCCTCTTTGCAACGACATAATTTTTCCACGTTTTTGGTGTTATACATGCAATTAGCAGAAACAACTCTCCATATCTGTCTGCTTCTACAAACTCCAGGAAGGGTAAAAGAGTTGGCAGGACAGGAAATTAGTCATTTCTTGTCTGTGCATGCATTTAGGAGAGAATATGTGACGGATGGATATTTATCCATCCATCCATCTGTCGTCTGTACCTGTTTCTCCTCGCAGATTAGGGAAGGTGTCGAGAGGAGGCTGCTGCCATTGAACAAGAGATGGGGTGGAAACTTGGGGAAGTTGCCACCCCATCTCTTGTTCAACTTAGGGAAGTTGCCAGTCCATCAAAACAACACAGACACACAACCATGCACGCACGTCCACGCCTAAGAGAAATTTTATAGCAAAAATAAAAATAATTTTATCATCACGCCATAGCGAGAGCATGCAAACTCCAAGCAGAACGAGCCCAGGTTCTAGATTTGCATTTAGGATTTTCTTTCTGTCCCAAAAATTTATCCCAGGTGCAACTTTAACACTTAGAGCATCAGGTATTCAAAGTTTGTCTAAGTGCTAACCAGGCATTTACAGGGTGGTGTGCCAACTAATATTTATGCAATTAATATTGCATTATTTTGTGTACACTGTAATGGTTTATTAAATACCTAACCAGATTGATGAGCTGCTAAAAAAATCTTTCTTCTAAAGACTGAAGAGACTCCTTTCTGTTTCCCCACGGTTGTTCATTCCTACGCCAAGAGTCAGACTCACATCAAATTAATTATCTGATATTTAAACAGCTCCAACCTCCTTCAAAATGTAATGATAATAATAATATTGATGATGATAATAATGATGTTGTAATCATGTGCTCCTGATAGCCACTTAAATTGGAATAAACATGGGTGTGTCCCAATTTATTCCTCACCAGATGTTGCATCTTTTTTTTTAAATTATATTTCATAATAATTTGTTTTTGTTACCTGAAGCTCTTATAAAATTCTAGACCCTGCGTCATCCTTTCATATTTATGTCTAAATTACATAAGTGAAGACAACTGAAGTCTAATGCAAAAAGTGCAAATTGTGCTTACATGTGGATTCTGATGGGTCTTTCATTCACAATCCTATCATTAGCGCTATTTGCTTCGTGGATAAGATGACAAGACAGAGCTGCTGGCACAAGCAGCAGATGGTGGAGAGTTAGTGCCATGCGTGTTAAAATTTCAGGTTTCACTTGGAGTTTTAAGTGTCTCACACGCGATCATATGTGTATTTAGTTAGAGGCAGAAAAGTGCAGATCTTTCTATATGTTGGCCATCCACCGCTTCAGATAACGACCTTCTTTCCTGCCGCTATGCAAACTGTGACATGAGTTCTTTACAACATCCATGTAATTAGAAGAAAAGTTAACGAGCTACCAGACTGAATACCTTCTCAGCACTTCGTTTGACATTTAATGCTGAGCTCATGGTCCGTCGCATTGTTCACAACTTCACCTTAGGTGAAAGGTCAAGCTGTGCCATCGTGAATAAAGGTACAATAAATGACTGATCTCTCGCTTTATCTGCTCCATCCAATAACGTTTGGTATGAAAGTGAGACAAGGAGGCGCAGAAAAGAGACGTGGGCGGGGGCGACAGTGGACAGATGGCTGTGAGCAGGGAGGGGATTAGAGCTGCAGGTTGAATAGTCACTAAAAATAAATAAATAAATAATTCAGGTTAATCCCCTGGAGGCAGAATCTCGTCCTCATCAGGCAATAGATATTTATAAATGTATTTCATAGATAAAAACGTTCAAATTGTCAGTGTGAGAAAAAGACGGGTGTCGATTTCTGATGTTTGCGGAGAAGATGATGACATTCAGTGAAATGATGCGGTTAATAAGTGAGAGGCCAGGACTGCTTAGCCTCATCAGCTGCGATGCTCACATTTACGCTGGCTAATGTCAGACTATACGTGATGTGCTTTTTAAGCTGCATGCATCTCATTTTGGGCTTGGAAACATTCCACTTTCCACATGTAGTTAATGAGCTGCGGTCTTAACCGCGGAGCACTGAAACTTGTGCCGAAGCCGAACTGATTATGCAGTTTGTCTCCTTTCAGCAACTCTCAATAAGGTGCTAAGACATCCCGCGCGTTCGAATGTAAGCTGAGGCCTTATAGCCTTGCTCGGAGCTGCGTTTATCTGCTACTAGTGCGGTGCATTTGCATAAATCAAGGCATAAATTATGTCTTCCAGATAAAATGGTTCTTTTCTGTTTAATGTTAAGCAAAGTGACGGCGTCTTGCTATGGGAATGTTTTTAGTTGGAAAAACAATACATATATGGCACATATTTAGTAATCTCTGAATATTAATTAGATTAGGCTTTCGGTTTGATGATTTGTATGAAAACAAATAAAAAAGAGAAATCTGTAAATGTGTGCCAGGTTTCTTAAGAAAAAATAAAGTAATAAACTTCGCAAATTCCCCCCACCCCCCACACAATTTTAGGTAACAAAATTACTACCATCCCATCTCTTGTTTGTCAAAAAAAAAAGAAAAAAAGAAACAGAAATAACTCATTTAAAAGCTGTGCTTCATGAGTGTTGCATAGCCGCAGAGACCCCAGTATTTCATATGGATGTAAGTTTCCAGGTGACGTACCGTTCACTGACTACACTTTGTCTTCGCCAGGCATAATTCACTTAGCAAAGAAGTGAATTATGAAGAAAAAATGTCCAGCAGTGGCCTTCATCCTGAAGATGCCACAAAAAAAAGAAAAATCCCAGCTGTGACGCAAATACTCCTCCTCCTTCATTTTGCTGATTTGCTCATATTCTCTCTTTCCCTCTCTCTCTCTCTCTCACACACACACACACACACACACACACACACACACACACACACACACACACACACACACACACACACACACACACACACACACACATATTGTCTTCCTCTTACTCACGTGCAGCTCTGACGAGGTATTAATGAGGTATTAATTCCTGTGGGTTTTATTTACAGATGCCCTTCAGCTAGGGCTTTCTGAACGAGCTCTTTGCCCCACATTGCCACATTTCTACCCTAGACTTGCTTCCACTCAACAGCACGTCTGCTTAACAGTGAGAAAAACGAGATTTTTGAAAACCAATGTTTCACTGCAGAGTTTTTGAACGATGCGAAACAACAAAAGTGATCAAGAGTTACTGTACCTGCTGCAAATACAGGTTATCCAATCACACATATTCACTTGACAATATCTCACTTACGCATGATGACTTAAAAACAAATGAAGCATTCAACAGTTTTATGACAAGCATGAAAATGCCACAATATGTGCATGATTCTGGACAGATTTCAGTCAGAGAGATGAAGGTCATTGGTTGGGATTGAAGCAGACAGAAGGATCCCATTACAGTGTCAGTGTTGCACAAGGTATATTCGACACATAGCCCTATTTACACCCTGCTGAGTCACAGTCTGAGTCATAGTTCTGCCCACCACGATGCGTAAGCCCTTGAAAAGTCATTTCTGGGATTCATAGGTGGCAAAATATCATCTCAGCAATCTGAGATTTTTAACGAAAAGGTAAACAGAATTTTGTAAAGCTGTAGAAAACGGTGGAAAACTCCACCTGAAGTGTCAAAGCAAACAAACAAACAAAACAACAACAAAAAAGGTTCTAGCCGAGGCTCTTAGGAGGAAGCAATTGCAGGTAATATTTTGTCAATCTGCCTTTTCAGGAAACACGGCTGCCAATTTACCAGAGGTTGAGGTGTTGCTGTGAACCGAGCAGAGTGCCAGCTGCGTTGCACCACGATAACAGATGCTGTCTCAATTAGCGGGAGCAACAAATCTGGTGGTGTCACACCTGTTCCTAGCTTTCATCACCCACAGAGCAGGTGATGCTGAACTCTGCAGCAGCCTTGTCTTAGTCTGAGGCCTTTGCTTCGCTTGAGGTTCTTATTACGTGGTGAGAACTCGTTATTAGATCCACAAACGAACAAGCTATCTTTTTATAAAGAGCATAGAGCACTATCGGAGGTGAGCCAGTAGTTATATCAATGGGATTCTAAATAACTAGCATTGTTTCATTAAAAGAGAAAAAACGACAAAAAGCACACAGGAAGTCTGACCTCAACGGGTCTCTAATTGCTGAGCGACACCTTCAGATGTGGTCAATAAAATGTCTTCAATGTCCAACTTGTCTGGACATTGTGTTTATTGATTTCTAACACCGAAATAAAGGAAAGAAAGAAAGAAAAGGCAAGCTGAAAATAGCCAGGTTGTTGTTTTTGTTTTAATGAACACAAACACACTTTCAGTGCTTAAATTATAAATTTGACATTTTGATTTTAGCGGCCTTTTGGCGTTAATAACCTGTCCTGATTGCAATAATAGTTTTGCAGCGAGTACAAATTTAAACACGTTTTAAAATTGTTTTGAAAAACTGTTGTCAAAAAACACTTGTGCCGAGCTTTGAACGTAAAATGATGCCGTTGTTTGGCCTTTAATGACAAATCCAAGTAGGAAATACTAAAAACTTAAAATGGCACAATGTCGGATTTGTAAAACACACACAAAAAAACATATTTGATGACATGAAAAACTCAATACAGTTAAAATTAATGAGCAAAATACAAAACTCTGCCAAGAGTTAAAAAAAAATAAAAAATGAAAAGCAAGAATGGGCTTGATCCTCAACCAAATCCTGAAAAGGGAAATCAAAGGGAACTCTGCTCCAGCAGGTCAAAGCCATTTTAAGCACAAAAAGAAAAGAAAAGAAAAACATTATAGACGCTGACACGGGGTGGCAAGGTGACAGACAGACACATGCGGACAGAAACGGCAGCAGTCAGGTAAGAGGTGATACATGACAGGCCTCAGATCTCTGAGAGCACACACATCTTCCTGCACCACCGCTGGGATTTCCACGCGGAACGACGTCTGATGAAAGCCGGCCCTCTGATTCACAGATCAGTGCTGCGGTCATGCCAGACCAGGGATCACCTCTGTGACAGGTGTCATGTGTGATTTATGAGTTTGCTCTATGGTTCGCTGGATGAAGGCTGGAGTTCAAAATGAGATCACCCTGAATTGAATTGATGTGGGAAAAGGAGACGTTGAGTTTTGAGTTTATTTCAATGGGCTCTTCTTGCAGACATTCTCTAAACACGCAATTTCATCATTACCGAGATGTAAAATGAGTAAAACCAGAATGAAAAGCTAATTAGAAAACACAAAGTGTTTGCTTTTCTCTTCCTCATGTCAAACAGAGAATGTTTAACGTGACAAATGATCCGCTTCATCATCTGAAAAGCCTGATGATGTCTGCGTTTTGGCCGCGCCGAAAGGAAACAGCAGAGCATGGCGTTTTGCCTCGCCATTTCTGCTACCGTGATAAATCTAAGTTGGATGTTTACTCTTCATTTAGCTCATTCCTGGTGTTTAGCTGCTAAATGCTCCAATATCCTCAACAGATGGTGTCTTAACTTGGTGTTTGCAGTTTCGGAGGAGCAACCTGTGCATAATAATGACTCGGGCGCTAGGAAAAAGAAACAAAAACAAAACAAAAACATTTTTAGATATTTTAAATAAGGGAAATACAATGGTAATGCATAACAAAAACTTAATTACTTTTTGATAATTTTTGATTATAGCATAAAACCTTGCAGATCAGAAATTCCAATTAACAAACTGGGAAAAAGTAGGTGAGTTTAAAAGTAATGGAAATAATATTTGGAATTTTATTGAACAAAAACTTAGCTAAAACCATTTCAATATAATTAGTTTCCTCTGGGATCTTTGAGTGCCAAGTAATGGCGTAATAACAAAGCTTTTGTCAACAACAGATGCCATCATTAACATCCATAGCGTGTTCTCCTCAGTAACTTTCTCTGCTGCTTTTCCAGTCAAGTTAAATTTATTAGCACATTTCAGCAGTAAGACAGTTCGAAATGGTTTACACCATGGCAAATAATACAGCAACCAATATAACCCGCATTAGATTTTGTGAAATGCGATTGTCAAATCATCAAGCGGATATATTATTTTGGCTCTCGCCCTGCAGAAAGTGCAGCTGCCATCACTTCCCATGTGCAATTCGCCTCATTCAGGTGAAACCGTCTTAAAATCCCAAAGATAACAGAGGCTGATGTGCAGACAGTAGCATTTTGGCAACTGTAAGGATTAGAAATTAGGAATGGCAGAATTTGAAAATGCTACCATTAGTTGTTGTTGTTACACATGTTGAGTGTGGGTAGTTTAAAAGAAAGAGAGAGAAAAAAGATCTTTTAATTTTTTTTATATACTAAAAATAGATGCCAGTGCAGGATGTAAAGCCAGTTTGTTCTGAAGTTTCAAAAAAAGAGAGAAAAATATCAGCACATTCAGGGAAATACTGTGACATTCTTATGATTCTCTCAGGTTTGAACAAAGGAGCAGACAGCAGAAAACAGGATACAGGTTAAGAATTTATGGGTAAAAGAGTTTTACTCCAGTTTGTTTGCATATTAGACTTTGTCAACTCTAATATAATTGACAATAAAACAAGATTGGAGTCATTTTGATTCATTCTTTCCTCTTCTTATGTCTCTCCATCGCCTCGTTGCTGGACTCGGGTCTTAGTAACTGGCCGTCTTTAACTGACATCGGGGATGATGGCACAGGAGCTCTTAAGGTCCAAAAAGTGTAAAAAAAAAAAAAAACCCTCCCAAAATCAACAAACAAACAAACAACACACTCTTAGTTTTCTATAATAAAAGACAGCCAGTTCTCTATTATGACTGTTGATGCTGAAGGGCTTTTTTTGCTGTGAGTGTGTTTATTATTCACACTTGACATTTACTCACCATAACAAAGTACCATATGTCAGGAGAGGCCTGAACATAATGGATTCTGTGCAGACGTTTGACTGGAAACACAAACAACTCTCTAAACATGCTATAAATTACTACAAGGCTCAACAGCCTGGTCCTGTCAGATCAGACAGTGCAGAGAAAAGAGCTGACTTCTGTCCCGTTTGCCTTCCATGTGTAATCCGTTTGCATTTTGTGGGGAAAAAAAGACAATATATGTTCAAATGCCTGTGGAAAAACTCACCAGTTGCTTTTCAATAAAGAATTAAATCTGTGCAATAAAACGAGCAAAACAAGCCCATGAAAGAATCAGAAGCATCAGGGTTTTTTTTTTCTTTTGGCTAACAAATCCCAATCTGTGTCAGGAGTCAACTTCATGCCAGCTTTGGGAAAAGCCGTTACAAAGCGGTCCAAATGTCTTTTTGCTTGTTGGTGAAGAAAACAAATGCTCCGATTTTCTTCTCTTTCGCAGGTGACGGTGGTTTATTTCCCGGTGAAAGTCGATCTTCCTTCCCATAAGAAGCGTATTTATGAGACTGAGCTGTGCGTTACGGTATGGCCTAAAGGCGCACATTATCCGTACTGGAGGAGCGGCTGCCTGATGAGTGAAAATGTGTCATCAGTCACTGCGATAATAGAAATCTCGTCTTCCTGCCCCACAGAACCATCAGCAGGAGTTCAGCTTCAGCACCACAGACCTGCTGATCGACGATCAATCTCCACCTAATGAAGGGCTTCCACAATGTGGACGACTGCTGAAGTGAAATTATTCACATGTTGGACGGAGTAGATAATTTCCAAAACTAACCTCAAAATCTTTCCTATGGATGCACCGGATCTGAACTTTGACAGGGCTGTTGGCAGCACGTATGAGGCGAACCAGTTTATTGTTTTCTGGCCTTTAGGCTACCCATCTTGTTCTAATGTATCTAATTGAAGAAAAACACAGTGATGTTACTACTGCCGTGCTTCACTGTGGGGGATGGTGTGTTTACAGTGATGACACCTCTACCGGCTTGAAATAGTTGCCTTTACATAATAAGTTGGCGAGTTTGCTGTCAAGCTTAAAAGTCGCCACTAAAAAAGGAATCTTTTCTATATGATTTCGGCAAATCACCAACCAGGAGTTGATGTGAGCTGTCGATCTCTGAAGCTCCTCCAGAGCAACCAAGCGTCTCTGGGTTACATCTTTGATTGATACCAAAAAGGTTTGTGGCTATAATTTGACATCATGTGAAGCAAATTTTACATCAAAGTTCTATGAACTTGTCAGTGTTAGAAACGTTTGGGTGTCATTTTTATTTGTGCTCCTCTACAGCCACATTCAGCCCTTTGGTATTAAGTTAAAGGACTTTCCCCATATGTTCATTCATTTGTATGTTTTGTTGTTTATATTTTCTGTTCTTTGTGCTTTCAGATCTTGTTCCCTTTGTCTAGTGTTATTCTTTCTCCCATCGATTCGTTTGCTTTCCTGGCTCAGCCTCTCCATGTTTATTATTCACCTTCCTTCCCTCAGCCTGCCTGTTTGTTCCCTTTTTCAGCTGCTGCTAATTACCTCACCTGAAACCCGTGTCATTCACCACTCTTTCCTCAGAGCATTCATAGCTCTGTGGTTTCATTATTACACACTAGCTCCTTCTGTGACAACTCTAGTTGTTTTTCTCTGCTGTTCCTCATCCTGTAAGTTATTATTTTACCAAATATATGTACTATATGTACATTTTAGTTCAATCTGAACCCCAGAAAACATAATCATGGATTAAACTACGTTATGTTTAATATGTTACATTTAATCTCAGCTTTTATGTCAACATATTTTTATTCAAGTAAAAGCAACCATTAAAAACCAAGTAAAAAAATAGTTTCAAAACATAATTTCTGAATAACTGTTAGATAATAATATCTGTACATAAAAAAAACTACAAATATAATGTGCACGTCTTGGTATTTAAAAACTAAAGTAAAAAGAAAAGAGGATGCATAAATAAACAACATGATTACAACATCACAAAGTCAGGGAGGAGAAACATTTTTCCAAATCAAATGTTTTCAACAAACTTATGGTATAGATGCATTGCTACTGACAGTCAGCAGTGCATAACATGTCTACTGATTACTGTGTATTCACTTGACTTTTGAATAGTTCAGCAGATTGAAAATGATGCTAGAAGAATGAAGCTTGTGCACAATCAAGTCCAACATAAACTGAAGGTCTGTGTCTGGTGCATTTGTTTCTGAAAACGTCGTTCTTTATTCAGGAAAGTTAGCCAAGAACCCCCTTTAAGTAAAAGCAGCAATACTTCAAAAATTATCTTAGTAAAGTAAAAAGAAAGGTGCAATAAAAAAAAACTGCTCCTAAAAGTACATTTTTCTATTTTCAGGGAGTTACTTGAGTAAATGTAAGAAATGACTAGAGGCCTTTAACTTCAGTGGGCCTGTGTCCTGCAACTTTTATATGTGTTTCTGGTCCAATTCTCCTGATCACCTCCTCGGTGTGCAGTCAGGTTTTCCAGAGTCCTGATTATTTGACTCAGCTTTGACTGTTGTCAGTTAAACTCAAAACCCTTCAGTTCAAATAAATGTGAAGCTCAGTCTCCTGTAACATCATTTAGTCCTCATAACAGATTTTCAGAAATGATCCACTAACCCTGGAGATAATGCTTTCGTTTTCCTTCCACCTCATGAGTCCCACTCCGTCTAGGGAATCACGACCTAAACAGCTTTGTGGCTGTTGCAGTGGCTTCACTGCAGCCTGCAGTCTATAATTTACATCTTAGCACTGCGGCTCTTATTCCTGCACCGCCTGTGCTGCCTTAAATGTGTTAGCAGCACCCATAAAACACCAGTGAGCTGCTGAGAGGTGTGGCAAGCAGTAAAAGTCTGGGGCCAGCTGATGATAATGTGCTCACCAGCTCACAGGGCCCCATCAGCAGCTTTATGACCCACCGCGCACGGCCCACACAAAGGCAAATGCGCGAGCACAAGCGTTCAGGAGCAGAAACAGGCGCAATAAGGACCAGAGCTGAGCAAACGTCGACCTTCTGCGCAACTGAAATTTGTAACGTGGCGAACAGTTTTAGCGGCAAGCAAAACACAAACTCACACTGGTAAATGCCAAGCGGGCTGGATCAGCGGCTACCGACAGGCCGTGCATCACACATTTGCACATGAGGAAACTCTCACAAGAGATGTATCACACGCAGCATACAAACATGGTTAATCCTTTGCGTAAATTATTTACAGCCTGTAAACAGTCGGTTGCATTCAGGATGAGGAGTAAGGGATGAGAGAAGAAAAAGGAAACCAAACTGAAAGTGCTACGGCTGCGACGCTACGGTGTTTTTCATAAAAAATTTGGAACCACGCTTTAAATAATTCATCTTTTTTCTATTACCCACTGTAGAGCGCAGGGTGGACTGCAGTTGGGTGAGAAGTTGCAAAAAAGCAGCATTTTCTGAGGGAGGAGTAATGCCAAACTTTCATCTTTTCATTTTACTTACCAAAGACAGGCACATATGACAATACCAGCATGTAAAAAAAAACTATGCATAGGGGGACCAGGAAATTCGATGCAGGGCAACTCAGGCACATGCCAAACAACTCTGAAAATACACTCACACCTAGGGGCATAATAGAGAGACCATTAAACTGAACTGTCACGGTTTTGGACTGTGGGAGGAAGCCAGAGTGCCCAGGGAGTTCCCACATGGCTACCGACTGCATCAACACACATCCTCATGTCATTGGTATTTATAGTTTCATATTAGTCTTTAAAATACCACACTTTGCACACAACTTTATTTATTGTATCTGATACAATTGTTTTAAAATATTAAAATCAGGCGTTTTGATCAGTTTTTTAGTACTTGGATAGCCTTTTTATTAATTACTATTTTACTCAAGCAACTTCTAGGATGAACAGTGGATACTTTTGGTTCAGCAAAAATGTGTTGAAGCAGTGCTATTCTTAATTTAGTATAACTGTTGGGGACTTTACCCACCTCTGACTAAAGCCCAAGCTAACGTCTACAGCAGGGGTGTCAAGCTCATTTTCGTTTTGGGCCAAATCAAGACTGTGAAGGCTCTTAAAGGCCCGGTTGTGCCAGAATGAATTGATAAAACCTTTTCACAAACTGTTATGATATTTATTAATTCTTAAAATTAAGTAATGTTATTGAAGATCTTTTCAGTGCCTCTAGGATTTCGTGATTTTTTTGCAATAAATATCAAAGTGTTTGTGGTAATATTTTGGAAATATCTGCGATATTTGCATTTATTTATGATGCTACGTGTTTTTGACACATTTTGAGAAAAATCTCAAATAAGCTCCCAATTACGTATTAGTGCAGAAAAGAATAGGGATTTGATGATTTTGCATTAATTTTCACAATAATTCTCAAGAAACTGGGGGGACTGATTGATATAATTTGGCAGTATACAGTTAAAAACTGCATTGATTTGATTGATAACATAATATGTAAGCACACTTAGTGTATGGAATAGAATCTAGAGGGCCGCATAAAAAGCCATGGCGAGCCATATTTGGCCCACAGGCCTTGAGTTTGACACATGTGTAAAAGTAATGACTGAACTTGTCTATAAAATTACGTTCTTGAACTGTAAAACTAATTAAAGCAAGAAATGCTTTTTGCCTTTACTGTCCTTCACATAACCAGACAAATTACTGAGAACACTGAAATTGTCAGTCTTTCATTTTCATTGCTGCATCTTGTGAACAAATGTGAAGAATTTTTTTTTCCTGCTTCCACATATCCAGCCATGCAGGAGTTTTTCCAACTATCTTCTTTTCTTGTGTTTGCGGTCCTTATTGTTTTTGCAGTCAAATCACACAGACCCCACAGGCTTATTGTAGACAATACTGTCTGTTGTCCACAAGCAGCGCAACTCACAACAGTTTTTAATTAGTTTACGTTACAACGCTTTCAGTTCAGCTTCATGCTGGCCAGGCGAGATTTTAAGGGCCAGTTGGTGAAGTTACATAACCATGCATCAAGATTTTTTTTCTTGTTGTGTCCGATTCTCCTTCTCCCTATCTACAAATCCTAATCTTATACTGATTATTGAGAGGCAAATTACAAAGAAGCATATTCAAATATTTAGTTTTTTTTTTTACTATAATATGCATATTTTCTGGTCTTTGAAAAAATATTGTGAAAAATATGTTCTGTTGGTGGTAAGGATGTGATCAACAAACAAGTG
This sequence comes from Poecilia picta, assembly GCA_033032245.1. Lineage (NCBI taxonomy): Eukaryota > Metazoa > Chordata > Actinopteri > Cyprinodontiformes > Poeciliidae > Poecilia > Poecilia picta. The sequence continues at coordinate 17,556,125 of CM065360.1, forward strand.
CATTCTGTATTATTCCTAGAAAACGTCTTAAGCTTCCAAAAAAGAATAACTCTATAATTTTATTTTTAGCAACCCCTGAAGCCAGCTAGCTTTATCTTTACAATTTTTTCCAAAATTACTCAGATAGTTATTTTACACAACCAAGAAGTTTGTGATTGAATATGAGACAGGCATCTTTAAATAGAAAATAAAACTATGTAAAAAGTCATGTTAATTTTTACAAATATAATGGCTGTGTTCATTTTTACCTTTTTAAATAAAATAAAAAATGGCACATAGAAAATAAAATCCTTACCTAATAAACCCTTATAGTTACTCAGCAACTTCCTCAAGTTTCTAGTGATGTTTTCAGGATTTATTCACACCACATTGTCTCAGTGACTTGAACCTAAATCGGTCAGGGGTATGAGCAATTTTGGACTTTACTGTAGAATCATCGAGAAATTAATCCTAATGAATCCAACTCTGATTGGTGTGTTTTTCTCCCATAATTTTAGTAGGATTGCTGAGAGAAATAATATGAACGAAAGTTCACTTTCCAGCTGAACGCTGTCATTACAGCTGAATTGAGCTGGATGACAGAGAAAAATTCACCTAATGGTGCACTGCAGTAATGTAACATTGACATGTTTGGCTGAATTTACATGTGTGTTAATATACATGTGACTCGACGATGGATCGCTTTTAAAGCAGACGCTGCCCGTAATTAGGACCCGAATGGCTCCACAGCGACTAATTATTAATGCAACCAATATGTGACCGCTACTAATAAATTCCCCATGCTGTGCGGATCGTACAGACAAGGACTGCATTAATGATCTTCTGAAACCTGGGGGGTGGGGAATGCGAGAAGGCAGAAAGGAAGCGAGAAAGGAGGGTGAGAGGAAAATGGCAACCTGCAGAAGTAGGCCATGTGGCGCTTGGCGTCTGCATGTTTTTGGATGACAGTGATAAATTGTCTCAATAACATGGAGACATTTCAGGTAAGGGGGTCAAAAAGAAGACATTTATTTCACTTGTTCTTGTTAAGTTTGAAAGTCAACTTTTTCTGTGCTGTGATTTGGATGTACTCTGTTTTTTGTTTTGAGTACAGAGTAAAACGTGGCAGCAGATGGATGAAAAACGTTAGTAAAATTGTACGATGGTGAGTCATTTAGTCCTAGCAGTCTTGTAGTTTTGCATTTTTTGTCAAATGATTACTGAATATTTGCCAAAAGGAACCAAGAGACAAGTCATGCCCACTTTGATAATTGATGATTTGTGGCATTTTCTTTCAGGATCTTATCAGGATCTGAACCACTGTTATTAGAAACAGGGTGATATGATTTCAGAAATTTATACACAAACAATTTAGATGATGTGTGAGACGTGTGCATTGTTATGAATATACCTTCATAATTTAAAGAGGTTCTTAGCTAGCAGGAAAAACAATCAAATACACAATGACTAGTAAGAGATGAATAAATTGGCAAAACTGATGAGAGCAAGAGCAACCTTGCTTTTTGTTGGATCTAGACCTTGTCTGAAAACCTTTTAACCAGTTTGTAAAAACAATCTGGAAGGCAAAAACACTTCCTGTCCCACACTTGAAAGATAGAAAAGCAGAGCTTGCAAGAAAAGATTATTTTGGTTGCTGTAAAGTAAATAAATGTTACATTTTAAAGAAATATACCCGAAATGACCACCATTTTTGGATTTTGGCACATGAATTCTATTAGGAATAATTTGACATGGATGGATTAATGCAGGAACCAATTATGGACAGAGTTCAGTCAGCATCCAAGGTTTTGGTCGGAGAGAGAGAGGGGAATCAGTTCAGCTCTTGAAATATTGCAACAGGTAACTTATGTTTGCGTTAGAAGATCCACTTGATCTCAAGGTGGTGGAGGACGATGAAGGGCAGGCAGGCAGAAGAGAGTGTTTGGTTTTTACTTCCCCTGTGTTTTAAATTGAACTTCAGCAGGTGTTGTAGACAGGAAGGCTGGTGGAGGTAAGTCAGTTTTTGTTTTTGTAATATACTGTATCAGTCCATGATGTATTCTGAAGCAGGAAGCCACGGACCAGTGGCCAGTCCATCATGGGACAACACTGGATTCATGGGTATTTAAGGTTCTTACTCAGTGAGTCTGGAAAAAATGTATTTTCTCTACCCAAAGGCAGTGATTTGGCTTAACTTTGTAATTTAACCTCATGCTTGTTTTTTTTGTTGTTGATTTTTTCCCCCCTAAAATAAGAGTCAGAGTATTTAAATATGGGACATTATTTATAAAAAAAAAGTAGTAATGAAATAAATATGACACTAAAAGAGCTTCCAAAACACATAATTCAAAATTGAAAATTTATTTAAAAAACAGAATTAATTAATTTTAAACATGCATAAAATTATAAAAACATTTAATACAATTTAAAAGAATGAAATATGAAAATATATGTAGAGAAAATTGCTTTGGATGCAGGAAAATTTCTGTGTATTTTCCTCTCCACACTGCCAAAAAAAAAAGATCATTACTGTAAGATTAACTCTTTAAATTGCCTTTAGGCGTACATTGGCATGAATGTGTCTGTGTGGCACAGTGATGGACTAGCAAACTGTCCAAGAGTGAATCATTGAAAAAGAAAATCCAGACTTCTTAAAAAAACACACTGGAACATAAACAACGTGTTCATCTGTCATTGCTGCTTTTTGTAAATAAGCAGCACATCTTCAAAAATGTTGCAGTTTTACAAGAAAAGAAACTGTCTGAAATGACTGGTGAGTGTCTGTGCCAAAGCAAAAAGCCGGTTCACCCCCAGTGTTTGTGTGACACTCTTCACTTCAGAGAAAAAGGTTGCTTTTTGTCACTTCTGTCAACTAACTGCAGAAAGAAGTAGTTTCCCCAAAGGACACAATGAGCTCTGAATGTTTTAAATACATGGGCTTTTTTAGCACATGAGTGTCAGAAAATAAGAAAAAAAGGAGACCTAAAATTGCAACTGCATTAAAAAGCATAACACATTCCGAACTTTGCGTTTTGTTTTTGTTTTTTGTTTTTACATCCCAACTTTGGCCTTCCTCTGAAGTAGCATTATGGCAGATCTGTGTGCAGTACAAATCTCTGTGGTATCATCCCTTTAATCATTCCCTGACAATACTCTCCAGCGCCCTAGAAGACAATATATCCTTCAATAACGCTGTCAGGACTCATTTATCACCGTGAGCTCCGGTAGGCCACCAGCCTCCGGTCTTTACCCGCCGATCCATTTGTTATTAAAGAACACAATCCAGTCTGAACAAATGGTCGCTCAGAGGGCCCCCAAAGAGCCAGATGAGAATATGAATTAAGAGTTCCTATGAATTAAGAGTTTCTAAATGTGTCAAAATAAATGAGTGTCCAATTTTACTAGACAAGTGTGGTGTTAAAAAAAAACAAAAAATTACTAGAGAACAATTAGAAAGTTCATTCTGGAGAAGGATGTTTACGTTGTCCAAAGCTTCCACCGAGGTTTCCAAGTCTTAAAAAGTGTAATTTTAAGAGAATGGGTGAAGCTTCAAGGTGTTTTATTATCTGACGTTAAAGTTCTCCACTGACACTAATGAAAAGCTGAGCGGCTCTAAGTGGTGAAGCCCTTGAATGTATTAAACCTTTTAAGTGAAGAAACCTAGCATCTTTGAGCTTTTCCCAGTGACTCGATCAGACAAATTACAGCTGCACACCTGGAGCAAATAATATAATGGTGCGCCTTAATAACAATTACATTTTTAAAGCCTATCTGTGGAACTGTCGGAAGACATTTGTTGGATTGAGCGACGTTAATGGATTGAGCTCTCAGGCTAGTTTATTTCGCAGGGTCAAGCGAGGAGAGAAAAAGGGGCTGCAATAAAATTTAATCATGTAGAGTAAATCAGACGGGCCGAGGAAACGTGGCGCTGCGGTGAAATCCAAACCACGTTAAGTGCAGAATCATCTCTCTGCTGTGCACAACCACCAAAGACAAAGATCCCGAAATGCACAACTGTAAGGCTGAGATGGAAACACATGGATTAATCTCCAGGTAGTCTATCCTTGTCTGCTGAAATCCGACTTGACTTCTTAGATCGTTAGATCCGGAAAAATGTGGTTCATCTTTAAACGGAACGACTTGCTCAGTATTTTGTATCCCCTTCACGTCTGCTTTATGAATCTGAAGCGGCCATCAGAAGAGCTTTAAGCTCTGAAAAGAAATACTTTAATAGCTTAATGTGTTTTCGCTGTGACATCTTTCAAAAGTTGTTCTTGGAGATGAAGGAGCAAATGCATCCAGTCACAGCCCAGGTTCAACTCAAATTGAAACAGAATTAAGGCTCACAAAGCAGGTGGATGAGGGTAAATGTTTCACCTTTCAAATATCTGTATTTTAACTGTTTTATCAAGTTTAATGGAAGGACTGCCAACTTATGAAACCAAACCAAGCGACATCCAGAAACACAAACACCTCGTTGCCTCTTGTGGTAAAGAAATACCCTCCATAATCATTTGCATGCCTGGCAAAGATGTGTAAAAAAATGTTTTTAAAGACTCCTAAAATAATGGTTGCTATGGAAACATGTTAACAGATTCCTAGCAGTGAGCTTTAGGGATTTGTTTACCTCTCTCTCCTAACATCCTCCAATAAGATACGAAGCAGCCTCATCGAGACCCTTTGGGTCACAGCAGAGCTGCTTCCAACTTGAATTATCGCTCTTACATTAAGAAATTTAATGCTATGTGGGAACATAAATTAAACATTTTCAAATAAGTCTTCTTTTCATAAGGATTCTCAGACATACCAGTACCTGGTGGTGCCCGTAGTTACCATGGTTAATTGTGGGAACATATTTTCTACCATAAAAACAAGTTTTCCAGCCTGAGACAGCACCGCAGTAAAATAGGAATTTATACGAAGGGCCTTTTTATGCATCTTCACTGATGAGCCAGTAACTGCAGAGAGTCCTGGATTTAACATTAATATCCCAGGAATATTTCCTTAATTAGCAGAACTGAGCTCCAAACAAACAAAGGACTAGGTTTGCTTATGCTGAGCAGTGATCAGATGAACTATCTATTTAGCTGCAGATATTATAGTGGCGTTCATTACAGAGAGATTATTGCTTATGCTAATCTGGAGATTTGTGCTTACTGTCATGAAGGAGGTTTTTTTTTGCATTTGTGGCCTGAGCTTGAATAATTCATAGAGGTAATTAAACTGGATATGTAACTTTCTGTGATTACTTTAACAGCGTTGCTGTGTCTCCCGTTTTGTGCTTTTGTTTTGTTTTTCTTGTTCGGAGAAAGATAATTAGGTTTTGATAAAGAGTATTCAGACCAGAAGGGTCTTTGAGCAGTTTTGCTATATTTGATTTACAGTATTTAATATAAAGGAGAGAAAACTGAAACTAAGCAGTGGCAGTATTTTGTTGAGTTTAGTAAAAAATGGTTCACAGTCAGCTGAATTTCAAATATCTGCATCACTGCATCGTCAGAATAGAGACAGAGAGAGACAGAGACAGAAAGAGAGAAAAAGAGAGAGAAAACAGAGAGAGAGAGAGAGAGAGAGAGAGAGAGAGAGAGAGAGCAAGAGAGAGAGAAAACTTTAGAAGCCTAGGAAAGTCTGAAGAAGTAGTAAAAATCAATTTGCACTTGCTATTCAGCAGAAGAGTAAGATGTGCTTTTAAATTGAATAAAGAGTGTTTTTCTGCCTTGAGATTTATTGGAAGAAAAGAAAAAAAAACTGTCTCTTTCTGCTGCTGTTTAAATCCTTCATGTAAGTGTCTGGTGAATAAGCAACATTTCACCTCTGAAAGGAAGATTTGTTACCATTAATTCAAACCGAGTTAATGTTTTATATTAATTGCAGTTGAGCCAAATCAGCCAATCTGTTTCCGCAGAGCTGAGCCGACGAACCAGAATAAGAAGTTACAGTTCTCCCCCCATTTAAATCTTGTGTTTTTGGATTTTACCAAAGCAATATCCTGCTCTCTCTTCAGCAAAATTCTAATAATCATTTCTTGCAGAGTGCTGCAGAGCTCGAAGGCTCAATTACAAGAGCATCAGCGAATGCTGGTAATAATCATGAGACCAGTATGATTATAAAAATATGTAATTCATATTGCCTCGGCTAATAAAATTGTCTAAAATTCAAGGCTGAAGTTTGGCAACTAAAAATGCTGGTGCCTCATTATAGTGGTTGCTGCTTATATGTCTTTAAGAAGCAAAGGCTGAAAACTATTTCAGAAGGGATAAAACGTCAAAGGGTGGAAATGATTTCAGGTGGCAAAAAGTTTCTTGAACAGAACTCAAGATTCTTTGCAGATCATTTTACGCCATGCTTTTGTTTCCCATGTTGCTCATCAACACCTTAAGGCTACGTCTACCAGCGACTCATTTTAAAGAACTACTGGCTTCTTAAGATGTATCGCAGTAGCTTTCAAAATCTCTCTTAAAGTGAATACACAGAAGAGGCTTTTCTTCTGATTCTTCAAGCAAAAATCATTATACTGCACAGAGGAACAATGCCGTGCCCATATGGGGAGCGCCGCGTCTTGTTGGAGGTCTTTTACTGCTCCAAGACGTCCAAATTGGCTTGTTGTCAAGTTTACCAGCAGGTCTGTCGGAACAACTTTCCTGACCTTCAGGGTTCATTTCAAATGCAGCTTCTTATCCCTTTAACTGCCATTTTTGTTTCATGAAACACCCACCTGAAAAACATTGTGCAGTTCAGACAGTAAAAAGCTCCATAATGGCTAAAATCACCAACAAAACTTTTAGAGACTGATTATTCAGCAAAAACTGACATTGCACTGAAAGATTTGTCATAGCAATGTAATCAATTAGTCCCTTCAATTTTGCAACTTAAATATGAAATGGGGACAGATTAATGTTTAAAAAGAAAGTGTCTTACAACTGAAGAGGTTCTAAGCAGTTTTATATGTACATTAGTTAACAATGAAACGAAACACATCTGCGCTCCAGTTGGCTTTGGTAGATTTTGCCAGATATTTGAAATATCCAACTGTTCCGAAGGCCTTGAATGCAACTGTTTTCTATTATGAGAGAAACAAATCTACAGATATTACTGTCAAAATTCAGTCTCAGCTTCGACCTCTTCAACCCCCAGGCTTCTTTCTGAGAGATCTGCTCGAAAATAACATGCCAAATGTTTTTGAATATATCTTAGGAACTGCAAAGTTTGCAGCTCCTTTGTGAGCAAATTGTACTGGTTCCACATTAAAGGTAAAACTCCGGGGACTCTGTGTTACTGTGAATAAATGAGAGTGGCATACATCAGAAAATGGAAAAAATATCCTTTGAAAGTTTGCAGTTGTAGTGAGAAAATAATAAAAGAGGCACTGAAAGTTTACAAAGGTTGGTAAAAGTCTTGGCAAATTTTCTAAAATGTTTTTTTTTGTTGTCACAGTTTGTCACCATGTTTGCTATTTAGTATTTTCAAGGTTTTCTTCACAGGGTTTTTGCTGCCACTCATGTCAACATACTTCTAGCTTTAGAGGCGGTGAAACACTGAACTAATTGAAGAAAAACTCCTGCTGTTTAAATGACGCATCATCTGCACAGAACACGTCAATTTGTCAACGAGCAGTCAAAGCTGCGCAGGTTTACATGCGCATTAAGCTGTCTGCAGCCACTTACAGAGCCATCTGGGTTTGTGTTTATTGGTTAAAACAAAGCAGAGCATGGAAAATACGATACAGTGATGGCTGTGTTAAACGGGACAGATGTTTGGTGCTGGCATCGCGCACTGTTGGGGCCGAGTGTCTTTGGGTGCGTAGAATTTTTTTTTAGTAGCATCAATAAACAAGCAGACCTGTCACATAATCGCAATGTAGTGCGTTATAGTCCAGTAAGACGTATTTTTGTGTGTGTGTCTGTGTGTGTGTGTTTGCGTGTGTGTGTGTGTGTGTGTGTGTGAGGAGAAGGTAGGTCAACAGAGGCAGTGACATCCCTGACCTCAACAGGTGCCTGCTGCATTCAGGTCCAGAGCGGATGTAACAAAGACAACGGTAATAACAAGCAACAGGAAAAATGACAAAGTTCACTGGAGGTGTAAGCAGATGGAAAGCAGAGGAGATGGTGGGTGGTTGCACCCCAGAGGTTGCGGGTTTATTTATAATTCCATGTTTATGCGTTCCTCCATTTCTTCATGGCCCTGCTCCCTCTCTCCCTTCTCTCTCTCTCTCCTTCCCTCCCTTCTCTCTTTCTAGGAAATAAAACCTAAGGCTCTCATCTGCAGCATCAGCACCAGTGTGAGCTGCACTACTTTCTTTTTGTCACTTTGACAGGAGGTAGATTTGCTATACTGTAGGGGTTCAGATGTTTTACTATTAAAGCATGCAGGGCACTAATACCATCTATATACAGGTCATTTTAACACTATGTGAGCAATAGGAATATGCATCATGCCACCTGTGTTTAGCAAAACATTACAGCCGAATGTTGCACCTTAGTTTTTATTTGTGGCAATGATAAAGGGTTTAATAGTGACAGTAAAAGTATTTTCACTCAGTGTGTGAAGGGAAGTCAAGCGATTGGAACTGAACAGCTGTGTAACTACAAGAAAACGACTAAACATCAGAGCTAAAATCATTGGTTGTTCTTTAATGAAGTCCAGTGGTTGTCACGGAGACTTGGAGACAACAAGATGCCACTCTGTGCAGCGTTTCTCCAACAATGAGGTTGTGAGATTTTAATTTTCTAGCAACCCTCACCGTTTACATTGGTAAGATAAATGTGGCTTAAAAAAATAGGCCTGTTTGTAACAGACCCAAGAGAAACCGGAAATTATTGATTAGAAATTAAAAACTCCCAGATCCTCAGATAAAGCCTGAAAAATGACTGCAGCCATAAAATGTTGTTGCAGCATCATCTTGACAAGTTTCAGGCTGAAGGTTTCTCTTTTGTTTTATCTAAGAAATAGGAGGTGGACTTGAGTTCTTGTAAAGTACAAAATGTTCTGACTATGTAATTTTTTTTCACAAGAAAATAGAACATTGCTCTTTCACTTGCAATATCCTCATGCCACACACAAAAATACATCAGTGTTTCCTTTGGAGAGAAGTCACATTTTACTTATAGAGCATGTTTTATAGGACAATTGGAAACTTAACATGCTTAAAAACAAATGAGAAAACACGTTTCCAACACAAAGAAGTTCAAGTCTACTAATTCTATTGAAAGAGCGATTCCAGTTCTTGCCACTTTACAAAATTCTCATTCCTTCATTTTCTTTTTACTCCAAAAACAAAAAAATGTTTTGCCATTTACAGATGTTCAATTGCTGCAGAAAAAGAAACAAAAAAACAAGTCTTAAAAAACGCAAGGAAGCTTTGTTGAGAGAGCAGATTTATCTGCTGCCCTTTAGAAACATTGCTGTGAATTATTGAAGCCGTCGGCAGGCGATTTTGAAAAACTATACACAAGAGGAGGAAGACACACCCAAAAGAAAGAGGTGGTGTCAGGGAGGACACAACGAGGAGCTAAATCTTATGCTATTATTCATTTATACGTTCAAAGATGTTAAAGGTACATGTGATAAAAAAAACCAACAACCTCTGACTGTTTTTTTTTCTGCAGTTTCTGCTATATTCAATGCACATTTGAACAGTAAGAACACGCAGTGACTCAGGGGTCTTTACTCTGTTCAACAAGGCACCAAGCCAGCTTTGAAGTGTTGATACATGTGGGCTTTGCATTTGCGAAGGGCCTTGGGAATGTTCTCTCAGAATTAGAGATGTAGCTTCTTTCTTCAGTGGAACGACCCCATTGCTCAACCTTCTGTTGAGAATAGACGTGTTTCTACTTGATATTGCAATTCTTGTTCAAATGAGCCGCTTCCGCCCTCAGACAGACTCAGACACTTTTTTGTTTTGGCTCCGTATGATGGTCAAGGTCGTAGAGACTGTAACACTGGAAATGTTTCTACACAAATGTTTATTCGGTATTAAAACGCGGGCGCTGAAGTTGTGCTGGTTTGCTGCCTGGAGTTCAAATGGTGAGAAGGTAAGCGGTTAGAGGACAAACACTCCTGCTGCGTCACGTATTGTTTTCGTCTGCAATGTCGTCTGGGATCAGAGCGGCTCTCTGGCTTATTGACCTCAAATTCCCAGTGGTGCTCCATGTGCCGATGACTACGGACCATCTATTAACGGTCACATTTCAGAGGATAAGCCGTAATGAATGAAAGCTAAATTAAATTGAACCGATAAATCCCAGACACTGACCCACATCCAGGAACACGGGACAGCCGAGAGGATGGCGGTAGTCCCAGGTCAGGTGTCTTGTGCAATTTGATTATGAGACTCACCGCTGTGAGCAAGAAGTTTCTTGTTTTGCCATCAAGTACACATGCAACATGTTTTTGTTAGAACCAAAACTTAAAATGGACAATCGGTCACTTTTTAAATGTCCACTTACAAGCAAAGAAAACTTTCTATTGAAGAAAGTGTAGTTCCCAAACATCTTTCTCTCTCTTTTTTTTTGCAAAACTATAGATGAGACTTCATTTTAATACATTTTTCAAAATTATTATTCATTTATACACTAAGGCGTAGACCATCCACTCACCACTCCCCTCCAATTTATTGTTCTAGGGATACAAATCTGAAAATGTGGCTTGCAAATATTCCTCATATAATAGCTCAAGGTGATTCATAGAGGATATCTGTCATCATACATTTTTATATTCTGTCAAAGACATTCGATTAGATTTAGTCCTTGGTCACTGAAGAACATAATAATGATGAACCCTCAGACCATTTTCAAGTAACTTTCTTCTCATCATATCATAAATTTAGCTTCACCAACATTCATGAAAAACGTGGGTGAAGTTACTTTGTTTCTGCATAAGCAAAGGATGACCATAGCAAGATGCTTCCAGCAAAATGATGTGCAGTTAGTTTTCTGCATGTAGATCAAAAGGCTCCACATGTTCTTCCAGATGTGTCTCCTATGGAACTCGCAGCAAACTACAATTTTGCACATTTCCAGACGCTTTTTAATCACTTTTCTTAAAATACTTCCATTAAAACCAAATATGTGGAGGACTAAAACATGCCTTGTTGTCTGCTGTCTGTTTAGGTTCATGGTGCTACTTTAGTAGGTTTACAGTAACCTAGGATGAATTAGAATGGATTGGATTGCTTTGAAGTTAACTTCTTTTCTTTTTTTAGTGCCTTGATATGAATTGGTGCAACATAGATAAACTGAATTGAACTGAATTTAATTCTTAAGATGTTCAATTAGCCCAATTTGCTTCACACTTTTCCCACCACCCTATTAGAAAAGTACTCAGGCTGCACCTTTAAATCCCATATGTGCCACAGATTCCTGAATGTGCCTTGCGCACTTCAATTTTCTGGGTTAAAACAATGAATAAGTAATCTAATAGGAGTGAATTCTAGTGAGTTTTATGTCACGCCATTGTACAGTCGCAAATGCTTTTGCATCTGTTTGCTCAATGAGTCATTAATTCTGCTCAAGGGATCTGTTGGCTGATTGCTTTGCTTGAGGTGCAATAAAGAAGTTAAAAAAAGAGCTCTGTGGCAAACTGGCTCTAGAAAGTCATTTTATGACCCTGTTTTCAATCCGTCATTTATAATGCCTGCATCATACCTAATTGGCTGCACCTGATTTGTAATTTAAGTTCTTATAATGGAAGTGTACTGAACAAAGAGGATTTAGTTTCAGCAACACGCCAAGGGAGAAACATATTTTGTAGCCAGAGACAAAACAAAGAACAGATTTTACTGTAAGGATTAAAAAGCTTCCTGACAAATAAAGCTCCTGATCCACAGCAGGGGGAGAGGGGGGAACATTTGATGATGAGAGACTTGGTTAATATTTTTTAACAAAGAGTTTGACAACAACATGTGAACAACAAATGAAAACTGGTTTAGGATCTCCTGTTTTTCTTCCATGCAGAATTTTTTGCTCAGTTGTCCATACAGCCACCACAAAGCGTACCACGAGATTTAAACTCGGTGCGCACCAAACCACAACACTCAGCGAGAAAATCAGCTTCTAGACATTGGTGGAAGAATAAGTGACCAAGGGAGTGTACACACTCAAATGTTCTCCAGTATCTCAGGGAAATTTGAAGCTCTGCTTTCAGGATTATTTGATAACAACAGTGGAAGTTTAGCATCAAAATTTAGTCATGGTAAATTCAGGGAATAAACAGCATCTACAGCTAACATACAACTTTTATCTAAAGGTTTTACAGTGCCGCTACAAAACGTACCAATGAACAATCATGCAGGAAATGCATTGGTGATACATATACATATAACATACTGCATATGATTCAAATAAGCAACAAAAGCATGTAACTACATGTATTGATAGATTAAACCAATACCAGGTGCCAAAGGCTAAAATTATGAGTGCTTAAGTTGCCAACGTTTTGTTTATGGATGTGGAGAAATGACTGATGTTGCTAGTGAAACTCATCCACAAACTTGTCTATAAATTACCAGAAAGCATTAATTAAAGAAATCCCCTGACTGATGAAAAGGAACATTGAGTTTCCTCAAATCTAGACTAAAAATCCACCTGTTTAGAGTTGCTTTTGAAGCTTTCTACGTGAAACATCAATCCTCATTCTGATGTGTAACGACCGCACTTGACAAAACGTGATGCTTCAATTGCTGAGTTTGAACACTACCTGTCCCTGAAATGTGCTACACAAATATACTTGATTGATTGTTTAAGGTTCTACAGAATCCTAAACATTTTTGGGGTCTGTTGAAGCAGAAGCACACCTATAAGTTGCAGGACACTCACTGACCCTGTAGGATGTTTGCGACTCCTGGCGCAACTACAACCAGACTTATTTTGGTCTTGATAAGTTCTCCATTTGCTCATTGCTATGGGAACCAGTAAATTAGGCAATGTTTTATTTCATCACTTTGTCTCTGATTGCCATAATTTGCAGCAGCTCAGAAAGATAATTTTACATCAAATGGTGTCATTCCAGGAACAGTGACTGGTAATTGCTCTGTTCTGCAAGCAGACAGGGTGTTTATGATGTACCATCTTTATAAGTCATCTTTTTATAATCTCTTCTAACATTTAGTGCATAAATATGTTTTATGTCATTCTTCATAGTGAGGCGCTAACCCCAACTTTGAGAACCACTACTGTGGAAATGAAGCCATTATTGCATCAATACACTGAGTTTTCTAGTTGATGGACAGATAAATGATTATTGCATTTTATTAGGGACAAAAATGGAGGAAACAAATCACAACCATGACGCCGAAGTACTTAAAAATAAGCTAGATGTGTGTGGTTGTTTTTTAAGAATTTTAAAAAGTAGATTTTCTCAATGCGTCACTCAGGGCATCCATCACATTTCATTATAGCACAAGATGTCATCTCACGTCTTCCGAGAATAAAGGAACAAACTACAGGCATCGTATTGCACAGCTCTAAAGTTGCTCCTCCAGCTCTGTGTGAGCGGCTATTATCATAAAGCACAGCGAGCACAACGGTTATTAAAACATTTACTCTTTGGTGTGCCACGATGGCGACGCCTGATAGGTCGATCCATTTGAGAACACTGAACGCTGCATGCTGGGTTTTTATGAGCGTAATCACATAAAGAAAGTGTAAAAAAAAAAAAGATAAAAAATGACAAGTAGTCGGGGATGACTATAACAAAAAAATGTAGTATGGAGCATTTTACCTGCACGTCACCACGGAAAACAAAACATCATGTAACCTTGTTGTTCAGACCCAAACACAGAGCACACATGAACAGGAAGTGACCTCGAACGTTGGCCTCTGACATCGGGGGCTTGGCTAAGCACTGATAATGGATGATTAAAATTTGAGTCGTCAGTCAGGGGAGGATTGCGTGAAATCAGGACACAGGGTGTGGACTCATGCAGTGGATTACGGATGCAGGTGGGAACGTGCAAGGCGAGCACATGGAACGGAGGAGGGAAGGAGAGGAAGCAGGTCAAACTGAGTAGGCGGAGGGGACTGGGAGCAGGTGCCGTTGAGGGGGAAAAAAAAGCAGAGTCATTCATTAAATTAAAACAGCTGAAAGGAAACATGGGAAATTTATAAAAAGGAAGGTGGTTACAGTATTTAACACAGTGCTGCTGATGTCGACGCAGCTGGCAAAGTTTGCCCAAAATGGTTGGCATAATTTATCGATGGGTAGCAGATGCCAGGGGTACAAATTCGGCTCTAGTTTTCTGAGCTGGTTTAGCATATGGGCTGGATCCTGGTCAGCCCAGATTGGACCACATACCCTACATAACAGTGGGCAAAAAAGACTCCCATTATTCTGGCTGTTGGGCCAAAAACCCCCGAGGGAAAATTGTTGAAGTCCAAGTGTTTAACAATTCGATTTACACCCCTAACTGAAGCAGCAGCAGATTGTAGTATGCAATAGAAGACAGTTTATTCTCAAGCAGAGTACAAGGTGTCTCTTTACGATTTGTTGCCATGACGAAGCCTCCACTTAACAAGAGCTGCTCAGGTTTATTTTATATTTTATATTTCTGGGGAAATACATCCTGTTCACAAGCTGGTTTTAGAAAATCTGTGTAAGTAACAAAGCTGATGTTACCTTCAAAGTGGCGAATACACGGTTGAAACCAGATATTTGCATAAACTGCACAACAAAACAATTTTCCCTCCTTACCTGACAACAAATAAGACTGATCTTTGTTATGTTTTTAACAGTTTTCATACGTTTACTTAGGATTTGGTAGAATGACTCTTTAAATCGAATAACGTTTAGAGTCAGTGTGCAAATGGAAAACCCATTTGTGTCCATGCTTAAAATTCCTGGCTCACGTCTTGAGCCTTTGATATTTTGTGTTCTTTCCTCATGACTCCATAAAATGATGCTGGCACCGTCGTACATAATCAAAAAAGTAAGATAGAGTTAAGTAACAATGCTTGAACACAATTTCACATGCAAAAAACGTATAAAACTCAGGTTAAAATGGCAAACAACTGGCAGGCAGAGAGCCTCACGTGTCTTAGCTGAAGTCTGGGTCTTCTTCTTTTTTACTTTAACTTCCATGACCTCTTTCTGTAGTAACCTGTGGTGGATTTGTGTCACATCTTTATAGAATCTCCCTCAACTTTCCTCAGCCCCTCTGTTACAAAACCCTCCTCTGACAGGAGCGGTATATAAGAAGGCTGAAAGCTCTTTTCTCCACAGGTCGGACTTTGTCCTGCAGGGGGAGTTCACCCTGTGGAAACGCCGTGCTGCAGACTTTAACCGACTCCACTGCTGTAAGGAATCAATTCATCCAGGCAGCAAAGACAACAGGAGAGTTGGGTTATTAAATTTGCATGCACAAAACTGCTGCTGCACACTGAAATAAAAAAAAAAATAAAAAAAAAAAACGCACCGTGATACAGCCACAGATTTAATACTCGCACTGCGGCAGGAACTTTAAATGATTTTTCTTTGCATTTTTTCTAATGATTGAGCTTTCTAAGCAAACAGATAAGCGCCAAACGGATGCGATGCCGGACGGAGACGTATTGAGGCAGACGCATTCAGAAACGGACACACACTGAGCTGGACCTCTTGGTCAGCATTTCCACGCGTTACATAACTGTCTGTCCTCCGCATCAGAGGCATTTTAGTGCTCTTTTAATCCTCTGGCTTATCTTAGCTGCTCAGCCAGAACTGTGTGCGTACATGTGTGTGTAATGGTCGTACTATGCTTATGTCACATTTTCAAGGCATGTATTTTTAGAGCCTCCAAAGCTGCTACTTTTAAATAGCTTAATGCTGTATAGTTGTACTCATAAGTGGGTGTTGAAAAAGGAAACAAAACTCAAGCACACGTGAGAAACAGCTGCTATGCTGAGGATGTGCAACATTGCAGGCAGACCTTTTATGTAGAATAAAAAGGCAAAGCTCCTTATATGAAATATAAACATCACTCGCTGAAAACCAAACTTACTCTTTGGTTTTTACTTTGAAATGTCCATTTTGTGTAATTTTGCAAAGTAAAAACTGTAAATATTGAGGATACTTGATTTGAATATTTATATTTGTTATATATTCAGTGTTAATGATTTTCAGATTTGACTGAATTTATGAGATTGGTGTTTAAATGTGGAAAACTACATAAATAGTATCGTTTTAAAGCGGCTTTTAGGGACGCTCAGTTTAAAAAAAAGATTTAACAGGATAAGTTGAGAAACGACAAGTGGAGAAAGTCTGAAAGTTTGAATTAAAACACTTTTATTTTCAGGAGAAAGGTGAAAAGTAAAAATGTATTTCATCAATATTGCAGAACGGATCCTGAGAGACACCCAGCACCTTATGTACCAGGCAAAAATAGGCTTTCAACAAAGTCCACGAGGAGCGCCTGCGTTTTTCAAGTAAAGTCCAAAGTTCAGGAGGAACTTTCACAGGAAGTCCCCTGTTAAATGCTCATTAAATCCAATCTCCTAAATGTCTCTGTGAGAAAGGTTGAAAATTACTCTGTCCGAATAACCTTTATTGCGATCTAAACTTTTCTGCTCCGCATTCCAGGAGTCAATTATCACAAATCACTCAGCGATTCCTCATGGTAGTTGAATCTCTTAACTCATGAGTTTTAAATTATTTAGTATTTTACTGGCCATATGGAAACTTTGCAACGATGACCGCCATCTTTAAGACGTCATAGGTGAAGACGTCGTTTCAATCAGTGTGTGAAGGGTGTAAGATCCTCGAGCTCCTTGTCTCTTTGTTATGTTGCAGTCTTCAGAGACTTAAAAGCCTCATAAGAATGGAAGAGAACACAATTTGGCTGCATAATTTGATTTGCTACTTAGAAATGCTTGTCTTTGTCTTGGTCATATGGGGAAAGTTCATCATAATCCCTTTATTCCCAGTCTTCACCATCTTCGACTGCACCAGCCTCCAGAAAAAAAAAGAAATAGAAAAAATCCCAGAGAGTCGCAACATCAGAGGAGCAGAGTTAGCCGCAAACTGATTGAAGATAAAAACTATGACTTGATGATGTTTTTTATGCGGCAGAGTTTTGACCCTTATCCTTAGAATAAGAAATAAAAGTCTTAAATGCTGTGGTTGTGTCAAGGTCCTTGAGACCTCTTGAGTTTTTACACAAAGTCACTATAATTTCAAGCTACATTCACTCAAATATTGACATTTTCCACCCTGGATTCCTAAAATAAATGAGTAAACATTTAGCTTCGCCCCTGGGGAGAGATGTTTATAAAGCTTTGAAATAGTTTCACTTTTGATTGCAGTAACATAATTCCAAATTGAAACATTTTTGAAAAATCCCATTTTATTCTTCTGAGAGAGAAGAAAAAAAATATATATATATTAGAGAGTAAGTGATAATAAAACAAACACTTGTCCCAATAGTCTGACCCAACAATCCCACAAAGATAAATTCAACTGATGCGAATCCACAAACAGGATCAGCACAAATAACTTTGAACGCACAGTAATCTTATTGCACCATCATTACAGCTGCAAAGAAACTGCAAGAACAGGGTTGATGTTTTGGAGGGACCCGGTACCATGAATAATTTCTGGGCAGAACTGAACATGACGACCTATGACCCTGACACGGTTACATCAGTTTTGTCAGAAGGAAAGAGCCAAAAATCCAGCAAACTGTAGTAAAAATACGCAATATACTGTATTTGTTATAAAGACTAAAATTTAAAATTGTTCCTTTCATTATTTCTGCATACACCAAATGCAAATATGTTGATAAAATAAGCACAGTTAAAACCATTTTAGTCTGATTTATTGTTAAAGAGAAGTATAATTTTTTTTAACTGCAACTTGATTTTTTTTAAAGTGTGGATGGGGAAGAAATGAAACCCTTAATATTAGGGGTATTTGAGATCTCAAATGTCAAGAATAACTTTTCAAATCAAAGTGCAGATTGCACACTGATCATTTCAAGACCACTTGAAATGACCAGTTTCTTTGATTTTACTCTTTGTTGGCATATGTTTGAGTAAAATGAACATCGTTCTTTTATTCTATGAAATACTGACTTCATGTCTCAGAAACACCAAGCAAAAATCTAGTATTTATTTGCAGAAAATGAGAAATGGTCAAAAAAAAAAAAAAAAGAGGCAGTGCTTTCAGATCTCAAATAATGCAAAGAAAACAAGTTCATTTAGAAACAACAATGCTAATGTCTTAAGTCTGGAAGAGTTCAGAAATCAGTACTTGGTGGGGCTCTGTGCAGTGGTGTCTTAATTTTTTCCAGAGCTGCATTTTATGCTTTAGCTCTGCATTTTCTGAACCAGAATCAGAAAATGAGCAAAAAACCAATCAGTGAGAAGCCTTCAAACTTTAGCTCAACTCTTAACAGCTTAAACAGCTGAAGCTCTAAAGGCAAAAACTTTGTCAGGGGAAAGTTATTCTATCCTCACCACTGACTGCAAGGATTTTCTGTTCTGACTTCAATTATAAACCTCTTCACCCTGGCTCGATTCAAATAAATGTAAACCAATATCTGAGCGTCACTTAATATGAAAGTTGAAAGATGAACGACCATAAACAGCTTACCAGAGCAAATAAAAGCCTTCATGTGGACTCCTCCATTTAAAACGATGACCATAATGTTTTCTGCACCATTCCTCAGAGAAAAGATGAAAAAGAGGTTAAAGTTATACATAAAAGGAGGGGAGGGGGAAAAAAATCAATGACTGCAGGGCGAGGAAGAGGCAGCACACACCTGGAGCCCCAGAAAATCATTTAAAAGGAGACAGGCGATGCTCTTGATGATGTCCCCCAGGGCTGAGACGGGAAGAAGAGATCACGTGTAGGAGGGGATGCAGGTGGAGAAGGAGCTGACAAAGTTTGAAAGGTGAAGCGGTGCAGAACGTTGGAAATGGCTTACAGGGATGCTGACATTTAGTCGTATTGGAGTAATTGATTGTGCTCGAAACACCAAGAGGGATGGATGTGTGTATTGTCTGCCAGGACCGCCTCTATCAACAAATAAAATGGTTAAAACCAGAGGTGCACCAATTAGAAATGTATTTATTACTTTTTTAAAAATAGTACCTATCAACAGTTTTAAACCGTTCAAGTTTGTGTCTTAGAAAAATAAGAATCCAAAAGTTTCTTTCTAGCCTCCTACTGTGAGAAATCAGTAATAGTTTGCATCAGATATAGAACAAAAACTATTTGGAGTTTGAAAATATCTTTAGGAGCTTATTTTGTTAATCTTACTTTATTGGGTAAACCCTTTCAACTGCACGTCCTACATGAGCTGAAAATCGACCAGTTTGATAGGAGCAACTTGTGTTCAGGCATGCGAAGATGACTTGATCAAACTGAGCATCTCCTGGGGTTTTCACACAAAAATATCCAGCTAATGGCGGCTGTTTGGACAAAAATGCCCTGTTGGAGTCAGAGGTGAATGAGTAGACCCATTCGGTATGATGAAACAGCTGCAGGAGATTAAATAACCACTCAGTAAAACAAAGTCACACAGTGCGCCATCTCCGACTCTTCAGCGGAAGCAGATGTTCCAATAGTAGCAGAAAAATGACTCTGGGTGCAAAATCCTGAGGCTACAATTAGCATTACTAGACAATGGCACGCTGCCTCGTTGCATAAGTTGTGATTTTTGCTGAAAATTCAAGAAGGTGGGCTCAGAGTTTGGTGTGAAAAACATAAATAAATATCATCTTTGTGCTGGATGAAATTGTTGAAAATTGTATCAAGCAAACTGGTTCTAGGATGCCACTTAGGACTCAGTTTTTAGAACGACAGCCAACATTTCCAAATTGATTATAGATGAAACCTGTTAGTACCTTGACATGGTGTGTTCGCAGAGCAATAAAAGATTGGATTTTTTGAGTTTTCAGCTGCTTAGGTATTGACAATCATCAAATTTCAGTCATCATTTGGTCTCTCTGCATCTCTAGTCAAAACATTCTAAATAATCTTATTGAAAATGTAAGCAAAAACAGAGGAGAGACGAAACTGGTGAGTCTTAGCTGAAGTAAAGTAAGAACATTAAGTCCCATCTCTAAATGTAAGCCTGTGCAGATTGGACCCCCGATTGTCTCCTGCTCAGGGAAAAGAGCAGCCTGATAACCCGAGGCCCTGCACCAATTTCTAAAGGGAAGCCAAGAAACTGAGGAATGTCCTGTGGGCGTACTCTGCCCGATAGCAGCCGGTGGGCGGCTGCAGGGCAGAGGCAGGACGGCCGATGTGAATTGAAAGGAGGGGTTTGTAATTACAACGGAGGAATTAATACCGAGAGAGAGAGAGCAGAGAGAGGAGGACTGAGCTCCCGTCTCCATGACAGCATTGATTTTCCTTAGTTGTGCCGGCTTTCTGCTCAGTGCCCGTCAATTTCTCTGTTTGTGTTTTATTGCTTGAAGGAGAAGTTTCATAACTAGAGCTCTGAAACAAATAATGGATGACTTGATGAATATACAGACAAAGACGCTGGAGTAGAACAGAGAACTTGCCTCAGACTAGAATGATAAATTCAGGGAATTTCAGAGGTTCCTCTCTGCAATAAGGTCTAGATGAAACCAATACCCTGAAATCTTTGCCAAGGCGCCACGGCAGCCAGATTACTATGGGACGAACTTCAGTCCTTCTCTGTTGGAGAGGAATAAAGCATGTGCAGATATATGTTTACTTAGTTTTGTGCTACGTCTTTTTTTTTTTTTTTACATTTTTATTCTGCTTTCCACTTTTATTCAGATTTCACAAATAGCTACAATGCCTGTGGAGCATTTTAACCCTAAACCTCATTTCATCAGGATTTGAAGTGATAGACTGATACAAAATGGTGCAAACTATGAAGCAAAAGGAGAACAATGCATGGCTTTCAATGTTTTTTTCTTTCAAAAATAAAAATACACAAGGTCGCCATTTATGTTCATCGACTTTTGAGCGATACTCCTAAATTTCAAATCCAGCGAAACAAATTGCCTCTGAAGCTCACATTGTTAGTGAATGGATTCCACTTGTAACTTCATGTTCAAACCCAATGTTACATGGGTGCCCAGTTAAACTGACTGAATGGGAAACAAGGCAAATAATCACTCAAGGAACCAAATGCCTAAATCCATAACTTAGCTGGAAATACGCATTGGATTTTGGTATTAACTCTTTTATGCATGAATTATGATACGTTGTGTCAGGATTTTTTTTTCCTTTTTTATTTTCTTAAGGCATAAAAAAGGCAGGAATTTTTTTTTTAATTAATTTTATTTTATTTAGGTGATCAATTGTAATTTTCTCCAAATACAAAGTTGTTATTTGAAAAATACATCAGTAGTATTGTTCTTTAGGGGTTATCTGATGTCACAATATATATATATATATATATATATATATATATATATATATATATATATATATATATATATATACATATACATATATATATATATATATATATATATATATATATATATATATATATATATATATATATATATATATATATATATATATATTTATTTATTTATTTTGCCTGCAAGAGTCATCTACAGTCGGCATGCTTTTTTGTCTGTCGGCCATTTTGGATTTAACAAAAATAATTTCTTGCATTTGCAGCTGATGGCTGGTAGTTGATCGTGTATTTTATGATACATTAGTGTCAACTTCAGTGGTCCGTGTGCGTTTAGGGCATAAAACTTCCCAAGAAACACAAGAAAATAGCTGTCCACTGTAGTGACCACTATGCATGAAAGGGTTAATTTAATTTTGGGAAAACTAAAAATTGTTGAAAAAAAAGGCACAAGAAGTCATGTCTTCAGTTTATCAGAAGTCATGTAAGTAACACAAACCTGTGAAAGAAAGTTCTTGGGTCAAATGAGACAAAAACTATTTGGTCAACACAGGAGAGAGAGAAGCTGATCAGAAGATAGATTGTGCAAATGCAGCTTAGTACAAGAAGAAAATTTGTTAAAGGCTGTAGGAGAAAAAAAACAATTAGCATGTTGCAATTTGCTGTAAATAACCCTTTTTATCATGCAGTAGTCATCATTTCCCCCCACTGTGCCTGTGCTCTTTTTTTCCCATATGGTGCAGGACTCGGGCCTCGTGCTGACCCAGCAGGAGTCGGTCAGTCAAGTCGCCATGGCAGGTGTCTTGATGACGGCACAGCTCAGTGACTAAAGCACCGCAGCTTATGTAAACCCGCCACCAACTGCCAGGAATCGGAAAACAAAGGAAGTGTCGGTGACAAAGGCTTACTTCACCACGAACAGATGACAGAGATAATTCATGTTTCTCTGTGTGAAGGGAGACCAAAAAGATGAGAGATCTTCTGTCTCCAAACAATGTTATCACAAACAACTTTAATCCAGTTCAGTCGGGGATAGTGATTTTCAAAAATCCTCGAATCTCTCCCCCGTCAAACATGAACCTCACTCGACTAAGCCAGTGTATTTTGTGCACACACATCACACCGAATCTGTGGATTTATACATGATTAAACCGAACAACACAGAAAGAGACTTGTTTTCAGTGAAAAGTAACTCAGGAAATAATCAAACAATTATATGTGTTTATTTGTACTATTTAATTTAAACATTATTTTACCAGGAAGTCCCTCCAGATAAAATCACTTTTTTGAGGGAGACGTCAATT
The DNA here is from genome assembly GCA_033032245.1 of Poecilia picta. Lineage (NCBI taxonomy): Eukaryota > Metazoa > Chordata > Actinopteri > Cyprinodontiformes > Poeciliidae > Poecilia > Poecilia picta. Next base: position 17,578,724 of record CM065360.1, read on the forward strand.
TCTGCCACCAAAAATTCAAACAGAAGTTGAACTTGACTTAAAAATACAGAGTCAGATTACAACAGAATAAACATTTGCAATATACAGCTGAAACCAGATATTTACACATACTGTACAAAAATGTTGCACAATACCTTGTTGTCATTATCTAACATTAAATCCAAATAAACTAAGAGTTTCCAAGTCCAGTTCTCAAGACCACTGTTCAACAACAATTAGATACATCCTTGGTCCAACACATTTGAATGGACTGGCAGAATTGCCTTCACTGCATGTCATGAAGTTCTGCACAGATCTGGTGATGCATCATTCTGGAAGGAGGTCAGACGTTTCCTGAACGGTTTGTTTTGGAGTTTCTTTCTGAGAACTCACTATGATATCAGTGGTAAAAACAGATAAAAACAAGAGATGAGACACAGGAACCAAAAAAAGAGGCTGATCTCTGAGAAAACTGGCTTGATACTACAGCTAATTATCAGGACTTGGTGGAAGGAAAACCATCTGGTATGTTTCATAGATCCAGGCGGTTTGATGAGATAATTGAAATGGGTCTGTTGCTATTTGCCTGGGTTTAATTGACCAGAGCTGTACATCTATGTACCGCCAATTACCTAAAATCTTGTGAATTACTTGTTCCACCTTATTCTGGGCTTTCCAAAGCAAGATAGTGTAAGTAAGTGTCTAAACTTGAAGAGACTAACTCTAAAACACACTCTATTCGTTATCCTACCACTTTCTTAATAGTGGACTGATCATGACTTTTTATACAACATTATTAAATATTTGATTTCAAGTATGTCCACTTAATGAAAACAAGTGTTATCCTTCAGTTTTTCTTTTTTTTGTTTGAACGATTTTCTGCCGTGGACCTCTGTAAGGTCGAAAGTGTAGGAGTTTTTCTCGGATTCTCAACATTTAAAGCTGAAACTGCTAAAGGACGTGTGGGCGGTAGTGAAAGTGGGCATCCTATTCATGACGGGGCCGGCGTCTTGGCTATTGGTTCTCCTCGTGTCAAACCGAAATGCTAAAAATATTTATCAGAAGTGTAAGCATCTATATCGTGAAGAAGTGAGCTCCAAATAACACGTCCTCTGATTATGCTTGATCGGCTCACTGCTGCTGCCCCGGACGCGTCTTGGGTGGTCAACAACACAAGAAACGTGGCAATAAAATGCTGTCCATCTGCTGATAGACTGTTGAACTGTGTGGGGTTGCTGCTTTCACAGGGAAATATTAGCAATTCAAATGACGGAGTGCATAGTGTGCTGAACTAATTAACAACCTGCTGCTGAATGTTAGAAATGGTCGTTGAGAAAGAAGTGAAGGACAACTCTCTAAAAGTGCTCCCCGTTAGTCGATCATCATAAGTTAAAACTGTAAATCTGGGAGACAAAATCTCAAATCGAAAAAAGACGCATTGAGGAAACTTAAACAGTTACTTTGTTACCGATTGGTTGAGTTAGAGAGGCCCGTGAACCTCGAGAACTTTAATATAAAACACCAAACTGAAAGGAAGTGACAGAAAACATGGCACCAAGTCACTCTTTACATAATGAACAGTTGGTGGCTCTTTATTTTGTAAAATTGGCAGCATCTCTGCTGAGTGGTTATTGGCTGAGATGTGAGGTGATTACAACTGTGTGCTGCAGACCTTATTCTGTGACAAAACTTTAGGACTCTGAGACTGGATTTTTTCTTTCTTGCTCTAAACAATTAGAAGATTGATGCTCACCAATATGTGCAGTGTGTGTGTGCCAAAAAAAGGCTCAAAACTATATTTCTTGCCTCCTTTGTCAAATTATTTCTGTAAATCAAATATGAGGTTCAACTGATCTATTTTGTGTTGGCTTTATATACACACTAAGGTTCATCATCTTTTGATGAAAATATCAAATCAATTTTGTAGATGTCATGAAGTCATTTTTATCCAAAACATGAACGCACAGAAATTAATGGTAAGGTAACTACATGCACTAATACCTTAGTCTTCCAAACACTGTATGTAAAGTTGATTTAATGTAATAAAACAGATATTATAAAATAGTTTGCTATAACACTGTGATATGTTTGGGTGTCGATCAACTCTGTTGAGCGCCCCCTAGTGTTCATGTTTTAGGAATGTACTGTAAATAATAAAAGGGGTCAGATAAGACAAACAAATTCAAATCAACATGTGGTTCACATCTGATCTACTTGTCAATAACTTCTGGTTCCAACAGTTAAACTGAATCAGGACCATCATTCCACATGGATGTTGGTGCCAATTAAAGATTTCATGATTCGGTGCAAAAATCTCTGTTTACTTGCATCACTTTAGTTTGTTTTATCACTTGTTGTTCTGTCCCAAATCAAAAGATCTTAATCGTAATTATTATTCCATGATTTTAAGTCATGGAATTATAAACCAGGTATCCCTGAACATTTCAGCAAACATGGCAAATATATATATTTTATATTTGAAAGCGATACCTGCTGTTTTGCAATACCAAGGAGTGCATGTATTTATCTGAATGTATCGTAACACATGTCCCTGCAATGCCTGTTTGCCACTTTAATCAGACTAACGTTAATTCCTGGATTCAGTTGCAGTGTGTGACATGCACCCAAAATGAAACTGGAATTTTTTTTCCTGCAGTCAGGGTCTCATTTCCCCTCAGTTGGCAAATGCTAACCCCGTCAAAGGTACTCCAAGTTCCCCAAAGAAAACTGAAGATAGACTCCAGCCCTTCCATGATCCTGCAAAGATAAGCCGGCATAGACAATGAACGGCTGATGCAGATCTAAAACTTAGCTGCTTCAAACACACAGATGGCTCTAAAGCATCTTAGAGCAATTTGGAGATGTTGTGGCTGGATCCACAAGTGCAGTGATTAATGGACAACTTGGTCTCCTAATCTACTGCCAACATGTATGGCGTACAGAGCAGCAATAATAATGAAAGTGCAGAACCAGCCTGCGACGCTTGACTTTAACGTGTCGCTTTGATTAAATCGTTGGTTTGGGTAAAGCCTGCTGGTAGAATCCTTGGTCAACAAGTTTCTGCTACTTTTTAAAGCTGCACCTTATGTTCATAAAAGTATTCTCCTTTAGTGTTCCTAATTAATCTTCACCATAGATGACGAATACATCCTCCATCGTTACATGTCTCCGTTATTAAACCAGCAAATGGCTACAATTTACTATCACCCAGGCACAGAAACGCTTCCTTGAATGTATGACAGTTTGTGTCTGACAGCAGGTTCTTGCCATTGGTGCTTTAGAAACGATGCAAGTGGATTGTGTGGGTGTGTGTTTTTGAATCACTCTTGAATATATAGAAGTAAAGCAGGCGTAAGAGGTCAGGCAAAGGACACGTGTCTTATGAGAGGCTGAGGGTTTCTGAGCTCAGAAGTGAGAGGAAACCGTTGAGCTCTGGAGAGCTCCTCCTACATGAAGCAGATAAGGAAAGATAAAGAGATAAAACTGAGTAATAATGAGAGCCATAACTGCAGCTGTGATTTATGCAGGGAGCCGACAAATTACATATAGATTAGAGCAAGATTCCCACAAACAACTGCATATTAAAAATTCGGCACCATTTCTGCACTGCTTATCTGAAAAGGTCGTCGCCGAGGGTTTCAGAGAATCAAAGAGTGAGACAATGCTTGAGTTTTAAGCGTTCGATTGTGTTATTTATTTAATAAATCCTTAATTTAGCTGAAATTAAGCATCTGTCTCAAAGAAGTTAGCTGTTCCAAATAGTCGGGTTTGGCATTCAAGGTTTTGTAGAATTGTTTAGTTTGAATCCACTTGTAGCTTCTGGATTTTAAAAGATATAAAAAAGGAAGTTATGAAGTTAAACCACTTTATATTCCATACTTAATCAATTTAGGTTTTGGTGGTGAAAGCTCATTATGAAAAAAAACAATTAAGCCAACCAGGACTGATCTCTGTGAGGAGCTTTTTTCCTATTTTCCCCTCAAGTTGGAAGTCTGTTAAAACCAGCAGTAACCTTTTCCAAGCATGTAATTTTTTTCATTTTTGAATTTAAAGTTTTTGATTTAAATAAAGAAAGTGACTTGGTAAGAGCGTTGGCCACATATGAGCCACATTATTCGTGAGACTGGGACAGTCTTGTGAGAAAATCTCTGAAGGTCCTCATCAAATTATTTATAAGTCATAAAAATCCTATCAGCACTGTCAAAAACAATCTTTCTTAATATTTAAAGCTCAAAAGACATTTAACATATACAATCTTTAACCTAATTTCCGCAAAAAAAAAAAAAATAAACAGTTTTGTACAAGTGGAATTATCAGTCTTGTAGATGGTAATTTATGTAACTTCTGCAATTTAATTCAACGATGCGCAGAAATCGATTGGTATTAATGAGAGCTACTGCCACTTTTTTGGTAGACCATCATAGATATACATAAAATTAAAAAAGTATCTCTTTTTATGACTTTTAAAGTTAAATAATTAGACACTAAGATTAGCTGAGCTAAACAAAGATATATTTTAAAACTGATAATATGCTACACAACAAAGAACAACAACAACATGTGGGAAATATCTCTGTATCACACCTGCTAGGTAGCCCTCTAGAGGCTGTCACATCTTATTATAACCCCTCCAGCTATCATGCTGCTCGGGATACAAGTTACAACGTACAGCCTGTTAATCCTGCAAGGATTAACAAGGACAAATGCTCGTTTACACACACTCACACACGCAAACACACACAAGGGAAGTGAAAGAACGCAGGAAGTCATGGATGATATAGTTGGACAGTCAGGGGGATTAAAAAGCAGAAACACCAGAGGAAGATATCCTTGCACACAGAAGGCAAAAGGAGGAAATGATTCTGGTGGTGTGAATTAATTTCTTAGACTGTGGACTGCTGCAAGAGAGATGAGAAGATGAGAAGTGTGCTGGAGAAAAAAATAAATAAATAATTCAGACTGAACTGAGATGATTTGTAGTGAGAAACTCTGACTCTGGCATTTACAGCTTATAATGAGAGGTACTGATTCAAACCTAAAAGCTTTACAGCAGAATCTACTCGATTACAGTCGGTTGAGCTGATGAGGAAAAAGATCCCATTTCTGACCTCCTGAGTAAACAGAATGAGGCCAGATCCTTTCACGAATAGAGCACTTTTACATATATTTTTTAAAATCTAAAATGAATCCCTCTTTTACATTTTTACAAAAAATATCTAGTTATTCATCCTTTGAATCCATATGTTTTTTCAAACCTTCATCATTTCAAGCTGAATGCGGGTCGCTCGAGGAATTAAGCAGAATGCTCTGAGGAGCCATCCACAGCACTTTTTACAGAACTGAACCTGGGAGCACACTGTCGGCACTCTCCAGGATGTCTGTGGGTGGTGAGAGGTCTTAAATATGTGTGTGTGCGCGTGTGTGTGTGAACGTGTGTGTTCGAGGCTCGTCTCAATCTTCATGCTACAACACCACATCTAGGAGGTTATGCTGGTGGAGGCAGATTTCGACTGCACCAAGAGGATAGAAGTGAGAAAGAAACAGGAACTTTCGCGGCAAAAGAAAGGGGAAGACACGCCAACAGCGGCTCACTCCTGGGACTCCTGCTGTTTTCGTACTGGAGCTGTAAACCTTTCATCCTTTGCTTCAATAGATTTTCTAAAATTTAACAGAGGAACATTGAGTTAACTTTGTGCAGGTAGAGTTTTCTTTTCGCCAACATCAGGTACATTTGGTGTAAACCATCGATGTCGGTCGTATGTCACCTTGCACCTACTGATTTAGATTTATTTTTTTCTCAGTAGTCATATATTGACACACTCAGATCACTGAATCCAGTCATTTCCATAACAACAGAAGCATAAAAATAAATCACCCAGGCAAATTTGCGAAAGAATGGGTCAAATTAATTAGTATCCTCATGATGTGCAGAAAGCCAATTTGCAGAGTTACCTTGCTATTGAAGATTTCACTGTTGAATGCTAGAGTGACACTGGTCTGAAATGACTGCAGCTCTGCGGTCATTCCATGTTCTCTGGAGAGACAAATCTGGTAATGAAATGGATAAATCTAGATCAGGCCAAATCAGAGTTGCATCTCTGAACTGTGTCAAGTCTAAGGTTTGGTGGATGTGACACCATGATGTGGGATGATTTTTTTTGGAGTTGTGCTTTGCTCATTATTTTTTGTAAAAGGAACTCCAAGGACTCCAGCATACAGAGAAGATGTGGACAATTTCCTAATGGCTATTTTAATGAAACAGTTTGGGGATGGTCCCTACCAGTTTCAACATGACCATGTAATGCTGTACAAAGCAAGGTCATGCTGTATGACCTTCGCTGTACAAAGCATTCATGACCTCATGAATGAGGTCATGAATGAGGGAAAATGTTGTGGAGGGCATAGATCTCAAAGCGGTTGAGTTTTTTTGGGATGAATGGAAGAACAGACATTTATGATCCAGGTTCTCAAATCCAACGTCAGTGCCTGACTTCATCGATGCTCTCAGGGACGAATGCTCATACTTTTGGCCATTTACGGTATTAACTATCAAAATAAAGAGCACAGGTAATTTCAGGAATAATAATAACCCAAACTCAAGTTCTGGTCGTTCAAAGATTAAAAGTCAATACAAAGAAATGTACAGTTCCTCATAATAAAATAAAACAACTTCCACTTCCAGTCATACATTGTCTCTCATTCACTGACTGTGTTGCTCTCCTTCCTATTTTGTGACTTACAATATACAATAAAGCATGTTTAATGTCAGGTCTCGACATCAGAGGTATAGTATTACCACGTTTCTTAGAAAGTAGGTATTTGACAGAAGAAGGGAAAAAAAACCCTGTAAATTGCACCACTTAGTAAAAAAAAAACAATGGAAGCAGTCAACTGATGCTTTTACAAGAGATACAAAACACTAATTTAAATATTTATGTTTGCCTAAATTATGCACATACTTATTGAAAAAAAAAAAAGAACGGCTTTAGTCCGAAATTCCAGTTTCTTATGATCTTAGATGACGAGGAGCACATAAAAAAAAAAGTCTGTTCATACAGAACGGTGACCGCAGAGCTGGATCCAAACAGCTCAGAGAAGCAGGACAGTCGAAGCATGTTCTGCCTCAAACCATTACAATCTGCTGGGGGGATCTGTCACAGGTTTGACAGAGAAACGTCGCCTGCCTCCTCACTGAGAGCAACAGAGGCCTGGCCTACACACACACACACACACCCACACACACACCTAGCATTCAGGTTGGAATCGGCCTATAAATTCAATTCAGTTGCGAGACTGAAAGAAATTGCAGTTATGAGAAGAAAAGTTGCACAGACACGTATCAAGACACAGACTTGCACACATAGGTGACAACAACCTCCCAGCGCCCCATTGGTGGTTTTAAAATTAGAGATGAAGAGTCTTGAGACATGCGCATTAAACTTTTTGACATTTTGTCACATCACCACCGCACATATTTGAATATTATGCAATATTTGAAAACAAAGCAGTGCAAAACTATGAGGTGGAAGGAAGATTTTCCATGGCTTTCTACAAGTTTTACAAATAAAAATATATTCCAGCATTCATCTGTATCTAAACTCCTTACACTTGTCAATGTCAGAAGCTTTTCCTGCTGAATACATGCATCCCCACAGCCTGATGCAGTCGCCACCATTATGTATGATAGGAGACCAGTTTTTGCCATCAATAACTATGTACAGTTGCTTAGGATAATTATTAATAAAACTAGTAATTTGGATCAAAATGACTTAGTCGGAGCACCACTCGAATATCGACAAAACAGCCAAATAGTCCAGACCCAGCAATCATTTATAAATAGGAAAAAAAAAATGGAACAAATATAGTAATGCAACAAGAGGTCATAGTTCAGCATGTAGGCCTAGAAATCCAGGGTTGTATTGAAGAGTTTTGTCAGGGAGACAAATTAGCTTTAAATCAATTCACATTTGTTAGACTAATTGTCAAGCTTGTTAAGTTTTCTGAGGAAGAAATGCTTTGTTAAGTTTGACTGAATTAGAAATCAGTATTCATTTCAGAGTGTCAGGATCTGTGTTTCTGCGTGTTTATTTTTGAGTTTTCTGTGTAGTCCTGTTCCCTCTGAGTCCCGTCTCTGCATCTTTCCCCATTAATTGTTTCCCAGGTGCGTCTCATTCCCGTGATTACCCTGTGTGTATTTAGTCTCCCCGGTTGTCTGTGTTCCTTGTCGGGTCCTTGTCGTCAAACGTACGTCTAAGTGTCGTGTCTTTGTCTAGCCAGTAGAACCGTTTAGTCCTGGTTAGCTTAGCTCTTAGTCTTTTTGTTGCTTTCCAGTAGAACTGTTAAGTCCTGGTCAGCCCAGCTCGCGTTGTCAGTCTAGTCGTCAGTTGCTACCGGTATTAGCTATGTGCTACTTCCTGCCGTGCTGCCTGTTAGTGGACTGCAGAGCATCATCAATAAATTAATCATCTACACCATACCTGGGTCTCAGCGTCTCTCCTCACCACTCACCACTTGCAACTCATGACACAGAGAACTGATTTTTAATTCTCCTTAGTAATTGGAATACCAAGAATGGGAGCTTAAGCAAACACAAAGAATCAAATGTTTTACTGGTTGAACAATTTTTTAAGTCCAAAGCACTTTAAATAATTATTTGTTTATGAACAACCTCAGTTTCCTCCTGCGGGATATAGAGGGTTTTGACCACTTTTGCCTTTATCCGTGTTTCACTTAGCCACCACTAACCGCTAACAAAACTGGACATCCAGAGCATTTTCAGGGTTCTTTGAACTTTCCGTTATTGAAACACTCACTTGAACTGGTTTTGACAGTCTGAACGCCGTATGAACTGTATCGTGAACCGCTCGCTGTTTGTTAGCTTAGAAAACGGAGGGCCAACTCCGGTCCAGAACGTTTTGGAGCGCGTGGTCAGGGGCTAGTTTCCTCTTAGCGACTGGTGGTGAAAACAGTATTTTCTGGGCCCAAACTGATCATATGCAACAATGCCAAGTGCAGAATCTAACTAAACTGCCTTGTCTCCTCCCTGAAGTCTTCCGCCTTTCTGCACAGTTAGCGTTCTCCAATTACAGCACTTTAAAGATCCAGCGTTGCTGTTTATGCCTCAGTCCTTCAACGTTTGAAGCACGGGTGGCAAAGAGAAGGCTGCGTCTATGAAAGAGCAGAACAAGCGTGTGTGATTTGCGCTAATCGAGGAGCTGTAATTGATATGGATCACAAGTGTCGTCTGAATCAAAGACCGCACTCTCACGGCTGGGTGGGCAGGATGAAAACGGCATATTACTGCACAAACTGCTCCGCCATTAGCAGAAGAGAGAGGCTTTTACCCCGTATTGATGAGGAAGAAAAGTATAAAACTGCCTGAAAGTGTTTAAAAACATGCCTTGAAAAGACTGCATAATGTGACAGTAAGTGGGTAGAGAGTGTAAATCACATGCCATCCGGATCCAAGTGATGGAGAAATTCCTCGAGACATCAACTTCCTCTCATCAGTATTCCTGCATTTGGATACTGTGACAGCCACTAATCTCTTTAACAGGTTATGAAAGGCAAAGACTGACATGCTGCAGTGAGATGGCAAGCCACTAGGGGAGGCCTCAGAATTTCTTTCAAGTATTTATACGTGAATTGATGGTGGAAGTGAAGTGAGATAACCTGCTGTTACAATGCAAAAATGTTCCAGTGAAATGATTAGTAGAAGGAACTACAAATTTGATGGTTTTTGCAAAACCTGAGCTTCAGTGAGTAGGTACAGGTTTGCTTTTCCATCCATCCATCCATCCATTTTCCTACACCCTTGTCCCTTAATGGGGTCGGGAGGTGCTGGTGCCTATCTCCAGCTGGCGTTCCGGGCGAGAGGCGGGGTACGCCCTGGACAGGTCGCCAGTCTGTCGCAGGGCAACACAGAGACACACACAGGACAAACAACCATGCACACACACACTCACACCTAGGGCAATTTAGACAGACCAATTAACCTGACAGTCATGTTTTTGGACTGTGGGAGGAAACCGGAGTACCCGGAGAAAACCCACCATGTACAGGGAGAACATGCAAACTCCATGCAGAAAGGCCGGGGCCGGGAATCGAACCAAGAACCTTCTTGCTGCAAGGCAACAGCTCTACCAACTGCGCCACTGTGCAGCCCGGTTTGCTTTTCATTTTTCAAAATAAACTTAGATTAAGGTCACACTAATAATTGATTTTATAAGCATTAGTGGATGTCGGTATTCTTAAAACTAAACCGAAGAACCTTCATTTTCTTATCCTGAACTCTAACTGCAGAGTTAAGTACAGTTGAATTAATTACGAGTTCATAACAAAATGTCAAATTCTGCCTTGTTATTTTACCTTTAATTATAAATAGATGCCAACACTGTTATTTACTTTGATGTGTCTGTGTAGGATTGCAATGTGAGTGTGTGACGTATACTCTGAACTACATCAGCAGGGGTATAGTAGAGGAAAAATAGTTGTGTTTTTTTTTTTACATATTTAGACATATTTAAACAAAAATAGTCACGATTACCAAGATTGTTTGGATGACATATGGGTACAGAATAATATGCTGTCTGCCTTGTTTTCATTTCTTCAGCTTTAAAAATAAAGACACGATATACTCATGACCATCACTGTGATAAACAATTAATAACCACTTATGCAACAAAAGCTACAAAATATATTTTAAAGTCTGTTCTTAAATGTTCTTCTGTTCTGGGGGTCAAAATTGCTACTAGCAGGTTAACCAGATCCAAGTCTTTTCCTCAGCAAAACTCTGCAGTTCATTCTGCAGATTTCCAAGATGTTCCCAGCCCCAAAGGTAGAGTTAGTCTCTCCGGTACATTCTGGGTCTGTCATGAGGTCTACCCAGGAAAACGTACCAAGAGAGGCTCCCAGGAGGCGTCCTAATCAGATGCAGTGTCTGTTCTCTGAGCTCAGCCTGGATAATGGAGCTTCTTGCCATATTTCCATGGCTGAGCTACCTTCATCCTCAATTTCAGCTGCTTGGTATTTAAAGATCATAAAGTATCTGCAGCGATGTTAGGATCATAAATGTTGACTAGGTTTTTTTTTGGCCGACTGTGTATAAATGGACTCACTGACTCTGATTCTCCGTCACTTATCTTCATATTTTATTTTTCTGCTTTCAGCTTTTCAATACTTCACCCACTAACTCCAGGTATCAGTAACCAAAATGAGTTTTGTTGTGTCTGTAAAGGACTGGATGTAACTGGAAAACTTTATAATTCAGGTTCAGTAACTCAGAACCTCTTTGTAAGCCAATGAGTCAAAAATTGTATTATAATCTACTAATTTTTATACAGACTTGGATCTGGTTCTGTTGTTAGATATCAGATAGGAGTTTTGTAAATGACCAAATTTTTGGTTGTTGCCAGGAGTAGTAAAATTTAGACCCTGAAAGAAAGGAAATCTCAAGCATGAAAATATGCATACACACATTAGAGGGCGCTTGAAGTAAAAAAAAAAAAAAGGCTGAAGCAGAACTATATTTTTCAGCATAATCCAAAATATGGTAAACCTGAGCTGACGTGAGACGTAAAGTGTCTTAGCTTTTCCTTCAGCTAAAAAGCACCATCGCTTATTTTCAGAGGTGATTAAAGAAAGCACAGGCATTACAGTGTGAATTTTCTAAAAATGGCAGAAAAAAAATATTAATAATTTTTAGACATGAGTGTCTTTTTGCATAAAAATCATTGCATGGTGTTGTATCAGCTTCTCAGAGGGATTGTCGATGGGCGCTGTGCAGGAATACTAAACCTTCTGAATTCAGTTAAGAGCCGAAGAGAAGCTGAATCCAGGAGAAAGAGTTCAATGCCAAGAATTAGTCAGAGAACGATTTATAATAACCTAAAGCCGCACTGCACTCCTGTGTAGTGTACTCTGATAACAGTTTTTCTCTGTCATAATTTACGCACCCTCATGTGCAGGGCAGCATTCGATCAAAATGTCACAAACAGTCCTTTATTTTTATTGGCAATACAATAATATTTATGAGGTGTACAATTAGGGCACGCCTTGTGCCTGGTAAAATATGACCGTTAGGTTAACTGGTCTTGTTGAGTTACGGGTTAGTGGTAGACGTAGCAACGGATGTAGTAACGTTGATAGAATTAAAGCCACACACTCACAGCTTAGAAATAAATCTAGGCATAATCTAAAGTTCATGCATTCTCTGCACCCAGGCAGTTAATCTACAGATTTATCCGAACTTTGACCTATAATTACCATCTTCTAACGCTTTGGATTATTTCAGCCAGATAATCCGTCAAGACTAATAATCCTGACCTCTGTGACTATTCCCTTCTGCGTCCATCGGCACCATTTATATTTGACATCCCAGAAACATCCCAACCCAGCCAAGGTCGACCTAAACATGTTTGAGGGGGGATCCCTGCTGTGCTCTTGATTTTTCTGCTGAACTCATCTGCGACCCCACAAGGGGCAAAAGGCAGTGAGTACGATCAGATGATGAAAACTTGGCGGATGCTCGTGAGTGATGACTGCAATCACCTCTGCACAACGATGGAAAAGAAACTGATCTTGCGGCAAGACAGAGCAACGTGACAAAAAATATCGTACAGCGGGATCGACGGAAATGTGTCATCCTGTCATCTGGTGGCGGCGGCGGCATCAGCACGGACGACGTCCACGCCGAGAGTCAAGTCAATCACCCCGCTGTTAAAAATGACAGGCGGGGAGAGGAAAACGGATAATGGTGGCGGAAACATGATGCCTGATAGGATGCAGGCAGTCGACCAAAGTGACAGCCGGAAGAACAGGAGATCATCCGGTTACAGTTGTTGGGAAGATGAATAACAAGTTATTGGTAAACAGAAAGCAAATGGAGCAGACAGGCGAGGCGGAGGCTTGTTGACTAAACAGAACGTGGGGGACATGAGTGAAAAAACAAGAGAGATTGACAGATGCTGCTGGTGAAAGATCAATGCACACCAAGGGATATTTTTGAAGCATGTTTTTCCTCACCATTTTGATTTGCAGCTATAGAAATCACTAAAGTTTTTCTCTCAGTTAATTTGACTACAATGTGACACAAACAATAGAGGGATACTATGTAGGCCTACCTGTGAGTACTTTAAGGAACTGCACTGTAATACTGTTTTTAGATTCCTGCACCAACTTTTATTTTGTTATGACAACTTTGTATTTAATCAACACAGTGGACAAACGGCAACAAACAAAAGCCACCTAAATCATCACAGACTCAGGACTTCAGGCAGCATAAAGTCTAGTCCACCGCTCTGTCAGAAAGAACCAATCAGAGCCTGGAGGAGAGTCTTAACACGGTACATCACTCTTGTGTATGTGCTGCTCTCAGCCTCCCTCTTGCTTTCTGCTACATTACGGCTAGTTGACCACGATGGAGCCTGCCACGAATGCTAAGGCTAGTTAGCATTGCAACTGAAGACTTGGAGATAAACAGTTTTCCTGGAACTTTAAGTTATTTCTCTTCCATTAGCATATTGAGCGATACGTAAACGAGCGGGATTGACCTTTGTCCTGTTGCTTGTTTTTGACCGCGAGCAGTGCATTTCTGCAGATGGCAGCAGGAGCACTGGAAGGAGGTGGACGATTTCAATCATTTTCTAAGATGCATCCGTTTTGGTGCCTCACCACAGAGCAAAAGGAAACATGGAAAAAGGTGTTTGTTCGGTCAAACGTCCAGCTGTGGCTTGACTAATGGCAGTAATAATAATCGGCTTGTGCAGAGAAGACAGGCTTAATGAGGGCTAAGCCTTGCGTGGTCATTGGTCAAAAGTCAGAAGCAGGACACTACAACCGTTTGTTTGTGAGGAAAGTTCATGATATCTTAAAAAATCTCAAATATCTCGTTTTGGTTATTTGAACACACTGGCTTGATGTGTTCAACTTACAGAAAAAATAAAGGTGAGATGTGGTCACAGATGGGCAACAGATGACATGAGAAGAGGGGATAAAGAAAGAAGGCAATAAGGAAGACATTTCCTGTTATGTTCAAGGGCATGGCAGCGTTCGCTTCCTCCGTCTGTACCATATGTCTCAGTAGTGAGCCATCCCGCCTGTAAGGAGAGCGGCTCAAGCCTTCGCCAGAAAACACAGCGTAAAGCAAGCATCACAACAAACAAGAAGACCTCAAGCTGTGCAGACATGACCACACAGACACACACACACACACACTCACACAATGTGGACTAGCACATTAATTCTGCTCCTGCAGAGCTCCAGCTATTAAAATCTCACTGTCTTTCCAGGTCTGCAGATATCTATGAGATAGTAAAACAAATTTTCCAGGAGAGAGTAACCCCATGATGTGAGTTGATTACATTTTCCACTGAAGAAATGAGTTGAAATTTAGTTTTGTGACTTGCATCCAGGTGCAGTGAGGCGAACGGGCTGAGTCAGGCTCGGGGTGACAAAACACGCAAGCACACATTAGGGACTGGGGATGTGCACCGATGTGCTGCAGTCAGCTCAGCTGCTCGCACATCTCGGGGCTCATTTTTATGTCCTTGTTTGCAGAGAGATTTTTAAACGTGTGTGTATGTGTGTGTGTGTGTGTGTTTCTTTTGCACCTGTGTTGTGAGCATACAGAGAGCATGGACAGTTTACGTGTTCCCACTACAAAGTCTCTGAAGTTTTCCAGACAGTCACAACCACAAACTGTATTCCGTAATGGGAACTCCTTGGTTTTAATTGCCATACACTTCCGGCACAGGAGTTGTTGATTAATTAAAATCTATTAATTTATATTAATTGTCACTTTGTTGGCATAGACTTTTTTAAGTAGACAATTACCACACTTTTCTGTGACGGGGTCCTTATATCTTGATTTTTTATGACTGAATGGGAAGAAGAAAGCAATTGTGTGAAAGAAAGCCATAAGACGTTTGGCCTGAGGTTTTCCACAAACCAGAAAGATAATACAACAGATTCTTTTCATGGTGTTTTGATGAGCTCACACCACAAATAAGCTTTACGATCTTCATGGAAATCCCACTAACACATCTTACAATACATGGAGGTGGCAGCATCACGGTGTTGGGATGCTCGTCTTCACCAGGGAGAGTGAAACTGGTTAAGGCTGATGGGAAAACTAACGGAGCTAAAAATGAGGCAATCCTTATCCTATACAACACAATGTACTACTTTGAAGTGGTCAATAATCAGAAAGGGGAAAAATAGTACAAAAAAACAATGAAAATTCATGTTACACAACACAAAATTCAAAACGTTAAATGGTCTTTACGAGGCACTGTGAACGCTAGGTAACCTGCGTCGATGGACAAACATTCGGTGACACAAATGCAGATTGGTCCAACACAAGCTGAGATAAATAATCTGTCACATGAACGTAATCGCTCACACGTCGCTCTGACATGCTCGCTCCCTTCGAGTTGACCTACATATCAGCTGACATTCATCTCTTTGTGAGCCACTGCAGGCATCTGTCCTCAAACAGACGTGTACCAGTCACAGAGTGAGCCGCCTGTCAACGTGTTCGATGAATTTGAGCAGATGGACAGTCCGTCACCCTCTGGACACGCTCTCTTCAGTCTCAGCGGGGACAGAACCCGCTGTGACCAACGGGATCGACATCGTTGCTCACATGTGGGACGAAAACATGTCAACTTTCTTTGGACAGCAGTGAGTTCTGCGTTGTGGTACGACAGAAAACGATAACGTTGAGTTGCTATTCAAACACACAACAGTTGCATTTTCTTAAGCAGATCAAGGAGTAAGTTTGTTATTTGAATGATTCCTGTGCAGAAATCTATGAAAGTGTATTTAGTGGGAGGCAAAAATCACAGATAAATGATTTATAAGTAAACAAATTAAGGTAAAGAGCAGCACTTAGCTTGAAGTGAGCTAAAGTGGATGAAGTGCAGTCCAACCTGGAGAGCAGACAGCATTGTTTCAATTTGTCCCACCCTCAGTTGTGTGTGTGAGAGAGAGAGAAACGGGCTGTCAACAGGTGCGTCGCTCCAAACTGAGACTGACAGTGCTGCATATTTATAGCCTGGCCTGGAAGGTTGTTGCATTCACCATGTCCCACTTTTTCAACTGATTAAAAGCAAAAGATAATTTAATGTCCCGTCGCATGCTAAAATAATGCTGCTTTGAGCCATAGTCTTTGAAGGCGCGCGAAACTTTAAGGAAATAATTGCTGTAATTACGGAAGTAATTACAAGAGCATAATTGCGATTTAAAGCGCTTGCTTTATTTCTCCAAATAGGCATGCCACATGTGTTGTTTTTACTTATATTTTAAAATGGAAAATGAAGCTTAGGTGTTTACATCTGCTCAGTGAATGGAGCTCCATACAAATGATAGTAGAAAGTAATTACATTTATGACATATTTACTGGTTTGTGGCAAAGTTTTATACTTTTTTTTTGGGGGGGGGGTTCAAGTTTCCTAATAAAATGAGTACATATAAAAATAAAGAAGTATGAAAACTGTAATGGAGTCATATTTTAATATGCATTTTTGTCCATCCATACATTATCTTAAGGTCACAGGGAAACCACAAATCTCTTAGCTGATTTCCAAGAGAGGTGACAATTATCCCACTAAGTGACATTTACGCGAGATGCCAGCTCATCGGCCATCCTCAGTCATGGTCAGCACATAATGCTGACCCTGGCTCCTTCTCCTCTCTCCTCCCTCTTTATGGATCTCACACTAAAATCCAGAGAAAAGTTCACAGCAATATCTTTCCCCCTCTCATATCTATCTACTACAATCACTAACGATCTCGCCCCCCACATCCCCCCGAGGCTGCAAATTATTGGGAGATACCAGCGACTGGCTGAGCGCTAATTTGCTGAGCGAAGGAGCCTCATCTCATCGACCTTCTCTCCCCTCTCTCCATCTGAGACAGTCAGACCTCTCTCCCATCAATTCTTCTCTTTACTTTTTTCTCCCGCTGCTGAATGTCACCTCTTCTGTTCCCTTTCCCCCCCGCCCCGTCTTACTTTTCCCTAACCTCTCTTTTTCTTCTTTCCCTCTCCTCTTCTCTCTCCCCTTCTGCACGGCTGTAATGATTTACACGGTGCCTCCACAATAAGGAGGAAGGAGAGCAAAAAGGTGATCTTAAATAACAAAATAAATTTTTCAACAGTCGAGAACTGATTGATCAGTCGGCGGAGAGGCCGACAGCTGTAAAGCTCCAGGGGGAAATAATAATAAAACTAAGAAATACATGAAGTGTGTATGTATCTAGTCTCTGTGTGATAATTCAGCGTGAGCTTGACAGCTGCATGGACAGTCAGAAAGCACATCTCTACAGCAAAATCAACACAGAACAAACAGACAAAAAAAAACCCCACTGAAAAACTGTCGTGTTTCTGCATGATCATTGATATGCAGGACACATGTGCACATAAAGCCTAGTAAGAGCAGGGGAGGAGAGTGGAAATGTATGCAGATCCCAGGCAAGATATTTCGGCTCATTTGCATTGCATTAAATGTTTTTTTTTTTTTCTTTCCTCGGCGACACTGCAGACACGGCAAAAGAGAAGGGGTGTCATAAGAATGAGTCAAGTTGATACATGCGTTAGTGGGCGGGAATGAGCACTTCACAACGACACCCACGTCCCCAGCATGAAGGCCTGCTGCAGGCAGACGACGGCTGATTGATTCTTCTCCTCAGCACCTCGGAACAGTTTCCTCTGAATGACGAGAGATTATGTGTAAGCAGCCCATGTCGAAGGCCCTGCCTGGTGCTGCCCATGGCTCCGATCTCGAGACCCCGTCACGTTAGAAGTAAACAAGCGACGCCAGAGTTTTTACCTCGATGTCTTCTCCGACCTTTCTCCATTCAACCCGCATGACAACAACGTGTGACTCAGCCGGTCAAAATAAGACTTTGCTCCTCACGACGCGTGAGTCACCGCATGAGGCACAGGGAATCCAGCCATTAGCTCAAAACCACAAGACACTTGCTTTCATTTATTATTGGTGATGCTGTGAATAATCCACCATGGGTTAGTTAAAACTTAATGTTTGTCATGAAAGTGTGTTTCCGAAACATTGTCCTCATCCCCCCACGGTCTCTCAGCAAATCACGTAGACAAAAAGCCCTCGGAGGCAACAGGAACAAAATGAAGACAATGGCCATCAAGTCTTGTTTATGATGCACTAATTATAGATTTTTTTTAGCAATTAGTTGATGAAGTCCTTAGAGGTGTCGTGCTTCAAATTAATCCTCTCTTCTCTGAATTTCTTTATAAAAATATGTGAACTGTGTTTTTGGAGTTCGACGCTAAGTTGAGGATTTTAAAAATAAACATAACTCATGCAGTGGGTCCAAATGTATGATGTAATACAAGTTAGCAAAATTACAGACATACATTTTTCAGATTTATTGCTGCTGCTGTAAAATCACAACCAGATGTTGTTCACTCTCTGAAAGCTTGAAGACTTCAAAGTGATTACATGCATTAAGACCAGAGGCAGAATTTGTTTTATTGAAACTTTGCTGCCCTGAACGAATTTTGATCTTGTGCTTCAGCAGCCTTGCATAACATGTCGGGCTTGTTTCACGTCTGTTCTGGACAGAGTCTTGGGGATTGTCTTGTTTGGGAACCTCTAGGTGAAGTGATTCTTTTTGGCGTCTTTATCCTCGACCTTCAGCTTGCGCTGGTACAGTTTTCAACCAACATGGACGTCAGATTCTCTAAATCTGAGCTTGTGGGTCTGAACCGGACAAGTTCGAACTGCTTCATTCGGGTCAGGGCTCACCTGAGGCAGGATCTAATCATCTCAGAGTATTTTTCATGATTGATGTATAGCCTGATTGGTTGATCTGGTCTTTAGAGATGATGGTGAACGGCTCTTCAAGTTCTTTAGTCACGTATTGTGCTGCCTTCGTTTGAGATCGGGTCATGCTAGAAACAGTTCCAGGAGGGAAATAAACTGGTTGCCATTCCCAACAACATTCTCCAGCTTGTCACAGAATTGATCTTTCCACACCAGAGGGGACATATAGTCTCTCCAGTAAGTTCTGGGTCTCCCCTCGAATCAGCTCCCAGTCTAAAGTGTCTCCTGAGGATCTTGTCCTCATAAATCACCTCGGCTGACTCCTTAAAAAGCAGACAAATGGAGGCTCTATTTAGAGACACCTCTGTCACCTCGTCTCTAAGGCGTTGCAAACCTCTGCAGCAAGCTCACTTGTTTCTAGGATCTTATGCTTTCCATCATGATCAATGGTTCTAACATTTTTTGGAAGCTGTTCATCTGATATGGATTTTTGGTAACAAAGCTGTCAACTTTATAGAATCCAACTGCACTGAAAGAAAGCAGATCCACTTCCACAATACAGAAAGTGATGTGGTTCAAGAGAAGAATAAGATATATAAATAGGGAAAAACATACCTGTGAAATAACATAAACTCACTTAATCATGCACAAAGAGTAATATTCAGACGCCGTAGGTAGCAGGACAACTATCCAGAGATTGAGACAGCAAAGGACAAAAACACACACACACACACACACAAAGTTCGCACAAAACTCTGGAGGAACAGATGTAAATTTAAAAGCAATGGGTGAGATAAAACCCAAACTGTTGCTAGGAGACAAATAAGGTTATTAACTTGTAATAAGAGCATAAAAATGTGTGGATGTTGAGAGTGGTGAAACTAAAAATGAGTCCAATGAATCACCCGGGTTTTTCTGCAGCATAACTGCATAACCACAGCCTGGTTAACTGTTGTTTACAATGGATGGAGATTTCATACCTGAACCTAAAACTGGTGTTTCCTCCTTCAAAAACCCAACAGCTTCAGCGGCACCTGGAAGCTACAGCTAACTCATTTACAAGTCCTCTGTCTGGTTGAGTGTTTTTTGCTTGTTTGTTTTTTTTTAAGGAAAAGAGAAGTGTTAAAAATGTATAAAAAAAAATGGTAAAACAAATAAACAAATTAAAATGCTAATGATTTGTTTCAGCAACGTCAGCCATCTTAGCTTCTGATTTATGGTTACTTGTATGCCCCAGAGGACCCCAAAGCGATTCTCATTTCATTCAGTCATTCTCACACGTATTCACAAGCTTATAAAGTAAAGGTAAAAGTGCTATTAAAGAAAGACCATTGCATGATAAACTCAGTTCACTCCCTCATATTACAGAAAACCAAAACAAAAGACTCACAAGGACGACACATCATGACTGAATGGTATTATAAAACATCATATATACTGTGACTGAAGGTTGTATGAAGGCCTATTGAAATGCAAAGGTTTATCATGGGGAGGTCTTTGTGCTTCTTTACAATACGTACTCATGTACCCATAAACTGGAGTCTAAAATCACCAAAATTCGTTTGATAAATCCATAAAATACTGACCTTGTAACTAAAAATATTTTTCACTTTTTTAATGTTAAATGCAACTTTTTTTTTTTTCTTTTTTGAGTAGGAATCATGCTAAAACTTGCCCTTTTTTGTGCAAAGTAAATACAAATAGTGAAAAATTTCTATAACCAGTTTAGGTCTGTTTTGCTCCCAAACCTCGGAATGTTTTCAAATTGTTCCAGGTTGGTCTGCTGATTTGCCGATTTGCTTTGCAACAAGCCATTTTGTAGCCAATGTGAAATGAACAAAGAGTTTCACACTCATGCATTTATTCATATCTTAAAACCAACTTCTGGCGAAGTTAAATATTCTGAGAAATTCTGGAGAGAAAAAAAAAACATCACAAAAGGCTCACACCATATATATAATTTAATCCAGTTGTTCCTTATTTGGGCCTACTCTGTTTTCTGTTCTTTATGCTTTTTCAGACGTACACAGGAACATAGATTATACCCACCAAAAAACATAAAGTACACGCAACACAGTTCATCTTCGCAGACTGTAGGTGCGATTTCACTCTTGACCTGTTGACACGGCGTAGCAAAGACTGTCAGGATCTGTGTTTTTCTGTGTTTATTTTTGAGTTTTCTGTGTGATCCTGTTCCCTGTGAGTCCTGTCTCTGCGTCTTCCCCGTTAATTGTTTCCCAGGTGTGTCTCGTTCTCTTGATTACCTCTTGTGTATTTAGTCCCCTCTGTTGTCTCTGTTCCTCGTCGGGTCCTTGTCGTAAGTACGTCTAACGTAGTCATGTGTACCTGTTTCCTCGTTGCTCCTCCGTTGTCCTGTTCCGCTGGTTTTTTCATTAAATTCATCATCTACACCAAACCTGGGTCTCAGCGTCAATCCTCACCACCACCAACCCACACCACTTCTTGACAAAGACATAAACCTCTGGAGAACAAATTAACAGTTTTGCTGTGTTTAAAATATATTTTTGGTGAAGTAGCTACAGTATTCCAAAACTATGTAGTTTTGCTATAGTTCGTTGTCCATTGTGGGTATGAGTTCCACAATTGATAATTTTTTTATCTATCTTTTTTTTATTTTGATTTCTTCTGCTTAAATTGGGTTTTTCGAAATTTTGTTTATTTCTACTATTCCTAGTGGTGACGTTAATTACGATGGCGACTGAACGAGACGTGACCGACCCAAGGTTCACGGTAATTTCAAAGGCAACTCCTCCTCAGGCTTATAGGCGTCAAGAGATGTAACAGGTGTTGCTCCCTCTCTGACGGTGATTGATCGCAAAAGATCTGAAAGAAAAGCTCCGCTTCATCGACATCTCCTAGGAAAGCAGAAGCTCAATTTTTCATCGCATATTTCAAATGAGAAAGCCCTTCGCCATTTGCACATTTTGCAGGAATTCCTGGAACCTGTAAAACTCAGAAATCTGCTGGGAACACGAACCGTTTCTGTACGTTAAACAGAAACTGAAGCAGATGTTTTCAAGTGTGCTGAAAGTAGTCAGAAGAAGAAGAAGAAAAAAAAAAAAAATTAAGAAAAAAACAAAAGTCACGGTGCACCTTTGTCTCCGCTTCGCATCGTGACTGTGGGTAAACACCAATCACATGCTGACTGCTGTATGGATGACTGGAGCTGTGGGTGGATCCAGCCAGCTGTGAGCGCCGAGCCGCACCGCCGACAAAATGACGAGTCAAGTGTGGCGCCGATTCACCGGCGCCTCTCTGAAGTTCTTAAATAATGATGTCGCCGGGGTGGAAGTTCGGCTGCCTGTATCTTCTGCCTCCAGCTGAAGGTGATGTAGAGGCAGTGAGCAGCCCACTCACAGCTGTGCAGATGAGGAGAATCCCTTATTATGATCCGACACGGTCCTTTAAATGTGGACGGACGCGGCCCAGGGTGTGATAGAAAACGAGAGAGAGACAGAGAGAGAATCTGTCACTTCTTGGTGAATGTGCACTTCGATTTCCTTCCGTTTGCTCGGCCTTCCTCCGTCTCTTGGAGGAAACTTCTTCCTTCCCTGGCTTTAAACATAAACTCATGAATAAACAAAAGGGACGGCGCATGTGAATGAGATCGCACATGGCTCTTGTGCGTTAGACGCCTCTGCTCAAACGCTTGAACTTTAAAGATGCTCCGCGTAGGCTTTCCTAAAAACAGAGTCCGACAAACGTCTCGTCCGTCCGTCCGTCACCGGCGCTTCCATGGGAACCACTCGGGCTCGGCGCTTTTCTACGACGACTACAGCGGGCCTCTACAGGTGTATCGATGACGTTAAGTCGATTTTTAATTGATCTGCTTGTGTCAGATTGTGCACAGTGTGCACATGGCGTCATGTTGGATCAGCTCTCTCTGTGCTTTGTATTGGCGTGTATCTGCTTGCAAAGCTTTTTGTGCGGCTGCACTGCCACAGTGGTGAAACTCTGACACGTTTAGACGCTGCACAAATATAATGTTTTGATTTAAAAGAGTTTTTTCCCCCCCTCTCTGTTGTATTTATTGTTTCCTTTGAGGTTTTCATGGGGATTACTGAAAAGAAAATAATAAGAATGCACAAACTTGCAGTTTGTGATGTTACTGCACTGAAGATGATGAGGAGGAGAAGATGCGCAGGATAGTCGTCTGTTTGGTTGTTTCAGTCATGACCTCCACAAACTTGAGCTCGCTTCTCTTTCTTTCAGCAAAGCTGTCTAAAGACTAACTTGGTGATCAAGCAATCACAGGACACCATTTGACCTGATGTCACAACAATACGTAGCGGCTGTAGATGCAAATGCTGAACTGATGTTTTTATTCATTGGTAAGATCAAACCAGAAGTATGCAATCTAAAGCTTCGGGGCTTTTAGACGGTGGCGTTTTAGGCCGTTACAGGAAAGATCTGCAGTTCCTCTGTTTTCATGAAACATCAACATGGTTTTGTTTCCACTACAAAATGACCCCGATGATACTCATTTCATGATTTATAAATCACTCATTGATGAATAAATCCGAGTGCTGCACCAGGCAAAGTACTGCACAGAACATGAAATACAAACAAGTAGCTTCCAAAGCGGAACGTCGCTGCTGCTCATCTCAGCCATGGTTCCCTTTACTGGGCAACTGCAAATTATTCTGCATTATTTCCCTGCAGAGTGCTCAGTTGCTAAGTACTTATAGGGATGCACACATATTTGCAAAGGCCTCTGGAAAAACGTTTTATAACTTAAATGTTTTTTTTTTCATCTGCCTTGGCAGAGGGTTTTCTCGTTTGTGAAGGAGGAAAAAGTCCCTGGAAGGTGTAGAAGACCTTGTAGATGGTTTTGCAAAAAGTACTTTGGAGATGGAAATAAGATGTTTTCAGATTTTTGGAGGGGTTTTCTAAGGTTTTATGAAAACATAGCGGTTAATGTAGTGTAAAATCATTTTGCATTTTGTTCATTATGTTGCATAATGGTCACCCAAAAAGCTTTAAACTGACATTTTACTTTCTTTTTGATAAATCCAGTGCAGGGAGTCACAGAGATCTCGCACAGCCTAGGTTTTCTTCTCAAGTTGTGGTATTGTGTGACCCTCTGGAAGGACGTTTTATGCAAATTTTCCATCCAATGGCCTCCCAAGACTTAACTGTTCACACTCCATGTTTGGCCAAAAAAAGGGAGAAAGAGGAAAAGTCAACAATTGTCATTTTTTTCTTTTCTTTAATCTAGAGAAGTAGTAATATAGTTCTGGGTCTCACAGGGTTAAATGATGTATGGATGATGGTGGGCAGCTTGTTGTCGGGGAGGGACTGCATGACAAATTGCTAAGGATGCAACTCAGCCGGTTGAGCTGACCTTTTGGGAAAGCACAGAATACTTTAGGAATGCTTGAACAGCCGGTCACCGTTGGAGCCGATCCACAGCTGTGTACGCTTTGCACACTTAGCATGTAAAACCTGCAAGTATAATATTACTGTTTCATTTGTTTCCATTAGCATCATCTTTAAACATAGTTTGTTGAACCATTTGGCTTTTCAGATGACAATCTTCCATCCAATTGAAATGCTTTGAAAATTATATCCTGATACTGTGGTGAATGCTCAAAACAGTGAGAAATAAAACCAGCTGAGAAAACCTCTATCAAGTTAGCAGCACTACGGCTGGTTACCATGAAGACTGAATTCAAACTGATGAGATGTTTTTACTGAACATGCATAAAAAAATGCAGGTGCTGCTCCCCTCCAAGTTATATTTGATCTTCTACACCTGAAGAATAACTTCACTTATTTTCTATTCACTCTTGTATATTTCAATATATAACAAATTATAACAAATTCTGCTATTTTTCAATACTTCAGCACTAAAGTATCACTAATGTACAAGAGGAAAAGGCAGGTGGGTTTAATATGTAACAGCAGTTCATAACATAATTGATTCCTACAGACCACTCATTCTCAGTGAAAACATAGTGAAGCAATCACAAAAGTTTGCATTCCAATTTTAAATATTGAGTGTGGTTTATCCTCTTGCAGCACTGATACGTGTGGCTTTACTCAGTTTGTCACTTCCTCATACAAAACCCAGTATGTTCCCTCTTCAGCATGTCAAGAGTATGAAACGGACACTCATAAGTAACAAGGTGTTTTACATAGTTACATTAAACTGTTTTGATCCTTACAAAGAAAACTGATTAGGATGCAGCCTGCTGTAAAAAAAAAAAAAAGAAGCAATATGCCAGGATGGCTGCAACATATTCATAATAATTCATGATAAGTTCAACACTGACAGAAACACACACACACAAAGAATCAAGAAGAGCTTCCATTTCTAACTTTTGGCCTTTGTTCAGCTATCTTCTAATTAGACACACAATTTGCTTCAAGGACTTTTTTTTTGCTCTGTGTCGGTGTGACGTGAGGTGCATAGGAACATGTTAGATTTATCTAAAATCCACATCTCTGATGAGGTTTTTTTTGCCAGTCAGAGGACGACCTTTAAAAACACAGAAAAGGTCGGGATCACTTTTATGGACACATTCATCCTCTATTGTGTCAGTTTTGCTTCACTCCTTAACTCGCAGGCGCTGGCTAAGCTGCAAAAAAGGCCAAATTAAAGGGAAAAACAAGAGCAGCCATCACTGCTGATGATTAAATTACTAACGGAAGTTTGCTCACTGAACATTGCAGACAAAATCCCATGAACGCAAAATTGAATTTAGAATATTTTTCCAAGATGGTTTTGTTGCAGATAACTATGAAGGAAACCTTTTTTTTTCTTCCAGTTTCTGCAGAGACTCAAGCCAAGTATGGGTCAGATAAACAGAGAAGAAGAGACAGAAGAAGAATCAATAGGTGGGTTCGGGTCAAGAGTTACCGGGGATAAAGATGGTCAGAGAGTGTCAGACCTGATAAGGTTTTAAACAAAACAAAGCAACTCAAACTGGGTCTCTTTAGCTGCCTGCTCACTCTCTAAAAGCGCTACACTCGTTTATGAAACCCCTACATTTTTTATTTAAATACGCTGTGCTTCACTAGATGCAAACCATTTTCACAATAGTCTCCATGCGACAGACTCGAACACGTTCTGCAGGATCACTCGGGCTGACGAGATGAAAGCTTCCGAGTGGCAGGTGTTTCTACCTGGTTGCATTAGGCGCTGCGATGAAAGACCAGGCATTGTGCGCCGCACTATTCTGTCTGCAGTTTGCATCCACCACACCTCTGCCGCTACGTGGGAGGGTCACGACCCCGTAGCAAGAGCTCCTTCTACCAGCAGAGATCAGACAGACACGCGAAGCCACAGGGCGCATCTGTTCCCCGCTAAACAGAACAAACTGATGCATCCTGAGCCGCCGTGGAAATGGATACATGGGTTTAGGCTTTCTGTTCATTTCGAAATAAATGTTTTCCTCCTACTTTTGGAGAAATCTCTGATTATCACCACAGCAGGCATTTTTTTTATTATTCAGCTTTTCACCGGTATCCTTACTCTCCTGAAATTTGTTTGTGGTTTCAAGACTTATCCCATGCTGGTTATGACAAGGCAATTAAGAAACATTCTGCTGAATCCTAATATCGGTTCAAAGAATTTTAATGATAAATATTAAACAAGTAAAAGGAGAAAAAAACTTAAGGATTTGAGGAAAAACCAGGGGATCACCAAATCTTGCTGACTGATTCCACAGGGGGTAACGTGGAACAAAGAACGATACTCAGTGGATGAAGTTTTGCCTCCGGGTTCGGGGTAATAAATGAGACCAAATAAAACTATGAGACTTCTCATTAAAACTCAAACCAGCCCAGCAGAACACAGCCCACGATCTGGACGATGCTTTCCAGAACATGAACACATTTCCATATGTTTTTGTTCCCTGCCGTGTACTTTGTGAAACATTTTGGGAAGGTATTACGTACTTCCTATAAACTTTCCCAGAAGCTACGAGGTGCTTTCTGGCATCTTACAGAAACTTCCTGGTCACTGTTTCTGAACATAATTTGATCTTTTCCAGAACCTGCAAGTTGCATTCCTGCAATCTATCTGATTTGATACCTGGAACTTTTACTATTTATTCACCTCAAAATACTAGATTTCTCACAATTAAAAGATCAAAAATGGCTTATTTTTATGAATCACTTGGTACAGACACAAGCCATGTCATTATTATTTTCAGGAACCAACCTTTGTCACATCTGATCAATATGCTGAGCAGCTCAGACTTCTTACAAGCTATTTATCAATAATGTCTGCAGCGATATTCCCTAGAATGTTTCCATATTTCCCCCAAGAGAACAACAAAAGATATAAGATTTCATATCTGGTTGTGTCTTTTTTGTTTCGTTCTATATTTTTTCTTGTAGAAATTAAAATCTGAAAAGTGTGGCACAATTCTTTTCATGCTTCCCCAGTTTGTATTTTGCATAGGTTTTCTTTGCAAGCATGGCTAGTTTTGCAAGGTAATCTTGTTTTCTTAAAAAAAAAACTGCACTGCACAGCATTATGTTAATTTTCTACTTGGCTTTCTGACTGTCATCACACAACATGTACCAGTAACACACACACACTGTGCCTGGTAATGAAGGGACATGTACATTATGTCTGAACTTCCCACTGTGTTTTTTTTTTTTGCCATCTCATCTTGGCTCATAACTCCTCAGTAAGTTGGAAGGCTGGTCAGTTTGACTTTGCAGAGATACACAGCACTGCATTCTAAATCCCAGGCAGCTTTGATCGATGCACAGAGACTTATGAGAGGCAGAGTGGAGCTGGCGTATGTGAGGCACATCGAGTTCGAATTGACAGCTTCTCGGCTCAGGGATGTGACTCAAGTGTAAGCAGGCAGAGCCTCGGAAACGCCCCGTATTCCTGCACGACGTTGAGTAAGCTAGGTTCAGCTGAAGCCAAAGCAGCATCTGTTGAGCGTATGGCCGGTACAGTAAACACGGTAACGTCCTGGGAGGAAACCTGCTGGTGGTCACAACCGACTTCAGAGCAGAGGTTCGTCTCCCAGTTTGTTTCTGTCTTTCCACTTCACAACTATGCAGCTGTTTGTGTTGATTTATTACATAAAATCCCAAGAACATGATTAAATACTTGCATACTTTTGCAAGGTACTGGGTCTGCAGCGAGAATAATTACTCTCCTGAGCAAAATAGTATCAAGGTTACTTGCTTATGCAGATATTCCAAATAGAAAGTGCATCTTTTTCACAAAAACACCGACAAGTAAAGACTATCTTCTCTAAAAGATGTTTTTTTCCTTTTCCTTTTTTTCATTTATTTATTTTTTTGCAAGGCTGGGTCCAAAAGTACACTGAATTCTCAATGAGCTTGGCTTTTAAAGAGTAAATATAGAGGCGCTGTGTTTATGTGCATGTAGAGCAGCCGCAGGCCGTTCACGAGGATGCACCGCCGCAGCATATGGCGAGGCCTTGGAGAGTCTACTGGGAAAAAAAAAACGAAAAAAAAAAACGCAGCTTTTAGTGTTCGCCTGGGCACAAATATCCAGGAACACACGGTGATGAAACTCCACTAGTGTAACCACAAACAGTCAGCCTGAGTGCCTCTGAACTCCTGATGTAATTCATGTTCTTGTTGAGCACATTTTGCAAGCCTAAAACACAGCTAAGAGGGATGATTACTAATGAAATCCAACCTCCCACCCCGCCGCCCTGTGTTTACACGATCCCACGGCTGCAACAAATCACGCTTAATGCAGAAAAGAGAAGAAAGATTTACAAGCAGAAACCTGAAGAGTGCCTGACCCAAGATGAATGAAAATGAGAGGAAAAAAATGTCTTGGTAAATGACTAAGACTGGCCAGGAGGGAAAGGGTCTCTCTCTTTTTGTACAAACAAAAAAAGACATTTCTCCTTTTCCTAAAAATCGATTTCAGTGAAACGTAATTGCTTTGTGGAGTATGTTCACCTGTGAGCATATTCCACAGGTAGTATGCTCTTTTGTTGATTCGAGCAGAACAGACATTTTTGTCATTTTGATAGTCGGATCTTGGCGTATTCAGCTACGATTAGTGGTGGTCGTCAACATTCAAAGGTTTTGATTAGTTTCAAAATAGACAGTCGTTTTCTTTATAGACCCAGGCTGTTAAGGGAGCCTCCCCTGATGTTCATTCTCTCTTCAGCTTGGTTCATTTTACTTTTGTCAAAATATTGCTTAATATGGTTCTGCATTGTAATTTTGATCCTTTTTTCCGTCAGTTTTACAAGCTTTGGGTTGTAAGAGTAAGGGTTTGTGACCCAAACAAATAAACAACCACACATGAAACTGTAAAACATTTCAGTTCCTGAAAATATATTTTCTTCAATTGCCCTCCATAAAATGGTTTATGAACATACTTACAAGTTTTTATGTTTTACATACAAGTTTTTATGTTTTACTATTAAAGTAGTTTATCTTGCAATAATTGAAAATGCAGACAAGAGTTTGCAGAAAATATACACACAAAGTGATAAACAGAGTTCGGTATACAGGACAGAGACATAAGTTTTAAGCTCAAACCCTTCAGTGTGCCCCTCATCTTCATGGGGAATTTAATGTCCAGTGAACTTAATCAACTATAAATATTAGATTTTAATTTGGACAGAGAAAGAGGTAAAAATCGTGATTAGGGAAAACTATGGATGATGAAACTGTAGATAAAACGAAGTGAAAATGCAGCTGGCCTTTAGAAATGTATTTGTTTTTGCTTTTCACACTTAAAAGGTTTAATGATCAAACAATTTTGGACGGCAACAAAAGAAAGAGTTGAGTATATACAAAATGTAGTTTTCAAAATGTATTAAGATAAAGGTTAGCCAAACCCACCTTGTCCTTGAAAATGTAGCTGTGTTGCCATTAGCAGCAAAAACTGGCAATTCGTTTTTCTCATTACGGCTAAAAAAAACTTTAACACACTCATAACTGCAGGGATTGTTTTTGATGCAGCAACACCAGAGGGTCTCCAAAGGTTGTGAGTTAATTTGACCCAAAATGTAAAGAGGTGCATGAATTTGAATAACTTTCACATTTGTTTTGTCATTTCAAATAATGTTCTCTCTTTGTTATTGTTGAATTATAAACACTGACCGTAACCGAGGTAAACAAGGCCTGCAACCCTCTAGATGCTGGAATCTGTTTCATTGTGATCTCCTGGATGAATTATTGTTGGGCGCTTGGATTCATTTCAATATGAATGCCAATAATAGAAATATTGACCACTATGTATGTGAATTTTATAACTACAAGGCAGACAGTAATAATAGGGTCAGAACAAGAATGAGAAAGAAAACAAAATTGTTTCTCATCAATAAAAAATTTTCTTTTATTTTTCCCTTCAGCTGACTCGGTTTAGTTTAAAACGTTACTTTCTTGCACCGTGTTTTTTGCTTTCCTCTTACAGTGCATAAACAATCTAAGACACAAATTTCTACTCACTGAAGTGAGTGAAGTGCATTTAGTCCAGCTTGTTCTGCCTACTTGCTGTTGCTCCGCAGGTCGGAGTGTTCGTTCTGTGCTCACTGATCAGATCTGACTGCTGAAACAAAGAGTATCAGACTGGAGCGCTTCCACTTCCCTGGCTCTCATACGACAACTGTCCGTAAGAGGATCCATCCATTAATCCTTGCTCAACTGCTCTGGAAAAGGTTCGTCAGAGAATTTCACTCCGAATCTTACAAGGTGTTAAAGTGTTTAATAGAAATCCCCGCCCCCAAAAGATTTAGATTTCCAAACAGAAATGTGCTGAAACTTTACAGAGCGAGATGCGTCTGAGGCAAAACCGAAGAGAGGAGTTTTGAGAAAAGAGTTTTATGCAGTGATTGATTTTAATGTAGGTAGAAGGTTGCAATCAATCCCTTCTGAAAAGTCTCTTCTGATACTGCAAGTCAGTTCCTGCAACTCAGTGGTATTTATAGTCTCAGCCCCTTGAACTGATTGGATTTTAAATATTTGTTTTCATCAAACAGTACGGAGCATAAAAACAAAGTATTTCCCACAAAAGAGGCAGATGAATTACGCTGAAATGTTTCCTGCCTCATTCACAATTCTGAAAACCACCTGATTGTAAAACTTGCCCAGCCAATGTTCTGCTGTAAAATAAAGTCCATCATCATCATCATCGCTCTAAGATGCTCAGTCACTCCTCGTGCTGAGACAACAATATTAACAATAAAGACGCTGCTGAAATCCAAGCTGCTGAAACCAATTTGCACATCTCATTACACTGCGACTGTTTGTGAGCATGTTAAAACCGTAATCTCACATGATTTATGAGGCTCAAACAATGCAAATTAAATCACTGGCGGTTGGTAGTATTTGGAGTTGGTGTAGCGCAGCAGGCGGCCGAAAGGAGATGAGTAATGAACACGGTGGATAGATAAACTTGGATTTTACAAAAGTGAACATGACGGTACAGAGCCAAATGAATGTCAAAGTTACGACTCATCCCAAAAGTATTCACGTTTCCTAATTTCAATATGTTACAGCCTTATTCCAAAATGTATTAAATTCTATTTTCTCAAAATTATACACACAAATATCCCATGTAGCTGACTACACATACTTGTTGTGGTGTCCCACAGGGCTCTGGACCAGGGCACCTGTCATTCACCATCTACATTCCCTTTAACATTAAATCAAAATATCTATCTATCTAAGCTTTTTGGCATATGTTAAAGTTGAGCAATGCTTGAAGAATACAGTCAAAATGACATTAAAATGGTTTGAACTTATGAGACATCAAAAAGTTGGGAACAGTAGCACATAAATATGCAATTTACTTTGAATGAAATATTTATACAGTTTATTCTGAAAGCTCATTAACTTAGATTCGTGACAATATTTGCTTCTCTTTGTAATGTAAAACAGCCACCTTATCTCTGAAGCTATTTATTTTCCTTTTTTGCAATTTTTTTTTCTCCAAATGCCAAAAATCAGAGCTTAGCAACTCTGGTCCTCAAGGGCCGGAGTGGCTTGCAAACTTTTGAGTCCATTCCTGCTCCAACACACCAAACGAATCAACCAAATGAATGCTTTATGACCAGGAGTTCGCAAAACCTGCCAATGCCAAGGAAGTAATTCAGTTTGACGGACACGACCCTCCAAGACCGTAGCTGCAGACGCCACATGTCTTGACAAACATGTATCTGTTGAACTTAAACCATTTGGATCTTTTGCATTGGTGTGTGTGTGGACCGTTCTGTGCAGAGCTTATTCTCTGCAAGACCTGCTTCTAAATTCAGGTCAGCGAGGTTAACAATAAGTTGAAAATAATTCATGGACAAAGTTCAAGATTTAAAAATTCTGAACCCAGCTCCAAGTTGAGGACAACACATGGACACACAGGACAAACAACTCAGACCTATAAGTCATCTCATAAGACCAGCTAAACTTCTATGCATGACTGTGAGTGGAAACCAAACTAATCAAAAAGAGCACTGAGATGTAGGGAGATCAATCTTCACTTGATCTGATTCAATAGCAGCACTTTCAGGACTCAACATGAAAACAGACCGTTGTGCAACACAAACTGAGAGCTTGTTCTTTCCTTTGGGAATCTGAGGCATGAAATTTGCATCGCTTCATTTAGTGACATTAATTATTTCGACACGTCATCTCCTCAGGTGACAGTACAGGGTGTCGTCTTCTTCGGAAACTTCTTTCTCAGAAGGAACCACTCCCTTTGTGCTAAAGATAAGATGTCGTGTTTATCTTTGTTTCAACCGGCAACCTTTAGTATATTTACAGATCTCACTTTAGGCTCGAGAGAACTCCTCAGATAATTGAAGCGAGGACAAACTCCTTTTGCGTGTTTTCAAAGACCTGTTATTTTACTGATCTAAAGTTAGTTGGGAGTGCGGACGTATTTGTCGCTATCTTTTATCCTCACCTATTTAGAGGCAAAGAACACAGAAGAAGTCCAATTGGAGAGGTTGAAGAAGCACATGAAAGATTAATCAGTAATGGAGGTCTTATTTTAGAAGCAAATGGTGAGGGGTGAGGGGTGTTGCGGTTGTATTATTGATGTTGTTGTGCAAGTGGGGGCTTTCTGGTTCCCTCCGGGGGAGAAGCCCTGTACCGTGTGATTGCGTGTGTGTGTGGTGGTAGTTGCCTCTGGTGAGAGGCCATTGCATAAAAAAGACATAATGGGCAGAAAAAGGTGAATTATCTGGGGAAAATAGTACTAAATCACATTTGGATCTGGCCAGAGACCGAGAAAACCCCGGAAGCATTAAAGGAGGAAGTTCTAAAGAAGAAGGGGATTTCTGCAGTCGTCTGGACTCAACTCCCCACAGAGACAGAGCTGGTGCACAGAAATATTTGCCAGCACTTTCTGTAACGGTTTTAGTATTCCTTACAGATGTGAGGCTTGCTTTTCTCCAGCAGAGAAATCAGAGAGGTGGCACAGAGTCTGCTCCTCATTGAACGCGTGGAGGGCAGCTCTCCTGTACGAACACGCGTCTTCTGGACGTGCGAGCTTGATGGCTCCAGCGCAGATATGTGTGAGAAACTGTGAAGTGCTAATTTATGCAACGTCTTGGGACTGGCGGTGTTTTATCACAGGTCGCCGATTAGCATTACATTAGAGGCGCCGAAACAAGAATTGCTTCATATTTGACCTATTTAGACTGTAATACTTCAGGTTTTTTTCCCCCAGCTATTTATTAATTTTTACATGCACAGTTTTAAATATTTCAAGGTTGCTGACCTGCTTATGTCAAAAGTGACTAAATAAAGAATCTGATTGCTAAAGTGGAGACCTGTTATCACACACACACTTTCTAGTGTGTGTGTATCAAAGTAACTCTGGCTGCAGGTTTTTTCTTTTTTCTAATTTGTTCTCTAAAAAATCTGATGCTTTTGTTGATTTGAATGTATTTCTTAGGATCAGGACAACAAAACTATTTGTTATTTTAAAAAATAAAAATCCAGGTAAATTCTAAACCCAATTGGATTGAATGGTGTTACTGTATCAAAATGTCCTTCTCTAAATTATTTTTCTCAGCTTGTGCACGTTTACTACGTTACAACCTGGCTATTGCATTACTGCGCCGGCTGCCATTTTAACCGGAGTGAGTGTGTGTGTGTGTGTGTGTGTAGGTGTGTGTGTGTGTGTCTGTACACTTTTGAAATCCTCTGTTGTTTAGGGATGTGTCACACTACAACTAACAAACATCTGCTTCCTCCAAAGAAAGCCTTAACGCATGGGCCTCGGTTTCACCGTGTCTAAAAGTGCTCTGTTTAACTTCATGCTGATCAAAGCGAACGAAGTGTAGGTGGCGTTGAATCTCAACAAGTTTTGCAGCTTTAAGGCTCAACTTTTTCTTCACCAGCCCTCAACTTTTATTTGATTTTATTTTTCTCTTTCCTACTTTGGATGCTCCAGCATAATGTTTTCAGTCTTTTCTGCGCAAAAAAAAAGAAAAAAAAAGATGCCAGACAGAGGCCTTGAGCAAGTCATTCACTTTCCTTTTGTGTTGCACAGCAAGAATCTGTCTCTTCATTAGACAGCATCTTTTGACAGCGCTTCATGCCTCCACAGCTTCTTTGACAGCTGAGCGGTGCACAAGCCCCCCACCTACACGCTGCTCACACATGGCTAGCTGCACTGGGTCACGAACACATGCCAGGAGCATATAGTAACCATCTCCATGTGACGTTACGCTGAAATCAACTAAATATAGTGCAAACTGAGCAACGTATCTGGTGCTATAATTTTCGCTCGTGCATGTGTGTGGCATTTATAGTTACACCTCAGAAAATCCCTGCCAAACTGTTTGGATTCTCCTTCTATTTTTTAACAGTAGCTTTCTGTAATGACTTGGAAAGCCTCGTGTGGCAAATCATTCCAAATTTCTCGCCTGATGCGTGTCTGGGAGAGGAGCTTTTCCGGAGGATAGCCAACAAGAACGGTTTGATTTAAAGTAATGAAGAGTTCGGGAGTCAGCCTTCGACAGTGCTGCAAAAAATCAGAGCCGAGATTGAAATCCAATCCACAGGGCGATTTTTGATGTGAGCCTGAGAATGCCTGATGCTTAATTCATAATGTAGCGTTCCCTTCAGGTGCCGAAAGAGAACGGCGCCTTGTGAATTTATCGAAACGGCACACAGAGCAGCAGCGGCGATGATAGGACGAAGAATGATCACTGGGTTGAGCGAAGCAAGTGATTACGTTTAAAGTGGCCTCATCTCTCCATGCTCTTCCCATCCCACCTACTAACTTTGGTGTGTTTCTGTTGTGATCGAGCACAACAAAGTAGTGTCACGTTGCTAAGTGCAACTAAATCTGGAAAGTTTGTCATGGGAATCTCTTTTGCTGCAACTGTATCCGTCTTAGGATGATGTTACCATCGGTTTTTTCCACCTTTATTTACAGACAATGAAGCTCATTCTTCTTTGTAAAACAGCTTAAGCTCAATCTGACTGAATGGAAAGAACAGCAATTTTCAAGTCTTGTCACATATTTTCAGTTTTGATTTAAGTCTCGTCTAATGCAAGAATACGTTTTCACCTAAATCATTCTATTGCTTCTCCGGCTAAATGCTCAAAACGGTTGCCAGTTTGAAACTTGATTCCCTTCCTCCAGTCTAACGTTTTTTACAACTTCTAGCAGGTTTTCTTTCACTAACACCTCATATTCAGCATCATCCATCTCCCAGTCCCCAACCTTTTTTTCATTTTTTAAATGGGAGAGATTTAACCTTTCCCTTCCACTTCTTCACTTCCATCATATGTTGTCCTGTCACACAAAATCCAAAGAAAGTGCGTTCAGGTTTGCGACTACAATGTTAGAAGATGTAAAAGATTTTAACTGGAGCTTGAATTAAAAGTTGTTTGCATTCCTACACCTGACTGAATGATGGAGGGGTTTGTTAATGTGACACAGAAAATGATCAATTCATTGAAAAATTCTCAAAGAGAAACAGCAGAGGTTGAGGTGCAAAAGTGCAGCCCACTACAGATCACAAGCATGTATTAACGCCGGAGCAGAAACGCAATAAAAGCCAAAAAAATGAAGTCAGCAAATAAGAGAGCTAAAAAACTTCAAACAGTGAGAAGCGGTAGGAGAGGAATAAGAAAAATGTTTAATTTCTGTTCTGCACACATATCAAAATATTCTATGAATATGCAGGATTTCACAGTGGATTAGTCCAGACAGTCTGAAATTTTGTAGAAAGATTATTTAAACCACAAGAACAAAAGGAATGCAGTATTTATGCGCATATATTTAGTGAACTCCAGCAGTGACATAACACCACTTTAGCTGCAGGTGGTTTCCGATGTGGTTCACTGCCAAAGTCATCTTTGGCCCTGACAAGTTTCTGTTGCATTTTTGCATTTCCAGTCAACGGGTCGCGGACACCAAACCTTCGTTCTGACGCATCGCTAAAGCTGTTGTGTCGTGCGCAGTGTAAGCGCTGCAGGCAACAGGTTTAGCATTTCAGCATGAGATGCGTTTTTAAAGTTACTACTCAGTCTTTTCTTTAAGATCAGTCATGTTAGATATTTAATTAGGTATTAGACAGATGGTCACCTTAGCAGTGCATTTTCTTATTTTTTAAATTTTTCTGGCATGTTTTATTCAGATTCCTGGCTCTTATCTATACAGAGGTAGTAAAATGACTTATTTATATGTGAAAACCCTCTACTGAGTTGGGGGAAATTAAGCAGCAATAAGGCACACTGAAAGTTTGTAAGGAGGACCAGTGAAGACTGGAACCCAAATCAAATCTATACTGGAATCTGTAAATAGTTTAGCTTCCCTGCCATGTTTGTACTGCTGTCAGCTTATCAACTCCAATCCTGTGCCTCTTGCGATATTAACAGAAATAAACACAAAGGAGAATCCTGCAGCAGAATTTCATATTTCTTCTCTCTGGTCTTGGTTTTGCTCCCGGTGGTTATTTATAGTTGAAAATGAACAAACAAAAAACAACTAACAAACAAAAGAAACACAATATGTGATTATATTTATGAGAAATGCGTCATCGTTGACAGTATAGCTCTTCCACTGATCAAATCTAAGCTGGATTTTTCTAAACTTCAAGGATAATCTTGACATTTACAAAACCTTTATTCTGTTGTTGAAGAAAAAGACATTTTTTCCCCCCCCCTGTTTATTTGTGTTTGACATGATTGTTATTGGGGCAAAGGGGGAGGGTCAGGTTAGGACTGCCTATGAAGAAACTCCAGTTAACTCATGCATGTTATCAATTTCAGATTTTTCATGTACGGGGGGGGGGGGAACTCATAAATTTTAATAAAAAATAAGATACCAAAAAACAATATTAGAAAGTCCATTAGTGGACCACAAGGGAAAAACATAAAAAAGGAAGGGAAAAAAACAGTGAGGAATTGTAAGTAAAATGTTTTGTCTTAATGAGCCTCTCTGGGCAGTTTTTATTTTTTTTATGACCCACTGCCAGACGTTTCCCTCGTCTCATGCAGCCACTGCATACTCAAGTTCCAGCGATTGGCAGCCTCTTCCCCTGCTTTGTTTCGGACAGAGCGGCTGTGGCCCAAGACACGAAATACCAGCTAATTAGGTTTTGCTCATAATTTATAAATAACTTAATTATTCAAATAACATAGCTGCTGGCCTGGTAAGACATGGCATTATTTGGAGTAGCCTGTAAAGCTTCTTCAGATGTGCAGCACATTGAATATCTGCATACTATGATGGTTCATGTGCTAATTTAAACAGCGTCTCTGTATCTGTTTAAGCCCCTTTTTTACACTGATTATGACCTATAGTATTGCATTTATAGCTAAATACTAAGGTTCACTCCTCATAGCATCCATTTTTTTAATCCCAGTTTTAAAGTTCATGTAACAAACTCTGACTCAACTCTTGCTTCCTTTGCTGTGAAACACACAAAAACAGTAAGGAAGAATAATAATGTGTTGTAAATATCAGACATATTGTGACTGTGGTCATTTGCGTTTGTTGTCTTTTTTTCCACTACATAGAAAAACATACAATTTAAGAAAAGAGTGTAATTCTATTTTTTTGTGTTTGGGAAAACATAAGCTCAAAATTATTCAGGCAGACAAAAGCTTTAAATATAAAGTGATCCAATAAATCTGACACCAGTTAAAGATGAAAACATCTCTGTTGACTGGAAGTAACATGAATATTTTGGAGTACTAACATGACTCGGATGAAGAGCATTTAGGGTGATGGGAATGATACCTTCCAGCCTCAGAGAGACTTGGTGCTCATCAGAAAATATAAATCAAAAATAACAGTGGAAACAGCCAATTTAAGCAAATACAAGAGATGTTTGATACCATCAACACAATGAAGTGCTTTTTTACGTCACAGCATGGTTTTTTTTGTTGTGTTTTATACATACATATATATATACATACATGTATATATATATATATATATATATATATATATATATATATATATATATATATATATATATATATATATATATATACATAAGCTTCTTCAATCAAAAAAGAGAATAATCATACTACTACACTACTAATACTACTAATAGATAAAATAGGATTTATAATTTAAAGAAAACCTTATCTTAGTAGATACCTGTATCATTTTATATGAGTGAAGTGCCTTGAGATGACGTGTTGTGAACTTGTGCTAAGTACACCGAATTGATTCAGAATTAATATTAATTATTGTTTTATATTTGAATCTGCTTGGAGTATGAGTAACTTGAGCTGAGCTGTAGTTTCATTCCACCTCTGATCAAAGAGTGAGTTTTGTGAATTATGTTATTGAAATAAAGTGCTATGATATACCATATGGGATGCCTGGATTACTCTGCATCTGGATAAGAAAGGGGAGGCTCACGGAGTTGCATTAAAAACGTGCGTCTGCTCTCGTCTGTGTGAACAGACACAAAATCGTATAGAACATTCGTCCATCTAAAATGATCTGCTCTGGAGCAGTGAGGGGAAAATAAATCAGGCAGAGAAATCCAGTGGGGGCCCAGTGCCAGCATGTGAAATTACAGCTATTGATCTCTGGTGCTGGCCAATGCATTTCCTCTGTGTATGAATGCATTATTGAGAGAATAGTGCTCAACACAACAGACGGAGAGCGGCCAAGTTTTGACAAAACCGAAGCAATAGGCGAAGGTGTGATTAGAACAGGAGCTACAAAACTGCTGCTTTTGTTGTTTTATAAGATCGGCTTCATTGACATCGATTGTTGTGCTGCCACATTCAGCAGAAACAGCTTGCAGAAGAAATCATCATTTCATCCGAGCTTATTATTATTTCATGAGCAGTGCGGCTAAATGCTTTAAAAGTTCAACAGTTGTCACAGTTTTTTTTTTCCTTCTTTTTTTTAAATTGCGGCACAACTCAGTCTGAACTCACCCTTATGAAGACACGGGAGCCAAGCGTGTCTGGAGGAGTAGGTGATCGCGCCGAGGTGCAGCTTGTTTCTGCAACAGCAATGATTGTTTTTTTAAACCTCGGGCATATGGTTCCGAGATTTATTTGTGTGGGCGACTCTGAATAATTATGTTATATTGACAGACTGAGTGTGTTTCTCTTTGTTTCGGGGTGGACTAGAACCGGACTCTTGTGACTGATTATCCAGACCACGCAGGAAAATGAAGTGAAATTGAATTTACAGAAATGCAATTGATGCATCAGTTTTACTCATGTGAAAAGTAAAATAAATAAATAAATAAATGGAAATCCTTCTCTGGATTAAGGACCCGCCAATGATTTACAAGGTGTAGAGGTGGCAGAACATGGATACCAAAAATATTGTTCATATACTTATATTTTCTGCTTGATGCTTTCATTACATATGCATATATTATCATTTTTTCATGTTTTTTTCCTTTTACTCTTTGAAGATTTAAAACAAGAAAGTGCTGATTTGATCTATGACACCAGCACTACGGTTCAGAGTTGAGAAAACATTTTGTCTTACATTATCTAAGTATGAAACATCCAACTGAGTTATTCTGCTCCAGTGGAGCAGATCATGAGCTGCTTTTTGTTTGTTTTTGCGACCAAACGAAAAGGTTTTACTGAAGTTAGATCTAAGTGAGCTGAACCGAGCCGTTCTCGATCTTTGACCAATGTTTTTTTCATATATCGATTCATTTTTATTTATTTATTTATTTTGCAAAACCTCCTATATAAGCAGCCTTCCTGCAAATCTTGCGCTGTTACATCACCCGAATGTCTATTTTTATCACTTTCATGTCTGGCTCCAAAAGCTGTTGTCTGTGCTTCTGTACAGCTTTTTGATCTGTTTTTATAATAATATCATTGACTTTTCATCTACTCTGGATAAAGAACTGAGAGGAAACTCGCTAAAGCTCTCCCTCTGTCCCTTTTCATTTCCCTTGGATTGGGTTGTGGCAAATCGACTGTAATCCAGAGAAAGACAAAGTGTTCAGGGGCAGTAAAGCAACAAATACACAAGTTCTGACAGCAAGTTATGTCACACGTTAAAACATGTTCCTAATGCATGTTATGTTAAACACAACTTCAATTCAGTCCTGTGTTATCAAAGTTGTTATGCAATACCAACAGCATGAATGCTGTTTTATCAATAGGAGTTGTCCATGACCTTTTAACCTTTTGTTTCCAAGCAATTGGAGGTTCTTGTATCGTCTCTTTTGGTCTTGATAAACAGATCTTTGAGTTTTTCTAAACTCAGATGTAAAAAAAACAACCTTTGGTGTCTTTACACCATATTGGAAAAGATTTAATTTCTGACAGTAGTAAAAGTAATGAAAAAATATTTTTAGAACTTTAGCACTCCGTCATTAAGACACAAATGATTCCCATTGCTTCAGCTGAGTCTAAAAAAATAAAAAATACAAGCAGGAATTTGTTTGGGAGAAAAGAAAAACACTGAAGCACCTAGCAGAGCTATTTATATCCCTTTTAACTAATTACAATCTTCAACTTCAGTGTGTCTTAGTGGGATTTTATGTGAGGAATAAACACAAAGGAGCACATAATGATATGGGGGAAAAACACACACATTTGCTTTTTCATATATGAAAGTCTAAAAAAATAGTGATATCCCAAAATAAACTCCAGCGCAATACATTTCTTTCAGAGAACAATTAGTCTGTAAATGACTGTAAATTGAGTTGGAATGCATCCTCTGTGTAAACGAAAGCCTCGGATGTTTGTGAGAGTACAGCGGCGAACAAACAAAAACCAGTAAAGACAGCAAGACGGTCGGGGAGAAAGTTGTTGAGACGGCTACGGCAGCTTATGTGGTAAAGTTGTATTTATAAAATATTATTTGAACTTTCCGAGATCAAGCCTGCCAAGACAGGAACGTCCACATACGCTGGCAGGCTGGGTAAGGAGAGCATCAATAAGAAAGCAGCCTAATGACTCCTGGTAACTGAGGAGGAGCTGCAGAGATTCTCACAACATGAGGTTGGAGAATCTGCTGACTGGACAACTATTAAGTGTCCACATATTTGGGAGGAAAAAATCCTTAAAAGTCCTGTTCACATTCTGCCTGAAGCCATGTAGATAGAGAACATGGAAAACATTTGAACAAAAGTGTTGTGGAGAACCAAAACACGATTTATTGGCTTATATGCAAAACTTTGTTGAGAATAATTACATCACCCTAAGCGTGACATGTGGTGGTTGGCCAGAAGAGGGAGGAGGAAGATGGGTGGAGCTAAAAACTCCAAGACTTGAGGAAGACTTGTAAATGAGAAGGTGGTTCAAACAGGAACAATAAACATCAGTGAAGTTTTACTCATTGGACAGATACCAATTTGATAAAAATGCTGGTAAAAACTGGTGAAAACACTTTTCAGCCTGTACTTGCAGTGAAAGGTGTGCTGTCCTTTTCTTTCTTATTTTTAGTCCAAATGCTAAAAAAAACAACAATAATAATAAAAAAGAACTAATGAAAGTTTGTGATTGTAATGACACAATATATGAAAAGCTGAAAAGATCATAAATGGTTTTTCAAGGAACCTCATGTTCAAGTTTATCCTCCCCAAGAAAAAAAAAACCTGTTGGTTAAAACTTGAGACTATTTGATGGTAAACTGAGTGATTAGGCATCTGGTTTCCCTGTGTCTCATTGATCCGCTGTAGACACAGCTTCTCACTCCTTTCCTCCCAATAGTCAATTTCCTTTTCTTTTTTAAAACACACACAGATATTGGACAATGATTGGCAATCATAACGATCTACAGAAAGTCTATAAAAAAAAAAAAAAAAAAACATCGATCAAAGTGTCATCAATGTTCGAGAAAAACAGTTTGAAAATAAAGAAAACCGAGACATAAATAAACCAGCACAGTATAGCAGATAAAAGGTTATTTTTTTGGGCCATAAAATAATCATTTTGGTTTATTTCAAAGCTTTCATGTGAAATAATCCCTCTGGAGAACCATTTAATCATTCAGTTCCACATTCAGGCGTTCCAAAGCGCTCGGCTTCACCGACCTGCTATAGATGGGAGCAATTATCCAGAGAACTTTTTAACCTACTATTAAAACAGTCACATGCAGACCTATTTTTCCTCCCCCCCCCCCCCCCCCCCACATGCACGCACTTTATCTCCTGAGCCAGTTTAATCTGAGAGCTGGCATGCTTTCATTACATATTAAAATATTAGAGCGTTAGAGAGAACTGGTCGACCTTGCGTCGGATGAATTCTGGCTTCATTTGTTTGTCTGTTTGGGGTTTTGAATCCATGAATTGGCCTGTTTGGTTTTATGAAAAATACAATCTTAATAGTAATTCACACGTTATGATCGAATGCGCATCAATTCTGCTTTGACTGCAACAAGTTTAAAAGCAATAGTTTCATAAGTGACTTTTCAAAGGCAACAGGTTGGAGCAGGATTTTATTAAGCTGTATTGGAGTAAAGGGGGCGGAAGTAGGATCTTTTATTTGTAAATCAATGGAAGCCTCACACTTTTGCTTCCACTACACGACTGTGGACTATACTTTGAATTTGTCTGAATGTAGAGAAGAGTTCAGGGAATACGCATGTTGTTGTTTTTTTTTTTTTTTGCTAAGTACTCTATGCTAATGCAGTTTATCTTTTATGATCTGACAAAAAAGGAAACAAAGTGAACAAACAGTGAGAAATGGGAGGGGAAAGAAAGACAGAAAATCGGCTCTTGGTAGCTGGAGCTGTCCTTGGTGCTGAGATTTCTGAACCCAAACTTCTGTTGTGTGTTGGATTCATCCACCTACAGACCCCAGAGCACGCAGAACAATATATATATATATAATATATATATATATATATATATATATATATATATATATATATATATATATATATATATATATATATATACTATACTATACGCGCACAGCTGGCTCCTTTTGGCCAAGCGCTACACTCAAGTCCCTGCCTTCCTTCCTTCTAACAAATCCATATTTCTTTTTTTTTGTCCCCCCCCCCCCCCCCCCAGATGAATAATACAGAGCCAAGAAATGACAAACAGTCTAAGTGATCAAAGATTTAACATGTGGCACTATGGAAGGAAAATGGGTTTCATCCCTCGAATCCAAAGCCACTCTTTTCTCTCTATCTCTCCTCCCTTTCTCTCTTTCTAAACGGGGCAGCGCGCTTCTCGCCGCCCCTCCGGGTTGTGATGCAGTGAAGCTGCTCTGCGCAGAACCGACCGGCACGGCGCGTATAAAAGCGGCTGCGCTCGCACAGGCGGAGAACCACAACAGGAGCACACGATCACTGCGGCTCAACTAAAAACAGACAGGAAAAAAAGACACACACGAAAATAAAAAAAAATAAAAAAAAAAGCGGGCGCACACCACGGCAGGATGCGGGCGACGAGGAGCGGCTTCTCCTGGAGACTTGTGCTTTTCTCCTGTGTGTTTCTGGAGAGTTTATCCCAGGACTTTGTCGGACAGACGCAGTTCATATGCACGTCCGTGCCCAAGGATGTGGACATATGCGCGGCCACGCTACAGAACAGCGTACCTGGGGAGGACTTGAAGACCACCGTAATGCAGCTGCGGGAGACCGTCCTGCAGCAGAAGGAGACGATCATCAATCAGAAGGAGACCATACGGGAGCTGACCTCAAAGTTGGCCCGGTGCGAGAGTCAGAGCGGCGGCGTGGAGCCCGGGGCAGGAGGAAAGAAGCGGGGACCAAAAACACCATGGGGGACGTGTCCAGAGGCCCCGCGGAGACTTTGACGCAGCTCTCTCAGACTTTACAGTCGCTGAAGCAGAGATTAGAGAATCTGGAGGTAGGGTGACGCGTCTGGAGACGTTTTCGGCG
The DNA here is from genome assembly GCA_033032245.1 of Poecilia picta. Classification (NCBI taxonomy): domain Eukaryota; kingdom Metazoa; phylum Chordata; class Actinopteri; order Cyprinodontiformes; family Poeciliidae; genus Poecilia; species Poecilia picta. The sequence continues at coordinate 17,622,755 of CM065360.1, forward strand.
CATCAACTCTGCGCAAAAGCTCAATTTGAAGAGAAATAACCTATAAATCATTGCAACAAGAAAACATATTTTTCGTATTTTAAAAACACAGTATGCGGTTTGCGCTTAGACAGTCACTTAAAAAAATGGTATAATTGAACTTAACGAGGTTTTGCTCCCTGACAGCAATTCAGCAGGAGCAACAACTCGGTGCAGACCAACAGCCTGAAGGACCTGCTTCAAAGTAAAATCGACGACTTGGAGAAGCAGGTGTTGTCCCGGGTGAACAGCATCGAGGAAGGGAAGCCCGGTCTCAGGAACGAGACCGAGCAGCGTGGGAGGGTAGAGTCCACACTCACCTCCCTACACCAAAGGATCACGGATTTAGAAAAAGGTAAATATGGGACGAGGGGGTGGATCTTTTCCATGCACAAATAATATTTCAGGATGGAAAGTGACTTAATCATTAGTTTATATTCTATTGTTTACATTGAAATGAACTTTGTAGATTATTTTTTGCCATCAAAGCAGAATTTCATCCTACTCCACTTTTTGCAGATTAAATTTTTGCAAGAAAAAAAAAGTCTCTTGGCTCCATTTCCATTTTTTATTATTTTTTTTTTAAAGTAATACTACCATGCATCATCTGTTTGGGAGCCCTGTGATGACATGCCTGCATGATTGAGTATAGGAAAGACATGTTTCAGTTACCAACGTCACTGCTCCAGTGATGGGTTTATCTGCAATGAGATTAAAGCAAATCTGGAGGCCTACAATTGTGGATTTGTTGTGTAACGCATAATTCCAATACAAATCCCGAGGTTGTGTGCAAACTGAGTAAATTATAGGTGTTTAACGGAAGCTAAATTAAAAAAGAAAAACAAAGAGAGAAACAGGAAGCATATATATTGGTAACCAATTTGTGTTCGATGCCAACAGGTCAAAGAGAAAACAGGCCCCTGGATAAGTTCCAACTCACATTCCCTCTGAGGACCAACTACATGTATGCAAAAGTGAAGAAGAGCTTGCCAGAGATGTACGCCCTGACCGTGTGCATGTGGCTGAAGTCCAATGCGTCGCCTGGAGTGGGGACACCTTTCTCCTATGCAGTCCCGGGTCAAGCCAATGAGCTGGTCCTCATAGAATGGGGGAACAACCCAATGGAGATACTGATAAATGACAAGGTGTGGCTCGACGGTCACATTTTTGACCTTCATTGATTTTAGTCGAAGATATGCACCTTGTACACGAGCAAAATATGCTAATTGTGTACCTGACACACACAGCTAAGAAGTCCACGCCACTTAAGGGTTATAAAGCCGGGTTAGTTAGCAAGTTTGACGTTAGCCTTAACGCTGCTGCTACGCTAGAAGAAAACTTAAATGGTTTCATATTTTTGTAACTTATATTTTCTTGTTAGAAAGAAAGCCTTACTGTCCTCTACTGCGAACCACACAAGTAGCATTAGAATTATACTTGATGGCATAGTTTGAACATCATTTTTTATAAAATTATCTTGATTTGCTTGAATAGAAAGCTCTCTTTAAAAGTTTTTTTTTTACAGCGTATGGTTCTGAGATATGTGTTGCATCTCCTTGAAGGTTGCAAAGCTGCCCTTTCTCATCAATGACGGAAAGTGGCACCATATCTGCGTAACCTGGACGACTCGGGATGGGGTCTGGGAAGCTTACCAGGATGGCGTCAAAAGAGGAGGCGGAGAGAATCTGGCGCCGTATCATCCAATCAAACCCCAGGGATTGCTAATTCTTGGCCAAGAGCAGGTAAACAAGAAGCGGTGTGGATTTAATGCTTCCCTGCTCTTCCTGTGCAGCCGTCTTGGATATTATTAAATAATTTTTCAAGCTATCTTCTTGATTTGAAAGCATTGATCAAACAACAGCATATACTCTTACATTTAAAGTTGAACATAAATCCGGTAAACATTGGTCACATGTGTTTTCAGGCTTTATTTGAAATGCATTTATGTGATCTTAATTCTTCATTGGATTCAAAAGTTTTACCACTATGAAAGCAGCACATACATCATAATGAGCCAAATGTATGTGGATGCACAATTTTCTTTCACTTTCTGTTCATGCAACCTCGTGACCAGCCTCATTAAAAAATGGATTCTCCTTACCACAGGACACATATGGCGGGGGGTTCGATGCCACACAGGCTTTCGTTGGAGACCTGGCGAATTTCCACATCTGGGATCGGAAGCTCTCCGAAGGGGAGATTTACAATCTGGCAACCTGCAGCAGCAAAGCTCAAGTGGGCAACGTGTTTGCGTGGTTGGAGACGAGCCTGGACATTTACGGCGGAGCCTCCAAGTGGACATTCGAAGCTTGCCGCCATCTCAACTGAACTGAGCCGCGAATGAAGAATAAAACATTTGCGAAAGCCACTTTTGCCACGGCGGTTAGTCAGCCAGACTGAAGGGTCAGGAGGAGACTTTTTCAGTGAAGACGAACTGGAATTTTTTTGTCATAGGTGTTTTGAAAACTTTATTTGTGAGAGATCTGGCAGGCTCTTGTGCGATTTTCTGGTGTGGGAGGAGGTCACTGAAGGTCAACTTTTGGCATCCTGCGCTGCTCGTCAGCACATGTGGTTTCATTTGGGGGAAGAAAAGTAAGCGACGGCACTTCTGAAAGGAAGAAGTCGCAGCGTGAAGGCAAAGAAATAACGGTCCGAGTTCAAGCGTGCAGCAGGAAAAGGTCGCGTAGGTCTTTTTCTTTCTTTTAGAAAACTGATGTCACACAATTCAAAGAAAACAAATGAATCTCCAGCGGTCTTTTCTGTCTCGACTGCCAGAGGTTTGCACTGTGGAGGACATGCAGGTGGACTCATCTAGCAGCAAGGTTTGCTTTTGGAGGCTTTGAAAAATACAAAAGCGTTTCTTGACCACTCTAATTTCTCTAAAAACCACCCGCTTGACGTGATTTTTGTGCAAAGAGCAACTCTGATCATTGCCAACATATGAGCCTGAGTGCCTTGGGCTGTGGAAAAAAACATTTCAGCATATCCATCATCATTTGCAGAGTGTTTGTCTTAATTTTCCTGTAAAACGTTTTCAAAAGCAGTCTTTCTTGTAACGCTTTGAAATGCAGTCGGACCAGATTGAATGCTGTAAAATGCAATTCGTTTTGCATTTTATTTTTAGTTTTTTTCCCTTGTTGCTCGAATTTGAGTGGAAATGTTCTTTTTGTACAGTAACAAGCATGTCTTAACTTCTGCGATGCTGCAACATCATCTCTATTCTTTGCTTTTACTGTCCTTACCTTTAAGTTGAGCTTTTATACTGTACTGTTATATGCTTAAAGCATGGCGACACAGATGGATGATGAAAAAGAAAACAAAAAAAAAACCCAACAAAAAAATCTAGTTTTTGTAATAAATTGTGATACTTGAACCATAGGCAGGTGTATATACATATATATAATTATTTTTGCACATGTTTGGTATGTCGAATGAGTTGACCAAATGTGACTAAGTCAGAGCTCTTTTTGGGTCACAGTTGGTGCAAAAATGATGAACAGAATAAAGTTGTTACTGATGCAAAGGTTGACAGTTATTATCAAACTCATTGACTTGCATTCTCCGAACCATTTAAGTCCAACTTTAGGGAAGAAGTGGGGGAAAAAAATGGGAGTAGAGTTACGCTCTGTGTTTCCAGCTCAGTGCTGGATAATATCCAGATCCTTTCTAACCAGCTGGGAGAAATAATTCCTCCACTGAGCGCCAGTTTGGGACAAGCCAGGAATCAGCTCAGCTGCTCCTCCTCACTAACCCTCTGAGGGGAGAGTCCCAGGAGGCGTCGTTGTAATTTCTATCCTGAGTAGGGAGAAACTCAATTCCACCCAGATTTACAAAGAAACGTACCTCCAAAAAGAATCTGAGTAAAAACCAAATGCAGTTTTCAAATGACGATTTAAGGCCAGCTTCTCCTTAAGGCCAGGAGAAGCTGGCCCACTTAAATTGAATGTGTCTGACCACCTTAAAGTAGTCAAACATCTAGAAAAAATAATACACAAGGTAGTTTTATTGAAATCTATCCATCTGGAAAGAGATTAGACTCCAGAGAACCACAGACAACAAATGGAGAAAACATGGATCAGAGCTAAACTTTACCAGATCTGGCCAGACTCTCAAAATGACTCTAAGACAGTGTTCATTCAAGATGACAAAGGAAGCGCAACAGCATCTAAAGCCCAGAAGGCCTCAGCCGTCTCAGTTAAGGTCAGTGTTCAAGACTCAATGATGAGAAAGAAGCTGAACATGAGCAACAATCATGAGTTGCATCAGTTCTAAGAGAAAAGCCTCTGCTGACTGAGACACTAACATTTTCCAGAAGTGCTTTATAAAACGTTTGCATCCTATTACATTTGGTGTAAAACTAAGACAGTGTCTCATTAAAAAAGGACATAATTCACACACGGTGGAGGTACTGTGATGGTCTGGGGATCATTTTCCATCTTACTGCTGGAACCAAGTCTTCTTATCTCTGGCAGAAAACCCCGGAGATTAAGATTTATAAGAACTCTTGAGTTTTGCAGCAGGACAATGTTTTCAAAACACACCAATAAGACCTCCTATGAATGATAAAAAATACAAAACCAAACAACAAGGGAACAAAACAAACGTTTTGGATAGGCCTAGTCAAAGTTCAGCTGACTCGCAGTAGCAGGATTTTAATAAGGCTTTACACTTCAGTGAAATAATCACTCAACCATCTTAAAGACGTTACCGCAGCTGCTGCTGACAAGAAAGATATACTTTTATATTTGTACGTTGGTTTCGATTATGATGTTTCAATTGAATGACAAATCCAGACATGGACAATAGCAAGTATGATAAACAGTAGAACATAAAAACAGGGTTGTGTGTTATAGTAAATATCAAATATTCAATATTCAATGTTGGAATCTCGCAGTTCTGTGAAATCAATTTTAGTTTCCGTTATCGCCTCTCTGTTAAATGGAGAAGAAAATTTAAAATTCCCTCGTTAGTTAAGAGGGATTGTTCTACACGTCCCAAACAAAGCACTTCACTCTCAGACCACGGCTTTACTGGTGATTCCTACGTTGAAGAATGGGATACAGATCTTACTTACCAGACGCCTCCTTTATGTAACCTTGTCAAATACTGAGAGTAGCTTTAAAATGTTCAGTTCGGATAAAGTTTATATAGCTGGACCGGTTTATGTTGTCCTAAACTGTCTCCATATGCTGCGAAGGACTGAGGTTACTGAAAGACACACCGGCCACATTTTCTCGCTCTACTTTCTCCTACAACTCTTAAGTTATGGACTTTTTCCCAGTAATTGCTGCCATTAACTTTATGTTCGTTCCTTCTTTTTTAAAATTTCACAAAAGTCTCATCTGGCCTGACGATCCTGTCATCTTCCTGCAGGGAGCTATCGACTGAGCTATTGCTGCCAACAGCTTCCTGTTGCCTTTCTATAAGACAATGCACTTGCCCGCCGTCTTTTTGGGTTTAATCTCGTCTCGTATGCACAAAACAACACAAGCAGTTTGGCTGTGACTAATCACATGTACTCAGTTTTTCCGCTAATGGCTCAGAGTGTGTCCGTTTAGCTTTGTTTCTCTGCTGGATGAAGCCATTAAAAAGCAGCTACTCTTGGGAGCTTGTTCCTGCTATGAACTCATTACTTTTTCATTAACAGAGAAAGTACACCCAGGGAAGTGCTTTTGTGTTTCCGCGGGCCTACTCCGCCTTCTCAAACCTCCAGTTTGTCGCGTCAGATGGCCACTCACACTGAGCCAGATCGCCGCGGATGTTCTGGAAGAGGAGTTGGCCTCCACTCCGCCGCCTCATGCTCAGGATGAACATACTAGCCTGGGATTGTTGCAAAGTAAGCGACGAGAGGATTTCCTCATGCAGAAAACATTTACCAGTTGACATAATGAACCGAATGTGAGTGGTTCATTACATTTCATACCATAGTTGGTATGAAATGTTGATGGGAGGCAACTGACTTTAAATACATGATTGAATTGACTATGAATTAATGTAAACTGATTTTTTTGTTGTTGAATGTCTTGTTTTGAACCAGAATCTTAAAATTAAAAATAAATTTAATTAAACTAATGAAATAAACTGATTTAATTAAAATGTTATGGGTGAAAAATGGATAGATGCACAGATTAAGATTATAAATTTTGAAATATAAAATATAGCCACTTTGTATAGTATATTTGTATGTATATAACAGTGACGTGCGGTCAGGGGAGGCAGGTGAGGCAGAGCCTCACCCGTCATCATGGAAAAATAATAATATAAAAATCATCTGTATTGCTATTTTCACCCTGTGGGTTTGTACTATAAAGTATCTATTTCTTACTTAGCTTAACCAATTCTGACTAGTTTTTTTTCAAAATCGCTGGATTTTCGCATTTTCCCATTCAAATGCTCAGAAGCGAAGCTGGAGAGGCAGCAGCGAGCTCAGCCTCTCCTGCTATTACGCAATCGCTCGCTAACTGCCATTATATGACCGCATGTTCATCCTGTCTGTACACCGGCAATAAAATGGCTAAGAAACATTCAATATATGTACTGATTTTCCATCATTTCTCTTATGTATATAATATACAGTGTTTTTTGTCACTAACTGTGTGTGTGTGTGTGTGTGTGTGTGTGTGTGTGGTGTGCGTGTGTGTGTGTGTGTGTGTGTGTGTGTCATGTTTTGTGTGCGGAGGAGCGAACAGTAACGGCAGAGAACAGACACCAGGGAGGCAGGCATTTCTCTTGCCTCACCGCTGTTTTTTATAGGGGGCGCTCATGTTCCCAGATATTATGACTGCACAACTGCAGAGTAAGACACAGTGAGCTAGCCATGGAGCTAGCCACAAAGTAAATAAGTAAAGTAAATTTGTTTTCTCCTCTCTTCGGACGTCAATAATCAAAGACTACGTTTCTACACTTTAACAGTTTTCTAAAGTGTATTTTCAATTGAAGCAGGAGATGATAACTAAAGGAAGACCAACACGGAGCTGAAAGTTTTACTTGAAGACAGTTTGATGATTCTCAAACGGAGTAGAAAAACATGCTGAGGATAAAATTGGCTTTGGATGAACGGATATTTTTGTGCAGAATTAGCGGTGCATGGATTTCATTGATATGTAAAGGTAAGAAAGCAATAATATGTTTTTGTTTAGTTTAATTAAATGTGCGTTTTGTGGGCTACAATTAATGTTTAAATAATTCAGTAAAGTAGAAGCGGTAGCTAATCTACCACAGCAAGTATTTATTAATAAAACTTTAAGCCTAAAATATACTACAACAACAAAGTAAATGTTCTGCTCCGTGTGCAAAATTCTTGAATGTTTTTTGGTGTTAAATCCTAAAACATGAAGTGGCATTGTTGTCAGTTGCTATGGCAACGAGTAGCGTGGTGAATACGGATCACTTTGCTGTGGATCATAGCAAGAAATTAATACCTACATTTTTAAGTTTCACTGAGTTAACGCGGCTATGGCTGACATGTAAAAGATTAGTCATTTTGGCTCCCAGCGTTGTACGCATGCACGAAATTTCCGTAGGTCCAATATCATGGATGGTGTCTAAGTCATAAGTACAGATGACCTCACCAGCAATGAACCTCACTGCACGTCACTGTATATATACAATCCAGTCACATAATGTACCACCACTATTTCACTATCAGATTTAAATAACAATCACAGAAGCAGTGAGCACAGTCATTGAGCGTATATAAAGGTGTTGTGGGCTTCGAAAAATTCAATCGTGCTAATCAAACAAGCGATTTATCCGACGTCAAAAGGGCATGACATGCTTGGGCCAAGGTGAACATTACCGAAACGGCTGAGTTTTGTGAACTTATCGGGGCGCGGAAAAGTGTACCGTAGCATGGCAATGGGTCTGTCCAAAATCAACACGTGGCAAAGTGTGCACCACGCCATACATACAGAGCGAACACGTTTTCGAATCGTATCGGTCAGATAGACGCTACCTGAGAACTGAACCACTAAAATGAACCAAGGCTACCAAAGTGTCTCCCAAACCACATTCAGCAACATGCTGCGTCTGGCCCGAAGCGGACGCCTGGTTGCGTGCACCATGCTGACTGTTTTCATCACGACGAAGGCTAGAATTTGCACGCCATACAGCGCTGGACGTCCACTGAGTCGCGCACATTGCGTTTTCAGATGATGCGTTTAATCTCCATCGACAGATAGGACGTTGCGTTAAGGCGTGAACCTCTGAAAGAACCACCCTGCAACCATGCAGGAACGTCCAAGCTGAGCGGAGCATTATGGTCCCGGGAATGTTCCTGGCATCTCTGGTTCACTGATTATTTGAAGGCACATGAGTCATACAATACATCATCTTGCGGACCATCCACCCACATCGCATTGTTCCTCAGATATGCATCTTCCAAGGACAAGCGAGGGCCATACAGCTGCAGTGTACGTGCTTGTCTTTCGAAGAGCACCAGGATGAGTTTACCGTCTCTCCCTGGCCAGCAACTTCACCTACTTAACCCAACGACATCTTGAGGACCATCTCGATCGAGTTTTCGCGCAATTGACCTCACCGTAATCTCGCAGCTGCCACGCATTAGATCGCATGGCTACAACATCCAGAGACCTTGGGACCTAATGACCTCTTCTGCACTCTCGTACGTTCGCTCTGCAAGTGTTAATTTGGCTTTTGACAATGTCATATGTGACTGACTGTGTAATAAAATATCATATATATATAATATATATTATATATCTAATATTAATATATATATATATAAAGCGGCGCATGATTAAAATCCATATGTGCATCAATTCATGCAGTATTTAAAACAAAAGAAAAAAAAATTATATATATAACAAGAAACAAGTTTTTAAACATAATAGTCAACAAGGTTGTATACCTACAGCATGGGTGTGCTGTTGTCTGATTTAAAAGTTTTTCCCTATTCCAACACAAAACACACACCCTTCCTTTCTATGGTTCATTAATACATTAATGAACTGAACACAAGGAAACAATTCCCTGAATTTCTCTGCGAAAAAGTCAACAGCTCTGCAAGCGTACCCCACATGTGAGGGCCTCACCTCTGTTGCTAAACAGGTTGTTAGGTCTCCCCAGCTGTCGGGTCATATGTCCCGCAAATTGGTTTTCCTTTCTTCTACATCTTCAGATCAATAAACCTTTCTCCCCAGACAGCAAATCCGTCTCAGCTCATGGATATCACATTACCAGAGGAGGTATAGGTCCAGGAACCCACCCGGGATGGCTTCTCGTGTTGTTTATAGCCTGCAGCTCCTCACAACATCATGTTGGGACATACCAATGCACAAATGCACACTAAGGGTAAGGAGGCTTCCTGATTGGTCGGTTTAGTCTTTACTGGAAGCAAATTCCTCTCTTTCTAGTCTTATTGACCTACATACCACCTTTGCAGGATTAAGGTCTTTTAATTGACCTAAATCTTGCCCCACATCTTGCAAAGTACTCACCTGGACTTGTCTCCTAATAACCGGTCTTTCTGACCTTGCCTCGGTATTCCTACTCTAATTGGTTTGAATCTGTGCATGCTTCAGAAGAAAAGATCTAATATACAATTACTTTTTTCTACAGTATCTAGCATATAATTTTAGACGAGCGGCCGCATGATTAAAATTCCGTATGTGCATCAATTCATGCAGATTTTTAAATTCAGTTTTATATGACAAGACAAATAGGGAACACAGACAGGAATTAGCTGTTTCAACGAAGATGGAAAACAAGCAATGTTTGATGACAACATGAAATAAAAGACGGGCGGGAGACTCGGGGGATTGGGAATGCTGCTGCTTGTCATCCACTTTTAATGATTTGGAGTTGCTTTCAACTCTGAGAAGTACACATCTACTTTTTTCTGATGTTCTTCTAATGATCTCAACACCCAGCTGAACTTTCAGACAATCTTACGGCATGTTTATGAACTCTTGTAAATAAATTAATGTCCTTGTAGGCTTGAAGAGATCTCTAGGTCTTTAAAGGTAACGGAGAGAAGGTGACAGCAAAAGGAGACCTTACATTGTCAGCCACATTTACATTTACTGGTAAACATTAATTTATTTACCAGTGATACAAACAACGTTTCTATTGTTTGAAGAAAAATCCAATGATAGAAACTTTAACATTTCATAAGATTGGAAGAAATACAAAGAGAAATCTTTGCCCACTACTTTTTGCACAAGTTCTCTTGTTAATCCAGAGTCTTGAGTTTTTCACAATAAACCTATACCCTAAATGGGAGACACACGTTCAAGAGAGTTGGTTTAATTCTTTTATGAAGGGTAGAAACACGAGTGTATTAACGAACTGTTGTAATTGATGCCAGAAAGAATGATTTAGAAGAAAAAAGAGAAGCCAGCAACAAAAAATCGGATGCGTCCGGAACATCAGCTGATTTAATAAACAAAAATCAGCTGTTTCAAGAGACATTTCAAAAATAATCAGACACTCATGCACTCATCCGCATCAAACAAAACTGAAATATGTCACAAATATGATATTAAGTAGGAAAAAAACCAAAAAGTTTGAAATTAGTTAATTGGTTTTAAGCGGCAAAAAGTAAAACAAAAACTATACGGAAACTTCTCACCGGGTCGGCGTTCCTTGTTGGCTTCCTTCTCCAGGCCTGGAGCGGACTCTGCCAAAGTCACTGCAAGAATCAGAACCGATCCTCGGCCTGTGTAGCAATTAGTTGGGTTTATTATCGAGAAGTTTTCTTGATTTCTCCAGGGTTGGGTCCAGCCCAAAACTCCATCTATGCAAACACTCTGTGGAGCTCCACCGGTCCATACGGCTGCGTCTCTCCCCCATGATTCACCTGCCACAAGCTCTTGCTGTCAAACTCACGGGTCTTTTTATAAGTTCGGCTAAAGCTGTGACCCACATCATTTTGTCCGTGGATACTTTGGTTAAAATGCGAGAAATTATTGCATTTTAACCATTTTTTTCCCCCCAGAATAATTTTAGTGTGATGATGTCACATCATGCTCTCTTTATCTTTTCGTTTCCTTTTCTAAGTAGTTAATGTCAGCCATTGTAGCAACGTATCCAGGGAATTTGAAAGACAATAAGGCCACAGATCCTCCACTGTGCTAAGACAGCAGGAATGAGGTGTTGTTCCACGCATCCACTGATTGTTTCACCACAAACCCACCTGGAATGTGTGTTGCCAAAAAGCTTATTTTTAATTAAGCCACCAGTTTTACTTCACAATATGATATTAATTCAAACAGTTTTTGTCAGTTTGGACCACCAAAATCATTTCTACCAAGATAATGAAAGAGATAACTACCTCGACTTAATTTAAATTCAAAAGTTCACACACACTAAGATTTATTGTGCCTTTGAACTATTTGGGACGCGTTTCAGAGAATATCTGTGAATCTGCAACTGAACGTGTAGAAAATATCTTACGAAGATGTTGCTGAAGCTGGTTAAAGAAATGTATTGCCCTCCGTAAAATGACTCTTGCACTTCATGGGCTGAATTGCCGATCAGAGAGGAAGAAGCCACGACTCCAAAAGCAGCACAAGTCAGTTTATAAGTAGACTCAGGGATAAAGTCTTTATTTCTTGGATACATGACTCAGACTGATGAAATTGTATTAAGCGTAATTTGTGACCATTCCTTCTACTTGCAATCTCAAGAAAAATCAGGCTTGATAAATTAAAATAAATCACACAAGGTGGTTATATTTTCTCTAGAGTGAGAACAGCATGCACAATGTCTCTCTAAAATGCTAAAAAATCATTTGGATAAAACAAACCTTGAAAGTAGGGATGAAAGAATTGTAAATATTCGTTTGATACTGAACTGAAAAAAATAAGCTAATAAAAATGTATAATGTTGATGGCGTAGGCCATCTGTTGATAAATGTTGTTTGCAGGAAAACATTTTTCATGGCCAAGAGATTTACTGCACATATTGAAAACCCAGTGTGTATATATATATATATATTATATAATATATATATATATATATATATATATATATATATATATATATATATATATATTCTGGGTAACTGTTAGCTCTTTTATTGCCATTTTGAGTGCAACATCACTGAGACTGCTGAAACTTTGATGCATGAAGGTCTGGTGTCCATTTAAATTAAACTCGAACGATATTTATTCATTATTACGGGGCTGCTTTTTTACTCCCCCTCCTTCTTCATTCAATGTCAACAAGATTACTTCTAAGTATAATTTTTGATGAGTTATCTTACATTTGTCCTCAAACCTCTTCGTTTATAAAAGGGGTCTGAGTGACCAGTCAGACAAGAGTTTTATGAAACACAACATTCAGAGGAAACACACAGAGCTGTCCTTAAATCTCAGAGCTACTTCAGCAGCAGTCCTCGATAAATAATTGATTTCAATCCAACACGGGAAATTTCCATCTGCATTATTACCCAGTGTGTTCTCAGCTCAAACGTACGCATAAATGCACCTTCTCCAGGGGAAACGTGAAACCTGGAACCTTACTTTGCAAGATTAGTTGGTACATAATCACATCTGGGGGGGGGGGGGGATTATTCTGGATTGTCTCAAGACTAAAGTTTAAAGGTCACCGCTTTTTAAGATCTTGAACTGACTATCGGTTTCACTCGGGTGACCCACCGAGTGCTCCAGGATTAAACTCGAGGTCGTAAAGTAATGCTCAGCAGATATCGAAGGCTTCTGATTCAAAGCAAACTTTAAGAAAATATTTTTTTTACACCACAAGAAAACATGTTAAATGTTTTTTTTTTTTTAAATCAAAAAGCAAGCAAAAAAATTAAGTCAGTAAATAAAAATCACTGCCAAATAAGAACCTGAATATTTTGGTGATGATGAGGGATTTGTCACATCTAAAAGTTGTTCAGTTCTCTCTTAAATATGAGTTGTTTATTCTTATGCTCAAAGCCTAATCAATGATTTTCTGATAAAAAAAGAGCCTTTGCAGCCATGGAGTGTGCAACACTACATCATTATGTGAATGGTGACAATGTGTTCATAACAACAGAGCATTAAGTCTCAAAATGGGTTCAATGTCTAACATTGTTCTCTGTGCACACCAACGCATCAGTTTTTGATTAACATCTGAAGTCTGAACTTAAACATCTTAAAGCTTGGAAGTAGTTGCACTTGGATATTTTCACATTCATTCCCTTCAGAGTCACATGGAGTAGATCATCAAGCTCAGTTTTGATACACTTCAGCTGTACCTTAAGAGAAAGAGGGAAAAGAAAAGTATGAAACAGTCACTGCTTGACTTTTAAACACCAGTTTACCAACATGAATAATAATGAAGAAATCTGTCTCGGTGTGAAAGCTGCAGAATGTTTTCCTCTCCTCTTACTCCCTGTTCCTCTCACACACTCCCTCTCTTGGCATTCTGCCAAGGCTGTCTATCCACAGGCATCCTGTGACAGAACTGCACAACAGATATTTTTCACAGAATCCATGCACAAACTCGTCTCTCTCTCTCTCTCTCCTCTCTCTCTCTCTCTTCTCTCTCTCTCTCTCTCTCTCTCTCTCTTCTATCTATCTCTCTATCTCTCTCTCTCTCTCTCTCTAGGAGCAGAGCCAGAGTCTGTTTTCCATAATCAGGTCAGACACAAACACCCACATCACAGCGCTCCTGCCCCCAACATCCACCTCAGCATGCTTCAGGTGGAGCTCGGCATGGAGGTCTGCTCACTGAATTAACCAATGACAGACGTTAACCCAGGTCAGATGCAAACCAGTGCTGAATACAGCCTTGCTGTTTCACCTGAAAAGTAATGAATTATTTGCTACGGTACATAATGAAATACTTTTATTTTTGATTAAAAGTCAATCTGTGAACTTTCTTGTACAAACATAAAATGTATTAGAACAATAAAGTTTTTACGTTATAACATGAGGAAGCTCTTTTTTTTCCCTTCTGCCTTTGTGGCAGCTTGACGCTGACTTTTCAGAGGCGCTTACTTCACCTTTTGTGCTCGCGTTTCCGAGTTCTATTCAGAGGTTCATGAAGGTGTTGTGGCAATGGTGAAAAGCTCCAATGCAAATTCTCATCAAGGTGAACTGTATTATATCTACAATCAATGGCTATTCTGTCTAAAACAAAGTGTCTCATTCTTTTCAGCCATGTCAAGCCAGTGAAGGCCATACATTTTTCAAAATACATTGTGAAAGAAGGTCTACAAACTTTTTGTGCTCCTCTTTTCTCAAAGATGAAAATGTGAAATATTAAGTTCAACTTATTCTTACTACAACTATGCAAGGTAAGCTGGAAGCATTTTTTTTTAAATCTATATTTTACAAGACCTGATGCAGTCATAAACATTTTAAATATTGGAATTATGAAAATTTATTTGAAAGTGCTATTCAATATGCTGGTGCTTAAGTTCCCCATTGTGTATATCCTTAAGTTTCCTTATTTTATGCGAGAAATCATATTCCTTACCATGAAAAAAAAAACTACTAAAAAAAAATTACAATATGTACAATGGAGTATTAGTGCCATAGTAGATCGAAGAAGAAAAAAAGTGGCTTCAGAGGAGAAAATCTCTGCCAAAATTTCTACATCAATTACACATATCTGTACAAGAAGACACTTTGATATTATCTGCATTCTGACTTTACAAGGTCAAAGAATAAGCTCGTGTCATGGAAATTTCTCCTTTATTCAGATTTGTAACATTTGAACTTCAGAGAGTATTCAAGTTTTTTTGTTATTTGGCAAATATTTCTCCTCTGAGCATTTTCTTTTTTGGGGCAAAAATGGCATTAATAGTCCATCATACGTGTGGCACAAGTAAGCAAGAGAAGAAAACAAAGTGACAGTGTTCCATGGTTTGTAGATTTTTGCTCAGCGAATGTAAATCCAACAACAAAAACTGAATAAACTCCAATAAATAGTTTGACAAAAAATGTGTCCTTTTATTCAAAAATATGCAGAGTTGCAAATCCCAAGCAGTTTTTGCTGCAAAATATCGCCAGGAAAACAAGAACACTGCATGTTGCTAGCTTAGTAAAATTCGGCTTAAAAAGGAGAAAAACTTGGATGACGGTAAAGTTCAAGCATCGTCCAAGCAATTATGGTCAGTTCCTTTTTGAACTGAAATCAATTCAAAATGGAAAGTTGAATGGCCAGACTGGACTATGACCAGAAAGAAGATTCATCCATCCATCCATCCATCCATTTTCTTACACCCTTGTCCCTTAATGGGGTCGGGAGATACTGGTGCCTATCTCCAGCGGGCGTTCCGGGCGAGAGGCGAGGTACACCCTGGACAGGTCGCCAGTCTGTCGCAGAGAAGGAAAATTCAACCATAGAAAACCAAGACAACGCTACATTATATTAACAAAGCAAAACATAGAAATGATCCACCATCATGAAATAAAGCATTGAAATCATGTAAGAGATAAAGTAACTCATTGTTATTAAGTCTGACAACATGCTAAATAGTCTACTTTAATGAGACCAATCTGTCTGTGAAGTAAAATAGACTGAAAACCTTTAAGACAGATTCAAAAACAGGTCATGCACTGTCAAGAGAAACTGAGAAATAAAAGGAAAAGAACATCAACAAAGACAAAATAAGAAAATTCCTAGCAAAGTTAGGAAAACTTTTAGAAACAATTCATGAGGTTAAAGTAGTTACAAAAATGATTGGTTTATTTGAACTATTGATTATTGTATCTTATTAATAAATCAGTCACATTCATGTGCCTGTACATCCCGTATCAGGCAACAAGTCTCTTCAGCATTTGCAGGAAATGCATTATTAGCTGAAGTTAGCCTGGTCACTCAGCATGAAAATTAGCCCAAAGTTCCAACTTATAAGTTTGTGGAATTTGAAACGTTTCACTTTTACGGAGCCAAGTCCAAGTCTTAGGACTCTGTTTATTAATCAGGACAGGAGAGACACCTCTCAAGTCCATATGGTTAAGTCCGTCAGTTCTCTTCTAACCTGGTGAAAGACATTAAAGGTGACTTTGAGAAGACACTTCCACTCCCAGGGGATCTGCATGCCTCTCCTCCGCTGCTTGTCTGCACATGCTTCACTGCCCAATGGAAGTACAAGCTGTGTTTTGTATCCATCTTCTGTTTCTTCACCATTCCTTCCTCATGCTCTGGATCTCCTTGAGGGCAGAGCTGCTCATGCTGCACTGATTTGCATCCTTGTTTTACATCTGCTTGTCAAGCCACACAGGTTAAGAGGACCAATGGTAACTTACTTCAGCTGCCAGCCTGGTAGACATGAAGTAGTTGTAATCATTTTCCTTCAAGTTATTTCTTGTCGTAAAATCTCTGTTTTCTTGTATTATGGAAACATCTCACTTAATCTCAGGTCTTTGGTGACCTGCTGCTCTGCTCCTCCATTGGAGCAAAACGAACATCCTAAATCAACACAAAACCCTTTTCGTCTGTCAACTTCATACCACCTGAGGATAGGCAGTGAAGTTCAATATTGGAAGTTCAATATTCACATTCAGGCTCGACCAAACCCAGCAATTATCTCTCATCTATGGAAATCTCATTGAAAATAACACTTCACCCCATCATCTAGCAAGAATAAGCCTCCATCTTGAACTGTATTCATTCAGCATTCAACTATTATCAATAAAAGCATTTTTTAAATAAACTTTTGTCTGGTTCTTTCATTAGACTCCAAAGAAAAACCCATCCTTAAATTAGGTAAATTAATCTTGAAATAACACAGTTTTGATGTGTGTTAATTGAGTTGGAATTAATTCATCAATTTTTTTTTCTCTGACCAGACCTGTTTAAGAAAACTTCTTTTCTCCTAACTTTATGAATTTGTGCTCACAAACAACACTCCAAGTCACCTTGATGGACCAGCTACTGACTACTTGCTAAAGATGTCATTTGTATTTTATTGTTTTACTCAAGAACCGTTACTCAATAACAGCCATGAGTTTGCAGATGATGTAAAAATATACAGTACTCTAGCTACCTCCTCATTCATTTATGGAAGTGTATACCCAACATTCATACGAAATGATCTTTTTGTGTTATAAAATGTTTTTACGTTATCTATTGGCATAGAAATGCCCTGCGACAGACTGGCGACCTGTCCAGGGCGTACCCCGCCTCTCGCCCGGAACGCCAGCTGGAGATAGGCACCAGCACCTCCCGACCCCATTAAGGGACAAGGGTGTAGGAAAATGGATGGATGGATGGATATTGGCATAGAAACAAAACACAAAGACCGATTGTTGCCTACTGTCGTACTTCCAACTAGTTTATGTTTTCAAAATCTCTCCACCCTGAGAGAGGAAGAGTTAGCTTCCTGCCATCTCAATAAAATTAATTCCTGCTGTTATGTAATCCACATAAAGTGAACAGTTGTTTTGTGTCGGAACAGGCAATTTAAAGTTGTTTTTTTTTCCAAGCTGGCCTATTATTGGATCATGATTCTTCTGTTTTCTGTTGTCATTCAACTTAAGTCTTTAGATGGAGACTTGCCTAAAAAGTACTTATGCTAATGCTTTCCATCCATTAAAACCATCAATGATGCATGAACATATAACATTACCACAGTCGGTCCCATTAATCATCAGCAATCATTCGGTATGATGAACTCCTTGCGAGTAAATGTTGCTTTATCTTTTTCTGTTGACCTCAGGCAGCCAGTCCTGTCAGGCCTGCTGGCATATGAGCTACACACAGGGACTATGTCGTCCCTTTCCACATCCCATGAATAATCCATGACCTGAGAGGCTCCGGGAGCAGAGCTGGGTGCTTCGTGAGAGGCTTCCTCTAAAGCAAACTGTCAAGACAAAGACAACAGTGTCTGCATTTACTCGCCAGAAGGTAAGAGAAGTTGGACAACAACAACGACTGCAACTGTTTTCCTCAACACACAGCTTTTGTTTCTGCATGAGAGAGCGGATTTAGAGTCAATTGAATTGTTTCCTCTCTTTGTGTCTTAGCAAATGAGGACGTGTTTGTTGGTAAAGGAAGACTACAGGAGCAAAACCAAATACGCTTGGTTAAATTTTACAATGCACGCATCAGTTGACAATTGCAATGTACAGATTTTTGAGAGGAAACAGTTTTCTGAAATGGATGAGGAGCAGTAAACCAGGACCGAGTCTTTTTAGTTGCTGCAGAGGAAAGAATAAAACCTCCAAGTGATGCGATGTTCCAGATATAGTGTCTCTGACAGGGAGACTATAATAGCAGGAGCATCTGCCTCACCTGCCGCAGAACATTCCTCCAGTGACGACTGCCCCATCTTTTATATGTCTGCACCACAGCGGTGCAGTTCAGGGAGCACACACCGCCTCTGTGTGGCATAACTCGCAAACTTTGGGTTTGTCTTTCTGCCTCCTTCACCGACTTTCCAACACATTTACTGGTTGTTTGCAAACTGCGTCAGATCATTTAACACTGTCTGTGTTGATTTGTGAAAGGGTTGTTGAAGAGCTGCAGCTCCTTCAGGACAGCAGGACAGTCCTGTGTATGTTCAGCTCATAATGACTTTTTAAACACCCAGACACCATATAATTGATGATGGTTGGCTGCCTTATTCAGTAGACGATACATCACGTTTGCAGGACACCTTTCCAAAATTTCTAAGCAAATTCTGTATATGTAAAAAGATTTCACTGATTTTACTTAAGCAGGAGGCATTTTTACTCTTGTTAAAACAATATTGTGTTACAATAAAAACATTATCTTTAGCATTTATTTTTTTTCATTCAAGTGCATTAACTCAGCTATAGAATAAGGATCTATTAAATGCAGTAGTGGTTTTCTAGTGTTTATTTATATGCTAATGCTTTCAGCTATTTTATTGTGTAGAGCTGATATTTCAAAAATTTTAAGCAGCTAAATATGTCTCTTCCCAAGTGAAGAAAATACAATGCATTCGCTTTGATGAGCTTTAGAAACCTCTAATTTAATTTAAATTACTTCAAATCAAGGCAACGGTATTTAGAAACTGTAAATGGTTTTAATTTGCTTTCTATTTGAAGTTTGGTAACCATTTGTCTATTACTACTACATTCATTGTCAGTTTAGAAAACTGTGTAAAAAAAAAAGGATTTGCAGATACAGGTTTTCTGATTTTCCCTCTCACTTCGAATGCATTTTACACAGATGGAAAGTTGAAAATCTGATATTTATTGAAGACTCACACTGAGTTGAGTGAATCAGCGAAAGGCAAACACCGGGTGTATAAAATTCTGTCTGATCTAGAGCAGATATAAAACTGAGCTGCAGAACTAAGTGAAATAGATAAGACAAAAGGGGGGGAATCCAAAAACGTGAACAAAAATCCTATACTTAACTACATCTGCCAGCTGGTCATGGCAGACATTAGAGCTACGATTTAGCAGCAAAGACAATCAGGGACACTGAAGGGTAGAAATTTTATACATGAAGTTAAACATGAATACTCATAGTACACTGAGCAGTTTTTTACACTGATCGTTGTCAGAAACTGCTCTTTTTTTTGCTTAGCAACACTAAACCACCTTCATATTTTACAAACAACACTTGTATTATCAGTTTTGACTATACGTCGTGGTGGATTGAGAAAATAATTTCTATTTAATGTGTGATGACAAGTCTAACGGTTCTGAATTGCTGTGATCTCAACAGTCTCCATGTTACCCGACACTCAGTCTTCATTATCACTGGACGTTAAACTGAAGAGATCAATGTAACTGCAAATATTCCATGCGGACCAAGTGAGACAATTTCACGCTTGAGCCAATGATTGCTTTCAACACTAAGCGTCAACAGACAAGACAGTCCCACAGATGTAAACTTTCCAAACATTAACTTCTATCAGAATGACAGGCTGAAGCCTCAGATGCTTCTGGTCACTTCAGGGTTTGGCCTTGTTTTTACTTTAATGTAAAAGTGGAAATATACTATGTTGTGTCAATAATTGTAGCTTAAAATATCACTAACATAACTAAACCTGCTACATATATCTATATAAATGAGTTCTGGTAATGAGATTACTCTTATACTCATTGGGTTGCCTTGGGCTTTAAATCTAAACTCTAGAAATGAACAATGTCATGACTCTAAAGGTGAATAAACCAGAGAGAGAATAAAAACACTCACTATGGTTGACAGTATCCACCACCGGTTTCAGTTGTGAACTTTTAAAAAGCGGCAGTGTCCTTCAATAAGATCCAACATACTTAGTTTTATCCTCTCCCTCCACCATGACCTCTGTCTTGTTTCTCCATTTGGGGCAACTAAGTGACTTTGTCAAGAAAATGTTAATGAGAACGGCTTTTGCTGAAGTCTGGCCTCAGGTTCCCCTGAGTCTTCACGTTATTTGCCAAGGATAATATGTGGGTTTCTCAAAAGTTCTGGTTTCTGCACAATTATGGTCCCTCTGTGACAGGAGTGGAGATGCAGAAATACCTTGCAGAGTAATGAGCTGTTCAGGGACATGAAGTAATGCGGAAATGAGTAGTTCATAGTCAACTGCTTTAACCGTACAGTGACCTTCCTGCACAGAATATGACTTTTACCACAAACCCATACATCAACACACACACACTGACTTACCTTGTGTCGAATCGCTGCCTCTGTTCTCAGCCTGTTCCCGTAGCAGTGAATTTCCTCCCGCATTATTTCCCTCCAACAAGTTATTCCACTAAATGAAGCATGTACAGCTTCCTTTTAACCTCCGTCTTCCCATTTCTGACCCTGGATCTTGAATATCCTCAAGTTTGAAATAGCAGGTTACAAACCGTGTGTTAGCTGCAGTGGCCAAGTTTTGGCTACAGTCTGTTTTGTCGAGTTGATAACAGCAGGAAAAAAAAAAAAAAACTTAGCACAGGATGGTACCTGCTAATTACTGGACACAACAAAACTCAGCTGTTGTACTTCGTGATAACATTTCAAATAGAAAACAATTTAAAACCATTTACAGTTTCTAAATACCGTTGCCTTTATTTTAAGTAATTTAAATGAAATTAGAGGTTTCTAAAGCTCATCAAAGCGAATGTATTCTATTTTTTTCACTTGAGAAGAGACATTCAGCTGCTTCAAAAGCTTGTAGATGTTTTAACTTTTACGTCTTGTTCATGGTACAGCTCTTGCAGTTATGGTTAAAAACAATAGGAGCAAGCGGGACCCAGAATGGACCTTACCACAGCGGCTGCGTTCCATTCGTTAATGCCCATTTTACGGCACAGCGCAGCTATCACGTGCATTATCGTTTCACAAACTCAAGCTAATGTACATTGTGGACTAGCAGACCGACAGAAAGTTTTTGCAGGACTCGGAAAAAAATGGTTCTTCACTGTCAGTGGGGTATCTGTACAGGCGATGTCAGGTATCCTGATTGTATTTGTGGAACTAAAATTCACAGATTTCCAAAATCTGAAACGGAAAGCCCTGCTTTGATCAAAGCTTGTGCAGACCTCATTTGCAGCTCAACCGTCGTAGGGTCAATAAGAACAAAGGACTGTCTGCTGGTGTAAGTGTTATTGCTTTGCTTTCTTTGTGTTTAGTGAATGAAAAAAAGAAAGTCAATAATAAACACATCCATTTTGAAAACCTTTTAGCCAAGTACAGCATAATGGCAGTACCGATACAACTTCTACACCTTGAAGCCTGTCTGTTTCAGTCTTACGTTAGCTGAACAGATCAATATGCAATGTGTACCGTATCTGACATACATTAAAGATTTTATTTTACCTGAAAAGGCTTTTTACTAAACTATAATTGTGTTAGCCACGCTAATCGTGTTAGCCACCAAGTACCGTGTATAAGTCCGAGGCGCGGTTGAGCTGCAAATGCGGTCGTGCACAAGCTTTGATCAAAGCAAGGCATTCCGTTTTAGATTTTGGAAATCTGTGAATTTTAGTTCCACAAATAAGATCAGGATACCTGACATCGCTTGTGCAGATACCCCACTGAGGGTGGAGAACCATTCTTTCTTGAGTCCTGACGCAAAAACTTTCTGCCGGTCTGCTAGTCCACATGTGTTTACTACTGTAGCTTGTGTTTGTGAGAAGGTCACGCATGTGGTAACTGTGGAGGAGAAAAATTCTGTCTTCGAACAAGTAAACCACCTCTTGGAGGAGGAAAACAAAAACTTGGAGCATGACGTGGAACAGATGATAAAAAGGCTGAGGGAATTAAGAGAACAGCAAAACCAGCAGACATCTGAAAAGGAAACCCACAAAGACAGCCAGTCAGATTCAGACCAGCCACAGAAGAAGCTACAGCAATTCAGAAGTGTGATCAGAGGCTGCTACAATACAGTTATGAAAATTTACCAAACAGGCACTCTAAGGTATTGGGATCAATGATAGAACTTCTAAATAAAGAAGTGAACCTCCAGTGGTTCATAGCAAGTCCCGTTGGTCTCCTGTCTGACCTCTAGAGCTTCATACCGAGTCCTGTCAGTCTCCTGTCTCCTATCTGAAAGGGCTTTTTAGTGAGTCCTGTTGGTCTCCGGGCTGACTTCCAGGGCTTCGTAGCAAGTCCTATTGGTCTCCACCCTGACCTCCAGGACTTCATTGCGAGTCCAGGGCTTCCAGGGCTTTGTAGTAAGTCCTTTTGGTCTTCTGTCCTGATAACAGAAGTTAACAAACAAGTCACTGTTTTGCAAGTCCGAGTCAAGTTTCAAGTCTTTTTCCTCAAGTTCGAGTCAAGTCTCAAGTCAAGACGGTCAAGTCAAGTCTCAAGTCAAGACAGCAAATGTCGAGTCAAGTCGAGAGCTTTAATTTCAAGGCATTTCGAGTCGTTTTTTGTTAACCATGTCCCAATTATGCTAATGTAAATAATTGACCATCTGTTCTTAAAATCAAACACACTGATACACTCATTGCAAATAAAGCCCAGTTTTGAATTTGGAAAATAAATATCTGTCAGTCCAAGTGGGGTTAAATTTACAGCTAACTTCACATCTCAGTATTGGTAAAAACATGTTGCGTGAATCAAACTTACAAGCTCCGTTAGAACAGCTAAAGTGAGGAGCTAGCTGTTGCTCTGCAGTGCTAACAAAAAACTCTCCAGTAAATAAATACTCGTTTGTATTTACTTTCACTGCTCAATAGGTAGGGGCTGCACAGTGGCGCAGTTGGTAGAGCTGTTGCCTTGCAGCAAGAAGGTCCTGGGCTCAATTCCCAGCCCTGGCCTCCCTGCATGGAGCCTGCATGCTCTCCCTGTGCATGCGTGGGCCCTCTCCAGGTACCCCGGTTTCCTCCCACAGTCTAAAAACATGACTGCCAGGTTGGCCTCTCCAAATTGCCCCTAGTTGTGATGTGTGTGTGTGTGTGTGTGTGTGTGTGTGTGTGTGTGTGTGTGTGCATGGTTGTCTGTCCCATGTGTCTCTATGTTGCCTTGCAACAGACTGACAACCTGTCCAGGGTGTACCCCCGGAGCGCCAGCTGGAGATAGGCACCAGCACCCCTCCAGGCCCCACCAAGGGACAAGGGTGTAGAGAAAATGGATGGATGCTCAATAGGTAGAAATACATTGACAATAAAAATCAGACTGCAGTTCACCATTTCATTACTTTGGCTGAATTATGATAAGCTGCCACCTTAACAAAACTGCAACATTGCTTTAATAGACGTAGCTCCATTTTCTGTGAAGGTAGCCGATATTATATTTAGCTCTCCAACTCTTACTTTAATAAGTAGAGTTTGAAACGGAAGCGGTTGAGTGATAGCATCTATCAACTGGCAGTAAAAAAAAGTATGCCTTATTTCTTATCATCTTCTTATCCTCCAATAATGAGATTGGCTGTACCCCGCTTCTTGCTCGGAACTTTAGCTGGAGATAGGCACCAGCAGCCCCCCGACCCCACTAAGGGACAAGGGTGTAAGGAAAATGAATGGATGGACTAAACATAGCATACAGAGAAGCAGTATCACCAACGTAACCCGGAGTTGCTAACACTACGTTAGCTAGCCAGTTGTCTCATGGTAAAAGGAAAGTACCGCTTACCTCTTTGTGGAACTTCAAATACCAAACAGTTGGAAGTTGTATCTCTATCTGAGATCCTGGTCTTGCAGGTTTTGCATGTTTCACTCCGTTTTTAGTTGGATACTTCATGACTGATGTACCCAAAAGAAATTACTCACAGGATCATATCTGCTTTGATAGTTTTTTTGTCTTGTTTTTTCCACGTTGTTATTTTTAAATCCTGTTAATTTGATTGTCTGTGCTGCAGCTTAAGCACACATACATACTGAGAGTGGAAAAACAAGAGAGACGGCCTGCGCCAGTGAAATGAATCAGAACCAGTTAAATGAATTAATGGGGCACCTTTATAAATACTGGGTTTTAAATTTTAAGACTTTGGGTTAAATATCAAGTCTTTTCAAGTAAAAAGCTTCAAGTCAAGTCAAGTCCCAAGCCAATGGCGTGCAAGTCAAAGTCAAGTCCAAGTCTTTGACCATTTATTAAAGTCAAGTCTCAAGTCGTGATTTTAATGACTGGAGTCCCCACCTCTGCTTTTACCATGCTGCTACATGGAGTACTTGTAGTAGCAGTACTTGTTTTGTACTGTAAAAACTACCTGCTTAGAAAATTAGCTTTAAAAGAAATGATAAGAGGAGATTAGTTGAGATTAATTACTTGAATATTCCATTTGACTGCTCATTTGACATGATAACACATGATTCATTTTTTAAGAAATAATTGCCTAAATTATTTTGGGTCCATTGGATATTTGGTACAATTCACAGCACACAAACTGAGTGAGTAATTAGCAGATGAGAAAGACCAAAAAAAAAAAGATCGACTTCAGTTTTAATTATGCGCACCATACTGAATATCTGTGGGCTTATTAGTGCTCTAGGATACCAGGACGGCCTCCACTCAAAGTTTTAATCTTTATGGTTACAAGCTGGAGACAAAAATCTGTGCCTGTAAGAGAGACAACAAAAGTAGAAAACCTTTTTTAAAAATAATTTCACTACAAGTTTCAGGGGTTTACCTTGTTTCCTCTGTATTCAAAGTGAAGGTTTACCCAAATAGTCTCTCTGGTACAAATTTCAGCTCTATATGCTTAATCCAGCAGCTACACCAGGAAGTCTGCATCTCTACCCCCAACTCGCCTGACTAGAGTCTGGAATATTATATTACATCTGCCAGGGTAAACAGCAGAAAAATCCAACCCATAATTTAAAAAAAAACTCAAGAAGTGGGATATGATTAAAAATGCATGTAGTTAATTAGAAGGATTTACATTTATTAATTAAGTTTTATCTCATAGCAGTAATAGACAAAGTAGCAATATATATTCTACATCAAATTAACATTGACCCTGAATCTGTTCCATGACTTTTGTCCATTATGTCAACTAAAAGAATAACCATAGGCTTAAAGTACTGCATGCTCTTGATTTTGAATTAATTAATAGAAATTGCAGTATTAAATTAGAGAATACATGTTGTCATTTTTTTTAGTCTTTTCTCTGTGTAAGATGACAGCATCACAGAATTAATAGAAAACTTTGAATGAAAAAAAAAACTTTAACAACTTCTGGATTGTATATATAACATAAAAGGAAGAATCATAAGAATAAGTATAAATTAAGCAGTCTCTAAATTCAGCAATTTTCAAGTCAACATGCTTACTGCATGGAATATCAACTCACTCTTGATGTGGTATGACATCACATGTTAGCAGTTTTTTAAGCTGTTTAAACCTTGATGTACCTTCAGACCAGTACAGGTGATACATCCTTTAATCTTACAAGATAAAAAAAGCAATATCAATTAAGAGCTATTTTTATTGCACATGAATATGTAAACTCAACTGTAGCACATAAAAGATCTCACTTTGACTCATTCAAACATATGACAGTGCTACTGTGCCTTGCTGACATGAATGTTGGGAAATTGCATTACTTGACATAAATGCCCTGGAGGAAATTAAATGCAGAGCAATAAAGCTCAGCTTGGAGCCTGTGCATCGGTGATCTTAAAATAATGAAATAAAAATAATGATGGAGTGGCTGATGTGTTTGTTTGGGAGCCCTGGGGAAATCAGGTGTTAAAAATATCGAGTACTGTTATTTGAGGTTTGAATATAACCAGACAAACCTCTAAATATCACACTGGGAGAATCAAGAGTCTGAGGGACAAACATGTCCGATAAACAGACTTGATCTTATGTGATCTTTCCTTTATGGATAATGCACTATCAAATAACACGTGTGCCAAATTGAGGAGTGGTGGCTTTCTGTAATCCCATGAGATTGGCTTTAACCACAGGTCAATCTGGAGGGACATAATATCTAATCCAAGGTCACTTTTTTCCACACGTGTCTGTTGAAACTTATCATGTTATGTAATGTTCCCATTTTAGAAATCACTAGAATGTCATAAGTTAAATTGGAGCTTGACAAAGGTACATACAAAGCCATGAGTAAAGTACTTCCTCCCATAAAGAACCACACTAACCTGTCCATGTATGGAAATGCCATTTTTCTCCTACACTTAAAAATTGGCTGTCACCTTTGGTGACAATGACTGCAGCTATTTGTGATGAGTGGCAATGAGTGGATGTGTCACAGCTGCGGCTGAGCTGTGACCACTCACACCTGAACAGCATCACCCTGATCTCCAGCCGCTGCCATATAAGGACGGATCTTCCCCCTGCACGGCGTCAGATTGTTGTTTAACCCTCAGCGGTAACACGTTCAGGCCTGCTGCTAGATTTGAGCTACTGCCCAGTACTAACCTGTCTGTCTCTTCCTTCTCCCCAGTTGCTTCTCCTGTCCCTGATCCTGACCCTCTCCACTGGATTTGGACCTCCTGGCTTTGACCCCCCCGTCTGTCTGACCCTGAGATCTGGAACTCGTTTTTACCTGGATTTGGACCCACTGGCTCTGACCCCCGTCTGTCTGACCCCGAGATCTGAAACCGCCTGACCCCGACTTGGATTCCCTGGTTCTGACCCTGGCCTGTCTGACTAAGATTGTGTGTTTCCCAATAAACACCTATTTTTATATCTCCTGTTCAGTCCCTGTGTCCATCAGCTCCTGGACGTGTCAGAACAATCTGACCAAACAACATGGACCCGACTGAACAGGAACCCGCTACAGCCCTGAGGGACGTCATAAACCGACAAGGAGTTGCGCTTGGACAAACCGTTCATCGACTCACCGGACTTGAGGCGGCCAGCCAGACTCTCCATCAGGAAATCGCCCAGTTGTCCGCACAGGTAGACAAGCTAACCTCCATGCTCTCCCAGAGTCCAGGACCGTCAGACGCTTCGGCGGCTGCGGCTCCTCCGCTCGTCTCCTCACCGGCGGAACCTCCTGCTCTCCCCGCTCCGGTAAATTCCCGAGGCCCGTATGTTCCTGATCCTCCTCCATTCTCAGGTGAACTGTCTAAATGTCGGGGCTTCCTGTTACAATGTCGGATGGTATTTAATCAGCAACCCATGGCTTTTGCCTCCGATTTATCCAAAATTTACTATGTAATGGGACTGCTGAGGGACCAGGCTTTAGACTGGGCGCTGGCGTTTGATTCAACTACACCGTTAACCTCCCTCACGTTTAAGCAGTTCTCAGAGGAATTAAGCTCGGTGTTTGACCACCCAGACCATGTTGGCGATGCCTCCAAACGCCTGCTGAAACTGCGCCAAGGCTCCCGTAGTGCAGCCGAGTTCTCCGTGGAGTTTCGCACACTGGCGGCTGACACTAAATGGAACGACGAGGCGCTCAAGGGAGTGTATTATCAAGCCTTAAACGAGGCCTTAAAGGACGGCCTCGCCGTCAGTGATGATGCCAAGGACCTGAACTCACTAATCACAATGTCTATCCGTCTTGACAACAGGCTTCGTGAGCGCCGCCGGGAGCGGCCTGGCCAATCAGCCTCAGCGCTTCCTCGGCTGTTTCCACGTGCTGTGGAGCGCAGCAGCGCCGGCCCAGTCACAGGCTCCAGCGCCCCCTGACGACGAGCCCATGCAAATAGGTAGAACACACCTGACTGCCACAGAAAGACAGAGGCGTCTTCAAACTGGTGACTGCCTCTATTGTGGGAAACCTGGGCACAGACTCTCCAGCTGCCCGGTACGGCCCAAAAGACAAGACTCATTAGAGGTGGGGACTCTAGTGAGCAGCACAGGTAATCCCCAGCTCTCTACCAACCGCCTGCTAATTGATGTTAAGCTCTGCCACCAGTCAACCTCCCACATGTTAACTGCCTTAATTGACTCTGGAGCTGAAGATAACTTTATTGATGAAGACTTGATTAAGAAACTTAACATTCCCACTGAACCCCTCAGCTCACCATTGTCTGCTAATGGCCTTAATGGTGCTCTCTTGTTTTCTGTCACTTGTCAGACAAGTCCCCTGTGGATAACATCAGGGAACCACCGGGAGGTTCTCCGATTTAAAGTAATTCCTTCCTCCAGTTTTCCCTTGGTGTTTGGTCACCCATGGTTGAGACTTCATAATCCTCATATTGATTGGGACACAGGAAGGATAGTAAGCTGGAGTCTGTCCTGTTCTAATAACTGTCTCCGTGCTGCCCAGCCTAATTGTGGGAGTTTTTCTGACAATCCAGACCCTCCTGACCTCCAGAGTACCACAACCTCGCTGCCGTCTTCAGTAAGTCCCAAGCTCTCTCGCTTCCCCCTCACCGACCGTACGACTGTGCAATAGAGCTCCTGCCAGATGCTTCGCTTCCCAACAGTCGCTTGTTCAGCCTGTCCAAGCAGGAACATGAAGCCATGGAGACCTACATCAATGACTCTGTGGCAGCTGGTGTCATCCGCCGCTCGTCATCTCCTCTGAGTGCCAGTTTCTTTTTTGTAGGTAAGAAAGATGGTACATTACGCCCATGCATTGACTATCGGGGGTTAAATAAAATCACCATCAGGAATAAATACCCATTACCTCTGATGTCCACGGATTTTGAACTGCTGCAGGGGGCAACCATCTTCTCCAAATTGGATTTACGAAATGCCTATCATCTAGTCAGGATACGGGAGGGAGATGAATGGAAGACGGCTTTCAAGACATCTATAGGCCATTTTGAATACTTGGTGATGCCTTTTGGCCTAACTAATGCCCCTGCTGTCTTCCAGGCCTTCGTTAATGATGTTCTGAGGGATTTCTTAAATCACTTTGTGTTCGTTTATTTGGATGACATTCTTATCTTCTCACAGACCAAGGAGGAGCATGTTGGTCATGTTCGTCAGGTTCTCCAGAGGCTGCTGGAGAACAAACTGTTTGTTAAAGCTGAAAAATGCAGTTTTCATCTTTCCACAGTTAATTTCCTGGGGTTTGTCATTGAAGCTGGACAGATCAGAGCCGATCCTGCCAAGACCAAAGCTGTGGTGGAGTGGCCAGAACCCAGTACACGTAAGCAGCTCCAGCGTTTCCTGGGTTTTGCGAACTTCTATCGCAAGTTCATAAAGAACTACAGCGTAGTTGCCCAGCCACTAACTCGCCTCACTTCTATTAAGCAGCCCTTCTCTTGGCCACCGGAAGCAGCTGTGGCCTTTAAGGAACTTAAACGACTGTTTTCCTCCCCACCAGTCCTCATTCACCCGGATCCTGAGAAACAGTTTGTTGTGGAAGTGGATGCATCGGCCACTGGAGTAGGAGCGGTTCTGTCCCAGCATTCAGGTTCTGCACACAAGCTACTGCCTTGTGCCTTCTTTTCTAGGAGGCTCAGCCCACCTGAACTCAACTACAGTGTGGGGGACCGAGAACTTCTTGCAGTGAAGCTAGCTCTGGAGGAGTGGCGTCACTGGCTGGAGGGGTCAACGCAACCATTTGTAGTCTGGACTGATCATAAAAACCTATCTTGCATTCAGTCTGCAAGAAGGTTAACTCCACGCCATGCCAGATGGTCTTTATTTTTCTCAAGATTCAACTTTGTCTTAACCTACAGACCTGGCTCCAAGAACTGCAAACCGGACGCGCTTTCTCGTCAGTTTGAACCTGAGGCTGTGGAAAAGGAACCAGAGAGCATCTTACCAGCTTCATGTGTGGTGGCAACGCTCTCCTGGGAGATTGAACAGTTGGTGAAGCAAGCTCAACACGAACAACCCACCCCTGTGGACTGTCCATCCGACCGTTTGTTCGTCCAGAAAGTGTTCGTTCTAAGGTTCTTCAGTGGATCCATGCTTCGAAGTTCGCCTGCCATCCTGGGGTCCATCGAACACTCACCTTATTGCAGAGCCATTTCTGGTGGTCATCAATGGCTCAAGACACCCGTCGGTATGTTTCCTCCTGCACCATCTGTAATCGGGGCAAGTCCAGCAATAAACAACCCGCTGGCTACTTGTGCCCTCTGCCTGTCCCAGGATGACCCTGGTCGCACATTTCTATGGATTTTGTTACAGGGCTTCCCCCATCTGAAGGGAACTCTGTTATTTTAACCATTGTTGACCGGTTCTCCAAGTCTGCTCATTTCGTAGCATTACCCAAGTTACCCACTGCCATGGAAACGGCCAACATCCTGGTGCACCATGTGGTTCGCCTACATGGAATCCCCTTGGACATTGTTTCAGACCGGGGGCCCCAGTTCACATCCAGGGTCTGGCGTGCATTCTGTAAGGCTTTAGGTGCCACTGTGAGCCTTTCATCAGGTTTCCACCCACAAACTAACGGCCAGACTGAGAGGGTCAACCAAGAGTTGGAGGCAGCCCTGCGCTGTATAGTCATTAACAATCCTGCCTCTTGGTCTCAGTTTCTACCTTGGGTAGAATACGCTCACAACTCCCTGACCAGTACTGCCACAGGCATGTCCCCATTTGAGGTGTCTTTGGGCTATCGGCCGCCTTTGTTTCCCTCTCAGGAAAAGGAACTCTCAGTACCATCTGTGCAGCATCACCTTCGCCGGTGTTATCGTCTGTGGCGACGGACCCGTGCAGCCCTCTCTCGGACGGCCGAACGCAATCGCCTGCTGGCCGATCGTCACAGGACCCCGGCTCCCAATTACCAACCTGGTCAAGAAGTTTGGTTGTCTACAAGGAACATTCCTCTAAAAACTGACAGTAGGAAACTCTCACCTCGTTTTATTGGCCCGTTCACCATCTCCAAGATTATCAATCCAGTGACTGTTCGCCTTGACCTTCCTCGAACTATGAAGATCCACCCCTCGTTCCACGTGTCCCAGATTAAACCTGTTGTCTCTAGTCACCTTTGTTCCCCTGACCCCCCACCCCCTCCCCCTCGGATTGTTGATGGTGGCCCTGTTTACACTGTTCGCCGTCTCCTGGACGTGCGCCGTCGGGGGCGTAGCCTGCAGTACCTGGTGGACTGGGAAGGGTATGGTCCCGAAGAGCAGAGCTGGGAGGCACGTTCTGCTATCCTGGACCCTCAACTCATCCGTGACTTCCACAGTCGTCGAGGAGACGGACGGCGGTCCTGAGGGGCGCCTTGAGGGGGGGGACCTGTCACAGCTGCGGCTGAGCTGTGACCACTCACAC
The DNA here is from genome assembly GCA_033032245.1 of Poecilia picta. Taxonomy (NCBI): domain Eukaryota; kingdom Metazoa; phylum Chordata; class Actinopteri; order Cyprinodontiformes; family Poeciliidae; genus Poecilia; species Poecilia picta. Next base: position 17,654,162 of record CM065360.1, read on the forward strand.
CTGAACAGCATCACCCTGATCTCCAGCCGCTGCCATATAAGGACGGATCTTCCCCCTCCACGGCGTCAGATTGTTGTTTAACCCTCAGCGGTAACGCGTTCAGGCCTGCTGCTAGATTTGAGCTACTGCCCAGTACTAACCTGTCTGTCTCTTCCTTCTCCCCAGTTGCTTCTCCTGTCCCTGATCCTGACCCTCTCCACTGGATTTGGACCTTCTGGCTTTGACCCCCCGTCTGTCTGACCCTGAGATCTGGAACTCGTTTTTACCTGGATTTGGACCCACTGGCTCTGACCCCCGTCTGTCTGACCCCGAGATCTGAAACCGCCTGACCCCGACTTGGATTCCCTGGTTCTGACCCTGGCCTGTCTGACTAAGATTGTGTGTTTCCCAATAAACACCTATTTTTATATCTCCTGTTCAGTCCCTGTGTCCATCAGCTCCTGGACGTGTCAGGATGTTTGTCTTGCTGTTTTACTTAAGCCACATTAAAGGGTTTTCAAACATTATTAGCTTGTCTAGGACCAAGACATCTCAATTATGTTTAAGTTGAGACTTAAACTTAAACATAATGCTATGCTACTTCAGTACCAGCATTTTTACTGGGAGTTGTATTTGTTGGCATGATGTGGATTATTGTCCTCCTCCCTGACTCAAGTGTATTTCAGCTGATGGCTAGACTCTATCTTTGAGGATTTTCAACCCTGGTGCAAACCTTGGCAAATGCCAAGGTTTGCCAGTGCTCCATGTTTTCTCTGTTTTTAGGTAATGGTTTTTACTGTGGTGTGCTGAAGTCCCAATGTCATATCCACTGAGCTGAGGGCGGTGAGTGTGTGTGTCTCCTACCTTCTCTCCTGCAGGGTGTGTCAGACAGGCGTAGCCAGCTGCAGCTCATCACCATATCAGGAGGAGCAGTTAAATAGGAGCTGGATTCTGGTGGCAGATGGTTCTACGTATCCAGTGTGAGTTCCTGTTCCTGGCCCGAGTCGACCCTCTGCTGGTTCCGTTTTCCTCCTGGTTCCCATCTGCCTACCTCCGCTGCTGGATCGCTCCTTGCTCATCCGCACGCCTGCCTGTCCACCCTCCAACGGTTTCTCGCCTCCTCCCCTACGCTTGGAGACAGCATCTGGAGAACCACGCCTAAGCCTCAGTGGATATTCCTCTTCCTCCCCCAGGATCACCTCCTCTCCACCTGAAGTAAGATCAGCCTCTCCTCCTTTGCACATTGATTCTCCATTCAGACGACGTATCAGTAACTCACCTTTTTCCACCAGAGCGAATCCCCCACTGGTCCCACCTCCTGCCCGTTGCCGTCCACTCATCTGTCTGTTCCAGCCGCTGCCAGAAAATAAACTTCACTTTCCTTTTATTGTGTTGTTTGTAATTGCTCTGCACCAGAGTCTGGTAACCAAAACATGTCACCCAAAGCCTAAGACTTTACTTTCTACCCATTTCTAGACAGATTCTGTTTAAGTGGTTTCACTAAGTTTAGTTCTCAGCTTTCCAAATAAACAAGTGAAAATTTAATGCGCTGAAACATTTCACTGTAGAAAAAAAAAATTTAAATTGGAAGAAATCAGTCATTCCTGCCTGGAGAACTTTCCTTCTGTCACAACCCACTTTCCTGTCCACTCACGGCCAAATAAAGGCCCGCAGAGCTAAGAAACAAAGGTCAAAGTGGATGACATATTAATGCCAAGAATGTGATTGTTTCCTCATCCATAAACTGCAGCTTCAGAATATCCTGTCCATAGGGAAATACAACCTTCAGACTGAATTAATTCCCAAGAGTGTGTTCAATAAAATCAGACCTTAAGGACGTGTGACATGCAAACCTTCCCTTGTTCTAATATCTTTTTTTTTAAAACAGAACCATTTTAACCATAAACTTACTCCTAACAGGAACATGCTTTTGCTGAAGGATCTGTATAATAAAAATGCTAATAGGAATCTATTACATTAACCTTTGCTTTCTCTTAGCTTGCTCTTTACTTAAATGCTTTATGACTATTTTTCAGTCTTCAAGCTGTGATGCTATATATATATATATATATATTGCCCACAAAATTAAAGGGAACACTAAAATAATACTGTTGAAATGTATTCACCATTTTTATCTGTTTATTTTATGTAAATTCCAGGTGGAAAGGGCTTCATGTTTATCATGACCATCAATGACATGGTAAACATGAAGCCCTTTCCACCTGGAATTTACATAAAATAAACAGATAAAAATGGTGAATAAATTTCAACAGTATTATGTTAGTGTTCCCTTTAATTTTGTGAGCAGCATATATACTATATGTATAAGTATACTTATGTATATAAGTACATAAGTATACTTATATACTTATGTATAAGTATATACTTATTTTATACATATATATATATATATATATATATATATATATATCTTACTGTAATGATTTGAGATGTTGTATAAAGTCCCACCTTTATTAGAAAGGTGCATAAAAAGATTGTGCCAGTGGAAATAATGGCATTTCTGATACAAAATGATATCTTGTAAGTAATTTCAGTCAGGCTTTAGATCCAGCTGCAGCACTGGAGCTGCTCCCTCCAAAGTAATTAGCGACCTCAGCCAAAATGTTGCACAAAATTAAATTATTGTTTTTATCCTTTTAAAATGAAGTGCTATATTTGATACACTAGACTAGACTATAATATTTTGATTGATTGTCTTCTTATAAACATATATTAACCTTTTAACTGTCATGGACCCATTGACTTACACATAAGTGTTTTGAGGTGACAGTTAAGGGAAGACAGATTTATTTCATCTTCTGAGGACTATGATCTGTCAGCAGCTCTGGTCCATTACAATTCTTACTATACTGCAAGTCATAAACAAACACAATGTGGTTCATAAAATGATTTAGCAAAAAAAGGAGTAAAGTCCAAAGCTGGGCGATGTTACAAACATTTAAATAAAAATGGGGACTATCTGTTGTGCTTTACAAATCAGTCCACAGTTTTGTCAGCAGCGATTGATTGAGCTGAAAGAAATCCAGGAAGAAAAACTTTTGAGCTTCTCCCAAAGACTTGAGTGGAACACAGGTTCACCTTCTCGACCTTCTCGCACTCACAATAAATTGGTTTAGCTCAAAGCACATTGATGTTATGGAACAGCCCAGTTACAGTTCAAACCTAAATCTAGATCAGAAACTGTGACAGTGCTTCCTGTTTCTTGCCCACACACACACTCCATCAAATCTGACTGAGATTTAGCAAAGGAGAATGGGAAAAATATCAGAGCGCATTTTGAAAGCTGGTCGAAACGCCTCGACACACTTGCAGCTGTAACCGATGCCAACAGTGGTACTACATCGGCTTTGCAAAGCACACTGCAGATTTTTTTTTTATCAGGAAAGATTGAAATCCATGAATAATTTTCTCACTTTCAATCAAAACATATATTTCTGATGATGCTTTGCGCAACTCCAGATAAAATTACTTCTATGTAAACAAACAAGGCAGCTTCAATGGTCAGAGCTGACTATATATTTTTTCTCTCTGCGGCTCCTTCAATACTTCTGCAGGCGGATAACAAATCAAACAGCCATACCTTCAAAAATGGGGACTCTGAATCCATAACTCTAAATGATATGGACAGCTTGCACAACTCGGAGTGCACATCTCCAAAAACACTCAGCAATAATACAAACAGTAACTGTACTGTGTGCCTCTCGCTCTCAGCACAGAAGAGGGTCCAGCACCTCGCGCTCAGACAAACAGAGACAACCAGCTGATGAAACAGCCGTGTTCATAAACACTTCATTGGGCTCTCCATCATTTTCCGCCATTTATTGCTGTCTTGGTTTAATTTATATGCGCTCTCGTTTAATAAATGGGCACTGAACTTTCACAAATTAATCTACTTGGCAGATAAAAGGGAGTCGCGGCATAACAAATCACAATGCCACCCACAAAGCAGAGATGCACACATATGGGGAAAATAGCCTGAACATTTTTAGAATGAGACAGAGATGCGCTGCTGAAAAGAGCAACAGAGCATCCCTAGAGAGAGAGGCAACATGGCTGCTGTGGCTCTAATTCAATAGATGACTCAGTTCCTGTGAAAACATGAGCTTTTTGTTGGCCAACAATGGTAATGATGGCTCTACTCTACTCGTGTGAATAGTGCGGTTCTTCTATTGTTGTGCAAGTGCCTTGGGTAGAGCGATTTGTGGAGCACTGGGAGTGTAGTCTAATCTGGGCGCTGTTGAATATGCAGATGAATGAAGATGTTTTTTGATGAAGTCTATATTCCAGTACGGCTCTTGTTAAAAACCGAAACCAATAACTGGCTTTTCCAGACCTGACTTTGTAGAGTGGACTCTTAAAATTTAAACTATCAATGCTTACTATCAATTTATGGCAGATACTGCGGGCTGGCGAGTAGTGGAAATATCTGAAAACAAAAAAACAGGAGCAGGACAGGAAGGAAGACAGGAAACATAAATTGAAAGACTGAAGGAATGAAGAAAGAAATGACACAGGGAAGGAAAGGTAGAGGGACTGTGCGTAAGGAAGGAAGCAGCGGCTCTTGATTTATTGATGAGCAGAAAGTGTGACCACGTCGGCAGCATTTTTGCCAGTCTAAGTTATGTTGATTTAGTAATACACAGGAACTCTTAGTTTGTCCGTCAAAGTTCGCACCTCGACCTGACAGAAATGCTTTGGTGGGACTTTACCTAGCAGAGAAGCTGATATCTGCAGACTTAACTGAGCTGAGGCAACTTTGAAAAGAAAAGTGAAACAAAGTCTCTTCCCAAAACTGAAAGTCATTGATATCTTTGTGTAAAAACCAATTATAAAATTGAGTGGCGAATGAAACTGAGCTCTTCTTTCCTTTTGTGTTTGAGCACATGCCGTTAGCTTCTGTCGCTAACAGACTTGTGATTAACGCAACTATTAGTAAATAAATACCCTTAGGTTTTTTTACAGGCAGCAAATTTTTTTAAACTTTAATGAACAGATCTGAATCTCCAACATTAAGAATAATAATTGTTAGAAATTGTGAATATACGTGGTGTGCATATTTTCTGTGAATTACCGCATTTTTCTGCATGTACCTGAGGAGGCTTATGGGTTATTAAATAAGCCTAAAAATGGTGTGAATATGGGTCTTAGCAACATCAACATGATAAATACGTAGATATTTAAGTAGTCTGTACTGTTGAGAAAATATAATCATTGTTTAGTGTTTTGTTGAACTCAATTATAGAACCATTTCTAGTGCTTTAGTTTAGTGAATCTTTTACTAATATAATCATTTTTTAGTGTTTGAGTTAGCTCTATCATTTACTTAAAGTCAGGAGTTTTTGTGTCACTGAGGTCGTAAAACCACAGGAGGCAAGCAATCTTATCTGTGTAAAACCAGGGACACATTCCTGTCTTAGGAAGTGGGGGTCCACAGCCAACATTTGGCACGGCGTCGAGTGACCTGTGGACTTCTGAACCCTGAAACTGTGAACTTTTGAACTTTCAGACTGATATCATATAGAATACTTTAATAGTGCATGCTTTAACTGAATATTTTATTTTAATTAGAACTAAAACTAGTCAATGATAAAGGTAAATTGAAAATGTTTTGTTTTGTATTAAAAATATAGGATTTAAGGTAGAAAACTCAGGATTTCACAGAGACTTGTGAAATCTTGGGATGTCTGTGTCTAAGGAAGCCGACAGGAGATCTCCTGACTCTGCCTGAGTCAGGAGATTGCATAATTGGTGAAATAAAACCTGAATTTATGGTCGACTTTGAAGTATTGACCTGCAGTTCACCCGAAGACAATTGGTCTAAAACAATACATGCGGTTTGTTATTTATCTGTTTGGATAGAGCCAAGTCTCCGGAGACATTTGCGAAGTTGTAAAAGTCAGCAGGATTTTTAGAGTTCTGGTTAACTTCAAATAACATCAAGGAAGTAAAATTCTCTTTGATGGCTCACCAGATTGTAGGGAGGTGCCGTTTTCAGGGGTGCTCGGAGGCGGCTTCTAATTGGTCGAGAGGTGTTGCCCCCTATTTGAATAGAACACACCTACTAGTATAAAACCTCTTGCACAAAGAAAATGAGGCAGAAATGGCCAATTTTAGCACCATGGGCTGACTATTTCTCCGAAGACGTCTTTGACGTCTTCGTATTTTCCTCTATCTGTTTCATTTTGTCAGGTGACTAATGTGTGACTGTGTTCCTTTAATTTCTCTGTCTTGTGTTATACTTTCTTCTGATTGGATTAAATTCTGAGCTTCTGTGACGCCAACACGCTGCTTACGTCTCTTCTGTGTTCTCGCGAGGGCTCTCAGACCGCGGCCAAGGATTCCGGGACAAGAAGAAAGGAAAAAACCGAAATTGCATAGTTTAAAAGTTTTACAATAAGAATTCCTTTTTCAACAGTACCTTTCCCAAAGCAATAAAGAGGACAGAACAGGTTTAAAACAATCTATCCATACATGGCAGTTATGTATTTAAATGTGAATATGCACATTATAGTTCACATTTGAGAAACTGTAACACATTTTCTAAAAAAAACACCACAGATATTAAATATGGTGGAAATATCACAGGAATTTTTTTTTTATTAAAAAAACATTATTATTAAAAAAACATTATTTCACATTATTGCTTCAGTAGGACTGTAGTGGCCTCCTGTCTGTTGAAGCTGTCATCTCGTACCAAGTTAAAGGAGACCTGCAACGACTGTTCTTTTTTCACAAAAGACTCTGATGCAACGTTCCTCTTAAACATCCCTGGAAGACAAGATTACACCTGGTTTTCATCTGTAGGTCTCTTAGAAGCTCAGCTGGAAATATGACAGGATGTTTCACTTTTTAGTTCTTTCTATAGAAGAACTAAAACGCACGAGTGCCTCGCTGGGTTACAGTGGGATGCATCTCATATGAGCTGGAGAAAAATGACAGTAGATTACTGGGAACACGTCTTGCTAATGCTACAAATGAACAGAAAAACCCACAAGCACAAAGAAGATATGCAGAAGCACAAACATGTGCTAATGAAAGTCCCATAGATGATATTTGAGGCATGCTAACAGATTTAATAAGCATTAAGAAACATTTATGAAAAGTACTAAGACTGCCCATGAAATTAGAGTCTAAACATAGCATGCAATTTAATCATGAGCAAAAATGTATTGTATTATGTTAACAGCCACAATAAAAAGCATCACTTCGTCTGTTAAACCCAAAAGTCTGAGCTTTACTGTTGTGCGGCATTTTGTCTGTGATTTAATATGTCACCACAGTAGCAACCCGCAGCACAGTAAGTGAATAAATTATTCACCTTGCTTTGTAGAAGACACAGTTCACAGCTTGGAGGAAATAGAAAAGCACATTAAGCTTTTGTCAGCGTGAGGTTTTGGGTTTTTTTCACTCTGACGGACAACTGACATTTTACATATTGAAATTTATCTCCTACGAAACATGTAGATGTAGATGTATGTACCAGTCCATCTACATTCCTGTCTTCAAATGAACACGATCCAAGAGACAAGTGACTGAAGATGGCTTCCTCTGGGACTGAGCCCTTAAAAAGGTTGAGAGCGCTGTTATCTGGTGAGAGGGTGAACTAGAGTCACTGCTTATCCTTGCTGAATTGAGTGATTTCTACTAATGATGCCGAGATGAAACGCTGTGAAGAACCGACGTTGTCCATGTTGCTGATCCATTCATGAGCCAAAACCTTTATGATGCTTTACATTAATTGCAAAACAGGCAGAGTGATTACAATTTAAAGAGTCACACTTTAGGTGTGCGACTCTTTAAACTGAGCAAATAAATGAATGATGTCTCTGATGCTAATATATAAACTCTTGACTGTGATCTCATTTCTGTCCCCATTTTCCAGTGACTGGATCAAAGGGAAACATGAAAACATTCAGGATGGAGAAAGCTGTGGTGTGAATGTGCATGTCTTACTTTGTAACCATGCCAGTAGAGAGAACATTGTATTTATTTTTACTTAAAATTATAGACTTTTCTACTGACCTGAGGCCTCAGGCATTTTCTCTGTTTTGAGATGTTTTAGAAAACACCCTTTCACAGATGTAGCCATGAAAAGCTACAGCAAGTTTATACAAGTCGGGATAAACATGTTTTCCTTTCCAATACTCTTGCCTAGGAAATTCTCCACTCTTCCGATGTCACCAAATGTTTGTATGATGCTTCCTCATCGTTAAAGCGTAAAATGACTTAGCTGAGCTTGTGAGCTCGTTTTCATGCAGATCTCTATAATGTCTCAGCAAAGATTAGGTTTTATTGTCGCATTCAAGTTCTTTTGAACATACACACACTTCAGCTTTTAAAACATCAGGTACAAGAAGGGAGACATCCGAACCCAGGATATGCTATGGTGTTTTTTTTAACTGAAGTTGTTACTGGTGATGATTTATTACTATGTGCAAACTTTATTAGGAGAAATGAGGTCAAAATGGTGCCAGATTGCAAAAAACCTCATTTTTCTTCCTGGGTCCATCACAAATACAGGATCTCAAATAAGATCCAAACACATGCAAAGCAAACCCCAAGACAACAACATGTGTAGGGGAAACGAGCAGCGTTCATATTTTGATTTAAAGGCAAACTGGTGACCCAGTTCCTGACACCTTGTAAGGCGTCGAACATCATCACACTCATCAACACGAGTATTATTGGCCCCACGTTTCGAAGACACATCAATAGTTTCTATATCTAATGATGTTTCCACCAGGGAAACTTAAGTTGTTGTTTTTTTCTTTGCTCACATCCTACTGCAACAGATAGCTGCAAACTGAACTCTAGTCTAAACTCCAGCACCTTTCTGAGGCCCCACAGCAAATGCCCCTTTCAGTTCATGCCTGATGTTTCGTTCTACTGAATTGTGTACAAAGCAAAATGTGTCCAAAGTCTCTCCCAGTTCACAACTGGGCACAGATAATAAATACAGGTTTAACAGTTTACCACTGTAGATTTTTTTTTAACAGGTACAATCAGGAGAATATGCCAAGTTTGAATTTTTTGAAAGCTTTGAGGTTTCAGTGAGGACGATTTTGCTACAAATTTTGCCTGTAGCTGGATTCTTCTTTTCCAGTACTAGGAAAACCCAGAGCTGGATGGACTCTACATACACTTTGCCTGTACAACGTCTAGAGATCAACCAGAATAAACTGGAGGATGCTACTAGAGAAAGAGGATGTCTAGTTGTTTTCCCCAATAACTTGAAGACAACAACGGAACACTGAAGTTTTCTGGTTAAACATGTTAAAACTCTTAGATTAGTTTTCACACACATTTTTCATATCACCTCCGACAACAACATTTCTAACTCATCAAATGACTGAGATGCTGCAAGAAATCAGGATTAGGTTCTCCAAGAACTCGTCTTTGTCTGTTGCATACCTGGACCTCAGTTTCTTTTAATAACCATCCTATTTTTTTCTCTCCTATTTCTTTCAGCTGCCTCCAAGCAGCAAACAAGACTCGCCTCTAATGATACCAGCAATGTAAAAAGAAAAAATGAACAAGTGTACTGAATGTGGACCAATTACTTGAGGTGGTAGGCAGACAAGAATGGGTTCATGTTTTAGGAAGGTGGCTAGAGTTGCTTTCTTTGTTTCCTTAGGAAATATTGATTAATAGAGAAGAAGAGTAGCAGGAAGGTACAGTAGAAAAAAATGAGAGGGTTGACCTGTCTTTAAAAGAAATGATTTTTACCAGCTTTCTGATGGCTCTACGGTAGAGGAAAATTGTAGAGATTGATTAAATGATTCTCTGCATAAACCAGTCAGTCTCTAAATTAGTATATAAAAAAACTATAATGAGTTCTTTAGAGTAATAAAAATGCATATTACTTTTTAAAGAATGACAAAGGAAACAACATGAACATCTAGACAAACAAATGAGCAGTCATGATTACAATCTGCTACTATAAATGGAACAGACAACAAAATATCACCTGAAGAATAACCTAAAAATTCAATTAATAGTTGACAGATTCTAAGTAAGAACCAATTTATTCACTACACCAGACCTTGAGGATTTTAGACTTTCAGTTCAAAAAATGTAAACAATTTCTCACTTTGCATATGGTCGTGACTGAGGATGTTTTTGTATTTCAACCATATCAAACATGTATTCAGTCCGCTGGAGGAAGGACAGACTCATCACATCAAGACACAACAACATTTGTCTTTTAAAACGCGGCCGGATAGATCTAAGGTAGAGTGAAAGGTGTGTGTGTGTGTGTGTGTGTGTATGTGTAGAAATTCATTAGATCTTGATCTTAGATACATTGCAATAATCTACCAACGTGAAACAGAAAAAAATAAATAAATACTGCAAAGGAGAAGAATAGCAAGACAAATATGACTGACAGTTCTATTACAGAAAATTTAAGTTACAAGCACACTGGTGAAGGTTAAGGTCTGGAAGGTCAATCGGTGTTACATCAACAATGTCAACCTTTGTGTCTTTTATTGTAGGTTAATGCTCAGCCTCTTGAACTGTTCAGGCAGGTCAAGAGGTTGACCTTAGCTTTATCCTCTGGAGCCTTCGTGACCACCGCTGTGCCAAACTGAACCCAGGACACTTAAGTTGTGATGAAGTAGCGGAGACTCATTAGTCACCTTCGTTCTGCTTCTTTCCCTGAAAGTGCAACTGACTGTCTCAGAGTGATGCGGTCTATGGAGTACAAATGGAGTCCGACTAGAACGGTGAAAAAAACAAAAGGCAAGATGTTTGCTCTTTAAAGTGTTACTCTTGTGAGATAAAAAAAAAAATCAGAATCCAAATTAATGTTACGTTGCTTAAATCTGAAAATGCATCTGAAAGAAAAGAGGGGTACTGAAAACATAATCTTTAAGAGGAATTGCCACTTGAAATAAAATTGTTTATTTGTCCAACCAAGAAAATATTCAGATGAAATGAAAATATCTGTCTTGTGAAAAAGTCTTGACCTCCAGCAGCAAAGCTAAAAAAAATGCATTCATCAGCTTCCTTCCACTTCAAAATAACATGATACTTTGTGTTAATCTTTGACTTAAAATCTTTAAGTGCAGTATTTTTATTTTCCACTAACATGCAATCTATTTTGGACTAGTTGGGTGAGAGGTTGAAACAACCCCAGACTAAAAATGATCTCTATGCTTTTTTTTCCCTCATGAAAGAGGGTCATGAGAGAGAGGGGAGACATGTGGCAAATGTCACCAGGCCAGGAATCGAACCTGTGACCACCACCATGAGCACCAAGGCCTCAATACATGGTTTGTACTTTGCCCCTGCGTCACCACAGCACCCCAAAACATGACCTCTACACTAAAGCAGCTTCTCTAATTTAGTTTTTAACACCGATAGTAAAAACAGGCTACACTCCATTTTTAAAGCATCCATTTATGTTAAAAGGTAAACTGAGTTTTTCTTTTTAAAACAGAAAACTAACTTAAGTTGCACCCCCTGTACTGCAAACAGAGCACTTGTTTTCACATTCGAACTACATTTTTACGTTACATTGTTTTCTTTTATAATTTGCAGTATGTGCCATGCAAGTGACCCTTTTTGCTGAAGTGTTGCAGAGATTCTCTTACAACCAGGAAAGTATTTTTGCACCTGGGTACAGGATCGATGTTCCCAGCAGCACATGTGGCACTGCGGTTTCCGCACAAGTTGTAATCTCTCAGACCACACCAGAACCTTGCAGACCACTGGAAAATTGTTGAGAACAAAATTATTTCTTCATGTTGAAGTCGCGGCGAGCGTGAGAATGAATTTTCGCTCACCTAAGGCAAAACACCGCCATGAATTCCTATCGCCGCACAGTCGACGAGTGCGGATTTGAGAGAAGACATGAGCCGTTAAGGAGCTGATGAATAATTTCCACGTGTCATTGAAGTAGGAAAGGTGAAAGAGGCGCAGCGAAGCTTAAATAATCACAGGGATCATAGCTGGATTCAAGACATCACATGTCAATGGGCAGGCTGCGTTTTTACGTGATATTACTTTGCAAAAAAATCAAATAACGAGGAGTTGTCCGTTAGACGGTGAGGCAGAAATTCTTTTAATAAGGGATTTCAAGTGGACACTATAAAGTCCGTCTTTGTGAGAGTAATCAGTTCGAGATGAAAATCTGCGAATGGTTCAAGGCTTTGGGTTTTTTTTTTCACCTTCTCCTGCTGCATAATCCTGGCTCTGGCTGGAACCTTTGATCCACAGACTGGAAGGTAATCTGAATTCAGATGTAAGAAACTGTTTGATCAGGACTTGATTGGAGCCGACACAACCATCTATCTGATCAGATTCAAGCAAAAGGTGGAACAAAGGCCGATCATCTTGTGACGCTGCGAGATAACTAGTCCTTTACGGATCTAGTGTACGCCGTGTTCTACAAAGGGTGGAGGCTTTTTTTTTAGAGGCATTTGTCATTTTACATGCACATCAGCACAGCTTACAATAAGCTCTATAAACAGGGAGTCTGAAGTCCATCCCTGTGGTAAACTCTAATTCCCTCATCCGGCTGTAGTTCTCTTGCTTGCATAAATATCAGAGCCTAACATAACTTATTTGTTTCAAATCAGGTTATTCCCTTTTATTGTAGCATTACACGTGGACTTCCTGGGTGATATCTCCCAAATTAAAAGTAAAACATTTTGCCCATTTTGTATTTGAATAAGCTCATTCACATAGGATGAACAGGAGATGCGAACAGCAATTTGCAAGTCTTGGCAGGATCTCATTTCCTCAGATCCCGCTGTAGCTCTGGGTGTGTGTTTAAGGTCGCCTTGGTGAAAAGTGACACTTTGCTCCAGTTTCAGCCCCTTTGCAGATTGAGGTTTCTTTCATAATCGCCCGATATCTAGCTCCATCGGCTCTGACCACATTCCCTGTCCTTGCTTTTCAGATTTTCATGTCATAAAAATTCTAGAAAACCTTGTATAATTTTCCTTTCTCTACATAGGTATACACAACTTTTGTGTTGGTCTGTTACAAAGAGCTCCAGTTTGCTTTGTAAAAAAAAGTAAACTTTCAGTGAGTATCTGCAAATTTCTGCGTTGATAAAATCAGACAAAGCCTGGTTCCAGTGGGGGAGGGGGGGATACATATATATCTGTAGAGGGCAGAATTTAAAGTAGTTCATTTCTTTCTTTTTCTTTTTTTCCCAGGGGAAAATATTTACACAAACATATTTGCAACTCAAGCATCTGAACATGCTTCTTGTCTTTATGCATAATAAATGACCTGCAGGCTAAGAACGTAGATGTAGATTTCCCACACTGAATTACACAAATGCAACAACAGATGCCACACTGTGCAGGCTTCCTTGTTTAATCATATGGGTCCAAGCGTGCATACAACAGCGCCTCCTTCACATATGGTTACCACCACCTGCACCACCTACATGTAAAAAAAAAACACACAGCAGGCCAATGGAGGCGCTTTCTATAAATGTTACCATCAGTAGCAGTCTAAAATCTCCTGCTTAGCGCGAGCCTGATATATGTACACTAGACTCGCACTGGATTTGCTAACCTGTTCATTCATTTTCTAGCTGCTTTATTCATGTCTGTGTTGTCATAGCAACGGCACAAGAGAGAAAGCTTAAGCATACTTTGTGAAAACAACTTCCCAGCTTATCATGTAGATGTGGCCATGAGGCATGCCAAGTCTCTGAGCTGCCTTGATTATTAAAAGCAGCAGGGAGGATCTTAGTTACTGTTCAATAAGGCACACAGGAAAGATCTAAACTAATTATGATTAATTATTTCAGGTGTGTGTACATTTTCCATCTCATGTTAGTAATTTATGAGAATTATTTCACTATGCAGGACTCCATCCATGTGGCATTTGACAAATCAAACTGTGTCAAATCAATGGTGTCAGTGTAAATCTGCATCATGGCTTCATATCAGAGTAAAGTTACTTTAAATTTTGTGAAGTTTTTAACTTTTAGCACTGTGTTTAAGTTCTCAGTAGAGAATTTGTCTGCTGGACACCTTTAAATACGTTGATTTGTCTCAAAATGTCGAATATTTCTGTACACTAAGGGCAAGGCTTTAATGAATGCGTTCTTTGTTTCAGCTGACTCTTGATCCTTTCACCTGTGAAGAGTTTTCTGCACTTAATAGATTCTGAACGTTAGCTGCTCAGTCACCTGTGAACTTTATGAAAGGAAGAGTTCATTAATTTCCAAAGTTTAAGAAAGCGAAACGTCTACTTCTGAAATAAAGTCACACGGAGAGTATTAAAAACCTCAAAAAGCGTTCTTTTTAACGAATATTTTAGTCATGAAATCTCCGCTCCATGTACCATCGGAGGCAGGGCTGTAAATGGACATCAAAGTGTGTCCTTTAAAATCAAATTTACAACAGGGATAAATGGTTTGCTCATTTTGGCGACACACTGTGGGTTTTAGGAGTCACAGCTGTCTGAATTTATTGCTATTTTTGTTTTGAAGTGCTAATAATCTACAGAACAAAGGCTTAACTAAATTTCGACACAGAGGGAATTTGTGGATGCCAGAGCAAGTGCCATAAATTGGCTCTCACATTCTGGCTTTTACACACGCACACGCATGCACATACGCAGGATCGTGTGTCTTCTCTCAACAAGTATGTAATAGGCTTAACAGATCACAGCTGAAAGATCCTCGGCTCCAGAACCCGAGCCAGTCTCGAAGGCAATTACTACCACGATGCCTCACATCCCACATAGAAGACAGACAGAGAGGAGGGGCAAACGGAGAAGGGATGGCAGAAAGCAGGGGCTGTCGTGACGGGGCCTGCAGTTGGGTAGGGTCTGCGGCAACCGTCGTGTCGGGAGGTTGTTCATTTTCTGCGTCAGGATCAGGAATCCAAAGAATACAAACATGGGAAATACACCAGTCAAAGTCGTTTTAGCTCTGACAGGTGATGAGTTTGCCTCTGGCAAATACAATAGGCAAACCTGTCAAGACTCATATTCCCAGATGCCCATCAGAGCCGTTCTACCACTCTAAGGCAGAGTCACGAAAATTATTTTCTGCATCTTGTTTCGAAAGTTCACTAAAAGTAAATCCAATACACTCAACTTGTAGGTGAAAGAAAAAAAAAGAGAACAATAAAATAATGATAATTTCCAGCCGCAGCCTGACATACCCCCTTCCCACCTGTCTCGCCTCAGCCCTTATTTTTCAAAACTCTGAGAAAGAGACAAGAAGCATGCGCCTGACCTCTGGAAATATCGGTCATGTCTCCTCTACCTCCAAAAATCTACTGCAGTTAAGTATCTAAGACAGAAACTGTCCACAACCTGACATCTACAATCCGGTGCCATGATGGGGTTCCTATACATTTAATAAAAGAAACAGCCTTCATATACAGCTGACAGCAAATATTCCGGTCATTTATCAAAGGGTCCAGGGACCAAATATATTTTCAACAAGCTTAAACTAAATGCCTTAATAATAAGTAATTTCAAGAATGTCTAAATTTTTGAGAGTACATTGGCATAGGTTTTTAATTTGCTGGATCTGGTTGCTGCGTTCAATACAACTGATCACTTTAACCTGAATCAAGTGATCAGTTGGGAAAAAATAGTTTTGATTGTTGGGTTCTGTGTTAAACCATTTAAAATCTTACTTTCTTAGAGTGGGATTACCTTGTGGTTTAGAAGTCATAGTTCTCAGCAAACAAATATTGCAGGTTTGTTCCTGTCACATGGCTGCTATCTGTATGCTTTAAATTAGCTTTAATTGTTTCTTTCTCTTCACGGGATGTCTTCACGGGATGTTTAAACATTTATTTTAACAATTGTTGTATTCACATAGAAGGGGGATATAAAGTTGTCTTGACCTTTTCATATTTGGTATAGCAGCTGTTATGTATCCAGTCCCAAACAGACTCAAAACAAAATCATGACAGATTTGCTCACTGATGTAAAAAAAAAAAAAAAAAAAGTTCAAACAGAGATGTATCTGAACTCCTAAGACCTAATTAGGAGAGGCTTATTTTAGTAAATGAATCTGAATTGTTCTTATTTTTTCCTCATTTAAAATTGCTCTAACTTCAGACGTTACAAAATACAAACACAAGCGATGAAAAAATAGGAGCTATAGGAGGGGTCGTATTGGGTCAGGCAAACTTATCGATTGATAATCCTGCCAGCAAAAGCAGTGCTGTCTGACCGTGAAGTAAATCTGCAGTTAAAAATGAATTGGCGATAAATTATTTCAGCTTGTCATGGTGAATGAAAAAGCATTACATTATGCACTAGTATACTCTCTGATGCTGTGGGACATAAAAAAAACAGAATAATATGATGGCCTGGCTTAGGACAAGTTGCATCCCACTTGAACACCATCACTCTTCAGCAAAGTCTGAATGTTTAAAAGTAAATAAATAAAAAGGAGGGACTGACAATCAAGTTGGCATCCAAGCTAGCGAAAATCCAAATCTTCTTTCCGACATACTCTGCAGTCTTCTGTTTTTCTTTACTCCCCGTTAGACTATTCTACGTATATTCAGGCCATGGCTACCTCACTGGGAATACTGCCAACAACACTGCCTTCCAGCAAGGCAAACCTGTGTTCATTGAGGGGTGGTAAGGCTTGACAGGCGAGAGGACCAAAGAGAGATGCCTCAAACGACACTCTTCACTGTCTGATGGAAAAAAACCCCACAGTTATCCAAGTACTAAGGACCAACATACGTACACGGAATACCTGTAATGGACAGGAATAAGGTTTTTCCATGTCACTCGAAGAATAAGACATTGTAACATGCCTCACAATGAATTAGAATATGATTGACTCATTTCTTTTTTTTTTCTTCTAAATGGTCTAAACATTGGTTAGTATCGGCGTCTTTCAATAGAGCTCTGTAGAGCTTGATTGGATGCTAGTGAGACAGTTTAGCCATTTCTTTCAAATGTGTAAAACAAAGGACACATAGTTTGGATCACCGAGTCCAGTCCTTTAACTTCTTAGAACAGAGGAGATGTTTCTGAAACATCTGCTTCAGGAGTGACTACAGCCCACATTCCCACCTTTCCAGTGCTATGGCAGCCATGATCCTTAGCAGTGACCTTTTATAGCTCATCTGTTTTTAGGAAAGTCGTCAATGACAGTCAAGTCAACAGCCTTCCCTGATGCTGATGAACATAAAATCACATTTCTGTGTCCAAAATACTTTTTATTGGTCTTGTGCAATTCTCAGATATTCTGAGACTGGCTTCACAAGCTGTAAACAAAGATGAGAAAAATAATTTCTACAGTTTCTACAATGTTTGTTCTGTAATAAACATGTAATCATATGAAATGAACTTTTTGGCCCTATGTGGATGTACAGAGATGGGCCTGCCCTGCACATACATAGGTTTGTATTTGGATCAGTTTCTGAGTCATGCATTTTAGTTTAGTTAAAACATCTCCTCCAGAAGGCAAGTCCAGGACTTAAAAACTTCTGACTGAAAGAGCTGAATTTGCAGGAAATGAAAGAGAATCTATTAATTTAACCCGTCCTAAAAACTTCAGCCTTCAGAGAGACTCTTCTCTAGTTTTCATTTCACACGTAATAGAACCAAAATAGTTTTTTTTATTTTTGTTTTCAGATTGATCTAACAAGCATATTTCCGAGCAATACGTTTTGGATTATTACCCAAGGCACACAACAGGCTGGTGAAACTCGGTATTCTGTCCGAACAAGCAAGTGGATAAATGAGTGTGTTCCCACAGTAACATTTAAAGAGGCCACGGCCCACTGTGACCCGCACAGCTCGGCACCCACTTAGAGAGAGAGAGAGCTATGGAAATGTCAACCTGTGGAGGTCAGCGAGCCGAGAAAATACCACAGAAATAAAACCAGGTTTGATTTTTTTTTCCTTTTCTTTTGAGAAAGATAAAATCAAAACAAGTTATAGAGAATTCCAGCAGTCCTTTGCAAAGTAGTCCACCAGACAAAATGCCTGAAACCAGAAGCTGATTGATGGTTGGGGAAAAATGAAAAATGTTGGGAGGCGTGAGGAATGCCTTGAAGCATCAGCAATAGATAGATGTGACCGCGTCCATTTGTTTGTGAACTTGTTAATAAAGCCTGCTGTGCATCGAGTCAGGAGGTAAATTCCGGCCTTGATGATGTGAGATTAGTTGAACCGACTGGACATCAGAGGAGGCTCACACATTTACTTGTTGCCGTCGTTGTACGTATTGTGTTTAAACTGTGGCTCACAGTTTCTGCTCCAGTGCATCGAGCCTGCAAAAGATAATTTAGTGCACCAATCCAGAGCTCTACTTTTCAATTAGTGGGAAGGTCAAGTTTGTCAGAAGGAAGCAAATGAACCACATCTTAAGTTTCAATGAGTCTGCGCACCACAGCGAGACTCCGCAGCCTTCTGGCCGACTGGATTTTCATTTTCATTATCAAATGTAGTTGGAATAATCCCATTTGCCCTACGTCTGATGGATGGAGGGAAACTACTAGACAGATAAGTAGTTTACAAGTGATTTTCAGCTTGAACTTGGTTTTGACCCTTTTTGTGCTTTTAAGTGCAACCGTCGGTCAGCTGCAGTGTCCGTTCAGAGGTCGCCTGTAGGGTGAGCTATTTAGCAAAGTACAACCTTCATTGTTACTTTTGTTTTTTAATCCTTAGATTGTAAATGCAAAAAATAAAAATAAAAATAAATCAACAAACCCTGTGTTGACAAATCCCAATGCTAAAGTTGAGAAACAGAAAACATCATGTTTTCATCCGTGTTTAATCTGAAGGTTATATCAGGTTATATGTGAAACAAAGAGCCTGAGAATATTTCAACAGCGTGTTTTCAGTAGGGGGTTCTTTCTGCCTGCTGCGCTCAGCAGAGAATTAAGAGATCTCGCATTCTCGACAGCTGTATTATTCAATACTGATTTTAATTCACTCACTTTCCCCATTGTGGTGGGAAAGTTTACTCAGTTAGCAGCTTATGAAGAATGCTAATGCAGGACGGCAGCGAGACTTTGCAGATTGGATTTTCAGGTTTGTTTATTTTTATTTTTTTGAGGAAACAAAGTTCAGATAATTAGATGTGTTTAAATATTGACAGACAGGAGCCGATGGAGATTTTCCGAGAGATTTTTACATGCAGTTTTGTTTGTAAGTCTATACAGTTTTTTACATTTGCATGTTTTTAGATCATCAAAATGTCAAGAGATTTTTTGATGACAAAAATACAAACTGCACCCCTCTTAGGTGCTCTGCTCCACCAGACTAGTGGCAGCAGCAATTAGCTGGTCTACTGAGCTTCTTGTGCTAACTACTTCTCAATCCAACGCTCGTAAGAACGGCTGAAAATGGCATCACGGAGTAGCTTTGCTGTGATGATGTGATGAAAGCTGTGTATCGGAAAGGCTAGGAAGCTCCTTAAAGAGACAGAGACCAATTTAAAGATGTCAAATTGTGAAGACAACTTCTTTTGAGTGATTTTTGACATGCATGTTGACATATTTATCCCCATAATTCTTCAGAAATACTCTACTACCAGGATGAATAATGTAATTATGAAACTGTTAAATACAAAATTGGCATAATATTATTCAAGCTTTCACAAATTCTCTGAAGACATGATGCAACAAAAATATCACCAACTAAAATATCACACAAAAAAAATGAAGTTAGTAAAGTCTTCCAAACCAGTAATAAGAACTTCCCCTTCTTTCTAAAGTTCACCACTCGGTCAATTTGTCATTTTAATTTCCTGACTGCAACAGAATCTGCACGGCTAAAAGAATTTTGTCTCCGACACCTTAGCGCTCCCTAATTAGTGTTTCCATGTTAACACAAACTAGAATGACTATTATAAACATTGCTAATTATGATGATGTTTTCCTCAAGTCATAACGGTACCGAAGCTTAGCCTGCATGCAGAACCGCAACAGCTATTCACACAGTTCAGCTATAATGAACGCTTGATGTGAACAACGCAGGTCAGCACGCATTCCTTCATAAACGTGTATCCGGTAAACCGTGACTGCGCCACAGTGAAAAATATTCGGTCATATGAAGCCTTGCAAAAGTATTCCTACTGCTTGGACTTTTTCTACATTTTGTCACCTAGCAACCATTTAATTCATTTTTTTTTTTAGGTTTTATATTGGAATACACCAATATAAGGTGGAAGGAAAATGATACACGTTTCACATCATGTTTTACATTAGGTTTCCCCTAAAATCAGTTTTATATAATGTATGTTAATGTATGGTAACAGAATAAAGAGGGTTGAATAAAAATGAATGTAACATTTAGAAAACTACAACTTGTTCTCAGGCTTTCAGAAACAAGTTCTTGTGTGTTGGTCATAAAATTTCACCAAAATAACAAAATGGTCTGGTTGTAATGAGGCATAAACATATTTACACGACACGTTTATTTAATATTAAAAGAAAGAGTTGATGATGTGTTCACTTTATTTCTTTATCTCCTGTGATATCTGCCTTAGATAAGGATCTTGTTCAAGTGGGTGGTTAGAAAGTCTGAGTTACCAGATTTTAAATAATGTTAGGATGAGTGGATACATGACACAATTGTCGCAAATAGAGAACGTTGAAAAAAAGAAAACATGACACAAGGAAATTCAATTAAGTTTTAGCTGGAAGCATCTGATAAGTTTATGGAAATTAAAGTTTTATGTAAATCAGTCGACTGTCTGGCCCAGTGCCAGATCACAGGGGACGGCGTGAGACTGAATTCAAATTATCTGCCTAGGAACACTAAGCAGCATTAAAATAAATAAATAAATAAGTCTCATGGATTCTGCAGAGTGCGCTATATGCACTTTGAAATCCACCCCCAAACACTCATTCTTGTTCTCACATTGTAAGCCCAACACAGCATGACTAAATCAGACACTCTTCAGAACAGTAGGAATATGAAGATTTGCTTTATTACAACAGTAATTTCACATTACATTAAAAGCAGAGGCGATCTGTTGCTACAATGTAGAACCGAGTGCCGTCCAAGTCAGAGACAACACTGACATCTAGTGGTCAATAACAGCAACGTCACGAAAGGACCAGCTGTTCAAACAGCCTTTCATGTCATCGAAAACTCCTTCCTGTAGTGTCATATTATGTAAATACACATTTACTAGCAAGTTAAATTCATGTCATAATTAATATCTCAGAGTATGAGTAAACTTTACTGTCAAACAGACATGGGAAACAGGTCTAATAATGTTAAAAAAAAATAAAGTTTTTGTGCCTCTTTGCCTTTGGATGGGTGCTACCTTGAAACAGTTGAGCTGGCACAGGATCGGCTGGAGGAGGTGGTGGCGGCGCTGAGCTGTGAGAAACCACTCTGACAAGACTCCAGACTGGTCATGGAGCCCCTGAAACAGCAGCAAAGCACAAAAAGAAGAACTGAGTCTCACATAACCACCACGGTAACCTCCGACGTCTATGTGACCTCAACAACCAGCTCCGACATTTAGCTGAATTTCTGTCACTGCCTAAATCTGAGCCAAATTCATTTTTGCACATCGAAGATAAATAACAATATTAAGAAAAACGAACACAGCTAAGGTTCAAAAGTGTGTTTACCTGAAGTCATGGGAACCCAGTACTTCAGTGTAATACATGATCTTGCACTTGTGGGAGGAGACCTGCAGGGTGGCCAGGACGTCGTCCACCCGAGGCAGGCTGGAGGCGGCCGAGGCTGCGGAGCTGTGGAAGCGCCACTGCAGGATGTAGAAACCTGGCCAGCGCGTTATGTGGGAGCCCTGTCTCGACAGGAGGAGGAGGAGGAGGATTTGGCTGGTGACGGGTTTTTGTTGACGTGACAAATGTCACATCGCATTAGTTTGCTATCAGAAAATCTGCTACCTGCACACTTTCTCCCTCGCGGCAGGTGAGGGCTTTTTCCACCATGCTGTAATCTTTCCCCAGGACCCAGTTCTTATCAATCAGCTGAGCGTTCGCCGCCCCGAGGGAGGCGATGCCGTGAGCTCCCAGGGAGTCTTTCTTCTGAGGCTGAGGGGCCCGCTTGGAATGATAAATATTGAAGAACACGTCTCCTTTGCACACATCAAAGTCCCAGGTGATCACAGACGAGGCCTCTGTGATCTCGATCAGCACCTGGAAAAGGATGTGGAAGATGAGAACCGCAAGGGGATTTTTTTTATTTTTTTTTGGTTTGGAATTGTGCAACGTACGTTATTTTCCACTTGGTGGCAGTGTAGTCTAAAATAAAATGCATAAATTAAACTAAATGAACAGAATTGTTCCAACTTTAATGTGCAGGACTCAAGCTGGCCAAAGGAAGTGGAAGAAGTTGTCAGTGCACCTCACAAGGCGCTCCTTTGAAGACACTGGCGCTCTTATAGATGGAGTCGGTCAAGAGGCAGTTCTCTTCGTTCTCCAGCTCCTCCGCCGTCCGGTACAGGGACTTTGGGACAGCGCTGCCCTCGGGGACGTCACACTGGATGGCAGAGAAGAAAATAAGAACACAATAAGTACACAGTGAAGATGTGATGGCTTGTTTGCAAGTGTTTTATTTTGTGGAAAATATATGAAATACAACAACGAAAACAGTAAGTTCAACAATTCAAGGCTTTCCCTCCCCTTTCGTCTGCGGCGTTATTTTGTTCTGAAATACTTCAGGACAAAGTTGTTGAGGCCGACGCAGCTCGTATTTCTTAACTGCTATAATCATAAAGGTGATTTCAGGCTAATGCCGCTGCTCAAATACAAGCTTTGGTCATGGTAATTCAGTTGAGCTTTTGAAAGAAAAAAGAAGAAGAAAAACACCTCAGGTTTCAGAAGGGTGATTTAAGAAAAGGTCAGTATGTCTGAATGGCTTAGATTGGCTGAAATTCACAGATTAAATGCAGTAAAAAAACAGCATCAACTATTACCGTTTAAAAAAAGAAATAAGACAATGTAAAATCAAGGCCATTGGACACCAACAAGCTTCAGCAGGCCTAAGCCAATTAAAAAAAGGAATGGAAAGCCATCTTGTGGTGCTTTGAATAAAAGGCAAATTTTTATTTGAACTATGAATACTGTCACTCTACCAAGGACACAGTCCAAAAGAAAAGGAAAAAAAAAAGCAATGTTTCTTTTGCATTACTACACTTTGTAGATGCAGTTTGCTAATCTTTTGAAGCCTGGGGCTGGAGTTTATTGAAGCAATGCGTTGTAAGATAAAATGCAGATGGATAATATAACAGAATCACTGCATAGTAAAAAAAGAAAAAAAAACTGACTGACAAAGCGAGCAACTCCCAGTCCAGACCTGACAGTTTTTAGCTCAAAATGAAGAGATAAATAAATCAAAGGTGTTCTCAAAAGACTGAGCAGCTCAAGTTAGAAAATCAGCATCGGGTGGAAAAAAAAAGCTTTTAATAAAAACAGACCCAATTTGCCTCAGAGCCAAGGTTTTCAGGATTTAATGATAATTAATTCATCTTACAGTACTTAGTGAAAGTGATCACACGACTTTAACCTTATCCCATTCCACGCTACAAACACAAACACCCATGTATTTTATTGTATTTGATCAAACAACATAATGCGCTGGAAAATATGGCAGCATCATGCTGTGGAAAGGCTTGCTTGAACTAGTCAGAGTTGAAAGATGGGTTTAGCTAAATATATGGCAATCCTGTCTGAGGAGCCCAAAATACCCCAAACCTGCAGCCAAAAATGCAATGACATATTTTAGATCAGAGTATACACCCATGTTAGAACGGCATAGTCAAATTATACATTTTGATTGGGAATTTATGGAGCAGAGTGAATGTTGCCCTAAGTATAGACGATCACTAACCGGGTCTGAGCTAATTTTGCAAAGACGTGGGATTAAAAAAAAAAAAAAAAAAAAAAAAAAAAAAAAGTGGTGCAAAAAGAATTTAAAGTTTCAGGGCTAAAATGTGACAAAATTTCAATACGTTCAATAGGAAAAAACACGAATAATCTGCTTCAATTAAACTGGGAATTTACCAGAGCGTAACAGGTATTGGGATATGCAAGAAACAGAAATTTACCAGACAGTCCCCTCCGAGAAAGTCGGGGATGATCTCTCTGTCGATGTAGTCCACTAAGCCTCCGGGACCCTGGTAGTCTCTCCCAGCGTAGACCAAAAACTTCTTACGAGTGTTCTCATCAATCAAGGGGCTGACCTGGAAACGAGAACACAACAGGTATTGTGATATGCAAGAAACAGCAGGGCCCGTCATTATGAACTCAGACGGGGAAAAAAAAGAAGTAATCAATAAGCAATGAATTATTCATGTGGAAGGAATAAATGAGTTGGCTGGATGATGCCGTTACTAAGCACCCACATCTGCATCGTAGCGCATTCTCTATATTCATTTAGAATTTCATTATCTGTTCATCAATAACTGGATGCATCATTTACATGAACCAGAAGCAAACTGCTAAATTATCATAGAGCTTTCTTGCGTAATGTTATATTCATGGGTATTTCTTTTGTTTAGTGCTGTTATTATCCTTCTCAACTGCATATTGCTTCGGCAATGATGAAATAACGCCGTGGTCCCTGCATATTCTGTGGCTATTATTATCTTTATTTGACAATATTTTATTTCTTTGCTCTTCTTCTTTTGCGCCACTTGCTTCCACCAGACTAATAAGCAAACGCTAAAACGCTAAATCTGTAGCTAACAACTTCGTACACACACACATCAAAAGCAAGTTTGTTTTTTGTTTCCCTCACCAAAGTCCACAGGACTGGAAACACCCTGGGTGCTCGCAGAATGAGCAGGCGGCCCAGAGTCTCGGGGTAGTTCGCCTCGACCACCTCGATGATTCTCAGGAGGGCTTTAACTCCCGGTCTCCACAGGTGACGCATGTTTAGACCCTCCAGATCCACCAGGCATGTCCAGCAGCTAACACACACACACACACACACACACACACACACACACACAAGTTAGCAACTTTATTCAGGCTAAAGTACACCTATCTGTTAGTATAAATGATTGCTTGGACACCTGATGGGTCGACCAAAGAGTCTGGTGTTCTCCTCGCAGCGCTTCAGTCCCTCCTCGTTAATGGAAAGTACCTGTTTACACAGCGAACATGTGTTGATAAATGGTTTTTGTCTTAAATTTAACATGTACAAGTGTCTGCATGTGTGTGTGTTCCTGTTACCTGTCTCAGCAGAACCTCTTCCCCCAACGCTCGCACCAAGCCCTTGGTGTCCATTTGACCAAGACGCAGAACATACAGAGGGCGGCCATCTGAACAACACATTTCACACCAAGCAGAACTAAATACATAGAAATGTAACGTGTGTGCGCATAAAAAGTAGAAAAACAAGAGTGCTTATTATCAATAAGCATCTACAGGATTCTTTTTTTCCCAGAATGCTTTTCGGGCTCGGATGAACTGCAGATGAGAAAAGTAATCATTTAGGCTGCTTCCAGCCTAAATGATGCACTGCATCAGAATTTACTGCAAAAGCAAAAATTATAGAATTTGTATTTGATTAAATATTAACTGCCGACTCCCCAACAACCACATACCTCTGTCGTGGTGGTGCCACCGTCCGGTGTAGTAATCGTGAAGCAGCTGTGGGCGCTCCCATGTGTCCAACAGGAAGTCCACCTGGTGCTGCTTCCTCCAAGTCAGAGACTGGCACAGAAACTCTCTGGCCTTGTCCATGTTGAAATCTCTGGCCTTGAGGAAGCGCAGCACGTGCTGATCCTTGGGGATCTGCACACAGAGAAGCAGAAGTCGAAACAAACTTCAACAATTGCCACACAGTAACTGATGAATAATAATAAAACAAAAAACACCCTCTGGTGTTTTGAAAAGTATGATTTAAAACATCAAAAATAATACTGTTACTCGGTTAATGTGACCTACAGTGTAAAAATATATTTTGTCTAAGTCAAAATGATTGTGGTAAAGTTCTGCCTGTACAAAATACAAATATCTTTTAAAGCTGCAAGTTCTCTGTAACACAAAATACCAGTTTATTCATATATTTGTCAAATGAAACCAAACTGTTAAAAACACACACAAAACCAAAACTTGACATGCATATGAAAACATCTTATGCTTTAAACGAAGTCAGTCAGCAGTAAAACTGGCTCAAGTCTAAACACAACGACACAAACTCATCTGCTCGTGTTTATGTGACCTTGCCCTTGTGGGTTTCCTGGAGCCACTGGCGCAGTCGGATGAGACAGCTCTCCTGCAGAGGCGTTAAATCACCAAGGTAACGTCTGATGTAGTCTGCATCCAACTTGTCTAAAAGTCAAAACGCATTTACAATACAGGGTTAGCACATACGGCATGCATCAAAGAGAAATGGCCAGGCGCTATAATCGCAGTTTTGCAGGGGATTGGTCAGTTTTGTCGGCTTATTAAAATCCCTGCGATCCCTCGATTGTAACTCGTTCCACAAAGAAGCTGCATGATTCAGCTCTGCTTTTTCTAATTTCGTAAGTCTAAACCACATCACAGTCAAGCTTGTCCTCAACCCCAAATCTAAACCCCCAACATTTAAAAGAATGAATCCGTTTCTCTCTTTGTTTAAGAAAATGGCAAGGAAGGAAAACACTTGAAAAAAATAAGGATTTCAGTACAGATGGATGAATATAGATGGATGGACAGACGGGTAGAAAACATAGCATGATGGAGAGACAAATTCATGAATAAGTGGATGAAAAAGGAGATGAACTGAAGGACAAAACGAGAGACTTCATTAAAAATAAAGCGTCTTCTGTCAGAGGTTTCTTCTAGCTTGTTGTAACACAGATTGCTAGAGGAGATCTTTCCAGGCGACGGCAATCACCATCTACAATAACTCCGTATATTTAATTTACTTTTGAGATCAAAAATGTATATTTGACTTGAATCAAAATTTATTAAAAAAAGAAGAAAAAAAGCAACAGACAAAAACAAAAGTGATCTTAACAAGTCAATGGATGAATCTATAATTTGTCCAACTGTGCAAGACTGACCGACCACTGGTGTCCATCGACACACTCGTATGGAATCAGTAAGTGATCGCATTTACTGACCATCATTTGAACTGGTCAGCAGCTCTGTGGGATTGGCCAGGTCTTTGCCAGGAAGTCCGTCAGCAGCACAACTCACTGGGACAGCAGAGAGGAGGCCTCCTTCAACGGGGGGCATCCAGCGAGGTATGCGAGCTACTCCTTCTTCCTGCAGCTCTTTGAGGTGGTACTCAATTATTTCTTTACCCTTGAACAAGTGGAGGACACACGAGCTTGCTTAGGTTAGAAGAAAAAAATAAATAAATAATTGAAGCAAATACAGAAGGCCGATCAAATATTCATAGGCTGGTTTTGTAAATCAACCTTTTTAATGCTGCCAGCATATTGTTTCATGGCTATCTTCTCTGCTGTGCTTTCAAAGCCAAAGAAGGATTTAATATCAAGGCTAGCTGTTTGTTCATAGCAGGTCCAGTCCTCATTCTCGGGATGAACCTACAGAGGAGGACGAATTAGAAAAAAAAAAAAATTAAACGAATCATAATTAGAAGATGATGATGGAGTAAATTTAACAAGATGTTATTCTTTTTTTTCTGCAGGTAACTCAATCAAACTCCTTAAGAAATAAGACCATGAGGTCTGAGATCGTGCTGATAAAGATCAGAGTTGTTATTGGAACATGAAACAAAGCTGCTTTCCCATTAAAACGATGCTCCACAAGTGCAAAACATAAGAAAAAATGACAAAAAAGGTAAAACAGTAAAGACACAGAGCTCTTGTTGACCTGAATAGGCGTTTCGTTCGGCTTACCGTGTAGCTGCAGCATTCCCGGACAATGACTCTGCTGGAAAATGTCTCGTTGTGGACCTCGATGCGAAGCGTCCTGTCTCTGCGATTCAGCGTGTTCTTCTGAATAAAGTACAGATATTCTACACCTGCAATCTAAATGCGGAACAAAGAAGCATCAAACTGTTGAAGGAAAACGATCTGATCACATCAACTGTTGTGCTTGAACTCTTGGCTGCCGGCTTTGTTGAGGGAGACATACTCGTTTGAGAAGCCGGGGGGCTTCCATGTCGATCGTGCAGCGTCTCTCGGTGACCACCACGGAGCCGTCTTTGCTTTCACTTTGGTTGAGGATCTCGCTGTCCACAAACATGGGGATCAGCGGGCACTTTGGAAACCGCCTGGCGTAAGCCTGAAAACGCAAGAAAATTGCTGCACTTTTTGCACGTAGCATCAATCCCCCGGGTCTGTCCGCTGCGCTCCACTTTGGGCTGCAATTTGGTGACAGCACAGCGTGGGTAGCATGTGATTCCAATGTCAGGTGCAGACTCATTTAAACACCAAGTAGCTTTAACCGTTTATGTAAAAGCATAATAAAAGTTTATGCACCGTGCACAGCGACGACCTGCCAGCTGTGCCGGAATTTGCAAGCAATAATCGCTTTACGGGCCCTGCAGCACATGACCATCTGCCCGGGCCAGACGGGAGCAGGGCTCACCTGCCGATATCGATCGAGTCACAGCAGAATCGGGATCTGAGGGAGTAGCTGAATGCGTCTGTGCAGCTTCTCGCGACAAACTTTTGACAAGATATTCAAGATAAAAAAAAAAAAAAAAAAAAAAAAAAAATCACACAAAGACGACGTTTATTTTCCGCTTCACCAACCAGTAACGGAAATGAGATGTACTGGATTTTTAGCTTGATGTATCAGAGTTAACTAAAGATCTCTGTTTATTTTTCAGAAATGCTGAAAACCGAGTTTAATTTTCCTTCGATTTCATAACAGCTCTGAGATGGTTAGTCACGTATAATGCTGAAAAAAATGGAGCATTTTGAAAAAGATCGAGAGGTTTGAATACTTTCGCAAGGCTCTAAAAGACAGCAAACCGCAAACGCACAAAGAGGTCACACATTTCAAACACCTATAACGCTCTCAGCAACAACGGCCTCCATCTTTCACTCTCTTATCGTTTGCACTAGCCGCCTAATGATCTAATGAATTTAACCAAAGACCTGAAACGGTGTTTCACTCCTCAGGTGTTATTGATTAAATCCAATTCTACAAATGCCAACCTTTTATGTAAATCTTTGTAAAAGCGGGAGAAAAAAAAAAAAGGCCACAATAGTGAGATTCCTTTTTATATATATATATATATATATATATATATTATATATATATATATATATATATATATAATATAAAGGCCTGGGAGTGTCATAAAGAGGTGTCATGAAAAGGACAACCAGGATGTCACTGTGTGCACATTCAGTAATATCCAGGACACTGATTAGGACTGTTAGCTAGAGTAATAACTGTCAGTGGCAGGATTAGCCAGGGGCTAATGAGAAAGCTGAGAGATAAATGGGAGCGGTGGACTGTGGTAGACGGGATGTTCTCTTTTCTCTGCCGTCTCCTCGTAGGAGCTGTTATTAGTTTTCTAAAGGGCCTCTACTGAGTCCATTTTCAATAACCCGACACACTAAGGGCCTTGGAGCAGTGATTTCTTTAAAAAGGCACCAAAATCACTTTCTGCAAATGGTAACCATGCAATTATGTTTCTAAAGTTTAACTCGTATCAAAGAAGTCCTACGGAAGGTGCAGAGTAAATTGTGACAGCAGCAGCATTGGCTTTGCTGTGGACATTACATACGCTTTTAGCTAATAAATAACTTTAAAGAAACATAAACAGAGAACAGGTTGTAAAACGAGGGCAATATACAAAATTGCCTCAGTCTGAAATCCAAATTTTTGCCATACCTGTCCTACTTTTGCATTTCTAAAAGAAACCCAAGCTTAATCTCTTTGGAGAAAAAAGGTTGCGAAATATGAAAAGATGTGAAATACGTTATATAAAGTTTTTTTTTTTTCACAGCTACCACAGATGTGTCTTTTTCTTTTTGCATAAAATCAGTGAAAGAAATGGAAATTATTTGCATTTAAAAGTAAAGTCAATGTGTGAAGACGTTTCTTCAAGGTAAAGTATTTTATTGAACAGGTTAAAACTTTGAAGTGTCCCATTCGTCTTCTATCACCAAACATGTACACACAATTGGCTTGTTATGCATTTGAAATTATGTTCTAGCAGTAAACTTGAATAATTCTATGCAAGATTTATAATGGATGATGTAAAAATGTCAACTTAGTTGCTAATTTTGATGGGAGTTAGAAGGCCTCCTAATTAATTAGTTTTTAAACTCCATACAACCTTAAACCAGATCTGACAGTACCGGTGTAAAAATATGTATATGCTGGACAATTAGTAAAAAAAAAAAAAAAAAATACCTGAATAAAATGGAAATATAGGGCTTTTTGTATCCACACCATATTTTGTTATGCTTTTCAACTTGTGAATACTTCCCCATGCAAAACTGCATCTCCCTTGTATTCAAGAGAAAAGTCTAATGAGCTTTCGGTGGAATGACTATCAAGTTTTCTTTCTATTTGAGAGCAGTTTTCTCTAATACTGGTAAATACTTCTGTAGCTCTAACACAATACTGTCTTTCACACTGTCTATGTAAAGCCCCCCGGAAAACGTCCCAGTTAGACAAATCAATGCGTTTTAACTAAAACTCTGAGGTGTGAGAATCCTTGTTAAACAACGTTTTAACTAAAACTCTGAGGTGTGGAGAATCCTTGTTAAATGGTGTTTTAATTAAAACTCTGAGGTGTGAGATGTTTAACTGAAGGCCTTCAGAGGGTGCAGGTTTTAATGTTTTTCTCTTTTTTAATCTTTTTCTTTTTAAAAATTCTCTTTGTCTTTCTAACTGTTTATTCACTGTCACATTCACTGTTTCTATTTTAATTAAGTAAAGCACTTTGAAATGCCTTGCAGCTGAAATGTGCTATACAAATAAAATTTGACTGATTGATTGATACATCCAACTGGAGAAAACTCTGGCCTCTTCTGTACTTATATGTCAACTTTTAGGATTTTAAATTAGGAACAGTATGCCATTCCCCCCACCAAAAAAAAACTTAAATACATTACAATTCTTATTTGAATACAACATAATACTCCTCAATCCTCTAGAAACAAACTAAAACTAGTTACATAATGAAACCTAAAGAGGACTGCCCTGATAAATGATTTTATAACCTGTTGTTTGGTTATCTTAGTCTTACATAAACCTGCAGTTTGCCAGCTCTTCATAGTTAGGAAACAGAGCGTCCAGTTTGAAGGGTGTAATCTGTAACCAACATCTCACTTCAGCATAAAATGATTGAGAAACAATTATCTTAGCCACTTAAACCAAATAAATCATATGTACTTACTCGACAAATATCCCTGAAGGCACAAAAGACTACAAACATGTCCTATTAACTGTTTGGCCCGCTGCAATACGGCCAGAACATAAACCCAGGTGTCCTTCCTCTGTTTGAGCCAATATGGCCCCGAAGGAAAACCAAACACTCACCGCCATTATTAACTCAAACGGCTGCTTGTAGACCCGAACAGGGGACTGGTACTGCTGCACCATGGCTGTAGCTCTGCTGTCTCTGCTGAATGACAGTCATAACACAGTTTATCAAAAGATGGCAGCCAGTTACAAAAGCCGTGCTAAAGTTTACGACAAAAAGCTATAAGCGATACTGTGCACAGGACAAAAGCCACAATAGCTACAGGACGACCATTTTTCATGGTATTTATGAGTAAAATTGTGTAATTTGTTCTCGTTCCTAAGACAAACGACAAATTCCCCATGTTAGTTCCCACTTAACGGACTTCATAGGGCAGAAAACACGAACCTGAAAAATGCAAAACTTGTTTTTCAGTCCAAAACGTTGATGCCTCAGTGAAGTTGTCCGGTTTTTAGTGCATCCATAATGTCAACCCCACGCGGTCAAAGTAAGTGAAAATGAGGTTAATGGGGAAAACGCCGCAGGTTATACAGCTAAAAGAAAAACATTGTGTCGTCAGCAGTTTGTTTGTCATGGAGACCGGTGGGCCAGTTAACTCCGCCCCCTTCTGGCAAACAGGAAGGGAGTGTGTTTCAAACTTTCCTCTTTTTGATTGCAGCTTTTTCTTTTTTTTTGCTAGTTATTTAATCTACTATAATATATAGTATTTGATGCTCCTTCATTGTACCGTTTTAGTGCACCTACTGTGTCAGGAATTATTTTTGTTAAAATACATTTTACTTTACATTTTTCAATTTAAAAACAAAAATGTTCTTCTTGTGGAGTGTAACCTTCCTCACATGGAAGGTTATCTTGCAATTTACTTTTTTCTCTCTGTTACAGGAGCACCATTTGTTTTCAGAAGTAATTTATTTAACTCCTGCCCACCTTTGTTTTCATTTGCATTTCTGTCTAAAATAAATCTCTATATGCCATCTAGTGGTACTTTCTTCATGAAGCCCTAGTACTAGATCTCGGTAATGATTCAAAAATTACATCCTCTTAAAACGTTACCAAGGCTTGAATATTTTCTGTAACTTAACACAGAACACTGTTTAATCTTGAGAGTGAAAAGGAGAAAAAAATAAAGAGAAGCATATAATTTGAGACCTGAGTATTATACATGATTGACAAAACAGAAAAAAAATGTAAATCCAAATATGATGAATTAGTACAGTAATATTGATACTGATTATTATAAGTGCTCTTTTAAAAAACTGTTTTAATTTCTGTTCTCAAAATCGATTTGAAGCATTTGATCATTTGTAAGTCATATGACTGCTCTCGCAGGAAATTGATTAGTGACAGTCCAGATAGCGGAAAAGGAAGGGTGTTGAATTATTAGCAGTTTATGGCTATTCTAATTAGGGTACAGCTTCCTTATTGACAAGTAATAAATCTTTAATAGCACATTAGAGTAAAAACGTCAAATCTTATTCAGGACATATCAAAACCTTTTATGTTTTGACAGAAAGGTGGTTTCATTATGTATATAAAATTGGCGTTATTGATTCAGAATTTAGACTGTGATTTCTGATCAAATAAAGAAACAGTGACAAACAGTGAAAGATGACATGTTATGTTTTAGTCAAGTAAAATCAAACCTTAAATATTTGCAGGGTGGGATTTGTGTATTTTGTGAGTCATAGATTATTATTAGGAGTTATAAGGGAGTGCTTTTAACACATTAAGATACTGGATTCATCACAGACCTCTGTCTAAACTAGTACTTTAGTCCTTAAAATGTAATTAAATGTCTGCATTTACTAAGAAGTGTTTTCTTAAAATATGTTTTATTACTGATTAATGGTAACTACATACAACTATCAAACAATCAAATGTTGCTTATTTAAGCTAAATTATGAATTGCTTTTGTTATTTTGGTAGTGTTGACTGAAAAGAAAAACAAAAATTTTAAAAGATGTGACCAATATTTAATCCAACATGTCCATATCCTTTAATCTGTGTCAGAGGATTTAACACATTAATTTTGCTAAAGTATAAGATTTGACAAGACTAATGTGGCATGGAAATGATTGCTGAAACAAGTTGTCTATAACAGGCTCACGCTATTATTACTGTCTCTCAACAGGATCAGATTTGCCATCCTGTGGCGATGCAGCTGGGGCTTTATTGAGACTCCTGAAACAACATTGGCATGGCTAAAATGAAAGCTAATGGATATGGCACCAAAAGCTCTTGGAGTACAGCGGGGCACATTTTGAATGGGGGAAATGAAGTCGGAACATGCAAGTTTTCCTCTCAATTGACCTCTGATTTAATGTATACGGTCACTAATTGACTGTATACATCTTGGATAAATTTGCATCACTGGCACAGTCATTACTTTTTTCACAAAACACCAAAAAGGAGAAGACTGTCTTTTTTCTAAAGCGTTGTTCAAAGTGGATTGGGGCTGTCAAGAGTGATCCTTCAGTGCATGCTTTTCTCAGGGCCTTTCTCACGTTGAATTCTTTTTTTTTTCTTTCGGTATGAGTGGGAGTTTTCACTGAGGGTAAAAATCTTGGTGTGTCTTTTTCATTTTTTCCGCTCTGGTTGTGATCAAGCACCATAAAAAGCATGCTTGACTCTATTATGACAAAGAAGATTATACTTTCAAATTCATACCCTGCCTGCCATATCCCACATCGTAGTTGGAACCCATCACAATAACATAATGACTCATCTGTTTGCCTGGACTAGCATAATCACCCGTACTCTCATATATCTGAGGTGATCACTGCTTGGGAGACAAAAGTGGGAAGAGAAATTTACTTACTGAGCTCGTTATATTCTATATTAAGACAGCTCAACCTTAAGGTCAGTTCTGGTCTAGACTGAAAATGCTTTACCATCATTTTATTGCTAATTTTATTGCCACTGGAACCACCCGGTTGTTTCAACAACTGGTGAAGTACTTTACTTAGCTGAGATTGTTGATACTATGCTATTTGAATGAATCTGAATTTAATTGAGAAATTCAATTAAAAAAACAAAAAAAAATATGCAAGTTGAATAATTTTACTTTCAGTTAAAGGCAAAACATGGCAAAGAAATAACAGATGGAAAAACAAGCTCTCACTGTGTAGCTCTCCACATATGCTTTTGTCCTAAAATGTAATTGCAGATGTTTTGCTAGAATTATATCTTGTATTTACTGTAGTAATTATTTTGAAAGTAGTGCAGAAGGGCTTTAATCTTTTACATCCTGAAGCTTAGCTGTTTTATTTTTTGCTTATCTCTAGGGATCACTATGGAGACTATGTAGAGATAACCAAATAAAGAGACTGAGCAGAATGCACTGCAAGGAAACTTAAAATGAGTCTTAGATATACACCAGATATTCACCTCAACAATCCTGGATGTTGTGTGAAAGTCAGAGGTGAAGAATGACTAAAAGTGTTTAATGAACAGTAAAGTGTCAGTCAGATACTCCTGGTTAAATGATGATCAGCAGGTGTGGCCACCTCTTTGAATAGAGTTGTTTCGACGACTGGCTGGTCCTGAACTTGCATGTGTGTTAACACCATGTCAAGAAGGCAAGACATCACCAATAACCTTAGAGAATTACAGTCATTGTTTCTGCCTTTCAGTCCGGGAAAGTTTAGGAGGCTATTTTCAAACAATTTCAAGTCCATCATTCTACAGTGAGTGGAAAACATTTAAAACGGTTTTCAGTCTTTTCAGGCTGTTCATCCCAGCAGATTCTCCCCAAAGTGTGGAGGTGCAAGTTAGGAGATATGGGGAACACTGCAGGCCCCACCCAGTAGGTATGGTATGTTAAAGCTCATGGCAAAACAATTTTAAAAAAGGACTAATCCATCTCAGCTTGAGTGAAAGCTGAAATAGTTTAGTAGTTTTTTGACAAGTCATAATTACATTTGAAATATCTTGAATTGTAGTTACGGATGTGCGACCCTTCAACTAGCAAATCTCTCATGTCATTTGAGACATCTAGAAAGGCATTTTGATCCTTCAAAATGTAAGATATCTTGATTTATTATTCTGTCTAGTCAGAAATGTAAATGCAGACATCTTAAATTATTAATTAGTCAAATTGTAGTTGTGTTTAAGACTCATTTTTAGATATGAGGAATGTAATTACAAATATTCAGACAGAATTGATTTTATGTTAAAAACTTGCCAAATAAAGCTTGTCAAAATCTAGGTTGCAAAGGTTCAAGATGGCAAAAAAATGTAAATTGACCCATATAACATAATTACTTACTTTTGAAAAAGGTGCATGCATGTTATTTTATTGCATGCATGTTATTTTAGAAAGGCATTTTGATCCTTCAAAATGTAAGATATCTTGATTATATTATTCTGTCTAGTCAGAAATGTAAATGCAGACATCTTAAATTATTAATTAGTCAAAATGTAGTTGTGTTTAAGACTCATTTTTAGATATGAGGAATATAATTACAAATATTCAGACAGAATTGATTTTATGTTAAAAACTTGCCAAATAAGCTTGTCAAAATCTAGGTTGCAAAGGTTACAAGATGGCAAAAAATGTAAATTGACCCATATAACATAATTACTTACATTTTGAAAAAGGTGCATGCATGTTATTTTCA
The DNA here is from genome assembly GCA_033032245.1 of Poecilia picta. Lineage (NCBI taxonomy): Eukaryota > Metazoa > Chordata > Actinopteri > Cyprinodontiformes > Poeciliidae > Poecilia > Poecilia picta. The sequence goes on from CM065360.1 coordinate 17,690,086, forward strand.
TTGTGAATCCTGCAGTTCATTAGCATAAATATATTTAGTTTTAACATGTTACATGAACTTAAGACTCTTCTCGTGTGACACATTTCAACACAGGAAATACCCCCTCAAGTATTAACAACCCTGCTATTTTTTTCATGTCGGCGCCTTGCCTGCTTTGAGCTCCTCTGGATTTGTGAGGCCAGCTGTCTGATAGTTACATCTGAAACTGTGGATCATGCGGAAGAACAGTAATTCAAAACACAGCAGGAAATTGATTACAAAATGGCTGGAAAAAAAAATCTGTCAAACTCGAGAGATAAACCTGAATTAATCTTGTGCTGGGCGTCAAATTCATGCAAAATCTTAAGGAAGCAATAGCCTAAAACACAGAGAACAAAAATACCTTCAAAAGAAAATGAGAGACTGTCATTCACCAAAAGATTACTTCAAGTTTCATCTGTTAAAAGCAGTTCTAGTGAACCTAAGTGGAAACTTTCTTTTTCCCTTCCCTGGACAGGTTGGTGGGTCAAAAGCACTTTTTATAGTAGCAAAAGAGGTGAAAATGTTCTGCAAGACTCCCCAGGGAGGTCTTATGCACCTTTCCTAGTGCAGCCAGTTGAAATAGTTAAGGCTGTTAAAGCTGCGAATACACAGGTCTTGCAGCAGGGGTAGACAGTTTATTAAAATATAGTAACATGAAATGCGTATCAGTCATTTCTGAAATCTTTACAGTTAAGCACAGATGACCCGTCAGTCTCGGCAACAGTCAGAGCTCTTTAGGACTTCAGATGAAACACCAGGCTGAAATATCTCAGCCTGTTAACTCTGCCTAATATCACATTAAAATTTATGGGACCTCTTAAATATTTCTTCAGGTCCTTTTATAACCCACTGCAGTTTTTATATAACACCCAAAGAGGTTTGACTGTCCAATATGTCATAGTCTAAAAGTTGTCACTGAATTTACTTGAGCTAGTAGAAAACTTGGTGTTCAACCCTGACTACTCTGATATACTTAAATGATATCCAAAAGCATAATTTCCTTTGGAGGTCACCTAATTAGTAAATATAGAGCCTCTGTGTTAGTATTAGTTCAACCATTTAGTTAAGGCATTGGATGTTTGTCATGAAGACCAAGGATAATACCAGAGGTCCACAGCTCTAGGTGGAGAGTCTGTTGACAGGACAAATGTTGCATTGATAGAAGAGTTGAAGGACAAAGCCATAGAAGTGCTTGTTTCCATTTTGCCACAAGCCACGTGTAGAAGGCACAACAAATGTGTCATAATCCTTAAGTGTGTGGATTTTTAATTTAATTTGCATTTCTGGTTTTGATTATTTTGCTTTTATATAATTTTGGTTTATTCCTCTGTGCTAGTTCTTTTTCTGCTTCCTCATTTGCTCATTCATATGGAAGGCCTATAGATTAGTTCCCCTGCTGTTTGTTAGCCAAAGGCTTTTCTCCTTTAGTTCCATGCTCTATATTTTGTAAGGGTTTCTTATGTCTTGAACTAAACATTCATTCAATTAGGATCCCAGGCTCTTGTCTGCATTTTGGTTGATCATCAAACCAGAACCTGCGGAGTTTGATGATCGACTTTGTCGTCGCTTCATCGGATCTGCAACCACTCATTTTGAACATTCGAGTGAAGAGAGGTGAGGAGGAGGGCGAAGCAGTGCAGCACCACCACTGATTTTTAGAGGTGACGTTGTGGGCCGGTGTACTTCGAAGATCTCCTCAATCCCACCAACATGCCTTCCATTGAGAAAGTAGAGCCTGGGAACTCTGGGTCTGGCTCTCCAGTCTCTGGGGACGAGGTTGCCGATGTGGTTAAAGAGCTACTAGGTGGCAGGGCCCTGAGGTGGATGAAATCCGTCCAGACTTCCTCAAGGCTCTGGATGTTGTAGGGTTGTGATGGTTAACACGACATTGGGAGATTAGTCGTCCCAGTCGTCTCTATCCTTGCTTCCTTCACCCACACAAACTGGTATGTGTACATGCATGATGTTTATTGTACAGTATGGTTTTGTATCTGAAGCTGTTGGAGATGCAAAAAGTGCAAGTAAAATAAGTTTTTATGGCCCTTTTTTGCCCTAATTAAGATTGGCTGTGAACCCTCAGAGTCTGTTCATTTAATATTGTGCAACTGCAATACAGCTCTGTTTTGTTTTAATATGTATCTGAAAAGCCAATACAACTCTGTTTTGTTTTAATACGTATCTGAAAAGCATGCATATGCTTAATAAATTCAGGAAGAATAAGTAAAAGTGTCACACTAATTAATGTCTGCTTGCACGAAAATTCAATTTCAGTAAAAAAATAAATAAATAAAAAATCAGCTACTCTGGCAAGGAGTCATAACACATTTCACCTCAAACTGTTGCACTTAATTTTCTAGAGGCAGCCATTGTGTCAACTTTCTTTCAGCAGAGTGTCAGGTACCCAGCCCTCCAAATACCAACGTGGCCCCACTATTCAATAACCGCGGCGCTATAACATACAAAGGGTAATGAAATACATCCCATCCGTCTTCCATAAAACTTCACACCGAGCTCGGTCAGCTCCTCGTCCACCCCCTCAGGCTAGAAACTGAACCGGAGCAGAAGCGAGAAGTGATTTATGAAATCACATGCTCCACATCTGAGAGGGCAAAAAAAAAAAAGAAGTCTTTTAGCAAAGCTCGTTTAAAGAAAAGATCAAGCGCGGCAGGGAAACTTGAAATTTGCCATCTAAAATCATTCTGGGACAGAAAATTATGTTACATCCTGGCAGTGGGCTAAAATAATTACATCAGTGAGGAATGCATTCCAACACTGGATTAAAGTGGCTGTGGAGGATAGGAAATAGACCCAACAGGCATTGAGACAAGATGAAAGGGGAAGACTGCTTATACACACAAAACCACATTATGTGTCACATTTCTGATTCTTCAGGCTAAATAGGCCTCACAAGTAGCCTGGATATAGTCCGAATCAGAGGACTCCCCACCACTATATTGTGAACAACCAAATTAGAATAACTTCAAAACTAAATGCAAATCAGCCAGTTTATTTGCCGAAGGCACATGAAAGGACAGTAGGTGTTATTGTTTCACAACGGTCGACATAAAAGTGTCATCAAAAGATACCTTGACTTTATTGATTGATCTGTGAAAGGGGACTTTTTGGAATAAATTTGAGTCATGAGACCATGACTCGGAGGCATATTTTAGGGCCCACAAAACCTTAAAAACAGAGAATATTTGAAATATAAGTACAAAAATCTTTTATTAAAGTGAATGCATATTTTGTTTTCGCTAATGCACCCCATGTCTAATAGTAAAAGTGAAATGAAAGGCTAAAGGGACAAACCCTGAAGGTATTTAGCAAGAGGATAAGCCTGAACCCAGACAGATATTGTTGAAAAACAAGAATAATTGGAGGTGAAAGTGGAAAAGGAGTGTGTGAAGAGTCCAAACATAGAATCCCGGGAATGAGAAGCTTTAATACTGATGTGTTGGTCTAGTGTAAAAGTAGTTTAGGTGTAGTCTTTATTCCAAATGTAATTGTTTTCTTATTCCCTTCAGCTGTACTTAGGGGGTAGGGGGTAGACCTTTTCAGTCATACACTCTCTATTTTAAGGTAAGAAGCACTTTAGTGGCACTTCCATGAATGATGTGATGGGCTATGTAAGGCCATAAATCTTGAAGTCTGTCACAAACAGAAAGACATTTCAAACAGGAATATGTCAAATGTGTGTTTATTGGCAAAGTGGAAAAATAATATTTTTTCCTGCAAAGGGCTCTTATAAAGGAAACATGTGAAGGCAAACGGGAGGATGATGAAGTTCTCCCCAAAAGTGATATCGTTCTTTGGCAACTTTCAACTTTGTGCTTGGCTGCCTTGTCCTTGCTGTTTTTCTTTCATTTGTTCATATTTTTCAGTTTCTGACATGGAAATGGAGATAACTAAAGGATGGTTTGTGAAAATGTTGATGTATTTATGTAGTTTGACATTTACTTGTCTGATTCTTCAGGCTAAATGGGCCCCGATATAGTCCAAATCAGAGGCATCCCCACCACTAATAATAATAACTCTGCCTAATAATGTGATATTAGGCAGAGTTAGGCCCGTTGTGCTATCTACTGTGCTGTCTGTTTTAAATTTCATACAAGAGTAACAAAATGGGACCATAATACTGCTTGTTGAATAAAACCAGGCTTATTTTTTATTGAATAGTGCTCTAGAGGAAACCACAGTTGTACGCTGTGTGGGTTTAGGAAATAAAATAGAGCCCATAAGGTAAACAACAATAAAACATAGTTGAGATTCCCTCATATTAATATGGGGCTCTGCTGCCTTTTCTGCTGAAAGTAATAATAAAATTACAAAGATTATAAAATTGGGTTTGAAACTTTCCTATTTCGTCAAGTCTTAGAAAGCTATTGTGCCAGTGTAGAGATCTCAGGGAAATTATTCAACACTGGACAGAAACAGATTGAGAACCTAGAGTACTGTATTTAAATCCTCTCAAATTGATTTTAGCATTCCTTTCATATTTTTGCTTCTAAATATCCATTTGTTACTGTGTCGACAGTGGTCTTCATCAACAATCCTACAGAACCTGTAGAGGATCTTTTAAAGATTTTTTTTCTGTACTTTACTACATCAATCACAACAGAATTTGCATCAAAATCAGAAACATGCACACATGGAAGACAAAAGAAGTAATTTCAGACCACAAGTTATATTATATTTGTGTATTATTTGCAAATAAGGGGAGGGATAAAGTATGTTTTTTCTTTTCAGTTTTCTTTCTGGAGGCAGATTAGAACTGGTGCTTATATTGTTTGTCTGTGTTTTCATTCTGCTCTTCCCCAAAAGTTCAAAGCATGGTTATTTATACTGAGACTGGCTCTTCTGTAAGTGTCTTGCTGTTAAACAGAAGTTGTTTCTCTATGTTGCCACACGTTTGCTCAGCATTAGGGATTGCTGCAAAGTCTAAATTCAGCGCAAATGACTGGTTTGCTTAGATAGACAAATTTATATTAATTGACATTGTGTGACTAAATTTGATCCTCGTGGATGTAGACAAGGAGTACGAATGTTTTCACCGTGGCATCAGACGCTGGGTTTTGATAATTTCTCTTAATATAATTTCAGAAATAGTTTTTTTTTCTTTTACTTACAGTTATTTATTTTAACCTCCGTATTTTGCTATTTCTGCAAAGCACGCATTTCCTAAAAAGAGACAACTCCAATGTTTGAAAATGTATTCTTATTGAACAAAAAAGAAAGAGGAATATAACAACATGCAGGATCATGGTTGGAAAGATCCTTTTAGCTGCTACTTTCTGTTAGTGGTAATCTATGTTGATGCAATACAAATTACATGATGAATTACAACAGGATTAAATTGCAAAGTGTAATCTGTATAGATGTGATTATAATTGGATATTAAGCCAGATATTGGCATAATTATTTTGTATGTACTGCATAAAACAATGGATTTCACTATCAAATATGACTTAAGTTGTGCTAAGAAATAGAACCAGGCCAGGCTAAATCCTGAACAGAACCTGAAAGATTCCTCATCCCTTGGCTTATCATCAACTGAATGCCAGGTTGTCAAACAAAAGTATTTTTGGTATCACAATGTTGGAACTAAAATACCATATAAGTTTGTCAGAAGGTGCCATGTCAAGTATTTTGGGTTTCCATCTTTTCTTTTTAAAGGCTGCTTAATAAGTAGTTTAAAAACAGTTGATTAGTGACTGGATTGCTGGTGTTTTATGTTTGACTTATATATAGGTCAGAGTTTGTTCATGGCTATGGAAACAAATATTTTAGTAACTGAGTAATCTATTGATTATTCTTACGATTAATCGAGTAATTGGATAAAAAAAGTTTAGAAAACAAAATATTGGTAAATCTGGCATAACAGCAGTATTATTACCAGATATTATCAGGCCAATTTTTCATATTTGATCATCCCTAACAATTACTCGTTTGTAGTTTAGAAAATTGACTTGTAACAATAATAGCTCACTTTCTAAGATAACCTGACGAAAAGTTAAACAAAGATCTGAAATTATATTCAATTTAATAGTAACGAGGGAAGCTCACAAATACGCTCATACATTTTTTTTTACTGTGCTAAGAATTCTTATGAGGTAATATTAAGATACAAGTTAAAATGTTTGCAATGCTACAGACCTTGTACTATGACTGAAATCAGTACTGACAAAAAGTGCTGCATTTGTGTTCTCACATTTAACAGCACATATATTATACACTGTACAAACTGCAAACTAATTAAATTGTAGATTAGCATAACTCCAACATATAAGAAAAGTGAATTTGTTTTATTATTCTGTTCTTTAAAGTGCATTGTGGGTCAGCACAGTATGTGCACTGACTAATTTTTTAAATATGTTTCAGCATTCCCTGCATTTAGTTTCTACAACATGCAGACTCAGGTCGTAGGCTGTGACCGAAGTATAATGACGACAGAAAATTTGGCTAATTAGCGCATTTCTAATGTGCAGAACCTTTTAAGTAAAGACAAGTGACTGAGGACTCTGAGGCACTGCGGGAAAAAGTCTGTTCATCTGTTCAGGATCAATCATCCTGATATGCACCTGCAGTGGCCTTTCGTATTCAAATGAGGAAGACAGTGCAGCTGTCTTAGACAGTCTAGACAGAAATTATTCTGACTACTAAAGGAGGATGTTTCATTTAAAAATAGTGGCAATGTCCTTTCCCTATATGGTATTTTTACAATAAATTTTACAAAAATAAATAAGGATTAACTTAAGAAAGAAAAACTTGTGAACACATCTGGTCCCTGAGGTCAAATGTCCATTTATTTAGTTCAACCTATTTAGAATAGCTGTATGTTCATCTGTGGCAAAAAAAAAAGTTGATTTTCTTAATTTTGATGGCTGAGTTTAAAATAAAAAAAAAATATCAGAAATTGTATTTATTATAAAATTAATTATCAATAATATACTGAAAAGGCATGAAAATATGCTTGGACAAGTTTAAAAACTCAACTCCAATCCTTGTTGCGCTGCACGTTTCTCATGCATCTTCATTTATTTACCCAGCTGCCACCCACAGACACAAGTACCCACAAAGGGTTAACTGCCTCTTTAATATTTACTCACCTCCATATTCAGCTATCACCGAGCAGATTATTGCATAAGACATGCACATGCATACTGTACCATCATTTATCATTCATCTTCTGTACCAACACCTAGCAAGCGATTGTGCTGGAAAAGATTTACTGTTGTGTTAATTTTAGCTTACAGAGCATCACTTCATCAGCTGTCAGAGGCGATATTAAAAACTACTCCCCTGCCTGCCACGTCACGTGTTGCACAGGCCAATTCAGAGTCGTAAAGTGACGTGTAATTAAGCCGTGACACATGGGCCGACAGATGTGTCCATCAGTGCACGGGGTGGGAGCTGTAACCACCTAAAACTGTATCGATTTGGACCAGTCAAAGGAAGAGATTGTAGCAGCAGGACATGACAGTAACATGACATCCTGATTAATACATCCAAGCATTTCCACTACCTCACAAAGACACATTCAAACACCTGCTGGGTTTCGGTGTCCCTCTGTTTCGCAAGAAATAACAGCAATTACCGGGTTGTTGCAAAGATCTAAGTTGTTTGTCTTTAAATATTCTGTGAACCTATGAGATGAAATAGTGACCAAACAGTGGCATTTTTGCTGTTTCTTAATATTACACCATTTTGGAAGAGCATGTCCATTCTCACTGAGCACGACTTCAATGAAATAGCATGGAAGTCTTCACAAAAGGCAACACTGGATTGAAATAGTTTATCATTAGCTCAGCTAAACCTGATAGCATTCTTTGTTAGAATATTGAACAATTTTTTGCTGGTCAAAATAAGCACACCGATTGGCTTTGCTAAAATGGCCATAAAATGAATCCCCAAAGAAGTTTATAATGTTGAGTCTCTCTGGCTTTTGTGTGCTTTTAATGCCTTGCATGTGGTTAGATTAAATACACTACAGTGTTAAACACTAATAATTTTCAAAACACCAAAGTACATCTCAATCGATGAAAATTTGCATACAGTTCACGGTTTGGACCAATTGTGTGGGTAAGTTTTAACGGATCATGAAATATGTTGCTTCTTTTGAATCAGTTTGCAAACATCAAGAGGATTTTCTTTTGAAAAAATAAAGTCTAATATCTTGTGAGATTCTTGCTGTATCTTTTTTTTCCTGATTTGCAAAGATAAAAGGAAAATAAGGGAAAAAATATAAAGCTTGAGTGTTGCACATGAATTAAAAGCCAGCAAAACTAAAATCATCCAGCACACAGTTCTTCTTAGTCACAGAGAAATTCACAGAAACAGCCATTGCACCAGGGAAATTGATTAAGCAAGTGTTAAATCATTTATCCAACACCAATCTTCTATCATCGTATACTTAGATTCACATCTGAAGGCTCTCATGCAGAAAGAAAATCTTTAATTGAGGGTAAACATCTTAATGATTCACCACACAGGATGTGGACTTTGGCACCGTTCTGTTGATGCTCAGAGGCCATCTTCAGCGACAGGATTTCTAAGAAGGAAGTTATACGAAGGTGATTTAAAAATCTGTTTGAACTTTAGTTGTCCATCCATGGATTAACATCCTACGCTGTTAACTAAGCGTCATGATTACACAGGATGACTGTTGAAACGAGCTAATCTGTTCAAAAACTTGAGGCAAACAAACAAATAAAAAACTTGGCACTAGTTACAGTCGACGGATAACGATCTATGCTGAGAAGTGAGGAGTTATTTTTGTTTTTATTCCTGTATGAAACCATTTTAAACCCAATGTTTTATTCCAGAGAAAACTTTTTTTTCTTTTATTGAAAACTTGATGACCATAATAGAAATCAGTCAGAAGAAGTGGATACATCTTTTTTTTTATTTTTTTACATACAAAGTTATCAGGTGGGAACCTTGTGTTCTCTCGTTTCTGGTACACCCATAAATCTGAAGCACAAGCAACGTCCACCAAACAGCAGCAGATGTCGCTCTTGGCTCACTGAAGGTCAACTTTTGCTTCAAATCTGACTGGAAGACGATTGTTGTGTGCCAGTTGTGAAGAAAGGAGTTGGTGTTTCACCAAAGATAAAAATACCATCCCAATGCGAAAGACGTTGAGACGAGCACAGAAATCCCCAAAGCTAACGACGGTGTCCACAGTCAACACTTCTACGGAAGAATTTTCAACTTACAGGAATGATCAGTGGTTCCTGAAACAGTTGAAAATTTAAAGATTGCACCAATCTGATGGTTTGAAACGTCACAAAAATTATTTGGAGAGCTACCAGCTTATATAAGGTTCTACTCCTATTTTGGGGCAAGGATGGCCTCAGAAAGGTTTGGAAACTCAAATATTTCTGCCTCACAGCATATACTTCATTTTGTTCTTCACATAAACCTCTTTTAGACTCTGCAGAGATCAACCACTTTTTTGACATCTTAGGGTGAATGTCTTGATAATAACTTGCATGATTATAAGGCATACCATCTGCTGAACTATGACATTTCTGAAAACATTTTATGCCAAGGACCCGCAGAGTCTTATCTAAATAAGCATGATTTTCTGTTCCACTTTTTGATATCTTTTTTCTCAGGTATTTTTAGGATAATTTTAACAGAAATTCTCAACATTTTTCCACCACAGACCTTAAAGTGTTTATGTGCACAAGCTGGTTCACTCTCTTCTGGCTCTTTTTCTGCCTCTTTTATTTAAGCAGATGATCTTCAATCGATAATGTTGATCTATGAAATTTTTATTTTTCAGTGTGTCCTGCTATATTTTCCATCTCTTATATCTGTAGATTGGCCAGAGCTTTGTCCACGTTCCTGCCCAAAGCCCGACTCAGTCTCACCTTTTCAATCACTTCCTGTTTCAGCTTGACAGACCAATCGGACAGCAGTGTCACCAGAGGTGTTCTGTCTAAAAGCAACACAGACATCTATTTGTCTTACACCTCTTCCTCTTTTCTCCTCTCAGTCCTGCTTTAACTGAAGGACTGGACGACTCGAGGTAAGCAGAAAAGACATAATTTCAAATCTGTCCCCACTGCCAGACAGTCTGTCTGCTTCTTTTCCAGCACAGTCTGTGGCGCGATGACTCATGTACGTCCAGTAAGCCAAAAGCTCGTTTCTATGAATACAGAAACAAAATTGCCTTCGGTATTGAATGCCGTCTTCTGCCTTGACGTCCAGGGCTGCAGCAACCCACTGGCATTTTATACCAAACGAGACTTTGAAATGGCGCCTTAAAATGGCATTAGAGAACCCTCTTGACTTGGCATTGTAGTCTGAATTGTCACCGTGGACATGCATAACTGAAGAAATGACGAGAAATTTGTGAAACGGAAAATGTTTCAATTTACTGTGGTGGGGGTTGAGGTTCCCTGCTGAATGTGTCAAAGTCTGAATAGAAATGGAAATGCAAAAAAATTTGAGTTTGTAAGTTTCTGTGAATACGTACAAGAACTCATTATAATATTTTCAAATTGCTGAAATAATCTGTTTCAACTTGATGTGCGAGTTCAAAAAATATGAAGTACTTGCAAAGCATAATTACACAAAAAAGTAAAGTTGTTTAATTGTTAAGCTGTTTTTAATCATGTTAACAGGTAGTTTATGATCTTGTGGATAAGTCAAAACAGCATATCTGCAAACATACAGTAACTCTGATTTAGCAGAAACAGGCGAGAAAGTCTAATCTTTCAAATATGGTTAAGAAAAAACGTGTTTAAGTAGCAACATAGCTATAGCTTTCTTTCTTCCAAACATGGCAATGTAACAATCTTTTCAGAAATGATAAACCAAACATTACTGATAATAACTTCATAGTGCTTCATTTAAAAAATAAAATGAATAACTCGCCTCTAAGAGAGTGTCTTGTAGACAATGAAGCAAGTTTTTTACAGATTTGCAGCTTACTGATCCAATGTTTCCGTTTCAGCTATTCATCAATCAGTCAATATTGTCAATATTGTCTGCAGCTGGTTACCCATGCAGGGTTGCTTGAGGGCAGCTGGTTCCCATCTGTCACAGTCAGAGAGAAAAAGGTGGGTTATACCGTCTGGACAGGTTACAACTACACTAAGAGAAAAAAATTTATATTTTCATTTAGATTTTTCTTGGGGTTTTAAAAAGAACACCAACCACTTAAAGATCCTGAAGATTAGTATAACTAGGTTTCATCCACAATGTCTGACGTTTAGCATTTCTTGGGAAAGATTGTGTAGCTGCTGTCAGTACTTCTAGGTACTTCAAGGCTTTTATTGTTAGCCCCGGGTATAGAGCGAAGGTGAGTGCTTCAAATATTTTGTGTGGCAGGATCTTGGTTAAAGGCAGACTGTAAAACACAATGGAATGTTTCTGTGTGCCATTCTGGATAGCATACAAAACAGAATGACGTCTGTTCTTATAGCAGTGCAGCAACAGGTGAGCTTCACAATTTCACTTAATCAATTTAATTTAACTACATTACAGTAGAATAAAAATAAAATAACCTTTAAAAACATTTATTCAGCAGAAGATTTTAAAATTCTAAATGGTTCCACTTAAAAGCATCGATTTTTTTGTAAGTGAAAGGTGCACAAAGTGTGAAAAGGAAGTTTGAAAACAATCAAGGTGTAAGCCCTAGGTGCATGATGGATCTGGGTCAAATCACTCTTTATTCAAGTTTTGCCCCCGACTCTCAACCATGTGCTTCCATAAAGTCAAAATTATTTCATTTTGTACCTGTAAACAAACCATATCCAACCCCTTGAGCTTTTTGATGAATTGTTGAGATGTACCTTTACAGAAAGCCAAAACTCTTTGGAGACTCATAACCAAATTTTCTTTCAGAGACTTTGAGAAAATTACAGAAATTCACTTGAACTCATCAGTTGATAAAGTGAATAGGAAATCTCACATGAGATCCTAAACAAAATCTGGTACCAAAAAGACAAAACCAGCAAAGGTACGGCACTGGGGGAGAAATCAGAAGAAACCATCACTTTAAGTAAACAGCATGTTTTGATTGAAATCTAAAGCAGTTTTGAGGAGCCAATCATAAAACTTGGACAAACAAAACTGAAAAATAAAAAACAAGTGCTGTGTTGTGTGATTGCATTGAACTTCGGGTGATTTGTCTGCGTTAAAGCGGACACACACTCTTGTTGCACGGTTACAGGCCGTTTTATGACAGGCCGATTATACTCAGTCGCACGCTGACAACTGCAACCCCTCCCTGTGAATGTCTGTAGGCTCCCATTACAGGTCCTGCAGAGAGATGATCGTGTTCCAGTAGTCAAAAGTACCCATCTATCATCTTCAGGCATTTCACATAAGTGCACAAGCAATGAAAAATAGGTGGAAAAGAACAGAAAGATCTAAAAAAGTTGAGGAGATCCGCATGAAACCACTTATGTTTTTTTTAAAATCATGTTAGGCATTTTGAAAAAGGTAACCTGTGAAAAAAAAATTAAAAAAGCATAATAGCCTGACAAGTTAGAGTAATTTTGAACAGTTTGTGAGTTTTCCTAATTAAAATAAGTCCTTTGCTTTAAACAAATAATGTCCACAGAGTACTGAGTTCAGAACTAGTTTTACAAAACAAACATCAACCTATCAGTCATTCATGCTGTATCTACCACCCTACTAGTTTTTCTCTCTTAACTGCATTTTTCCCCCTCAAAACTGAGAAACTTTCCAGGTGGAATATGGTAAATGTGGTTATTCATATTTAAAATTTTAAGTCCTAGAACCTTTATATATCTATATAGATATAGATCCTCCCCCATATCCTCACCTTTAATCCTTTAAATATTCAAAGCCTCACTCACTACTGACTGGTGCCACACACATGCGTTTTTCTGAAATTGGTTTCTGAGGATCAAGAGAAAATTTAATATTAGCTTAGAGATTATAAACTAGCGAGGAGAAATGGGCATATTGTGAAATGGCCCTTACCATCAGTCAAAGACACTTGCACTGTCATTAAAGGGGGAAAAAACAGACAAATTTCAGCTCTGTCTTCGAGTATGTCTCATTAAAATCCTCTTATCTTACTGAATGGTTTCGGCGTTAGTGGAGAAGCAGCGTACATGATAATGACTTCTGTGACAATGCAGCCATTCTTGGCATGTTATATTGCCTGTTTAAAAGGTGATTTAAATAGTTTTAAGAATTAAACTTTTAATAGTTTCACACGAGGTCCACATGGATGAGGCAAAAACGAATAACTGGAACACAAAGTGATGATGGGTAAGATAATTAACCTTGGTGAACATTTTTAACTAAAAGGTAGTATTTTTTTAGTTGCTCTTAAAAAAGCTTACTGTTGCCAGAAAACCTCCCTTATCACCTCACAAAAACACACTTAATCTTAGCATTGTCTTCACCAGACTGTCATTCAACGACAGAGTCTTCAGTCAAAGGCTTCTTCAGAACCGCTGGGATACTGACTGCTACAGAAGATCCTTCCTGCCCAGAGCCATCAGCATCTACAACAACTCTGAAAAAAATTGTGTAATATCAACTACAACATTTCATTTCCGACTTGGACTAATAAACAATTTTTGAATTCAAGATGAATTAAACCAAGAATATTTTAAAAATCAGCATCTACTGGATGACATGAGGTGATTCAGAAAATAAGTGAAAACCAGCATTCCTCTGTACTGTCAAATAGTCTTAAATTCTCCTACAACTGGCATGTCAAGAAAACATTGTGATTTTTCAATTGGAAGAATGTCATTTTCGATCTTACAGTAAATGTACGTTGTGAAGGAACACACCTTCTAATTTTAGACAAATTATTATTTCCATTCTTTGTTGTTCTTCAGGGAAGTAAAAGAGCATCTCATATGCAACTTTATTCAGTTTGACGCCTGCACCCCTAACTGTTGTCTGCACATATATCAGCAAGTGGAAGGGAAAAAAAAAACTGTTGTAGCTGGAACAATAACGCTGATAAGAAACATTATGGTCGGCAGGCTCTGAAGGAGCCCTTCATTGTTTTTGTTGTCGCCACTTTTGATTTGTGATTTTCAAAATGTCTAACAAGTGAAAGCAGGTGAAAACTAAGGTGACATCAAGTGATCCAAGTACTTCCTCTTGAGCCAGTTCCCATTGTCATTCTACATAAACAAAATCTTTGAATCTCTAAGTTATGTTGGGAGTTCCTCATCATCTGAGTCGACATGCAAATAAAAGGTTCTGCAGCTGCTGCTGTGATGATGATCAGCCAATGACGGCCTTCTTGTAAGTGCTTGTTGGGTTGCAGTAGCACTCGGGGTTGATTTATTTCAACGGAGTGTTTTTAAAAACATGTAAATTTAGCAACAAATTTGCCTCTCTTGTTTTATTAAACAACACTTACTGTATATTTACAAATATATTTCCACAGTACATGTAAAATATCTCAGAGATAAATGTCTTTGGGTGAATCTGTACATGTCTCCGTTCCCCACGACGACACAGCGAGGTTTCACATGTACGCACATTTACGACGGTTCTTCAAAAGAAAGGAAAAGAAGACATCGATGATTTCTCTATGAAGCCATCTATGTAATTATAGATCGTTTTTGTTTAATGGTGGCTGTGGTCGTACTTTAACGAGGTGAAACTTCAAAAGCGTTAAATTCAAAAATACAATCATGCAATTCCCTGAGAGGTTGATAAAACTCTTAGCAGCAAGTCCAAGGACAGCGGCAACGGAGTACGTTGCTATATATGCAGCACAGCTCCTTCACCTCAAAGTTTCCTTGTTTAACGGTTTCTTCTTAGATATTTTGTTTACAAAAAAAAATAAAAAATACAAAAGAACTCCCTATACTTTGGTCATAAGCAGTCCCTGCACAATGCCACCTGTCCTTTCCGATAGTCCCTGCAGGGGCAAAGGCGTTGGTATTTGGGACTAGAGCCAGCACAGCTGAACAACAGCGGATCATGCTGCAGGCTGCATTCGGCGTGCTCTGCAGAGAAGGCGGGGAAGAGGTGGTTCATCTCGGATTCCACTCCTTCACACTGGAGATCCAACCTGGGCACAGAAGAAGTTAAAAACTGAATGGAAATCCTTTAATATGTTTGACATTATTGCTGACACAAACGCCTTAGGAGATGCATGATTATTTGACATGCGTATTTGTCATTTATGTTACAGTGCTGCCTTTAGTCGCTCTTAGGGAGAAAGGAAAGTTATATCTTCACAGCATGTCCTTGGATGTGTAAAAAGTAACTTAATTTAATAATGTCTTTTTCACTAACTATCCAAATGAAAAAAAAAAACTCTTACGCGCTAAATGCTTCTTTGATGTTGATGAAACGATGCAAGGCAGGTTCACAGATTAGTCCTTCACTCTGGCACGCTTCCACACACGACTGGCCTTGCAGCGACGTCAAAAGTTGAAGTGAGGTAAGAGGAGGCCACGATGGAAAGGAGCTGGTGTTGGCGGCCCAAGTTAGCACTCTGGAGTTCGGCAAAGGCAGAAAGGGACCCGACAGCGAAGCCCAAGATGCGTTTACTGGAGGAAATAGAACCTCAGGCGAGCAAAAGTCCTGCAAAGGTAAAGATAATTTATAAAAAAAGACAAACGAGACACTAAAGAGTTGAGTAGCTCTCTGTCGAACACATTACATATTGTAGATTATTCATATCACTAGGTATTTTTCATGTTTTGTCACAGTGCAACAACAAACTTTCAAATGTTTTCTTGAAATTTTATGAAATGAACCAACTGATCTGAAAGAATGGTTTTCAAAATGTTTCTCTAAAGAAACCTAAATAGTGTCCTGTAAACTGACATTCAGGCCTATTTACTCTGATAGCCACAAATAAAATTGGTGACAACAAATTGCCTTTATCCCTCCAGTCATACTTTTTTTGTTGAATAATCCTTCCTTACGATACTGAAGTACTTTATGACATGTCTCTACAAACTTTGCACAGACAGATGCTGAGATTTTTGGCCGTTGTTGTTTGGAAAACAGCTCAAGCTCTTTAAGATTTGAAGTAGAACGTGTCTGAACATCAGTTGTTTCAAAGCACATAGATAGTGCCATTTTATAGCACAAACAAGTAAACTATGGTTCCTGCATTCCTGAAATAGCTGTGGTATTAATTTTGTTGGCCAATGTTCTTTCGGAAACCTCTAAAGTCTTTTGTGTTGGTCTGTGACATGAAACTCATTGAGGTTTGTGGTTGTAACTTGATAAAAGATGGAAAAATTCAAGTGGATAAAAAAGCTTTGCCAGACACTGTCCTACCCCATGAGGCAGTGACAGATGGGTAAAACTGAGCTTCTTCTCATACCACCTTTTTCATTTTTTCATATTTCAAAGTAATAAATAAATTCTGTACGATTTCCGAACAATTGTGTTTTATTTGTAATTACAGTTTACGCACTGCTTTAAATGTAATCAAAGCAAAAAGTACTAATTGTGTACTAACTTCGGCCAATTTGCATGGATGCAAAAATATCTCAGAAAAACAAATATGATGTTGAGGCAGAACTCGATTTGTGGTGAGTCACCAGATTACATTTCTCCCCTCCAGCTGGGCCTATTAATAAAACCAAGGTAATAACATTTCTCTGACATGTCCCTCTGGCCTCTGGACCCGTTTATTAAACAAGCTCCCCTTGCCCACAGGCAATAACCAATCTCCCAATCTCTGCTGCACCTTCTCCCCTAAACACAGGCGACATCTTTGATCCCTCTTCTCTCGCACACACATGAAAAAGTAAAAGGTTAGGAAAGAGTACCGACCTCAAAATGTAATTTCTACGTGTAAGATATGTATGTGCTTTCAATTATGCCTTTTTTTAATAATTACAAATATAACGCTTTGATTGTTTTCACGAGCTTTGAAGTTTTAAAGTAACAATCTCCGTTTTCAAGGTTACTTTTCTAAAAGTCTAAAGATTTATCTTTATGTTAACAGTTGGAAACTTTAACCAGTTGTTAATTATGTATTTAGACATTAGTGCTGGGATACCACAAAGCTTTGTCATCAGTCCCAAACTATTTCAATGTGAATGAATAAAATATTTATTCATAGAGTTTCTCTTTCTTCCAAGGACCAAGGACTTCTTTTCCAGTTTAAATATTGTAAATGTCGATTCTATCACCTCCTACTGGAAGTGAAGGGTATTACAGCAGTTCTGATTGGAACCCCAGAGTCAAAGTAAGAGAAAAGAAACCAGTGGACACTTCAGCTGAAATGGTAAAATATTAACAACCAGAGCCACCATGTGGCTTAGAAAACCTTTGCATTTATAAGATACCATCAACACTCTAGATGCATTCATCCCTGAATGAATGAACTTTATGGATAAATGCTGCCCTGCGACAGACTGGCAACCTGTCCAGGGTGACCCCACCTCTCGCCCGGAATGTTAGCTGGAGATGGGCACCAGCAACCCTCCTGACCCCACTGAGGGACAAGGGTGTGAAGAAAATGGATGGATGGATGGATAGATAAATGCATCTAATAATAGTGCTTCTGGAGTTGTACAAATCCACTATTGTCTTCGTTATTACATTCACTGTGCCTGATTTTACGCAGCTTTATTAGATTCTTTAAGTGACATTTAATTAATCAGAGCAACACAAATGGGCAGAAGGTCCCCTTTCAATCCTGCCCCAGTTAATTTATTATTATTCAGACAATTGCAAAATAGCGCATTACCTTAAAAGTCAGATTTAACATAAAAAAGCTCCAATGTCTTTAAGATGTCCCTCTATGTTTCAATATAGGCATCACTGAGATGTCGTAAGAATATGCGGTGCGATGGTAACAGAGGGTCTGCAGCTCTGCAGGTGAACAGAGAGCGAGATAACAAGGACGACAGGTTCAGGCAAGGTAAAAGATGTGTGGATAATGATAAGTTGAGCCTAAAGCTGGGAAAAATCCAAACATGGGAAAGATAAAGTTAAAGAAGTTGAACAAACACGGGTAAGAGTCTGATTGGGAGTCTGCACCAGGAGGGGGTCATGCTTTCAGTCGGTCATGGTCAGTGAGTCGGCATATTGGTGTTGTTTTTGACACAGGGGGATGGCCACAATGCGTGACAGAGGCTAAGATATTTCCTTACACGGGCGCAGCAAGACACTTTCTAAACAACAACAGCCTGATATGACTGGAAGAGATCAATGTCTACAAAGATGTCTGTAGATGTTAGGAGTTTTAAAATGAATACCAATTAGACTAAAGAAGCAGAACACAGAGATGCACCGTGTTCTGAAAGCTGATTTTTGGATGAGTGCAAAAAAACCAAAAACACAAAAACTGTAAGAACTCAGGGCAATGTCGTTTTCTCTGTCATAGTAAAGTTTTAAGAGAACACTGTGGGGAGTGACAGTGCATATTACTTTGAGCAAGCAACTTAAAAGAAAGTAACAGGAAGTGAGAAGGAAAAGAGAAACTCCTCATTACAAAGAAATATAGATTAGCAAACCAGTGGACATATGCCTGCATAAAAACAGAAGGAACTGTGCAGATGTAAAAATACATAATTAATGACTTATTCTTCAAAATACTTGTGAGAGCACATGCTGTAATAAAATAACTCCTCACACAAACAGACTAAACATTACCCACTGTCAACAGCACACTGGGATGCATCGGAGAAAGGAAGGATCTAAATATTCAGACCCCTTGGCGTCTATTCAGACTGGCGACCTGTCCAGGCGTACCCGCCTCTCGCCGGAACGCCAGCTGGAGATAGGCACCAGCACCTCCCGACCCCATTAAGGGACAGGGTGTAGGAAAATGGATGGATGGATGATGGATGGATGGATGGCGTCTATTCAAGGTTTATCCAAAAAAATAATAAAGGATGAAGATAACTTTGGAGGTATTAGATATACAAAGTTAAACAGCAAAAACGACAGAATTGTAGAATGCAACGTGAAGTTTCTACAGAGCAGTTCAGACTATACAACAAAGCAAGTTATTTTCCATCTCTTACAAACAAAACCAAAGAAATGCCAATAAAGATCCACTGAAAATCTAAGTACATACATGCATCGTCTTTGTTAAATAGGAAGACATCACTAGTTTGCACATCACAGGGTAAAATTTTAGTTTTTGCATAACTGGACCATTGCAGTTCATGAACCAAATCAATAATGTCAACTATAATGTTCCATCAACATGTATAATTTTAGTTTTTATGTCTTTTTTCTATTCTATTCTTTCTTCTAACAGTATTTACAACAATTTCCTCCAAATGTTTTAGAGGAGGACCTCATCCGCAGACAGCAGCAGGGGTACATGTGAGAATCTGTGAATACGGGTACACGGCACAAGCCAGATGAGATTATCCAATAAGCCACAGCTAAATGAACTAGGCTCTGAACCTTTTTTTTTTTTTTTTTTAAAGGTCAAAGCAGTGGAAAGTAAGAAAGTACAGCAAGTCAGGCAACAGAGCAGCAGCTAAGACGATCCGAATGTTTTGTCTTAAACCACAGCAGTAACAGCATTTTACGTGTGCTGGTAAAAAGACAGATACTGGAGATGGAAAGTTTTCTCTGAGCACTGAGATTTGATAAATCCTCTGACTATGTTTTTTTTTTCTTGTTTAACATTTAGACTCATCTTGAAATGATTAGTACAGTGCGTTGGTGTATAATTAGTAGAATGTAAGCAGAAGACCAACTCAATTTCACTTTACCTGTTTTAATCTAATTTAATTGGGCAGATGATGTGATTAACAAAATGAATCGGATGTAAACACCACTGGCTCATAAATAACACATTGTTAATAAATGCTGGTCATTTTAAAGTAACACGTCCTAAATTTAATGTTAAAGGGAGGAAACAGGAATAGATTCTACACAGATGAGTAAACAGAGGCATTTATTTCCAGTTTTGGTCTCATCATATTTGACATTCTAAATATTTGCATGTTTTTATCATGAATGCATAAATAATAATAGCTCCATTTAATATACTTTTGTCTTACTGGAGGCATCACTTTATAACTATCTTTGAGACTTTAAAGTGCAAACCTATGTTTACGTTTGTAAGAAACAGAAACATTTACTGCAGACCAACGGCTATCACTCGCAAAACTTGTCACTAGATGGATTGAAAAATGATAGGAAATGTCCTCAATTGAAATTAAACTTGTTTGAAGAGTGTTGTTAAATTTAGTGCCCAGAAAACATTTTAGTGATACTGAAAATTTTGACCATTTTTCTTTGTATAATACTATTTTCATTTATGAATAAATGAGAAATAAGTGTTTTTCTATTCAACCCTGAAAGGCAAGTGAGAGAGAGAGAGAGAGAGAGAGAGAGAGAGAGAGAGAGAGAGAGAGAGAGAGAGAGAGAGAAAAAAGCATTTTAGAAGCACGTTGGTGCTGTGCACTTGGAACCATATTTTAATTATTTAATTGCATTTATTGTTTTTTTTTTAGCTAATTTTAAAACATCTTTTCACCTTAGGAACAAGAGGAAGTGGTATCTGGATTCCAGCCTTTGATTTTCCTTTTCATCTTCCAAGGCTAATGGTTTGACTTTGGTGCATTATGAGGTGGAAAGAAGTAGAACAAAACCAACCAAACACAAAAACGTGCCTTTCAAAAACCGTTTCTATTTTTTATTTAATCACAAGTCTGGTAAAACACTTGGTAAATGTTGAATTTCCTTGCATATAGAAGCAAAAGAAGCTATTTTAAAAGTGTATTTAATACATATTTCTTGTATTTTGTGCACAATAACTTATACTAAAACTGACACAAAGCATTTCGTGTTTTTTTGGCTTTCAACTGTAGCCTGGTAGTGTAATTTCCATGTATCTATTGGTCTTTTTAAGGCCATCTGAGCAGCTCCCTCTGCCAGGACCTAATATACACAGCAATATATTAGTCTTCATATAAAAGCACGGGAAAGCGCGCCCATCTTCAACCTCTGCCAAAGCTTAATATCACAAAGACACAAAGAGAGCACTGACAGAACATGAATCTGAATCAATGTCAAGCTTATAGGGGGGTTCCTGCATTCTCCACCTCCTTTCAAAGCACCATTAAATCTGTTCTGGCAAGATTGCAAAACTTTACGGGTAAACAGGGATGCAAACAGACAAGCCTGCGACAGTAAAAAGTAAAAACGTTCATCTTGCTATCGACGTGTTGGTGCAGTCACAACCCCCACCCCCACTGTCGATGTGAGCTCAAATACCCACCTGATTCTGAATGTAGGCATGAACCCTTTCGAGCATTCCCTCGCACGTGTACTCGTAGGGCAGGAACGGCTCCACCTGTGGACACAGAAGAAACGGAGGAAGCCGGTGTCTGAGTGCGCAGAGCCGAGTCATTGTAATTACAGGAACCGAACATCTGATAGTTAATCCTAGCTGACATATTCATTAGCGTAATTGTAGAAGACTTATATCATGCCACGAGCTTCACATAAAAATCAATGACCTCATACATCAAAGGTGGCAGCCTTGAAAATTAATTTCATTATTATTTTTGGCGATGACTACGTCGATACATCACACAATGGACGGAGTTGACAGCAGATCAAAAGGTCGTAGAGCGTCACAAATGGGGGTTTTTAGTGTAATATGGGTCGTGCTGGAGCAGCTATGGAAACCTGTCACATGCCTTCTGTGGGTTTGATGACAGAAAATGGTTTGAAATTCCCTAAGAGGAGCAGATCAATAGCACTTAATGCTATTTCTGGTGTTTGAAGTAAACGGAGACCACAGAAAGAAAAGATGCACTTGAGTCAGACCATTCACTGTACAGCGGTGTCTTTAGATGTATGGAAATGCCACCGTTTGAAACTGATGAGGAATGATGAAGGAACAGGATGAACTCTGTTTTGAAAGTGGTAGTTCCCTATTTGATATTGTACTCGCTGTTTACCGTCAGACCACCCGATGTATTTCTCCATTTAAATTGATAAATGGTTCCTTCTAGTACTCTGTTGCTCTTAGCCACGTCTTATTACATTACTTTATCAGAGTTAAATGAAATGGAGCTGGCACTTCATCAGCTGTCGTGCAATGCAATTTGCCTTTTGGGCATCTTGTTATAATAGAATGAGAGGAAAACAAATCATGCAGGGTGATTTGAATTTCTGCGGAGAAGAGATCGCACAGAGACGTGTACAGTAGAGGAAATGTTAATCTGACCTACTTTTGATGTGGTGGGTTTACTCTGTGTGCAACTTTTGTAGCCGTTTATGTTTTATGAAGAGAGACAGAAAACTCATGAATGTAGAAAAAATGCATTTGCTCCCCCCAAAAAATGGCCATTTTGCATGACATTGTGTCAAAAAAATAAATATTTGATCCTCTACAAGATGTGAAGGAAAATACTAGCACAACTGTCATACCTCACAGAAGAGATGGTCTCTTAATAATTGCATGTTTGCTGGTTTTTCTCCAATTTTATTGCTGGTCATTATAGTCAAACACTTGAATTTCAGTTTCTTCAGACCAAAGGAAATGTCTCAAAAAATTACAGCTTTCTATTGGAATGCATTTGCTGTTAAAATGTGTTGTTTTTATGTCAGTTAAGTAGTAATATCTTCATCATGTCCGAGTGGTCCTTCAGTACATGTAGACAAAACTTTATTTGCAGTTTGAACTGTGTCCTTTGCTTTTATTGTGCAGTTGATACCAAAATTTTGAGGCTTGCAAGTGAGCGTCAACGATTACGTGTTCAACGCTGAAAATCCTGCTTAATATTTTAATTTAACGTTTGGATGTTAAATTACATTTGCAAGGTAAACCTAGTTTTACTTTGCGTGCTGCAAGCAGGTGACACAAACCACCGTCGTCACATCAATTACCACGTCCACACAAATGAAAAATGTCACCAAGTAGACCAGTTGCTTGGCAACAAGAGGCTGTGGGAACTTCTCCCGTTGCTGCTAGTCAATAAACAGTCCAACACAAGGCCCCTTGAGAAATATGAACGCTTGGCTTTTGTTGGACAGATAACAAGATGTGATGTGTTGATGAGCCAGCTTTAAAAGTCTCAGTGGGCAGATTTTATAGTTGAGCCAGGAAAGTTTGGTTTGGATTGTTGACTTAAGATGAAACTGATCAGCTGCTTGCAAACATTCATACTGAGCAAATAAAAAATAAATAAATAAAAAATCAGATTTTTGTTTGATTTTCTGTGAATTAATCATTCCATTGCTCCAAGCTCCATCCCTTTCTGCTCCACCATTAGTCATCTTGCATGTCGAGCGTCGCGTTTCCCTTCCCCTTGGAACAGCACTTCAAGTATCTAACAGGGCAACGACTTGTACTTTGTTTTGCCTCTATCAGCAGGGAACACCTGGTTGGTGGAAGTGCAGATGCATCTCTGCACCACGAGAGGTTTGGCAGCGACTCCGGGTTGTTCTGGTGACAGATTGAGAACAGCGTGATTGATTCATTCGATGCAACGCAAACAACGCTTGCTGCCTGTGGGGCTGGCCTCCAGAAAGCTGCTGTGTAAAACCAGGTGTGGGCACAGTTTACCAGCAGAGCCACTCAATATCTCAGGCAATTAGAAGCAAAGTGAGCTGAGAGGAAGCCAGCTAAGCAATTCTGCTGTAATGTCAGATGCCAAGATTAAGAGCTTTATTAACGGCTGCAGGGTTTAAAAAAAGTGGGTCAACACAAGCTGAAGGAGCTCGTTGTACCCTCACCTACATGTAATATGCAGCCGTATGCACCTTTGGTTACCGGTGGTAATACAAAAGCTTTACTTTGATGGATAAGTCAAGGGTTTGGGTAAAAAACAGAAGCGATTAACATACATTGATCTTCATTATCTCACGGATGGTGGCGTCAAACACTTCAGAGTTGTTGAAGTCAATGGTGATGACATGTGGCCTGCCGATGTACTCCTCTGCGTAGGGATGCTGGGAGGACACCTGGGAGAGAGATATATGGGATTTTTATAAAAAAATAAATAAAAAAGTCACAACTGCAGTTTAATTAAAGTTAAAACAAAGGTTTTGAGTGGATCCCCAGATTTCAATGTGCTTTACTGGCATTTTGTGTGCTATCCCAAAACTACAAAGTGCAATAAAAAGTATACATGATAGCAAAAAAATATATAATTTTGTATTCATTTACCATGTGTCAATAATTTGTTCAGTCCTACAATTACAGCAAATGTGTTTTTAGAGTGTGTTTCTGCCACTTTTTCCCATCAAGTCTGAACAGTATTCCTGCCTCTGCAGTCTCCCCACAGTATGATACTGTCACCACCACGTTTTAGGGGAATTGAGGTTCAGTTAGTTTTTTGTCACACATGCATGTTCTTTTCTTTCATATTTTGTTTTCTTGTCACTTCTGTATGAAAGACAGATTTGTGGAAACACATTTTATTAATTAGGTGAGTTTTCAAGCAATTAGAAACCATCAGTCTAAAAGGAGATGAAATACAAAAACACATCTCTCAGGATGGTATACAGAAGAATTTTTAGAACCATTCTTTCCCTTTCCAATTGCCTTCTACTTTCACATAAATTCCCAGCAGAGCAAATTGAGTTTTGAGGTTATAACCTCATGAAGTGTGAAGTGGACCGAGGGGTATGAATATTTTTGCATATGTAAATAAACAGGCGTGTTAAGTAAGCGCACCATCTTTCCGTTCTCATGTTACTCATGTATCAGGATTTCCCTTTTGGCAGTTTGCAACTCTGGAGCATGACTGAAAATAAACAGTAATTGCAGAAAAAAAAACAACTCCTGCTGCCCATTAGCCTGGAAAAGTGATTTGTAAGACCTTTTTTTTAAATTAATCTGGAGTTCAGTGAGTGGATAAAACACTCAAGTCAGCTGCAAAAGTTCCTCACACTAAATATCTCACCAAGTTTCCCTCCAAGGTCAGACTGTGTGAAGCCGAACAAAATTGCAAAAAACTAATGTCCGTAGGTGAGACCAGGATTTTTTATTCATTTTTTTTTTTTAACAGACATACGTGTGGGAGTTTTGATCAAATGTGCCCTTGTAAAACCTGACCAGGGATTTCTATTTAACTCAGCCTTTTGAATGTATGGCACATTTTTTTCTCTTGTTTTTAAATCCTTTTTTTTTCTCACAAATTCAAACAACTAGTGATATAAACATAACCAGCAGCAAAACCTAAATTGTACATGGTAAATGCACATATTGTTGCATAGTGTATAAGCATTCATTGGTCTGCACACAATTATTGTACATGGTGTTTGATACTGAAAATCATCTGTCATTTAAAGTTACAATATGTGAAGAAGCTCACCAGTTTACAGGAAATAAAGCTCATAGAAAATAAGTCATCATAAATATGGGTGAGCTTAAATTATGGATACCTTCTCTCACAAAATATGTTAAATTTGTGATATACAAGTATATAAAAAAGTTGTTTTCTGTAGAAGGGACATCACACTTATATTTAAAAGATGGATATAGTAACATTACACTAAATAAAGTAGGACAAAGAATAAAATAAGGGAAGAATATGGGGATATGTAGCGTATTTACAAGTGTATGGCAACAATTTCCATCACCCAAATTCAGTGCATTCCAAAATGACTATGTGACCTAGCTGCATACAAATTGTGATGCAAATTGTACAGGCTACAAAGGCTGCAGTTCATAAGGTTGTCTTTTGGTGCAGCTGAAGAAGAGGCGTAGATAGTTGGAGGATGGGGAGACAGGAGGAGCTGGAAGAACTGTCAAGGAAACGCAAGAGGAGAAGGAAGAAATGATATCCCTGACATGTGAATAAAGTAGCCTGCAGTCGCACACATCACTTTGCACTTAGGCTTTGTGCTGGCAGAGTATTACTTTTTAAACCTAAAAAAAAAGTTATTAGCTATAGTGCAAACCACAGATATACATTTTTGATAAAAGATTATAATCCACAGTGGCTTTTTTTTCTTATTTACTTTATATTGAATAGTAAGCCGTTGTTAAGGCAAAGATGAGTTGGCAAAGAAGGTCAATGTGACATTTTATATCACACAATTCTTGCAGTGGGCTGTGCCTTTATGATGAAAAACGATGTGATTTAAGTGATGGGGGGGCTTGTGCCCCAGAAGGGCTCTATTTCTAGCAATGCTCCCACCCTAGAGCGACATCTCAGAGTCTACGGGCTCCAGTTAGCATGATGAATGTTAAAGTTCATGACAGTTTAATTAGAAAAAAAAGGAGACTGAACAAGTACGGCTTGCTTCAGAGGACTGTCAGGAGGGATGAGTTTCTTTTCCCTATAAAAGAATGTGGCAACATGTCTTTAGTTTGCAAAGCGGGATCTTAATGAACCACCAATAAAATCTTGTAGAGTGATTTCCTTTGGACAGATGATACCAAAATGCAGATGTGTGTGTTTTTATGCACAACCCAATTTTGCTGAAGACCAAAAACAGCCCCTTGACTCATGCAATCCTTCACATGTAGTGGTAGAGAATCAATGATTTGGGTTTGTTTATTACAGTTTAGTTCAAGTCAGTAATGCCTTGTTAGCCCCTAAGAGAAAATAGATCTTATAATAACTTATGTGTCTAAAGAGTTATTATATATGGCAATGTGTTATTAAATAAGGTTCTCCTGTAGTGGGATGTTTTGCAGTGTCTGATCAGCTTGTAGATATTTGATCGTTAGATTACTGTGCTGTAAAAAAGAATGTGCAGAGTTTATATCATGGATTTTAATTTATTAGGCTTCTTTCTAATCACAATCAGCTCCAGAGACACCGGCACATTTTATTCTAGTTGGAGATCTGCTGTAGGATTCTACATATTCTGTAAAGTGTTGACCTGCACCGGAGCTGAAGTGTGTTCAACTGACAGCTGGAGACAGATGAGAGAGGTAGGCAAGGGGGGGCACAGGCATTTCATGACTGAAGACAACATCGAGTGGAACAAAAATACATCACCAAGATGGTGGATAAAATAATTGAGGTATGACGGCTGTGGCTCATGGGACGGTGAGAGGCTAGGTTAGGTGCACGAGAAGAGGATTCTGAACTTTTTCCGGAACTGAACCCAATAGGAAAATATATTTCAGTTTAGTCCTGACTTCCACTGATCAAATCCTCGTTTTCTTCCTCCTTTAGCACGCATCTGTAATAAGGTTCTGCTCCTTTTGTTCGTTTTTGCAGGTCGCTGGAGATCCAGGTATTGTTGTTGAAGGAACATCTCACTGCGTTGGTGTCAAGTGGCATTCACCTCATCTCTAGGCGAGTTCATCGCTGCCTGTGACTGGGACACATCCCCACATACTTTCTTTAGCTTCCTGTGATCATTTCCTCCTTTTTCCCCACTGAACAACACAGATCAAAAAAAAGGCCAAACTCTGATTTCCCTTGCTTAGAGCAGGTCATGCAGAGGGGCCGAATGCATCCCTGACATTTATGAAACGGATTCAATATTTTAGCTACTGCTGCCAACGTAAAATGGACAGAGATGTGGTTCCAACCTTCGAACACAAAATGAAGAAATGGAACCTATGGGTCTATAACTCTGAACGAGCTGATGATGGATTGCAGATTAGCATGTCTTTGATTACATAATCCCAGTGCTATTTCACCACTGGACTCAGGAATATAACATGTCGGTAAACAAAACCTGTCAAGACGCTGCAAGACGGTTAAGTCGATACGATACACAATGGTTTTGGCAGCATCAACAGAGAGGAATGCATTAACAAACGCTCACAATTTTTTTTTTTTACTGAAGAAACGTTGCGTTTAAAATCCTGGAACGACAAGCAAAAAGATGATGCTGAAATCTGTCACTTAGTTTTTTTTCTGCTACTTGTTACAAGTCTGTGACTTGTAATGTGTCAGAGTATTGTTCATTTGTTGTGAAACCGACAGACTGAAATGAGAAGGATGAAAGAAGCCAACATCAAAACTGGGAAAACATTTCTTTTAATTATAATGTCTTTATGTGTAAAACTTTGGAAGTGAAAAAGACCGAGTTTACTTTTTATTGCCGCAGTAGCATGAATACAACATGCACTTACCTTCCTGGAGGTAGGCTTTCCTCTGAAGAACTCGTGATTGAGAGAGGTGTGAGGTGGATTAAACTTGGGTTGCAGAAAAATGCAGCCATTGGCTATCGCCTCTAAAGGAGCGGGCCCTTCATATGGGAAGCCGAACCCGATGAAGAGCTTGCAAGGAAAGCGACAGACAAAAGATTCCCTATGAGTAAATCAGGCTGCTCACATCCACGCAATTTAGTAAAGTGAGTCCACACACGCACAACTACAAGCAAAGCAAGTCATTTTAAGGAAAAACTGAGCTGATGCAACTATTAGTAGTTCGCCCTCACCTTTGCCTTTCTCAGGAGCTGCTGCAGCTCCTGCTGAGGCAGCAGGCCATGATTCTTGACAAAGGCAGGAACCTCTGGGGGGCGCTGTGTCTCATAGTACACTGTGCCATGGATCTCCATGTAGCGATGCAGGATTGTCAGGAAATTTTCCTTACCCTCAAAGATAGAGAATAAAGAGATCGACTCTGTCAGTTACTGCTAGGATGCTTGAGTGAATTTTAAAGTCTTGTTTTAGCATAATTGGCTATTTTCTCAGTATTGTTTTAGCTTTAAAAAGTCCAAAGACAAAGTTTTATTCATTCAGGAAGAGATTTTTATTTTTCTTTCTCACAAAATTTTGCTGACTCTGGTGAAACTTTTAATTTGTAGGGAGCCTTGTTGCAGCTCAATGCGTGTAATACCAAACTTTGCATTACATAGCTTTATGTTGGTCCCACTTGGCAATAAAAAAATGTCAAAAACATTAATGCATTTTTGAAGTTTCTTGATTTAAAAAACAAAACAAAACAGAAACTGCAGATATGAATTCTTTTGAACGGTATTTTGTAGTGCGTAAATTATTTGAGTTGCAGCAGTGTTCTATTTAAGGTCCCTGTCAAAGACATTGAACTCAACTTTCATCCATAAAGCCTTTAATAAACCAAATATTTAATTAACATAAGACTTTACTTTAATGAAAACATAAGTACATTCTCATAACATCGGCCATATCGGTTCATTTCAAAGGTTATTGTGTTTCTTTGAGCTGGTTGCTCTAGCTCAAGTCTTTTTTTTAAAGCAGATTTAAGAATGTGCCTTTTGCTATGGTGACTTATGAACTGTAAATTAGTTCTTCTGCAGCAATGCTTGCACTGTGACTATATGAATGAGATGGATGAATACTAGAACCACAAGCAGTCACTTGAAAAGGACAATGGAGACAAAGCCTGGAGGTGTTGATGAACTAAACGAGGACCAGAATCAGATCTAATCATCTGTTCAAACATCGTGGTGTTGGTGACTAACTCAGTGTTTGTGGAGTTTGACAAAAAATTATTTTTTATTTTTTTAGCAATGTTTGCGCCTTGCGTTATAATGTGGGTGAGCTTTGTTGAACCATTTTACTGGAAAAAACATGTTTTTGTTGAAATACTGCAAATTATTTAATAAGCTTTGTCTCCGAGGCTTGAATCATTTATGCAGGCAACTGAAGTATTTCCACATTTTTATGCATAAGGAGAACATAACCAAGATACAGTTTATTTTCTTGCTCTATTTCTTTTTCCTAAGAAGCATGCGCGCAGTCACCATGGGCACGGATGTCACATTAATTATAGAGTTTTATTGATGCATTTGAATTGTTCTTTTCCCAGTGAGTGATAATCATGCAACTAACAACTGCAATTATTTAAAAAAAAGCCTATAATTGGCTACACAAGTCTGAATTCGCTCAATAAGAAGAAGAATTCAGCCGCTCTGCTTTAAAGCCTCCCATTTAATCTCAAGTCAACAGACAACTGAGACACAATTGAGTGTTCCAGCATGATAATGATCCCAAACACACATCGCAACTAGTTTTGGAAGGGACTAAGCAGTTTAACATCGAACGTTTGGAATGGCCACAACGAACCCTATTAAAAACAAGTGAATTAAGCTTAAAGGCAAGATCCATGCCAACCCGTTTAAAAAGATTTACTGTTCCTGGAAAGAAGCGGATAAAAAAAAAAAAAATCACTGATTATAACAAACTCTTGCGCATTATTCTCAGCTTCATGAGGTGAGACATTTATCCAATTACACGTATTTGTATGGATATATGATCATTGAGTGATTTTTTTTTCCTCCCATTGTGAAAAAATAAAATCACAATATATGCTCAGTGGAATATGCCCAATTCTTGCATTTTTGCAGTTACTGAACATGTGGTAATACAACCATAAAGAAGAACAAGCATATAATTAAAAGCCTAAAATGAATATGACATCTATGCCACAAAAGTAAGTTCCCGACCAGAACTAAAATGTCGTTTACAAAATTTGACTCATACTTATGGTGATGAATATTTAAGATTTTTTTCCTGTCATGTCTGTAAGTTACACTCTGGGTTTGACTTTCAGCATTTGGAGGCTCAATAACCAAGCAGCAGCACTTACTTGAAGCTACGCAGGTCCATCGATGATGCATCCAGTGTGCCACACGAAGAGAAATACAAATTTAAAACAGGAAAAAAAACAGAAAGAATGAACAAAAAAAAAGGGAAATTAGGAGAAAAAATGAAATATTCAGCACTCATCCTCGTGTAGTCACCAACAAACCTCAGATCTTTAACGTGGCCCTAAAAACTGAGGTGGAGCAAGGTAATCTCTCAGAGGGAAGAGTTTCTCTAACACTGCAAACCCTCATTCACCAGTGTTACAACGCTGCTCAAACTGCTCTGAGGTAGAAGGAAGTCTTTGGCAGTGTAGGAGCAAAGCTGCAGCCGGTTTCAAGCAAAAAAAAAAAAAAAGAAAACCAACCCCGAGGGAGGCAGCAGCTCACTTCGAAGATACAGCAAGAGTGAGAAACCCTGGCAGGAGCTTGGAGAGAAAGTTTACTCTGAACAAGTGCAAGTGTTCTTCTAGCATCACACTTCAGATGATTCTTGGAGGAGGAACATGCTTGCAGTGGATGCAGGGAATGTAAAATCTTGTGGGCGTTTCACAGCTACATGAATCAAATCCTGCAGACAGTATTTATCACAAGCAAGGCACCTATTAGAGCTGTGCTACAATGACTTCACCAGGAGAAACGCACAGTCTCTTGGAAAATCCGCTTCCTTTTTCGTATCATATTTTATAACCTTTTATCTAATGGACCGACACAAAGTAGAGAGACACCGTGAAGTGAGGAAAATGATATGTGGTTGCAAATATTTTTAAAACTCGGAATCTCGTGCTGTGCATTTGCATTTAACACCCTGTAAGTCAATGCTTTTACTACGATTATAGCAGCAGGTCTTTTGGTTTCACCTCTAGCTTTGCTCTCATTTTCTCTGCACAACAGCTCACGTTCAGTCAGATTACATATGAAAACATCAATTGTCAAGTCTTGCTATACATTTTCAAATATATTTAGATCTGGGTTTTGGCTGGGGATATTTCAGCACATGAGTGTGCTTTGATCTAAACATTTCCATTGCAGCCCTGAACTATTAGCTCAGTCTCAATTAGAGCATTTAGCAGGTTTTCTTCCAAAAATTGCAGTGCAGGTAGCACTCTCCCTTCTCCTATCGACTCCACCTTTGCTGCTAAAGAAAATCACATCTTCAACATGCTTCCACCACTCACTTTTCCATCACACTGATTTTTTATTTATTCATTTTATAAGTGGTGAAAATATTCATTTAGGTCTCATCTGACCAGAGCACCTTCTTCCAGGCTGCGTCTGATAAATGCTTCCCAGTCTGTGAGTTTCCCCTGGAAGCAATTGCAAAAGAGTTTATTTTGGGTATTCAGATTTAAGGGGCATGACTACAAATGCACACCACACTTTCCAGATTTCCATTACTAAGCAAAACTGAGAACCTTGTTGCTCAACGTTTTGTTGCTAAAAGTGGAGCAACTTAAAGTGCGGCTTTAACCTGACAAAAGGTCAACAAGGTCAAACTTGTGCTCTCACTGCAAGTACAGCTTATTAAAAACGTCGGCGTCACGCTTACCTTCCACATGCTTGCGTCTTTGCCGTACACGACGGCCATGTTGTTGACTTTGTTCCTCTGAATAAGCATCCTCTCGGTCTCATTCAGCTCCTCTGCCACAAACCCCATAAAAGAGTTGTCTGGCGTGTGGGCTGCCAAGGACAAACACAGTAATTGCCAATACATGGCTCCAAACCCATTTTATGCCTCAGTAAATACAGATGTTCTCATAACTTAGCATGAAATAAAAAGACACAGCACCAAGGTTTCATAGAGCAGGAGGTCATTATGCCTTTTGATTGGTTTTATTGAATAATACTCCAGGATCGAAAGCGGAGGAGCACAACGGTTGTTTGCTAGCGGGCGTCCAGGAGCCGTTTTATGTCTTCGTGTTCTGAAATTCAGCAGATTGAGGATTCAATCTGTCGCAGATTTTAGGCTTCAGACAAGTAAACACAACCCTAAAATTAGAGCAAACAGCAAAGAAGCCAAACCGAAATTTCTCTGACAATCTCGCCGATAACTATAATTTGGAAACGGGGTTGCAGCTTGTGGCCCCGGATTAATTGGAGACCACCTGAAGTTTTGCATCTCAGAAGTTTCACTGAATCTAACATGAGTGTGGTGTTGTGTGTGTGTGTTTGGTGTTGTTCTTGTGTGATTGCGGCTAGAAGAAGTACACTAGGCATCTGTACAGGCCCAGCTGTTCTGAGTGAACTCTCTGCCTGGTGGTCCAAAACTTGAAATGTGACGGCCTGCGGCGGTTTACACTCACACAATCTGCTCTACACACGGCAACACAAACATCTGTTCACTTCTGCTCATCTGAACAACTTTTTTTGATTTATGATCTTCAGTAAAAAGAAGAAGAAAAACAAATTGAAGCGGAATCTCTCCCATCAACCGATAGGAGAGATTCAGCATATCTGCAACAGATGAAATTAACTTGAACGTACGGAACATGGTCATGTACTGCTGGCCGTGGAGGTTCCAGTAGCCCCAGTTGGTCCTGTAGCCGTGAAGAGTGGCGTACTCCTCGTGGTTGTAGGCGGGCTCTGTGCCGAAGGTGTCAATCACTCGGATGTGGCATCTGAGATTTAACAAGAACGAAAGAAAGAATTGGTTCCACAAATGAGTCACTGAAAGGTAACATTCTGAAGATATTTTTTAGTTTTTTTTCCAAATACAATAATGATCCACGTTTCCTCAGAAGGGATCAAATTCATTAGAAATCTGTAGCATAAGACCAAAGGAAGGATTGTTCCTCTCAACACAGCAGCACAAAATGTGTTTATTTTTCAAAAAAGCTGAACTTTGGATAATCCGTAGGTTAACTCTCTAATGAAGAAGGTTACAATCAACAGATCATCTAATCTGTGAAGATTTATCACAGCTCCGTTCATGGACAGCTAAGCCAGTCTGGTTTACCACCTAACAGTGAGCCGGAGTTTACTACAAGCAGTGGAGAATTTTGTTGCTGTAGTTAATGTAAAATTTAAGTACTTGCTGTTATTTTAATGGCGGCAGCATCATTTTATGCAGGCGGTGGGAAATGGAGGACACACTTTCTCACACACTCTGTTTTCTCCATTATTCTTCCTGAAATTATTTGACCATTTTTGTGTATTTTAGCTTTTTTTTTTTTTTTTTCAGAAATAGCTCCACCAGCAAAAACTGAAGTCCACAGTGGAAGTAAAACACGCACATGTCGTTTCAATAATTCAAAAGAACAAAAACTGTTGCAGATGTTATTCATGAAACAACATTTCAGTGACTAAGCCATTGTTTCTCCTTGAGAATGAAGGAAAACAAATATCTCTGATGAGAAGAATTGGCTAAAGTTTACATGTGTGGATTTGCAGAGGACAATATATAACCAAGTTAATTTAAGCGCTTATTTTGGATGGAAGCCATACTTCTACCAAATCTGAACCAGAAATCTATATATTTCAGCATGTTGTATTAGAATTAGCAGTTCATCTTTGTAACCATAAAAACTAATAGATAAACTATAAACTTTTTGTTGCAGCTCAAATTTATTGCTTGCAAGAGACACAGTGCAGATGAACTGTGGAATAAATAGCAGCTTGTGCATAAACGCAACAAGAATGAGAATACAGCAAATGTAAAAAAGGAAGGAGGAGAAAAGAGGCTGGGTTACAAATCCAAGACAATGATGCATTTTGCTGAACAGCTTCACGGAGTAAATTTAGCACAAGAAGCAAGGAAATGTTTGTGTGGCCCATTATGTCTCTGCTGCTCGACAATAAGTCTTAAACCTTTTGAAAGTCTTTTTATTTCCCTCTTTCTTTCAAAATGAGGATCATATTCGCAAGAAAAAAAATTTGTGGATTGTGTCTATAAATAATTTGCCATTGGCCTCTCTGAGCAGCTTGCTCCCTGAGAGTGGCTGTATATGGTTTCTACAGGTTGCAGAACCTCTTCTCCATGTTCCCAATGACAACAAGCCATTTTATTTATTTTTTTTTTAGTAAAAGAAGATGCTGCGTAAAACTGAGAGAAAAGCTGCTCGGTGTTGGTTGAGAGGATTCGGTAAGTTTTTCGATCCGCAAATGCGTTTTGCTTACAAAAGCAGGACAACTTAAGGAGAAATATGTATGCACGAGATTCAATACCTCAAAGAATTGCTTGAACAATTAAGTACTTCAGACAAATTAAAGAGAAAGTTATTTAAATAAAAAATTAAAGTAAACGTATTAATATATTTAGGTAGTTAGCTAAAAGATGTACTGATTTTAATATGGCTGAACTGTAGTTACAAGTTCTTGTTAAATATGACAGCAACACTTCTCTCAGTTATTGCTTTTGTGTTTCTGGGGTGTTTCTCAGGCGATGTAACAGATTGGTGTTGTGCCGATACTTTTTTGAGCTAAATTATTTTATTACTGGATAAATAAGCAAACGAGCTTCTATCTGTTTTTTCTTCATTTCTGCAGTGAGATATGCTTAAGAAAATTCTAATAAGTAATGAATCTGACTACTACTTAGTAGACATCCATAAATGCAATTAACTTTCTTTGTTGTGGTAAATAAAATAAATAATTTGTCTGTGCCACATTCTCCAACACAGTTGCAGCTTGGGTCATTGTCTTCGCTCAGTGGTCCAAATATCTGCATGTTGTCTGGTTTCAACAGTCCCCTGAATATAGATGTTTCCTTAGTTTTGATACTTTTACCTAAAAATACATCGCTCAAGCTACTGGGGACCAAAATGAAGTTGATTGACAAGCAAGTGTGACAGTTTCTTTAAAGAGCATGCAGAAAAGCAGAGAAAAAAAATAAAGTGGACTGACTTGTGCTTCCTGAGAGAAAGACCCATGTGCTGCTTCATTTGCTGCAGTCCGTGGTAGTCTGTGTAGATGAGGTCAAAGGGTAAAGGTCCCGTGAGGGGGCAGCTTCCTCTTCCAGGTGGGACCCCCAGAAACCTGTACAGAGGTCAGATGTGTTGTAAATGTCACAAAGTTAAACAATGCATGACCTTTAGAGAATATCCGCTTTTTGACGCCCGATTCTTCAATCTGTCGAAAACAGGGTTTTAGCTTGTATCTTCAGTAAAAAGAAAGTGTTGAAAAATATGTTTATTCAAATTATCTATTCCAGGCTCCTGTTTTTTTATGCAACTTTTCACATGTGCACACAAAGTGTATGGATTACATAAACCTCGCACGCATGTTTTCTGAGTGAAGTTTGCACGATCAAAGGAACAACAGTTTTTCAGAATAGTTTTTGCAGAATCTGCTAAATGCTGGCTTTAGATGTGGCAAGATTGCTCTTCTTCTGGTCTACGCTAATTAGCCTTTATATGCAAATGTATGTACATATTTGCATAAGTCTGCTATATCACACTGCTTAACACATTCTGTTCCTGTTTTCTAAAAGAAACCTCAAACAGTCAAACAAAAGGTTTTGATTTTCTTTTAAACAGCAACACCAGTGAATAAAAATTAGCTTGCATTGCAACAGAGAGCATTTGGGAGAGCAGAAACCAGAGGTAAGACTGATAAGAATGTACAGTAAAAAGGATGCATCATAAAATATTCAGTTATTTCTCTGGAAAGGAAAGCTACTTGATTGTAGCTAAGCAATAATTAATGTCATGTTGATCATCGAGGAAACAAAAAGAGAACAATGAACAAGACTAATTATTTCTAGAAAAGTTAGGACACCATACAGTCTGACAGTACTGCTCATTTTATTTAAATTAACTTTGTTAGGAGTTGAAGCGTAGCACATCCAATTGTTTACCTTTTGAGATTATGTTTGTTAAGCGACAGAAGGGAGATGAATCCGAGTGTCTGAGCTGCTCAGTTCTGATAAGAAAACCTGGAGTTCCAGTTAAACAAACAGACATATTTTATTAAAAAAAAGTGTTCGTCTGCTTTACTGTGAAAGAAAAAATGAATGAATGTGTTTTTCAGAAAAATATGGCAAACAACAAGTCAAAATTGACCAGAAATGCTTTAAAGAGTGACCCAAACCTAAAATAAACTCATGATTTACATGTTTGTTTCCCCCTGGGAACAAAGTGCTTTTCCAAATTATTAGTGATTATTGTGGTGCAAGTAAAACATGCATTTCTATTAGAACTACTTCTGTGCATATTGCAAGGCTCTGAAGGACTTAAAAATGGAAAATCTCCACAGGGAGACAAGAGAAGATCCTAAAACGCATTAATGTGTGCCATCACAGAAATGTAATAACCGATACAGACAGCATATCCTCTCCCTATCAAGTGCCATCTGATTTGCATAATGACTGTTCCTCAGAGCTCCAAGCATTGCAAGTCCAAAGATGCACAGACTGCTGGACTTCGCGTCATTATTCAGCTCAATATCACGTATCAAACCGAATGTAAAACTCAACAATTGGTTTTACAAACACAAGAGGATGCGGAGAGGGAACGCTGCACGCTGACACGCACGCATGGCCAGGCCGGCTGTTTGCGACAGAAACACAGCGAGGGAGTCTTTAACTAGGACGCTCGGTGCCAGTCAGTCAGAAGGCTGCATGCACTCATCATCAGCATGAATGTTGTCCGTTTGGGTTTTTTTATTTATTTAAACTGTTCTTTTGCAAAGACAACAGAACTCCGTTAGGATTCTAAAAAATAAGTAAAGAAGTGAATAGAGGGCATACGTTTAAATTTGTTGTGGATTTTTTGTTGGGGTTAGTTTAAGAAGGTTTACTGGAACAGAGATAACTTTTAAGGGTTTCCAAAAATTTCCCTTAGGATCGGTGTTGTTGAGCAACTTAAAGCTATCCTTCTTCTGTAAAGTGCAAGAGCAGTCTCTCTGTGTGTTTAGGA
Organism: Poecilia picta; assembly: GCA_033032245.1. Classification (NCBI taxonomy): domain Eukaryota; kingdom Metazoa; phylum Chordata; class Actinopteri; order Cyprinodontiformes; family Poeciliidae; genus Poecilia; species Poecilia picta. Next base: position 17,727,360 of record CM065360.1, read on the forward strand.
TCTTTTTTTTTTTCCTTTGGAACATCTACACGGGTTTGGACTTCAATCATCTGACCCAAATGAAAGAAAAGAGGTTATAATGAACAATCCAGAAACTACCGTGACTTAAGCCCATCATAAAACCTAAAATGGAGGACGCATTGTCACCATTTAAGAGCGCCTTCAAAAAAGATTTTCAAGCAAAGAAAAAGCTTTAATTGATACCAATCAGGCCTAAAACAACTTTAAATAAACCACAGTCAGACCAAAGAGTGCACAATGTGCAATAATCAGTAAGTGTAAAAGAAACCCAGGATACATTTTAAGCACCTAAAGGCCTCTCTGTATAGTCTAATAAATATTCATGACTCCACCAACACTGAACATCAATGTTGCAGAGATCAGAACTGCAAGGAGAAAGCCTCCGCTCTGCCAGAAGGCATATACAGTTTACTGAAGCAAAAGTCACAACAGTGCAGTCAAGTGCGTTTTCTGCATAAGTTAAGGTAAAATCCATCTAAATTCTCATAGCTTTACTTATTCTGATGTAAAATCTGTGGAGTTGTTTTCTGTTAATGATTATGGTTCTTTGTAACTGGAACAGATTATAGGTGAAATAAAAGTCTTTGTTATTTATTAATGTCTTTAAAATCTTCAAAACTAGAGAATTTGGCTTGATTTAACTTAAAAAAAGAGAAATAAAAGTGTGTTTGTCTTTTTTTATTCAATGTTCATAAACATTCGACTGTATGTAAATATTTTAATAATCACACAATGTAACCCACTTAATGAAAATATGGGGTCATTTTTCCTGTTTTAAAACCTGACCTACGCTTAACTTTGAAAATGAGTTTTACATTCTGACATATAAAACATCACTATGTTGTGATTTAACAGATGAAGTTGGGATTAATCAAGCCAGTCATTTCTTTTGCATCCAAAAATACTACTTTCACAATTAAACTCACAGGTTAAATAAAACATTGAAAGTATCCAGATGAAAGCGGTGGGAAAGTGAAGTAGTCCATCAATACTGTGGAAGACCCATGCTGGACATTGATTTGATGACTTTAAAAAGTTTTTGTCCAACTCCCTTTGTTTGCATTTTTGAAGTTGGGAGACAGTTTTATGACCTTTTTACACTTCAGAAATCTTGCTCAAAAAACAATCCAACACATTGATATAAACACCTGCAAATTGAAGAGGCTATCGATCTGTCCTTGGACGGTAAACGCCTCTAGTCAGCACTGTGGCCTTCTGGAAACTGACACATCAGTCAGTTCTCTTACAGGAGGTGGGATAATGAGCAAAGCATAAGCCAACCGCGGCTGAAGCAGTGGTTTTACCTGTCGGAGGATATGCACCCGAGGTAAATCAGTGCTTACACAAACAGAAAAGCTCTTAGACCGAGTCGTGTGTTTACTCCTTTCTGACAGAATCTGTGACTCAATAAGCCTTTAATCTAAACAAGTTCACAAGAACATAAACTTCTAAGTTTCGCACAGTTGAAACTATTTAGTATATGACATTTGGTTGAAAGGTGGAAATGCTTAGTTTTTTTTATTAGTGTGGGGTTGTGAATATTCACCAGCTGGTAATTAAAGTTGAGTCAGTTTTGTGAAAGGAATAATAGGAAATGGAAGCAGCCATGCTTAAGATGCACTAAAGTGTGATAATCGTGTGATAGTTTCGGGTTGCATGAATAAAATGTTTGGGAGATGTTATGTTATGTTATGAAGGTGTGATGGGCTGACAGTGATAGTCCAATTTTGAAAGCCGTCATTAAAAACTCTTTGAAAACGGATGTTGGTTATGAAAACAAGCAGCATCTTCAAAAGCTCCTTAATTAAGGATTTAGTTCACACAAACTGCAGGTATGCATTCAAGATGCTCCTTCACTTCCTGTCGCTTAGTGGGCAATATTCATGCACAACACACCAGGGTTGAAGTTTTGAATCAAGCCGTTTTGAATCAAGCCTGCTTTAATGGCTTCACGCTGACGTGAATTTGAGCACATGTATTACAGTGACTCCGGGAGGAACTTGCCCCTCCACTTCACAGATCCACTAAAGCCGCCGCCACCGTTCTGGGGTTAATTGGATATATGCAAATTTGGAGAAACTTTGAGAGAAGAGAGGGGGGGGATTAAAACGAATTAAGGATACAGGAGTCCGCTCATGCACACGTACAGTACAGATGCACCAAAAGGCAACAACAACATTTCTTTATCCCTGTGAAATATTCACCGGGTAAAACGCATCAGATTAAAGGATAAGAATGACTTATTTTTTCAAATCTTTTCATCATTGCCAACAAATCCTGTAAAAAGACCAAAATCGCTAATGGATTTATCACTAAGTAGCACTGAAATGTAAAGCTTGGTGGAGATTACTTTCCATGCGGCTTTAGCAAAAGCACTGGTAATTGTTAAACAGATTTAATCATAAATGCGTCAATAAAGCTACTTAGAAATATTGCATATATCTACTTTACATATGTAAAACTAAAATCAAGAAATATTAACTACTACAATGAATTAGCTGTTTCCAGCTCAAAGCGTCTCCAATTCCCTGCAGATGGATTGAAATCTTATTTCCAACATAAATGATCAACAAGCAGATCCAGGATTCTCATTCAAAGGTCATGAAAAAAAAGATTATATCATATATATATACATATGTGTATATGTGAGGAACTGGAGATGAGTTTACAGGCAGAAAAAGAAACGAATTTCCAAAAGAACAGCAAGAAAAAAAAAGTCATTTTGCAAAATTCAGCTCATTTCTCTAGTGTAAGTTGCTAAATCCTGAACAGAAGTGTAATTAAAACAAAAGGCAGTTGTTTGAAAAATAAAAATATATCGCAATACATAAGTGGCTTGTTAGCGAAGTTTGTATGGACTTAAACTACTCAAGTTGACTAGTTTCTTCTGCAGCTTCTATTTCTGTGCTTAATAGTGAAAATAAGAAAAAATATATTAATGTAAGGTGTTTTATAAAATTTCAGCATCTGCATATTTTGCACATGCAAGACTTCAGGTCTGCCTAAAAGTTATTAAGGTTTTACCAGGCTTCTTAAGCAAGAGAGAGGGAAATGATCTCTGAAAGCAGAAGAGAGGGTGCGCGGCGTGCGTAGCTTTAGCCTACTCGTCAACCACCGCTGGGCACAATTTCTCCGTTTCATAGCTGGCCACGACAACTACAGAGGCTCGATGTGATGAAAGTCATGGAGAGAGTGAGAGAGGGAGAGCCGCAGAAACAAACGGGGAAATGCGCTGCACGGTGATACGTGATGACTTCTTAATGGAGGAGCGCGCACATCCAGCAGGGAAGGGAATTGGCTGGCAGATCTGTGGGACGGGAACATAGAGAGGGATGTGGGGCAGCAGGAAGGAGGCCTCTCACTGTGAGAGGAATGACACAGGCCACAAGGAGGGCCGTCAGGGAGAACGAGAGGGCATGAGAAAGAGAGAGCTGGAGTCAGGAAGATTACAGGTGGAGGGAAAAACTCAGATGCTCTTGCTACTGTGGTCACAAATATGCACTTTTTTTCTTGAAAATGCTGAAAAAACTCATTAAAATGAGATGCTTGTCTTATCCTCTTGTTATACAGTTTAGGTGAGCAAAAAGAAAAGTGTCTCTTCTCGCTTAAGCTGGTGTAGGAAAATGGTGTTTTTGCATTAATGGGGATTTTGGCATCCACTCCTTTGCAGCCAATAACATGTTTTCACAAACAGATGACATACGATTTTGAGTGCTGCTGTTGCTCGACAATTCAGTTGTGCCCACATAATAAAACCACTATCATGCCCAGTAAAACATTTTAACATTTTGTCACTATTTTCCAGGCAGATAATCCTGGAAAATACGTAATTTTGATCTGCCTCCTTTAGATTCAGCTTTGTACTTTATCTAGGCCATTCTAAAATATAACATAATATATATATTTGTTTTTAATCTAAAGCATGCCAATTTAATAACTTTTCCTGCTGGAAGTTGAATCTCTTCCAGCACCTTAAAGTATTTCACATCTTCTAAAAAAGGTTTTTCTTCCTGTATTTTTTGCTTCGCTCATCTTACCAATACAGACCAGCTTCCCTGCACAGGTCTGCAGTTTTATCAAGCATTTTCCTTTTTCAGGTGCCAGATTAAATAGTGTCCAATTCAATTTTAAAAGCCAGTGATAATGTCACAACTTAACCCTGCTTTAATTTTATCCACAGCTTTCTACTGTTGCTGTCCTTCCTGATGGTTTTCACCAAGTGTGTGACAAACCTCTGAGGCCATTGCAGAACAGCTGGATTTATACATCAAACACAAGTGGATTATTTAGGTGACTTCTGAAGGGGCTAGCTGCAAAAAATATATATATATTATGGTATTATATAAGAGGGGGGCTGAATACCAAAGTCCCACTATTCATACATGTTTGGGTGTACAGTGACAAAATCTGAAAAACGTTCAAAGGAAGTGAATACTTTCGTGAAGTATTGCAACATCAGAACAATATTGAATGTGTAATGTCTAATATCAGTCAAGGGAGGTGTGTATATTAAAAATAAACAACAACATATAAATAGTGCAGTTATATTTCAGGATACAAGAGCTCCACGGAAACCAAACGTCAGGAAGAAACATTTATCCCAAAATTCAAAAGTGAATCCAAAATTCTCCTCGCTGCCGACTCTGATGATCAAACCACCTATTTTTAACGAGGCTGCCGTTCGTCTTTTCATCTCCAACCATAGAAACATCAATCAAAAGGCTGCGGGCTTCAAGTGCATCAGCTTTTACAGAGAAGCACAACCTGAGACCAGAAGTGTAAAAGGGATCGTCGAAAGGGCCAAAAGGAGAAAACGGATGTACAAATCACTATGGCTTTACATGCCTGCCGTCACCTTCAGTGTTCAAGACGAAGGGACAGGAAGTTTCAGCCTCGATTTGACTGGTTTCAAATAATTTCCTCTGGACTGAAATGGCAAGATTGAGGCCCGTCTTACCTTGCCGGTAGAGATGAGGCGCACCGTGGAGACCCTCACCAGACGCAAATGTGACAGAAGTCTGCAAACAGCTCCTGTAAGTCAGATTCCCACTCTGCATGCGAAACCCAGAGCACATGAGAGGAGGGTGATGCGAAGCAACACCAACATGTCAAAATGAATTTCAGGCTCAGGGGAAAAAAAAGAAGAAGAAGAAGAAGGGGGAGTCTGAGTGGAGTGTGGATTCACACTGCGAGAGAGGTGGCAGCAACTTTCGCTGCAGTGGAGGACAGCGAGTGTGTGTGGAAGAGAATGGAAATATAGTTGTTTTTTTTTCCTTTCTCCAGATTATTTATGGGCGACAGCACTATTGCGTAAAACTGTGCTTACAACACTTCTCCGGTTTCCCCATAGAAATCCACGTCGTTGTGCAGCAGCTGTCTCCCTGCTCTTTTTTATTTCCCTCCTCCGGTTATTCACTCTTGAGGCTCCGTCTCACCACGCTCTGTTGCAGGCTAATTACCTGCACCGCTCGGAAAAGAAGATGATGAGGAGGAGATCCCCGGGCGGAAGTGACAGGTGTCTTTGTCCCTCTGTAAACAGCCGTTACCCCGCCCCGCTGCGCTCCGCTCTGGACTCCTGAGCGCGCCACGAATGTCGGCGTAAATGACGAATCTTTTCAAGGCCACTTCATTCTTGACATTGATTCCAATAAATCCAGAACGGGAACCAAAAGTGTACTTACCGTCTCAGTCTGCTGCCACCGGTTTACTCGTAAATTGCCATCCTTCTCATGACTCGACGACTTGCAAGAGAGGCCTGCGTATGAAACGACTACATTTTTAAACAGACACCAGAGCTTTGTTTTTAAATTTGACGTTACGACCTGGAACTAGGGAATGCCTGCAGTGCCTTGGGAAAACATCCTGCCCCCTTGAACTTTTCAACCTTTTGCCACTTTGAAATGTTAATGCAGGACCATTCTGGAAGAAAACCTGTTGGAGTCTGCAAAAGACTTGAGACTGGGACGGAGATTTATCTTCCAACAAGACAATGATCCCAAACATAAAAGCAAAATCTACAATGGAATGGTTCACAAAAAAACCTGAAGTGTTAGAATGGCCAAGTCAAAGCCCGGACCTGAATCCAGTTGAGAATGTGTGCAAAGAGCTGAAAACCGCTGTTCACAAGCGCTCTCCTTCCAACCTCACTGAGTTCTGGCTGTTTTAAGAAAGAATGGGCAGGAATTTCAGTCTCTTGATGTGGAAAACTGACAGAGACAAAACCAAGTGACTAGCAGCTGTAACTGCAGCACAAGGTGGCGCCACAAAGTATTAACGTAAGGGGGCCGGAAAATATTGCATGCCCCACTTTGCAGTTTTTTATTTGTTAAAAAAAACTTTAAAATACCTAATAAATTTCGTTCCACCTCAAGATTGTGTCCCACTTGTTGTTGATTCTTCACAAAAAAAATTTAATTTTAGATCTTTATGTTCTAAAATGTTGCTGCAGAAGCAGCAAAAGGTTGAAAGGTTCACTGAGGGCCGAATATTTTTGCAAGACACTGTGCCAGAAGTGCTGTGAGCGATGGATAAAGTAACAAAAGTAAAATTTTACAATATAATAAAAAATACACTGCTATAAAAAAGTATCCTCTACAGATTTCCTCCATTTTTTTTTGTCAAACTTAAATAGTCAAACTAAGTCAAATATTAGACAGAGATAACCTGAGTAAATACAAAAAGCACTTTCCAAATTATGGTTTAATTAATCATGGAACAAAGTTGTTAATGCCATCGACGTTTAAATTATATGATTAACTGTGATTAACTGCATGAACTCAATTTTTTTCATGATGCACATCAAGGTCGTATTACTGTAGAATCAAGAAATTATCTAAACAGAAGTTGTCGCTACAAAGTAGGCTAAAAGATCTGAGAATGTGGCGCATTTTTTTTTAAATATAATTGAGAAAAAAAGTTGAAGCCATTTCATAGAGTTTTCTTGTCTGAGAAAATACAGTGAGACAAAATTTTGCACAAAGCACTGAAAAGCATATTATACCAATTAATACAAGATTTATTTAGTGGCAACCGAAGCTCAAGACAGAGTAGCTGTAAACAAATGAACCCAAATAGCTGCCCAACAATTTGCCAGATCATTTTAACCACCATTAGCAGTCACTTAAATACGTTTATGCAGCTCTAAAATCTGATTTCTTCCCCTTTGCATATATTTTTTTTATTCTAACAATGAAATGAATGAATAATTCATTTATAAAGCACTTTGCACAGATGCATCCACAAAGTGCTGTACCAGATATAAAGATCATAAAAAATATAAACCAGTGTACAAAAGAGCATAAAGACAGGAGGAGGCAAGCTAATAAAGCTTGAAAATCATAAAAAAAATATTATGAAATCAAAGCAGATAAGTGTTCATGCTAGTATAATGCTTGCCAAGTGCCTGAACAAATAGAAGTGATATTTAAAAGAAACTAGTGATTCAACCAAATGCATCTGCGGAGACATGTTGTTCCACCCCCTGAGGTCACAACCTCAAAAGCTCGATATACTTTAATTTTCAGTTTTGTATGGGGAATGACTAATATGTAGAACATGAAAAGAGAGAAAACTGAGTCTTTAGTCAGAGGATTAGACAGAAATTCTTGTGCCAAACCATTCACCGCTTTAAATCTGAGCACTACTATTTTAAAATGAATGCCGAACGCCACAGGAAGCCAGGCTAATACATATAAAACAGCTTCATGAGAATATTTTAACAACCAGCATTTTGCAGCATTTTCGATGGCTTCCACATACTTTAGTCGTGTCTTTTGTAATGACATTAAACAAATCCATAAATAAACTGTTTCTACTTCACTGGATGGAGCAAAAATGTTTGAGTTTCAGGACAAGATGGTGAGATGGATTTAAGAATCCAGTATTAGGCTGGAATCAAAACACTGGACTTAGTGGATGTACAGAGTAACGCATGTGTGGGTAATAATGTAAGAGCATTTGTCAGGTGAAACTAGTATCACTTTTTCTGTTTTACTGGGAGATAAATGTGAGTCAGACGTATCAAAGTTGATATGCTAACAAACTTTTAGGAGGGATAAAACATATCTCCACCTCACATTTGTGTATTTTTTGCTTTTAAATATTTTAATCTTATAAGATATTAAATCTCATCTTTTTAATAGCTGTTAGCAGAAAGAAGAAGGTCAGTAGAGGCTATTATTTGAAGGAGAATCTCCTTTAAAAAAAACCATTAAACATCTGCAAGTCGTTCAGCATCATGAGTAAAACTCTGCAGTCCACCGCATCAAATGTTGCAGTGAAGTGAAGTGGCACAAGCAGAGAGCAGAGAACATTGTACTGACAGTCAAATCTGGTGGTAGAAGACTGATGCAAGTTTGCTGCTTGAGGACTCGTACAGCTTGCTGTACATGATCAAGCAGTGAGTTCAGGTCAGCTACCAGCAAATCCTGAAGGAGAGAGACCGGCAACGAGCTCTCCGTCTTCACCTCCATAAATATGGAGGTTTTTGGGGTGGCCAGGTTAAAGTCTGGATTTAAATCTGAATGAGATGATGTGGTTCAATGTCACACAAGTAAGTCTCTAATATCGGTGAATTAAGACTACAGTATTTTCCGCACTATAAGGCGCACCTAAAAACCTTAAATTTCCTCAAAAGCCGACAGTGCGCCTTATAATTCGGTGCGCCTAATATATGGACCAATATTGAGCCACGACAGGTCTAGCAACTACGGTAAGCAGCTGCCGACTTCATTTTCCTGGTAGAAGAAGAGTCCAGTGCATGCTGGGATAGTTGTCAAAAAACTGGTTTGTTAATAAAGTTTGACTGACCCATCTACCCATAGACGATGTCTATGTATCTACCTACCCACCTAATAATCAGGTCGTCTGCAGGTCATCTAGCATCACGTTCGCCATGAACATGCTGTGCGCGAACGGAGAAGGGTGACCATCGTCCGGCTGCGCCCCATTCCAGTCGCGGGAGGTTCTCCTCGCTGACCGGAATCGGACTGTTTTGTTGACATTCTTTATGTCAACAAAGTAGCTTTAGACATTTATCCGGGGAGCTTCGGCTAGAGTTACCAAGGGACCAGCACCTATACATTTAAAGCCGTGGGGGTCGGTGGAAGAGAGACGGAGGCTTCGGCGGCAGCGTGTCGGTTGGTCTGTGCTAACCAGAAAGCAGTTGGGCACAATATCGCAACACCAAAGCTGTGAGTGAAACAATGACTGGTGCAGATGCTATATATAGAACTCAGGGACCAATTTGTTTATTATTAGACATCCATATTTGTAGTGAACGGAACAAATCATGTTCCGTTCAATACCAGACGGGTGGCAACATAACTTTGGCGTCTATTCTATGCGCCTTATAATGTGGTGCGCCTTATATATGAAAAAAAAGTTTTAAAATAGGCCATTCATTGAAGGTGCGTCTTATAATCCGGTGCGCCTTATAGTGTGGAAAATATGGTAGTTATCTCGGATGCAAAGAAAATTGTGCAGATATTCCTCCACTGGAAATAAAACAAAAAACACTATTTTGCATCAGGTGGCGGCTTCTTTTTCCACATAGGACCGGGTTAGTTCAGATGTTTGTTTTTTTATTAATTCTATCATATTTCATAATCTGAAATATTAATATATAATGTTACAAAAAACGAGAAGAAACCTGTAAAACAGAAGACATATTTCAACGATTTAACGACCAGACATTTTTTCAAAACTCTCCAGTATGAAGAGCTGGGCGGTTCTTCGTTCTTGAAGCTGTAGATGGGTTTCCACTAATCTTAGAAATATATATATATATATACACAGTCCAGTCACATTAATGTGACCACCACGTACTTTCCACTTCAGAGTTAAATAACCAATCACAGAAGGCAGGTGGCAGCACAGTGCAGTTGAGCGTATATAAAGGGTGTGTGTGGGCTTCGGAAAACATTTCAATCGTTGGCGTAATGCAGAAACGAAGCGATTTATCCGACGTCCAAAAGGGCATGATCATTGGCTTTCGGGCCAAGGGTGGAAGCATTTCCGAAACGGCTGAGTTTGTGAACTGTTCGCGTGCCGCCGTGGTAAAAGTGTACCGTGCATGGCAAAATGGGACTGTCCAAAATCCACGATGTGGCAAATGTGGTGCACCACGGGCCATAGATGACAGAGGCGAACGACGGTTGCGGAGATGCGTTCGGGCAGATAGACGGGCTACCGTTGAGCAACTGACCACTAAAATGAACCAAGGGGCTACCACAAGTGTCTCCCAAACCACTACCACCTGGTTCGTGCACCTATGCTGACTGGTGTTCATCGACGACGAAGGCTAGAATTTGCACGCCAGTACAGCAGCTGGACGTCCACTGAGTGGCGACAGGTAGCGTTTTCAGATGAATCGCGTTTTATGCTCCATCGGACAGATAGACGTTGGCGTATAAGGCGTGAAACCTCTGAAAGGAACCACCCTGCAACCATTGCAGGAACGGTCCAAGCTGGAGGCGGGAGCATTATGGTCTGGGGAATGTTTTCCTGGCATTCTCTGGGTTCACTGATTATTGTGGAAGGCACGATGGATCAATACAAGTACGCATCTGTCCTTGCGGACCATGTCCACCCCTACATGCGCATTGTTTTTCCTCAGGATGATGGCATCTTCCAGCAGGACAATGCGAGGTGCCATACAGCTGCCAGTGTACGTGCGTGGTTCGAAGAGCACCAGGATGAGTTTACCGTCCTCCCCTGGCCAGCAAACTCACCTGACTTAAACCCAATCGAGCATCTGTGGGACCATCTCGATCGAGTTGTTCGCGCCATGGATCCTCAACCGCGTAATCTAGCGCAGCTGGCCACGGCATTAGAGTCGGCATGGCTCAACATCCCAGAGAAGACCTTCAGGGACCTAAGTGACTCTCTTCCTGCACGTCTCGTAGCAGTTCGCTCTGCGAAAGGTGGTTATTCTGGCTTTTGACAGATGGTCACATTAATGTGACTGGACTGTGTATACTGTATATATATGTAATTTTTTTTTTTTTTCCCAAAAAACTATGGATCGTTGCACAGCCAGCAAACACAGTCTTCACACAGAAATAACAACTGCCTCTCAATATGAGCAGATAACCATCTTGTCCTAGCAGGAAACCAAAGAAAGACGCCAGCCAAAGACGCTTCTCAGTGGAAACGCCTCGGTGGCTGAACGTTGCCAATCAGAGGCAATTACTGCATGTTTTGCAGCGCAACAGCTCGGCGCGACTGTAAATAAATTCCCAGCATGGACAATCTGTTTATGAGAAAGGCCGCTGCCCTTATCAATGGTTCTGTCTACCTCAGCAGCCTGTCCAGTGATATTAAGCTCCTTTTCAAAGCTTGAGCGGAAAGGCGAAGGGTTGAAAATGTAAATAGACACAAGCCTGAGGGGATTCTGTGGGAGCACAACCCACATAACGATCTGTCAATTTAATAGCGTGTAGGAGAGTAAGAGTAGAGACAGCGAGAAATGTTTTCTTCCCCTGCCCATTAATAGCCGCAGAAATAAGATTTAATGTTGTTTGGCGCCTGTCATTAACTGGCTGGAAATAAATAGGCATGTGTGTACTGGGTTGCATTTTTGATCTGGAGGGGTGGTCAGAGCCTGTAAAAAAAAAAATCATTTTCTGTTAGTTAACACCATCTGTTAGATTTGCTCAAAGGATGAATGTTTCATTTGGTGCTGAGTACAATCCAATATTAGCTTCAATGTTATCCTGCCTCCTTTCCTTTTTTTGTTACTTCCATAGAAAAACACTAACAATGAAGTATTTCTGCCTGTGCACACACAAAAAAGGAAGCAGTTAAAATAAGTCCTGGCCTTCAAACTTGTTTGGTTTTGTAAAAAAAAAAAAAAATAAATAAATAAATAAAGGAAGAAAAAAAACCCAGCTGCTTTTCCCAACAGAGACAAGCCGTGGGGGTTCAATACACCGCGACACCAATTAGTGGATAAATAATGGTGCGGCCAGCAGAAGCTTTTCCTGCAGAGTCTTCCCCACCTCGCCGGTCTCCCTGGAACCAGCCGATCAGAGCCGCTTTTCTTCACGGCCTGAAATTTAAGATCGGAGGGCAGCACTAACTCATCAACGCCCGCGCGTCCTGGCCACAGCGTCGGACGACGTGCTCAATAACCGGGACACGTTACTAGGTCTAGCCAGGCCGAGGCAGCGAGAATATCCACTGGCATTATTACTGCATTTGTAATGACTGGGGGGCAGGCGCGTTTTCACTCAGAGGCCAGTGGGCTGCAACAGGAAGGAGGAGCAGAAGAGAAGCCTTTAGGCTTAACCAGCTTTCTGCAGAGGGAGAATTTAACAAGATCTGCAGCCAAATACTAATAAAAAACAAAGCGTGTGCGAGGTAGAGATCTCCAGTTTGCCCCCCCAAGAAGAAGTGAAAACCGTTGATGAATCTACCTTTTAAAAGCAGGGCAATTTCACAATAAATACGATGGTAATGATTGAGCTCACCCATGCAGCTCTTTGAGAGAAACAGAGATCTTGACATCGTGTCCGAGCACGTGGAGAGCCGTGAGAATGTCGGCCCATTGCACCATCTCACCCAGAGGGCCACCCTTCAGCACCTTGGGACTGAAAACATCTCCAGACTCCTCGGTCAGAAAGCCCACATGGACTAAAATCTGAAGAAAAAGAAAAAGAAAGCTACTAAAAGTCGAGTTAACGCAGACCACAGTTCCTTATTTTTTCAGGTCCAATCAACATTTTAATCAATTTTTGAAGGGGAAAAAAAATAACTACATTTGATTGACAGAGGAGTAGATGCATGCATGGACAGATGGACAAATTCTAAAGCAAATATCCTTTAATGACTCATTTTATTCTTATAGCCATCAATACCTGGAAAATATATTAATCAAATTGAAGCATTTTCCTGACTGCTCCATTTTCCGGGACAGAAAAATAAACTGCCATCCTCGCAGTTTCAGTTTATTTTCTCTGTTTACTAACACTGGACCAGATTAGAGTCAAACAGAATTAAGATATCAAACACGACTCACTGGTCACATTTTAATTTAATTGTGACTCTCGAAATGAAGTGGGAAAAAAAAAGCAGACTGATGAGTTTTTCCCTACACTAGCTCCAAGAAAACACGATCAACTCTCCATGAATCTGAAATAAAAATTGACCCATGGAGCGCTAATTTCTTCACACAGTGATACATGAGCAGTTTAATTGCTGATGGGAAAGGATGCGATTCCCTGCTTGTTAAATATTTAATGAAATTAGACTTTTCAACAGATGTTAGCACCTTTATTTTTTTTACACCGGCCACACATTTTTCTCGGATAAAAAAACTTTAGTAAACAGTCACAGTGGAATATTCTCTTTCAGTTTGGATATGAAGTTCAATAAATCTTGAAAATCTCTCAGCATTTGTCACTGCCACAACAGTGCAAAACACAAATGGGGAAAAATAAAACGTAGTCGCTCTCTGAACCGGTTTTCATCATCCAAAGTGATATTTGTGAATTTTATTTCTATATTCGTTGGCAAGAACAGCATCCTCTACATTTTTTTAAAAAACCTAAATAATTCTTTTGATCAACATTTTGTCCCACAAACATACCCCGGAAATATTTAACAAATTGTCTAAGAAATATAAACTTCAGTTTTTCAGATTTTTCTTAAATGGTCCAAATGAATTCATTAAATTTAATGTTAATAAAACATTTGTATTGATAATTATTTTTGTCAAATGATTTTAAAGGAATAAACTTAAAAGATCAGCATCAAAGAACTTCAAAGTCTAGTTCTGTGCCAACTGAGTATGAATTATTTGAAGATTAATCCCACTTTTTTTTCTTTTTTTCTGACCAAGAGTGATAACTATTGAAGAGGTTAGTGGTAGGGCAATGAAAAATGTTGGGCGAGTAGTTTAGGTTACATAAACTAGGTTTTATGGAAATCCTCTTCACTGTGTGTAAGATTGACTTGGCTCCTAGTGCAGTCTTCTTTGGCTCATTTTCTGTTGTTTAACGCTTTTGAATTATTGTTCCGATCATAAAAGCGCAAAGTTTAAGCAAGTAACAGTCTTCGTGGGGTCACTTGTCGACTCATGAAGATCAACATAAATCTGTCTTTCTTGAATGTCTTGATCGTGTCTCCCTGTTTTTAAGAGCAACAATCAGATTTGAAAGGAAACAGGTCTTTGTGCCAAACCATATGGCTACATTGGGAGGGAGGAAGTCACTTATTACTGAAGTTAAACTATCTGTTGACATGCATACAACAAAAGGAAGCTTGCCAGATTAAAGACAACTTCCCCAAGGTTTCCCCCAGAAAACTTGCTAACCCCTCAAAACTTATTCGTGTTTTTGAGTTAAAAATGTTTAAAGTTGACAGGAAATGTTAAAATATCACTTGATAATTATGTGTTATTGGAAGATTAACATCGAAACAACAACTATAAAGTCTTTAAAATGCAAACATTTAAAAAGAAACTTAAATAAATTAGCAATGCTAAATCTGGTGGGGGCACAAGTAAAGCCTGGTGACCCACCAGGCTTATAATACACTGAGGGTTGAAAGCATCATGTTGTTAAAGAATTTAGAATTTGGACTGGTGTTTTTTACACTGTGCAAGGTATCATGAAGAAAAAAATATTACGTCAAAATAATAAAGCAACACCTGAGTCGCGGCACAAATCACCAGATTTTGTACCGTATTTAAATATCTGGTTTCCAATCATGTTCTGACAAGTAAGTTTAACATTTCAATAAGCTAAAAACTTCATTTTTAGCATGTTGAAAAGCAAAAACTACTGTGTGTTGATGTTATAATTTTAACAACAAATAAATAACTATTGACATTTTACCTCAGATCCAGCCTAACCATTAAAAGACAAAAAATCAAGTTCACAAGTTCTGTTATTTTAAACATCTTTCAATGCACACAGGAAGCAAAGTGATCTATGGTAGGAGGAAGCTAATGATGACAGATAAAGTGTATGTCCATGTTGTCCATATTTCACAGGGTCATGGTATCAGTGTATATAACTGTAGATCTCGGTATAAACATGACTGTGATGTTTACAGCTATGTTTATGATGTATTTAATGAGCTGCACCAGACCAGAAATAAAAAAGTCACTAAAGCTGCAAGCAGATCTAAGTGCAGCACATTTTCAAGGTTAACATTTCTTTTGATTGTATATTATAAAACTTAAAGTCAAAGCATTTACAATTGCTTGTCTGGAGATAGAGGAGTTTCCAGGGAGTCTAATAAGACTCAAAGCTGGATGTCCGTCTCGGTTATGTGAGCCGTTTCGCTCATTATAAAGTGAACCTGGCATTAACGAGAAATCAAGGAAAATGTCTTCCTTTAGGACTTCTGCTTTTGGAAAACATCGTAGAGCAGATAATGAACATTTTGTCAGCGTAGACAGAGGCGGATGATTTGTTCTTCCAGACATCAGCCTCTCACCACAGGAATATGATCACTTATAATCAAGTCAAGTCATATGACTCAGCAGAGAGAGTCAGCGGTAAATACGGGCTGCTCGGTAAAGTACTGGCTGTCCAGATCCCAACAACAGCAAATCGGAGCATAAAGATGATAAACAGACAGACGGGGCCGAGATGTTCTGTAAAACATCTCTCCACCACACAAATCTACTGTTCCTGTTGCAAAGCTCAGTGTCGGAGCAATGGAGGCAAAGCTTGCAAGGTTCTGCTGATGGACAGTAACCACGTCTATCGAACATATCATTACAGGAAACAAAGTGTCTCTCTCATAAGGGGACAATGACACTCTTCACATCAACACACCCAAACCCAAACTGGCAAAATGCTACGTGAACAAAAGCGCAATGTCGGCACTTTAACCCTTTAAGACCTAAGTTTCAAATGTCCGCCTGGATATTGTTGCTTATTTTTATTGTATGCAGCTCTTCAGCTGTCCTGTGAATAAATATATTTGACAATTTATCCATAACAAGTGGATCTTTCAACATATTTTTGCCATTTACGTCTATTAAACGAATCCCCCTCACATTAATTTCACTCTCTGCTACGGCCGGGGTGAAATTGCCGTAATAACCCAATATTGGATGGAAAGCACAACATGAGACACACAACCCTTTTAGAAACCGTTGGAAATTTTCAGATAGCGCAAAGTGTGGCGGAACTATGGTAAATTTGGCTGGACAGTCGGCGCTACGTTCAGTCTGGAAGGGTTCGTGTGATGAGTTACGCATCAACTTGAGCATCCAATATCACGCCTATATTGTTAGAAAAGCAAAAATGTCTTAGGAATATTTCTGAAATATGCCTTGTAAATATCCAAAACCCTCATCATTAGATTGTCTAATGAGGTGCTTTAACAGTATAGATCTGGGGTAAAATCTTATACTGGGGTTGATTCCTTAAGAACAATTTCAACCACGCTAAAGTTGAAACACAAACACGAGGAAAATATCCGATGTCATGGACACTATTTTTCCAGACATGCATGCCTCCAGGTGAGGCTTTCTTAGAAACTCGGTGGAAATTTCCCTGTAAATGTCAGCGGTGAAAGCGTGGTAAAGCCGACGAACGTCAGTGAGAGGCTCCTGTCTGTCATTATCTTTTTACACCTTTAACTCAGCATTGTGTGATTCACTCCAGGCAGCCGTAGATAAGAGAGGAAAATATTAGTCCAAGAAAATGTCATACTGTTCGGGGAACACAGCAGCTTCAGGGCTTAAGGGCATTAAAGGACTGTCTGGCTTCCTGGTACACGTCTCATCCAAAAACGTGTAATGACTTTTGTTCTTCTCTGTTGAATCACCGAATAGATTTCAAGAGTTGTAGGAAAACTAAAGAAAAGAAAGTAAGAAATCTGGCAACAAAGCAAGAACAAATAATTTCTCGTCAATTCATATAAGAAAATCAAAAAAAAAGAAAATATTTTTGTCTTTTTGAAAGATATTTATGAAGCGCTGTTTCCTGTCAGAAGATCGAAAGCATTTGATAGGGGAGCAGCACCACTATCTTGATGCACAAAAATATAATAACGGCAGCTGTGCGAGGGATCATTGTGAATAAAACCAGGCCAATGTAACGTAATGAATAATTGAGAAGGGGACGAGAAAAGAGCACATGTTTTTCACTATTTCTTCTTTTAATAAATAAAAGTCTTAAAAGTTTGCGGCATGTATTTGCATTTAACTTAGCATGATTTTGTAAATTATGATAATTTAATACAAAGTCGTCACTTTTAATGGACTTTCAATGCAACATTTAGAGCAACTTTGCATTAAAAGTGTCATTATTTACCGAATGACACTTCATGACAACTGTCATAGACATTCATAAGGACTTCTTCATGTTCATGACAGATGTTATGTCATGTTTATGACAGTGCCATGTCAGTCTTATGCACACACCTTCAAATAAAGTTTTACCAAAAATACTTTTGATTTAATCTATCCCAGCGTAGCTCTGACTGTATGTTGAAGGTCGTTGTTGTCATACTGGAAGGTAAAAACCTGCACCTCCGTGTGAAATCCTTTGCAACCTAAAACAGGTTGTTTTCTTTGACCTCCTTGCTTTTATCCATGCAATTTCCCCATTATTAACTGGACAAAGAACATCGCCTCAGCATGCTGCCGTCGCCATGGGGATGATGTGTTTTTATCATGATGTCCAGTGTTATTTTTCTGCTAAACATCAAAGTGTTTACAAAAACATGTCAGACATCAACATTGTCCAACAAAGAACGAAGGAAACTGGTTCAGTTAGGTTTTCGTTTGAGGAGTCAGTGGGGTTAAATATGAATGCAAGCCACACTTTTCAGATATTTATGTAAAAACAAACATTGAAGACTGTATTTTTCCTCCATTTGACAGTATATTACTATTTTGTGTTGATCTCTTACATAAAATTGTAAAAAAACACATTAATGTTTTGGCTCGTAACGTAGCAGTATTAACAAATAATAATAAAACTGTCTTAATGCAGGGTACAGGACGCGCCACAGCAAACAATTATTTACTTATTTGTCCGCTCAGCAGTTGGTTTTGTTGTTTCTCCTCTGAAAAAGGTCATCTGAAAATCTCTTCGCATCA
This sequence comes from Poecilia picta, assembly GCA_033032245.1. Classification (NCBI taxonomy): domain Eukaryota; kingdom Metazoa; phylum Chordata; class Actinopteri; order Cyprinodontiformes; family Poeciliidae; genus Poecilia; species Poecilia picta. The sequence continues at coordinate 17,745,448 of CM065360.1, forward strand.
CCAAAGGTCATCCTGATCTTTCTCAAATAAATGAAGCAAAAAAATAAGCCCAGATTTTCCTAACAGGAGCGAGACCACAGCAGATGTGCTTGCAGCCATTTTCAAATAGGCTCCTAAGAAAACCCCTCATAAGAATTCAGAAAGTCTTCCACCTGAGCCACCTTGGAAAGAATTTCACACTTTGATCCGATAGTGTCTGCACAAAAAAAATAAATAAATAAAATAAGCCTCTGTGTGTGTGAGAAAGCCCCCACCCCCGTTTACCCTTTTCTGCTCTCTCCAGAGGCTGCGGAGTTTCTCATCCAGCCGCCGGGCGGCGGAGGCCCACTGTGCCGACAGCCTGCGTATGCGTCTCCTCATGAAGCTCAGGGACTCCTTTCCGGTTCCCACCTGCTCCAGCAGACTGCCGATGTTGGACTGGAAAACAGCCTGGATGAAGGAGCAGGAAGAACAACGTGAACGCAGAGGCGCTCCTGTGAAAGAGTTAGTGTGTAAAATTTAAAGACGTCAGTCTGTGTAAAGCTGGAGCCTTGAGACTATACGCCCAAAGCAGAACAGAACGGACGCGGAAACACAGAATAAACAGGATGAGTCTGTTCTCTTTGAGAGAGATATTTACTTTTATTGGAGGCGGTTAAAACTCCAGCAGTGCAGACAGCTTGTCAAATTGTGTTATGTGCTTGTACCCTGGGGCAAGGCTTTTCCAGCTAGAAGCCTGAGGGAATCCCAGGTTTTACTTCATAAATAGCCTGTCCACATTTACCCCTTTGTGTCAGTCCTGCATCGCAGCACAACATCTCCATGTGAAGGGAAAACATTTCCTCTAATGGGTGCCAAAAACGCATTCTCCATTAGAAAATGTAAATTCTTGCGAAGGCATTGTACGCTGCCGTCACAGATGTTTTTCCATCGCTCCCAAGAGCGCCTTGTGTACAGCTCAGTAAGACGTGGAACACCTTAAGAAAAGCCTTTGGGATTCATCCCTGAGGAAGCAGGCCAGCAATTAGAGCAGAAAGAGGAGCTTCAAGGGGAATTAACATCAGTTCCCAACGTGGCAGCTGAACGTAACGGTGATGGGGGAAAACAAGGAGGAGGAGACGGAGGTGAGAGCTGGGGAGGCCCTCGTGGAGTGACAGTGTCGGGTCAGAGCATCATGTTGTTGATGCAGAAAATACGGTAATTAAATGAGACAGAAAATCAGCTGATGGTGAAAACCGGAGGCGACAGCCAGGTATCTGTGAGGAAAAACAGCTGCCTTCCTGCACTGTCTAGTGTCGGATTAAACAAATCATCCTGTGGCATATTGTGAATGTTTTTAAGTTTTCAAAAATGCACTTAGCATTCAGTGACTACAAAGTAGCATGTGTTACCTCGGTAGAGACATCTGCCTGTAGTTTCCTATCCACCAATAGATTGTTTTGTTTCTTATAATTCAATTCCTTTTCCACAGATCTTCTTCTAATTTGCTCGGAAACAAACTGCTAATGTTCTTTAGCTCAGCTGTGGAGCCAGAATTCATGTAAAGAGGTTGCAACTGTTAATTTGTTCTTTCCAGGGACTGAACAAATGTGTTTGCATTAGCAGGCGAATGTTTCCAATTTAAATGACGCCCGTTGGTCTGCCTGTTTCTCCCGTTCAGCCAGCTGTCTTATTGCGGAAATAAAACTAATGGTCTAGAAGTTTATCCTTTTTTGCTGTACCTGTCTTTTGGGAAGAGGCTTCAGAGTAGGTGTCGCAGTTTGGTTCCTCCAGGGCAGCGGGGGGCAGAACCACTCCACTTCGCTTAAGTAGATGAGGAAGGAGCAGTCGGAGCCGTCGACGCCGTAAAACGCGTAGCAGGGGTCCGAGGTCCAACGAGCACGCATCCACTGGAAAGGGACGATAGTTATTTGTCTCAAGGACGTAAAAAGTGAAAGTATTTAATAGCAGGCTAGATATGTGCTAAATATGCATCATAGTAAATGTAAAAATCATTGGAAAAGTCAATTTGTTCCTGTGATTCAGTTCAAAAAGTGACATATTCCAGGTATTTATTTCTGTTAATTAGCAAAAACAATAAAACAGGTGTGTTATGTTATGGCTTAAACACTTAAAGTCAACTGACTTTATAGTGGAGGTAAAGCAGTTCATCACTAAAGAAGTTAGTTGTTCATATGCTGATATATCCAAGCACTTTAACAGAAAGTTGAGTGAAAGAAAAATTGAGTAAGACAGAGGTGCACAAAAAACTGTGAAATAGCCCCTTAAAACTAGTCCAAAGACTAAACAAAATTTTGCTTTTCATTTGGAAATCAAGTTCCTGTAGTTTGGAGGAAGTGTGGAGAGGCTCAGAAAAGTTTTCCTCAGTCAGTGGTGATGTAGGTTGTCATATTATCCACTGGTGTCGACTTAATCTGCTTCATTAAGTTCAACAAAAGCACAACACTCTACCAACCATGACCACCGTTGCACTTAATCCCCAGGAAAAACTGAGCCAGAGCTAAACTTCATAGAGAATCTATGCGTGATTGTCAAGAAAAAGCTGTGAGACATCAGAGACAACAACGCAGATGATCAAAGGTTTGCTGCTAAAGCATCGTAGGCCAACTCAACAACTCAGCAGTGCCAGAGGCTGAGGGTCTCCATCCCACACTGCACTGATGCAGTAATTTACGCAAAATAGGTGCCAAGCAAGAATTGATTGCATACACTCTCCAGTACACAGAGGTACATTTCAGTAGCTCACATTTCTGTGTGCAATTTTTTATTTTTACAGGTCTAATGTAAAATATTCTAAGAAAAATATTTAGGTGCTTTATTATCTGGAAGTCATCATTTAAATTAACAGACAGATTTAGGAACCATCTTTATATGAGATGTTTCCTTTGTTGGAGTTGAACTACTGAAATAATTCAAACTTTTCAATAAAACTCTTGATTTACTGCAATGCACCTGTGTAGTAAATGTTAACTTTTATAATAATTCAACACCTTATCTACTCACATTGGGAAAGTTGTCACATTCTTTTAGACAGGAATGTCTAAAAGAAATATTTATTAAGGTATCCTATAGCTGAGCATGTTTGCTCCTGACATAGTGTTCCTCTTCTGCAGTGTTTCTATTTCATCATCTGAAATACGTGCAGTGCAGAATTACACAGCAGTCTCTTCAAAATGGGGAAGACATGTCGACAGCACTTTGAGTAAGGCAGAAAATTACTACAATAAAGTAGCTGCTAACCTAAACCTGGACGCATTTAAAGACAGCAACAAATAAAACTTTTTAAAAAAGTAGAACTCTTACAAACAACCTGAAAAAAAATGTTTTTCAGTGTGACTGTTATTACAATAAAAGATGTAATCTATGTCTTTGTATGCATCTTTACCAGCTGCTAATAAACACTGAGGACATTGAATAATAAGTTAACAATGTGTCTATCCATGAAGGTTATTTTCCTTCCTTTTCTTGCTGTCAAACAGACTTGTCAGACATGTCAGTTTTGCAGTATCGTTACGCATTCGGCCAGTTTTAAGAATTTATGTTGCAGCAAGGTGAGTCGGCGAGGGACGAGCGCTTGTTGTGTGAAATGCTGCAGATGAGTAAAATCTGAAGGCTTACATCCATCTTGCTGGTGCAGTCTGGGTAATGGGGATCCTTGGGAGTTTCACAGGATCCAAAGACTCCATCTTTACCTGTAAAGATAAACATGCAGACTTAAGAATTTTCCATGCTTCACTGCTTTAATTATCTTTAAAAATGAGAATTAGGGAAGCCCAACTTAAAATAGTTCATTCATTTTTAATAGGGTTAACTTCATGGGCATTTCAAAACTTTTCATTTCTGATGTGGGGTTGAGAAACATGTCCTCCAAAGATACTTTGTGATTCTGGTCATATACCTTCATCTTTATCTCCTCTGACCATAAAACAAACTTCTACCCAGAAGGCATTTGTCCATGCGTCTTTCCAATTTCATCACAACTGAGATCAAGGAGCTTAAAATCGCTTCCGGTTCTTTCTTATATTGTCACAGTCACAGAGTGTGCCGATTTCACTCGATGTATATTTTTTTTTACATCAAATCATCAAATGACCACAAATTAATTCAAATTATTGCAATTCAATAAAATTGCATAGTTTCAAATAAATATGTATTTACTTCAGGGCATTTTTCACTTAGGTCTAATAAAATAAAAATCTGTTGTGATTCAATTAACTGTCATTTCAATGCAGATCAGCGTTATCTCCACAGCTTCATTCAGTGTTATTGTATTGAAGCTCTTTTCCTGAGCATAGTGAGAACTTCTTTTAATCGTAAAACCTCAAGTATGAAACTCAAGGAAGATCGGAAATCACTGTTGATTGTCACTGACTGAGAGACAGCAGCTGTAATGTCAGCCAGAAAAGAAAAAAATGCTGATTTTTGCCTAAATAAACTATATATGTATGTACGTTCCGTATGAATTTTCAGCATGAAATCTAAAGAGTTGAATCAGGGTCACCCACGTCTATAAGATAAAGTCTTTGCTATGCTAGCATGTCATGAATATTTTGTTAACCTTAACTTAGTTGTTGGTGAAGTCTATCAGAATCTTTTCCACTGCAAAAATGTCTGAAAGTGACATTTTCAAATGTTCGAGCAAAAACTAAGTTTAAACGACGCTTCTTCACCCCAGGTTTTATGATGAGTGGCATTTCAGGTCATGTCGAGACAGAACGGTGACCACGAAATGGAAATGTTGCTTTGACAACTGTGTTGATGAGAAAATGTAATGATAAAAAGTCTTCTTTGGAAGCATTTTCTGCTGTCACTTTCCTGGCAGCAAGCAGGCCTCATTCTAGAGGTTTCTCCCCGACTCGAAATAACGCTAATTAGCCAAGATGGATTTTTGTCTCTCTTGTTTAGCTTTTTACGACGACAGCAAATACAGAGCAATAAAAGTTTCCAGAATTTATGTTTTAGCATCAAAGTAAATTTAATTTCCACTTTGTTTTTTTCCCTCATCAATACAGAGAATATTATCTTACAACACAAAAGCACATCTTTACTCAGACCTGTTTTTTTATATTTTATCTTCTGATGTGTAGATGTTTTTAGGTTCTACGTACACTTTAGTCATTTTTCTTCATTTCTTTTTCTGGCTCAACTTAGACTGTTCTTTATGCATTCATATTCCCCACCAAGCCAACAAGCCTGCAGGTCACTGCAGCAGTAAAACACAGTTTAAGTACGCTATTACAACATCAGAATGCTAGAAACCTGTTTTTGAGGCAATACTCACTCACTGGTTTGGGATTGTTGCCCTGAAGTTTAAACTTTTTTTTTTGTTGTTGTCATTACAACATTTTACTTTAAGTGACCTAAGAGTGAGTCAACTCCCTGCTGGCTACTTGAGCTTTTATCTCAAATTAATTTCTGTCTGGTTGATCTTCTTTGAAGGATATCTCTTTTATTCAAGCTAGTTAATGCTGTAACTTCACATAATGCACATGTTTTAAGCCAATAAAGACTTTTGTTCACACTTTAAAAAAAAGAATCTAAATAAAATATGATGCAGTTTCTGTACATAAAGTGATAAGACATAAAAAGTTAATTGAAGTATGAACTTTAGTGGAGCAAGACCAGCCTTTGTGAAAACTTGGTGAAAATACAAGCTAGTGTGGAGCTTCTTCAGCTTCATTTAAACAATAAAGCTGCAGAAAAAAAGATTGATTGAGATGGGATAAATCGTATTCAGTTTTTAGACTGAATCTGAACAGTGATATAGCAGAATATAGGTCAAGGGTCCCTACGGAGCTTTATCTGGAAGTCTGTGTAAAGATTCACAACACACATAACTTGACTGACATAATATAGCGTTATATTGGTTTTCAGTGCCTTGCAAAAGCATTGAAATCTAATGAAACTTTAAATTTTTCAAATTTTATTCACAAAAGTCAATGTATGTTAAGGGACAGACCAACATTTAGTGTGTATTTGTGAGGAGAAAAGCACTTTGAACTGAATTATTGCTTATTTGTGCCGTGTTCTGAGAAAAAATGTTTCTACAAATATAAATGTTAAAATTGAGGCTTGCGTTTGTATCAGCCTCCAGAGCCGATCATTTATTGAACGACTTTCCTCTGCAACTACAGCTGCAGGTTTTTGGTGTGGGGTGTCGATGATCCCACAGAGCGCCACTAGATCCATTACCATCAAATGGAAAGAACATCGTACCACAACAAATCTGCCAACAGAGCCCTGCCCACCAAAACTTTCACATCGGGCGAGGAGGGCATTAATCAGAGACAGCACAGAGAAAAAAATGTAACCCTGAAGGTGCTTTTGGTCAAATGAGGCCAAAATCAAACTCTTCAGCCAATAAGAAAACTACTGTCTGGCACAAAATCAACACCCCTCCTCACCCTAAAAACTCCAGCAGGGACTGGGACACTGGTTTGAATTGTGTACAAAAATATCTGTGAAGTTTCTCAAAAATTCAGATATTTTTGAGAAAAACCAGTTTAAGTCCGTCAGTCATCTAAGACTGGGAAGGTCACTTTCTAACAGGACAAAGACCCAGAACTTGCTGCTAAAGCAACACTCAGGTGGTTTAAGGGAAAACATGTAAACACATTGGATTTGCCTGGTCAAATCTCAGACCTAAATCCAATTTAGAACCTGTGGTTAAACTTGCAGACTGCTGTTCACCAGCGGAAACACAAGATCACTGCACACTTCAAAATAGAATACAATTTTATACAAAAGTAAAAATAAATCCACAAAAAAAGACATACTTTTGTGAGAATTTTGCATTCATATTGTAAGATTCAGAGTATTACATACTATTTTAAAACTCCTCATCTGGAATAAGATTATTTCCAAGAATCCTTTACCTTTAGGAGGTAAAAAAAAAGAAGAAATTTGCCAGTTTATTATTAATCATTGCAAGAACTGAAGGTAAATTCAGGCGACAACTTCCTGTTTTTGGTATCAATAATGCATCAGCAGCCATGAGGGAAGGCAGAGCTCATTTGGAGAATACGTCCAGATAACAAGCTCCCTTCCAGATTGACCAAGGATGTCCAAATCCACATTATTTTCTGTACATAGTTCACATTAGAGTGACTCTCCTTTCCTGCCTCCTTATTCCCCTCTTCACATCCTCTTTCCCTACTTCTGTCGATGACTAAACCTATTCTTCCCTCCTCTCTCTGCGTTAACCTCTCGCCTCCTCTCCCCAATTTTTTTCTTTTCATGAAGCACAGTGCGAGTACGTCTAATTAAGGAGCGGTTGCAGCTTCTTAAAACGGCACAATCACAGACAAATACTTGCCAGTCGGTCTATCTGATTAGCACGATAACAGATTTCTCATCACAAAAAGCGGCACCTCGTTTCTTTGCCAAAAAAAAAAAAAGACGCAGCCAGGTTCACCGCCTGTTTTGTTTTAATGGCATCAGACACACAGAGAGAGAAATGATCTGACACATTTTAATGACTGTGTGTTAAATTGTGTTCAGTCAAGTGCAGGGTGAGGATACAAAGTGGGGGGGGAGGAATTAAATCATGAATTCAATCACGCCGCCTGATTTCTATTTTATGCACTATAAAGTAGCTGGGAATGAGAGCTATTAATGAAACTGACATAACCCGGACCTGATTAACAAGACGGCTGTTCGTCTTTGGGAACTGAAGGTGCTGCAGAAGGCAGTTTACTGTGCGACGTGGCAGCAACACTGCTGCTTGAACAGAGGGTGTTCAGTAAATAATGACCATCATAGATGGTATAATCAAGCAGCATGTATTGAAGCGCTCAGGTTGAGCTCGCTTAGCCTTAAAGCGCAGGCCCAGATTCAGAGCGGATGTGCCGCCGACTGACAGGTGTGTTTATCAGATGGGTTGTGGCTGCGTTTGATATTCTCTCTGCGTCCTCTAGTATGTGTGCCCATGCGTGTTTTTAAAGCTGTACCTCGGCTGTTGGCCACGCTGCGCTGCAGGATCTGCTCCACCCGCAGCGCCATGTCGGACATGTTCTGGGCTATGGCCTGGATCCGCTCCACCAGCCCCATCGGCTGAATCCTGATCGACGAGGTCACACATGGACACACAAAAGCACACGAGGAATTAAAAATCACACACACCGTCTTTACTGTCCGCTCTGGAAGTAAAAGCCTACGGGGTCCATCTGTGTCCGGGTGTCTAAAGGGGCAAAACAAACGAGGAAAAGCCTACTATGAAGAGAACTTGACGCTTAAAAGGTGGATCATTTGTTAATTTAGATAGTCGGGTAAATCGGAATTTTTAATTAGGTTTGTTGGAGGGAATGTGTCTGAAGACAATATGTTGCAGGTGAATATTAATTAATTTGACTCGACCACTGTAGCCTGGACTCTGCTGGAACATTAATCAGGAAGTGATTAATTAAGCTGAGAGCACAAACAGAATAGAAATGTGACTCATGATGCTGCCTTATACTCCAAACTCAGATCATAATCTGTAACATCTTTAAAGGCAGAAAAAACTAAGGGCTGTTTGGGCCTAACTTTTTTTATTAATAATGAATGATTAATAATGAATGCCAAATTGAAAAAAATAGAAATATGAGCATTTTATTCAGGTTGTAAGTCAGTGATTAGGAGCAAGATAGATTTTTAGCAGATAACAGGAAACAAGGATCTAGGGAAACTGAATGTAAATCTTTTTTATGCTTTTATGCCAACAGCCTTTTTTTTATGTAAACATGTTGCATTTTGGAAATGTTGGGAAATCACTTGAAGTCTTGAAGTCAAGATACAGATCTAGATTATCTTAGAAAACTCACTGCTTTGGAGCAACATTAAAGTCAGGGAGGATGGAGTGAGTATAAGGCAGCAGCCTCTATAAAGACTAAGCTGGGAGGAGCAAGAATTCAGCTGGTCAGCTATCTGACAAATTCAGACTAATGGAATAATTTACCGATAAATCGTGTGTGGAAATAAAGTGTTTCATTTTATTCTGTTGCTGTGAATAGTGAAAATTAACACGACACATTGAGTTTATTTTTTTCCCCCACTTACTCTTAAGGGCCTAAGCCAAGCAAAAATAATGGCCACTTCCTGTGCTGAAACGAGCTAATATTCGCTGGTGGAGAAAACTGTACTTTTGGGGCATTGTTAACATTTTACATTAACATTTTTTATGAAAAAATAAAAAAAATGACGAGTGCCTGTGCATGAAGGTGATCTGGTCTAGAGTCCTCATTTAACAGCTTTGACCTCACAAACACCGGAGAACAAAAGAAGCTACGCTTCATACGCAGATGCGATAAAGGTGTGCTTTCATTGAGGCTGAAGTGTTATCATCATTGCACATTTATGTTTCTGCATGATAATGAATAGGAATCTAGCAGATATTTAATGCATAACTGCAATCCCAAAACACAAGTGTTGCGCACACCCAGTCTGGATATCAAGTGGAAGCTAAACTTCTTTTTTAATAATCAACTAACTTGATATGGCAACAGGTCAGCAAAGGTTAATGACCAGCTATAAACTGTGGAACTGTACAGCCATGCAGTCTTCCAGTGGAGATTACCTCTGCTCAACAGGGCAGCTTTTGGAAGAGCAGAGAAGAATCTTAAATAAGTTTGTTTTTTTTTAAGTGAGCAAAGTTTTCCCATCTCTAATCTAACAGATCAACCCGACTCTGTGCCATAAACGATGATTTATTTTCCCCACCAAAGGTATTTGGCCTTTGTCACTGTAACATTTCCAGCTTAGTCCCTGAGAGGCCAATTAAACTGTAAGATGTATGTGGCTGAGAGGATATCTGCAGGGCAAACTGCAAAGAAAATTATACAGTGGGTGTAAAAATCATTGTGGGGAGAGAAGTACTTTAAAAAAAAAAGGCAGAGGTTGAGGTCAAGTGAGGTAAAGCCATTTTTCAGTCCACACTCAGCAGCAGTTACCAAACTCAATGTTACCTGAGATTGCCGTATCAGTTACTGTAATATCTCTTTGTACATTACTTGTTGTGTTAATGTGTCAGGAGACTCATGCCTGTGAAGAACAAGGTGAAAGTCTTTAGAGGGGAAACTAATCACTATTGTGGAGGAAATAAAGCAGCCTTCTCTTCATAAGCTTTCAACATAAGAAGAAACTGCAAAGTGACAAAAAATGTCAGTTGTAACCTCTTAGGGATTTGAGGAAGTAAAAAAAAAAAAAAAAGAAAAACTGTGAAAATTGTAGCTACACATGATGTTTCCATCTGTAAACATACTAGTGTTTGCATGACTGCATTAGCGGCTACAGGAAGGTAAACGGATGTAGGAGTTTAAAATCCTCCTGATCCATTGCTTCAAACATTTAGGAATTAATCGTGTTTATTGCTTTTACCATTGTGGAAACTCTTTTAGCAGATAACAGCAAATGAAGTGACTGTTTAACCGTTTTTTAGTATTGATGATGCTCAGGATGTGGCTTTAATATTGATAATTTATAACCAGCCGGATCAAAGTCAAATGGTGTTTGTGCTTCTCCGACTGTCAATATTATAGGAAGATAATAAGCTACAAATATACGACTGGAAATTAAGCAATACTTTGTAAAGGGTGTTCTGGGTTTATTCACAGCATAAAATGTCTTCCAATTACTAACAGGGCAACTAAGTTTGCCTTTTGATTTGACTTCAAACATGTTTATTTTCACATTTTAAAGACGTTTAGATATCTTCAGTTTCACAGTAGGTTGCAAAGTAAATACATCTATTCTACTATTGCTAACAGCAGCGTGTGTTGTACCTCACCTGTCCAAGGCCAAGCTGAGTTCATCCAGCCTGTGGGTGTCAGTGGCGTTCCCCAGCTTTGACAAGGCATCCATCCTTTTCATAATCATCTCCAGCATGTCGCTGATTTTCCTCAAAACCCCTCGAGATTCCTGGCCACTGAGAACTGAAACAAGATGTAATAAAACTGAAAAATGCCACAAATAACACAGAAAGCATTTCAAAACGATGATGAAAAAAAAAAGAAACACACATAATAACAGAACAAAGGATCAACTATAAGTCATACTTTGCGCACACATTTTTCACAACTCAGCTCAATTTACGGTAGTTTATTTATGGGCAATGGCACTTTATTTTGAAATAAAAAGGTACAATTCAAATCCAGTACAATTGACAGTAATAAATTTAGTCCACGTTCAATGTGATCTAGATACAATGCAACTCCGTGAATTTGTAGGATATGATAAAAAGCCAAGTTGTGAAAAGTTATTCATTTTTCACTTTGATCCCACGTCCTGAGAAAGTGAACAGGATGAAATCTCCACAAGAACAAGACTCTGCAAGAGCGTTCATCTGCCTCAAAGCAGCCACAGGCAGGGAGGACATAAAATCAGAAAACCACAGATGTTACTCCTAACTGTATCTGGTAATTGATCTACATGGGGCCATACATCGACGTAAGCCCTAAATGGGAAAAGGCAGCCATCGTTGCACCGTATACTCCAGCTTTTATGCCTATAGCGGCATATAACTAAGGCACTGATCAGTCAAGCAAGCTTGATCAAAACAAAGTATAAGCCAAGAATAAAAAGTTGAATTGAAACTGGGAGCTGGATTACACAAAAGTCGAGCCTCGTGATTGAAGAATCTGCCTCGGTGCTTAGTCGTCATTAAGAAGAAGCATATGCAAGAAGGAGAATGTTATACTCTGAATTTAACAGAAACGCAATAAGGAGTAAAGTTTTAAATTAATCTCAGCAGAAGGTCTTTTGTTGAGTTTTAAGCACATTATGAAAGTAAAGGTCTAAGAAAGTATTAGTTCATCCTACAAGTTCTAAATGTATACATGCGCATAAAGGAAGCATCAACAACGCTCAACTTTTTCCTTATTTTATGTGACAAATTGGTAAATATGACTCTTTCCTAAAATGGTACTCACAAATACCCATAATAACAATTGGAACATTAAAAAAAAAAGACAAAGATTTTATCAATTTAAATTTAAGCAACCAAATATGCCAAGAGGAGAGAAGAGGTCAAATACTCTAAAACAGGGGTGTCAACTCAATTTCACCGAGGGCCACTTGAGCTTATTGACCACCGTCAACGGGCCACATTGACGGTACAAATCAGGAGAGCCCAGGTTCGGTCCTCCAGATTCCGCGTTCATTCAAATAGCGCATTAAATTCAAGTCTCCATTACAGACCAGAGAAAACTAAAGAGAATGTCACGTTGTGTTAATCCATTTGAGGAGCCGGCAGTTTATCTTGAGCAAATAAATGACGACACAAAAGTTAATTAAACTGTGACATGCGCAGTTCGCTGCTCAACCACTGCGGACGTGGCTACGCAGCTGCAAAGAATTAAAAACCTCCGGAAGTAACTGATTACTCATCCAGCGGGTTTAACAAATGGAGCCTCTGGGTCCACGTTACCCAGGAGAGCGACGCTCTGGAGGAGCTGCAGATTAACATCTGTCCGTTTCGGAAAAGCGAAAAAAAAAATTAAATAAAATAAACCTGGTAAAAGCCACAGCAGACTGCGAAGGGTAAAACACTCACAGATTTCAGTTGATCTGTTTGATCAGCGCAGATTTTTCTGCCGATGGGAACCAGGAGGAAGTGGTTCAGACTCCAGCGGGGGAAGTGATGCTAATTTAAGTGAAGTCGCTTAATTTAATTTATTAAGTTATTGAGGCCTCAGTCAGTGATTTTTGTCACTACGGAGAAAAATGTAGATACATTTATCTGCTTGATTTGTGATGGGATCTGGATTCACGGCAAATATTAGCTAAACCGCATTAAATGCGGCTAAATGGCCGATGATTGTAATTTCACAGATAAAAATAGTACATGACCGATTTTTTTTATGTTGTCGGTCAAGATGATGGATAGCAAAAAAACGTCTAGCGCCACCTGCCGCCCTGACACCAACTTACACACATCTTCATTCACAGTCTTACTTGTAAATCGATTTTTCTTGGACATTTTGATGTTAGCTTGTCGATGTCTTGGTTTTATTCGCTGGTAAAATCAATAATTAGCTTGAGGTGACTCTGCTGCTCTCTAGTGGCGAGAAGCCATAATGTTGGCCGGTAACAATCGCAATGCATTTTGGGAGATGTAGTTTGTAGTCAATTCGTGCTCAAAACATATTTTAAGTCAATCATGGGCCTATAAAACACTGGGGGGGGGGGCACATAAAATGACATGGCGGGCCACATGTGGCCCGCGGGCCTTGAGTTTGACACATGTGCTCTAAAATGATACCAAAAGGTTGTTGACCGTTTTGCAACTTAAGTGACATTTTTCTAATTTTTACAATGGTCTGTGTTTTTATTTTATCTTCTAGTTCAAGCTTTCGACCATTAAAATTGTTTTAGACACTAAAATTGTTGCATGTCTTCCTATGGGGCGGAAGAGACTCTGAAAGCCCAAAATTAACATGACATTTTTACTTATTATTTTGATTTGATTATTCAATTTTTAATATCTCTTTTGTTCCCAAACCACAACAAAAATAAGTCAGCATTTTCTAAAAATCATTTTCAGATGTTTTTAGAAAATCATCTGAAAAATAATTTTCAGATGTTAATTTGCCGCAGTTTACCTTTAAAAGTCAAATTTTCAATTATCCGTCTCCCTCATTACCAAACCCAGCATAAACGCTGGGAGCGGATGTGCCAGCGAAACAAACTAATCTGAAAATGATTCCGACAATACGAGACATTTCATCCTCTCTGTCCCAAATTAATAATGACCACGCTGGAGGTAAACCTACAGTAAATGATGCTCGATACAAACACTTTCTCCATAAACAAGCCTGCAGGCACAAATAATAACATCAAAGCCGTTTCTTTCACTGCATCGTTAGTGAGTCAAGGTTCTGACCCTATTTTCTTTTGTTCACTGAACTCAGTGTGGCACTGAGCACAATTAAAGACCCATCCGATTCTGTTGCTACGACAGCGAGCAATAGTACTCGGGTTGTGACACACGGACATCAAAGAAAATGGGAAAGATTAGCATTTATTCTGTAATTGCTGAACATGTGGGATAAATTGTCTGAAACATTTTGGAAGTGATCTGATAAAGTCTAAACCAAAAGTGGAAGACTGAGTTTTAATGCTCTCTGGAAAAAAGCTTTAAGATTTTTCATCAAATTGATTTAATTGAAAAAGATTTAATTAGCTTTGCTGCTACCATTAACCAGCTATTTATTTTCTGATTTAGGCCATTAACTCATTAAAATACAGAATGTCGAGTATTTGACAGTCAAATTTTTAAATCAATATGTTGGCAAAAAAAAAAAAAAAAACAACTGTAGATGGTTGTTCCAAAACACACAAAGATTGTGTAAAATATTTTTTCTTTAAAAACTCAGCTGTTCTGAACTGTTTTGTACTGCTTTGTAACAAGGGAGCAAAATACAAGGCAATGTTTTCAATACAGCTCATTTAAATCAGATACATGAGCATTTATCTAACGCATAAAATAAAACCTAGTCCCTATGGAAATAAAATAAAACATTATGATGCATTATTCATACCACTCTGAACCATTTCTCTTTCTTTTATGTTAATCAAATATGAGAAAGCAACATTTTTAAAACAGAGTGGATCAATTTTTAATAGATTGATAACACAACAGTGGAACTTCAGATAGTTTGCATGTTTCTGAAAACCTGACTACTGAAAATACTTTTGTCCAAACCTTTGCTCACATCAGATTTCATGTCAATTCCCCTTTTCATAAATGGTTTCATAGCTACACATTGCCATTTTATCCTTTCCCATTTCAATTTCACTCCTGTCAACAAGCCACTTCATATCCATGGGGAATAGAATACTCAAACGTAATTACCGTACGTTCCGGAATATAGAGCGCACCTTACTATAAGCCATGACCACAATAAAAAACAAAAAACAAACAAAAAACTGGAAAATATAAGCCTCACCGGGCTCGTACAAGACGCTGCTCTCAAGGACACAGCAGAGGGAGTGTCCTTAATAAATCTGCTATTAAGGACGCAGCCCTCCGTCTGCAACACTGAACCATGGATTCGTTCATACCGAGTTTACGTGCAGCAGCTATTGATCTGTACTGCCAGATCAATAGCCTTCAACTTAAAAGCTGCATCATATGAGTTTGAAAACATTTCTCTGTCATGCCTGCAGCTAGTATGCGCTTCTCATGCTTTCTTCTTTGGTTTCCAATTTTGACTTCAAATGATTCACTTCCCACTAAAGTGCCCCCTGGTGGTTGAAGAAAAATCCACAGAAAAGTCGCACCCGGCTAGAAGCCACATAATTCAATGTGTAGGAAAAAAAGTAGCGGCCTATAGTACGAAAAATACGATAATTGTATAATATTTACTGAAAATTTGGTGTTGCAAGCCATTTTCATTTATTTTGATCCAGGCGTGTTAAAACAAATAGTTATGAAATGACTTAAAACATGACCCCTGATCATACCAAAAAAAGGTAGCAGAAGTAGTGAGTGGTCAACAAGCTTACAGATAAAGTGTTGGCACAGCCAGGATCATAATGCAATATCTGGGACTTGTCTGAGATTTTGAGAAAATAAATAAAATAAAAACTGAAAAAAAAACAGCCTCATATTGTTTCTAAAAACAGAGTGAATACAAAGCCCAACTTTTGAGCGCTCCCTCATCAATTGCATTAGGTTGCAGAAACTGCAGTGTCTGCAGAGTCACTTTCTTTGTCAGACCTCGTTTATCATCGGCCGAGCAAAAGTCACCTTTCTCTGGAAAGCAGAAATTGTATTAAATCACCAGTAAATAAAATCAGGATAGAGCGAGAAAGAGCGAGAAAGAGCGAGAAAGAGAGAGAACGTTCGTAACGTGTGTGTTTGAGAGTTTTAATAAAGGCGGTGAGCTCAGTATCATGACCGGTATTTACAAAGAATATTGCAATGATCTTAGGACACTCAGATATTCCATGGATTTTCTTGGACTTGTTTTGCCTGTGTGTTTTCCTTTAAAGCTCTGTTCTATGTGGTAGCTTCAGTGTTTTAAATTATTCAGGAGTTGACAACAAATCTTCATTCCATGGCCAAAGAGAAAGCCTAAGCATATCCAGTAAATAAAAAACAAAAACAAAAAATACATTTAGCATTAGAATAATGATTTGAGGGCAAAGAAGGAGACCATTTCAGAATAAGACAGGGGTAGAAAAAAAATATTTCCTTCTCAGGCATTCTTAGCCAACAAGAGAGCATTCTTGATATCAAATTATATAAATACCATAATTTACCTAATTAAATGTAATATTTTTCTGTAATGACCTTTTAACAGAAAGTACAGCTTTAGAACAAACCGATATATATGTGCTGTGCTCCACAAAAGTATTTATAAACCTTTGCAGTGTCTGTGATGTTAGCACACAGGATATTTAGAGGTTGATTCTGTGATGCGCCAAAGCAAATTTGTGTACATTATGTGGTAATGGGAGGGGAATGATATAAGGTGTTGTTTGTAAAAGGTAAACAGTCAAAAATTAACAGCAATATTTAGCTAGTCATAAGAGAAAAAAACAAAAGGTTCATTTTTTTTAAAGCTTTGATTCCAGCATGTTCTTTAATTTATAAATGCCACAGTTTCAAGCTAAATACTTTATTAGCAAGCAAACTGGCATTAACAATGTAAATATCCTTGTGCACTACAGACTGTAGGACCAAACCTGTTATAATCTTCCATCGTCATGTGTGGCTTCTCTCGGGATTTGAAAATGAACAGATAGTTTTAAAATCTTGCGGTGTGAACCATGCCAGCATTACTCACGTAATGTTTTTTAAAAAAACACGCGACTCGAAGAGCAGCTTTACTGGACCTATATGCTTTTTACTTTTACTGGAGTCATTGTATTTTGACGTAAAGAGACGCTTACTTGAAAGTAATTTCAATGTTTATTTCTTCCTATCCTGATGTTATGGGAAGTGCGTTTCTATTTTATCATTTGAAAATAGTTGAAACTTCGCAATAGATCATATTGTTGCTTGTTCGTTTACAAAATTTCCTTAAAAAAATAAAAAATTAATGAATCAGAGACACACCTGAAAGGGCAATGTGTACTTTTCCAACGAACAGTTTACCAGATGATTCTTTATGTCAGCTGTCCCTATGAATATTCTCTTCATTTAACATTGATTTGAAGCTGATGCTGAGAGATTGTCACATGAAACCATCCCTGTGTTGTCCCTCATTCTCTGGTTAATAAAAGGTTGATTTAGGAGACACTAATCTCCCGTAACAATTCAGTTTCTGAAGTACTGCAGCTTAGTCAATATCACAAATATATTTCAATTAGATAACCATCTGTACATTAGCTGACAATAAAACTAAATAGCTGATTTCGGTCATGTTTATCAATATTCATTTTTATCCATCTCAAGCGTCCAGTTCCTTCACTGTTGTATTTATTTTTACTCAAACATTTGTTCCCCATTTGGCTTTTAGTCTTGTCCTTCGGGCATTTCTATAAACCTTTCAGCTGAGGCTACAAAGTGTTCCCATGTCTGGGGGCTTTTAATGAGTCCAATTGAAAAACAAAGAGTTTCGCCAGTAAAAGATGGCTCTGTTTACGTTTTCTTCATGCTTCTCACAACCGAATTCAAGATCAGTATAAAATATTTTAAAACTTTTAAATTCAGTAATTCTCCAACACCCCCCTCTATTGAGATATGAAAAGTGTCAGAAACTGATAGTACTTTATATTGAGGGCAAATTAAAGACAACTAAAGTTCTGGTTGTAATCAGTGGCAATAATTAAATTCTGAGTACATGCAGCTAAAGAAAATGTGGGGAGGAAATGAATAAATTTCTAATGCTTTAAAGAAAAAGGAAATAAAAATAAGAGAACAACTTTGAGTAATGTTCAGTCAGTCATTATTTAGCTGAATTAATCAACAGCAGCAAAAACAATGTCTATATATTGTACAGATATCAAACTGTCATTACTTTTGGCTTACAGGGATTTTTCATTCATTTCAAGTCTAGATTTCATACCTGATCGTGGCAAGAAAAGGACAGGTGGAAACTAGATCTTTTGAAAGTGCATCACCTTTTTGGGGCCACTGTAATTTCGTTGAAAATCTCTATTAATTAAGAAAACTAAAGGGGAAGGGGAAAAAAATAAGTGTGCCTGTAAAGTGGGCAAGATTTATGAAATATAGTATTTGAAGAGAACAGTTGTCTCTAATCCAGGTTCTTAAATGAAGAGTCATTTTTATACCTAGTGGTCTGGTAGACCTGGCATGATTGTTCAATTAGCATTCCCATATTTGGCTTTTCAATGACATATTCCCCTCCATGCCAGAGGTGGCGCTGATAATCCCAATAATCCCATCTAATTCTTCATTAAAAGTAAACTTGTCATTTTCTTCTCCTCTACTTCTGCCACTACTACTAAGAAAATCTGAGGGTTTTTTTTGTAATTTCTTTAAGAGTACTGGTACTGTAAAATGCTACTGCTTTATTGTACTCCATTTTCACAAAAGCAAGGTTGAAAAGTTTATGTCCCTGTAAGCTCTTCAACCATGAGTCATTTCTAACACCTCTCTTTCTCCAATGATGTTTACTTTGCTTGTGTCGCACAGAGTGCCCTCCTTTAAACTGCAATGGTGTGAATTTGCATTCACACCTCCCCGAATGAACCAGATTTTCTGAACAAATAAGCCAGAGTTCAGTGCAACAGAGCTGGTGTGAATGCAACCTAGATCAATAAGCACTTTCTCAAAATCCTTCTCCTGCATTGCTTTTCTCTGATATTCCATCTGCTGCTGAGACATATTTCTTCCTAGGGTCTTAGCTAAAAAAACAAACATATTGTGTTATACATGACATCTCTATTTCGACATCTCTTCAAACTACCCCATATCTACCAGTAGTTAGAGGGAACTCTATCATATTTTTGATAAACAATAGCTTGTAGTGCCATAAACAACAGTAATCTCAGAACAACATTTTGACATCCATAAGTCAGACATGTTGAAAAGTGAGATTTTCAGCTGCTTCCATTCACCTTCACTTTGTGCCGCACCATATAAAATGGGAAATTCTGGTCACACAGTTGGGAGGAGAAAAATGGTACCCAAAGTGGTGCATTACAAGTAAACCAGCCTTAGCAAAGACTGATAAATGGGTACACCTATGTTTCCAATGTGACGCATTAAAAAACTTTTTTTTAAATTAACTATCGTCACTTGTAGACAACACTGGTTTCTCATCTGACATTAAGAGCCTTTTTCTGCACATGTGATTCAAAGGTTTGATTTAAATGTCTGAAACAAAGACAAATTAATAAATAAAATATGTTTCTTTGAAATTTGTCAAAGGCTTGGCTGAAAATAAGTGGAAAAAGTAAAGTGCAGACAGAGTCTTTGAAAGACCTTCAGAGAGCCTTTAGAACTACTGATCAAGAGAACATCAAGATTGCAAGAAAGTATTTTTTATTTTTTCCTCCAAGAAGTCAGACTCAGAAATCAGAGATGGCGAGAGACTTTTGCACAGTAATGCTGCAACATACACATGCCTTCCAAGTTGATTGCAGCTGTATAGTATATCTCGTTGCATTAATATTTAACAGTTCATTCTACAGCTTCTCATTAACGCTGCTTAAAGCTGAATAAATCCTGTCAAGCCTTATGTGGACTCAGGCAGGCTATATTTCTGATTTCTGCAGCCAGTTCTCCGCAAGTCATGTCAGCAATAGATGGGGAACAAAAATTATTATAAATTTCTTTCTGCACAGAAATTTGATAAAAGATCCTTCCTGACAATTCAAGTATTCATTGCAGACACCAGATTGGGCCTGAGTAACTAATCTCTTTGGCACATGGGAGAGATTTTTAATAGATCTAGAGGCTGTGGAAGCAGAAAACGTGTCCTGTAAACAGCTCAAACTTCCTATTACACCTGACACAATGGAATCACCTGCACAGTTTTTATACAGGTTTCTCTATACAGTGCCTATATAAAAACTAGAGGTGTGCCAATCGATCGGTAACCGATCATAATCGGCCGATTTCCGTGAAATCGGTGATGATCGGCATCGGCGATCATTGTCTCTGCTACCGATACCGATCACCTGCATCTCATTTCCCAGCCTGTCTGTCCAGCTGGTCTCGTCTTTCCTTCACACAGCGCAAACGCGCAGCAACAAATCCTAAGCGATGTGTAACTATAACCCACTGAGTGAATGAGGACGTTTGCGTGTTGTGGCGGAAAATTGAAGCAGGTCAAAATGCATCAACACAACGAAGCTAATAGACATAAAAACAATGACGGAGTTTGGCTACATCGAGTCTCACTGCAGTAAAAAGACATGGAGGATCAGACAGCAGGTAAAGCAGCACAGCTACAAACACTCACCCGGATTAGCATGACGGTCAGAAAGCTAAACTAATAACCCGCTAAATGATTTAAGTCTTGGAGCTGCGATGTAAGACGCTGGTTCTGCTGTTGAACCGCTGCTCCGCTACAGGTAGTAATATTTAATATTTAGTAATATTTGACACGGAGCCGCTTCTGCTCCACCTGGTAGTGACTCTCACACCGAACCCGTTTAAAGCTGCAGCATCTAACTTAAAAATACATTTTACATGCGTATTAAAACTTTCTCTGTCCTAACATGAGACAGATAATCTCTAAAAAAAATAATCGATCTCCTTCCTGTTACTCCTCTCAGTCAGAAACAGCTAATCAGAACTAGCAGTAACCAGCTAGCTGCTATGCTAACAGGAAGTTTTCATTCAGTAACTCTGGATTGTTTTCGCAATGGATCCTGTATTTTCCTTTGAATGTTAAGTTTTATACTTGAATCTATTGTCAATCTTGAGAGGTTTTATTTTGGCTCTTTGCATTATTTAGCCTCTTCACAACCTTCATATGTTATCAGTCTGTTAAAGATAATATTACTGATAGCAGTTCAATTTACACAATGCCTGTTTTGTTTAGTTTTCTTCTTGAAAAAAGTTATTAAAAACAAGTTTTTGTCTAAATTAAGGTGAATTCATGGTTCCTTTTTCCACACAATGTAACAGTAGTGAGTATGATAAAAAAATAAATAAACAACAAATATGTGATCGGTATCGCCAATCGTCCCTCAGGGGTGATCGGTATCGTATCGGCAGAAAAAAACCTGATCGGCACATCCCTAATAAAAACTATTCAAGTCTTGGAATTTTTTTTTATTGCTTTTAAAAATCATGCCTGATGACTAACAAAAAAAACCATAAAAAAAAAAATCATGGTCAGGATAATGTGTCTTTTTGACAAATAAATCCTTTATTGTCAAACTGAAAACTAGTTCTTTACAAATAAATAAACACATTGAACACAAAAAATTCAGTTTTTGTCTCATCAGGTCAAAAAACTGTCTTCTGCTTAACCAAACTCCAGATTTGAATCTCTCCCATCTCCACTGCTGAAGTTTGTAACTCCTTCAGCGTTGTCATGGTGACCTGGTGGCCTCTCTCACTAGTCTCTTGGTTTGTGAGGCTGGCGTGACCCAGGCAGATTAACATGTGCCACATTCCCTGCATTTATTGGTTATGGATTCAACTGGATTCCTGCACAAGTTTATGCAGTCGACCCAAAACACAAAACCATGAGAATTTCTTAAGTCACACTCATAGTAACTAGTTAGAAGTGATCCCCATAATGATTCTTCTCTGGTTTCTTTGCATTAAATCTAAGCCAAATGTTTAAGTGTCTGTTCTTCAGTGTTGAAATATGGAATAAGAGATCTACTGAAAATCTGGGATAAAATCTCAATTTGTGAGATGAGAAAGAAGAGATAAAAATGCTGTGCACAAAGAGTAACACTTTGTTACACCATCTTAGCAGGAGATTGCATTTATGAGATGTGTCACCAAGACAACCAATTGTGTCATAACTATATGGGAAAAAGAACTGCTGGGAAATATATATATATAATTTCTAACTATAAACAAAGGTGTTGTGGACTTCATCCATCCAAAAAGCAATTAAAATTTGATCATAATCACATAATATTTCATATAGATTAAAAAACAAGTTTTTCTAGGCATATCAAAGTTTTCTTAATTACATGAGGCTTGTTCTGCAAATTTAGATTTTTACCAATTCTGAGTTTTCATTCTAAGGGATATAAAACGGAGAGAAAAAGTGCTGCAAGTTCTTTGTTAGAGCAGTTTCAGTTCCAACAGAAAAGTAATGAATTTCAAGGTAAAAAGGCCTAAAAGCCAAGTCAAGTTCAGAGTGCAACAAGGCAGTTCAATGTGCTTCACATCACAAAAACATCATACAGTCACAATTACAAAACCTTAAGTCAGGCTTAAACTCTACTAGAAGTATAGCAACACTTCTATTTTTGATAATCAACTCTCTCTTATTTCCCTACTTAAAAGTTCTTTATGGCTCTTTGAAACAAACTTCTGATTTGTTCTAATATGAAAGTATAAATATAAGTGCAAAACCTGAACCTCGCAGGGTCACTTGTCTGACCCATTAGAACCATCTAAAATATATCACTGAGAATGAGATTCACTGGTCCATAAAATATATCCGAACACCTCAATAATAATTATTATTTTCACCAAAGGTCATCTGTCTACGGAGATTTTTTAAAATATTTTATGTTATGTAGACCTAATATTTCATATTAGGTGCTAAATACTCTACCAGAGAGTGGATGACAAATAAGATTTAATAGAGTACAGTTTTAAGAAAAATCCCAACTTTGTCAAAAAAAACAAGTAAGGGTCTTAAAAATGTATTTTATCAAATATTAGATAATTGTTATACGTTATTCAAATAACAAAGTAATATATTTTACATTTATTTAATGTAAACCCGCACACAGATGGTCACAGTCCAAAAGAGGCAATTACATTATTTCAGCTAATCTGTAGAAAGTCCTACTCAATGCCACTGCGCTCAATTTTCCATCACTTCCCTGTGGTCAAAACAAATTAACTGATGCAACGTCCACACATGAAACAACACCAACATTAACAAATAACACAAACACAAACGCTAAGTTTTATCTACGATTGACAAATATCTCTTTTCGTCTAAAACACTAACAAAAATCGGGAGCATGAAGAACGACCGATGTGATAAATTACAAGGTCCTGAATAAAAATAGATGTCAGCAGATGAATCCAGTTAAGTCTTTCTTATCTGTGCCACATGACCAGGTGATTGCAGATTGAACAACACAATATGTCCACAATATCGTCTTATTTGCCTGGTCTGCTCCCTTTCAATGTGGATGAAGGAAATTCGTACAGTTCTTTACTTCCTTCCCTTGATGAGGTCAGTTTATCTTATTCATAAGATCTTTACTAATCAAATATTTTTTTTATTTAAGCAAAGCAGACGTGGAAAACCCACAGATAAACTCTTTAGTCTGTCTGTGGGTCTGTAGTATGACTATTATCTGACTGGATGAATCTCTCTGCTTCCTTTTCCCACTTGTTAGTTTAAAAACTTGTTTACTTGAGTGCTTACAAGCAGCTGCGATTCATCTCCATCTGACCAAGTTCAAATTAAAGATTTTTTACGCCACTTTCTCTCCACATGCGACTGTCAGCCATCGCTCCCGGAAATCTAGTTGCATGCAGATTTATTTTCCATCCCCGCTACCCGCATTCGACTTACGGGAAGTAGACTGAGATCAATGTTTTAAGGTGGAAAAGTAAAAAGTATGATTGCACATCCAAACCTCCCAAGACGAACCAGGCTTTATGAACAACTCGCTTAGACGTCACCTCAACAGCGCTGACTTGAATGCGCCCTCAGACTTTGCAGAAAGACTGGGGCAAAGGCAGGAATTCAGAAGATATCCACCTCTGCAGAGAGAAGCAGCACTCTGCAGCAAATTTTTTTTACCGCACTTGAAAAAAACCCAGGTAATGGAGCTTAGAGCCAGGGACTGAGAGCACAATAACACCTTTTAGTCATGCTTTGAACAGCGTGAAGCATTCTGAGCCTATTTTTCCTCCTCTCTTTATGGTTAAGCTGCATTGAAATGTGGTCAAAGGACAGAGTCTATGAAGGTGGTCTTCAAAGAGCTTATTAGAAAGCTCCAGTGCACTTCTGGAACCTTTAAGATATCCCAGATCAAACGTCCTTGTGATTCATGTTCGCCTCTCTAGCAGAAAAAGTCTCTCTCTGTCCCACCGCTTCTTACACTTATTCACCACATCATTAGTTTCCTGTGCCTTCCCTTCTAAGGAAAATAATGAAGGTGATGAATGCCTCCAAAAATCTTGATGGAGGTTTGGATCCAAGTAATTGGCTGGGCAACGTCATAAAGAAAACAAAAAAAAATAAAAATAAAAACGGGAATGTTCTGTTCACTTTTCCCACTTTCGTCAATCAGTAAAATCACAGGCGACTCTTTCTTTTCCCTCCCAGAACAACAACACCGAGAAAAAATAAAGAAACTGTCAATGCTCAAGAACTTTTAAAAGCTCTTATGAAAACTTCACGCTTTTAGCATGAACGTTATGTCATCAGACAACACCGGCACTGATGTATCCTGCAGCACTTCACAGCTTTCAGCAGCAAAGCCGAGCCTCGGCTCTGCTCTGCTCTCCTCGGCGAGCGTCATCAAAGTGCTGCTCCGCTGAACGACACGTTTCATCTCGTTCATTACAGCGGCTTTAATGCTACTAATCCTCAGCTACAAACATGCTGGTGTGTAGACAAACACCCACACGGAGGATGAGCATTTCCATAGCAAAAACCTCACTCAGGTTAGCATCGCGGCGATGCTTAATGAGCTTCAGGCAGGATGCCTTCCCCTGACTGCAGGCTGTGAGTGGTTAATTAATCAGACAGCTCTCCTGTCTAACACCCACTACCCTCCCCCCCTCAAAGCCTCCTCTCTCCATTCACCCTGCAGCAGCATATAAATAGGTGAGACCTTTTAAATTGCCTCCCGTGATGACACCTGATGCACTTTGCAACATTTCATTGCTGCCAACACCTCTGTTGTAGAGCTGCGCGGGTTTTAGCTGAGGTTGGTGCTTTAAACAAGGAGCTAAAACATTACATCTTTAAATACCACAGCGACAATCCCCGTCACCGGATCGCCATTTTAACTCACTCTTTCGCATCTTTTACCGACACGCAAACACACAACAGCATGACGCGATGATGGGAAATCTATTCTAAACATATGGCGATGCAAGATTTCACCAAAAACATTTTTTTGGGATTAGTACACTTGGACAGAAAAAAGAAAAACTTTGTTTTTGTGTTGTGAACTTCTGGGGCCACTTGATGCATTGTGAACCCGTCAATTTAAGAATCAGGACTGCAACGAAGTGTCTCTGATGATCTGTGAGACCTGGTGGATGCCAGAGGTGGCAGTAGCAAAGAAAATTTACTCTACTACTGTATGGTAAAATGACCGGAAAGTACAGTTTTTGAGAATCACTACTTAAATATGTGCACAAGCTGGGTGAATTCACCTGGTACCATCCTATTTTTCACTGGAATAGCCAGTCTTGGGAGAAATCAATCACTGGGCAATATTTCTGGCGTCTTACTCATAATGATGATATTGTGAGAAATATATACATATATACACAAACAACGGCCAAAGCAGTGCAGAAAAGTAGTCACATAGACATACATGCTCCTCTTCTTGTTTTCCACAAATAGAATAAAGGTTACGTAAAACTCAAACTTTAAAGAATCTCCGACAAGCGTAAAGTCTTCTAGTTTACACTTGAACAGTCTTATCAGAGGATCAAACAGTTGAGGCTCATTAAAAATCTGTGAAATAATCCTTTACTTGCATCCCAAATGAAAACAAATGTGTCCTCTTGCTTCTTTAGCCAGTAAAATTAAGTGATTTGTGTTATTCTCGCAAACTATTTGTGTCGTTTTGATTGTGGGGTTTTTTTTCCCCCGTACTCAAGTACCCCAATTTTTTTCCACACATATCATTCAATTAACAGCCACCGTTCTTCAAAACAGAGTGCAGACGGCCGGGCCGACGGGCGGCCCTTATTAGTTGGCTTTGTCAACAACACAGCAGGGCGACAACTCAACAACTCCGGTTCTTCTCTTCTTTAAAAAAAAAAAAACGAATCAAGCGAGGATGTCGCCACGCAGCCATATCACAGTCATCAAAAGCCACCAGCGGTTCTGAGGACAAACGGCATCATTGAGTAGGTTTGTGGTAATCACTGCCTCCTCATTTATACATAAATAAACTGACAACGGTGCAATAAGCTGCCAACAACTGCTGTGCTTGGATGAGTGATGTTGAATAGAGAGGGTGCACAGCCTCTCTCTCTCTCTCTCTCGCCAGCTGAGATCCGTTACACAGATTGACCCGTAGTGTCACTATTGTGTCGAGCAGCGATAAAAAGGTGGGAGACAACAGTCCAAGAACCAACAGCGACTCCACTAAGTGGCACAAGCTCCAGCAGTTTGTATGCAGAGGCACAAAGCGTAAACACAAAGAACGTGCCAAGAAAGCCGGGTTTCTCTCGGGGACGGGTTGTCAACAACTCTGATTTCTCTTTGTTGAGTCTCTGATTTGTTGATCTCTGAGAGGGCAGGAGAATCTATTTCCATATTACTTTTTAACCGCAGCTGACAAGTTGGAAATATGCAGCTTTCAAGGAAAAATGTATTCCACTTTTATCACACTGGCTTCCAGATCTATACTTTTGGTCTATAATTATAAATATTACCATCTCAACTCCTCACTGGGAGACTAATTTTAGTTTTGGCAGATTACACACACAAACTTTTTTCTTATAAGATACCTGAATTCATCTATACTCCTGAAGAAACGTATCGCCACTGCATTATCCTACCATCACTAAAATTCACAGTGCATATGGTCAATTCACAGTAAAGTACAGCGTTAGTTTTCCTTTAAACAGTGTTTGCTTGTAGGCCAAAGAAAGGATATTTTGATCTCATCCTTCTTCCACATGCGTTAAACTTGAAACTGGACTTCCTGTAAACAACACTGTTTATCTAGTCACTTTTTCTCAAATGTTTGTTTAGTGGGGTGCAACAAACCTTTTTATAAATGTCCATTTTGGAGATTCATAAAATCTCCAAAATGGGTTGTAGATCTCTGCAGCTCCTCCAGATTCACCGCGAAATTCCCGGTTGCTTCTTTAGCTAATAATCTCTACATCTCCATTTCAAAATTTGATGACTTCGGCGGGCTTTTCAGATTTGTATTTACACAACGTAAAAAAATGTATACATTTTTCACTTCATTCTGCGACACAGACACCCAATAAAATACATTAAAGGTCTCAAGACATCCAGTCTTCAGCTGCAGACAAAATGATTCCAAATGGGCAAGAGCACGGTCACGACATGAAAGCGAGAAAAAAAAAAGATAAAAGGTTTGATGAGGAAAGAAAAAGGCCTCTCAGGGCAATGTGCCCCCACGGAGCCCCCCTGATGGGAAAAGTGAACAGGTCTGTCAGTCGGCTGGCAGCAATCAAGGCAGCTCCACGGATCTGTCAGCGTGTTTCCAGCCTGCTCATTACCGGCCCAGGACAGAGCTCGGCTGGAGCCACCGGGCTACCAGGCTGCACTGATGTGTGACTTACCTTCAGCTCGCGTGGTGAACGGGGAGTCTCCGGGCCGCTTCGCCGAGAACTGGCCCCCGAGAGAGGTCATTAGAAAGCACAGGCTGAAGAAGCCGACCCCGACTACGAAGATCCTGCAGGAAACAGGCAAGAAGGCTGATCAATTTACAAAACGAGCGATTTACAAGGTGAGAGCGGGAGAAGAAAAACAACAAAAAATGGAGGCAGGAGATGATTTCTGTGGTTGAAAAGCTCAAGTGGAGCATTGAGTGAAATATCTTATGTGTGCGTGCATGAGTGTGTGTGTGTGTGTGGATTTACAAAGCATGGACAAATTTCTCAAGCTTCATATTGTACCGACCAAAGCGGCAAGGAAGCATTGTGTACTCGCCTGGCTGTGTCATTTGAAATGAACCATTATGTGGACAGATTTCCAGCATCACACTGCGCTCAGTGGGCGACGGCACAAAATAAAAACATTCATCTGAAGACGGATGTGTGCTGCGTTTTATAGAAAGTGGCAAACATTTGCCTACTTCTCGTGCGCTTTGGAGTAATTTCCCCCTCCCAAAAAAAAAACTGACTCGCTGGAATGCTCCGGCGAATGTCGTGCTGGGAAAAGGTTTGGAAGCAGTTCTTTCATGAGGCAAAGCTGCAGGATGGATTGTCACACATTTTGCTGCAGACCTCATTCCTCTAACAGTCTGCTTTTTTTTGTGCTTTTTTTTTTCTCACATGGTAGAATCCTCACACAAGAGAGGGTACAGTCTGCCAGGCAGAGCATAACTAATATCTGCATTAAAATGCTGGAAAAACTCACATATGAACGCTCACATTAGTAATTAAAGATGCAATCGCGTGTACCTTCCACTGAACTCTAGAATTTGACGTTTGTTTGAATTAAATCAAAGGCAATGAGCTGGTCAAAAGTTTACACTCATCTGTCCTAGTTAGGAGTCAAATACTGTTTTTAGGCTTTTTAATGCCGCTGCTCTCATTTTTAAGAGTGGTAAGATGGCAAAACAAACAACTTCAAGTAATTTTGATAACAGGAATTAGGTTTCTTATCCAGCCAGACTCAAAACACCCCCACTAACTAATTCTTCTCTCTTGTGAAATTATCATAAACCTACATGCTTTCTGCTTCCTTCTACATGCTTCTGGTCAGAGCTAATTTAAACTGCCTGGTTTAAACTGGATTAGATTTGACTTTGAAAGCACAGTTCATTAATTTCCAATGGGGTTGAAGTCAGGTAAAAATTCAGAAACTTCAAATTTTGCCCACTTTATCAATTTCAAAACTGGTTTATGTAATTTCAAATCAAAGGAAATTACTAAGAAGTCTCAAGTCTATTGTAAACTGGAGACGTGGTGCAACGTCAGCACAGAGAGTTTAATGTCGTCGTGGACTTTTGAGGATGATGCTGATTGAAAAACGCGGCTGCTCTGAAACAAGACACCACTGAGTTTGACCTGCCTACATAAACAAGCAGAAAGACTTCTGGAGTTCTACAGTCAGAGGAGACAAAGATTGAGACATGTGGCCACAATAAGAAGAAAAATAATTAGACAAGTCAAGGTGAGGCTTTCAAACTAAAGAACACTTTCAAGCATGGTGGTGGTGGCATCATGCTTGGGGGCTGTTCTTTGTGCAATGTGAAGAAAACACCTACCAATTGTTCCAAATTAATTTATTCTTAAATTAGCAGGTAGATGTTTGAAATTTTGACAAAATTAAGCATTCAATTGGAACAAAGATCTTAAAAAAATAAATAAATGAATAAAGCAAAGCAACATGAAGCATCTGGAAGGGAAGAATGATCAAACATCAGACCAGAACAATGTCAGGACCTCATTGTTGGTTACAACTGTAATTTATTGTTTCAAGTAGTGGGGGAGAATTTATGGATTTCAATCTGCAAGTTTAAGATTGGCCCTGCGTGGATTAGCGAAAATCCAGAATGAAATGTTCACCTGACTGTTGTTTTTAAGATCCACTGAACGTCTTTCTTGTGTCTTATCCCCTGTCAAGTACAATGTTTTAATCAAATCATTATAAGCCAAAATATAACATATGATATAATATAAAAGCTTAGTGTATGTGAGCTACTGATTTGTTTTCTGAAATCCAGGGCATTGCAGGTTTTAATGCTCTCTCCTTTTGGACAGAAAAAAAAATAAAAACATACAGAAAAGTTGAATTCCCACAAGTATTGTTCCTGGATTGTTCAATATGCAAAGCTGCAAGCCACAAAGTTTGCGACATCTTGTTGAGCTCAGTGGTTTTAATGATGTGTCTGCTTGTTTGGCTCTCACTCATTCCCCATGCAGCAGCCGGGAGAGTGAAAGACTCTGGAGCTGAGTAAGCAAACCTTAATTGTGGAGCAGGCTTGTGCCCTGTCGTCCCAATTAATCCAAATGGTCTGAACTTGCAAGATTTGCTCCACTGAAAAGAATAAATCATCACTCATTTAAAATGCAGCGTGCAGCGCACTAACATCATGTCTTGCAGATTCTGATCAGCAAAGACATGCACTGACAGGTGATTCCTTTTAAGTTTGAGAAATCATATGCAATTTGTGTTGTATTTACAGTTTATTGTCGTGACATAGGAATCATTTTTTATAGTTACATATTCCAGTGCTCCTCTTTAATTAACCCAGAAAAAAATGAATGAATATTTTCATTATTTTTGTTTTTTACAATTGTTCAACAAAAGAAAAAAAAATCTCTTAAAGTTTAATTTCACTGAAACCCATCATAATCTAACCAGCTTAGTTAACGCCTAGCAATGATTTGCTGCTAGTTTGGTTCTGATCCTCAACACAGAGCGTGATCTCACCTGAACGGTTTGAAAGTGACAGGGCATCTCCTCACCATCGTGGAAAGCTCGCCGACGCTTGCAGTCATTTTCCACCCGTGAACACAGCGTCGGGTCCGACTGACATCCCGCTCATCTGCGCTTCAAGTCGCGTCAAAAAGCACGAGTTCCCAGCCGCGCTCGTTACGAATCTGCGGAGAGCGCGTTCAGACACTTCCTGCCTCCCGTACGTACCGTAACTTCAGCTGAGATTCCCTCGGCTCGACTGAGGAAAAATATTCGGGGATAGTCCTTTAGCGGGCTCCGAGTCAAATTCCCCGGTGAATGAAGCGGCTCGGAGGGCTGCTGAGTTCAGTGTGTCCTCAGAGTGGATGGAGCCCCGACTTTTACTGTCTTTGTAAGAGCACAGCTGCGGTTCATTTACTGACAGCGCCACCTAACGGCCAGCGCTGGCGATCAAAGAACATCACTTCTCATAACAAGCACCACCGACAACAGTAAGTTCCCCCCAACTAGCGTCACACAGTTGGACATTTTAAAACTGTAACGTAAAAAAAAAAAAAAAAACACGTTTTGATACTACAGGTATCGCTCCTGCTCTAGCTAACAACCCATTTTGCAAAAACAAATATATAAATGAATAAGAAGTCCAATATTGACATAAGATTTATGAGGACAAAAACTTTCTAACTAACTCTGTAGGAAACAAACAACAGCAAGACAATAGGAGATTGAACTGATTGTTGTTTGTTATCTCTGCATCCAGGAGTCTACTTCCTCAGATAAGATCTTATCAATCACTGGAAGCAGAAGGCCAAAAACAAAACTGTGCTAAGGAAGACTAACCGCAGTATAATGGCTTTACAATTGCCTACACAACTGAGTGAATCATATCGAATCCCTGTAATTGCTGCTTCAGTTATCGGTATATTAAGACAAAGTGCCCACAGAGTCATCTTTTATGTAAGAGCGTGGAACAAAGTCCTGTTGCCAGTGGCCTTTAAGCAGAGGCGAATGCGATGTTACCCAGCGAGGCGCTTCCACTAACCGGAAAAACACTATTAAAGGGGTTTCAAATGAAACTGCCGCACTGCGGGGACGTCAGCTGGAGGTTTTGTTTGGATGGCCTTGTAATGGACAGAAATGGTCGAACACACTCAAATGTTGAATTGAATGTCCTTTCGATGAAAAGGAGATTAGTGCCCACTGGATGTTCCCACAATATGATGCTGCGGTGAGTGCTGTTTTATTGAGCATAGTCCCCCAAGATGCTGGCCACTAGAATGACTCAGAAAAAAAGACAGACCACAGCAACAGAGATAGGGACTGAAAGAGATGATCACTCTACGTGGAAAACATTGGTCTTTGACAAAAATATGTCGCTTTTGTATGTAAAATGTTTGTTTTTGTATAAAGAAGTATTAGATGTCTGTCAGTATTTTTTAATTCTTCAACAATCTTTTTTTTTTATCCCTTCAACAATCTTCCGTGTTTTTTTTTTCTCTCTGTATAGCAAATGAGGTGTGGTTAAACTTTCGGAGACATTTCAGCACCGTGGACAGTTCCAAGTTGAAAAACAGAATGTAGCTCAGCAGCGACACTCAGTGGCAGACAAATGACATTCAGCATTGGAGTAGAAAAATGCCCCTTTTTCGTTTGTTTCTGTGAATGTTTCATTTTAATTCTAGAAACATAAAAACGTATAATAATAGTTTAACAACCTCCAGGGATGCAATTTGATATCTTTTTAAATCAAAACGACAAAATAATTGTGCAGCCATAATGTCAGGGTTTATTCTCACAGGGATCTTGGAGTAAAGATGTAAAAAAAAAGAAAAGAAAAGAAAGAAAGAAAATAAATACAGATTTCAAACAAAAAATGAAGTATGTAATTTGTAGTAATATTTGTTTATAATCATGCA
This sequence comes from Poecilia picta, assembly GCA_033032245.1. Classification (NCBI taxonomy): domain Eukaryota; kingdom Metazoa; phylum Chordata; class Actinopteri; order Cyprinodontiformes; family Poeciliidae; genus Poecilia; species Poecilia picta. The sequence goes on from CM065360.1 coordinate 17,777,717, forward strand.
ATAAAGAAAACAACTCCACTTAGCCACTCATCATGCTCACTCATCTGCATTAATTTAATGAATTCTGCTAAAAAGCCTTGTTTCTCACTGCAGTGCTTAAACCTGTGTATGTAGGGATGAAGGGTAAACACAATGAAGTCAACAGAGAAAGAGAAAACAACCCCTAAGATAATCATGAAGAGCTAAATAAAACATTGGCACAATAACATGAGAGCAGCAGTATCTTTTTTCACCATGGAAACATTTTTTTTTGTTGTGCTGGGTCCTGACTCACTTGTCTGAAAGCACAACTTTCTACTTGATAGGTAGAAAGTTGGTTTCTGTAGCAACCTAACAGAAATGTGGAGTTGTTATTTTAATTATAGGATGGTCGTAATCTGCAAAGAGGCACACAGTTATAAATAATGTAACTTATTTTTTTACTGTAGTGATAATGTTATTAACCTTATCTTACCCTATTGTAAAGTGATGATGTGACTTTATGTTAAGAACAACAGATTTTCATTTAGGGATCTGAAAACTTCAAGATGTGAACATAGCGGAGGCAGAAACTGTCTCAGAAGAATTGCCAACAAAAGAAGAGGTCTCTTAATGTTTGAAATATTGTTTTTTTTTTAAATAATAAAAGAAAATCTCAAGAACAGAAAACATCATGCTGTGAAATAATAAGAAAAAAGCCCCTGGCCTTTAATCAAGTAAGTAGAAACTAGAACAGAAGGAACTCTAAGCCAGGCAACTGATGAGTATTGCCATCTTTTCCACCAATCCTCAGGGAGAACTTTGAAAAGTGTTAAAAACACTCAAGTTAATTTCTCATGGGGGTTTTTTTGCATGAAAAATTTGAATTTGGAAATTTAACCTTTGCAAAGAATACATGAAATATCTTCACTGCCTTTGAATGTTTTCCTTAAGGGAACACTTTTTGTAGCTTCTTAAGCAGCTTACCTTTGGGGGGGTTTTTTTGTTTTGTTTTTGTTTTTGTTTTTTTCCAAAAAAAAAGAAATCTCTAAAATATTCATCACTGACTGTTATCAGAAACATCAGTTGAAATGGGTTTATTGAACACAAGTCTGAAGAGAGAATTTTGAACATTTTAAATTAAAGAGAAAAATAATATAAACGTCTGACGGCTGTGTAGCCAAGGACACTGCAGAAAGATATTTTGTAGATTCACTTTTGATTCTCCCTCCTTTTGTGGCTGTGTGTCTTTCTCTGCTCGAGCCATTATTTGTCGTCGCACAGAAATCCCTTACCAGGATTCTGTGTCTATTTTCATGACTGAAAAAAACAAATCATGGAGAGTGTAGAGCGTCTTGTAACATTTTCAAGTCAAAGAAACAAAAAGCATTTGTTTATAGACCAAAGCAAAAGAGTGTGTAGGAGTATGAAGGAAGAGAAATGTTAGAGATTGTATCTACTTTCCACATCCCAAAACAAAATAAAACAAAGGAGAGCAAAAAAAAAATTTTTTTTTTTAAATAGTGAAATTTGGATTCATAACCAAACACAGCTCCAAACCTCTCTACAACTTTCTCCCTGATCTGTCTGTGGTGTTCATTGGTTTTCATGATGCTGCACGTGCTCTACCAAACCCACAAGGCCTTTGCACAACAGCTGCTTTTATACTCAGATTGAATCGCCCACTGCACACAGGTTCTGTTCTAAAGGTAATAGGTCGAACTGGAGGATCTTCGAAATTTCTCAGGGGGCTGAATATAAATGAATGGCAAGCTTCTCAGATTTTAATTTATGAAAACACAGATCCAAGATCTGTGTTGGATCTGTGTTCAATAAGTTCAATACCATGAGGAGAACGGCACGAGTTCTCCTCGTGCCGTAACCATTGAAAAGCAATAATACAAAACCCCGTATGACCAAGCACAAAGAGACTATCAATCACTCAGATGAGTTGGCATACTTAGCAGAGGTTCGGGTAGGAGTAGTTTTTTTAAAATTATTATTATTGTGCGGCAACTGCAAGTTAGAACAGCCTGTCAAACTTTTGTAGCCCAAAGGAGAGTCTTGGTTTGGCTCGGTGTTTAAAATATGTACATTTCCTGTTCAAGTCAGTGAATCGCAAGTGTGTCAGCTGTAAAGGTTTTGCAGATTCCCTTTGTTAGTGGTTCTGAAAGCATGGAGTGAAAAAAATCCCCAAAAAGTTTAAACATCAAACTGTGCAGATTATCAGTGAAAATCTCAAAGAACTGGGTAATTGTATCAGAATGTTCTTGCTATATTGTCTACCTGCAGGCTGAGGCCTTTATTGTTCCATCAGTCATGGCTGGAAGACTGAGTAAGACGCAGAGATATTTGATGAGTGGCTCTCTCCCCGTAAACTCTCACATCAAGTAGTTAGCTAAAAAAGCATAACGAAAGAAAGAAAATACTTTTTTTCAAATCCTTTTTTCTTTAGCTATAAAAAGACTTCAAGAAGCCACTTCTTGAAAATCTTGGCTTTTTATGGAGCTGTGATCTATTTGACAATCTTTTTACAATGTCTAAACTCTTTCAACCATGAATCCTTTATGTTCATCATAAACTGATTTATTTTTATGTGTTCACCTTGAATGACCGACTTTGTGAAAATCCCAGTTTCTAAGTTTATTCTCAACACTGTCACCTGTCCTTGTCTTCTGGTGAAATATTCAATGTTCAAAGCCGTCCTCTTACGTTTACTTTGTCCCCTGCATTTCAAATGAGCAGCTGGTTTATTGCAGCACTATGCCATCTAATTGCACACTTTAAAAAAGTGTCATTTGTTGCGCCATGATAGTTTATATTGACGATGCTGAGAGATGAAAGCTACAAAATCAGCTGGATTTTTTGTGTTAACTCCCTCAGAGAGACAGTTTCCTAATTTAGACATTGTACATTCTTGGACATCTACATGTAAATGTTTTGATTGAACTCTAAGCATCATTGGACACCTATTAGCTTTTAAATGTTTCTTAAAATCCTGTTTTGTAAAGTGTTCAGGTTCACGTGTGCTCTTCCTCTTCTATCCACTAGATGTCCTCAGTGTGCACTTCACGCAGTATGTGATGTAATCATCCGCTTCGTTGTTTTCTTTGTTCTGTGATCCATCTTTATCATCCCCGGCTGGGTCTATTGTTATTTTTCCACTCCCAGCTGGTCACTAATCTGAACTTGATTGTTTTGCCTAAGTTTCCTGTTGTCTTCCCGTTCTTCCAATAACTGTTACTTTGAGTGGTTTTCATTCCTCCGCGCTTTCTCCAAGATAACTTTTATGTTAAGCTGCTTTTTTTGTCATGTACCAGTAAAAATCTTCTTAAATTCTTTATTTGGTCCTCTTCTTCCACACTCATGTCAGTGATGAGAATTCTCGAAAAGGGAAGTGTTTTTTAGCAGCGTATGGAGGGTTTCTACAGCTGCTTTTTGCCTGTTTCAGCATGTTTATCTGTTCCTGCAGAGTCTTTGAACATCTGGCAGATAGTGTCAAAGTTTTTGTGAAAGGCTGACATTGTAGAGTTTTTTTTTTTATTTCTGCAGGATGAGGCATGTTTATTTCTACATGGGCATTCTACACAACTGAAGTTAAATCATTTTCATTAGGGACTCAGAATGCATTACACATTAAATGATTGATCAAAGTAACCTGGGCATCCTTCACATCCCAGCAGAACCAACTCCATGCCAAGGCCACACTGATGCAGAAATTCATGCAGAAGGAAGTCTAAGTATTGAGGGAAATGAAAGAAGCCTGACATTTATATGTAAAGTTTCCTGTTTCCTAAGTTTCCTACACTCTAAAAAGTGTTTTTTGGGCTGAAGATCATCTTATGGACTTATTTACATTTATTTAACTTAACTATTTTGCTTTTGCTAAGCCAACTTACTTTTTTGTGCTTATTTAACTCAAGCCTTACACTAAATAGTTGAACCAACTTAATTGAATTGCTTCCATAGGTAGCAAGCAATTCAATTAAGTTTCTCCAACTTAATTTATTAAGTTTCTCCAACTTAATTTTTAAATTTTCCAACTTAATTAATTAAGTTCATCCAACTTAATTTATTAAGTTTATCCAACTTAATTTAAGTTTATCCAACTTTATTTATTAAGTTTATCCAACTTAATTTATTAAGTTTAACCAATTCAATATATTCTAATCATCCAACTCAACTTGTTATTTTTTTTTAACAAATGTATTAAGTATGTTTAAGGTAACAGATTTAAGTCACTCTTACTCAAATCATTTATTTTCTTCTAATAAACATTTAAAATCTCTTTGTCTTAATTCTACAGAAAGTCAATTCAAACTTTTAAGTATTTCCAAACTAAATATTTGGGAAAACTCTTTTTACAGTGTCCTCTAAATATACTCAAATTTAAAAGTTACAAATCTTTTCCTTAAAGGACCTTTTTACTTTGACTTCACTTGAAATAATTAAGTTCAATACCATATTTGTATCGTCTGACCAGGTAGTTTTACTTTTACTTGAGTACATTTTGGTCTGTGTATTTGTACTTGTACTTAAGTAAATTTTTTGAGTACTTTTCCACCACTGTCGTTTCCATAGCAACGATCAGAAGCAAGACCTTCCCTCAGAACTACAGCGAGGTCACGGATGAGGTCATAGATGACATCATGTTCATCACAGCAGATCAAAGAACAGATCAAAGAAGTTCTGAGGCTTTGTTTGTTGGAATCTCAACACTTCCGTCAGAATCCAAACGTTCCTCTGAGATTCAGATCTTGTCTAGTGAGTATTTTTGTGTTTCAAAGATGACATTCCCTTTTGTTCTACCATTCGGATTTCTGGCAGCGACAGGAGCGAAGGTATTTGAATACTTCTTCCCGGGAGACGACACAGACGAAAGGAGAGGAGACGAATCAGAAGAAAGAACCACTAAGGATAACGAAGTGAGAGATTGGTTCTGGGACGGACTTCCATCCCGTCCCGAAGCACAACCTGACTCGGATGGGGATGAAGGAAGAGATTGGTTCTGGGATGGATTTCCATCCCATCCCAAACCACAACCTGACTCGGATGGGGATGAAGGGAGAGATTGGTTCTGGGATGGATTTCCATCCCGTCCCAAACCACAACCTGACCTGGCTGGGAAAGTTTGTGTTGAACAGGCGGCAGATCCTCAGTCTACAGAGACTTTACAAAACAGGACTGCAGATGTTGGAACTGATGAAACTGACCCAGCTGGGGAGGTTTCTGGGAATGTCACAGCTCCCAAGCTGTTTTTGGGAGGTGCTGTTCCCAAAATCAAAGGTGCTGTTCCCAAAAAAACAACGACCCGGGATAAGGATGATCACTTGAAGGATCAGGAAAGACAACACCACCCCCGACGGCGTGGTTCTTCTTCCAAGGAAAGACAGAGGGACCAGTCTTTGATCAGGTCCCAAAGGAAGAACGACGTCGGACGGGGTCGTTCAACTTCTTCTTCTAAGGAAAGACGTTGGGACCAGGTAAACCTCCCCGGACGGAGGGGTTTACCAATGGAAGATGAGGAGGAACTTTCGGACCAGTTTTATAACATTTCACCAAGGAACCCCAGACGGCGTGGCACAACCTCTTCTTCCAGGGAAAGACATTGGGACCAGGATTTGAACATGTCCCAAAGGAAGAACAACGCCGGACGGGGTGGTTCAACTTCTTCTTATGAGGAAAGACAATGGGACCAGGTAAACCTCCCCGGACGGGGTGGTTTACCATTGGAAGAAGAGGAGGACCTTTGGGACCAGGCTTCGAACATTTCTTGTAAGGAAAGACATTGGGACTAGGCTTTGACCTTGTCCCAAAGGAAGAACCACCCCGGACGGAGGGGGTTTACCATTAGAAGAAGAGGAGGACCTTTGGGACCAGTTATTACTGTGTTCCCTACAGAAAAACTGATCCAGAAGGTGAAATTTCTATGACAAAAAATTATTTTGTGATTACAGCTGCCGTAAAGACAGGAGCCTCATGACAACGACAGAGGACAACCTCTGTACATGTTTTCCAACTGGCTCAGAAATTGTTGGCAGTTTTTAAAGCGATCTGAAGAGGACACCACACTCTGCAGAAAATCCTAGCTAACAATTTCTCCTGCCACGCCTCTCAAAAGCAACCAAGCTCGATTTGGAGAGGAGCAGGAAACATTGAATTTTGTGATTCAACTATAAAAAGTTAATATCCTGTTTGCAGGTTTCTCTCAGGGCGCTCCGGCTTCCTGCTACAATCTAAAGTCATTATTGTTGGCTTGATTAGTCTCTAAATTTTCCTTTGGTGTGAATAAAACATTCATTTTGTGAATAAAACATCAGGGCTGCACAGTGGATCAGTTGGTACCACTGCTGCCTTGCAGTAAGAAAGTCGTGGGTTTGAATCCCAACCTGGCTCTGTCCGCATGGGGTTTTCTGCATCTCCAGGTCCATATATTTAGCTACTGCTCCACTTTGGGGGTTTCTGCCCCGAGGGCCCCAATGACCACAGGAACCACTGTGGTCTTCACCTTCCAGGTCTTTCCCAGTTCCTCCCGGAGGCCCTAGTATATCTTCAGTTTCTCCTTTTTCCTGATGTTTAGTCACTTGGTATTGCTACATCCACCACAATCAGTTCTGGGTCTAATCAGTTCTGGGTCTAATCTGTTCTGGGTCTAATCGGTTTTGGGTCTAATCAGTTCTGGGTCTAATCGGTTCTGGGTCTAATCGGTTCTGGGTCTAATCAGTTCTGGGTTTAATCAGTTCTGGGTCTGAATAATTCTGGGTTTAATCAGTTCTGGGTTTAATCAGTTCTGGGTCTAATCAGTTCTGGGTCTAATCAGTTCTGGGTCTAATCAGTTCTGGGTTTAAATAGTTCTGGGTCTGAATAGTTCTGGGTCTGATTAGTTCTGGGTCTAATCAGTTCTAGGTTTAATCAGTTCTGAGTTTAATCAGTTCTGGGTTTGAATAGTTCTGGGTTTAATCAGTTCTGGGTTTAATCAGTTCTGAGTTTAATCAGTTCTGCGTTTGAATAGTTCTGGGTTTAATCAGTTCTGGGTTTGTATAGTTCTGGGTTTGAATAGTTCTGGGTTTAATCATTTCTAGTTTTGAATAGTTCTGGGTTTGAATAGTTATGGGTCTAATCAGTTCAATTCCAATTAAAAGTCATTATTGGGTTTAATCAGTTCTGAGTTTAATCAGTTCTGGGTTTAATCAGTTCTGGGTTTGAATAGTTCTGGGTTTGAATAGTTCTGGGTTTAATCATTTCTAGTTTTGAATAGTTCTGAGTCTTATCAGTTCTGGGTTTAATCAGTTCTGGGTTTAAATAGTTCTGGATTTAATCAGTTCTGGGTTTTTCACCGTAATTTAGACTGTGTTTTATTCGTTTTATTAGTTACATTTTGTTTTTTCATACTTTCGTCAATTTTTAGGTGAAAAGGGTCAAAGTATTGCAATTAAATTTATTAATGAATACTCAACAGAACATTTTTTAAAGTAAAAACTGTGAATATAATGAGAATAAAGTCGTACAAGTCAAAATAATGTATCAATAAATTTGAAGTATTGTGAGAAAAAAGTTGGATGAGAATAAAATCCAAATAATCTGTGAAGTCGTAGGATTACGAGAATAAAGTTGATATATTACAAGAATAAAGTAATAAAATTACCATTTAATTCCAATTAAAAGTCATAATTGGACAACAGCCCAGGGCATTCTGGGTAAATACAGCCAAAGCTAACATGCTAGTCTAGTGCTAGCAGCAGAAATGGCTCCTGGTCTTCAGCCAAAAACTAAAGATAAGTCCTCCAAACACTAAAATCTCCATCTTGTTTCCATCTGAAGAAGGAAGTTGCTCCAGGCTCATTACTGGTTCTTTTGGAGTTGGTGGATTTTGTGTTGCGTCTGGGCTGCCAGCCTTTTCCCCCAACAGTCTTAAATAACAACCAGCAGGTTAATAAGTGAATGTTTCTGTTTTTGCAGCTTCAGGTCTGTTAATTCACTCAGAGGCCGGATTTTCTCCGTTGCTGTTTTCCTTTTAGATAAGACGAGCGATTAATGAGAGGCGAGTCCCAGAGCCGCAGTTACTGAGCATCATCCAGTCCGTCGCCCTCAGCAACATGGCTGCTCGATGCCCTCCTAACGTCATCTACTCCCAGGAACTGTGGAATATGGGGCAACAAATGTGTTTTTCTGCGTATCGGGTGACAGACGGAGTTAGGCAAGCAGAGTCTGGAGCAAAATGCTCATTATGAACCACTAAACATATGTAGCAAGCCAAGCCGACATGCTTTAGTCAAATGGTTTTGTTTTTACATCAAGTCTTACAGAAAAAATCCAGTTTCTTCAACTTTTCTATCTATTTTCTATGGAGCTAAATTGGTGCCCAGACGTTTGCATGAAATTTTTTTTAAAACACAACTTTTTTCTCACAATACTTCAAATTTATCGATGCATTATTTTGACTTGTACGACTTCATTCTCATATTACAACTTTCTTCATTCACTGTTTGGACTTTATTCTCCAAAGATTTTAACTTTATTCTCATTTTATGATTTTAAACTCGGATTTTTAAATATTTTATTTGTGTGGCCCTAATACTTTCATACTATTTCGACAGAATTTTCCAATCAACACTTTCTAAAAACCTGCAAAACTTATTTTTGAAAAGTTTTTTAAAAACTTTTACAGTTTCAGTTTCAAAACGTTTTCTTTCAGTTTGTAAATTATAAAATCTCTGCAGTTAATGTGACAAACCCTCCGCTGTGTAAAATTAAAACGGAGAGTGAGATTAGTGTGTCGGGATTCACTGAACATAAATTATGTTCACATATTCAGAATCTGATTAAACTATTTCTCAAAACTCTCTGCACTCGTTTCTTCCCCCCCCCCAAAGCTCATGAAACCCAAACAAATCTCCCAAATCGGTCTGATGTCGACGCACGGTGACGCACTGGTGTCCATGTTGTGTAGGTCGCGTCGTCCCCAGGAGGGAAACAGGGACGGGAGCAAAGCATGATGGGAAACAGACGAGGAGAGGGAAAGTAGCACAGCAAGACGACGGCTGATTTATTTCTAATGAAAGTCATGGTCAGAAAGCAGCTGCTAAAAGCAGAAAAATACCTGGAACTGATCAGGAGCTGCGATCAGATGGTGGTTATACACTGAAAAACATTTCTGTTAGAATAAAAGGCCATAAATCTGCAGATACACTGTAAACATGAAAATGATGGAGGCAGAAAGCAAAACTCTGGAGACCCAAATCTGACAGGCCAACTTTTTCTCTAAAAAGAAAAAGTTGAACCAATTTAATTGAATTGCTTCTGTGGGTAACAAGCAATTCAATTAAGTTTATGGATGATAAGTTGGATATATTGAATTGGTTAAACTTAATAAATTAAGTTGGATAAACTTAATTGAATTGCTTGTTACCTATGGAAGCAATTCAGTTAAGTTGGTTCAACTTTTTAGTGTAAGTTTTGAGTTAAATGAACACAAAAAGGTAAGTTGTCATAGTAAAAGCAAAAGAATTAAGTTAAATTAAACGTAAATAAGTCCATAAGATGAACTTAAGCCCCAAAAACATTTTTTAGAGTGTAAGCTGAGATTCTAAGTTTTGGATATTTATTTGCTGCAATAATTGTCAAAATTACAAGAAACAAAGGGTTTGCATGCGTCGGCGTATGTAAAAGGCATAAATTGAATATATGAGTTTCACATTCTGGACAGAATGACAAAAAAAAGGCAAACCTTTTCATGGTAATGTTATTTTTGGGGATATATCTCTTTGCATTTTCGTCCACTTCAAAATTAAGTGTTGCTTTCTGTTAGTCTGTCTGTCACACTGATACTAACTTAGTGTTCCAAACTTTGAAATTTGTGGTTTTAATGTGGAAAACAAATTGCAAAAAAAAAAAAGTTTAAGTCTCAGAAAGTATAAGGAAACACAAGTTGGACATTTTGGGGGGATGTGTGTGTGTTTGGAACTAGGTACAATAAAGCTGCAACAGAAATTGCAGGGTGAATAAATGCATAAAGTGGCACAAATTTTCCTGTGCCAAATGCAGTAACAATGCCAACACAGAGTTTGAAATAGAGTGGCAGGCAGACAGTGTGGGAGAGAAACAACTGAGAGAAAAGGCAGAAAGATGATGAAGAGGTAAACCTGGAATTTGGAGAATGATTGTCCTTCATCCTTCTCTCTCTTCTTTTCTGTCCTTTACTTTCTTTCATCTACTCTTCTCTTCTCTTGGTGTTTTCATATTTGAACATGCAAAAAATGTGAAATTCACTTTTGGTTTTATAATACAGCAACAAAATAGAATAGTATTATCTCATCCTGGAAAACGTATGAATATGTTATTAAGCATGTACATATAACATTTCAAACATTGGAGCCTGAAATGACAACATCATTCCTTTCTATTTATTTAATCCTGTCAGCAACTTTATATGTTGCTGACAGGAACATATAAAGTTGCATATACAATGCTATTTTCAGTATATCTCTGCATAAATAGCACACAGTTGTGTTTTGATATAATTTGCATAAATATGTGTTTGCAGGACAATGTAGCTAACGGTACAAATCTGTTCAGACTCAGTAGTTTTAGTGTTAATAGTGGTTCCATATTTTTGTTCTGCTTCACTTGCACCCTGAAGTACTTTCTACTTTCTCATTGCAGCGACATGCCAGGCCAGGCTGTGACAGCTTATAAAATGTACAAAAGATTTCACAATACAACTTGATGGTCTACAAAAACAAGTTGGCAAACGACAATAAAGTCCTTATGAGTAAATGTGAGTCAAACCTGTCAAGGTTTTGTGAAAAATGTCCAACTAATCTCAAACAGTTGCACTACATCGGTCATTTTTGTGGTTTTAAGTTGTGTTGGACCGAGTTAAAAACAGGAGTCATCACAGGATATTAATTAGAAAAATAGGGTTTTTTATTTTAACCCACAGATTATAAAATGACAAAAAGATCAACTGAGCTCATAAAAGAGGTCAAAGAAACAAAACTGAACTCAGGCAAAGATGTAAACAAACTGACTGCACAAACAAACATCACTGACCAAACAAAGAAATGACACACAGGGGTATGGCTGATCAGACCAATTAAGACACAATAGGAGTAACTAAACAGAATACAATTAAACACAAAACAAATGACAGTACAGCAAAGTTTGGCTAAACTAAAGACTCAAAAAATGAAAATCAAAAATATTAAAGTTTAAATACCAATATTTACCCAAACGCAAAACTTATCTAAACAAAGAAACTACAAATTTCCACTGCCAGCAGGAGCTTAGTGATGCAGTCCAATCAGCATTTAAGCCTGCTGAGATCTGGCCCCCCATCTTTTGTCTGGCCACTCCAAGGCAGGCAAGTACCGGCAAAACACAAACAAAAGGTCAGTCTCAAGCAAACAAATTAAACTTAAGTTGATATAAATACACATGCTAACTAAATGTGCGTGCCAACATAAAGAACAAATGTATCCAAATCACCCAATAAATGTTTTACTGAAACTAAAGTGTTGTGTTTGAATGAAAAATTAATTGTGCATAAAATTTACCGACTTCAGAGTGTGGCCATGGATTTGGCCCTCACAAAAATCAAGAGAGTACAAACTAATAAAAACATATTTATTAAATGACTCTAAAAATATAAATCATCCAAAACAACAATTTTTGGGGATTTTGGTTGGAAACTATTTTGACCAATGTATCCGTAATCAAATATTTACATATTTTTTTAAAAACAAAATATTAACCCTAACCCTGCCACAAAAAGTTGCCTTTAGTGGTACATTTTACACATTTTGACTTGTCAAATTACGGGTGACAGTTTTTAAGGTGTCCCTTCATCAGTTGTGCTTACAAAGCTTCGTCACAAAATAGCTTAAACACAGACTGGAAGGAGAACATCTACATTTACAGTTTTGCTGGGATCGTCAAATGAATTTAGATATGACAGTAAATATGCTTCCATATTTGGTGTCGTTCTGCTGGAAGGGGAAACTTCCCCTCAGTCTTGAGTCATATAGAGGTTTTCCTCTATGATGGTCGACAAGCTCCATCAAGATTCCTCAATGTCACGTCTTGCCTGGCAGCTCTGCATTCTTCACATTTGGTTTTCATGTCAGTTATCCAGCTTCCCAGATTATGTAGTAGTGAACCAGTAGTGAAATATTCCCAAACCCAGTACAATTTGTTGAATTCAGAGGTTTGACATGACAAAACATAAAATAGCTCAAGGGATGGAAATACTTTTGCAATATAGAGAATAAAAATATGCGTTTGACTGAAGAGCAAGTTGATATTCACATTTATTTTAATGTTTTTAACTTGGCTTCAGTTCACATCAGACACATGATATCATAATGTAGCAAGTGACACCAACCCGATTTTATTTTAAACACAACAATCTGTTGCAAAAACCCCCAAAAATTGTAGAATAGAAGTACACAAAATATTTCATCGACTATTGTATATTTATGTTATAAAATGATAAATAATTGTAAAGAACTAGTTGCTAGATGATCCATGGATTATCAGCAGAAGCATTTAGTGAAGTGCTAGAGTTTCATTCAGCTGAAAGAAACCCTCTGTCTCATTGTTTTTGCCTGCGCTCGTCCATTCCAGGGCAGGCCTGCTCATGTTCAGTCATAAACCCGATAGTACACCAAGTAGACTAAAAGTTTCTTTTAAGTCTGCAAAGTGGTTGATGCTGGGCTCAGTTTAGCACCTCCTCTAGAGCTCTGGTACCTTTAGTGAGGCTCAGTTACTCATAGCAAAAAACTGCTGAATTATGAAGAGCGTCATGGTAGGTACCAACAATGTTGTTCTGTTTCAGATCCAGTCATTGTTGCTCCTCTTTAAAGTGATAAATGCTGATTTGCTTGCGATTGAAGGCAACAAGACCCTCTCGTGCTCCATGGACTCGTCTTGGTTTTGTCTGGGTTTCTATTTTCTGGTTCACCTGGTTCAGCATTTCTGGTAAGTAGATTTTTGTTTCTTTTTAATAAAAGCATGCAGAAATTGCATGTTCACTTCTCATGAGTATGAAAAACTATGACGCAAATTACACGTGGAAAACATAATGCAACTTGTGATTTTTGGGATTGAACATCTCAAAACAGAAAAAAAAATAATCATGCATGTTCAATGTATTGTGTTTACCCCACGCTTTTTCCTGTAGGTTTTACAATTTGCATTTTGAGTCATTCTACAAATATTAACATCAACCTGCTCTGAGGCAAATCACAATAAGATCTACATGTCATTTACTTGTATGTGGTGATTGTGTTTTCTGTAGTTTACCCTCAGAACCTGTTTACACACCCATTCTAAACATCTGTCAGCTCTTTTCCTGCAGTCTTAAAGTTTTGAAACTGCTTCAGGACAGATGTATCTGTGGATTCATGAGTTAAGCTGACTCCGTCAATTAGGATAAGTTCCGACAAGTCATCATTACGTCACTTTGAGCTGACTGGATTATCAGTTTTCACAGATTTTAGTCCCAAAGTTCTCCCCCCTCTCTCACAACTTATTTTCCTGTCCACTCACTGTCAAATAAAAGCCACCAGAGCCAAAAAAATCTTTAAAAAGCCAAAGATTTAAGCAATTGTTGCTTCGTAAACCTTGAAACTGACCTCACTGTAACTCATGTGAAACGGATAAAAGTTAATTGTAGGATAATCCAAAGGTGATGTGTGAATAAGTGTTGGGAGTTGGAGACCACAGGTGGAAATTAGCAATTAAATCTGTATCTTGATCCAGTGCATGTTTCCTCTTGCGGTTATTTGTATACTCTATATTGCCTCAGTTTTAAATAAAACAAATCATAAATAAATAAGTATAAAAATGAACAAGTAGGGGTGTTCTGTGGTGGTGCAGGGGTTAAGCACAACCCACATATGGAAGCCTTAGTCCTTGACGTGGCTGTTGCTGGTTCGATCCCCAGCTTAGCAACCTTTGCTGAATATCGTCTCCCTCTCTCAATACCCACTTTCCTATCAATTAATTATCAAATAAAGGCCAATAGAAAAAAAAAAGTAATAGTGAACTTACTGCTAATTATTGGAAGAACAATGCTAATTGGCAAGTTTTGCACAGTAGACAATTTAATCTTCATTGGCACTGATTGGCTGTATGCCAAAGATTTGAGAAAAGGATGACATCATCTTAAACATTATATTCTGCTTAAACAGTTTAAGTTGTGTATTTCAATGCATATTAAAGTATATTTGTTGTTTGCACTGTTGAAATAGGCATAAGTCGGTCTCACGGGTCGGTGGATTTTAGTTCTTAGGGAGTTGCTGTGGTCCCTAGATAAAAAATTATTTTCAGACATGCTTTCTACCCTTGATTTTTCTGTCTTTAAACAGTGAGTCAGTGTAAGCAGCTGGACACCAAACCAAAGGTGTCTAAGACCTGTGGTGAAAATGTGACCCTGACTTGCAATATCAGCGTAGCAATGCTGAAGGATTCAAAGATTGTCAAATTTGACTGGCAACACAAAGATACAACACTGTGCCAGTACACGAACAATACATCTACCGACAAGATTCGGTGCAACTTCACAAACACAACGTCTCAACTCACTCTCTCTCTGACCATCCTCGACATCATCCCGTCCGATGATGGAGTCTACCACTGCAAACTTTACTCAGTAGGTGGAAACGCGAATGGGCAGAGCCATCTGAGAGTTGGAGGTTAGTCAGTTTATAACTATTTATTCTGTTGTTGTATTGTGATCTTTCAGAAAGTTGTTTCTCTTCACAGACTGCTTTAGAAAGTCTGGCAAGGATATATCCTCTGACCAATGCTCCTTTGAAGAAGTTTACCCCATTGCTGACATCCACTGGTTCCAGGGAGACGTAAACCTTACAGATGGCACCGAAACGAAACAAAACGTGGACGACAAAGGATATTTCACTGTCGAGAGTACAGCTCCCACAGAGAAAGGGAACCAGAGTCAGCCTTATAACTGCTCACTGTGGATGCCTTCACTCAACAAGTACATCTCCAGTCACATGGTTTCATCAGGGAGCACAAACCTGCAACTCCAGTGGGTCTGCATTATGGCAGGGATCTTGATGAAGATTATTATCATGTAAAAATGCAGGCCCTTTGACTACTGATTGAGATTTTAAAAAAATAGCTACTAATTGAGAAGAGCAGTTCCCAATGCCTGGAATGGATATATGCAGGTATGGTAATGGTTGTGTGCAGTTAAGAGTGCATTTCGTTTGGGATTTTTGTTAATTTTTATGTTCAGGTGTGAATAGAGGGGGCAATCAACTTCTTATTTGATTTATTAATTTGTT
Organism: Poecilia picta; assembly: GCA_033032245.1. NCBI lineage: Eukaryota > Metazoa > Chordata > Actinopteri > Cyprinodontiformes > Poeciliidae > Poecilia > Poecilia picta. The sequence continues at coordinate 17,792,986 of CM065360.1, forward strand.
TTCTGGATGCAAAGTAGAAATCTCACGTAAAAAGAAAGAATGATATATTTATGACTGGCTCAAATAGTAGATACACTTCAAACTTTAACTTACAACACAGACTTTTAATTGTAAAATGGCTTTCCACTTGGTGGCGCTACTGCATTATTGTTCTGTACTATAAACAAGGTGCGAGAAATATTACTTTTAGATAGTTTTCTGTTTCTTGGGGTGGTATTTTGTATATGCTTACCATGTGTGAAAAAATATTTCCAAACACCATACATTGCTGTGAGAAAGTATTTACTCCCCTCTCTTTGTTAATCCAAGAAGCTTCACCTCACCTCAAAGTAAATTGAAAGACAAAAGAAAAAAAAAATCTGATTTTCATAAGTTGATTCTAATGATTAAGGGAAGATAGTCAAATGGCTGAAACGAGAATTGTGTCCAAAAAGCAAAAGCATATAAATCCAGTAAGAGAGCAATACAATTGGCATGGCAATTCACCTTTTCGCCACAAGGAGGCAGTGTTTCTCATCATAAATGTGGCTCAGTGACATAAAATACATAACAGATTCAAGATCACTCATGCTCAAATAGATTTCTTGGTTAGTTTTTCTTTGTGGTAGTTATTAGTGCTTAAAGGTGAACTATGTAAGTTTAATTAAGTAATTTATTTCCTTTTACATATTTGTATGGTATGAGACAGATAATCTGCCTGCTCCCAGTCCTCCCAATGCTAACTAGAAACAACCAATCAGAGTCCAGAGGCGGCTCTTAGCGCTGTCAAACACAATCTCATGTGGCGTTGCTCATCCCCCTTGCTCTCTGCTACAGCTTCAGCTTCTCCCCATAAGTAGACCCTGTTGTGAATGTTCAGGCTAGTTAGCTTAGCCACCAATGAAGGTGGACAAGTGATGAGTTGATTCTCTGCTACTAGCACGTTTAGCAGTGAATACATGAGGTTGAGTGACGGTGATGACAATATTAACAAATATGTAAAAAACATATTTTTTTTATAAATGTTAAATATGTTAACCACGTCTATTGCTTTAATTAATGTAATAGGTCACAACTGTCGCATTTCTTTGCTTTTGTTTGCAATATCTGACCCAATATATGTGACATCATTATAAAATCTCAGTTTAATTTACTGGGGGGGAAAGGGGATGGTGTATATGCTGTGTCACTATTTTGCATAAAATTGTGATTTCATTTTTACTACTTATTAAAAAAAAGAAGCAATGTCCAAAACTACTTTTTTGAAATGATGATGCTATTTGAATAAATTCTGTCACAGCAAACCCTCCGTCTAAATGAGTCTCGGGGTAAAAAAAAACATCATTGTTTTGTCAGATTAAAAGAAATAAAAAAGTTCTTTGTCTGCAAAGTAAAGAACGTACTGGCACTTGTTTCTCATGGTTTAAAGTTTTGCTTATCCTACAGTTAGGTGGGTCAACCAAACATGCAAAGACATGTCCTTGTTCCTGCAAGTAATGTGTACTCAAAGACAGGCGTGTCTCTCAATCACAAGAAGAAAGTATTTGAATCCACATAAAAGCATATTAGGTCTTGTCAATTGATAGTAAAGCTTTTTTTTGTGTGTCTTAACTCCGAAGTGGTAGTAATAAAGTGAATCTTTATTACTGAACAGCAGCTGGATCATGTCATTTATACTAAAAAGTTGTGTTTTTCCCCAGGTGTAAAACATTCTTTGTCTCCCATTTTGGTCTAAATTCAAATTCTCATTTCTTAGTGTAAATGAGTCATTGTGAAGACTACAAATTAGACAGGCTCTGGCAGTGAAAAACACTCCAATTCAAGAGGCAATCCAGACCTTTCTCAAATAAAGGTCAGGCTCAAGTCTCTGTAATATTCAGCTGGGGATCAGTTGCTGTGGTAATAACAATAACAATAATAATATTCTGACTGTGCAAAGTCCAAGGAAAAATGAAACAAAACTGTGGACGATTTCATGCAATTAAAAATGTTGTTCTCGTCCCTTATGAACAGTGGAACTTTATTCATTTGCATCATTTTCAGCAAACATAGATTGTTAGATCACTCTCAAAGGAGGGGTCATAGGTCGATGGGGAAAATCCACAAAAACCTGAGGTGTGAAAAGAGGTGTGTTTACTGATGAATAAATTATTACAAAAAAGAAAAACATTTAATGTTCTTCATGAAAATTTAGAAACCTGGAAACTTTAGGTGCATTTTTCATGTTTTTGTGATTTTGTTGAGTATTTTTTGCAGTGGAGATTCTAAAATAATTTAGCACGCATTTGTAAGAGATGTCGTTATAGAGTACTGAAGCTATACGCCCCCAAAAGTAAGAAGAATTTGTCCAATTATTTCTTTGTTTTAACTACAGTTTATGGCAGTGTGTCTTGTGATGTCGGAAAAGTTGTTTGTTCCCCTTTTAAGTGGTGCCACATTTGTCAGGAAAATGCATTTTCAGGTTGTAAACAAAGACGCATACACATGTTAAACCACAAAGTTAAAAAATAACAATCAAAACATACACTTATGCAACCCCTGCAATTATTTTTATATAACAATAGGTGTCACACTGGGTTAGGCTGTCATCACTTACACAGGTCTGCAAGAAGCAGCATGTGGGAGGCAGCAGCAGCAATGAAAACGAAAACCATTTCTAGTCGGACATTGTAACCCACTGAGCATATAGTCCAGGAGTCCTGCAACAACTCTGACACAAACCATTATAAAAATACTGAAATAAATGACATTCCTTCCTTTTTCTTTTGGTTTGGATAACAAGCTCAGCTTTTAGTGGAACCTAAAATCACTCTTACACTTCTGATATAAACTATCTCCTCATAAAACCACAAATTATTTTCACACCTCTCCCTCTTGTAATTGGTCCAATTACCAGACCCGATAATGTTTGCATTGATTGAAACCATTTGTAACTTTTGCTATGCAACATTTAATGAGTATATCATGGTATTTGATTTACTGTGGTTAGAATATGAAATTCTATTTTAACATTTTAAGTCTTTGAAAATGACTGAATTCTGATTTTATCTTGACTGCACATCGACCAGCAGTTGGCGCTAAATCCATTTTTGTCAAAGTGGAGACGCCAAAATGAACGATGACTGTAGGCAAGTTACTGCACGGTCACAAGCTACTTCTGGAAAAAAATAAATATATAAAACAGTCAATGATATTATATCTAGAGCTGTTCAGGGAAAACTAAGTATGATTGCAGACAATATCTGAACTCTTTCTGCCCAGGCCAGCAGCCAGTTGTGGGTGGAAAAGCAGCTTCCGTAATAAGCAGGTCAACAAATTGGAGAGCCAAATACTAGTGCTTAAAATTAAACGTATACCACACTTTTAAAACAATTTTAAAAAGCACGGTTTTTCCCCTTAGACTCAACCATAGTAAAAGCCAGATGTCCTCTGTGGTTCATTCCTCTGTTGATTCCAGGTGAACTGGTCCACTAGTAACTGACCGTGTTACTGTCCATTATCTCACTGCATTACACGGTTAAACAAAGCCTCACATCATGTGCCTTGAAACCCAAACACAGACACCAGCCAGGACACCTTCTTAAAGAGGCTCAACGCACTCGAAGGTTTGAATATTTCTGCCCTCGTGACTGATTGCTCTGTGTGGACAGGTTCAGAAATCCAATGTAAGCACTGCTGTGTTAACAGCAGGCAGCAGCCAGCCATTCACTCCACAGACAACAATGATATTTCAGTTATTTGTGCAGAAAATACAATAAATAATATATGTTTAATATTGGCACAAAAAAAAGGATCAGCAGCATTCCTTTCGTTGTAACGGCACAGATCCAAAGTTCACCAAGGTTGCATGGTGCCATAAGTGAATCTTGAGAGTTTAAGAAAAGCTTTGAGGACTGCGTGAGGCACGATGTATTTCTGGGGCCCAACAAACAACAGATCAGAGGATGTTTGTCTTGTTGGGTAGGATTCGCTCTGGGACATCTAAACACGTTCTTTTACATTTTTATGCAACGATTTCTCGCCATTTTCAAAGGTACTTGTTTTTCCAGCCTTGAACACAAAGATAGCTTGGAGTCTATACTGTTAATGAGTGGGCAACTGAGGTCACTTCAAACGAGGAGGCACCGTGCTTTATAAAATATCTTCAAATCCATGTTACGTAATTCTGTCCACAGTGAAAGAAATGTGCATAATTTACAAAAAGACAGAAAATCAAGCCATTTATTTGAACTTGTCTTCAGTTGACTAAAAGACACATCTTTATGTTAAGAGAGCTTGTCACTAAGCTGGTTATTTTCTCTTTTTTTTTGTTTGTTTGTCTCACGCTACCTGTATCAATAGACAAGAATTTATTATAACAACCTCACCATGTGAGTCTTCATGCCCAACCCTTTTTGTTAACAGAAATATTGTGCACATTTCCAAAACCATAGTAAGTATAAAAAAGTGCAATAAGACAGCCAAAATCCACTTTCATTTAATTCGCTTAACAAAACAGAACTGGAGCAAAAAATGATGACGACTGCATAATTCAGAGACGTTCATTTTGTCTGTTCTACGAGCCAAGCTCAAAGGTATTTGTGCTTGCAGCTCATTGTTATGGAATGAAAGTCCCGATTGTGTGAACTGAGGCAATTAAAACTTTGGGTTTTCTAAGAGGCCTCTTGGGTCCTGATTGAAGCGCCGCTTTAAGTACAGCAAGCTGTGACTGACCTTCATCTCTGCTCTTAAAGCTATGTGCAATTGCCTTTGAAATAGTCTGTTTATTAAAAACACACACACACACACACACACGCTGAGTGACTCAACCAGTGCTGATGGCATCTCTTGCATGGTTACTGGCCTTGATACCTTCGTATATATGTTGCCTCGATGTTGAAACAAAACAGCCATTCTGGAGCTTCAGGCTTATCTGATTCACTGAGACACCCAGACCACTCAGTTCTGACTGAAATAATGGTTTATTTAGAACATAATAAAACCTTTAGAATATGCTGTAATAATTAGTTTTATGTCAGTGAATAGATATATAACTGAGGAAACTACCATGGCTGATATGTTTGTTTTGTTTTTAAGGAATCTTGCAGCAATTTGTTCTTAAAAGCAGAACTAACTAAAACATGCCTCCATTTATAGACAAACCACATAAACTAAAACCTTTGACCAAATCAATATATACATATATATTTTTTCATGTATATCTTGAAATTCTGCTTACTCATCATTCTACAATAAATTAAGATGATACAACCGAGTACATTTTAGGACAACCTCTGGTATCAGGAAACCTTCATCACACATTAAAACAAACGGCCTGAGATGTCAGATCATAAACAAAAAAACCATCAGATCTCTGACTAAACAGCATCAGAATAAAAAATTTTAACAAAACCGGCAAAAGTGTCAGAAAAAACAGTCTGACACTGTTCTTTTTGAGACCTTCTCGTCTGAAGCCTGTTTTCTTAGGATAAATATTTTTTATTCTGATGCCATTTAGTCAGAGGTTTGATGTTTTGTTTTTTTTTATCTGTGGTCTGACCTCTCAGGCTGTCAGTTCTAATGTGTGATGATGTTTTCCTGACACCTGCACTGTGGATCAACAACATCAACACAGATTGTGGAAACTTCATCCCCAAACTCAACCAACTTGGATAATGTGCAGAGCTTTTCACTCCTCTCTCTGACTCACTATAGAATCTCTTCAAGGCTGTTAAACAGGCTATGCGTCTTTTTTGCTTCCACTAACCTTCATTAAAATTATAAACCTTCTTCAGTAAAAATATTTTGTGACTTATCTTTCTTCTTTACTCTCAGTGATTGTCTGTTGGAAACTGTCAAGTTGACAGTATTCCCAGTTCTAAAGCATAACATTTCCAACTCAGTTGCAAAGAAAAGTAACATTACAAGGCTATTTGTGCAATTCACTTGTGAACTTTAATTTACTCACATGGCTCATAGTTATTTTTGGTCTTGCTTCCAAGCCTCAGGATTTAATTTAATTTTAATTATTTGCAGCTGGAAAATCTAAGTTCCAACTCCACTAAACTCTGTCTCGATAATTAAAACTGACACTGAACGTGAGTATACGCTCTAAATTCATTACAATGACATAAAAACCTTTCAGTGTGCTACTTGGCAATTATACTTCAGAATGAATTCATATTTATCTCTTTCACTTATTAGAAAAATACGTCATAAACGAGTAAAGTGCTGCTTCGGGAATGAGGGTGTCATGCAGAGCATTTCTTTCACCTGAATAAAACTTTGTAACGTAATAAAACGGAACCGGTAGTAAATGCCCTGGGTTGGCAAATATAGCAACACATTCTGCTGAGCAAACACACGTGATTCTCAGGTAGCTGGTTGTTATTATTAGCATTAAATGTACCAAGCAAATGGGTCACCACACAACACAGCAAAAAGAATCCACCTTGAACAGAAATAGCTCCAAAATCCAGACGCTGCGTGTCAACTTTTCAGATGACACGTGTTGTTCTCGCTGTGGCAGCCAGTCATCACATTCTGACACCGCCGTGGGATCAGCAGCTCCACGCTGCATCACAGAAACAGGAACGTAAATGTCACCCAGTTTTAAGATTTTGTTGTGAAATTATAGGAAAAGGTTTGCAATGGAGAAAATGAAAAAAACACACAACAAAAACAAAATTTAAATCTGAAACTCATTAACAAATCTAAATAAGTTTCCTTCATAGCTTTACAAGGTAATGTGCAAGAAAAAAAAACTACAGATTGTCATAAGTAAATCTACACAAGATCAGTCTTTAGGGGTAATGTGTCTGAGAAATGTACTCAGTGACTGAGCTATGCTTTCTCCCAAAGCGGAATAGGAAGTCGGCGAACTGACCAAGTTATTCTTCAAATTATCTTGCACAAAAAACTAACTTAAACCTCTGAGTTGTGTGTTGTGTCAACATACACGGCAAGAAAATTGGCTTCAGTAGCCATAGAGTAAGTATTATCAAAATCAATTTGTAGAGGAACTCATCCTAACAGGGAAAACATAGGAAGTGTTTAAATATAATTGCATTTATGCCCTGCAGAGCCACAATTTATTGAAATTCGGTTATTTGCTTCCTCTGTGTGTTTTTCAGCAAATTCACAGGGTTTGATTCGCAGGCAAGGGGAAAAACAGCTTGTTGGGAGTTTGAAACTGCAAATCTTCCTTCATCTTTTTCTTATAAGTACTTGATACTTGACCAGTTTGTTCATTAGCAAACATTCAGATAAACGACTGGAAAAAAAAGTTGGTGCCTGTCTTGCTGTTGGAGACACTTCAAGCATTCAGCATGCCAGGGTGAGTATATGTTTAAAAAAAGACATGAAATTAATTTATTCTATTCTTGGATCATTGGTGTGACTGTTATCATAAACTAAAGATTTTAATAATTGACGCACTAAACATTTTTTTCATACACCGATTTATTTTTTAATATTTCTTTGGAAGGGACAAATGGTGTTAATTTTATTTTTTTTTTAAAGTTTCAATTTAATAATTCCAAAAAAATAGTTAACAAAACATAAAGTTTCAATGAAAAATAAGTCAAGTAACAGATGTGGGCCTAATTCAACTGATGTCAGCTGAACACAAATAAAACTGACCTGTAAAGAAAGAAGAAAAGATTAAATAGGGGTGGAGTAACCTAAATCTACCACACGAGGCAGCCACGACATAACAAAGGAACATAAAAATACAAAATAAGCTAAAGCAAAACTAACTTTTATCCAGCATGAATAAGTGAATTTTATAAATAACTAAAGTCAACCTTAAACAACCCCCCTGAACCTAAACCACTGAAAGAAACAATTGCATTGGCATAAAGAAGAAAGCTCCTGGATGCATGCCAAAACATTTTAAATTTAAGAAAATGACCTCTGCTTGAACTGTAATTTAAATAATATCTCCTTTAATTTTTGTTTTTCACCTAATTCTTCCTAAAATGCAGAGAGAGAGAAAGAGACATGTTCTGCATTGAGCTGCAATGAGATCAATTGTCACTGGACATGATGTCTCTTCTCTCTGCACCACCTCACCTGTCGCTACACAGAACATCATGTTCCAGAACCGAACAGTGGTGTCAGAGGAGCTGCAGCCAAACTTGGAGGAGAGGACTTCAAAAAGCACGACACACATTTCAGCTGCTCCATTCAAAACCGCAAAGCCAGCGAATAAAGAAGGTGGATTAAGGGAATTGGTAGGAGTTCAGGAGGCGGGTGTCAGTTGAGTTGTGTCGTGTTCAAATACACACACACACAAATAAACTGTGTGTGTGCGTGTGTTTGTGTGTGTTTAAATGCTGCCTATAGGAGGAAAAGTCAGTAAGGTTTTATGACTTGTGACCAAAATCTAACCAGATTTCTATTGCAGAGTAGGTATGGAAGATGTTTCCTCTTCATTAAAAGGACTCTGCTTCAGTCTCTGCAGACAGCGACTCTTATGAAAACATGCAGTTACACATTCTTGTCTAGGTCTATGTGTCAAGCTGTTTCTTGGCAAGATAGACAGAATTTGCAAAACAACAGAAGTTTGTGCAGCTGTTTCAGGGATTGTAATGGTTCTATTTCTTTAACTCTCTAAAATTAGTTAGAGACAAATACTTTTTGGGCACCTAAAGAACAAGAAAGCTTCAAAATTGAGCAATAGGACGTGCAGCGCAATATACTGAATCACAAAATAGTACATCTATGTTTGTTTTGTTTTTTTCATGTTGCAAAGGTATAACAACGTGACTTTCACCCGCATGTTAGCTTTACCTTAGAAATATTTGCTTTGGCAAGAGAGCTCCTGTTTGAAGTTGAAAGCTATCAGAGGCATTATTAAAAATGACATTCTGTCCTCTGCAAACTATCAAATTCCACGAAGCGGGACGGCTTGACTTGACTTTATGGGCTGGGCAGAACCACTCTGCGCACCAAACACACACAGCTTTCTCAGGAATCCACTGCAGTTTTAATCATTTTTACAACTTTTGAATAAATTAATTAATCAAGCAATGCTTTTTTAAACTTACATTTGTTCAATTTAGTACACAGCGTTATTTTTATGTTTTAAATTTATTTCAACAGATTGCCATATTTAGAGATTGGAGCCGGCTCAAACAGGTAAAAAGACAGACAGCATGTTCATTGTGCAAATTGTCCTCCCCTTTTATCACAGCCAGTCATCACAGATTAATACCACGGAGGGATCAGCAGCTGCCTCCTGTATCAAGGAGCAGAAACAGCTGCTGCAAAAGAACAACTTCTCACTTAGCCGCCAAGAGGATTTTTTAAGAACATGAACAGATGCACTTTAAATTTGGAATCCATCAAAATGCTCATTAGAGCTGCAGTATGTAATTTCTGCAAAATAATAATATAGTATTTTTTTATGTATTTGTCATTATGACAGTACGGTAAGAGACAGATAAATTTTGAGCCCCTCTGCTGTCTCCCTCTAGTCCCAACTAGAAACAACCAATCAGAGCCAAGAGGCGGGCCTTAGTGCTGTCAATCACAATCTTGTGTGGCTCTGCTCTTCACCCTGCCCCACTTGCTCTCTGTTTTGCTAGCAGTGAATGTCGTAAATGTTCAGGCTAGTTAGCATAGCCACCTTCGTCGACGGATAAACGGTTTTCCTGTAAGGATACTTTTTTGCTCCGGCATTAGCATAATTGGCAACGTTGATTGACAACGCAAGACCCTCCTCCTAGCTCTGGTTGCTTGTTTTTGGTCAGAAGCGGCATTTCTTCTAAAAGCAATAGTAGCTCAGGAAGGAGGTGGATTGATTTTTTTCACAGATTACCTGTCTCATAACATTGTGTCACAACACGGTGACAGATTTAACAGATATGTGAAAAATATATCCTTTATAAAAGTTACATACTGCAGAAAAAAGGCCCATGGTATGAAATGAGGCAGATCCATAGCTCAGGTGGGAGAATCAAACTCACTGCCACAGCAAACATGTGTAAGATGTTGGGCCACATAGAAAATGCACTCAAGACTTTTCTGTGTGTTGTTGTGATCTGGTAGCTGTGGTGTTGTTGAAGTCTCTGTGTAGGTGGTCACTTTTCCACAGACCACTACTGGTTAAATCTTGCATGTCTAGAAGACACAGAAGAGGGAATCTCCTCTGTGGATTAAGACTGAAATCAGGTGTCTTAAATATTGGAGAATGTCCCACCATCATGCTGGTGGAAAATAGAGATGGTACACCCAGAGGTAGAGGCTTTACTCTGTGAATGTAGTCCATCAGCCCCCTCCTCTGGACTCAGACGAGCCATACAACACAGGTACAGCCATTCCTGCTGGGGGCTGGACTATGTGGTCCTGATGTTTGTTGACAAAGATCATCTTCTTATGGTTGGGTGAAGCACTTTGCCAAAACGGTTTCTAACCTCAATAAGTAAATCAATTAAGTTCTGGTTGAATGCCTGACCCTTAATTTCTGTGGTGACCTTTAGAGAGGACCTGCATGTTAAGGTCAGATGTGTAGAGCCACAATATGGAGATGGTGCAAGAGCCTCAAAGACATGTTTGAGACCCAAAGCGTATTTGATCAACTGCTGAGAGAGTCCTGAAACACAAGCTACGAAATAACAGGAATCACTATCACAGTATTGTGAGAAGTTTCTATCCATCCATCCATCCATTTTCTTACACACTTGTCCCTTGATGGGGTCGGGAGGGTTGCTGGTGCCTATCTCCAGCTAACGTTCCGGGCGAGAGGCGGGGTTCACTCTGGACATGTCGCCAGTCTGTCGCAGGGCAACACAGAGACACACAGGACAAAAAACCATGCACTCACACCTAGGGACAATTTGGAGAGACCAATTAACCTAACAGTCATGTTTTTGGACTGTGGGAGGAAACCGGAGTACCCGGAGAGAACCCACACATGCACAGGGAGAACATGCAAACTCCATGCAGAAAGGCTGGGGCCGGGAATTGAACCTAGAACCTTCTTGCTGCAAGGCAACAGCTCTACCAACTGCGCCACTGTGCAGCCCGTGAGAAGTTTCTACTAGCAGGTCATTCATTCTTCCCCAGAATGCCACATGCGATAATACACTTTTTAAAGGCAAAGTTTTAAAAAATATACATAAAAAAAATTTATAAATTGATTTTTTTCTACAGAAAAAATAAATTGCTCTTGATTACATTTGAAAGTCTCTTTTGCAGTAAAAGAAAATTGTGTTTGTTGATAGAAACATTCAGAGATGTGTTCTGCATTCACAAATAACACCCTGGTCATGTTTTTATTTTGTTTTTTTTAAATCTTTTCTTGTTTCTTGAATTGTTTTCTGATTGGCTGCTGTAAACTCAAACTCCGTCCTTATCCTGATTGGCTGGGAGCCCAGTGGGCAGGTGATGAGTGTTAATAAATACAGCGTGCAGTCAGAAGAGCGCGCATTCACACACAAGCTTCTACTATCAACCCTTCTCAGTTCTGTCAACACGTGTAAAAGTCTTCACTGGCACGCATTGGCTGCAGCAGAAAAAGTGGGAGGAATTTTTAGCTTTTGCAAGAGAAAAGAGAAAGAAAACATTGCCATGTCTTTTGAGACAAAAGACAAGGCTGAAGTGCGTCTGGTGTTTCTAGGAGCAGGGGGAGTGGGGAAGACAGCCCTCATCCAGCGGTTCCTCAAAGACACCTTTGAGCCGAAGCACCGGCGCACAGTGGAGGAGCTCCACAGGAAGGAGTACGAAGTGGAAGGAATTAAAGTTACCATCAGCATTATGGACACCAGTGGGAGCTACTCCTTCCCTGCCATGCGCAAACTCTCCATCCAGAACAGCGACGCCTTTGCTCTGGTCTACGCCGTGGACGATCCAGACTCCCTTGAGGCGGTCAAGAGACTGCGAGAGGAGATCCTGGAGGTCAAGGAGAGCAAGCACACACCGATCGTGGTGATCGGCAACAAGATAGACCGACTCAAGGAGCGGAGGGTGTCCAGCGAGGACGTGCTGTCCACGATGGAAGTGGACTGGAACCACATCTTCCTGGAGTCCTCGGCCAAGGACAACGTCAACGTGATGGAGGCCTTCGTGGAGCTGCTGCAGCGGGCCAACCTGCCCACACAGCTGAGTCCGGTGCTCTGCAAGAGACGGCTGACGTTCCCCAAGGACAACCACAAGCGTGCCCCCATGAACAAAACCAACAGCTGCCTCCTTTCGTAGAGATGGACGGACAGAGGCAGAGAAAAATCTGCAAACGAGACCAGAGGATTGATGCGGATGATAGAAAAACAAACCAAGTGACAATGTTTGATAAGATAATCAAATGTTCCCATCTGCTCCCAGCTCCAATATACTCCTCCTAAAACAAACACGAACAGATGAAAACAAAGATAGACGTAAAGACTAGAGAATGTTGAGAATGTTGTTGAACTCGACTACACCTACCACGAATGTCAGAACATTTACTATAAAAAAAGAAAAAAAAATATTTACGTCATGTTTTAATTTGTACTCAAAACTATTGATGTCTCAACAGTTTTCAATAGTTCAATAGTTGATCATCTGATGAGGAAAAGAAAAATCTTTATCTGTTGATCTATCAGTCAAAAGCAATAGTGTTTCTATCTGTAAATCTGTTTTTTTTTGTCTGTGCAGTTGATGTCAACATATGAAGAAAATATACTGTGCACTTTATATTTTTAAGAGGTCTTAGTGTTGGAAATTCTGGTTTACTGAACCTTTTTGTTTGCAAATCCTAGCAGAGCTTAAAATGTGAACGAGAATGAAGTGCATTTCTATTTTGTTGAAAAGAGTTCTGCTCAGTTATATATTTTTTTGCGTACTTTCAGTGTTTTGTCTAAACCGGGGGAAAAATAGATGCGTTGTCTGTGGTTCTCTGTTGTGCTTGTATTGTACCTTCCTTATTGTGTATAATTGCCGACTTGATGTGAAAAGAAAAATAAAGTGTTCATCTTAGAAAGCAGTATTGTGATTTTCTAAGAGAAAGTTACTGCCACCAAAAGAGTCATGCTTTAATGCTTGTAAGTTTGTATTTCTGGTCTCCAACCAGTCTTGCAGGAAAAAAAATTGAGGTCCCATTAACCCTAACCCTATATCTAAAATGTTAAAGGTCTTACAAGCAAAAAAAGCAATGCAAAAAAATAAAAATTAAAAGAAACGGACATAAATCCACTTGCAAATATGTTGGATTTTAAAGTCTGTGCAGGCATTAATGTCTGTTGTAGTGATGTGTGTTCAATCTTTGTTTTCTCTCCATGAGAGCAGTACTGGTCTAACCAGATGAATGAGTTCAAATAAACGTGCAGCAAACACTTGACTGTCCTGGCTTCACGTGCATCACCCAGAACGGTGTAGTCAGAAGATGCAATGACAGCAAGCGAATTCACATAGGAAAGTGGAAAAAGTTAGTTTAGTGGACATATCTCACACGCAGCTTCATGACTTCTGCTTGGCACTGCACCTCCCTCTGGTGGTGGACTGCAGCTGGCAAAGTTTGATGCAGTCATCGAGCGCAGCGCTTTAAAATTATAAATCACCTAATCGTAAAATTATAAGCAACACTATTTCTGTTGTCCTGCATTTTTACACTTTCTTTATTTTAATTTTTTTCAAAAACTCCTGGTAAATATCTTAATGTAGTTTCATATAAAAACAGGACAAAAACTACAGCTCATTGCTAAATAAGTCATACTCATTTGAGCTTTCTCATGTTTTCAGTTTACAAAAACTAACTTCCACGTATTTGATTGTAATTTTATTAGATAGACCAATACAAAGTAGCAACTGTGAAGTGGAAGAAGCCGATTACTACCAATTTACTTGTGACCCGTATCTACCCAGACATGCCCACCTGCATTTACTGGCAGGCTTAGCAAGCAGAGCATTTATCAGAGAGCCAGCCTGAGAGATGTTTATAACTCTGGAGGTGCTGCAGAGATTCACAGCTCACACACTGAGACACACCACAAACCCTGAAGAGTGGAATGATGAAACCCTGACAAAGTTCCTTTCACCTAATCTAGTTTGTTGGGGAAAATAACACTGCATGTCAGCTCGAGTGCAGCTTCCCCATGGTGTGCGTGGTTCTCGCGAAAAGGGGAAGCTAATTTCTTCAGCAGTGACGGGGGTCCTGGTTAAGGCCGATGAAAAGATGGAGGCAGGACCTGCAAAAACACTGGAATGAGGCAAAATCCACAGACTCTAAAGCATCTTACGCCCCTTTCAGAAAGAGCAAGGCGCTGCTTGTGAATGCTTCAGTGAAGCAAACCACAGTGAGACGCACAAGTTTGTATAAACTACACTGACTGTCCTAAAAAGAGTGCACTGTTTGTATTTCAGCTCAGCTTTTGGAGATACTAACATGTGGTTATGATTATCTAATGTTAAGAGCGATGGACCAAATGACACATAATATACAGTATATCTACAGTTGGGTATTAATTAGTTGCATTTACTTGGCTAAATATAAGAGTATATTTAGGAGTATTTTTGCTGTGGTCTACTTTTTTACTTGAGTAATTTTGCTATGAAGCATCACTACTCTTGCTTGAGTAAAATTTATGGATACTTGGCAAACTGTGAATAACTTCACCAAATCAAGATAATCAAAATTAACTTAAAATTCACCAGACTGTTGTTTTTGTTAAAGTTTCACAAGTTTTATATTGAAAGAAACTGATTTCTTATCATTCATATGAAATATTTTCATTTTGATATTTAAAATACCAAAATGAATGATAAAAATATCCACATAACTTTATTTCAGATGATGTCATTTTTAAATATTAAGTGATGGAGGTTTTGATCAGTACTGTGTACTTGAGCAGACATTTTCCTAAATACTTTTTTTATTCTTGCTTGAGTAATTTCTAGGATGAATATAACATCTTTACTTGAGTACAAATATGTTACACGTAGTAGTGCTACTGTTACATAAGTAAAATTTTTGGGTACTCTGCCCACCTCTGAATAGATCATCTCCATCCTTATTCAACATAAGTATTTTTTTTTTATTTTCTTTGTCCTTTTTTTTGTAAAGACCTCTCAGAAGATTCAACCTCTTGATAAATTTCTATTGTATTTTCAGCTGACTTTTATGTCCTCATAAAGTCCGTAACAGGCAGCGTTAAAGTTTCCACTCTGCCAAAAACTCCAGCGTGCTTCCTCTTTCTAATAGGTAACAGCCGAGGTGAATTGTTTCGCCCGTACGAAACGAGGAAGCGACCTTTAACAATCAAACATTTGCTTCCTCTTTGTGCTCCTTAACCTCACAGCTGCTCCTCTCTCTTGTTGCTACATTACTGGAGACACGGTGGCAGACCCTTTCCCCGGTAGAGCCCAGGTGCGCTTAAAATGTTTATGAAGGACACAAAGCTTCTTTCAGATGGACGTGCTGCCGCTGTGCTGCTTAAATTCTCAAAAGGTCAGCTCTTGGACTTGGTCCAAGCTCCTCAGAGCTGACTAGTTACCTGAGAAGTTTGGAGCAAGTACAGGATCTCTGACCTTGTCTGCATCAAATGTTCTCAGTGTCGTTTCAAAAGTTCTGCCTTCAGGAGTTTGAGGTGAGTTTGGCACTTAATGTTCAACATTCAATGTTTTATTTCTAAATTGTCTTTATCAATAGCGTCATTGGAAGGATAAAGATTTGATTTAGCATTTAGTCAAGAATTGTTTTTGTCATTTTAATCAAGTGAAATTAATAGATTGATTCTTAGCTACCTATTCTAAATGTGTGACTGAATGAAATTACATCAACTCAGTATAATCTGCACTGGTAATTTGGTTGGTTACATTTTTAATAAGTTTTAAGTCTTGGCCTGCTTTATTAATTTGTTTAGGATCATTGTGTTGCCTAAACACCCATGAGTGTCAAAGTTTCAACCAGTTATCTATTAACGTTTACACGCAATGCACAAGTACAACCGGCAGTGAAAAAAAACCCCAACAGTTCCATAAATAAAAGTGCTCAAATTAGCCAAAGTGAAAACAGGATTTTTGTGTAGAAACACAGCTTAGTGTATGTCAAACACATCTGACAATGTGTTTAGAGAAAATACTCAGCAAATGTTACTCACTTTAATGAATTTCTTAGTTGTATCATAACTGGGGAAAACAGTTTCCATAAACATAGAAAAGACCATCATGAGTGCATTTAAACTCAAAATAACTACATGAAAGGAGCCAGAGAAAGAGGCAGCTACTTTATTTTCATCTACATTTACAGACAGAGTCAGACAGAAGACTAAGGAGAGGAAACTTGGGACGAGTCGTTATCAAATGCATTCAAGACAGATGCAGTTAGAGCTTTAAAGGAAGAGTCACTTCATAGGTTCATGCTATCACAAAAACCAGCTTAACATTTTGAAATGTCCTTCTATTAATATTTTAAGAAAACAACAAAAACAATCTAGCCTTTTTTTTTTTTAAAACCGAAGCACATTGCCAAGTCACATCGCTGCTGCGTGGAAGACACTTTCACGAAATGCTATTATTTTTATTCAAACATGTGCAGCAGGTAGTGTACACAGCCTGACAAACTCAGGAGCAAATAAATGTGCATTGGCGTCTAAAGTATATTCCCTGAGCAAAAAGTGAGCAAAGCGAAACAGCCCTCCAGCATCTAAAATCCACTTCTTTCTTTTTAGCCTAAAATCAGTGTATTTCTGTAATGAATGTAAGGAATGAATCCTAAAACATAGAATTCAGTAGAATACAAATAATCGGGGAAAAAAAAAGAATGGATGACAGGGCACGTTTTCACTGAAAAAAAAAATGTTACTTATATAATACTAGGTTTAACTAATGCAGAGTGAAATAGGGAGCCATTTTGAAATATTCAACTCTGCACCGCAATTTAGTAAAGCCGTACAGCTGTGAAAGGAACTGACCTGTGGGCTTCTGTAAAATGTTTTTCTGTGTGATAAAGAGGCATCATACTGTGGAAAAATCTGAAAAAAATAAAAAAAGCGTGTTGGTTCGGTTTTCTTGCTAAAAGAAACGTGCTCTGCAAATTTAAAAGCAGCAGGCAGATGTTCATCTATTCTCTGCAGATTAGGCTCAATGTGAAAATATGAACTTTTTGTAGCGTATGACAAAAACACAACCGGTATTTAAAAACTGAAAAAAAAAAAAAATCACCAAAGTAGGATTATAAATGTATAGATATTTTTTTGGATTTACATGAAACCATGTCTATTTTTTTAAATGAAGTAAATGCCACCCTCTTTGTTCCCCCATAAACAGATTTACCTCTGTGCAAACACTGATCTATGGAAGGCATAATACAACACAGCATGGTGAAGCACCGCAGGGAAACCAGCCACATTATCCATCACTCAAATGCATTTATATTTCACTGTATGGCTTCTTAGATTTTGGCACAGACTTCATTTACACTGCGGAGGAGGCCGACGGGGCTGAAAATGGGTTAAAAGTGTCACACCTCGCTCATTTGTCAAACACAGATTCCCATCCTGTCTTCAGTTTCACTACTTCCAGGACTGCCGCATCTTGTAATCACTTCTCCATTGAAATCTAACCGTACCCGATGTTTCTGAACAGCTGCTAGCAACAACGCCACTTAATACAATCCTCGCCTTTCGTTTCAAAACATAAAAATACGCTCTTAGAGGTGTGCTCGCCTTGGACTTGAAGGCTTTTCTCTTTTAGAAACAGAAGAAAAAAACAAAACAAAACACACACAACATTTTAGAAAGAAGACAAATTATTTGGTCAATTTTTGAGAAGTTCTTTAACTGAATCAGGATTACATGTATGCATGTCAATCAAAAACAACACGTGGAACAGCGTTTCGTTAGTAAAAGGTGCAGACGCGTCTGTCACTGACGCTCCTTAGTCATCCACTGTAATATTGCGAAATAAGTAGGCCATAGATTCCCCGTTGTGGATGCGGCGGATGGCCTCGGCTAAGATCATGCTGACGTCCACCGTCTTGATTTTTGGACACTGCAGCTTTTGCACCTCGTGGGGCACCGTGTTTGTCACAACCACCTGAACACACAAGAACAGATCATGTTCACTCGGTTTTTTACAGCAGACAGCAAATTCTCACTTTGAAATACATTGATGGAAATATTTCGATTGCTGTCTCACAAATGTGACTGTATTAGAAAAATATTTGGAAAATTTAATTTTTCTTCCTCTCCACAATAATGTGTTGGTTCATCACAATAAATGTCAATCAATTAACCTGATGTTTGCGGTTGTGAAATGACAAAACATAAAAAAAAAAAAAACTTCTGTGAATAGTTAATTTGCGAGCCATTGTAAATACAGACAACCGGGGAAATGTCTGGTTAACAAGAAATGTTACAACGTCGCTGGAACTACTGTTTTCTGAACACCTGGCAGCTTTTAGGAACAGAAACCGACGGCTTATAAAAATGACGTTGCTGAAAACAATAACTCTTTGTTGTAACAGAAGTGCGCAGAGTGACACGGTTCAGATCGAGTTCCCATTAAAAGGAAGTATGTTACCCTACACTGTTCTGAAGAACAAAAGCTGAAGTTAGTTCTCATCTATCTTCTTTAGTTAAGCTCGCGTGCAACACATTTTCACAGAAGAAGAAATAAAAAACACCATAAGGTTCTACATTCTCACCACATCGATAGCCGATTCCTCTATGAGACGAGGAGCATCTGCAGAAAGTAAACCATGTGTGGCCATGATGTAGATCTTATACGCCCCTCTCTCTTTCAGGATCTCTGCAGCAGCAACAAAGTCTCCTACGTCGTCTATAATGTCATCCTGAGCAGAAAAACAACGGACGATTCCCAATGTGGTTAAAATATTTTAACTGGCTCACCCAGTTGGAATCGACAGAAGGCAACCAAATGACACCAAGAAAAAGGAGGGAGAAGAAATATGAGTCACTGTAGCAGAAGAACAACACGGATGGCAGAAAAGAGGCTTCAGAAAAATACACCACAGTCCGGATCACAACACAAATGATCTTATCTTGTGATCCAACACACACGGAAAGGAAGCCAATACAGTCTCTCTATCACCGTCTCTACTGGAAATAGTAGTTAAAAACACAGATTCATCTGCACATACATAACATTTAAAAACTGGTTGTGAAAACTGTGACCTTTCAAATTCTTTACAATCAATACTTTCTCTGCACCATAGCATATCGACATAAAAACACATTAAGAAAAAAAGCAAATAAAAAACACCCTGAGGTTGCAGTAATTGGGAGTTCACATATTTTAGCACCTAAAGATACATGTTGTATTGACATTGATATCGGCCGATTTTTGGCTTTTTTTTTTTTACATGTTGGGATCGGTCTGATAAGCAAAACTGGGCTGGTGTTAACAGTTGTTGTTTATTTCCACCCTGAGACGATGCGGGACGGGTGGGAGCAGCACTGGATTATGGGAGCGTTTAAAAAAAAAAGGCAATTTAGGTGCCGCCGCGGTCGCCTTTATACAATGTCAAAAGTGCAGTGAGATATACACACTATATATGATATTGTTAGATATTGGTTATTATCACCCAAAATTTTCACATCCGTGCATCCCTATTAACATCTACTCATATGTTCAGATATTCAAAGTACAAAAGATTTTAATATCGCATATGAAGAATCTTACCACTATTATGGCGATTCTTCCACCGACATCTCCAACTACAGTAATCGGAGGTTTCTCTTTGGCCATCATTACTAAAATGGAAAGAAAATCGGGTTACCTCGTATTACTTAGTTAAGAACAACTTTTTTTTTTCTTTTTTAGGAATCAAAGATTAAATCTAAGTAGATTGGGTAAAATGGGTTGAGAAAAGGGTTTCTAAGCAATCGAGCTCTCCAATTTTTATATATACATATTATTTACTTAATTTGATTTCTAAAAATGTAAAGCTAAGCTAAAATGACGATCAATTAATCAAAGTCATTGGTTCATGTACCACCTCCCCTCCATTCTACCCCTCCTACTTCTTAGGAGATCAGGCTGGAAGGCTAACCTAGTGCAAAGCATGCCATGCAAGGGTCAAATGACAAAAGGCGTTTCAGCCCAGGATACCCAATCCAAATAAAAAAAACTGCCTGTATAGACACCCACACCCACACACCTTCAAGCCCAGGCTATAGTAGCAGTCCTCAAACAGACAGTTTAACACACACCAACAGTGGCAAGCACTGATGACAGATTCTTCATACACACTTGCCAATGTTCTGAACTGGTCAGTCAAATCTGAGCGCTGCCAGCAAACAGCCTGCATTTCCATGCACACACACAATTAGTCATATTAATGTTTTAATACATTTTAAACAATCCATATTTATGCTCCACTTAGTTTGGCTTCATCCGCCACAATGAGTTGGCTCATTATTTTTAATACAGAATCTAAACATACACTCATGCAGTTGTTTAGCTTATGACAACGTGTGAATATCCTGGCCTCATCGACGTTCGTCTGCTGAATACATACGTCCACAGTGCTATCTACAGGCCCAGTCAGAAAGTTTACGTACACTCATGCTTTACTGCAATTTGCTCCTCAACCATCAGCATGTTTCTGGCTGCATATTTCAATAATTCTTCTCATCAGAAGTAGTAGAGATCATTAATATGGGGTGGTTTTCCTGACAAATATGGAAATTGGGGGGGAGTGTATTTTAAGCTAAGTTAAAATTCAATTTGGAGCTTTGAGAAGGTCTTTTTTTCTTCCTTAAGCTACTCTCAGTGCACAAAAAATTAGAGGATTGTGTTGGGAACACAAGTCATTAAAATGAAGTGTACAATTTACTTTATGAAAAGTGCTCAAATATCCAGTCAAATGAAGTGTACAATTTACTTTAAGAAAAGTGCTCAAATATCCAGTCAGAATTATGCCAGAAGCTTGTTGAGAGCTACAGAAAATATATACATTTATAATGCAACTTGCTAAAAAGAGACATTTATATATGTAAGCGTCTCTCGTAATACATACGTAATGCATACACACATTCAGCGGGTGTGTATGCATCTTTGTAAAATGTTGACCCTGTGTTCATTACAGAGACTTCTAAATACCTTCAAACTTGTGCAATCATTATGTTTAAAAAAATATTTAAGTCGTACGATATAGAAACCATTCTTACGTTCGCATCAGTGATGAGTGCATGTAAACATCCTGAACAGGCCTGTCCATGTATAAACTCATAGACATTCAATTCTAACTGCAAAATAAGGCATTAAAATGATTCATGGTTGATGTTGGAGCAACAGTCTTAAAAACAACTATTCATTTACTATGAGATTTACCAAAAATCTTTATAAAAACTAACAAAATGCATAGAACCATTTCAAAAATACCGGTGTGCATGTAAATGCAGGCAATCAAGAGGGATTTTTTTTAGGAAACAATCAACTGGTAAACAATCAGCAAACCACGCTGATTGTGAAGGAAGAGTTTTAGAAAGCAAAGAAAGGAAAAGCATGCCTTGCAGAACAGTGAATTTCAATCAGCCCCCTCAGTGTGAAAAACCCTGGAGTCACTATGTACACCAAGAACAGCAGAATCCACGTTGTGATTAAAATACAGTTTACCAAAATCCAACTGTGCTGCATCGTGTAACGACCTGAAAAAAGTCTGGTTAGACTTTTACTGTTTTAAGAAAGGATTAATAAAATCTGTCAATATGCATCATTTGCTGACAGTTCTAGATTAAATGCTGGAATCTGTCAATCGTTACATTCCTACTGACTTTCTAATAACAGATCCTTAAAGCATGCTTCATTGTTTCCTTACATGCAAATCATGACACAAAGTTAATCAGGTTAAAAGTGGTTTAAAAATGGCAGCATGTGTTGATTGGCAAGATGAGTCCAACAGAAAAAAAAACAAAAACAAAAGATAAAAAGTAAAAAACTGACGCAGTTCTGGTTTGATTTAAGGAAACTAAAATTAGAGCACCACAAAACAAAGAAAGTTTAAGCCATCTTGTAGAAGCAGCTGTCTGGAATCATACGAAGGTGCAGTAAACATGACGTCTGTTCAGTTCAAGACAAACGCGCCACACAAACTGCTGCTGGGAGAAAAGTGGAGATCAAACGGCCAATTGGATAAAAAAATTTTTTTTTAAAAATCAACAATGTCGGGCTCTATTAGTTGGAGAGTCAATATTCCACCAACTCCCCCCCCCCCTGTGAATCCAGACTGTATGTTTCTCAAGATGCAAAGACAAACCCATTTTTTTCTACACATGCACAAATTGAAGTAGAATTTGAAGAGGAATCATTTCATGGTCAGATATAAATTAACTTTAGGTCGTACTTGGAAGCTCTATGCCAGGGAACGGAGCTTGTTGTTTGCCTGCTATTGTCGACAAATAAACACCACATTAACACAAATGCACAAGTATAACAACATGATACACACTGTATGCCAAGACTTAAAAAGAAAAGAAGAAAAATCGGGGTTGAAAGCAATTTGAAAATTAATATTAATAAAGCAGACTGACTGAAAGGTCTAAAACAAAGTTTTTTGTTTGATAAAAAATGTATAAGTGGATTTTTATCATCTCAAAGTTAAGCATGGGAACACAAAGAAGTACTGAGACTATTCAATCTGAGTCATTTGCCAATGACACACCTATTTGATTTTGGTTTTCTTTTGATGACACCCGAACGCATAATGATCAAATATGTGGCAGGCGAAGGAGACGTTTCTCTAAATATTTTTCTTGCTTCCACTCCCTCCACACTAGACTTCTCTGGGACCTTAAAAGATTGCTAGGACCCTGCTGGGAAATCCAGGACTTCAACACGGACTTCACATCTGCACAGATTGTCCCAATCTATACTAAAATCATACATATAGATTTCTGCTTCTCCACCAGCAGTTTCAGCCTTGCCTTTAAAGAACCCCAGGAGTTGTTTTTTTAATCCATTTTTACATGTACAGCTTTTAGCTCACCAATCAGCATATCTTTTTTTTTTGCCTGTTGTGCATATCAGTCAGGTGTAAAAGCCAAAAATAAGTGTTTTTCATTGTGAACTGATTACACCAAGGTTCTAAAGCTTGGTTGTTCTTTTTTGTCTTTTAATGACATGCATTGCAACCATTATATACACAGTCCAGTCACATTAATGTGACCATCTGTCAAAAGCCAGAATAACCACCTTTCGCAGAGCGAACTGCTACGAGACGTGCAGGAAGAGAGTCACTTAGGTCCCTGAAGGTCTTCTCTGGGATGTTGAGCCATGCCGACTCTAATGCCGTGGCCAGCTGCGCTAGATTACGCGGTTGAGGATCCATGGCGCGAACAACTCGATCGAGATGGTCCCACAGATGCTCGATTGGGTTTAAGTCAGGTGAGTTTGCTGGCCAGGGGAGGACGGTAAACTCATCCTGGTGCTCTTCGAACCACGCACGTACACTGGCAGCTGTATGGCACCTCGCATTGTCCTGCTGGAAGATGCCATCATCCTGAGGAAAAACAATGCGCATGTAGGGGTGGACATGGTCCGCAAGGACAGATGCGTACTTGTATTGATCCATCGTGCCTTCCACAATAATCAGTGAACCCAGAGAATGCCAGGAAAACATTCCCCAGACCATAATGCTCCCGCCTCCAGCTTGGACCGTTCCTGCAATGGTTGCAGGGTGGTTCCTTTCAGAGGTTTCACGCCTTATACGCCAAAGTCCATCTGTCCGATGGAGCATAAAACGCGATTCATCTGAAAACGCTACCTGTCGCCACTCAGTGGACGTCCAGCTGCTGTACTGGCGTGCAAATTCTAGCCTTCGTCGTCGATGAACACCAGTCAGCATAGGTGCACGAACCAGGCGTCCGCTTCGGAGGCCCAGACGCAGCAATGTTCGCTGAATAGTGGTTTGGGAGACACTTGTGGTAGCCCCTTGGTTCATTTTAGTGGTCAGTTGCTCAACGGTAGCCCGTCTATCTGCCCGAACGCATCTCCGCAACCGTCGTTCGCCTCTGTCATCTATGGCCCGTGGTGCACCACATTTGCCACGTCGTTGATTTTGGACAGTCCCATTTTGCCATGCACGGTACACTTTTACCACGGCGGCACGCGAACAGTTCACAAACTCAGCCGTTTCGGAAATGCTTCCACCCTTGGCCCGAAAGCCAATGATCATGCCCTTTTGGACGTCGGATAAATCGCTTCGTTTCTGCATTACGCCAACGATTGAAATGTTTTCCGAAGCCCACACACACCCTTTATATACGCTCAACTGCACTGTGCTGCCACCTGCCTTCTGTGATTGGTTATTTAACTCTGAAGTGGAAAGTACGTGGTGGTCACATTAATGTGACTGGACTGTGTAATTGTATTTTAAACCTCCATAAATCTGTGCAAACACTGAAATGTAACAAATAAATTCGCATCCAAACTAGAACCCAGTGACCTCGTACCCTCCTTCGGACCTTCTTCAGCCAAGTTGTATGCACAATTTGGAAGTGTGTGCACTTTCGCAAAACACTGATCTTCACACGTAATGCTGCACGCTGTATTTTTAATATGCCACAGAAGATTACTCTGAGACCCGGCAGATTCTTCATTACATAATATAAGCTTATTCCAGTGTGAGATGGGGGGCCTTACTATCGGTAGACTGCTATGGCTGCTTTGTGAGTAGAAGTAGTGTATCTGTGAGGTCATGCAATGACATAAACTCAATTCCTTTGAGTATGAGTAATGGTATGAGTGGGAAACAGCACAATCATCAGCTCAAAAGAGGTTAGCACATGTAGAAGTTGTATTAGACTGTTAACTACCCTTCCAATGCAGGCATTTCAATGAGTCACCGAAAGGTAAAAAAGGCTGTGTTAATGATGCTACACTCATTATTGGTTCATATAATGTCTGTAACAGTTTGTGGTCAAGAAGATACATTCTTCAAATCTTAATAAAGCTTTGAAGAACTGGTCAAGAAGAATGTATCTTCTTGACCAGTTTGTGCTCAAGAAGATACATTCTTCAAATCTAACGAGTCAAAGCATGTGTTTAAATGTTAAAACTTTGGAAAACCGATGAATAAAAAGTCACGTAACTGCATGAAACAACATGTGGCACATATTATTTGTGAAATTTTGGATAAAGTAACGTTCTAAATGAAGAAAGACCGGGATCTCACTAGGCAGCTCCAGTCCCGTGTGCCCGGTGGTGTTGCGCACACACGGCGGCGAGTGTCTTCCATCGGCCATGTCTGACTCGGCACATTGGGCCTCGCCATGGATCACAGCCAGACCCAGTCGGAGACGCTCCGCATAGGATTGAGCCCTGCAAAGACAGAAGACAACCTGTGAATACTTCAAACAGGTAAAACTAGATAAAAGGATAAACTAGGCCTCTACAGTGACTTCAATGTAATGCTGCCCAACATCTGATACCTTTTAGCTGCAGCAGGAGACTTTGCCACGATTATAGCATTTCTGTAATCAGGAATCTGCCCGAATAAAGGAAAGCAGATGTTATCAATTCATCCAAACTCTTGTTTGCGTCAATTATTGTTTCAACTGCTGTCATAAGACGAAGACACAAACACAACAACCACCTCTTCTTGTATGTACTGAATCAAAAACGGGGAGGCTCGCAGATTATCCACCGGAAAGCTGAAAAAGCCTTGGATCTCTTTCTGATGCAAGTCCATGGTGATGATATGTGTCAATCCTTCAGAAATGGACAAGAAATAAAATATTAGAGCAGCTTTTTTTTTTTTTATTCTGCTGTTCAGTTTTGCTTTGATTCCTCTACCTGCTTTAGCCAACATTGAAGCTAACAGTTTACAAACTATGGAGCCCCTCTTCCTCATTTTGCACTGCTTGCTATAGGGGAAGTAAGGAATAACTCCAATGATGTTCTTCGCACAGGACGTCTTAAGAGCATACGCCATAATAAGGAGCTCCATGATGGCTGTGTTGACATCTCTGGTTATAGAAAAATTAAGAAGAGACAGTTAAAGATTTGGGTTGGAAAAAAGTCCATCTGAGATCAAAATGAACAGGTTTTCTGTGCTCACCTTGGTATGGTTTGGATAATGAAGATGGTCTGCCCACGAACAGACTCTTTCACATCCACTCTTGTCTCTATATAAAGGGAGGAAAATGTAATTTTCACAAACTGCAATTTTAGCTACAAGCTGAAAATAAACAAACGCTATACAAACAATAAGTATTTTATGTTGGAACATTTGCTTATTGAAAATAAAGGTTCGATTCATTATATGAATTGAAATACTGATATTTCTAACTATACTTTCTTAAACTTTAAATCAACTTTAAAAGCCTGTATTTTATTTAGTTTTAATACACATATTCAGAGCATGTGCACAAGTAAAATACTCATTTATTCGGTGCCCTGCTCACGATATGTAAAAAGTCTTCAAATAAATTGAGAGTTCACTGCTGTGTGATAAAGACAAGCTAAATATTTTATCTTAAAAAAATGGGGGGGTAGGATCACTACATTATTAAATTTTTAATCAAATTGTCTAGAAGATTAGATTAGATGATTACTCAAAAGAAAGACATTTATCTTAACCACTCTTCAAAAAGAGAAGACGATCCCATGTTTTTTTTAAAAATATGTATATATATTTTAAAAAACATAAAATTCAAGTAAGGTAAATGTTCGCTGATTTCTATAAGTCATAAGATAACTCCTTGTTTGGAGAAAAATAAAATAAATATTTTATAATCCTTAGAGAACTGTGTTATGTTTCTGTGTAAAATGATGCGATGGCAATAAAACTCTTCTCAACTTTCAGGCCATTAACACAGCATTACAAAAAAAGGTTTTCAAACCTTTGCATATGCTTTCTTAGTATATGGGGGAAATGGTCAAAATAAGTGATGACCATCTTGCAGCTGCTAAAACTGCAAAAATAACATCCCATACCTGTTTAAGTGTTGCAAATGAGCTACTTGACTTAATTTGTAATCCTTACAGCCAACTTAAAGAGGGCAGGGAATAAATAAAATGTGCACAAATATATTTAAATCACTTACCTGAGTAAGGGATTTTCGATTTTGTTTTTTCTTACCTCTATTAGATTCCTGAAAGACGACAGATTTTCCCAGCTCAACACCCAACCTCCTGTAAAACAAAAGCACACCTTTGCATGCACTTCTCCAAACAAGTGTGTCATCTCAGAATTGTGCTGAATTTCTAACATTGTTCATTTATTCATGATTACAACATACTGTGAATGACAAATCGCCCCAACCTGCTCTGCCTCTTGTAATATCCCTTTATTCGCGTCAGTTAGTAGTTACACCCGAACACACCTAAATACCCGAATACATGCGAGTATAGCTAAACATTAACTAGTGCTTCCAGTACTCACTCTGTTATCTTCTTAGCCAACTCTGTGCAAGCAGCGGAGGAGTTTGCAGAAAACACACGGTAGCCACTTTTAGCGACATTCATTCTGTAAGTTCAGTGTTTTTTATGTCACAGAAACTACAGTCAGTAACGCCACTTTATTTTAACCCAACAAAACAGGAACGTTTAGCTTTTTTTTTTTTAACGACGCTGTCGTCGGCTAGCTAACTGCCGCACACTAGCGTCTGCAGTAAGTGAGCTAATTTATTCGAGAGAGAAAAAAGCTCGGTGTGGGACACAAAGCTTGACTAAATATAGCAGGGAAATAAATACAGTTAAGTTAGCGTGTCTAATTACATGTATTACTCGCGAAAAGACAAATGATCCAGCCTATGCTCTATCAGGTTGCATGGTAACCTGACAGTGAGCCACATTTGAGAACTACGGAGTGGTCACTGGGTCAATATTGCTGGCTACGCTTTGCAGTGTGTGTGCGTGTGTGTGTAAACGACTGGACGGCATTTTGATACAAAACCAGTGCTGTGTGAAGAACTAAAACTACAAGCATTTTAATATTTACAATTCCACATTATTTCTGTACGACAGAGCAAATGAGATAAACAAATACCATCCACGTGATGTTTGTTTATCTTTATGCAAAGATATGTGTTTTACATGTCTTTTTTCAAAGATATGTAAAACACATATCTTGATGTGTTTTACATATCTTGACATTAAAATCTGTGAATGTTTCATTGGATTAATGCAATCCTTCATGAGAGAATTCTAAAACAAAAATAATGAATTCAAGTATTGAGTGAGGGGAAAAAAGTGAGGCTACAAAAAGTGTTAGTTTTAATATAGTTTTATTCAGAGACATTAAACTATAAGAGTCTTTTGATATTCCACAAAGCCTCTAACTAACTTTAGCCAAAAATGACGAGTCAGCGGACATTTTACTTTTAAAATGCAACTTTTAAGGCTTTTTTAGTTGAATAATTATATTGAATTTCTACAACAGAATGCCACTGAAATCATTAACATATATTTTAGATACTTTCAGTCTCATTACGTTGTAAAATCACAACGCGTAAGTGGACAGGGATGTCTTCTCATAACCTGTGATGAAAGAAGTCTTTCTATGTAGTCGGACAATAAATCAGTTCTGTGTTTGTATTAAAATGTGGGATTTGCATCTAATAATAAATCTCCAGGTTAACAATATGCAAGAAGACAACCTGTGCTGAATCACTGTATTGTAATGTGTTCCCTAATTGTTAAACTAATCATATTAATTCTTCCCTTATGTCTAAACACATATTATTATTTTGCAAAAGGATGTAGAAATACTTCATTCTTTAAGCCAGGATGTGCTTCCATGATGTTCCAGAGGGTGGCAGCAAAGTACTGCTACTGTTTTTATTGATCACGTTGTGAAAAACTGCTTCAAGCTTCAAATGCGTTTGGGGAGGTTATGGTTTTCCACTGTATGTAAGTACCTGTGGGTTTGCAAGCCTGAAGTTTCATGCAAAACTAAATCAAAAACACTTTTAAACTAAATATCCAAGCTGACATGATGATGGCAGAAAAGCAATAATAACAATCAAATCTATTGCCGTAAGAAATGATTATTAATAAAAAGCCACCAAGATCCCAGAGTTTAAAGTTAATGGTGTAGATACTTTTCTAAGTGTGTTCAAAAGACCTTTAGACTAATTTTAAACCTCACATACAGTGACTAAATATCTAATCAGAAATTTTTCACAAGCAGCATTTCTGTCACATTTATGAACATAAAAGTGATATATTGTTAAAGGCTTTTTTTTCAGATCCCACTGAAATTTATTAAGTCAGGAGGAGAATAGGCTAATGGGGTGGAGGAGGGCATAACCAGGCTTCCATTCTCAGATGTTCATGTTCGGAGAAAAGATAATGAAGACAAAATTATGTCTTTGCAGCATCATTAAAGCAAACCAGAAGATAACAGAGAGGCAGAGCCTCTAACAACCGCTCCACAAAACAGATAAAAACTGATCATCGAGGCAGAATCGTAGAGGCTTTTACGTTCTTTGATCAGTAATTTGGTGGGAAAGGATTTTTTTTTTCACTGACAAACAAATTCCCTACCTTCTGCAACTATTATTTCTCAAGAAGTCTGAAAATGTGGTCTAGGTCCCACATTATCTTGCAAAATATGATACTCCTCTAAATGTCAGCAGATTTTTGTGTTGGAAGCTTGCTTCCTTTGGGTTTTTCCACCGTTGTACACAACTGAGGCACAGTTCTGTTAACTTGCCCGCAAGAATGTCCTGAGTTCAAATGCCAACCTCGGATCCTCTGAATGGAATTTGCCTGTTTCCCTTTGTTGGAACTTCCCTGGGTTCTCTCCAGGTATTCCAGCTTCCTCCTACAGTTCAAAAATGTTTTCTCCAACAATTAACCCAGATTCATATCAGAACTGGACTTTAGAAAATGTC
Organism: Poecilia picta; assembly: GCA_033032245.1. Classification (NCBI taxonomy): domain Eukaryota; kingdom Metazoa; phylum Chordata; class Actinopteri; order Cyprinodontiformes; family Poeciliidae; genus Poecilia; species Poecilia picta. Next base: position 17,822,724 of record CM065360.1, read on the forward strand.
TCTCTAAAGGTTTAACATATGCTTAAAGACAGACAATAAAGCAACAAATTTAAAACAATTCTACCTGGATATTTGGCCAAAAATCCATCCAGAATTATCCTAGAAGCTTGTCAACATCAGGTCCGTTTGTGGTGTATGTCCTGCTTGATCTTGTGCAAATAATGTTAGCCCCATGTAGCTTAAGAAAGTCCATAGTAAATTAAAAATTTTGCAACATTTTTTTTTCTTTTCTTAAAAAAAGTAATTCTTGCATGAAGTTGTTAGCTATTGCCCAACAATAAGTTGATATTTTTGTGATTGAGAAATATAAGCAAATGTGTGTATGAAGAACTTGATCAAGGACACATTGATACAACCACACACATAAATATTTAAGTAGTAGCGAAACGCAGAATATTGAGTTATGAGGCCCTCACAGCATTGACAAAAACACATGCTCCAACTGTACCGGACATCTAATACAAGTTCACAATAACAAATAGACACAAGCACGCAGATTTATTATTGGCTTGTATAAAAATTTTTTTTTTAAAAAGCCATGAGTTTGTTTGTGAATATAAACGCAACAGTAACTGACCTCAGGTCAACAGGTGTTACAGGGAATGAGGCCAAAGTAACTAAAAGCCCCCTCAGGAGGTTTGGACATAACTTTGAGAAGCTGTGAGGTCTGCAACAATTCCTGGGATGTCTATGATTTGCTGATTTTTATGTTGCAACAGCTGGTTGTCCTTTCCACTAAAGACCTATAGAAGATGACATTTTGCTGCAAATCTTACATTTCCTCAGCTCCCACAAGATGTAGAAGTTATTTGCTTAAAAAAGAGAAGCTTTTTCATATTAAATTGCAGTCATTTACTCTCTAGCTAAACAACTCTGATTTTATAGCCACCTGACTTGTCCACCGCTCCTCCCCGGAAGAATTCAAAATTATTATCTTTCTTTGTTATCGTCCTGTAGCCTGTCATAAAAATGACTATCCTCTCTTTGTATGATTCAAGACACAAAAACACGTTTAATTTTTAAACTTTGAAACGGAAAATGATTAAGTTGGGTTGATATTACTCCCGGATCCCAGACTGTAGATGGAACATGACAAAAGTCCAGTCCAAAGCTGTTCACCACATTTTCACTACGCGTAGTATAGTCTTTTCTGCCTATATGCTGTACATAATGTTAGACTTATGTACAGCATATAGTGTATAATGTTAGACTTTTGTATAATGTTCCTTTTGGACCTCTCTTACATAATACCTACCCATAAATCTGCTGGGCTACAGCTGACTTGAAGTGTTCGAAGTGTTCCTTTTGCTTAGACGTTTCTGACGTACAGTTACATAAATTATCAAACTAGAGTCGGGCGTGTTCTTACCTTGTTCACTATCAAGGACCGGGTCAATGTTTAACGCACGTTTGTACTTTGTGTCGTTCCAGTTTTGTAGCAGCCCATTCTTGCTTTGCAATACAAATCTTTAAATTGTTTTACATCTTTCCGCATATTTTCATGTATAACCACAAACTTCAATGTAACTTATTTGGGATCTTGTGTGGGGAGGAATAGCACAAATGAATGAAAGTGATGCATGGTCTTCAAAATGTACACATACAAGTAAAAAAAAGTGTGCTATCTATTTGCATTCACCCCTTTTTACTTTGATGTTCCTAAATAAAATTTAGTGCAAACCATTCCTTTCTGAAGTGTGCTGACAGGACGTCCATTAATCATAGTCTCTTTGTATCTGCCTCTATGGAAGGAAGAGGGGCAAGAAGGAACTTGTTGTTGAAAGGAAGTCATGTGGCTGCTGCTTTCTAATTAACCACAAGTCATGGAGGGGACACAGCAAACATGTGGTAGAAGGTGCTCTGGTCAGCTGAATCTAAATGTAAGCTTTTGTATGTACATGTACATTTTCTTCCATTGTTAATGCTGGAAGAACCGTCTCTCCCATCGATCACAATGGGTAAGGATCATATTCCAGAGTTCAACGTCTCTGTTCAACTTTCTGACCATCCTGGAAAAACAGGTAGAATGACGTAGCAAAAGCAGTAACATCACATGTTACTGTGAAATATTCAATCAATCAATATTGCAAACTGAACTGATAGCACGTCACGTCAGCCATGAGAGTATCACTAACACTAAGAGTCTTCAGTCATGGGCTTCTTTAGATTTGTTGTGAGATTGACTTCTACTGGAGATCTGTCTCGCAGACAGCACCATCATCTAAAACACCTTTTTGAAGATATTTGGACACCATGGGTTACAACCTGTAGCTTATCTTTAGGATAACAAGAGTACTACTTTGTAATTGAATTGATTTGAATTTAAAAGAATAATGACTAAAATATTTCACTTTCTAGATACATAATAACATCACTGGAGACAGGCAGCAAAAAAAAAAAAACTTGCAAAGATTTTATCGAACAAATTATTAACATTTCGGATTTTTTATCTGCTAAAAAAAATGCTTTCAAAACACTGTATATGTGTACTACACTCTGGTAGTACTTTTTTCTGGATCCAGGTTAAAAATGTCCTGCACATCTAACCCACCGTGGAGCAGGAGAACACAGATCTATACATTTTTGTTGTTGTTGTTTTTAATCTCAGCTGTGTCAACACAAGTGAGACATCTCTTCCCACTGATAACAACTGCCACCAACACAGAGCTGGAAAGTGTACGTGTGGGTGTATCGAGGGTGTGCACATAGAATTTAAAATGTAAAGAAACGGAAAAAAAACACCCCAACATAATCTAGTTCTGGTCTGCGACAGGAATCAGCAGTGCTATAATTACATTAGCAGCTCTATGTAAGAAATTGAACATGAATGCAGGTTTAATCCCTCGGACAGTCAGCAATGGTCTCTCTCTCTCGAGGAAAAGTTCAGAGTGCGCCTCTTTATCTTATAATAACGCCACGATGTTATATTGCTTCCAACGCTCCCGCTCTTGCATGCATGACATATCTGGCTCACCCATCATGGATTTGTATCTGATCCCATTATGTTTTCATCACATAACACCTACAAGAGGTAAAGTGGACAGAGGGAGGGAAAAGAATGTAAGCAGGGTGGGTGCAAAGTGGGAAAGGAGAGTGTAAAAAGAGAGACCAACGGAGGCTCCTCCTTGTTCGCCGTGTGCGTTTCTTGTGTTTTTCTCATCCGGCTTCTCACTCACACTCTCGCTCAGCAGAGGCTCAGAGGTAGGGAGCAAAGATTCTCACTTAGAAAGGGTGGAGAGGGAATTTTTATCTTTTATTTATTTTTCTCTCTTTCTCTCTCCCTTAGAAAGAGACGCCAAAAAAAGAAGAAGGAAAAAGAAAAGGTAGAAAATATTATGTTTATTCTGGGGGAGGGGCAGTGCCACCAGAGCCAGCCTGCCTGCCTGCCTGCTGCATGTGCTCAGCCTTCTTACACACTGTGTTTCCAGATGGAGAGGAAGCAGGGAGAGGTGGACCACCTGGAGCGCCCGAGCCCACTGACTGACAAGGAGAGGGTGATGATCCAGGACTCGTGGGCGAAAGTCTACCAGAACTGTGAGGAGGCCGGGTTGCCATACTGGTCAGGTATTTCCATCTGCTGCTCTAGGCTTTGATTAATGTGAATGTGGCTCTGTGACAGAGTGTGGGCAAATGGGATGCTGTTTTTTTTTTTTTTGCTTTACCGTTTTCTTTTTTGCCCTCCTTTGCAACTTTGATCAGTTTCAGAACCATGAATTTGATCTTTCCCCCCTTTTCTCTGGAGCTCACATGTGTTGATGCATCTGCTGGCGCCTGCATACATACGACCTATTTTCCCAGGAAATACGAACAGATTCCAAACTGAAGGGTTTTCAGAATATGGCAGGGAACACACTTCGATGCTAATGTATTCCACGCGACAGCCTTATCTCTCCCTATCTCCTTTGTTTTCTCATGTAATCAAAGCAAATCGTTAAAATACATCACAGAAACATCTTTGGCTGTCCTTCCCTTGAAGCACAGGCCATGTTTTGAATGCCTGCCGCCTCAGGGCTCCATCACTCAGCAAGACCTTTAAGTCTTCCCAGGAATGAAGGGCTTTGAGTTTATTTTAACTTCTTTTATTTTGACACACTCAACCAGTCATTTCAGCAATCAAATCCATCTATTTATGGGAATCTCGCAGAGCCGTTGGAGAGACTCTCGCGGTCGCTGTCTTTTTTTTCTTTTTCTTTTTTAGCATTAGCACTGAAATCCAGGAATGGGAAACTGTTGCAAAAGTCAGCCATCTGCACGGATGTGTGGAGGCTTTTGACATTTGTTCATGTGTGACGGGAATCGCTGCATGACACGGCGTGCCTTAATAATCCTTTCTGATTGCAGTGGGGCATCATGTGAGTGGCGTCATGCACCGCTAGTCAAGCAACGTGCGTTTTCTCATCCTCTCAGATGAGGAAAGGGACGTAGACAGCCTGGGAAAAGTATTCACACCCACTTCAGTTGTTTGGCGATTCTGTCGGGCAGACCAAAACAAACGACAATTGTGAAGTGGAAGGAAAAAAATACGCAAGTTTTTATAGATTAAAATCTTAAAAGTGTGGCAGCATTTCTATTCTGCCACCTTTCACCATTTTAATCTTTAGCTGAATGTTTCGCCTACCCTTGCCCATACAAAATGCCCCTTTCTTCACTACAAAACAGCTCGATTTCAGTTACACTGGATGAAAATCATTTGAGCTCATTACATTTGGCTCATGCATTGGGCTATTGATGATTTCTCTGGCTGCCTATGCAGGATTAGACCTCACAACAAGAGAACCTCTGGCTCAGTCTCAAGTCTTTTGCAGGTTTTCTTCTAGGAATGTCGTGTGTTTTAGCGCCATCAACACTAACCAGCTTTCCTCTCCCTGCTGAAGAAAAGCAGCCCACAGCATGATGTTGCCACTACCATGTTTCACACTGAGGATGATGAGTTTAGGGTGTTAGTTTTCCACCGCATGTTGGCCAGAAAATAATGTATTTTATGTCGTCTGACAAAGTTGCTCACCTACTTAATGCTCTTGTTGTTTCGTGTGGCATAAGAATGTTTCAAAATGTAAAGACACGGTAAGGTGGTAAAGTCATTAATAAACTACATTGTTTAATCGTCAAAACAACAGAAGTCGCCCAGAAGGAGCTTTTTCAATAAAACCTTGTTTTTGAGATTAAAATAATTATTTATATCTAGTAAATGGATGGACTCTTTCTTACATGCATTCAGTTTTTGCTGTGAATCCAAGGCAGAAACGCATTCAGTGATGCATTTATTAATCACAAGTTATGTAATTATTATACAATCCCTGGCCTTATTGCTTATCTTATACTTTCCTAATAACATGCAGCACTGGCTTGCAGGCCTTAACAGTCATGTGGTATAGATCCAGAGATTAAATACTTCACATACTGACTCTATCACTACTCAAGCAACACTTAAGGCAAAACAATGGTTGCTCAGAGTAAAATTTAGGGGTAGTAGCCGAATAAATTAGACTGAATACAAATGCACATCAAAGGCTTCATTTTATTTATTTATTTTTTTCAGTCTTATATTTTGAAAACCATGTGCCATTTTCCATCCCCTTCACAAATGTACTAATTTGTGTTGATCTGCCACATAAAGCCTCAGCATAATCCACTGAGTTTTATGATTATCTCAAAAAATAAAAATAAAAATAATAAGTTCAACAGTTATTGATACTTTCTTGATGCACTTCATCTTTAGAAAATTCACAAAAAGCACCTAAGTGAAAGTTAAACATGTTTCGGTACGATTCCTTTTCAGCCCCACATTTTTCCATCCATACATTCCGTCACAAAGATCCTCCACAATCTTCAGGAATTTGAAGAATGAATATTGATTGGAAAACCAGGCCCTGTGCAATATTCCTCTAGGCAGTAAGAAACACATCGCATCGCTCTGCCGAAGGACCTCGGCGCTAATATTAATCTTACAAAATTACAGTCTTTTTGGCTGGCAGATAAGATCGACGAGCGCAAATCACAGAGCTCCCTCTCTGAAATTAGAAGCTGTCTTCAATTCATCTCCTCAATTATTCTTGAGAAACGATAAGGAAGGATTAAGAGTTCAATGACCACAGAAAATTCTAATTAGGCTATTTATATGCATCCACAGGTCATGCAATTACAAGACAGAGAGATTAAACACTGTCGCTCCTCATTAGTTTGCAGCAAAACAGGGACTGTGAAGCTTCGGCATTTTCAAAGCCTTCCACCCATCCGAACTCGCTGAGCGCACTCCAACTTCCTCCCTTTTCACATGTAAAACCCCAATATGTAAGCATATGTGTCAGAGCTCGCAGAAAAGAAATATTTGCTTCCTTTTTGTGTAAGCAGTTGCAGAGCCAGGGGGAGATGGGACATCTTGATTTGATAGCCAGCAACCAGATGCTTTGGCCCCCTTCCCAGAACTGTGTGAGGGGGTGAAGCTTTTAGGTTTCTGGTTCCTCTGTGCAAAAATTCACTGTGATACCTCTGAGGGTCAAGCGGAGATGTAATTAAAGAAAACATCAAAGTGACTATTTGTTCTACAGAAAGGGCCCGAGTTGAATCAAGTCGTGCGAATGAACAGAATCTAGACTTGGGACTTCTGTTGACACGAGAAGACTGCCGTCCCCCAAAACAAAGCGAGGCAACATGTACGATGTAATCATTGCTGCAGGTAACTTTACCTGTTATAAATACGGTAAATCAGATGAGCCTGACAGGGGAAATTTTCCAAAAAAGCAAGATGAGGTTTGTACATCTACCCTTTTGCCCTATTTCTACCAGAACATCTAGTTGTTGGGACTTTGGTTTTTACTATTGCCTAACATCTAGAAAGTTGTCTGTCCAAATCATTTGGCACTTTCCACGCTTTGTCTGAGCAGTGGCAGATATTTGCTTTGGTTCTACAGTTCTTTCTCACGCCCCAGAATAAGGCCTCTTAGTCTCTATGGTACGTATAGATATATATACTATACAGATATGACGTATATTAATGGTTATAAAAATTGCTACTCTGAGTTGGTCCTGTGGACAGGTCGGATTTGTACCCCATCTCTCAACAATTGCCGTCATTTTTCCTCAAGTTGTCTGAACAATATAAGGTGTCTACGGAGGATGGATGGAAGAGTTCTGAGAAAAAATGTGTAGCTCTGGCATGTAAAAATCTGAACCTTACAACCCTTTCACAGTATTTTTTTTTGTCACTTTCCAATTCAGTGGCATACTAAATTTCTGCACACCTAGCTTTGAGATCTACTTAGATTGTTTCCTTATTGTTTTGGACAAAATGTAATGAGTGTAGTGACTCGCACATCATGAGCAACGCATGCAGAGACTTGTCAAGACTTCACGTTTCACGTAACATACTCTGCTTTTTTATGTTTGGACCTGCATGATATTTTTTACATAGCAAAAACATAAGTAATGTAACAGCATCTATCCCGCTGCCAAGTCTTCCTTTAGCTAGTTAAGGCTTTGGACAATGTCTAAAATTTACCTCTAATGTTCTTCTCCTTCACAGACTGTTTGTGAACTTCCCTTCATCCAAGCTATACTTCAGCCAGTTCAAGCACATCGAGGACACGGAGGAGCTGGAGCATAGTTCCCAGCTCAGAAAACATGCCCAGAGAGTCATGAACGCCCTTAACACGTTGGTGGAGAATATTGACGACTCAGAAAAGGTGGCCTCGGTGCTGAAGCTGGTTGGCAAAGCCCACGCACTCAAACACAAGGTGGACCCAGTGTACTTCAAGGTAAAGACCGCATGAATCAAATCAAGACAAACGGGAGGCGTGTAAAACAAACGGATCAAAATGTAAAGAAGGAATCCATACAGCCACCTGAGGTGAAGTAAGAATTACAATGGAGAAATATTTGATTTAGCTAAGGTTGAAACTTCTGGGTAGAGAGGAAATAAAGTTTACACCAGGCATTTACATGCAATGCATCAATGGGGTTCCCTTTATTTTTACTGTTTGTTTTCAAATTAGACTAAACATTTTTGGTTTTATATTGAATATTATTACCAGGTTTATTTCTATATGCTAAATCCCAGATAAAGTTTTAGTGATGCTCACTTCAAAACATTGATTTTATCATATATTTGTTGCATATTAAACTAGCTGGAAAATGGATCAATTCTGGTCTGGATTACAACTTTTCCTTACTTTTTTAAAAATTACTTTTCTTTATTCTGCCACTGTCATGTGTCTTTTTTGTGTGTTTAACTTGTTAGTTGTGTTATGTGTTAATCATGTAAAGCACTTCAATAACTTGTTGTTGCTCTTTGCAAATAAACTTGACTTAGACAATAAACCGAGTGAAGTAACTGTACTGTCACACAGCTAATAACCCAGTGCAGAGCTAAAAAATCTCTGCATGCATGCAAAATAATCACAGAGTGAGTGGGCTTCCCATTTAAAATAAGAAACTTGCTACTGGCTTGACTGGCTTCCTTTCACTTCAATATTCTGGGAGCAAAATTAACAACAGCTGCGTTATTAATGATGTCTCAAAAGAATTCCAAAATGTCAAACTCTAAGCGGCACTTTGAGGTAAATTACTTGTTTGCGTCTTTTTAAGATCCTGAGCGGTGTGATTCTGGAAGTCCTGGGAGAAGAGTATCCAGAGGTCGTGACGCCAGTGGTGGGCGCAGCATGGACCAAGCTCCTAGCTACCGTCTGCTCTGGCATCAAAGCCGTCTACGAGGAAGTGGGCTGGACTCAACAATCGACCTCCAGCGGCTGAAACCCGTAGATTAGCACACCTCCAACGGGGATCTTATTATCGCTTTGCAGCTTTATGCAACAGCAATCAGATGACTGTAATATGACAATGCAGTTTGTTGTTATCTATGATAATCATGGACAATGTAAAATACATATTACATAAACAAATATAGGAACACGTACTGTGCCCTTTTTATAGCTAGCATTGTGTTTGTGAGAGAAAGAGAGCACCCCTTCCCCGTGATTGTTCTCTTTCAAAGACTAACCCGCTTAGGATGCAGAAAAGAGAAAGGAAAATACTAACAAGAGACAGAGCGGTAGATGAGTGGTCACATTTGACTCGGGTGTGCCTTCTATTAAATGTGTCCATGTGGAAACTGAAATGTAAACAGGAGTCTTTCGAAATGTTTTACAGATGTTCCCTCTTTTCACTTACTCATGTCGGTTTTGTTACGTGCTATGAATACTGGAGGATTTCTACATTTTCAACAATAATGCTGATGATTGTAATTTTTGTCCACCCCCCACCCCCTCATTGAAACTCACATTTGTATGTGCTACGGAGGATACTTTGAAGTAAACAAACAATAGAAAACCTTCTGATTAAAACTCATAGTATTATTTTATTATGTTTTTTTTAGGTTTTTCTAGCTCACACAAAACTGCCTTTTTTCCATAAACTGGTGTTGTAACTATGCATCATTTGGGACAAAAAACATTTGCCACCTTACAAATTTAAAAAGCCTAAACAACCCAGCCCCAGTGTAGAAGAATTTAGGCCCACTCCTCCTTGTTGAATTGTATAAATTTAGCCACACCGAAGGGTTTTAAGCCAGTGACATTTTTGAGGTGTTGCCACAACATCTCACTTTGATTTAGTCTGGACTTTGACTAGGCTACAATTTTTATTTTTGTGATGTGGCTGATAACAGGAAATTCACGGATAAACAAATTACTTTTTTTTTTACAATGGGCACCCTGCCTGTGGTGAAAATTTTGCGTGTTTCAATGGGAAAAAATAAGCGGCCACAGTTGTGTTCAATAGTACATAGATAAAGTTGAGAGAGACGTATGCTCTACTCATGCAAATAAGAAAAGGAACTGTTCCGTTTGTGTTGTTAGACCAAACACAATTGATTTTTAATCACAGGCTTTGTGAGTTGTCAGAATGCTTTGCGGAGTGTGTGATTCTTTTATTTATTTATTTTTTTTGTGTGTGTTTGTAAAACTGATAAACGACTTTATGAAGCTTGAACTGGTCAGAGTTGCTCACAGAGCACAGAGATCTGGCCTCCTTGTTGCAGCAAGCAGTAAAGGAACAACTGTTTTAACCATTTGAGTAAAAAGGTTTTTCCATTTCAAATGCTAATTTTTTTACCCCTAGAAATAAAATGTCATTAAAAATAACTTTTTTAAATTTACCCAGACTATCTAACGTGCTTTTCTTTTTGTTGAGAATATGAAACATTGAAATTTGACCCCAAAAAAGTGCACAATAAAATTCCCTCTTTCGTGGAATGTAAAATCAATACGGCAAGCTCCATTCGTTTTTACCAAAGCGTGTCTAGACAAAATACCATTTAAATGTACCAATATTTTTTCAATGTCACGACTTGCATTGTGACACTTTTTGAAGCCTTTTTCGAAGAGAGAAAGAAAAAAAGGGTGTCCTCCCATGAATGAAAATGCAACACGGAGCTTGACTTGGCTTGCTGTGCTAACAACACGGTGTGGCCTCTTTTCAGAATAGCAACACAGCATATGCTCTGTTTTGCCTTCTAGCCCTTCCAGCGAATAACCAGCCTGATCCTTGATCCTGGCTAATCCTCTGTGCTAATCTGCCCCAATCACGAGTGAGAGCCAAGGCAGGAATAGTCCGACTATCACAAATCCCAACACCATTCACAACTTTCAATGGGGTAAGACGTTCTGGTGTCCCAGAACCAGCAACGGGCCCCGAGGCCGGAGACAACTTTTCGGGGTGGAACCATGTGCACCACCATGATGGTCCTGACCGCCATCGCTCTCATCCTGCGGCAGAGGTTCTCCAATAAAATCAAACCGTGAGTTCTGGTGCCGTCGACCTCTCAGGCAATATTGAATCATGTCATTATATTTAGTCCTCGCGGTTACAGTCTTGGTTATTTATTTATTTATTTATTTATTTATTTATTTATTTTAGATGTAGACACAAGAAAAGAAGCGCCGTATAGTCAATAGGACTAATTACATAACGCGCTTCCAGCGAGTTCTGAACACTCACACGTTCAAGAAACATGTACAACAACAACAACAATGCATACGTGTTTCACGTGTGGGAGAAAGTGTGAAACAGAAAGAAGGGACTTATCTTGCATCATTGATTTGAAATAAGTCCTGTGATTATTTAAAGTTAGCCTCGACCGACGGCGTGTGGATTAAGCGGCTGCCTTCATAACAACCGCGTATTCCGGCTTTTCCAACGGGAAGATGAATAGAGGAGAAAATAGCGGCGCTCTCGAGTTCGTGGCTACTAATTGACTCAAAGTGCAATTTCCCCCCCTACTTACCCACTGCAAGCAATAGCAAACAATGACACGTGGCTATGGCACCGTGGATCACGGCAAACATCTGGCTCGCACAATTAGGAGCCGATAAAAAAGATCCTTGTTTTTTAATGAGGCCTTCATTCTGCATCCAGCTTCTTTATACAAAAAAAGGAGAGCAAGGTAAAGCAATTTACGATTTTTTTTTAACCACTTTAGACTGACACATGGACAAAAACTGAAAAAAAAAAAAGAAATGGATGTCCCAAACCTTTACTCGTGTTTTTTTGTTGCTGTTGTTGTTTTGACTACAGATTTTTGGAATTTGTAAAACCTTACATTAGTAAAATAAAAGGAAGAAAGATGGATTTCTGAATTTTCAGTGTATTTGATTGGAATTTCATCTGAACATTTGAATGTCTCACCGTGCAAAGTTCAACTTCAGCAAAAGAAGCTCATGCTGACTCTTGAAGAGCCGCAGAGCCCTACAACTCACCACACATCTGGCCTTAAGGGAAAAGCGGCAAGAAGAAAGACAAAGTGACTCCATGGCAAAGATCTGCAAAGGTCTCCGCACATCTGGAAAAATGTGTGGAGATCAAAGAGACCTAGATCAAAAGCGATGCCTCTTTGACCCCAGCAAAACATGTGACCCACGGGTTGCCGCGGTCACATGCGGCAAGCATGCGGAAGAGTCTGCTTCAGTCAGATTAGACTCTACTTGAACTTTTTGGCCAACTTTGAAATTTGAATTTACGAAGAGGTAAACCGCACCACGCCGCTGGGTTGTTTTTCTTCAGACGAGACAGGGAAGATGGTGAGAGTTGATGAGCAGCGGATGGAGTCAAATACAGGACAATCCTGGAAGAGACTGCAAAAGAGTAGAAACTGGGACAGAAGTCCTGAGTCTCCAGATGTGCAAAGAGACATAGATTTAAAAAAAAAAAGGTGCAACTGAACTGAATGTACATGTCCTTCCACAGGCAGAATGACAACGCCGATATGGAAATGCCGTATATGAAGAGCAATGGGACAACGGAAACCCCACAATGACAACAACTAAGGGTAAGAACACTAAAGCAAATCAAAGCAATTCCGTGAGACCGCAACATTTTTGTAACAAGACATTTTCCTTGTTTTAGTTGCTTTGTAATCTTTACCATCTGAAGCACTTTTTATTTTTTTTTCTATTGACATCTATTGCTTATTGTTGAGCTTTCTGGAGAAGCACAATCAAACAAGCAAAAAAAAAAACAAACACAAAAAAAGATGGGCAAAAAATAGATTTTTTATGAAAACTCAAAATATAACACATTCAAGACACCAGATGAAAACTGAGAATGTTTGAGGGGTGCAAAAGTGGAGCACTGGAGTATGACGCAGAGGCACAGATGCATAAAAAAGCCTAGAAGCCTGCCCCACTTTTAAGTTCTACTAAAGCTGAATGATTTAGAGGCCCAACAACAATCCGTCGTCTCTTTGCAGAGTTATTATAAATGCATCATCTCACTGCCACAGCGCTTTTAAACACAGGGGTATCGCGACTCTAATCGTAAGCAATAAGCCAAATAATAATAATTGTAAAACAAATAAAACACTGTGACAATTTGACATTTTTGTTCTCCTTTTTTGACCCGTAGAGGTGTTTTGTTGAGTCACAATGAGTCTAAATGAACATTTTTAGACAATCGCAACTCTTCTTTAAAATAAATTTTAGCTTCACAGTTACATGAATCTTAAAAAAAAAAGCTTAATGAAGGAATGAATCTTTTGGTATTTAAACTCACAAAAGACTGGGAAAGGAGGAACACTAATAAAGCCTAAATGTCAGCGATTTTCATCAAAGCTCTTTTGTAATTGGGGCAGGGGGGGGATTTACAAATAGGGTACTTTATCAAATCTCATTGCACTTTTTTCTCACAATCAGTTGTATCTTCTCTGAATATGTGAATTTTTCTTCGCGCTCTCTTTGCACATTTCACCCTGACTGAAATGAGACGCAGGCTCCGAGGCACGCATCCCATCAGAGAATTATGAAAAATTCATACTTGTTGCTCGCCCCGTTGAGAAAACTGCAGAGTAATTGAATTTACCGTGACGCGGGAGGGAAACATCGCCTTCTGAGAAGTCCTCCCCCGTTTTGGAGGAAACTCAATATCCCTGCATTCATGGCGTTCCAGTGCAAATATTTAAAACACAGAAGATGTTTTTTGTTTAATGGATGTGACTAATGAGTTGAGAGAAGCCAGAATAGCTTGTTTTGGAAATCTGACAGGAAAGGAGTGGTGGTGTCGGCCCCACACTGAGCTCTGGAGTGTTTACTGATGCGATAACGCTGAAAGATTTAGAAGGCAAACAACACAATCTCTTCCAGAAAATGTTTCAGATACAGCCATGTCTAACCCTCCCTCCCCACTTGATTGTCCACCTATGTGCAGCTCAATATCGGTATAAATAATGCAGTTATGTAAGATGAACTTTATAAGAAGCCCTGCTGCAAGTCATGTAGGGGGTACGCTAACATTTGGATGAAGTTTCTCTTGTTAGGATCAAAATTGATATTTTGCCCAACATGCAAAACTCTGGGTTTGTCAGAGAGCGACCATGGTACATCACCTCAAACATGCTAACCCTACAGGATCATAGTAATGGAAGGATTATGACAGTTTTCTACCTGTAAAAGCTCATAGACCATTACATCAAGCAGATGTTATGCAGTTAAAGGTGGATTCTACAAAGTTATCAGGAAAGCAAAATAAAATAAGCGCACGCCACACTTTTTAGATTGTTTTTTGCAAAATAAACGTCGAAAACCATGTGTCATGTATCATATTATTTAAAAGGCATAAAATATACTAAAATATGTGGTGTAGCACTGTGGAATATAAAGCAATCAATGTAGTATGAATGTTCTTAAAAGGCACTGCAAAGGCAATAAAATAATTGTTTTTGCTTTGTTTTGTTTCCTAGTGGATTCAGATGTCGGCCTGCTCTGTACAGATGAAGACTCTGATCAGGAGAACGTATATAGGAACATGGCCGACACAAACAGCGGAGCTGTTCTGATGTGACCTCGCCCTCCATGTTCAGCAGGGGTTTTCATTCCTGGAGCAGGAAGTGTCAGCACAGGTTCAAATTCCACTGGAAGAGGGATGATACCTTACAAATGCTGAATTTGAGCCATTAGACATTATTCATGACCTTCAGGCTTGTGTTTTTTCTTGTTTAAGGGGAGTATGTTTCTGACTCATGCGTAAAAAAGGTCAGGAACTACAAAGTGCACTTTGAAAAAAATTGTATTCTCTCCAATTAAATTAATTAATTTAAAGTCTAGGGTTTTATTCTGCCATTTAAGGTAAAAAAATAAATAAAACTTCATGTTTTCTTTTTCTACTGTGAGGTTACCAGAGATGTGGACTTGGCATAATATGATTTGGACTCTATTCAGATTTGGATCACAATTTTTAATAGTTTTAAGCTTAACGTTGAAATCACAAAATAAACTTTAATACCATTGACTCATAACTTCGACTAAGGTTCATTTTACTGATTTTCAGTCAGTTTCAACTACCCAGAGTTCCTAGATTTGACACAGCAACCAGTGAAGTCGCAGATAAAAAGCATGAAGAAATACAGCGATGTTACCCAACAGTACCATATGGAGAAAATCGATACCTTCGCACGTCCTCAAAGTACAAACCTTGAAATAATCTTTATTAAAATAATTGAACTTGCTGAAATGTAAATAAATCAAAGCCTTAACCATGAAACATTATTAAACCAACTTTTCCTTAATGTACTGTCAAGTTAATTTCTTGCATTCTACACATTTTAGAAAAAAAAAGTAGTTGAACTAACAAAGCTATCTCGTGTTATGTTCCTACATGAAATCCAGTCATTTAATAAACACATGACCTTTATGGTGGTCATGTGTTTATTGACCATGATAAACGCATTGTCATAGTCAATAAACACATAGTCATGTGTTTTCTTATTTTTTTCCAAAAAAACCTACCATTTTTGTTTCTTTCCAAATTTCAGAAAGAAGCAAAAGTAGTAATATTTTGCCTTCTAAACTTTGTCAAAGGTTTTAGGAACCCTTCCTCCAGGAAGTTTGCTGGAATTTTGGACATTCCGCTTGACAGAACTAATGTAAGCGAATCAGATTTTCCAATTATAATATATTTTATCTATTATAAAATGTATTGCATTCATAATAAAAAACAAAAAGAAACTTCTCCTTTTATTAGAATTTGGGCTTCTGTTGCATTTGTGGCTCATTACACCACATAAACAACAAAACCGTTCTGCATTAATAGTTTTTGGAAACTGCAATTAATCATATATTTAGTAAATTATTTGTTTCAGACCATAAATTGGATGGACTTATGCCTTGAATTGGGACTTAAGTGAAAAGACATCAGTGTTACAAGAGACTTGCAGGATAAAATACTAACTTAGCCCCACCCTCTGAATAGATTACTACTGTTTTCAAACTCAACTTTGGCCTGTACCGCATTTAAAGGGGAAGGTCAGGGTGGTATTCAGAAAACATCAGGAAAACTGTAAATGAAAAAAAAATAAATAAAAGTACTGTTAATATTTATGTAACCTAGAGCAAATAAAGATAATTTATTTCTGCAGACCAAGATTGAAGGTATCAAATCTGCCTTTATGTCAAAGACAGACAACAGTAAATCAGACAGACATTAAACTTAATAAAAATGCTCTTTTTTCTGAGCGACATCTAGACATATTTATGTTTTTACGTAAAGCAAAGTGTTTCGGATAGAAGGTGCCTAGACCTCTTAGTAGTCTTCTTAGTAGTACAGGGACAAATTGTTTTCATTTATTGTTTATTTAAATCTATCTTCCTACCTCCCACAAAAAAGAAATACTGTAAATACATGCTAGATAAATTTTAAAAAATGTGCCTCAACCACCACAATAAGTCCTTTCACTATGACTGCTTCAGCACATTAAACACAGATGTGGGGAAGCAGCATTTTAAGATGTAGTTTCCAGTTAATTTTCTGCATTCTAATAAAACACATTTTAGAAAAAAAATATAGTTGAACTAACAAAGCTATCTTGTGTTATTACGTTCCCTAACCCATTAAACACACGTGGGGAAACAGCACTTATCTTAGAATGCTGCTTCCCCACATCTGTGTTTAATGTGCTGCAGCAGTCATAGTCAAAGGACTTATTGTGGTGGTTTCCTGATTTCAAATGGCTGAGACTATGTACTTTGCTGAGTCATCCTGTGAACCTTACAGCTTTATGTTGTTGTCACACTGTACTCCACATCACTAAATAAAGCAGTGGAATGCCTCTTTGTTGTGTTTTGTGTGTCCTGCTGAAACTCAGTGAAGCACAGACAGAGGCTTTGCTGTCGTCTTTTAAAGAGCTTATTATGATGGATACTTCTCTGGTCTTTTTGATGGTCTCTCCAAGTTTTTCTTGGACGCTGGATAAAGCAATAAAAGTCCAAAGGAAAGATTTAGAAAGTGAGGAAACAGGACTACTGGGGAGCACAACGACTAACTTGAATAAATAAAAGAAAGCTCATATTTATCATGTGAAACGTAATCCCTTCAATTCCTGAGTAAGTGTAAAATTATACAGGCTTGTAAATTTTCAACTAAACAGCGGTTGGACAATCCATTTGAAATACTGTATTGTTGCAAACTATATTCTATATGTCTGAAATGAGTAATGTACAAAATGTTTACATTTTCTAAGAGAAATATTACTAGATTATGTCTGCCAGGCATACTGGATATTTTGTGCCATTTAAGCAACAGCAATGCAAACAATGCTTTCCTTAAATGGACAATGGAGATCCTATAGCTACAATGGAATGGTTAAGATCAAGGGTGACCAAGTCTGGTCCTCAAGAGGTGCTCTTGTGGAGTAGGTCAAAGCATATTCATGTATACGCAGAGTGACCCAGTCAAACTCCATGCCTAAATCTAACAGCGAGTAGTTGGTAAAACTTGAACATTAATGTTCAGGGGTGTTCTCCATCCAATCTGACTGAGACTGAGGTAGGAAATGTCCTTCTAAAAGAGTGTTTGCTTGTCCTACTTGGTCTGTCTCATAAAGTCCATTAATGTACAGTGAAGTTATAACATGACACATCTTGGAAAAGATAAGCATTGAACACTGTAACAAAGCACTGTATCAGGCTTATACATTTATTTTGACCCATATTACTGAATACATTTTACAAGTAAAAACAAATGTTTTGTGTATTTCATCTCTGGCTTAGTAGGATACGAATGATTAGGCTGACCAGTGACTTGATGACACATGTTGATGTGTCATCGAGATGACCTAGGTGAGCTTTGACCTCAAGATTAGGTGAGGTCAAAGCTCACCATTAGGAACAAATTGCATTCCACCATTAGGTGAGCTTAATGGCCACCTAATGGTCATTTCTTTAGGTGAGGTCAAAGCTCACTTTATGAGCTTTGACCTCACCTAAAGAAATAATCTAATGAGGATATTTATCTAATGTAGATAAATATCCACCAACCGGTTTCACCTTGGGTTGCCACCCGTCCCGTAAAATACGGAATCGTTCCGGATTTGGCTGTTAAATGTTGCTTAAATATATTGAACCAATACGAGACGCGATTTGTTCCGTAATCTATAAATGTCCGATAGACACGCCTATCACACACATTGTTACTAAGTGTAACAATAATGACCAAAATAAAACAGAAAATATTAAGGTCAGCTAAATTCTCGTTGTGGGAGCTAAAGGATCCCTGAACGCTACGGACCGACGCTGTTGTCAAGGTTGCCTAGAGACGGATCACTACGCAGCCGCAGTGAGCTGCTATCAACCCGGATCTTTTTAAAACGTCCTCGACCCGATTCTCCACTATCCTAAGAAGTAAAACCTCTCATAAAGATCCGGGTTGACAAAAATCCAGGCTGAATAATGTTAGTGAGGATGAATAAAGACAATAATAAAAAAAAGTGTCCATCATGGCGCAGTGTGTACTGTATGAATGGATCTGGAGAGGAACTGCAGTGGTCATTTAATTAATGGACCAGTCAGACCTGTAGCCTTGGGCGGTTCTAGATCGGGCCAACAGGGTACCAAAGAAGTTATACTAAATAAATGTCTTATGTTAATAGTGGTGGATCACTTTTTTTAACCTTCACAATTTTACTTTAACAATGAATTAAAAATTATAGTGCTAGTTATAGGATCACGCTTTCCATCTGCTAGGGATCTGCGACCTGAATCTCTGGAGACAAAAGTGGCTCTTTGGCTCACTTATTGTATCAAATGATGAAACATTGCTCAGTTTTTTTTTCCATTCTTTTCTAAGTGTCCCATGGAAAAACACCAACTATCTTGGCCCCTGTGGTAAATATGGTCTTGAATCACCCTCCAAACCTAACTCATTTCTATAAATATTTTAGTAATATTCTTTACAGTACCAGAATGTTCAAATAACTTTTATCTGTCTGAGGATATGAATATTAAATCAGGTGTTATGATTAGTTACCCAGTACTTGAGTAGTTTACCAAATACCTTTTACACTTGCTTATTTAAACGTGTTTTTAAGGTATGCTACTCTGATTGGAGTATAATTTTGGGGTACTCTAACCAACTATGCATGAACGATTGCTCTACGGATCACTTTATAAAAACAAAAAAAACACCGCCGTAAAATAACGTCTATCACTGCAGCAGACATCCTGGCCCATGAGAGAAAGACGATGCTCCGTGGGCAGCGTCACTTATTTTGATTTCTGAAAGGCGGCAACCCCAGTTTCACCATTACAAACGTCTGACGCCATCTAGTGGTGAACCCGTCTAGTCCCTCGCACTAATACTGTTTTTTTTTCTCTTGGATGAAAATGTCAACTGTTATGTGTAAGAAATTAATTTTTCGAATATATTCCAAGCTATGTTGTAAATTCAACGTATTACACTAAAATCTCTAATAAAACTACATTACCCAGATTGCAGCTGGATCAGTAAACAGGAAGCTCGTGCTTTACCGGTACAACCGTGTATAACAGTCTGTATGAAAACTATTCAGGTGTAGAAAACACTGTTTCGTACTCATTATTTTTATATATGTACACTGCTAACCATTAGGTTTGTGCTTTATTAGCTAAAGCGTGTAACGGCGCTTGACACACGGTATACCTGACGGTGGGATACATTACCATGAGGTTGGCTCATTTAAGAACTGGGTAAATAAACTCTAAAGACATCCTTCTGGATAAAAAGCATGTCTACCTCTATCTGTTACAATGAAACCCGCTGTTTATAGTTCTTTCTGTCGCTAATGTAAAATAAGACGCGGCGTAGAGCGACGGAGTGGTTACCAATGGAGACAGGAGACGCCTAAACAGATTTAGCTAGCTTTAGCTCGTTAGCTTCCTTCAAATCTTTCCGCTACCAACCAAGATTCATTATGGTGAGTTAACCTGTCCTTTTTCTAGGGTCAACGGCTGTCCTGGAGCTATTACACAATGTTTTTTTCTGTATAGATCTAGATTGTTCAATGCTTTTCCATTCTTTAGGAATTGTGTGAAATAATAACATCCGTGTTAGAGTAAATAAAATGATATATTTTTGTTATTTTTCTTGGCATTCTGCAGCCTATAAAGCCGAAGAGTAAAGCCTCCCAAAGTAAGTTCACCGGCTGGATGTTTGAAAACCTTTATTTGTTTGTTAAGTTGATTTTTTTAACAGTAAATGAATACATGTTGAACATTGGAATACATCAAACCACTAAAAAATTTATTTTTAAAAACAGATATGAAAAGTATGTTTTCATAAGTGCGTTTTTTTAGTCTTTAAGTAAAAGGTTATTTTCAAAAAGTACTTTTAATCTGATAAACTATTTGGGACTATTTGCGATTCTAACTTATCACCTGTATATGATGTGCAATAAAATTTTGATCTTGACAGCACCCTCAAAAATAATAAAATAATTGTAAATTGAGATTTTTGATCAAATCTTTAAATCCCAGACTTCTAGGCTTCTCTCTACCAAGTCCAATACAATATATTTTTCAGCAGAAGATTTTTATTTCCAGTCTTGCAGTACATCTTTATCAGAGGTGTTCATAAATGTATCAAAATCCAACTAATTGTACATTTGCTATGGTTTCCTGAAGACCTTTTTGAAGATGATGACATTCTCGACAGCTTATTTCGATGACGATTCAAGTAAGTGATGTTTACGAGTTAGTAACTCATATAGAAAGTATTGAAGTTGTCACACTAATTTATTTGATCACATTACCCCTTAGAGCACCCAGCGCGATCAAAGGGGGCTCGTGTTGGACGGCCAAACGCGTAAGTGAAGGAATCCAGGAACTGTCTACTTAACTGTAATAAACGATTACTGCTTATGGGCTTTCTTTTCTTGCTTTCCCAGCTCATCTCCCACTAATAACATGTTCAGTAGAATGGCGGAGGAAGTCAGGAGGGACGACTTGGAGGTAAAAGAGAAAATACGTTAAAACAGAGAACCAATATTTGCCTCTTTGTATGCCATAAATAATTGTTGCCTTTTGCTTAAGTCCTCAGATGTCTCTGAGGCTGATCCTAGCGACGTGCTGAAGAACCTGAAGGTAGATTTGTACCAAATGAACAAAAGCAGAGACTAAATTTGCCTCTAGTACGGTTTGTGCCTTGAATAAAGTTTACTCTCTCTCCTCAGGGCATCGATGATTTAGAGGCCGACCTGTTTCCATCAAGGAAAAAGCCTCCCCTGCAAACAAAGTCAGTCGGTAATGAAGACCCAGTGAAAGACTCCGCTGTGTTAGAAAGTAATGCAAATCTTGAGGGAGCAGGTAATTCAAAGCATCATGTTCTTGCATAAAACATTGTTCTCATTATTATATTTCCCTCACCACCAGCTTTAAAGGTTGTCAGTGAAATCAAAACAGGGTTTGTCTTCCTATTTTCTTTCAGATGAGGCAACAGGAGGAGGGAAGAAGCCAAACACTGCCCCTTCATCCTCTGCACATAAGTACAACGACTTCTTTGGTGAGTGAGCGTCAAAGTCAGGTTAAGATTAAGCTTCAAACGACTTGGGGATTGTTGACCGTCAGCTTCACTTTCCTTGTCTTTCATCACTGCCTCTGATCAGTAATGGAGGTAACAATGAACATCTGATCAAGTTTTACGAACATTAACTTTAATGTATTAAAAATTAAGGTTTAATCGGTTTCAGATTTGTACATAAATTGGCACTAATTCAACTTAAAGCTGAGCAGAAAGCTGGAGCCTTTTCTCCAACTAAGTCTTGTATTCACCTCTAAAAAAGATCATTTGAATAATTTGTACAAATATAATTTGGGTCATATTTCTGTATCAATTTCAACCTTGAGGATGATAACTTACTTTTTAAATGTAAAACTAGTGGAATTTATTTGCATTGCTCAGACAGAAAATGGGCAGAGAGAGAAAAGATGACCGCTGTGTCAAAGAGCCAACAAATTTTGATATATGGTAGTGAAAGCAATATTTTTTATAGATATTTTTCTATGGTTAAACTACCAGCAGTGCGTCATATTGAATTCTGGATTAGCTTTTAGGTGGCCTAACCCTCAATAAAAGGGGTCTGTCCATTGACAGAATGTCTCAAGGGAACCAGATGTGTTTGAAGTGGGAAAAAAAGTTTGAAGGCTCAATTCTGCATGTCAGAATTTAAAGATGAACTTTAAAGACATCAACAGATTTAGAAATGTCTTGGCAAAATCAACAATCAAAAGGACTTGTATGAACTCCGTCGACAAAATCCCCACTGTCATGCTTCTCAAGCTTTTCTCTAAATATTTACAGAATTATACAGTGTGCAGTTTATACTACTTGGTTGTTTCAGATAAATCAGTAAAAAAAAAACCCAAAGAGAATCAATTTTTTCCTTTCAAGGGTACAAGAGTATTACATTTTTAAAGAGTTGAACACATTTTAATCTTTTTTATTTCAGAGTTGATGTTTATCTCTGCAATTTTCTCACTTTTAGTTAAATCTTTTCAAATACATTTTGAAAAGATGGCATTAATAATGGCATTCCTTCAGCACATTCTCCCCTTCTTCAGAAATGAAGAAAGATGCCTGAGATACAGAGGTTCTGGCCCTGTGTACCTCTGTACCTCGTTTACCTCTTATCACTTTGATGTGAACAAACACCATTAATTATTAAAGAGTCCTCTTACGTCTGCAGATCTAGACGACCCCCTGGCTGATTCGCTTGATGACCTGCTTCCGGATGAAACCAGGCCCGAACCTAAACCCCGGCAGAGCAAGCCTGACAAATCTGTGCCGCCTGCATCAGCATCTTCACCCGTCCCGAGGAGCCAAACGAGTGAGCCGCGTGCTTGTCGAGGATTTTGTTTCTCCGGCGTCTAGCGTACACTTAGTGAAGACGGGGATGTTTCTGCCTGTTTATCAGCAAAGACGGCGAAAAAAGAAGATAAGGATGATCTCCTTGATGCCCTCGGGTTTGAGAGACACAAAGAAAATCCCAGGAAGAAAGAGTCTCCACTTTGGTCTTCCAGGGAGAAGTAAGGGCTCAGTTTTCATTTTTGCCTTTCTCGCTCTTTTTGTTCTTCTTATTTATAGTGCTCAGTTGATAAATAATTACCGTGAGCCTTGGGGTTTAGTGTGCAGCTCCGAACTAAGACAATGTTTTCCCAACACATATACAGTCTTTTTCTATTTTGTTTTAATTGGCTGACTGCATGCAATTCCCAAAGAATATTTCCTGTGTCTTCTTCCTTCTTATTTCCAGGAGCGAAGCCCCTCAGAGACCTCGTACCAGAATTCAAGATATTCTGGATGCCTCCACCTCAGCCCGACCGCCCACAGGCGAGAGGAAGGACGAGAAGCTTCAACAGGAGAAGAACCTTAGTCTGAAAGGTGGGAAAGCATCTCAGCTCTTGTTGTTCGAATGTCTGCAAGCAACTACTGCCCTGAAATATTAATGTTACGACCCGGTTTCTGTTTGTCAGATCCATTTGTGGAAGATGACCTCACATTTGGGTCCTATCAGCCGACAATAGCGACCACACCCGAGGGCCGCCAGTCCCGCAGGCAGTCTGTCAGGTGTGTCCAGGATTCCTAGGTTTTTTTTTCAGTCAGAAGTCATAAGTGGCACCATCGAATGGGGCCTTCAAGCAGCAATGGGTTCTACTTTAGAGGTGTGACCCTTTAAAGACATCATGATTTTTTTTTTTTCCTTAGAAACTTGAGAGGTAAAACATCAATGAAACATTAATTTAACTATGCATATGGACATTTGTAAATTATCAGTAGTGTCCCTTGAACATTTTCATAAGGGTGGCCAGAGCAGGTTGGCACAGTAAAAAACATTTTAAAAAATCTATAATTTTATACACAGTCCAGTCACATTAATGTGACCATCTGTCAAAAGCCAGAATAACCACCTTTCGCAGAGCGAACTGCTACGAGACGTGCAGGAAGAGAGTCACTTAGGTCCCTGAAGGTCTTCTCTGGGATGTTGAGCCATGCCGACTCTAATGCCGTGGCCAGCTGCGCTAGATTACGCGGTTGAGGATCCATGGCGCGAACAACTCGATCGAGATGGTCCCACAGATGCTCGATTGGGTTTAAGTCAGGTGAGTTTGCTGGCCAGGGGAGGACGGTAAACTCATCCTGGTGCTCTTCGAACCACGCACGTACACTGGCAGCTGTATGGCACCTCGCATTGTCCTGCTGGAAGATGCCATCATCCTGAGGAAAAACAATGCGCATGTAGGGGTGGACATGGTCCGCAAGGACAGATGCGTACTTGTATTGATCCATCGTGCCTTCCACAATAATCAGTGAACCCAGAGAATGCCAGGAAAACATTCCCCAGACCATAATGCTCCCGCCTCCAGCTTGGACCGTTCCTGCAATGGTTGCAGGGTGGTTCCTTTCAGAGGTTTCACGCCTTATACGCCAACGTCCATCTGTCCGATGGAGCATAAAACGCGATTCATCTGAAAACGCTACCTGTCGCCACTCAGTGGACGTCCAGCTGCTGTACTGGCGTGCAAATTCTAGCCTTCGTCGTCGATGAACACCAGTCAGCATAGGTGCACGAACCAGGCGTCTGCTTCGGAGGCCCAGACGCAGCAATGTTCGCTGAATAGTGGTTTGGGAGACACTTGTGGTAGCCCCTTGGTTCATTTTAGTGGTCAGTTGCTCAACGGTAGCCCGTCTATCTGCCCGAACGCATCTCCGCAACCGTCGTTCGCCTCTGTCATCTATGGCCCGTGGTGCACCACATTTGCCACGTCGTTGATTTTGGACAGTCCCATTTTGCCATGCACGGTACACTTTTACCACGGCGGCACGCGAACAGTTCACAAACTCAGCCGTTTCGGAAATGCTTCCACCCTTGGCCCGAAAGCCAATGATCATGCCCTTTTGGACGTCGGATAAATCGCTTCATTTCTGCATTACGCCAACGATTGAAATGTTTTCCGAAGCCCACACACACCCTTTATATACGCTCAACTGCACTGTGCTGCCACCTGCCTTCTGTGATTGGTTATTTAACTCTGAAGTGGAAAGTACGTGGTGGTCACATTAATGTGACTGGACTGTGTATATAGATATGTATTTATTTATGTCCTGGGTTTTACATTTATGTCTTCATTGAAGAAGTTGATTATGTATGCGTTTCTATGAAATGAACACGACACTCAGTGGGCCCGATGGGGTTGGCAGCAGTTTTCAAGAGGGGGTCATGCTTCCAACCCCCACTGGTCTCCACTCGCGGGCACCACTGCAAATTATGCCAGTTGTCAGTTGCCAAATCCAGCATGTCCCACAACACTGCACTGATGGGGTAAAATATCAAATGGGATCTAACCAACTCAGTAACAGCTTCAACAAAACCAGAAAAGACTGGAATTTGATTGAAATTCCTAAATATGTAAATAAAATAAGTGCATGAAAAGGCTACAATTTCCTTACTCCCTCTATCTTGTTCAGTAAAAATATTTTCCATAATTTTGTGACAAACATTTGTACTTGTACTTTGGTCAAAATGGGTCAAATTCTCAAAATAGCTCTGTATGGCATGCATAATAATTTGCGTTAACTTTTTAAAAAAAATTTTTTTTTTTGTATGGTTAGATTTTCTACCGAAGACGTCAGAGTCTCTTCCCCAGAGAGGAAACCCCAACCCAGCACCCCGCCAACCAGCCGGCACAGAAACTCAGCGGAGTGGCTTGGCCTCACAGCAAACGACGAGCTTGACGATTTAGAAGAAGGTTCCAAAGCAGTGAAAAGTTCAGCTCCGTCTCCAAAAGTTCCCTCCTCTCCTGTAGTGGAGAGAAAGTCTTGTTGGCCGGAAATCAAGCCGCATCTGTCGCAAGGATGACAGAAGATGCCCCGAACTCCAAACAGAGCAGATCGGAGGTTTCTAAAGGCAAGAGGAAGGATCAGGAGGAAGAGTATGACTGGTTGGAAGGGGCACTGAGCAGGAAGAAAGCTCTATCCGAGGCAAAGGCTCTTAAGCAGGGAGAGTCTCTGCAAATTGAGTCGGTTGTCAGGTATCGCGCCGTGAAACACACCGGCTGACATGATAGATTGAGTTTCTTAGTATTGAACATTATGTCAATCCTTTTTCCAGTAACCAAGATAAGGCGGCACCTTTCAGAGACAGAGAGGAAACAGTCACATCTATCGGAGACACCAGGTAAGATCGTTGTTGTCTAACATCAGATGAAATCTTTCCTCTCCTCTTTAATAAAACTTTTGTTTGTTTCAGTCCTGCGGCTCACTCCACTCCAAACAGAGAGGAGAAGCCAAGTCAAGGTATTTACCACCTCTGCCTTTCATCCACTCATTTAAATAAAATCAAATACTCGTCATCAGACCAAAACATTCTCGGCTCTTTTCCTCCTGGTGCCTCCATCCCCCACATAGAAGGCATTGATTCTTCCTCATACCAGTCAGCTTTAACTGTAAACACAGATTCACCCAGTATTCAGTGTCCCGTCCCCTCGTCCCCAGCAGCCCCTCCGCTTCATCACACTCTCAGCTCGTCTCACTCCCCTGATCGCCCCCCTCGGGTTGCTAGCCTTGTGGTAGGTTCCAGTGCTGGAAATAGTCATCCTCAGTCTCAGTTCAGTCAATCAGCATCAAGCGAGAGATCCGACATGCCGAGGGAGCCCACTTCAGGTGAATCTCTGCAAAAGCCAGGATTACCTGGCCCTTCTTCTGCTGCTGCACTTCCTGGCACGGTGTGGAGTAGGTAACCGCACTGAGTTAATCACAGCGCCCTGCACATGTCACACTACAGCTACAAATTTCAATGTATTCTACAGAAATTTTATGCAGCAGATCAACACAAACACGACTGCTGAAGTGGTAAAAAGGAGCATGTGGGTTGTTGTTTTAATAACCCACGTCAACTTTTTTATGTTACAAAAATATGACACATTCTATTTTAAAAATAGAAAAGCTGAAAAGTGTTGCATGCAGTGGTATTCGGCTCCCTTTATTCTGTTTATCCTAAATAAACAAGATCAAAACTGATTTTTTTTTTGCCTTACTTGGAAAACAATATTTATGTTGGAAAACTGATACTACACGTCCCTCTGAGTACACAGTGCTTATGTTAAAAACATGGTGTGTTACTTTATGTAGGTCTGTCACGTACAATCCCAATAAATACATTAAAACGGGACTATAATGTGACAAAAGTGACAAAGTATCGCTGGGAGTGGCAGACTTTCTACTTCATTTTGACACCGTCTTTGAATATTCATTGTGAAGACTTTTATTGCTGTATTCTTTCTAGCAAGTCCTCAGCGAAACCCAACGAAGGGAAGATCATCTACTGTTCAACAACAGGTACCGTTACCATTTTCACATGAAGCTCTTATAATTTCAAATGATAATATTACATTGTCCTCCTGTTGAATAGGTGTCATTTACAGCAGACAATCTGCAGCAGCTGCTACTACAGCAGCAGGTAAGGACGTTTCCACTGTCCTCTGCTGATCCGAGTTTTACATCAGATTCTTCTCCTGTATCGTTCTCGATCCGGCTTCTCTTCTTCTAAAGATGATGCAGACTCAGTTGCTGGGTCTGGGTAGTGCTGCTGACGTGGGAGCTCTGCAGAGACTTAAAGAGAAGGAGCAACAGCATGGAGAATGTCAGGCTTTACAAGCTCGCATCATCCAGTTGGAGGGAGAGGTAGCTGCTATCCAAGCTCCGCTTTTCCTTCACTGATTGGGTTCACTGCCCTGAACACAAATTTGACATTCCAGGTGAAGATGCTGCAGCTGGAGCGGGACCAAAGCCAGATGATTTTAGAGAACATCCAACACAGGCATAAGCAAAATATTCAGCTCCTGGAGAACACACACAAGTAATACATGTCGAGTTAAAGGGTGGGGGGGAAATAAACTCTCTGCATTTAAAGTAGCATGTGCTTTGCAAGTGTCGCATGTGTTTATTTTAAGAACTCGTGTGAAGCTGCTGGAGGAGTCAGCAGCCCAAAGAGAGACCCGAGCTCAGCTGGAGTGCGAGGAGCTAATGGAGCGCCTGGCTACGTTAACAAGGTCAGCCGAGCAGGAGCGCTCAGAGCTGCAGGCTCAGTACCACCGGAAGCTGGCCCAAGCCCAACAGGACAGAGACCGAGAGGTGGAGAGGCTCCGAGATCTTCAACGGTAAGATGGAATAATTTAAGCAAGAAAAGAGCCCAAAACAGAAACAGCATCTATTTTTAATACTGTGTGTATTCCTATATGTATATACAATCACCATGTATCAATTTAGTAGGTCAAAACGTATGATTGTTGCATTTGTTACATTTATCCTATTGTTTTTTCTAGAAAATCTATCTTGGAGATGAAAAAAGACCATGAGGAGCAGCTTCAGAGGCTGAAGAGATTAAAGGACGAAGAGATTGACGCTGTTACAAGCGCAACATCTCAGACCAGGTGAGACCTGGCCATATATTACCTTCCATTTTCTGTATTTCTCTTCATCCTGCAGGCAAAACTGGACAATTGGGGCTCTACTTTCTATTTTAATGCTGAGCCCAGACATGGCAGTGTCAACACAGCACATTTTAAACTCTAATCCCCACTGCTCTGCCCTCTGTCCTGTCATTAAAAAGACAGGGCCTAGGAAATGGCAACATTTCTAAACTTTTCTGCATGAGGCAGCAGATTTGAAAAAGGTGATATTGTTCAGGAAAGACAAGGACACTCTCCACCTCAGTCTGGGGAATC
Source organism: Poecilia picta (assembly GCA_033032245.1). Lineage (NCBI taxonomy): Eukaryota > Metazoa > Chordata > Actinopteri > Cyprinodontiformes > Poeciliidae > Poecilia > Poecilia picta. Next base: position 17,851,235 of record CM065360.1, read on the forward strand.
CAGAGGCATTCCAGTCCAGAATGAATTACAGAGATTGCTGGATTTGAACCAGGGTTTTCTTTGTGAGTGACATGTCTAGAAAATGTCCAAAGGTAGATACCCCAGAATGCCGTGAAACACCTCCACTCACAAAGCATGGCAGCTCTTTCTCCATTACAACAGATCCGATCAGGGCCCTGCTTACTGAAACTGAAGCTTCAAACCGATGGTCTATCTCCCATTAACATCAAGGCACTATGATACTTGAACTCTTCCACTTGAGTCAGTGTCTGATCCCCAACTTCCTTCTGTTACACAGTCCGAGAACTAAAGCATTTCTTTACTGAACAGGACCAAAATAACTTGTAGTATGATTTTCTTGCTATCCCGACATACATTTCTCAGAACAACTCCCAAGCTAATCCATGTCTAACTTTCCACATTACATTTGTACAGATCTCTCACAGGGGTGATTGAGCAGATGGAGCAGTTCTCTTCCCGGCTCGGAGAGCTCTCTTCTCGAGTGGAGAGCACGCACGAGCACACCGCCCACGGTCTGGAGCAAGGGGCACGACACCGGGACGAGCAGCTTCGAAGTACGTACATCCACACTGAATGGGCAGGAGAATCTGTATTAAAAACTAAAAGTGTGCGCACCTGGCTTCTCCAAATCTTGAAGTAATGCAGGAACGTCTGGCCCAGCAGCAGAAAGCCATGGCAGAGGAGCGAACGTACCTGAAGGAAATCATCTCAAGGATGGACTCTCAGATCAGCGAGCAGCAAAGGCAGCTGGAGAAGGTGAGCAGACCGTATCGGAGGAATTGTCGCCGTGGTCGACGTGTGTTGTTGAGATTGCTCTAGAAACGCTGTTGTAGATCCTCACAGATCGTTGAGACGCTAGCTTTTATTTGCTTCAGGAACGCTGGAAAGTAACAGCGGAGCAGGCCAAGGCCGAGTCCACCCAGAGGGGCCTGGAGGAAGAGCGACGCGTCTTCACCATGCAGATCAGCATGGAGAGGGAGGAGCTGGAGAGAGCGAAGGTGAGACCCGACAAGCACCATAGTTGCAACTGAGGCATTAGTGGTTGCCGTGCAACCTCACCACGTCTGCCACGCATCTGTCTGCCCCTCAGAGCTCATTGCTGGAGGAGCAGAAATCTGTGATGCAGCATTGTGCAGAGGAGAGGGAAAACTGGCAGCGGAGTGGGCTCACTTCCACACACAGGAGAAACAGAGGCATGACAAAGTCGAACGGGAGGTCAACAGCCTCTTGGAGAGGAGAGAAGGATCCATCATCGGTCTGGCACAAGTCAGTCACGCAATCCCGTTTTTTTTTTTGCTTTATTAGGCTGTTGTAGTCTTATAGGAAAGGAAATCCAGGTTTCCATGAATGTATTTACTGTTTCGCAGGAACAGGCTGACTTGAAGCTTCGCATGGCTGAATTAAAGCAGAAGGAGAAGGCTGTGACACAAGAGAAAGAGAGTCTTGCGAGACTAAAGGAAGAACTGGACAGAGAGAAGGAGACAGCCAGTAGTATGGCTCTGAGACTCAAAACAAGGGCCGAAGAGGTTGAGGCCTTCAGCAAGGTGATTTCCTCCCACGCCGACCCCCGCAACCTTCAAAAGGTTTCAGTTTTGACTGAATTGTTTTGTTTTTACAGCTTGCAGCAGAGAAGTACGAGGAGGGCGAGCGAGCATTGCTAGAGGCGAAACGCGTGGAGTCGGATCATGTGGCTCGACTAAGAAATATCCAGGTTCAAACGGAGAATTTGAGGCAGCAGGAGCAGCGGATCCTAAAGGTGCATCATTGCACAAAGCAAAGACCTGATCCGTCTTAAAAAACGTTTTTATTGGGTGTTAAATAAAAATATGTTACAGGAACGCATGCAAGGAAAACATCTGCAGGAAGATACAAAAAGGCTTAAGGAATATTCCACCATCTCACCTTTACCTCATATTATTCCACCTATTTTAACAGGTTTGACTGAATGTCTGATTTAAGATGTAGATTTTTCTATAGAGGAAAAAAAATCTTTTTAACTTATTAGTTTCTTCTGTAGACTCTGTTCCAGTGTTTTCTTCTTTTCCTGAACCGACAACATCTGACAGGAATAATCCTTCAAATCTTCCGGACAACTATCAGTCCATGACGCTTGAGGCCAGTCTGGCCCTTTGGAAGTACACAGCAGAAAAGGTAACTGGTCTCTAGTCTCAATTCAGACTTTTTTTTTCTTGCCAGCTTTTAAAGAATAAATACAAATCTTAGAACGCACCCATTTCTAATGGTCGGATTGTGAATACAGTTAAATCCTCAGACTGGAAGATGGTGAAAAGTATTAGGAAGCAGCCTGAAAATAGAAATGCTTTGCTTTTTAGATCTCTGTACAGTTATTTGTAGGTGTTTATTAAAATGTTCCAGTAAATAAATTTCAGCATACAAATCTAAAGTTATTCTGGAAGTCTGTTTTTTAATGACAACTCACTGCCATAATCTTAATCTCAAACTACAAAAAGTGACTTCATAAATGTCATGAAAGCTAATCTAACCAAAATGCATTTATAATTCTAGATTTTAATTTTTTACAAATATTTTATATAATGAAGTTGAGTGAACAGTTTTCATAAATGTGAAAAACTTGATCCACTTAGTACCAAGCACTTTAAAACTAAAAGCTTTTTGGTTGCAGATATTGTATGCAGATATTGCATAAAAACTGACATTTTGTGGCCTTGAGATTTTGTAAAAGCCACATATTGTCTGACTCGCACATTTCAGTTTTCAGTAATTTTGGTAACAGATTAATTAAAACTTAAACCAGAGATTTGCTGCATTAAGGATTTTATTTTCAGAAAATTGGTTAAAAAAAACACCTCAAGTCATTTTCTTCCATGAAAGCTTTCCTTATACATCTTCAGAAACCAAGAGCTTCACATTTTCTCTCCCACAGGACCGTGAATACCTCCTCGAAGAGCAGATTTTTTTGGAAAATCTAAAGAAGAAATCCTACAAGTTCAACGCAGACAGTAAAACCTGCTGAGCCGGTTGAATCTTTGGATTATATCTGTACAGTTTTTAAATAAAGTTCTTCCAATACATGTGGTTTGGCTCATTCCACCATTTTGCTCTCAATTGTAATTAAGCATCACGCCTCCCGATTCCTTCAAATTGATCGTGTCAGCTTGTTTAGCCAGCTCCATCTGTAAGGTAAAGAAAAATATGTAAAATATTACATACTGATTCATAGAAATATGATGCATGGCATTATGAACAAAGCCTCAGGTTACCAGAACTCAACAAAATCATTTTTTCAGACAGGGATAACATGTATCATCACTGGCTTGATTTAAAATGACAAGGAAATCTTAAAAAAAAAACTTACACGAGTGGTTTTAAAAATTCAGCTCTTGCAACTGATGCTGAACCTAGAAAAGATACAACCTGTTGATTATTGTATTATTAGAATATACATAAAACTTAAGCATTTCATTTCTCAGAAACGCTCTGAATAATCGTCAGTTGTCGCATCAGACGGCACTTCCTATGCAGCGGTTTTCATCACTGAAGGCAGAATAAATAACACAAATTGTGCAGGACAAACCTTTTTGTTGTCGTTATACGCCTCTTCTTCCTACTTATGGATCATCTCCACAGCCCTGCAACAAGATATGACGTTATTGATCTTCCTTCATGAACACTCGTCTTTACACATCACCCTGCAGTAGATCAGACAGCATTGATTTCCACACCACTGTTTCAGACAGGGATAACAAACTCGTCACATGAACTGTAGAAGAAGAAAAGTTCACAAGTTGTCTGGATGTTTTACCTTCTCAAAGTTAAGTCTTCAGCAACATCTCCAGATAGAAACCTGCAAATAAGCAGAATGTTTTAATAGATATATTTGTTTCGGTTGTCTGATAAGCATTAAGTGTCAATCGCATTATCACAGCATTCATTGCATCACATCACCGGACTTTAACACGTGGTAGCCGGGCTAGCGACGAGCTAGCAGCGACACATGCTTCATCTACCAGCCGGCTTTTACACAAATAAGTTCGGTTAGTTTTTAAAAAATACCTGTTTAAGGCGGGTCATCTCTGTTGAACGTCACATTATCAGGCAAGTTCAACTGTATGGCTATAATCATTGTTACAAAGTCGCTATATTCACTGACTACACTACTTTCCATCGGAGAGACCTGCAGTGTCTGAAGTCTCGCGGTGTTGGGTTTTTATATGTCGTAAACGTCACGAGTCACGTGACTTATTACGTTTCATTAGGGAAAAAATATTTAAAGTTCCTACTTTTTCGCTGAAAAAAACAACAACGAAAGCATGAGAACAAATTACGTTTAGTTTTTTATACCTACATTTGACATAAATACCGGTATTTGCCAACCGTGGCGTTTTCTTAGCTCATATTTTGACTCGCTAAACTCTGAAAAACAAAGCTTCATTTGATAATTGTGAATTTTAGTTTATTTATTTATATACATTTATGACGAGTTATGTCACAGTTTATGTTTAATAATAACAAAACTAAAAAGTTACTCGGAAAGTATTTATCAAAGTTGTTACAAAGTATGATTTTTTTTTAAAATGCATGCTTTTCTCATACACATTTACATTATTAATATTGTATGCTGGGGGTTTACATTTTTATTCTAACAGTTTTAAATTAACTTGAATGAGTTAGTCTTTATTAATTGTATTTAAGCTAAATCAAATTGAAACTACTCATGTTTTTTTCAGTAAATGCATAAAATAATTTTTCTTCTATGTTAGGAGGTGGGGGGGACTCTAAAATCGTACTTAGCGTTTTCCAGAGAATAGTGGATCATACAAAAACATGCAAAAATTACTATTTAAAAAAAAAAAAAAAAAAAAAATATATATATATATATATATATATATATATATATATATATATATATATTTTTTTTTTTTTTTTTTTTTTATATATTATATATATATATATATATATTTATATATATATATATATATATATATATATATATATATATAATATATATATCAATCGCATTATCACATTGATATATATATATATATATATATATATATATATATATATATATATATATATATATATATATATATATATATATATATATATATATATATATATATATATGTTACCATATATGTATATACACAGTCCAGTCACATTAATGTGACCATCTGTCAAAAGCCAGAATAACCACCTTTCGCAGAGCGAATTGCTACGAGACGTGCAGGAAGAGAGTCACTTAGGTCCCTGAAGGTCTTCTCTGGGATGTTGAGCCATGCCGACTCTAATGCCGTGGCCAGCTGCGCTAGATTACGCGGTTGAGGATCCATGGCGCGAACAACTCGATCGAGATGGTCCCACAGATGCTCGATTGGGTTTAAGTCAGGTGAGTTTGCTGGCCAGGGGAGGACGGTAAACTCATCCTGGTGCTCTTCGAACCACGCACGTACACTGGCAGCTGTATGGCACCTCGCATTGTCCTGCTGGAAGATGCCATCATCCTGAGGAAAAAACAATGCGCATGCAGGGGTGGACATGGTCCGCAAGGACAGATGCGTACTTGTATTGATCCATCGTGCCTTCCACAATAATCAGTGAACCCAGAGAATGCCAGGAAAACATTCCCCAGACCATAATGCTCCCGCCTCCAGCTTGGACCGTTCCTGCAATGGTTGCAGGGTGGTTCCTTTCAGAGGTTTCACGCCTTATACGCCAACGTCCATCTGTCCGATGGAGCATAAAACGCGATTCATCTGAAAACGCTACCTGTCGCCACTCAGTGGACGTCCAGCTGCTGTACTGGCGTGCAAATTCTAGCCTTTGTCGTCGATGAACACCAGTCAGCATAGGTGCTCGAACCAGGCGTCCGCTTCGGAGGCCCAGACGCAGCAATGTTCGCTGAATAGTGGTTTGGGAGACACTTGTGGTAGCCCCTTGGTTCATTTTAGTGGTCAGTTGCTCAACGGTAGCCCGTCTATCTGCCCGAACGCATCTCCGCAACCGTCGTTCGCCTCTGTCATCTATGGCCCGTGGTGCACCACATTTGCCACGTCGTTGATTTTGGACAGTCCCATTTTGCCATGCACGGTACACTTTTACCACGGCGGCACGCGAACAGTTCACAAACTCAGCCGTTTCGGAAATGCTTCCACCCTTGGCCCGAAAGCCAATGATCATGCCCTTTTGGACGTCGGATAAATCGCTTCGTTTCTGCATTACGCCAACGATTGAAATGTTTTCCGAAGCCCACACACACCCTTTATATACGCTCAACTGCACTGTGCTGCCACCTGCCTTCTGTGATTGGTTATTTAACTCTGAAGTGGAAAGTACGTGGTGGTCACATTAATGTGACTGGACTGTGTATATATGTTACCATATATGTATATATATATGTTACCATATATGTATATATATATGTTACCATATATGTATATATATATGTTACCATCATGCAATAACTTGCAATTGGCAAAGCTCAATGTAATTTTCACCGGTAGTGGAACATTATTGTCAACAGCTGCTGAAAGTAACTTAATGTAATTTAGTTACTTTCCAAATCAAGTAATCAGTTACTTTTAAGTTACTTTTTCAAGGAGTTATCAGTAATCTGATTAAAGTTACTTTTTTCAAAGTAATTATTCGCCATGACTGCCTCAGTTTAAACATAACTAAAACGTCTCCAAATCCACTATTTAAAGATGTTTTCGGGCATAAAAAAAGGTTAGTAAAAAAAGCAACCATTTAAATTATTATTGCTTCATTAAACTAATGGCAACAAGCAAAGCAGAGTAGGTGTAATTCTGACGTATTCCCGAGAAAGAGCCGGCCGGGACGGGCTGCTTACTCTGTTGCTTGCAGTTCCCGTCGCAGACGGCAGGGGGAGGCGGTGAACCAGGCTAGCTCCCCCCGTTCCCGTTTAAACGGTCCCGCGGCAGGCCGGCAGGTTCAGAGTGTGCTCGGCACCGGCCTCCGGGACGCGTCTCACTCTCCGTCCGGGATGGAGAAAGACGCCCCAGCGCCGGACGCACCCCGGCAGCGCAACGGGTTCTCGGGCGTGCTGTACGGAGAGTTCACCGACACTCTCAACGACGGGGTGCGCTACTCGGTGAGCCTGACGGAAAGCGCCCTGACCATCCAGAGGATCTCCTCGTCTCCCGACCGGATGAAGGTGGTGTTTAACTTGAGCGACTGCATCGGCTGTCGGGCGTATAAAGGGCCGGACAGCGCGGACATCGGCGCTTACTTCGCGGCTTATTTCTACCCGTTCAAGAGGCGCTGGATGAGCACCGGAGTGGCCCGGCAGAGGGTGGAGCAGTGCTTTCGGGTCGCTCTGGTCCGGGACCCGCTCGTCAACCTCCGGGAGGCTGAAAGATGGGCTCATGCCATCAGAGATGCTTCGGCGCTGCAGGCTCCTCGGAGAGACGGTGAGGAAGCACCAAACACTCTGGATCCTGTAAAACTTTTAAATCTAACTTTAGATAATGCATTTATTAATAGAATAAAGCCAGACTTTTTGTTCTTCATTAAAAATAAATAAAAGTTTCTCACATTTGTGTAAATTTCGATCTGGCTGGAAATCTTCCTCCTTGGATACAGTTGTTATACAGCTAAAATCAGTATTATTTTAGAATTTGATGAGATTACGGTTTGTGGTGGATAATTGTTTATTTGTTTCTTTTTATATATATTTTTATGCAAACTGAATCTGAGAAGTGTCCATTTGCACTCAACCCTTTAATCTCTACCAGATTTGCACATCTAGTTGCACATTTCTGTTCAATTTTCTCTGTAGTTGCTCCAAGCTCAGTCAGATTTGATGGTCTCCACTCTAAGAGATGATTTGCCTTGATGTAAGCCGCTGTAGCTCTGCCTGGATGGTAAAGGTCCTCGTCCTGCTGGAAGGTGAACCTCCAGCCCCATCTCAGTTTTCTGTAGCCGCTGTAGATTTCTTCCAGGACTGGACCCTATTGGTCTTCATCTGTCTTTCTTTCAACTCTGATCGGAAACATTCTTCTGCTACCATGTTTCATAGAGTTACTTTGTTTGTGGTGATGTGTTAGCGTTTTTCTTTTACCACATGCTATATATTGCCAGTTAGTTTTCTTCTCGTCTGACCAGAATCTCTTCTTACATGTTTGATGTGGCTCTGCCAAACAGTATTTCTCAAGAAAAACATTCCCTCAGCACGCAGCTGATTTTTTTCTCTTTTTTTTCTATTTAAATCCCTGTATTATCACCACTCTATGCTTGGGTTTCACTTGAATTCCCCTAAAGATCCATAAAGTTTTTGTGGCAACATATGAACTACGTGGGGTATGAATACCCAATTCTAGAAAGGCTCTGCAAATCTTATCGCTAGAAACAGGTTTGACAAAGAGGCAGAGGTGCACATTCCATCCGCTCTCTAACCGGCTCTGCCTGCGTGAGAGGGTGGAAAGTGAGCTCATCCAATAACGTCTGTTATTAACTACCGTTAACTGAACATTTCGAGGCCATTTCGCAAGCCTGAGGAGAGAAGGGGCTTAATCTGAATCTGAATCTAGATATTGATCAGCACCTGGAGTCTGCTGTCAAAGATCGCCATACGCAGTTAGAGCTTCAGCCTGATCCTCTGTCAGCAGCTGCGTGTTAACAAGCTTCATTATTTCAGCTGAGCAAATTCCCAGTGAGGCTTAACTCAGGTTGGGTGGAAAAAAAAAAGTGACATCCAAACAACGGCTGTTTGTCATTTGCCTCCATAGCAGCCTCTTCTAATTGGGTATCATCCTGTCTTGTTGGGTGTAAATTGCGACTCAGTCTGCAGTCTGGTTGGTTTCTCTTTACTCTGCTTCGGTAAACATCGGCGAGAGTCATTAACATGAATAAAAAATTACGAGAAACGACGCATGTATTTACAGTGCTTGGAGACCTTTTTTGTAATCGGCATAGGATTTTATTTGATAGATTAAAATAAAAGGATGAGTTGTTTTGATACATTTTGACAAATAATGTGTGCATCCCCTTTTATTATGAACTAAAAACACTAAGAAAACCAAAGAGAACAGCAGACAGGTCAGAGGGAAAGCTATGGAAATATTTCGTGTATAGCATTTTTCTGTCTATCATCAAAAGAAAAAGGAGTTTCTGTTGACGGGGCTGAAATCCAAAAATTGGGTTAGAAGATCAAAGCGTATTCATGTCTTAAAATATTCCAGTAAAAGCCGAAATCTTAATCCAATCGAGAACTTTTATGGTAAGATTTTGAAAACCGATGTTCACAGAAGATGCTCTAAACTGAGAGAGCCTCAGCTATTTCATATGGACAAATATTTTAAAAAATCCACTTCTTAGCTGTGTGCTTGCACATTGAGTGACAGTGAAACACATTGAACTTGTAATGTCACACAAAAGAAAACAAATATAGAAAAGGTACATTCGTTCTGTTTACAAAGCTGTCTCTGATGCTGTTTATCATGGGGGAGGGAGGAGCAGATTGCTAATACTCCACTCCAGGTCAGGAAATAGTCTTTTATATTTGTTTACACTATAAAGCAGGGATGAACTCAGTCGTTCAGCTCAGAGAAGAGGCGGATATTTGACTTGGCGTGACCAATCGGGAATGTTGACTCGCCAGAGATGGGGGGGCAAGAATGAACAGAGGGATGAGGACTGAGGTTGTGATCCTGGTCAGCAGCCTCCAGGTGTACACTGCAAACATGGAGAGAGACAGAGAGAGAGACACTGGGAGCTGTGTGAGGAGAAACATCCAGCCAGCCTCCCTCCCTACAGTCCTTGGCCCGCAGGAATTTGAGATTCAGACCTGTGTGCCAGCCAGGCAGGCAGGCAGATGGTAACCTGTGAGGTAACCTGCCTCCCTCCCTGTCACTGTCCTCCCTCTGGACTCATCAAAGAGCTCCATCTTGGGAGGGCTTGTCCCTGTGCTTACACTGCCTCTTTTTCCAGTCTCCTTTCTGAGCACAGTCCTTCTCAGCGATGATGGGATCAGATGATTAATTCATAAGCTTGTTTCAGCTCTTCAGATCCGCTGTTTAACGGAATGTTTCATTCGCTTTTAAATGAGTCCTATTTTCCTAATGAATGAACCAGAATTGTCCTTTTTACTCATCACAGAGGGTGCAAGAAAGTCAGCGAGACTCGCTAATCCCTCACGGAGGACTTCCCTCAAGTTAATTGCATGTCATCTCATCTGGGGACTGCAGATGGAAAGGTTGGATTAAAAGCGAAATTACTGCGCGAGCTTGGTATTTAGGGAGACGGGCCTTCGAGGGTGACTCGACAAGTCATTACAAAATATGATGGAATTACTTACGTTGGAGATGTAACTCTCTAATTTAGCCGGTGATATGAAATCCATTCAGAAGCCGCTTAGGGTTTTTCTTCTTTTGGCAGTTGAATTAAAAGAGTTGCAGGCGACGACGTCCGCGCCTTGCTTGGCAAAAGTATTCACACCCTGGAATTTCTTTCACCTGTGTCACGTCGAAACCAAAAAATGCCTTTATAGGGATTTTTTAAAATATATATTATTTTGCGATACACCTACTCAGAGTAGTGCACAATTGTGGAGCGACGTAAAAACACTGCATTTTCACAACTAAAAGTCTGAAAAGTGTGGCGTGCATTTGTTATACAGTCACCTGAGCCAATCGATAACTTACAGAATGACCATTTGCTGCAGTGACAGCTGAAATAGACTTTTTGGGGTATGTCCCTATGAGCTTGGCGCACAGTTACTTTATGAAAATTCCATGGAACACTTCAAAGTCTAAATGTCGTTGAAGCTGAAAACATTCTGATGCACAAATAATTGCTGCTGGTGGCAGAGCCCACGTCACAGAGATACAATAAAAGATCCGTAAGCGCCCCCACCCCTTAAAATGAGTGTTTTTCAGCTGCCTCCGGGTCAGGTGAGCCTGTCACTGAGCGAGCCTCCTGGGTGGGGACTGAGCTGTGGCTCATTCGGCAAGGAAGCTAAAATGCGTCACCAGGCGACCTTTCACCCCAGCCAGCATCTCAGTCCCAGCGGAGCGTTCGTCTTGTTGCTCCGTGACACATGGATGTGATGGCCTGTCAACCCCCGCCGCCACCGCCCAGCCCCCTCTCTCCTGGTGCTGTCTCTGCGGGCAGCGGTGTTTATTCTCCGCGGCCCTCCTCTTCAGCAAACACTCAGACAGCGGCTTGTTTGCAGTCTGAATATAGCCACCGCCGCCGCCGTCGCTCCCGAACAGGAGCGCTTTCACAGAATATCTGCTTGTGTTCCAGCGTTTGTCTTGAATGCTTCCCATGTTTTAATAAATCCCACTTTGGTGCCGGCTACGTGTGATGCCGAAGGTCTAATAAAGGCTTTATGCTCTGCTCAGGGTGGTTGTAGCGTTTGCACCGACAATAAAAGTTGTCAGAAAGCCACTTGTTTGCTCTGACGCATTGTCACATCCAGTCCACCTGTCACCTCACTGTGTGTGTGTGTGTGTCTTTACTTTCTTCCAACTGTGAAATGCACACATCACTGCAGAAACCTTATGTGCCAGTTTGATGGACAGGATGTGCCTGCAGGTTTATGACTTCTTGCCTGAGACAGATTTCACACACACAGCACGTACTGACTCTGACAGAGAGAAATCTATGGAAAGAACTTTACTTACTGAGAGTTTGACGCTGTTAGCTTTATTTCAAACAAGGTAGGGACGACAATGAGGATGATTTTAAAGATAAAACTTAGGTCTTCAAAGGTCTCTCTTTTACTTTTTTCATATTTTGGCATTTTAGAGTCAGACTGACACAACATCATGTGTGGATTCAGTCCACTTAACTGAAATACCTCTAAATAAAATCCAGCACAACCTTTGAGAAGTAATCCAATTGGCAGAGTACGGGTCTGCTCTGGTCAGATGAGACAAAAGCTAAACTTTACAGCTAACACCCAGAACGCAACTTATAGAGTTTTGCTGAGATCAGTAAATCCACTCGGCTGGTTTACTGAGGAAGACTCACCTGATGACCTACATCTGTGGGTCCCATATTTCTTTCTTTCTATGAATTAGTCAGACTGAGTGACTCCACAGTCAGTTGAATCCACAGACCATGCCCATTAACGGCTGTTCTCCCACTATTTTGTAACTTGCTCTCGACTCTGAGTCAGATTTTATTTAGTGACTCATGCAGAGCCCCAGGGGTGTTTTACGGAATTTGGGCTCAAGGCAACCTTTAAAAACCTCTTAGAAATTTACAAACCAGCCGTCAAGGCAGTTTTATCACCACTGAAGAATTTAAGTTTACAGGTGACTCAAATAATTGAAGGTCTACAAATCCTCTTTAGTGCTTGCTCCCACAATGCGCTGCCTATTTACCTAAAGGCTTGGAGCTTCAGGCTCCCGTCGAGCTCCTAATCGAGCACCGTTCCCCTGGCCTTGAACACGCAGCTCCTTCAGACTAGCAGCGGCAGCAATTAGCAAACACATGTGTGGCTTGCTGAGCTAATGAAACAAACTACCTCCGAGTCCGGCTCTCCTAAGACAGAAACGGCATCATGCAAAAGTATCGTTGTGATGATGCGCTGAAGGGGACATGTCAGAAAGGGTGGGAGATGCTTAAAGAGACAGAGGCCAATTTTAAGGCATCAGATATGACTATGATTGCAAAGTCAAATTTAGTAGTTTATATAATATATTATAATATATATATATATATATATATATTTATATATATATATTTTTTTTTTTTTTCATAAGAACTAAAGGCAATATAAAGATACAACATGCCCTCGCCACTCTCCCCCTCCGAAGAACTTTATCTTTGTCAATTCACCGCTGTACTAGGAAGTTTTCTGAATAGATTTCAAATCTATTTGTATTTACACCTGTGACATGAAATATATATATATATATATATATATATATATATATATATATATATATATATATATTATATATAAACTGTAGAAAAAAACAACACCACCACATCAACAACAAAATCAATCTCGTACTTAGGTTATTATCTTCTGGATGCGCTTTTGAGACATTAAGGTTATGGTCACTGTGATGTGTCATGTCTTCAAATATGTTCTTGATCCAGCCCTGTAGAAACCAGGGAGTTATAAAATAATAATCTGCTTGGTGGTTTATAAAATCTGCACAGTGGCTGACCTTAATCTCTCAGAGATGACAGACTTACAAAATTCTCCAAGTCAACGTTTGGCTTGAAATGCTTATAGTGGCTTATAGTGAAAAGTGAACAAACCCCTAGAACAGGAGTTTATTGAAAACATACACACACAAAAAGCCAGCTTTGCTTTTAGTCTGAACGACAAATGTGGTTGAAAAGTGAAAGGTGAATGACCTTTTCTTGCATCTAAATAGGGGTGGAATATTGCTTAAGTTTATAAAGGGAGCTTACTATGCATGACTTTAAACAACTTTGTTTAGAATAAGTTTGAACAGTGGATATGGTTGAAAAACATCATAGCTTCAGAGTTAGCTTCAGTCATGACCCTAACATTTCCTTTTGTAAAGTTTTCCAAAAATTCTTTAATGGGAGGTTTAGATTGTAGTTCTGTTTAAGTAGAAACAATGTGATATTATTAAATTAATAGAACAATCTTTAAAAAGAAATGGAAAAAACAATAGCCATGTGACAGACTGGCGACCTGTCCAGGGTGACCCCGCTTCTTGCCTGGAACGTTAGCTGGAGATAGACACCAGCAACCCTCCCGACCCCACTGAGGGACAAGGGTGTTAGAAAATGGATGGATGGAAAAAACAATAAACTGCCTCAGTAAAAATGCTAAACCATACTTTTAAGGTTATGAACTGTTAGCCTTAAATAAAGTGTGATTACTAATCCTGAGGAAGGTACTGCATTTATTTCCCAGACACACGCAGGTTCCTTTCGTACTGTTCAGGGACAAATGCTGGAGTTACTAATGATCCCTCTGACTTTGTAGAACTGCAGAAAATGTTCTTTTTCTTTGAACCTAAGATACCATTTGTTGAGGATCTCTTTGGACAGACATTGCAGCCTGTTAACATATTCGGTATTTTCTTTCTTTGCAAAGTTAGTAAAACTTTTAAGGACAGTTTCTTCTTTTCTGTGTCTCTGATAAAGTCCCAGGAGAACTATTCACCTTTCACAACTCATGGCTCCTTACATTTAGGTCTAATTGATCAGAATACATATAAGAATGCTTTGTTGTAATTCCCAGATGTATTGTTTTTGGAGGCTTGAGGAAAAATCCTACTCAGTTTTTTTTTTTTTTTTTTGCATTAAATAGTTCAAAACTATACTGTTTTTTTATAGCAGTCCATTTTGGTCAATACCAAAATGTTGAGATCAGTGTTTCAGATGAATGCTGTTTCCATTAAAACTGATTTATCAAGTACAGAACCTTTGATAGATAGGGGCAGATTATGGTAAAATAACATTTCTCTGGCTGATCTTTTTTATCCGTACCAATCCACTAAGGATTTCATCTGACTTTGACCTTTTCATGACAGCGTGCAGATTTTTTTAATTGGATGCTTTTCAGTTCAGTTCACTTGAGTGCAAGACCTCAATCTAAAAGCTGGTTGACCTTCAAAAGCTGCTTTCCACTCGATTCTGGAAGCGCATGGATCTTTTTTTTACGATTGAAAGCCACATTGTGCAGGGATGCGACTAGCAAACAATAGTGGCATCCCTGTGTGAATGAATAGAGGTAGATTGGTACATGCCTGTGTGGTTCGGGGACTCTATCCACTTCCTATTGGGGTTACTTGTGTCTTGTTTGGAGGCATTTCCGATTATAGTTTGTGTTTCAATTGTTCTGGTTCTAATTGAATTTGGTAAAAAGGTACCAGATTCCTTGTTGAGCAATAATATGGACTGTCTGGTTAGAAACTTTTAACCCAGATTAAGCTGGACTGTCTAAAGCAATTACTTTTATTTAGAACATTCCTCTCAGATTTATAACTTTTATATTATGCCTTCAGAAATAGATCAGATTCAAACCAAAGTCAGCATCACCGCCATTCACAGTTTTATGATAGAAATAAATACTGATGCTTTTGACTTCTGTCCTCAAATGAGATTTTTCTATCCTGATAAAAAGGCATTTGCTGGAAACTTTAACTCCTGGAAGGCAAGCTTGGCTCCAGATGTACTTTTTTAAGGAATCTCATTGAGGCATCTAACATAGCTCAGAGGCTGGATTTTGTACAAACCAAAAAGGTGGATCGCTTTATACCCAGGCAATGGAAGGAAGTTAGCTTTTCCTTCAGGGCTTAGCAAAAAACCATAGTTGCATCAAGTTCATTCCTTTTACAAACAGAACTCTGCCATCTTCTTGCTGCTTTGATGTGATATATATATACCGTTTGTTAAAGATGAGCAATCAAATTCACCTGTCGGAAAAAATAATCGAGTCTGGAGTCGGTATGGTTTATTTTTTTAAGACAAAACAACGGGAAGACTCACATATACGCAAACACTGGAATGGAATATTTTTCATTCCAATAAACACTAAAACCCAGAGATGTCACTCAGCATTGACACCTGTGGGCTGACTCATGCCGCTACAGAGTACATACACTCACCAGTCACTTTATTACATACCCCTTGCAAGTACTGATTGGACTCCTTCTTAGCCTTCAGAACTGCCTTCATCTTTGGTGCATAGTTGTGACATGGTCTGAGATTTTTGATCCACGTTGGCGTGACGGCGTCACACAGGTGGTTTGCCTATTGCACATCTGCCATGCAAATTTCTCATTCAACAAATGCGCTCTACCGGGAGGCCATCGCAAGTGCAGCGAGCTCATCCTTCACGCACTAGAAAGAAATGTCAGATGATTTGTGACACGGTGCATTATCTTGCTGGAATTAGTCATCAAAGGATAGTTCGCTGCAGTTAGAGTCAGGGATGAACATGTTCATTAGCTGTACTCAGGGAGGTTGTGGTGTTAAAATGATGCGTTAGTACTAAGTTGCCTAAATTGTGTCAATAAAACATCCCTACACCCAGGTGCCTCTATCTTTGACGCGAGGGAGGATGGACATTAATTCATGCTGAGGGCAAATTTAATGCCATGTGAATGTTGGAACTGAAGTAGCAGTGGAACTGGTTTGGTCTTCTACTGCTGTAGCCCACTGGCTTCAGGTTTCAACATGTTATGTGCTCAGAGATGGTATTTTGCATACCTTTGCGGTAAAGGTGTTTTGAGGTATTCTTGCCCTTCTTTCATTTCGAACCAATGTTTTGCATTCTCCTCTGACCACAAGAATGAAAAACAGCATATATGCAGTTTACCATAAACCTATCACTTCAAGATTCCTTTTAGCCCTTTTCTGTCAAAATCTGATGTTTGGTTTGAACCTCAGCAATGCTGAGATTCAATTACGTTGCAGCTGATTAACTACCGTCGGCACTGATGTTAATGTGTACATGTGGTGTATATAATTGATCTCAAACTGTTGTAACAAGGACTGACCCTTGTAGTATAATTCAGCATCACTCTGCAGCACTGGCCACAACTGAAGAGGGTCCAAGTGGTCCATTAGTTTTTAGCTGAAAGGCTCAGACAACAAGGCCAAGTTCGTTTCCATCTCAACCACCTCAAGTGTGCTGTGTTGCACATTTAGTGGACCTTCATAACAATATTAAAATATAGATCTTAGCCAGTGTTTTAAAATAGGAAAGAGAATAGAGCGTACACCTGTGGTAAGGTACATGTCTGCTTGTCTGCATAACTTGTAAAATGGCTACTGCAAAATTGTCAATCAACCAAATGTCCACGTATCTCCAGAAAAATATATTCATTTAGATAGTAAAGTTTATGATGATTAAACCTGTGAGTGTGGTTGTTTAATAGGTCACCACACAGACTGAACAGAATAGATTTTGTTTTTCCTCCCATTGATTTGTGTTTCTTCGAAACCTGCAGCTGCAAGCAGCCGTTTGCTGTAGTCATGGAATAAAAAGTTCCCGGCATTGATCATAAATAATTGGTAAGAACCTAAATAAAATGCATGTGTAAGCCTTCTCTCTTTGCAGCGTCACATTAAAATTGAGCACCGTCAGTCTTGATGCTCGCCCAGCCGACAGATGCGGAGTTCTTACGATCCCCCCCCCCCCCTCACGCTGCATTTCTATGCATATTTCCAGAGAAGGGGATGGCTCTTCTTCTTATTTATTCTTTAAGATATTCCTCTCATCCTCTTTATCCTGACTCACATCACCCTGTTTCTGTTTGCTGTAGGTGTGACGTACACAGAGCTGAGGAGACCTTGCAGAACCATGATCCTGGTCAACCCCCACAGCGGACGGGGACAGGCTCTCCAGCTGTTCACTGGCCACATACAGGCCATGCTCACCGAAGCCTCCGTTCCCTACACGCTCGTCATCACCGGTCAGTCACAAACACGTTCCCTGCAACGTCGTCCTTGTATGAAACGGAGGATTAAACGTCCCGCTACATGGCAGCGTGATCGGTCTGAGAACTGGGTCACGCTGCGAGTTGCGCCACACACCAACATGAGCCGAACCCACCATGCTTGGAAGCAAGTTTTAATCTCTGCAGGAATTATGCATTGTTTTTGCGATTGCAGATTCAACAAGGCATGTGCTCACAGACAACATGAGCATTAAATTCTCATTCTACTCGTGCCATCTGCTGCGCATTCAGCACGATTTGCTAAAGCTTCTCGCTGACCTTTACCAGCATTGTGCATGTTACTGCTATTCTAGGCTATTTTCACCACAAGGAAACTGTTACTTTGCACAGCTTTAATGCCATGTCTGGATACCAAATGGCTCACATTTCATCATTTACCCAATGTCATGCCAGAGTGTTCAGATCTCTTCAGTTTTTCTTGTGTTGAGTTACATCCACAATGTTCACTGGATTCTATTGAGATTTTATGTGATAGACCAACACAGAAGCATGAAGTAGCGGAAAAACAATATATAGTTCTCAACAGGGTGAAATTCAGACCAGGAGCTCAGTTTGGAGAGGCCTTTTATTCGAAATCACAATGGACGAAAGTGGAACCGTACTTTTAAGACAAAAGAATTTCATGAGTAGTTTATAACCGCCATGGTTTTTCAACAATCAGAGCCTTGTGTGTGTATGTATTTAATGTCAAAATTAAAAATAAAAATAAGTCAGCAAGATTGTATTATACAAGCAGCTTATAAAAATAATAGCACAAACATAAAACAACCTCCAAAGATATAGACAGACCTTTTACGTCACAAAGGGAAATGAACACGTTTTAAATTGTTTTCAGATGTCAAAGCCGGTTTTTAACCTCGATCCGTTGATTTTTGCTCATTGTTTGTTTCTAAATATGTGTTTTACTGACTTTATTTGTATTTTCCTTGAGCTGGTAAAGAAAACTTATATCAATGAAAAAAACAGATCAGGACAACTAGATGTGTAGTCTGCATATTCAGATATCTTCATTGCTTTGAACACCGACTTTCTCCTAAAATGTTTTTATTTTCTCTTATTGAAATGTCAGATATCTGCTTTATTATGTTGCCACGTCAAAGATATCAGCTTGAGTGGATCCATTCCAGTGGTTACAATGTGACAAAATGTGGGGGAAAAAAATGTAATAACTTTGAGAGGAATTGTATTTTTTCCCTCTGCTCCCCGCATGCTTACCCCCTTGGCTAAGGCCGACCAGCAGTTTGACAGGTATGAATATGCTGTCTCCTTTTGGATCAGCTCGGCATTATGCAGCTGAATCTCTGCTGCAGCTCACAGTTGAGATGGATTATGACAGCGAATGCAGCAGAGCGCTGGAGCAGAAACTCCGCTTGTGTGGTTTTGTCTCTTTGAGAAAGCACACTGGCACGCTCGCACATACTTAACGGGCTCCTGGGACCAGGAGGGTCAGCAACTGGATGGAGATGAAAACACAGAGCCTAATTACTGAGGCCAACGAAGAGGAACAGAGACGGACGTAAAGGAAGGAAGGGGAATATTATACGGGGCACTGAGGCCTCCGAGTGAGTTGATCCATCATGCACCGGGACAACCAGCTGTAGTCCACTTTACTCGGCGTTCGCCGTCTTGATAAGTGTATCAAAACTGCTTTTGCTTGAGGATTGACAGGCTCCGTCGTCATGGAACCTCCTGTTGTGTCAGCCTGTACATTTTACATACTGTATGAAGCACTAAGTGAACCAGAAGGCATTAACATATAAAGCAAACCACAGCTTTTAAACAGAAAGGACGGGAATTTGACCCAGATTTTAGGTGGTTTTATCTTTGTTTTGGCACAGAGTGTTTGCATCTCATGAAAGATTAGACCGACAGCTTTTGCCTTCAGATTTGATTTATGCAAAATGAGCCCTGCGATACTGTAATGTACATAGGTACACTTTTCCGTTAGCAGACAGTATTTTTGTTTTCAGGCTTATGTGATAAATCAGATTTTCCCAGAACATTTTCACAGTTTTGAGTCTTCATTAAGCTGGTTATCAAAATTAACAGAAGAAAGCACGATATTACAGTACCTCTGTAAGTAATTAAACTCTATATGTTTCACTTTTTTGATTAAATTACTGGAATAAATGAATATTTTGATTATCTTGGCTGCTGGCGGAGGTTTGCTGGATGACCTGTGTGTCTTTCTGTATGTCAGCCATTCTTTATGTGAAAGATCTCTGGACTGAAGTATCAGGCAGTTCCCAAAAATATTGGTTTTTGCAGCAGCAAATGTAATTTATTTTACCTTTGCTTCGCATTCAAACTGTATGAAAAGTGCTCGGCAAATACATTGAAGTTGAGGTCTGATTTTGACCCGAAGATATTCATAAATATGCCAAAAACCATGTGAAAAGCATAACTGGAAATAAAAGAAGTCATAATCGTATTTTGCGGTGATTGTATACGTTTGTCTTCCGATGACCTTTTCAATAAGTAAGTATCTGGAAAGTAAAGCTTCGGTCAGGCCGGCTAAAAATGCTGAGTCAGCAGACCTCTAGTCCGTCCGGCAGACAGCAAACAAACAGCACAGGAGGGGTGAGGTGGGTGAGGTGACAGGGTAAGAGGGGAGGGGGCTGGGGCATGTAGAGATTGAGCAAAGTAAAAGCGGAGAGTCGATCAATACTTCAGGAGGTATATTTTCCATCATAGTGGCAGCACATCCGCGCCTCTTAGCTGCATGTCTGCCGTCCTTCCCCCCCTGTCTCCCTCTCTAAAGCTGTTTCCATTTTCTACACGCGACTACACTGGGGAGTCTCGGCTGGCAGGACTGTAGACTTTAATGCTGGCAGGATGAGCCCGCAGAGACCCCCCAGTGCAGGGACCGACTCAAGGACGCTTGCCAATAAAACTAGGCTGAACAAATAGCTCACTCCTCCAGTAGCACATTTTACCAACACGCGACCACATGCTCCCCGCGCTCTCGGTCACAGATGTTTGCAGGCTGCCTAAGCTGCCTCAGAGCTGCTGAGTAGCCACTGGATGAGTTAATGTGATATGTCTGGTCCGATAAGAGGAAATTGAATCCCTTTTCTGCCTAATCTCCCTGATCCCACTCCAGAGCCTGCGGTGATGAAGGGAACATGTCTTTCTCTCTCTCTCTCCCTCTCTCTGCCCTTGCTGCTTTTCAATCATCATTTTTGTCACTTTGTCCCACATTTTCTGTCTTGCCTCAGCAGTTGACGCTTGTGTTTCTTCTGACCGTCAGAGCACCAGAACCACGCGCGGGAGCTGGTGAGGAACGCCGACCTGACGCAGTGGGACGCGCTGGTCATCATGTCTGGTGACGGGCTGCTGTTTGAGGTACGCGGCACCGCTTCCGCTCTTTAACGACGAGAGCTGTTAATCAGTGGGTGCTGGATCGACCTCCAAAACTCCATCTTCTATTTATGGCACTTCTTGGAACAGAAATATAAAATTTTAATTTGGTCTCACACATGATAAAGGAGATCAGGTGCTGGGGCTCTTGCTTGGGAAAAAAAAAAGAAAACTGCAGTCATCCAGAAAGTATTTTTGTCCTCAGCCACAGCACCATCTGGTCACCCTGGTTGTGCCACACTACATTACAAAACAACATGTTTGTGTCTCTTGCAGATCTACAGCTTCTTATTTTTGAGCCAAAGCTAAATTTCGGTCATCTCTCTTGTTCACTCAGGTGATAAATGGTCTGATGGAGCGTGAAGACTGGCAACAGGCCATCCAGACTCCTCTAGGTATGCTGCCAGGTGGCTCTGGCAATGCCCTGGCTGCATCCATCCACCACTACTCGCAGTGAGTCCACCTTTTAATGAGTCATTTAAATGCATATGTTAACGGTGCAAAAGACGAGCCTTTGTTAGTTTACAGAAGACAATTTGTCTCCTTCCTGTGTAATTAGAGCAAAGGGCTGACTGGGCTCGTCATTCCTCCGGAGAGAGGACGTTCCGGGACTGTTTTGTTATGCGCCGAGAGTTCATTTCTGGTTGCATAAACTCTCCAAAGCAATGATGCGAGGGGTTTAGAAAAGTGGTGCATTGTGTTGACCCAGCACATATCCAGGTTATCATCCCCTGGTCATTGGCACAACTTCAAAGAGCCATCGCTGGTGAGCCAGAAACATCATGAGCGCATCTGCTTTACGAGGTGTCAGGACTTTGGATGACTCCGAACCTGCTGCTGATTTATGGACTTGTTTATGTTAATGAGCATGTAGATGTAAAAACATTTTCATCAGCTCCTGCAGCACTTCCAACTTGTGGATTTGGACCACCCAACCCCATTACTTCTCAGAAGATCTAATATCTTCGTCACTCTATTGTGTATCTGCCTCGTGTTTTGTTGGCATAGAAAACACAGGGGAACAAATCTGCAGCATCTCATTGTGCATTTGACAAATATCTCACATGGTTTTTATACCAATTGTGATTTTTTTTATATGTAGCTGGCTCAAATCTCACAGCAATGACCAAAGAATAAGATCACTTATTTCAAGATTATAAAAAAAAACATCTCCACTGCAGAAGAACTCATTATGAATAAGTCTAAAACATCCGAGGATTCAGTTTTGAAGTGATCTGGTAGGAGAGCAGTTATTCTGTGCGAAATGTCCGATTCATATGTTCTTGTACCGTGTAAACTGAATAGTATTCCAAAACATGAAACCTGTTTCATCTGCACATGTTGAGTATTTACCAACAATTCCTCACTTGATACAGCCCTATTTTTATTGTTAATTTACTTTAAGAAGCATAAAATTTTGTTCCAAAACATAAAAGTTTTTGCATCGTTAAAGAAGAAAGCATTCAGTCAAAATGCTGCGTTACTTTATGCGCTGTCGTATTTTCTGTCTTATCTTGTTTTCTGTGACGATTCAACAGATCGCCTCCTGCCTGGAACGAGGAGTTGCTCCTGAGCTGTGGCTTCATGCTGTGCAAAGGCCTGGTTGGTCCTCTTGACTTGGTGTCGGTCCATTTGGCCTCCAGACAGCGCCTCTTCTCCTTCCTCTCCTTGGCTTGGGGCTTTGTGGCAGATGTGGATATCGAGAGCGAGAAGTACCGTCACGTTGGAGCTATACGGTTCCTAATGGGCACCCTAGTGCGTCTGGCCTCGCTCAGAGTGTATCAGGGCAAGTTAGCATACCTGCCAGCTAAAGAGGTACCAAAACCTCTGAATGAAAGGGTGAAGGCGACCCATCCTCCGTTCACACCTCAGCAGCCGTCTCTCTGTTCGTCCCTTCCTTGTCATCTCGTTCCCCGAGCTTCGCCAAAGCAGAGCTCTCTGAAAAACTGCGTTGATACCAACCTGAACCAAAACTCCATCACCAACTCCTCCAGCGTCATCACCAACATGAGGCCCGAGACGCATGGCAACAATAAGACACTGTCACCTACGGATTCTCTCCTCCCCAGGCTGGACCAGCCAGTCCCTGAAAACTGGACGGTGGTCAATGAGGAAGACTTTGTCTTGGTGCTGGCTATTTACCAGTCCCACTTAGCGGAGGACCTGTGGACAGTGCCGGGAGCGATGGCGGACGACGGGCTGATTCATCTGCTTTACGTGACGGCGGGAATATCCCGGCCCGCCCTCTTGCGTCTCTTCCTCGCCATGGAGAGGGGTTCCCATTTAGCGTGCGGTTGCCCCCACCTTGTGTACGAAAAGGTGAGGGCCCTGCGGTTAGAGCCCATCTCACAACAGGGCATGATCACCGTGGATGGAGAGGTGGTGGAGTACGGCCCCATCCAGGCTCAGGTCCACCCCAGAATGGCCAGGCTTATATGCGGATGAACTTGTGCATTACTTCATAGCTCTAGTTTGGCCTTTGTACTCATTGTCGGATTCTTTATGTGTGCCGTCTTCTCAGAAGTGCCAAAGACAATTAATCAGCCTTTGGAAATTCCTTTATTTTTCTACAGAGACAACCTGTCCTATTTTTATGGACTTCTCGTTCTCTCTCAGTGTTAGATTCAGGGTCAAAGCCATGGAGGATTGCTCTTACTTCTGGCTGGTCCAGGCTTAGGGAAATGAGATGGAAATGTATGTACACACACACACACACACAAAAAAAAAACCCAAGCCAGATCTTTATGCATTTTTGTGCATACCCAAATGTATGTATATGCGGGACTCTGCATGAGTGGCTTTTGCAGTACAGTGGCAGCACATTGCACTCTGCTTGTCGAACCTTATAAGCATGGCACATGTGAAGAGAAGCACGTTTTTCTTTCCCCGGGAGAGACTCCTGGAGAAACCCCGCCTCTTGCCCCGCTGTACCACTACAGGCCCTCAATCCCCCCCTCGCCCCGGCCGCTGCCGCCCTGACAACACTGCCTGCCCTTGAGCTTTGTAAGAAAATTGAGGAGATATAAATCCCCCCTGAGGGATTTAGCTTTGACAGATCTTTAATCTTTGCTTAGTTTACATGAAAAGAAACTTTAGATTTGCTCATGTTAGAGCCCCACCTCTTCCTTTCTGCCAAACAGATTTTACCAGCTTACACCTTTACCACCGTCTTCTCCATTTCCCGTACTGTTTCATCTCCGACCGTCATTAAGCTGTAGGAATCGTCTCCTCTCACACACTTTCTTCTTCCCATCCCCGCCTCTTCTTACGCTCAGATCCTCACATACACACACACACACACACACACACACACACATTCCCTCGCATCTCTGCAGCACTTAGCGAGGGGGAGGGGCGCGATCTGCTACTGTGCATATGATCCCCTCTCTTTAAGACTGTACT
Source organism: Poecilia picta (assembly GCA_033032245.1). NCBI lineage: Eukaryota > Metazoa > Chordata > Actinopteri > Cyprinodontiformes > Poeciliidae > Poecilia > Poecilia picta. The sequence continues at coordinate 17,875,426 of CM065360.1, forward strand.
CTCGCTCCCCCACCAACGGTTAACGAACCATCGGCACCTAATGTGTCCTTAATATGAGGGTTTACATTGGCTAAAGAGCGCTAAATAGAACGTCGTTTTTTTTTTCTTTCTTTTTAAGCACGTGAAAGCTCTTAGGTGGGTTTTCAAGCGGATATTAGGTTGGTCAAAGCACACTCGAGTGGATAAAGTGCAGTTTCAGACGGGCCCTGTTAGAGTTGCATATTGAGAGGCGTGTGATCGATGGAAGCCGGAGGGCGGCAGGTGTTCTGCTCCTCCGTGCGACCTCCTCGGTGGCCGACGGTGCTGAGGAGCAATTAGTGCACTGGAGCGGACCAGAGTGCAAATGTTAGCATTATCATCATGACCTCCCCCCCTTCACCCCCTCCCCACCTCCCGCACACACTCACACACCAGTTTACCTCAGGCGACAGCACAACTGTGCATCTGCAACGTGTGCAGTTGAGGCGTATCGGACCATTTTAGCAGGTCTTCCTTTAACTGCTGTATTCTCAAAATAAAATACTGGTCAAACCGATGAAAATAAAGTCCTTTCCTGTGCCGAAAGGAGAGAAAATATGACACTTTTGACTGTTTGCTGGCTAGCGGGGGAACCATAAAGTGCTGATTTCTAAAAAAAAAAAAAAAAAAGTTTTTTAGGGCATCTGTCATTTTGAGTAAAAGAAAGGTGATGCAGTCAGCTGATGGCACACTTAAATCTTCAGCTGTTTTCATCTGTAGCTGTTAGGACTGCCAGCTGGAGAAGTTGGTAAGGTCTTGCTAACTGCTGCGTCTGTTCATACATTAAAGAATTTATATGCCTTGGACTTTTTTCACATTACAGCCCAAAAACTTTGAAGCATTTTTTTTAAACATGATTGAAAGGAGAGCATAATTGTAAACTGGATGGAAAAGGATACATGGTTTTCAGTTTGCTTTTCAAATATATGTATTTTAAATTGCCAAAAATACCAAATGGTACCCCAACACATTTTGGTATTGACAGTAGTATGTCTCCACTAGTTTTCAGGTTGACCTAAAGAGTTTAAATTATAGTGTTGTTTGACCAGAACACCGTCCTCCACAGGTTGACCCTGTTTAATAATTAAGTGGCACGTGAAAAGAGTAGTTACACTCAAAGTAGTAGAGCTGACGAATAACTAACTCTTATTTTTTGATTTATTAATTTGTAAAAACTTACATTTCAAATTATTATTTTCCTTCTACTTCACGATTCGAACTTTGCGGCGGACTACCCGACAAAGTCACAAGAAAATCCTTTAAAGTTTCTTGTTAATGTGACAACACATGGAAAGGTTCAGGCATATGAATTGATTTTACAGGACATTGTATGTTTCTCAACCTGTAGTTAAAAAAATACAGCAAAAAAAAGGTTTTCAGATGGATCTACACTGCAGAACAATCCAGGAAGGACTCTGATGCAGTGCCACCTTCGATAATTTGGGATCCATGTAGACATTAGCACACACAAATGTGAATTTATCATGTTCCTCTTCTAGATTTTCTAAACTTTATACGACTGTGGAGATCCATTCTCAAAAAGTAAATTATATTTTATGAAACTTTAGTATTTTTTTCTAATTTACTTTAAGCTGCTACTTTTGGTTGTGAAGGGACTGTGTTGTTTTCTAAAGATGGCGTGGTGTGAGTCGTCACTTCGATCGTTTTTGCGAACGTGTCTTTTGTTACTGGAGGTTTTACTTCCCCGTTGTTGATTATCACGTAATCTGTGTGACTTAAATTGGTTCATAAAGTCAGTAATCACTGCTTTTCACGCATAGTGAGCAAGTGACTGTGCCTTGTGTTATATATATGGCCTGCCTCCTAATAAAGCCCACCAACGCGAGCAAAGTTGCTTTTCAATATTTCAAATCAGTCAAAAGATTGTGACCTACCAGGCCTATCTGGAGCAAAACTAAGGTTTTATTCAAATTAGCATTTTCTTGATTTTTTTTTTTTTTTTTTTTTTTGCAGAACTAAGCAGAAGCTGAGTGGTCCCTTTAGAATGAGGTTTTACGAGAAATTCAAAACCAGCCTGGACGCAGTTTTCCTAAAGTTTCCCAACTGAGTAACGTGAAAACAGCTGTATTGGCTTTTTAAAAAAAAATCCTGGCAGCTCTGATTGCGAAAAGGGAGTTTTAAACAGCTACTTTTCTAACTTCCTGTGCAGCTAGCTGTGCTGAAGCAGTGATGCTAGCTTGCATATAGGACCTCAGTTGTGTTATGTTTTCAATTCGGCTTCGCCGAAAAAAGATTTTCCAAAAAATTACTATTTGTTTTTTTTTCTCACTATTATCTTTATAATGTGACTTTCTTTCAAAGAAAGACCCTAAAAATAAAAATCTTATGTTTATTTTATTGTATTAATTTTTCATGTTTCCGTCCAGGTTGCTGTCACAATGTTTCAGATTTTGCTATTCATGTGTGGGGGCACTAAGCTTGGTTTGAATAGTGTGCATATCTGGGGATCACAGATGGGGAATCCACAGTGTTTGATTAAACAGGACATAGTACTTATTCATTTATTTTTATTTTTTCTTGCTGTGATTGTCACTATCTTAATTTATTTTTAATAGGCGTACGAATCAGCTTTTCTGTAGGTGGAATTTCAATCAATTTCAACTAGGTGCATCCAAAAGGTATTCACAGTGCTTAACTTCCAACCTTAGAAATCACCTTGATAATTTTCCCTTGCTAGTAGATGTCAATAACTTTAGGTCTTATCTTTGTCTGAATTCCTTTAGTTGGGGATGATGTGTTGCTTAAGATTTCTTAGCCTACTTCATGCTGTTAGATTAGTTCTGTTTAAGGGATCTGTTGATTCTAATGATTTGGAAGCAAGCAATGTGATTCGTGAAGTTAAACTTAGCTTTCAAATAACTGACGGAAAGTTAATATATAATTTAAAAAGCATAATCTGTCGTGTGTTTGTATCTGATTTTGATACGCATCCGCTGCATTAATCAGAATGTAGGTCATGCTTACAGTTCTACTTTCGGTTTAAAGTTTCCAGTGCATCCTGAGATGAATGAGTCTTTAACTGCGCATACAGAGTGTTTGAACATTGTTACAATAGACTGGCAAGTGTTATTTTGGGGTCACTGTTGTTGCACACTGGTGAAAATGTGCAATTTTTTTTTGACAGGTTCAGGAAATGTGTGACAACCTGACTTAGCTTTTGATCAAATTGTGCTTCATAAAGTGTTAAATATAAAGGCAATATTAAAATGTTATTTACCAAAGCACTTCTCCCTACACCCTTTAAATAAAAAGTAAATAGCCAGTAGCATGATGGCAGTGAAAGTTATGAAGTTGCCCAGGCAGCATTTCTTCTCCAACTAATTGGTATTTAGAAATAAACTGCCGTTAGTTCACTTTTTCATTAGCAACTTCTCCAAAATTACACTTTCTGCAAATTAATTAAAAAATATATATCTTAAATTAAGAATGCCTTTTTTATACATTATTCAGTTTGTGATTTTGGCTAGCTTAAGCATAACACTTCTAGCCTTGGTGATTATGTTTCAAAGTTCAACTTTGAAAGTCGGCATCTCAAAAAACTCCCCTTCCTTTAAATAACTCGAGAAAGTCCTTGGAACGTCCTTGAAGGTGGACATAATACATCTCTCTTCCATGACTTGGTATTACATTCCCAGGTCTTTATTCAGACTGCACAGCAGCCCTGGTCACAGCCCATACCTGGCATACTGCACCCTCAATCATGACAGTTACCAGGCTGCCTGGAATGCATATCCTGTCCCATCCTGTCCTGTCCTGACCTGAAATTCCAGCTTCGCTCTTCATTATCTGCTGTATTAAGTCAAGATGAGCTATGCAAATGCCTTGTCATTGTTGCGGATTTTTGAAGTAAGAGCTCCCCCTGCTGGCCCTTAGGAGAACATACAGTCCACAACGATTTTAGCTTGGAACATTTCGCCGTCTGTTACACAACATGGTCTCCTCATCCTGCCACCTGTTCTCGTCCCGTTTTATACTCAGATGCAGATTATCTTTTACCACATGAGCTCAGCAGCGAAACACTTGAAGTTTGTTATCTTTTAATGACATCCAGCTTATTGTATCTTTAAGAAATGACTTGATTCTTGAACATGAAAACAGCGTGTGGCATTAGACTACTGTTAATTTATGGTTCTGAACTGTTCAGTTCCATTGACTGTTTTTCTTTACACAAATGTTAATACCCTTTGTTATTTTATTATTGATTTAAGATAATAGCATAAACAAACTCAATGATGTTTTTATTAAAGTTGTAACATTTAAAAATCTTTTTGTACCATGTACATGTTCAGTTTAAAATATATTTTTTTAAAGACATGGTTTGCTCTAGAGTTCACTGTTGTCATAAGCCTGAAATAAGGGCAAATTTTCTGAAAGGTGTGTAATTGTAACTTGTTTTTTTTATGTGGAAGTAGAAGCTGTAGGTTTATGGTTTTGTGGATTCGGTAGTGTGGTTTTGTGTTAGAAGCCAAAAAGAACGTGGTTCTGTTTAGTGAATCGTGTGCCACCTGTTTGCAGCTTCTTCTTCTTTTTTTTTTCCTCTGGATTTGGTGGAAATAAGAGGAAGGAGTTCCTGTGCCTTAGACTCTACACATGACAGCAGTTACATCATGCACAGATTTAAAGGCTTTGACTTGCACACAATATGATACAAACTCAAACAGTGTGTGTGTGTGTGTGTGTGTGTGTGTGTGTGTGTGTGTGTGTGTGTGTGTGTGTGTGTGGTGTGTGTGTGTGTGTGTGTGTGGTGTGTGTATAAATTTGGGTTGATGATCAGCCACATCATGTTATTTTCTTTTCTGTAAGTTTTTATATCTTTTTTTTAAAAGATCAATAAAATAAATAAAAAAAACATGTGTTCCTGACCATGTTCTTTCATATTGTGCGAAACATAATTCATTCCAAGTAATTATAGTGAATGCTTCTCCAAGCTTATTTCTAGGCTTCAAAAAGCATTGAAGTCTTAATAAAAAAATATTTTTTAAACGAGTTTTACTAAAACGATTGTTGATGTGAGGCCATGGCAACTAAAAGTGATGTTTGAAAATCTTATAGAAAATACAGTTGAATCAGCATGATTCCTCTCACGATTAATAATAATAATAACAAAAATACCTGCCAGTTGATAAAATGTCTTGTTGCCATTTTATTAGCAGTACCAGGAATGTTACACATTGCTTTGAGCTAACCTGTGCTTGGAGTGCATCCTGAATATTTAATGATTTCTTTCTAAAGGTTTTGCCTTCCAGTTAAAAAAGCAGGACACGACAGAAAAAGAGAAATGGATTGAATAAAATTCAGCACTGCTGCAACCGTGATCCAAACAATACGTCTTATGCTCATTTCTGTTCATTTATTTAAAGAAAAGTCATGATTTAAACAGAATTACTGATGACGATTACTGATAAGATTCCAGGTTGACTTCAAAAAGTATCGAAGTTAAAATAGGTGTACCCCAAGGCTATGCTTTTGGTGCACTTCTTTTTAGTTTGTGCGTAAATAAATACGTCATGTGTATGGCAAATGCACCATTTATCTAACTACACCATTTAATCAAACTATATTCTTGATTTTATCATTTTTCCCCCCTAGAAAAAAACAAATCTAATTACTTTATAACCTCTTGGCCTCAAGCAGACTAATCAAGCCACTGGGGATGATGTGCAATCAAGCCCTCAAGATCTTGGATAGGAAGCCTACTACATTGCATTCATATCACATTCTTAAGAAACTATAATGAATTTTGAATATATTTTCAAACTTCTTTAAAATTAAACCCTGCCTGACATCAGTTTGAGTTAAAATACGGTAGCGCACCACTCTGGTTTTATGGTATGAGCTCAAATGTCCTGATAGAGGGCAAATCTCCATCGCAGTCTTTTACAGACCCTAATAAATTTACTTCAAGGTTGCCCCTGTATTTTCCAGGAGAAAGATTTTTGGATGCAAAGGTGCAGGTCTTCCAAAACATTACACTTTAGATAGGAGAGTTTTTTGCACTTACATAAGTTGTTTGTTGTGCTCTTGTAAGACTGGCTAAAGAACAATGAGTCTGTCTGGAATTACTTTTGTGACCAAGCAGCTGAATCCAAGCAGTCCAGTTATGAGTCTGGATGTGACATTTGCCTGGCTGTATTCCAAAGGGGACTACGGTGTGAAGCTGTGTTTCAGGAACCCTTTGATTCCAATGAAAGGAACTCATAGTGACTCATGCTGTCAACAAGAGTTTTTAGGGAATTTCCAGCTGTCATCTTTGTGGGAGTTACACGGGGATGGTCATTTCCTGTTCTAGCATGACTGCCCTCCATTGAATTAAACAAAATCCATTAAGACATAGTGTAGGAAACCTTAAGTGGTCTTCACAAATCCCTCATGTGAAGCCAGTAGAACACTTTTGGGATGAATTATTAGAAAACTACAAGCTAGGACTTTCAGTCCGACATTAGTGTCTGACCTCAAAAATGATTCTTTCTAGAAGAATGATTTATAAAATAAATATACATATATATATTATATATATATATATATATATATATATATATATATATATATATATATATATATTCCCTTCTCACCCTCTGCGGGTGGTCTCTTTCATCCTCTGAGCTCGGGTCTCTACCAGAGGCCTGGGAGCTTGAGGGTTCTGCGCAGTATCTTGGCTGTGCCTAGTACTGCACATTTCTGGACTGAGATGTCTGATGTTGTTCCTGGGATCTGTTTTAGCCACTGCTCCAGTTTGGGGTGCAGCCCCAAGGGCCCCGATGACCACAGGCACCACTGTGGTCTTTACCTTCCAGTTCTTTTCCAGTTCCTCCCTGAGGCCCTGGTATTTCTCCAGTTTCTCATGCTCCTTTTTCCTGATGTTGTAGTCACTTGGTATCGCTACATCCACCACAACGGCTTTCCTCTGTTCTTTATCCACCACCACAATGTCCGGTTGGTTCGCCATTACCATCTTGTCTGTCTGGATCTGGAAGTCCCACAGGATCTTAGCTCCGTCATTCTCCACCACCTTTGGGGGTGTTTCCCACTTCGATCTCGGGGCTTCCAGTCCATATTCTGCACAGATGTTCCTGTACACTATGCCCGCCACCTGGTTATGTCGTTCCATGTACGCTTTCCCTGCCAGCATCTTGCACCCTGCTGTTATGTGCTGGACTGTCTCAGGGGCCTCCTTGCACAACCTACACCTTGGGTCTTGTCTGGTGTGGTAGATCTGAGCCTCTATTGCTCTGGTGTTTAGGGTGTTTATATATATATATATATTATATATGACAATAAAGTGTGGCCTTCTTCTGGCTGCAGCAGGTTGCAGGTTGCAGTCAATGTAATGAACAAAATATTTTCCTCTACTAGAGGGAGACAAAGTCCAATTCCTAAATAATTAACAAGTATTTGATACCAATATTCTAAGACCATTTGAAGCTCTCTTTTCATTGTTGCACGTCATAATACTCTAGTTTGGATGCGAGAGTCTTTCACACACTGGTCATTTGAGTTCGTGAGACCAAAAGAATCCAGCAGATGGCGCTGTAGCCTAGCATTTTTCAGGCGTATGAGACTTTAATGATCCCCAGGAGATGCTGAGAAGGATGCAGCAGAGATGTTCCACAGGAAGCCGCAGGTGGGTCATCTCCATGTCCTGTGCGTGTCTCGGTGTGTGCGCGTGCTGCGGCGTGGGCGGCCTGCGTGCCATCAACTTCTGACAAGCATAGACATCAAAAGTCAGCTGTGAGTCCTGGTCACCTTTAACAGCATCGCCTGCCGTGGAGTGGAGCAGCTCCTGGCACTGGACAAATCAGATGATGATGATGATGGCTATGATTATTTGGACAGCTGCTAAACACAGCAGTGTGTTAGAAGGTTTAAAAAGACTGACTTACAACTCCTGCTGCTTTTATTTTACTCTTGCGGGGTGAAGAAGAGAACAGCTTTTTTTTTTCAAAGCTTCTCTAAACCTTAGTTAATAAAAAAAAAAAAGCTATTTCTTGAAAAAATCTCCCAGAAAGCATCCAGCTATGCGTTTTTTTTTTTTTGCTGCAAACGAATTTGTGCCAGGAATATCTTTTTAACCGGCCCTCAAAGGGCCTCTGGCAATAACTGGATATAAAACATGATTTCCAGTTTGGGTGTGAGGGAATTATTATTATTATTATTATTATTATTATTATTATTACTAATGTTCTGTTTGTGTGTTTTTTGATGACAGGCTGACAACAATCTGGCGTAGCTGAGCATTTAAGCATCAAATACCTCGAAAAAGGCAACTTCAGATGCTGAAATTGTCTGGATCCAGTTAGGAGTTCAGTTGAAGCGAATCCCGCTGTTTGCAGTGTCAGAATGAGATGAGTCGCTCGGTTGAATTGTTTCCTTTTTCTTTGACAAATAAAGCCATTCAGAAAAATCTCTTCCCCAGTCTTTAATTCCGTTTCCCAGCTGTCCCCCTCCGCCCCCAATTTTATTCTTAACCTTTTCTGACAGGACTAATTAAAGGCCTCTCCAAAGAGTAAGTGGACCAGGGGACGATTCGCTGGATATAAAAATGTTTGACATTCCATGACCTTCTTCAGACTCTTTTTTTCCCCACATTGTTAGTGTAAAAATGACCTATTTTTCCAGAATCAACTATATATGGTCTTTGGTCCCTTAAAACCATTTCAAAATATAGCATAAAATACAAACCTTCACATTCATAGCAAAGATTTGTTTGCAGCATGAAAAAAGGAAGGAACAAGAGCAAGGCCACAATACCTAGAAAGTAAAAAAGGAGAAAAATGTCCCCAAATAAAAAAAGGTTTCCCCAACGTTTTCAGACTGCATAATAACACCATATCCTTTTTGTTTTCTAAAGCAGGACCCTGCCTACTGCTCTGCATTATTATTATTATTACTATTATTATTATTATTATGAAGTGTAGAATAACAACATTGGAAAAACATTGTAATGAGTGTTGAAGGAGGATCTCCAAACTATGCAATATAGAGAAAAAAACCCATTGTGAAGTTTATTGAGGACGTGTTGCTCAATAAATTTAGCACGATGTGATCGCAACTCGTAGATGGCATGAAAAAAAAAGCACAAGATCTGCCACAAATAACATTACAAAGGGTGTGTTTGTAAAATACGTTGTCAAATGTCCATGGATAAACCTTAATTAGTAGTTAATAAGTATTTGAATATTGTTGCAGGTATTGGTGTTCACAACCTCTTCAGTCTGTTTCCTGTCATTGCAGTCAGAGCTGATTGTAAATGCACAACACGCTTTGTAGCCATTTGCTTACAAACGTGGTTTATCGCAAATAAGACGTAATTTGAGGCTATTTTAGACTAGGATTAGGGTTAAACATAATGGTACTCCACACATATTTTAGAGCTTCTCGTGTTAGACGATACACAAACACACAAACACATGATACCAACTGACAGTTTCGCACAGAGGTTTGTGACACAGTGTTTCGGAGGAGAAGGCAAACCTGTTGCATGCTTTCTGGTAGGATGGGCCTCTGCTAGAACATGATGCTCCTCAGGAAAACAGCTTCAAGGGACAACATCAGTGCACAGTGTAGGAAAGTCACAAAGCAAACCTGTTGATGTTTGGTTCACGTCTACTGCTCAGTCTGGATTTTCAAAATACTAATCCAGGAAGCTAATCCTTAAAAAAAGATAGTCTGTAAATGTCAGAAATCACATAATCGCTTTCATGAGCTTGAGTTTGCTTAAAAGCTGGGAGGTTGACAATGAAGCGTTTAGCCAATGAGCTGCACAAAATATTTATAGTGATTGACTATTGTCTTTTTTTTAGGTTATTTTTTTTTAAAGAACATTTTATAAACAAATAAACAAAATAAATCTCTAGTGTTGCACATGTCCAAACGCTGAACTCTAAAATTGACCATGAGCTCACATTATCCCCCACCCAACATAAAGGAGCAAATCATTCTTCTTATACCTACATAATAACTTTATAAGTATTAAAATATTACAAGTCAAGTCTTTTTGTGTGTGATGTCATGCTCCTGCGATGCCGCTTTGATTTATTTCAAGCCTTTTTCACAATACCAAATAATTCTGGCATCAAACTCAGAGACCTGCTTGGGGAACTTGAAACTTTGAAACCCTAAGGCAGAATTTGAGAACCATCGATACTGTTAACTTGTGTATTCATGTTCAGTTCTGCGTACTACACTGTGCATTCTGTTTTTTTTTTCTTAAACTTTTAATTAAGATAGAGCTGTGATTTTACTGTGCTTTGATATTGTGATTTTATCCATCCATCCATTTTCCGTACATGCTTGTCCTTTAATGGGGTCGGGAGGGTTGCTGGTGTCTCCAGCTGATGTTCCGGGCGAGAGGCGGGGTCACCCTGGACAGGTCAACAGTCTGTCAGGGCAACACAGAGACACACAGGACAAACAACCATGCACACACTAGGGGTTGCACCGACTAGTCGACTAACTAGTCGATTCTTTTCTCTGCAATAACTTTTTTCTTGGCCAGTCGACTAGTCGCAATCACGTGACACAACATATTTTTCCAAGGAAATGAAAGAAGATGGACCAGGTGAGTTTGCCAGAAAGCTCAAAATGTATAAAAATGTAAATAATTTCACAAAGAGAAGCTGCAAATTACAGCATAGGCTCCCGCAATAGGGGCGTTGCGTGGCGCGGTGGTTAGCGCGGCGCCCCGCATATAGAGACCTCAGCCCGCGGTAGTCAGGAGTCTGACTCCCGTCCTCCAGTCGCTGGGTCCACCAGGCCTCTCCGCTCTCTCTGACCCCTTACTATCAGATTACTGTCAAATAAACTAGTGTCGAAAAAATACTAAAAAAAAAAAACACAGACTACAGGAGTAATGTGCTACAATGTGGCATGAAGTTGGGTTTTTTTTTTATCCCCCAACTGATCAGCGTCATCCTGCTACTGAAGCTTCCAGGCAGCTTTGCGCTCTTATAAAAATATAGTTTGACAACATCTGGAAACTAAGTCCAAGCTTCATCCTGAGAATCTGATCGAGCCGATCTCTGCCGTCTGCATGTCGGTTCAGAGCCGAACCGACTCTGAGTCAGCAGAGCTTCATGCTGCGCATCGGGCGGAGGAGCAGCGGGAGGAGCAGCGAGAGGAGCAGCGAGAGGAGCAGCGGAGGAGCAGCGGGAGGAGCAGCGGGAGGAGCAGCGAGAGGAGCAGCGGGAGGAGCAGCGGGAGGAGCAGCGAGAGGAGCAGCGGGAGGAGCAGCGGGAGGAGCAGCGGAGGAGCAGCGGGAGGAGCAGCGGAGAGCGGAGCAGCGGGAGGAGCAGCGAGAGGAGCAGCGGGAGGAGCAGCGAGAGGAGCAGCGAGAGGCTCCGTAGAATTAAACTGTAACCAAACGGGATCCGTTCATAATAAGTTTGGTTTGTGATGCTCCAAAGCACCATTATGGTCAGTGTCATAATTTGACTCCTATACGAGTAACTATACAGAGATCATCAGTATCAGCCGGTGTTTAGAAAAAAAAAAAAAGTCAGACCGACTTTGTGCAACGAACTTTTCTCCGCTGCTCACAAAGAATGATGTATTTATTGCTCTTTTAATTCTACATAATAGACTTAGTAAAAGCGGGAAAAGGGGAGACGGTGTAGGGGTTAATATTTACCGTGAAAATAGCTCATAAAGCCTCCAAGTTGTTTTGAAGGATTTTGCGCTTACGTCACTATGACGTCATCGCGACTAGTCGACATCGACTCCACTATTATCATGAAGTAGTCGACCTTAAAAAAATGTAGTCGTTCAACCCCTAGCACACACACATTCACACCTAGGGACAATTTAGAGAAACCAATTAACCTAACAGTCATGTTTTTGGACTGTGGGAGGAAGCCGGAGTACCCGGAGAAAACCCACACATGGACAGGGAGAACATGCAAACTCCATGCAGAAAGACCCTGGACCAGGAATCGAACCCAGAACCTTCTTGCAGCAAGGCAACAGCTCTACTAACTGCACCACTGTGCAGCCCATTGTGATTTTACTTGGACTAAATCTGACATAAAGAAGAAAAAAAAATAGGAAAAAAATCCAGGAAACAAAGATTAAGCTATCTTTGAAAACAAAGGGAAGAGAGGCACATAAAAAGCTTGACAAAGAGCAAAGCTAGAACACGTTTTATGAGCCAGTCTCGTTAAAAATGGAAGTATACGATCACATCTGTTCAATCTGGGAGTGTGAATTTCCCTCAGAACACGAACACTCACTTTTAACTTGATTTAAACCAAAATTGGAAAGAGAAACTTGAACCACAGTAACTCTATGAAGAAATGAATCTCACACAACCTGCTTCTCTTACAAACAACAACGTCTCTTCATAAAACAACAGGGAACAGGACGCATTCAGTAAGCATTATGCGCTTGCTGCTCTCGGTGACCTTACCAACAAAGACATGCAAGTGTTTAGTTTGTGTTTTCTCTCTGTTTGGCCCTCAGTGTTACGTTCAACATACGCAGAGAAGCTGCTTATTGTGGTCTTAAGCAGATTCGGATGCTGCGTTAAGTCAACTGAAGTGGCATTATAAAGCAGGACACCAAAAAAATGTGTCGTGGCAGCAGACAAAAGCTGCGGGGCCCACCCTGTCAAACTATTTGCAGTTTGCCTGCCGTCTTCAGGCAGCGGCAGACACGCACACTCACAATTTAAATGTCTGTTTCGAAAGCTTTCACGCCAGGGTGTGCAGGGCTGACATCTGATCAGACCTCGACACCTGGTAAAAACATAGAAAAATACGTCCCGTGTGGAAAACGGAGCAGGTTTTTAAGCGGCGTCAGGGAGCTGCAGCTCTCCCGGGTGAGTTATGTGTACATGGATCTGCTGGGAGGCAGGGCGTGTTGCGTTTTTCACAGGGAGATCAGGTACGCCGGCTCGTTTGTAGCGACGAGCCGTGCCAATTTTGGCTGTCCTCTTTAAATTGACGCAGAAATTTCCATGCAACTCCCAAAGACCAGCAGGTCAACGCCACAGACTCAGTCCTGTAAAAACAGCAACTAAAACATTGGGAGGAGAAACAATTGTAAGTTACTATTTTAAACAACATCTCTAATCGTTAACCAACAGCTTGTCCACTCTTCAAAATGGGAAAGACAAGAGAACAAAATGTTTCAAAGCGTTTAAACATCCAGGGATGTGACAAACAAGGCCGGGCGACAACCAACCCTGTACAGGTAAAAAACAGCTGCATGTTGTTGCCTCTATGGCTCGTTACGTCTCCAGAACAATCTGCTGTAAAGTGACTGTGGACAGCAGAGGGCTGGGGGTGGAGGGAGGGTGGAGGGTCGTGAGGTGATGCACCCAGTTCAGGTTTGTCAGGTAAATAGCAGGCTCATCAAGTGTAGAAAACATTTCATTAATGCATGAGCTCATTTGAACACCTTAACACACAACTCAATACGTCAGTACGCACACTCATAGTCTGGAGTGACGCATTTTATAAAAACACAAACTATGTCATCATCAACATCAGCTTATTTCTGTGAAACTCGACTTCACAGAATGAAACTGAACGCAGATGTCATATTTGTGTATTTTTTCTTTGTCAGATTTTCACACTGCAGGCAAACAAAAGAAGTAAAACAACCACTGTGTATTCAGTCAATGCAGAGCAACCTGACTCTAAGCCTTAACACCCCTGTGTAAAACTGCTAATTGAAACAAGTATGTATCAACCTCCCTTCCCCCAACACCCCACCTCCAAATCGCTCACCCATTTGCACAAGCATGTCTTCTTACTCATGTGAACCCGCTCAGCTCCCGAAAGCCCCGAGTTCAGTCCAACAAAAGCAACGACAAAAGAGTTGTAAGCTGTGCATGTGTCGTTTTATTGTCTCAGCTTTGTTTTTACTGGGACATCTGAGGCCGAGTGTAAATCTGACATTATAAGCCATGATGAGTTAGTAGCTTAGGACTCAATGGGTGATGTCGTAACGCATAAGTGTGTTTTGTATCCAAAATCTGAACCCGCATAAAAGACTTTAAGGAGAGTGGATAGATTGTGATTTGGCTGTGTGGGTGTTGGATTAGTATAAGATAAGTTATTTCTCTCAGAATGAGCCAGTTTAGTCATTTGCACACAGGATTTTTTTTATGTTTGTGGTTAAAAAAACACGCTGACATCTGCAATGTTTGATGCAGAGAGTAGAGAAAAAAATATATAGCGAGGTTGTTAGGACTAGCTGTGTGCAGTCAATGTCTTACTTGCAGTTGTCTATATTCATAATAAATCTAGGCAATTTACAAATTTAGGCAATATCTGTCATGGTGAGTTGTGGAGCAAACAGTCTAAATCCAGAGAGGCAAAAACGGCAAGTTGATGATGAACAATTAATGAAAAAATTAACAAGAACACAGGGAGCCAGAGTAGAGCAAAAAAGCACAGGAAAAAGGCCAGCAGGGTAAATCATGAAATTAAGGGATTTAATTGGAGGAACCAACAAGGAGTGACTGATAATATGTTGTATATATACTTGGGAGTTTGATTGCTGAATAAGGAACAGATGGCTGATTATAAACGAAGTGCATGTGTGAAAGAGCAGAAGGCAAGCAGAGGAGAGAGAGAAAAGGGAGATGATAGATAGATATGATAGATAGATAGATAGATAGATAGATAGATAGATAGATAGATAGATAGATAGATAGATAGTAGATAGATAGATAGATAGATAGATAGATAGATAGAGAGTGGCAGCAAGAAGCGAGGAAGAGTACACAGTCAGGGGGACTAGAAAAATGTATCTAAGAAATAACTAGACATAAGGAAGAAATAGAAATAATAAGCTAGAATCACAAAGAAGAACTTGAGGTCAGACAGAAATTAGGCTGACTTAATCCAAGAAAGAGACTCAGGAATACTGAATAATGAAACTAGAATCAATAAATTAAACCGCATAACGACCCAGGACCTGACAATATCAAGCTGTAGTAAGATTTTAAAATTAGCTTAAAAGCTGCTGTAAGTTTCCATCACATCATTCCTGCAACTTAAATGGCTGTCAATCAGTTGCCAGAGAAAGTGCCAGTGTTGCCGTTTACTGCTGGTCTCTTAACTGACCATTGCTTACAAAAACAGACAAACCTTTCCAGTTGCAAAATATAGAAAATGATTATGTAGTTTCTGAAAAACTATGATAGTTCAGAAAGTTACAGTTCTTAATAAATAATCTGTTTATATTTTAAAACAAGATGGGAAAAAAGTGCAGTCTCTGGATTTCTCTAGCATTTTTTAATCCTAATTGATGTGTTTGTCATTGTTAGGGTTCCTTGAAAATAATTTGGCAAAAATTCACAAAAAACTGACCATTTAAAAAGTCTTTAGAATAGCTTGATTCCCATCGTTTTTCTTTTGTTTCCCAAATATTTGGGTCAGAAACCTGTAGAGTTTTTTACTTCTTTTATTTTCTGCACCTTCTCCCTCCAGCATGTTCACTGAGTCCTCCAAGTATGGTCGAGATTTGCTTTTGAACCACATTAAATGAAACACAGACTAAGATATTTGATGTGTGTTGATGGCACTTCTCAAAATGTAATGTCTGTTCAATTGTTGACTGTTTGGTGTTTTCTTTTAAACTTTGTAATTTTGTGTTTTTATTATATAGAACACTGCCTTGCTACTAAAATGTGCTACACAAATAAATCTGATTGATTGATTGATTCCACAGAACGTCTTGTAAAATAAACACAGAAAAAGGTGCTTAAAAACCAACACAAACAGGTTTTAAAAGAAGTGGTTTAAGTCAGGATTTAATGACTACACAAAATACATACAAAACTGAAGTCTCAGCAGGTTTAATCAAACACAGAGTTCAAAAGGAACAATCTGGGATGCCGGTATGTTCCAAACTTACATCAGAAAAGCCAACAGACTGGAAAAAAGCTATAAAAAAAACCCAACCAAACAAAAAAACCTTAATAACAGAAGGTGCTGCAGGGCAGGGGACCTAACAAAACGAATATCAGAAGAAAGAACAACAGTAACAAAAAAACAAAACAAAACAAAAAAATATATATATAGGTTTAAACAATTGGACAGAAATTAGGTGAGACCAATAGAGACTTGTAATGAGGAACCAATTCTGCAAAGTAGGGCAGGGGATAAAGACGAGCAAATTGAGACAAAGAAGACAGAGACAGGAACCTTTCAGTACCAGATTAATAAGTTAAAACTGTGAACTTTGATACTCTTTAGTTATGTGAACTCTATCCCACCTCAGCACAACAAGACCTGTTTTTGTATCTTCCTTCCTGTTAATCCCTTAATTTCCAAAATGTTCTAAAGCACTGAGTTGTATAGATTTTTACATGTTAACAATTTTGTAATGTAATCTTTACCACAATACAATAACTTTCCAGGGCATTTTTGTATTAGTCTTCACCTTTTCAAATGTTGGTTGTTTTTTCATTCATTTTCTTGCCTTTCTTTGAGTCAGACCATAATAGTAGATTTAACATTTGTAAGTTGTACATTTAAGTTATAACTAGCATTGTGGTCATAAAATACAGATTGCCTTGAGAACTATTGCACAGGACAATAAGAATCCAGGTTTCTTTCAAGCAGCATAAAATGAAAAGATCTCTTTCTCAACACTTTTGCAAATTACATGAAAGAATGAAATGACTGATGTTTAAAAGTGCCAACAAAACCCTGTTTTAGAGTCTGGAGTCGGGTGATAACTCACAGGCAGGCCTGACGTAAATTTTGACTGATACCTGCAAAATTGCTACATGCTATGAAACATAATGTGAGTAATAAAATCCAGCAGGACATTTTTTTGGTCATTTTAAAGATTTCTTTTTCTTTTCTTTTTTCAGATCTGAGGCCTGGATGATGCATGAATTATCTTAGTTGGCAGGGTTCCCATAGCCTCAAAGTGCAGTGATGAATGATTCATAAAACACTGAATTCATTCTGCTTTGTATTGGACGTTAAAATTCATTTCTCGGAAGCAGATTGTTACACATCCAATTCCTCAAAACAAAACAACAACAAAAAAAGCTCATCAGTGAAACTTCTTGACTGGTGCTAGTACTTTAACAAAGCAATACACGGAAATATGTTGCATACAATAAAACAAAAATGTTTAAAAGTTTTTTTAAAAAAGACATCCGTTAATCTAATTATATGACCTGTTCATTTTTTCTTTTTGTGCCATGTCTTCGTAATCTGCAGGACATCTGGATCCGTCTTTTGCATAACAAGCCTTTCAGGTGTTTACTGTGTTCATCCCCACGGTTCTCGCTCGTGCTTGGCTTTGGGCGAAGGCATTGTGACTTTGTATTTCCGGCCAGAAGCATTTGAATGTAAATGGATTTTGGTGTAAACAAAGAATGAATCAATAGGCTTGATGACACACCGTGAATGAATACAAAGCAGTCGTGACAGAACGTCCGACGCGCCAGGAACAACAATAGAACAACATCCTCTGTTGTGTTTCAACATTTTTTTTATTGAAAAAGCTTGTTTAAGCAGAAAGTCAGAGCAGGAAAACCACATTAAAACTGTCACTATGTTCTGGATTGAAAAGGCACCGTAGGACACGGCTGGAGGAATCGGTTCATTGTTTTCATCATATTCCCAAGTCAAAGCTGTACTTCAGCTGAATGCTCAGCTTAAAAACCTTTCAAAAATATGTAAATAAATTTGGTAAATACAGAAAACCATAAACTGAACAAACATAGCAAATTCATATGCACCATCAAATACAGTGAGAACAGAATTAAAGAGTCAAGTATTTAATTTTACAGCAGATTTTGGCATGTACTCCATGCAGACTGACATACAGTATATCTGAGATTTATTATGTAATAACAGTGTGCAAATTTAACCTTTAAAAGAAGTACAAGGAAACATCACAAACTTTTCAGAAATAATAGCAAATAATATCAAAAACATCCACTTGTCATTTTAAACAAGGATTCAGATAGTTTTTAATCCCTGTTCTCTGGTCTGATGTTTCAGTAACATATTGCGATGACGGGACAACAGATAAACATCATTAACTTGTGCTTTTACGTTCTTTTACCGGTGTGCCAGTGCTTCTCCTGCTCTGAGTCGGCTGCTTGGTCCATTTGTCCTTTAATCCCTTGAAGTTGTATAACCTGCTGAGAGTCAAGTTAAAAGGAGCCCTTGCTTCTTCTGATTCTTGAGCTGCCTGTTCAGACATTTGGTGAGTAGAAGCAAGAGGGTGTGCCTGAGGCTGCAGACTGGAAAGTGTGTGGAGAGTGGAGGCCTGTTGCTTTGCAGGCTGGATTTGTGGTTGGTCAAACTTTGACCGAATCTGCGCTGCTGGAGGCTGCCGAGTGAGCAGCTGGCTCTGGGAGCCCTGCTTCCGCCCGGCTGCAGACCCAATGGGAGAAGTTTTCATTGGAGAGGGGGATCTGGATTGTGATCTGCGAGGAGGTGGCTTGTAAACAAACTCTTTGACATTACTTTGAAGAGCCCTGCTTTCTATTTGGCTGCGATCACGGATTCCCAAAGGACGAGGTGCCTGAGCTTGGGAGCTGCTAGGGGACCTCAGTGGTCGCGATGGCGAAGAGCCTCTACTGCTTGGCTGCTGATGCGGCTGAGATTTGGGTGATGGATTCAAAGGCTGCAGAGACACAAAAGGCATACTTTCACAAGTAAAACAGAGCAACAGTTCACTTGATGAAAAGGACAAATTACTGTAACTAACACTGCTTTGGCATATTATGACCAATGACAAGTGGATTGAAGAAAACTGATTATCTGTAATAGTAGCTGGTAGTTTTGAGATATGTCATTCAACAAGTCAGCATAAGTTTGACAAGGCTAGTAGTTTGAATACAAAGTGAATTGCAGTTTGCTGAGAATACGACTCGACTAGTCAGTATGGTAATATTAATCCGAGATGGCTGCAGCCTTTTGCAGGAAGCTAAAGCATCCTAACCACAAAGAAAAAAAACTACTGATTGGACTACAGTTAACATTTTGTTAATGTTTTACAGATTACCTTCAAGGATTTACAGGATTCAATGACCCAGTGGGTCAGGCATATTTAGCAGCAAAAAAGGGGACCTGCACTTGATCAGGCAGGTGATAACGATATTATATCTGATCACTGTATTTTCACAGGTACTTACAATACCACAACAAAGCTATCATTGCTCTAGAAATACACGTTCTAATTTTTCAGCAGTGTTACAGTGACTTTGATCGACGTCTATTGGGGATTTTTAATTGGTATGAAACGTCTATATTCTCTCTAAAGAAACAAATGATCTAATAGGAAAATGTGACATTCATGACATCCATACCTTCTGTCCTGTTGTCTCCCTTGCAGATTGCCTCTGTCTTATCTCTGTATTGCCGGGGGTTAGTGCAGCCTGGTTCGTTGACTTATCCTTGCTGGGAAGGGATTTCTTTGGCTCAGATAAAACCCTTTCTGGTTTAAATTCACCAGTGGACAACTGCTTTGTCTCTTTCTGCACTGATTCTCCGTCTGTCGTGGCTCCTTCAACCTGTCCCCCAGAGGCCTTACTGAGTTTTAAGGCTGTTTCTTTTAAATCACTCTCCTTTTTCAAAGAGCTAGGCATTTGATTTAACTCCTTACTGTCTGTCCCCTCCTTGCTCTGGTGTACTCGCTCCTTCTTTTTCTCTGTGTTACTACTGCTAAACTCAATTTTAGCACCTTCTTTGCTATTTCTTCTATTAGTGATCTTTGAATCCCTGTTTTGGCCTTTTGTCCCAAGCACAGAGGTAGGGGGTTCTCTAGAAGTCCAAGATAAAATACTGGATTCACTGGAAGAAGTACTATGACTTGAACTGGTTAATGTAGAAGCACTAGAACTATTATCCAAGTCAGCAGAACTAGTGCTAACATTTCTTGAAAAACGACAATCTGAGTTAGTTGGGCTGCTATTCTTTCCTGTCCCATGGCTGCGACTCCCACTTGTGTCAAGAACAGGTTCATGTGAAGGAGATTCACTACATTCAAAGTACTCTTCAGAGGTAGTGGAGTCCTCTCTTGGTGATAAGTAATCATCACTGATATCAGTTGTAGGTGTTTGCAGGTCTGGCGAGCTTGTTCGTGAATCTGTGGTAGGTAGATTTGGAGGAGACACTTTTGGAGCTGAACTTTTTACATCAGCTGTGGGCAACTGTGATTCTTGTTTGTTGGTTTGGAAACTCAAATCCATTGCTTGCACATTGGAAAAGGGTAAATGAAGTGTTTTTCTGGAGAAGTATGCAGGTACTTGTGTTATGCAAACTTGTTCTTGAAAGGTGTTGTGCATGTGTTGTTTTACTGAGTTTAATGTGATGTCTGTGCCGTCTACTGATGGGACTTTTTCTTGTTTATCAGGCTGACTCAGTGCATTTGCAGCACTATTTATACTGCTATCATGGTTTTCTTTGAGTATGTAAGTGTTGTGTGATATATCATCTAATGTAAAGTTACTATATGATATTATTTGAGGTTCATGGCATCTTGCAAGGTATGTTTGAGTATTTGACACTTTGGCATATTCCAAGTTCATCAGGGTTTTATCAGAAGTGCTGTTACTTGTGGCTATACAGTCTCTGTATGTTTTTGAATCAACACTTTTAGGGACTAATTCATTAACATTCACAATGGCTGTGCTTGATAAACTGTTTGCTGAAACATCTGACTTTGTTTCAAGTTGGGTTTCAGGAACAGACTGCACTTCTGCTCCATTGCGTTTCCTATCAGCTTCCTTACACTTTGTCTTTTGGGAAGTAACGGTCTGTGTTTCCTGTTTGGTATCTTCAGGAATATTTGTGTTCTCTGTTTGTTTTGGATACTTTGTTTTGCTGACAGTGTTTCTTCGCAAATCTGGGCCACTCTCAAGACTTTTTACTGGAGATGTTTGCATCAAACTTGTTAAAGCGGAAGCATCGGTAACAATTTGTGGCCCTAAACTGGTCTTAGACCTCTTGTCCACAGAGATCCCTGGAGTTGTCTCAGTATTGTCACTGATTCTGTCTTGTTTAAATAATTGGTTAGAACAAGGCTTAGAGTCAGGAGCCACAGAACTTGTAAAAGAAGATGCAGAGGATGGGAGTAAAGGTAATTCTGGAACAGAAGACATGGAGGGATGATTGGTTGAAAGTGAGCTAGTAGAGGGAGTTGAATTACAAGAACTTGTAGCTGTGTTTGATGCCACTGCCGTAATTTTCACAAAATTATTTTTGGAAAGTGAACTTTCAGATTGTGTGGGAAAAGCAGAAGAAGTCGCAATGTGCCCTGGACTTTCAGGGTTTTTGGGGTTATGAGTCTCTTGAGAGGAGATTTTTAGTTGTGTATCAGCAGCACTACTGTGTGACTCTTGATTTGATGCATTTTGGGAAGTGATGATCTGTGTTTCCTGTTTGGTATCTTCAGGAATATTTGTGTTCTCTGTTTGTTTTGGATATCCTGTTTTGCTGACACAGTTTCTGTGCAAATCTGGGTCACCCTCAAGATTTTTTACTGGAGATGTTTGCACCAAACTTGTTAAAGCAGAAACATCAGTAATAATTTGTGGCCCTAACCTGGTGTTAGACTTCTCAACAACAACAATATCTGGATTTGTCTCAGTGCTGCTATTGACGCCATCTTGTTTATGTAGTTCGTCAGAACAAGGCTTAGAGTCTGGAGTAACAGAACTTGTAAAAGAAGATGCAGAGAACGGGTGTAAAGGTAATTTTGGAAAAGAAGATATGGGTGGAGGTAAGGGAGTTGAATTACAAGAACTTGTAGCTGTGGTTGAAGCCACTGTATTAATAGTCACAAGATTATTTTTGGAAAGTGAACTTTCAGATTGCTTGAGACAAGCAGAAGAAGTTGCAATGTGCCTTGGACTGTCAGGGTTCTGGAGGTCACAAGTCACTTCGGAGGATATTTTAAGTTGTGTATTAGTAG
The DNA here is from genome assembly GCA_033032245.1 of Poecilia picta. Taxonomy (NCBI): domain Eukaryota; kingdom Metazoa; phylum Chordata; class Actinopteri; order Cyprinodontiformes; family Poeciliidae; genus Poecilia; species Poecilia picta. The sequence goes on from CM065360.1 coordinate 17,897,359, forward strand.
CATTACTGTGTGACTCTTGATGTGATGCTACATTATTTTCTTCTGTATTTAACTGAGTTTGATTGTGCAGTTGAGATTTTTGTGTATTGTTTGACTTCAGGGTGTTTGTTTGATCTACCAAAGTACTTTGTGTTTGTGAAACAGTCACAATTTCAGGTTCTTTTACACATTTAGATTCTTTGAGGGACTCTGACAAAGAACTGGTTGTGGAGGCAATTTGGGCTTTGTGTGAAGGTTGTTCATTTTTAGGTGTGAGTGCTTTGTTGCTAGATTGTGGTAGTGTTTGTGGAATAAGAGAAATGAGACCTGAATCTGAACACAGTTTTTTCTCCATTTGAAGGATATGAGTTTCGCTTTTGTCGAAATTTAACTTTTGTCTGTGCAAAGGTGAGTTTTTTTCAGGTGCCATTTCTTCATTGTTATTGTCAACACTTTTCTTTTCTGGTTTTGCTTTATCCACCAACAAACTGTCAGTCTTGGGTTCACTTTGTGCATTTCGATTTCTGGCTTTGCAACCTCTGGCAAAGTTTCCTGTGGCTTGCTGATTGGACTGCTAAACTTGATTGCTTGGCTGATTTCAAACATCTCAGAACGTTGCAGATGAACTTGGGTTGGTTTTTTAGAGTCTCTGATATTAATAAACCCTATCACATCGCTCGGTGGATCAGGTTCTGGCCAGGTGGGCAGATATGAGAGTAAGCATGCTTTCTCTAGACCTAAAAGTCCAGGATGGATAGGAGGAGCATTCTGTGGCGGATCTTCACGTGTTCTCTTTTGCTTCTTCTTATTTTTTGGTTCCTCTGAAACTTCTGACTCTTTGGGGCTATCATTGCTATTTGAGCTCACGGGACTAGGGCTACTTAGAGCAACAAGGGCATATTTGGGGTTGTATAGTTTTCTAGCAACAGCAGCAGGAGGAGGAGCCACGGATAAAACCTGATGTCGAGTGTCTGGTTCAGGCTCAGGATCTGTGGTGACTTGGCGGAGGTCAACAAAACTAGAAGTAACATACAGGTAGCGAAACACTTGGTCAAAAGCATCCACAGCCTGGCCCGTGGTAACAGTGATGAGATTTCTATCCAGTCGTGAGGACATCCATGTGAAACTAGACAGAAAAAATATGATAAGGAAGGATCATTAATATGAGCAGACAGGTTATTTAAACAGGTTCTGTCAATTTGAATTTTTACCTCAGCAAATTTGGAATACAAAATGTTACAACAGACTTAAATACTATATTTATATATATTTGACATATACTTACATAAACTGTACAAAAACATGCAACCTTTTTTACCACTGTAAACCAGACAAAATTTTTCCTATTTATTCATTCCTAAAATGTAACTTACCATTTCATGTAAACAGGAAAAGTTAAGTCTGATTTATTGTCAAGCAGTGAGAGAATAAGGTTGTTCCTATTTATATAATGTGTTTTAAAAATCTTGTTTCAACAAAATAGAGAAAATCTATCAATGGGGTGTTTTGCTAATAATCAGTAGAAACTATAGTAGTAAAATATTTTATGGATAAAAATGGAAAATTACATTATTTATCATTAAACATGGTTGTTTACCTTCTAACTAACCTGAGATGCACACTTTAATAGCAGTAACGGAATTGCTTATCGCATGGACTGAAGTTATTTATTTTCTATCACTGTAGTAATTTAGCCTAAAATTAACAAAATGCATTATTTATTCCAATCACCCCATCCTGGAACACTAAAATCCGTTCCACAATAAACATGTAATCATACATATTGTACACTGACCTGTACGACCCAGACACAGCTTTGTCTCCATCAATGAACATGAACCTGTGGCCGAGTTGCCCCTTGACCCTGGTGCAGTACCGAGTGTAAAACTCTGCGCCTTCTGTGCAGCGTACACGAAGATGCTGAAACCCAAACAGACATTTCTATTAGGACCGACTTTATACTTTCAATAATAAATGTATTTATTACCTCTAAACATCTTCTCTTTTTGCACATTAAATCCACAAACTTCAGTATATTTCATTGGGATTTTATGAGGAAAAAAAAACAGCACAAGGCAAAGAAAAATGATACTCAAAAGTGTGTTGTGCACTTGCATTTTGTCCATTCTTCTTTCCAAAAATTTAAATTCTAATTTCATCTAAGCTATGACATTAGTGACCTTGCAAAAATATTAATTTGTTGTAATCTATGTTATTGTTAGGAAAATTAATAAAAAAACAACTTGTGTTCAGTGTCTTCCAGAAAGATTGCATACTAAAATACTGCAGCAAAAACATTGTGCATCCGCATACTTGTAGTAGTGGAAAGATACTTGCATGGCTTGTTTAAAGGGCCGAGACACATGTATTCCTTCACTTGCACTTTTAACTTTCTCTTCCTATTCTCTTTGTTCTCCTGGCAAACACATTAGCTGTGTCAACATAGCCTAATACGTTCTCTTATTTTCTCTTATATGCACATTATTTTTTGGAAAATTCGTCTCTAGACTTGTTATCTAAATTATTTTACAAACACTGTTGGACAACTAACAATTCTGAAGAGTCTCAGATTTTCTTTTTGCCTGCTGAGGTTTAGCATTCTTCTTCTTTCTCTCAATCGCATGTGAACTCATCTGCTCCTCCACCCTTCCTGTTTATCCAGCCCTCCACCAACTCCAGCTCATCCACTACAGCTTGCAGCAAAATCTCAATCTGTCACACTTGTCTTCCTCCTTCCTGCCAGCCACCTTCTTCTCATTTAGGCGCCCAGTCGCAGCTTTCCTGCAGACTTGTCTCTTGTGCAGATTTGGCATTAGCTCCCCTTTAATGTTCTACAGCTGCCCCACATACACACTTCCCGAGCTGTCAGCGGAAGCTGCAGGGGTGCCAGTGTGTATACACCACCATTAATATCATTAAAGGTTATACCATTTTCTTTGACGTACCAGGTTCTGCTCCGGCTACTGCTCCCCAATAATTCAAGGCACCACTATGCTGGGTGACAGGGAAAGCTAAAGCCTCCAGTGCCCTCCAGGCAGAACCCAACAGAAATGAAGGACATGACTCAGCAATAAATATTTGTCTGCTTCCCCACATGCCATTAAAACACAGATTGCATTTCCTTGAAGCACTGTGTGAACCATGTAAGGTCTTTGTGTTATTACTGCGATACTGTAGTTCAGTTTTCAGCATAGATTAGTAGTTATGAGAGCAAAACACCACAACATCTTAAAGGGTCTACTTTCTTGGCGACCTCCTTTTTAAATCGTAAATTAATGTGATTTTTTTTTTAAGAGCGAGGTTAATTTTTACAAGCTGCACCTATTTCTGATTATTGCATGCCCTGTAGAATCAACAAATCCCTTACATGAGATAGGTTGAAACATTTAAAAAAGTAACTACTCATTCCCTGGACATTTTCAGAGAGATGAGGAACAACGTCAATGACATCTATTAGTCTGGAAGAAGGTCAAAGCCATTTCCAAGTCTTTATGACTCTAGCAAACCACAGTCACATGGGAAGTCGCACAAGATCAGACAACACCACCTGATCAGACAACACCACCTGAAGAAATTGCCACAATTAAGCACAGTAGTCATGATTCAGCATCTGACACTGGGCAACAATCCATTAGTAAATAAAATTCTCAATAAACCCCCCACCCCCCTGAATTTTGTGTTTACTGCAGGGATCTATGTCTGATAATAAAACATGTTTGATGATCTGAAAAACCCCATGCAAAAAGCTCTGCATAATCCTTCATTAGGCACAAATTTAAATGTTGAATAATATATTAATGCTTGAGTGTGGATTTTTATTTTCTGTTTACTAGAATAATCAATTGCTTAAAAAATCTATGAATGTAAAGGCAGCCTCAGTCATGACATAGTTTTATGTCTTGAATAATAGGCCGTTGACAGTTTCAGGCTACCTGAGTCTAAAGAATGTGAATCTTAGAAAAAAAAACTATTAAATCTTTTCTTTTTATTGTCTCTCTTAGGTGACACGTATCTTGATTTTACCCCAGTCTTCTTGATAAGCCACAGACCAGTCAATTACTCCTCTCCCAAAATTACATGCTGAAGAAAGGAGTCCAGGTAGAGTCGGTAAGAAGGAACGAGCCGAATCATCAGCAACCCTTCTGACTAAGACATGAGAGACTCTCCCATTCATCTATCATGAACATGATAACTTTCTTTAAGAGCTTTTCAGCACATCCCCGTTCTGAGTCCAAAGTGGGGAATCACCAACATCAGAAAGACATTTGCCAAATCAACAGTCTGTCAGTCAGTTTAATCTTCACCCGTTTGTGCCAAGATATCGTTGACGGTCAGGCTAGAAATCCAGTCTGACCTCTGAGCAAAACAACAGCCGAACACTAAAAAAGAATAAGGGACCTCATTCTTTTTTTGTGTTGCTTCAGGTACGGAAAGGTAGTTCATCTAGATTGAGTTTATTTTCCTTTCCCCTCCTGTAGAGATAAGAGTTAAATTATTGTATAAACTGCCTTATCTGATGCTCCTAAGTTGACAATAAATGTTTAATAAATATTTTTTATGAGCTTAGATAATATTTTTGAAGTTTCAATTTCCCATTGACAAAAACATTGTCCATTTAGTCGCAGCACATAGAGTTCAATTTGAAATTTCAATCAATTCTTGATCAGGTTTAATACCAATTACCACTTATTTTCTCTATAGCCAATTTTCAAAGTGTTCCTCTTCTTCTTTCGTGTCATTTACGTTGCTCAGTGCATAGGAGAGTGTTTCATCCTTCCGAATGATTTTGAGACGAGACTGATAGTCATGAGACTGATAGCAAACCGGAGTTTGCTAGCTATGCAATGGTTTTATAACCGTTGAATATTTCAACGCTGCTTTATTGCCCCACACTTAAAAGGAGTGCCGCTTTACGACTGCAAATGACAGAAGTATGGAAGACATTTTGACCAGAGCTGTAAAAACAGCGACTGTCAAACCATTGTAAGACGCCGACTGTCTTTTTCCTAAAACAGAGACATCTCTCTGTCTAGTTCCTGACTAATTTTAAAAAGTAGGGCAACTTCAGGCTAAAAGTGCACGGTGCAGATGTATTACTAAGGGCAGGACTAGCACTTGGCATCTCACACTAAAGAAGAAAGGCAGAGCTGAGACAACCTGGAGAGAAACAGCAGACAGCAAAATGCACCTCATTTTCATACGAAGGGAAACGCAACAATGATGAAACGGACAGAAAATCTTGCTCAAACAAAACGTCCACATTCACTTATTACGTTATAAGCAATGCAAACAGAAGTTCGTGTTCATAAACTAGATACTCTCAAATGACACAGTGGCATTTTATGCTGTTTTGTTTGCAAGTTGCTCCCAGATGGCACTGAGAGTCTGTTAAGCTGTTACACGCTGCATGAATCCCCTCAGCTGACAACCGTCATCTGGCAAGGAAAGAGTTTGCACATCCATGACTTGTTTATGCGTATTTAAAAATCTACTGTGCAGTGCAAAAACACCCACCCATAAGGTGTTTGTGATGTTTCATTAAAACCAATTCTGCTGAGAGAGTGGCCAGAAAATATTAGAAAACCACCACTAAGACAGAAGCAAGATTCCTAACAGGTAAATAAGTTTAAGCACTTTCTATTAAAGAAAACTGACTGAAAAAGAAATGTGAGGGACACTTTTACATTGTACTTAAAGGACATAGTATCTCCAACTTGTCTTGTCAAAACAATTCAATTTAGTAACGAATTTTGATCAAATATGTCACCCTAATCTCGCTTTGGAAAGTCCGTGTTTTCAGTGGAAAATCAAATCAAATCCCATTAAGCAATTGTTTTTTACTGAACAACTGGTGTCACACTTATTGCAGAGGAATGTTACCATTCCTTTGGTGAAGTCTCTTCAGATTACCCAAAGTCCTTTTTCCTCTATCATGTTGCCATTAAATATCACACTTCTCTACGTGGTTTTGGGGATACATTTACTGAAAGACCAGTGACACAATGTCTTTTTTCTGTCCAAGGTCATTAGATTTCTCTAATAAGGTTTGTATAGGAAGCATCTGTTTTTAGAAAAAAAATTGAATTGTATTTTTTTTTACATACCAATTACAAATAGGAGTGGCACCAGTGATTTTGTTGAAAAACAACATGAAATAATTATTTCTTGATGAGGAATTATTTCCCCCAATGAGTAATTGCATTCATATTAAAGCTTGGAATTTTCATTATTTTTAGTGTGAGATCGTCCTACTGCAATAATAATAATAATAATAATAATAATAATAATAATAATAATAATAATAAAACAAATTTATTTTAAGGGTTTTAGAACATCTATACCAGGGGAGTCAGCAAATGTAAAGGGTGGAGTCGACCTCAGCTTACAATTCATTTCAGTCACAGTTACTTAAGTTAACATGTCTTCATGTTACCAAAACCATCTCTCTGCTTTATGACAATGAATTGCATTTAATAACATCCAACATAGACACACCCTCTTGTTCAGTGCCAACCGAGTGATAAAAAGCATTTTATTTGAGCGTGTTTGTGATTCAGTGTGAAAGAGAAACCAACAGCAACACAGAGATCTTTTTTTTTATGATATGTAACACTTGATAGTGATTTTGTAAAAAATTATGAGAGTACCAAACCAAACTGGCATGCCTACCCTTGTTATATAAAGTACTAAATTGCTAATTTACAGCTAATTTATTCCAAAACAGACATTTATGTGATGTTCTTTTTTGATACCGTCTTTGAGGTGGGAAACAGCAGCTTACCTTCAGGTGCCCAGCGTGCATGTTAGCCCTCCGACACATCGAGAGGAAATGAGGTAGCATTGTGCGTTCCAGCATGATGTAGACAGACACCTTTCTTTTAAACCCGGCATCTAACAGATCTCTGAAGATGTCGACGTCGGTGAAGACATCCATCACCACGGCTATCACCTGGAAAAGCAAACATAAGTGCGTGCGCGACTTTTGTATCCCCCTGGGTGATCCTAAATAATGTGCACCACCTGTTCAAGCTTTAAAATATGCATATTAATGGACACATGGTGGTGCTCTTAGAGTTTAGCAGGTTTAATGCCTTAGACTTTGCACGTTTTAATACATCTCACACAAAATAATTACAATTGCTGTAGTTGAGACGCAATTCAAATAAGGGCAAATCATCCAATTGTCCATTGACAAAGCATTTCAATGAAGTAATCTGAGAATGTTTCATTCAAATGTTTTTTTTTTTTTTTCTGGAGAACAGCTGCTGTGGACTAAAACAAGTCATAAACTGTGAGGCTTCGGATGAGTCAGTTGCATAAGCTGACTCATGCACATGCGCCCTATCAGTACACTGCACATGCTCATGCAAATATTCGGCTTAACACGCGTTGATGTTGCAGGGATGGCTTCAGTGTGAAGTACTTCTTTGATAAAGCACCATAATCATGTTGCACTTTACTCTCTACTGACACTTGCTCTGCAGTGGACTATGGACTCTGGACCTCACATGATGTATACAGTTAGTCAGTTTTAATTTTGCTGAGCTTTGTTTTTAAAATTGGGAACCTAGTTACCTGACAGTCATTTTTAGGGTTGAGAAATCAAACGTATGTGAGAGTTTCCCACAGTAAAGCCAAACAGCATGACACATTAGGCACACGCTGGATATTCTGGTCATGGTTTTTCAGAGGTTTTAAAACAACTATTCTGGAAAAAAAGGCAATGCTTTCCTTATAGATTGAAACAGCATTTAAGAAAACTAAATTTCACCATTTCAAACATATGAGAGAATATATTATAAACTACAATATGTGGATTAGAACAAATGCAACCAAATAAGGGCACTTTTCTTAATAGTTGTCTAGGATCTTCCTAATGGTACAAGAAATGTCCATTTTTGTATGTTCACAAATAGAGTAAAGGGCCAAGTTGTACCCTAAAAATCACACACAATAATCACCATCATTAGTTGTGTTCAGTGATATTTTCTAATAAATGGACAAGCAATTGGGTAAAAAAAAAAACTTATTTGTTTCGTTTTGTAGCGCTCCTCTAGCCATGCCACCCGGGCAAAGAACCACATACCTCACAAAATAAATAAATAAATAAATAAATAAATAATACTGCTATACAGAGCAGAACAGCAAAAAAAATATGGTATTCTATGAGATAAAATAAAAACTAAATGTTAATTTTTACATGTGCTCACTTTTATTCTAACTTTATTTTTTGTTCATTTATCAAATAATAGAGATGATACAGAAAATATGCCACTTAAGTAAAATGCAAACACCTACCTTCTGCGCCTGTGCAATCATTTTTCTGACCACTTCTTTGATGTGGGCCTGACCCTCCATCGGGGGCTGCGTGTACACCGTCGTGCGTGTCACCCCTCTGTACGACTCGCTGTCAGGCCAGCCCAGGTCCATTTGCGGGATAGAGGTGTCCGAAGCGTCCGGCCAGTACTGCAACGACAGCGGCTCCGGCTCGTCCTCTCCCTCCCCTGAGAAAAGCGCCGCGTCCGGGTCAAAGGGCTCAAGAGCGGCGGTCAGTGTCGCCTGCTCCAGGTCGGAGAGGAAACCCCGCAGGCCGCGAGCCTCCAGGTACTTAGCGAACGCCTCGCGACCATCCAGGAGGAGCGCTTCAAGCGCGAGACGCTGCTCTTCACAGTAGAAGAACTCCGGTTTGGACTCGTAGATCCGCGGGTTTACGTTGTTATCATCCAGGCACTGGATCTGGGATAGAGCCATTTCTGTGAGCTGACGATATCTACCAGGTTATGACACAGCTGTGAACACTTTAAAAGTCCGCAGTTCTTCCAGTCTTTTTCAGACTTTTGGCAGCATATTTGACATTTAGGGCTTAGACCATGACAGAATATACAGACAAAGTCGCTCCTAAATTCCAGTGGTTCGTTTTAAAATTGCTGGTATGGAAAGAAGAAGTCACCCAGCAGAAAGTGAGAGTGACATGCCTCTGACTGCACCGCCTTACGGGACAGGTGCCACACCAACAGGTAAAAAAAAAAAAAAAAAAAACACCCTCCCACGCGTGACGTGATGGACTTTCCAAGCAGCAGCTTGTTTCACGAACTTTGAATGGCATAAAAATGATGGATGGAGATATGCCGCCCTTATTCTTAGTCTCATTAAATCATTAGCCGCCAGCACATCTTAGAATGTGTTGTTATACTTGTTCTGTCTTGTTTTTTGTATTTATTGTGCAGGCATACATTTGCATCAACCAGTTTTTAAAATACTAAAATAAAGAAGATAATTACTTTTTTTTTGGACAGAGCACAATAATAATTATAGTCATAACAGAAAGTAGCCTTGTGTATTGTTTTTTTACATAAACACAATAACTTATTTCATAACCCTACATAATCTTTAAACCCTATTAGTTTGATAACTTGTTGTAACAGCATTCACTGCCCTCATTTTGCATTAGAACAACCCAGTCTCCACAAATATGGCAATTAAGTTAATAGCGGTTTTATTTACGCAACTCCTCTCTGCAAATCACAAAGTACATGTTTTTGAAAATACAGCTGTCAAAACAAATACATCACATACGGATTTTTGTTTAATATTCTAACAGATTTAACCTCAAATAACTGTTTTTAGGTATCACAGTCGAGCATAATTTTTTTCACCTCACTGTTTAGTAAAGAAGGGGTTAACAGGATGTTTCAGGAGTGTGACTTTGGCAGCTCTAGACCTCACTGAAATGTCCAGTGGTAAGTTGTGCACATATTTTTTTCGCAGACTTTTAAGTGCACATGTGTAAGTTACGTCATATGGCTGGGATGACTGGAAACTTCATTGCATGCAACAACAACAAAACAAAACTGTCCTTTCAAGTTTATGAAACTGAAAAAGCAGCCATCCTATAGCATTTCCCTGGAGCTTATTAGAACTGGTGGAGAGGAAAAAAAGCTAAACTTTGATTTTATTTTATTTTTTTACTGATTTTGGACTCTAGAAGCACATGCTCCAACGTTTTAATGTCTCATTGTATTCATATTTGAGTCATGTTCATATTTGAATTCATTCTTTTTGACATTTTTCTCTTTTTTTGCTTCATGCACTGCTGAAATTGGACATCTGTGACCTTTTCAACTTTTCCAGGCTGTTTCCCCACTTATGATAGGCTTTTGGAGAACACTTCAGACAGTCTGCTCATGTCTATGGCATAGTGGGCTGACGCAGTGTCAGTGCAGGGGACTCCTCTGTAGAAACTTTGTGCCTTTGGGGGGAAAGTGTTCAAATTGGCTTCAGGCTATGACATCGTGCCATGCTTTCTTAAAGTGCTCTGGGAGCAACATACATTCATGGAATGTGATTTGATATGACAATCTGCTGCACAGACTCTATTTAAGAATTGATGATGCAGAACATCTGCTACCATTTTGCGGATCGTTCGTTGACTTCGTGATGAGGAGCATCTGAGAAATCTTCATAGCAAACTCAACTTCGAGATTTGGAATAATACGGTTGCAAAAGCTACAGTTTCCCTTTTGCCTACATGAAAATAGTTTTTGGTAAGAAAAAAGGAGATACCTAAAAAAGTTTGGCATGTTATGTTATTTTTGTCCTCTTTTATAGGCATTTCTTGACTTGACAAGCAAATATTGCTCAACTGGCACAAAAGGCCCAGACCAATGGAGGACACAATCTGATAGCGGACCAAAGGTAGCAGGTGAGAACACACCCCTAGTTCTGGATATAGCATTCACACGAAAGACTATCATGTCTTGAAGACTGGAGTGGCTTAAAATGATAGAAGTCCACGTTAGTCTTTGCACCTCTCAGGCTTGCTTCAGTCTCATAGGGGGAGATGAGGTTCTGGTTCATCAACTTTCTTTGTAGAAGAAATCACCTCTGCAACGACTCAGTAAGGTCGTCATGTGTTGTGTATTTAGTGCCACCATTTCAATGGGAGCTCTATCATTTGAAATGTCAGTGTCACAAGAATTTGGGTGGTAAATCCCAACATGCAGAGGCCAGACAAGACTATTTAATTTTTTTTCTGAATAAAACAAGCTTTTTTTGTTGTTAAAAATCGAAATAATTCAAAGCAAATATAGAAGATAAAAACACATTGTCTATTTATTATGTGCCTCCTCTTGCCTTGGCTTTAGTATTTCATAACTTTAGGTGATAATAATAATAATAATAAAAATATCATCTGGATGAAGATTTTCTTAAAAACGGAGAAAGAGTTCAATCTGGCCGCACAGAGGCGCAGTTGGTAGAGCTGGTGCCTTGCAGCAAGAAGGTTCTGGGTTCGATTCCCAGCCCCAGTCTTTCTGTATGGAGTCAGGTTTAGCATATTTTTAGCCTTTAAAGCCAAAGCTGTACTAGAATGTCAGTGTGTCAAAGTGCTTCTTGACAGAGCTGTCCTCCAAAATTAATATTTTTCTTTACTGGGAATTATTCAGCTGGAGGCCAATTTGCATTATAAACTGGTTCAGTTTGTTTTTTCAATCTAGCACCGTAGAATAGCAGTGATGTCACACCTCACACACCTTCCTTTGCTATTTGCTTTCTAAAACTTTCTTTCCTGATGATTTTCTTCGTGTTTCTGACACTCTGCTTCCTCAGTATAGGCCATCTTTCCTCTTTATTCTAGTTTTTCTTGTTTTTTTCTTCTAGTCATACCCCAGATTTTTTGTGTGTGTCATTTTTCTCTTCATAATCACAGCCTGTTTGTCTCTGCCACATCAAGTTACTTTTCCCCAATGCATTTCGCTTTGTGACAGTGACGTTTAGAGCTTTTACAGTGTATGAGACAGATATCTATTGCCACACAGAGACTTCAAAGTGGCTCAGCAGCTTCCAAAAGTATCAGAGGAAGATTACAGCCATTCTATTTGTGGTACACCTTTAACTCCTTTGTTCTCCCACGCTCTCCTCCAGAACAGTGTTAGTTTATTGACTGCCTGTCACAGGAGAGGCAGAGGTGACTCTTTGAAGAGGAGGGGGAAAAAAAGCTGGTTTGACAAAAACAACACAAGGAGAAAAGAGCGTTAAAAGGAGAGCAAAATTCAAGCGATTCAGTCTCTGGGAATTACAGACTACAACCCTGCTGCCAGTTTCAATTCAAGCAGAGATAAATTGTTGCTCATGCACCGTCAGAGAACTCCCTGGTTAAAGTTTGACCTGATAATATGTCGATAACACGAGCGGACTGCAGTGAGCTCTCCTCTGACTCATCATCAAATACAGAAGACGAGTTTATTGACAAGTCAGACTTTTTTATCCATATGCTGTTTGCTTTGAAATTGACTGCTGGTCTGTTGACTGTAGATATGTGGCATGCATACTTACATTATAAATTGCTTTTGACCAGCGATTACATCTAGTAATCGAAGACAATCAAAAATCGCTGGAGAGAAAGGAACTTAGGCCAGTAAATTTTAAATAGTGCTTGTGAATGACTTTAGTGATTAACACATTATGAATATAACCTGTCTTCAATTTCAATTTCATTCCTCTCCACTGACCTGTCAGTAATTTCTTCATCACTTCTAATTGACCAAGCACTCATTGTCTGACAAGTTCTCTAAGCAGTTAGTTGCCCACCATGAACATGTTTGGCACAGATTCAATGAGCTGTTTACTTGCTCTGAATACCAAATATCACATGGTTGAAGACAATGCACAAAATAAAATACTCTTTTGTATCCACTCTATAATTTTCAATATGGTCGAAAATACCAGAGTAGATATTTAGATTAAGAGGCACTTTGATGAAAGCATGTGGTGTATGGCAAGCCGTTTTAACATAAATTCGGTTTCGTCTGACTATCCTTAATTACATTCCAGATATCTAAAAATGCATTTTGACTAGACAAAACTACATTTTGACTATCTGTAATGGTAATTTAAGATATCTGTATTTACATTCTGACTAGTAAGAATAATAATTCAAGATATCTTCAATTACATTTTGACTAGTCAAAAGTCCTTTCAAGATATCTCAAATGACGTCACTGGATCTGTCATTTGACGGGACACATATCCGTAATTACGATTTAAGATATCTTCAACACAATTATGACTAGTCAAAATTACAATTTTAGATATCTGAAATAAGAATGACGTGGAAGCCCCTTTGTGGTGTCCAAACAGTTTCCTGCAGAATTTTATGTTTCCTGCACAAAATTGTCAGTAAAGTAAATGCCACAAATTAGAAAGAGCTCGAGAATGTTAAGCGAAGATAGCAAAACTTCATAAACTATAGGATTGCTTCTAACATCTACAAAGAATATCCTGTTTATCCATTTATGACAAACCGAATGCACTTAAAAACAGCTAAAATTGTTATTGTCAAACCATTTTCAACATGAAAGTAGCGCATTTTCAAACATCTTTTTTCGTTTTCTCTATTTTTCATTGTTTTATTAAACTTTCAAATTGATACGTAAGTCTGGGACGTTTTGACTAGACAGAAAAATAATTCAAGATATCAGTGATGTCATTCTGACTAGTCGAAATGTCAGTTTAAGATATCTTAAATGGAAAAGCTGAATAATTTATGATATCTCCAATTCATTTAGAGATATCTTAAAAAGAATTTTGACTAGTCAAAATTACAATTCAAGATATCTTTAATTTAGTTTTGTCTAGTCATTATTTGCTTTTAAGATATCTATAATTTAGTTTTCACTAGTTAAAATAACATTTCTCCTATCCAAAAATACATTTAAGATATCTTGAATTATGGAGTAATTCGAGATATCTTTAATTAGAATTAAGACTAGTCAAAACTAAAATCAAGATATCTTGAATTTACTTTATGACTAGTCATAATTTAATTGAAGATATCTGAAATCTGTATTTCAGATAGTCAGTAATTCATTTAAGATATCTTGAATTGAAGTCTCCATTCAAGTCAATGGTAAATCTGACGTCATTTCGACTAGTCAGAATGTAATTAAAGATATCTCGAATATGTATTTTGTCTAGTCGAAATATAATTGGAGATATCTTAAATCGCTAAAACGTCTAGTCGTAAAACAATTTGAGATATCTGGAATGTAAGGGCGGTAAACCGAATTTATGTTAAAACGGCTTGCCATATGTGGTGTGTGCAAGATCCCACACCGCAGATGTCGTGTCATTATTTATTCAACAAAGTCAGAGTGGAAAAGTTTGATAAAACAAAAAAAAAAGAAAAAATGGAAAAAAAAAAATTACTAGACGTGATCAAAATGTGAAAACAGAACGTTAAAGGGATGTATTTTCTTTTTACAATAACTGTACTGTCACCATTTGATTCTTGTTTTGCAGTCGCCCAATTTTTCCCCTGGTTGTTGTTTCTTTAAATATGTATATTTTTAGCAGACAAAAAAGTTGAAAAAATAAGCCTAAAGTCAAAAAAACATTCTTCTATATCTTTCAAATGTAATTGGTTATGTTTTTTCAAAATGTTCTCTTTTCTCAGTGTGACATTATTGTGACATATAATTATTGCAAAAGACAAACTGATGACAAATATTTTCTTTTATTCATCTTGTGCTAAGAGAGCAGATTCAAAGATGTAAATGCATCAGTTTGTTGAATTGATTTCTCATAACAAGTAATGGAAGACCAGCCCAAGTTCACTTTGTAAATATTGTCAAATGTTTCCTTCCGGTAATGAATAATTCTATTTACAGTATATGCTTTTTCATAGATTACATATGAGTAGGAATAAATACATACAGAAATGGACGGCGAACGAAATGAGCTCATTACATTTTAAGCAGTGTATTTTCAATACTGCAGCATAACCGAGCTCACTGCACTTCGGGGGACTTCCTTTAGTGGTTCACAATCAACTCTTGACAGAGACATACCGTACACACCCACACACACACACCAGCAACAAGTCCAAACTCAGTCAGATTTGCATCTAAATTCCCAGGAACAGACAATCTTCTCATATCATGGCCTCTGAAGTCGACAGGTTTGTTTGAGGGTCATCTCTAAGATGTTCCTTGCAAAAATAATCAGCCTCAGAGTTTCTGCTCTTCACTGGATGTCCTTCTGAAGGGACACTGGAGAAAATCTGCAGAGGGAAAAACTTCCTCGGGGCCTTCACTTGTCACCTGAGCAAGGGTTCCCCAACTCTTGTAAAGATAAAGAAATAATTACGCCTGGGATTGCGTGTGTTTTTGACTGTCACTTTATATCGTTGAGATGAGGAATCAAACGGAAGAGCGTGAAAGCTGAGATGACCTGGACATAAGAGGTCATCTCAGTCAGTCATTCACTCCAGAGGTCAGCGGGAAACCGTGGAGAAGGAGAGCAGTGTTTTTTTGTTTTTCTTTTTAACGAGGTGGAAGTTTGGTGTCCGGACGCCTCGGTGGACGAACCCTCGGGTAGTGGCCGTGTCTTTGTCATCATATGGGGTCACTGGTATTGATAAATGGGCTGGACGTACTCGGGGGGGAAGTAGCCCACTCGTCCGTGACAGCGACCCCTCCAACGTACCGAGTCAGAGCAGTCGACGAGTTCGATGACGTCTCCGCGCACGAAGCGCAGCTGCGACGGGTGGTGGGGGTTGAAGTCGAAGAGAGCATGGGCGTGATGGGGACGCTGGGGGAAGGAGACAGAGAGAGAAATGTCTGTTAAAATTGCTGTGACACTCCATTTATGAACAAGAAAAAAATATGAGCGGAAAGCGGAGTTTGTAAGGAAGCCGAGAACAACCGTTCTTTAGAAAATCCATAAAGCAGCTTTTAAACAATAAATTTATTCATTAGACAATGGATACAAAGCTTATCTCATGCTATGTGGAGAAACTAATCACCATTCTTTGTGAAATCATGAATTAACTTTGATAAACCAGTGTTTTTTTGTTTTGTTTTAGCTCAATTTACCTGGTCACACTAAGGCCTGATTTCTGCTAGAACAGAACTGTCTGCAGATGACTTAAATAGAGAAGATACTAAACAGCAACACATCTTAATAAATTCAAAAGGAGATGAGAAACAGCTAAAGTACTGCAGGACTACAGAGGCCACGCAGGGCCAGAACCAGAGCTGATGGAAAATAACAGAAGATATATGGGAAAATTATTTTGTGGACTAATGAGAGAAAAGTAGATTTTCCTATAGGCGTGCTCCAATCACACTTAGGGTAAAACTAACCGGTATTTCGAACATGACGGCACCGATCTGCTGCGTCAAAGCTATATATTCTGTGCTCTAGTAGAAAATCCTGAGGGAGAATATCATCAGCTTGTGACCCTTAGCTGAAGTGCACATGGATTATGCAGCAGTACAATCATCTGAAGCAGCGATAAGTGGGCCAAAATCATCCCTCTGATGTAAAAGACTCATCGCTACTCATCGTAAAACTCTTGATGACAGCATTTGGAAACCAATGCTGGCTGAACCAGTTACTAATTCTGGGAGAAGTTACTGTTTTTTTTAAGACAAGGCAAGTTAGTATGGAAGTTTTTTTTATCCCCTTAATATGTTAAAGCACAATTTGAAAAAAGAGCTTTTTTAAATTGTTAATTTTACATTTGTCTGTTATTAAAATATGTAAAAAAAAAACAAACAAACAATCGAAGTATGACTTTCAATGCCTTTTTTAAGCAAAAGAACTTCAATATATTCACTTTTCCCTGATGCAAATACCTCATTAAAACGACCTAACTATATTCACTTTTCATCCAAGCTTTTTGGGTCACTTCAGATATCTATTTGAAAAAAAATGGAACAAAGTGTAATATTTATGGACATCAAGGGACTATGCTGCATCTTTATTTCCCTCTTTTGTTCCAAGCACGCTAGCAACAACAAAAATAGTTGTTTTTTTTCTATGAGTCTGTGTAAGTCTCATAATGTAATGTTTGACCGTAAAACATTACAGATTGGAAATGTTTTCAGAAAAAAAAATTATTAATAAATTACAAGTTTGACGAAAAAGCAAACATGTGATTGAAGAGTAATTGTGACTCAGCACTATTCCCACAGACACATTTCAAGAATGAAACATACAATGAGTGGATAGTCTGAGTCATGGGAGACCAGCTCTGTGCATGTAGGAGGTCAGAGCCACAGCAGTCTGGGTTGAGTCGCATTTGGTTTGATTAACTCCAACTTGGTTTCTGCTGCATAACGAGTTAAAGCACAAATTACTGATCAACATGTCCTCAAAACTTTTTATTTGTCTTATTTATGTATTTATTTATCTATCTATCATAACTGGACATTAAAAACAAATTCATTTCAACTGGAAATTAGAGATTGCATTTTTTGCCTCCTTGAGACTCTTATAAAACAATCCAGTGGCAGACGTATTGCAGACGCATTTAATGAATTGTTTGCAATAACTAAGCCTTACTGTAGTTTTATTTTTTTTTATCTTCAGACTACAGTTAAGATCTTTTATTCCTCATCATTATTTTTTTAAAAATTTCTCCCCAAACAAACCCCCACAACATTTCAAAGGGTCTGGAAGAGAAAACTCTCGACTGAAGAAATGGTAAAACTCAGACAGAATAGTTTTTGTTCTTCATCTGTGGAGAGATATTATTTAATTCAACATTCGCAACCCGGTCCACAATACAGAGAATGCCACTTCTGTGAAGTTTTTGCTCTCTAACCGTATTTTTTTTTTCTTATTTATTTTTTGGATCAGAAATAATAACAAAAAACACATTTATGTTCTAGTCAACCAGCCAAATTATTATGATTATTAGGAGAAAAGCAAAATGTTCTGTTTCGGATTAGCAAGCATGTAACACAACGATTTTGATGTGGAAGCTGGTTCTGAGGGAAGAGGAGTCAAAGGTTGCTATTTTCAGCATGAGCGAGGAGTTTAAAAATAAAGTCGGAAGAAGCACAGAGACGGAAGAAGATCCTGAAACGAATATTTTCAACTGAGGCATATTGGTTATACGTTTAGGCACCTGCACAGAGCTGGACACTTCTGCTCGTCATTACGTACCTTTGCTATTTGCAGTTTTAATCCTGTTGTTTTAAGTAGTAAAAATTCTGATTAGGGAACTTTTTCTCAAATTGGTAAAGGAAGAAACTGACCCTGAGCCAATAGATATCCAATAGGTTGAAAATAATACACCAAACTTACCATGTTTTGTTCATTTTTAAGCTTTCAAGTCCTGTCACGGAGGAAACCAGACTTGAAAATTTGGGTAGGCTTTTCAAAAATCTCCAAATTAATACAAGTATCGATTCTCTAAAGAATAGTAAGGAACTCTATGAGGGATATTTACAGTTGGACATGATTAAACAATGTTTAAATAGTCCATAGTCATTAGGTTAAGGTCTAAAAGTAAAACACTTGATATGTCTAAATTTTTTGGGGGGTTTTGCTTAGTTTGTTTAGAATTTGAATGAACTGATTAACAAGAAACTGTCATTAATCGTTGAGCTACGCAATTATTAAAAGGAGAAAAACATTAAATGCTAGAATATTATGCTCATTGCTGATATAAGACAGTAAAGTCAGTTTTAAATATCAACCACAAGCTAGTTTAGTTGTGTTCAAAATTCCATAAACTTTGTTTTACAGCAATCACTATCTCGCACATGTGCTGGGATGTTTTGCCTCTTCTAGTAAAAATAATTACCTGCCTCACATAGTTGAAAAGTCAGAAAAAAATATTTTACACATTCCTTTTTTATATCTTCTCATGTAGCAGCTCCTGAAGATGAATCTGAATTGAATAAAATTGGTGCCAAAAGCTCAAAGATTTATAAAACTGCAGAGTGAGATGTCTAATTTTGACTTGCTGGATGTCAGAATATGCAGATTTTCCATACTTCCTGCATCTGTTTATATTTGGAGCTGTTTTACTGCAGTTAAAAATATTTCTCAAGAATGAGGGCATAGCAACAAGCAATCTCCTACATGTCAAACTAATCAAAGAAAGAAAAACAATTGTTTTTTTTCCTTCTCTCCTTGTGTAGACAAAACCTCTTTCAGCTCCTCTGCTCAAAAAACCTATAATTTATTAAAGTTCTTGAATCTAGCACGCTGTTCCTAAACAACTGCTGGTGTTGCACAGCAAATCTCAATTAGGGAAAATATTTTAGATCGCTGCGCAGCTTTCTGGTCCAGCCTGACGAGCAGCATGTGCTTTCATAAAAATTTCATCATCATCTTTGTGAAGTATGAAGGTTACACAACTCCGAGTTTTAAAAAAAGAGAAAAAAGTCAGAATATAGCCTGAAAAGGTTGCAACAGGAAAGGCAATTTTAAAATATAGAACGATGAGCGTGATGGTCAGATATGCACACCTACAGAAAACGGCAATAAGAAACATTGGCAAAAAACATCTGGGGCTCTGAAGGGAACTGCCTTCACTTCTTCAGTCCTCAGACGGTGAGCTTTCTCTGTCTCGCTGTGTTTTCTTTGAGCTTAAACAGAAGTGGTGCTTTTCTTCTCCCCCGATAGCCGGCCTCCTCTGATCTGTGTTGACTGGTGAAGTAAAAGCAGTTTAAGAGCGGCAGAATAAAAGCGGCTATTTTCGGAGGGAACATCTTAAACGTAGCTAACCTCTTAGCTGTCAGCTGCGCTCCCACAGAGGAGTGCGGATGCGGTACGAGCTAGGAGCGAACCGAGAGGCTGAAAGGAATACTAATGCTGCTTGGATACGTGTGTGAATGTGCCAAAGTATCATTGCTAAAATTCTGGGTATTAGACGACTGTAGGTTTGTCTATTTCAGTACTCAGGTTGAAGGTGATGGTAAGGAAAAACAAAACCCATGAATAAATCTGAGTGAACTAGCATCAAAAGACAGAGTTACAGGGTGCTGTGGTGGCGCAGTGGTTGGGCACAATCCACATACGGAGGCCTTAATTGTCAACGTGGTCGTCGTGGGTTCAATTCCCAACCTGGTGGCCTTTGCCGCATGTCTTCCCTCTTCTCTCATTACTCACTTTCCTGTCAAGTCTTAATCAAATAAGGGCCAATATAGCCTTTTTTTTTAAAAAAAAAAACACAAACTCTCCCCCATATTCCTAACTTTCATTGTGTCATCATGATTAAACCTACATTTTAATATTGCTGCACACAAACTCAATCTGTTTGTTTTGCAAAGTGTCTTGAGACAGCGTTACTGTAAGATGGCACCAAAACAAATTTAAATCTCATTAAAAAAATGTTTTTATTGCATGAAAACCCAAAACAAACTATTTTAAATATATAAAACCTACTTCAATTCTATTGTAATAGATTAAAAAATTTTTTTTCAAATTCTGGGGGCGTCGCCAGACTCCTGGTTTCTGGCTTTGTTTACTGTTATTTGGAAAGATGTGGAACATTCAATGTATATTCATATTTTTTGCAAGGCACTATGTGCTGCTTGGAAATGATAAGACACAAGCTGGAGCCGTGTGAGCGTCCCTCGTGTGGACACGTGAGTGACGATTAAAGAATGGCCCATTCTTCTTTCTGTGCCAGTTTGTGATTAGTGATAGCTTGGAAAGGAGTAGCAGGACCCATCAATTTTTGGCATCCTTTTCACGATCCACTTCAACCCGGACAGAGCACTCACAGTGGTACAATTTAATTAGTAATGTGAACAGGCTGCGTCTTTGTTCTAATTTTGTCTCCACATTTTCACACCCATGACATTTAAGGCAGAAAATAAAGTCTTTCATCGTGTTTGTGTTTCAGTCACGGAAAGAAAAAAGAAAGAAAAAAACAGACTGGTGAGGGATACATGACAGAAAGGTGCAAATTATTATTTTTTGCTTTGACAGGGGCTTTTGTTTGAAAAAGAAAACTTAGTGGAACAGGAACACAGGAATATTAAGGATGAGGAGGGGGAAAAATATGAAAAAGAAAATGCTGAAAATTATTTTCTATTCTGCTGTGCACAGATAAAAAATGAGCCATGTAATGAGCTGGGAAGGAATTAGTTTGGAAGGACTGACAGCACAATGGGGATGGCAATACAAAAAGAGGGATACGCAATTAAAGCAGGTTCAGTTAGTTAGTGTCTGTGAAACTAGCCCATATAGCTGAAACAAAGAAAAAGTAATCCTGTAATTATGTGATTTGCCTACGTTGGAAGTACTTTTTTTAAATAAGATTTATAATTCAGATTTTCTTAGTTTTATTTATTCATTTGATTTTTAATTTTATTAACTTTGTTTTTTTTAATTAGCAGCAAAACAGCAACTTTCTCTCTAAAATTATGCTTATCTTTTGTTTGAGCTTTCCTTCTTATGAGCAAAAAAAAATCTCTCCTTGCTTAAGAACTCTGTATACTTGTGGTCAACACTCACCAATATTAAGATTCTTAACATTAAGGTATTTATTAACCGATTTTGATACTACTGAGCAGATGTTATTGTGATTACAAGCCCAAATGATTGTAGCCTTACAAATAAAAACCAGATATACCATAAACAATTGGTAGACCGCCTTTCTTCTACATTCCTGCTGAGCGTAGCTGTCCTGCAGTATTAATGCTAGCTTGTATGTTAGAAACAACATCAAGGGAAGCATATATTTATGTTAGTACATTTACAGATGAAAAAAAGTTATTTTTATTACTTTTGGAGAAGAGAAAAAAGGAAAGCTCCTCACTTTCCTCCCATATGGCTACTCCGTTTTAAAAAAAAAGTTAGGTATAAACAGATGGAGGGGACTTTTATGGAAATATTTCACCATGTAGTAGAGTGGTGATTAAAGTCAAGTCAAGGTCATTGATAAACCACACAAAGATGTTGCAACTCTGAACTAAGTTCATTCAATTTATTGAGTTTCCACGCACATTAATTGCCATTTACTAAAAACGCCGTCTTATCATGAAAACACAGTGGATGTGATTCATTTTCTTGCATTAGCGGCTCCCGCTGGATCGAATCAGACTGCCACTCTATTTAGGTCGTACACTTTACCAGCCTCCCATGTGACAACTTTCGTTTTTGTTTGTTTAAGCACCATCGCGGCGCCCTACAGCTAAATTCCTCCCGCGTGCACCTGCTCCAGATGTCCCTTCCGAGTCATTTGAAACATGCAGTGTGATCATGAGGCAAATTTTTAAACAAGTAGAGCATTCGCAATAAATCTGAGTAGGAAAACGGAGCGCTTCTTCTGCGGGTTTCTGAACCAGACATGTTCATCTGAACATCATCCGGCTATAAAAGCAACAGTTTGGCTGCTCTCAAGAACTGAGAAAACAAAATAAAACATAAAAAAGCCCTGTGTTCCACTCCTACTATTGCATATCAATAACTAGATCTGAAATATAAAATGCAGGATTTAAAAAGTTGATGGAAAGATTAAGTCCAGCCTTCCTAAATGTCACACAGTCGCATTTCATAACATTGGGGTGAAAAGAGCTGTCTGAATCTGAGGGACCAGATTTACTGCAGTAAATCTCCCCCATCTCAAAGATCAATATATGTGGATCATCCTCAGATGAGCATACAGCCCCTGTATTCAACACATTTTATATTCTTTGCAGTTGTTACTACTTTTTCTTTCCATTTTATAGACGGAGAATACGAATTAAATGGGGAAGAGGAATGATTTTATAACAAAGTTTAAAAAAAGTCTTCCAACATTCCTTTCGTATCCGATCATCTTCAAAATGCTACAAAGCCGTAGTGACTGGCTATCTGCGGGCTACATCAGCGCCTTTTCCCTTCTTCTCCTTTCCCTGCTCCAAAGGGAGCTTTTTTTAAGGCTACGGTTGATATCTGAAAGTAGAAAAAAAAATTGTTGAGCTGCGGCCAGACGCATCTGCAGGATCGAAATAACAGATGGCATCAGCACAGACATAAATGGACTGTGTTTTTGAGCTGCTTTGGAAAGACGCTGTCCTAACAAGGTTCAGAAAGATGTGAGTGCGTTAAAAATAAAACAAATTCAAAAAAATAATCTTAAATTATTATGAGTTGTGACATGTTTTCTCTGGAGGCAACCTCTGTTTGCTTTTTTTGGACTGGAGTTCAAGTATTCTTAACCTCTTCGCCTGCTTGTTAAAATAATGTATTTTAGCATAGAAGCTCATGTAAATCATGCACAGCAGATATACAAAAACAAAACTATGGTTCTCTTGTTTAGACGATATAAGTGAAGAGCTTTTCAGAAATTTGATAAAGACTCCCAAAAATCCAAAATTAGTTGCAGCTTTAAACTTTGGTTATTGTTTTAGGCGCTTAATCTTGAAATTTATGTTTATCCAATGAGAAGATTACATTTTTGAAACTTGAAAACAGCTTTCGAAAGACGTAACTGTAATGAAAGACGGTTCCAAGAGTTCGTCTCACGTTCCGTCGAAGTATTTCATTCTGTAATCAACATGGTTTCATATTCAAGGTCAGAAACCACCAAGACATCCGACAACCTGATCCAGAACCGGTAGTTCCAGTCCGTGAACAACCTTCTGCCAAAATAACAGCTGTTTGCATTGAGATTTCCTCTTAAGCCAAGCCAAGAGACGAGACTGTGAGAACTGCATGAGTGGTGAGTCACACGTCAAGTCATCTTGCAAGTTCTGTGGCCTTTTATGCTGTAACATTTTTAAATTAAAAAAAATAAAAAATCATCAGGCCATAATTTTATAATTAGTGATATGTAGAGATCTCGCCGGGTTAGCAAAACAAAACGCACAGTGATATATCTCAGATTCTGCACCAGATGGATGGACGTTTTGCAACAGATCCATCGCTTCCATGATCTGGACTAAATCATCTCATCCGTCACCAACGCCAGCAGTAAATGTTGCAACGGAAATGGCAAAAAACACAAACAGCCAAGGGTAAATAGTTCTTGTATACTTGCGGTTGTAAACAATAGTCACTGCCTGCGTCTCCAGGCACACGGCATTCTGTGCCTCCTCTCTGCTGGCTCGTTCGGCTGACGGCCTGCTCCGCCGATCATGATGCTGCTCCTCTCTGACAAGTCTTATATCTACCATACATCATTGAAAGTTATTCCAATTTGCAATAAAAACATCCCATGCTGTCACACATAAAGCCAAAAATAGACTTTTTTTTAAGAGCAAGAGACGTTGCTATAGATGAGCACACAGCCATCCTAAAATACAAATGAAGAGCTTTTTATCGCATCAACTGGATTATGAACCAAATCAGAGAAGCTAATTTGTCCTCTCTAATAATCCATATTTTCTTCAGATCATTTTTTTTCTCATTACAATCTAAATCAAATCCAAAGAGAAAATGGATTCGTGTTACTGGAGGGATTCATGTAACAACACAATCTGCCTTCCTCAGGTTTACGAGACCAAAGTTAATCACCATAAAACCAACTGATCTTCTGTGCTCTGTTAGAGGCGACCACACAGGAACACAGGGATTTTATATTTGGTTTTTAACACCAGCATGATTAGCTCATCATCATGAGTGTATGAGATCAAGCTCTAATGGCTCATGTGACCTTTATGTTCCCTGTCACTTGCTGTTACACCTGACTTAAAGTGAGTGCAGCAACATGGTTCTCTGACTATGAGCAAATCATTGTGATATGTTTAATTGCAGCCAGTTAGAAGTGGCAGGTTTTGAACCTATGGTGGCTAAAAATGGATTCTGGAAGACTTTTTTCACTGTGTTGTTTCAACTTTACGCGGTACTTCATGTCTGTGCAGCTTCATTTTACTCAAGGTCACATTGCAGGCCATACATAAAGATGTATAAATCATCAAAACAGTAAATAAATATGTTCTCACACTTTGATGAATAATTATTATTATTTATTTAGGTCTGCATGCTTGGATAGCTGTAGAAAAAGGCTGATTATGTGATGAAAGCTACATTACTGTGTTGATTTTTCCATATTCTTTCGAATCTTTGTCCTTGTCAAAGACATGATGGCAATTTAAGTAGAAACATAAAAAGTTGAAGTAAAGAGGCTTTTCCATATTGTCATCTGAAACACTCCCTCAAGTGTGGCTGCAGTGAAAATGCCAGTGAAGTCCAGCGAACTCTACACATCTACATTTGCGATGGTGGGAAACAAGACTTTTCTTTTGGATCATGAAAACAAACTAACATGTAGATAGAGTCTAATAGTTGCTATGGATACTTGGTAACCCAAACATGAAACTTCATGCTGCAGTTTTGAGGGTTTTTTTTTGTTTCTTCACAACCTTTCCGTCCTGCTCTCTGTAGGCGGTGGCAAGATAAATATGGGTTCTTGTTCAGCCGCGTAGCCACTTGCTAAAAGAACTGAGCATCTCTGCCATACCATGTTAATTTGTAAAAGCAGGAAGCCGGAGATTTTATACATTGATAAAACAGAAAATAAGTATAAATAAAGCTTTAAAATGGTTTCTAGGGTTTTCGCCAATGCTTCTCTTGACATGGGGATTATTTTCTCATTAGCAAATGTCCTCAAATTGAAAGTTGCACATTTGTTTTTTAATCAGTTCAATGTAAATGTGAGATTTCGCTGCTGCAGTAAAGGTTAAATTTCTATTAAGGAACATTTAAACATGAATCAAAATGATTTTATGAAATTACAAATTGAAGCATGCAGTTGGAAAGGCATTTCCCCAACTTAATATCTGCATTAAATATAATCACAAGGAATTTAAAAGTGAGATATTTTCAGGACATGAGGGAGGAAGGGAATGAGGGAGGGACGACACAATAAAGACAAATTCACTCCAATGCAAACCCATGCTTTTCATTCAGCCCTCATGTAGACAGGCGTGCAGCAGCCACTTAATAAATTACCTCCAATGAGCTGCGCCCTGATCTCACATGTCAGCTAAGAGGAATAAATGTAACCTGATGAGCATTTCCACTCTGACATCGCCAGAGTGATCCCAACACGCTCTCAGCGCCGCCGTGGATCAAAAAGCATCTGTAGTGACTCCGTAAGCCTACGGGGTGCAGCTCGTCTGCCACCGTCAGGAATAGCTGCCATGCAGTGCCAGCTTGTCTTCTAACGCCAGTCTCATCATCACCTTTCCCCCACCGCTATATATATATCTATATAGAGAGATATATGTCTATGAAGGAGTAGAAGAAGGTCTGACAGTGGGCGTTCCTGGGGGGGGGGGGAAATGTGTTGAAGTGTAAATATAGGAAGCTAATTTATTCTTTTGCATGCGTTTGCTAGTCGCTTAATAAAAACGCTTTTCCTCGCCCGTGTCGCGTTCTGTCATCTCAGCGACGGACACTGAAGGATTTCTGTGATCTTTCATTACCAGCAGGAACCTTTGGATCAAACTCTGCCGCTGCAGTCGCCGAGCATATGGTAGCGCTCCCGGATCTGTCAGCTCCATTACTTAGAGCTCGTGCCTCGAAGTTGAAGCGAGATGGAAAAACGAACACTGTAAGTCGTGTGTTTGCTTTACACCTTCAGGACGTCAGACAGTAATTACTTTACTGCACCGCAAAGTTTCATCCGATTCTTGACGAGTGCGAGTGTGATGAAGGTGGCTCATGGGAGCAGATGTTCTTTTTATGGTTTGGTGAGCAAAGTGAAAAAATGAAGTTACACACTTATGCGGATGACTTTTTTTTTTTTTAAAAAGAAGACAATAAATATATT
Organism: Poecilia picta; assembly: GCA_033032245.1. Classification (NCBI taxonomy): domain Eukaryota; kingdom Metazoa; phylum Chordata; class Actinopteri; order Cyprinodontiformes; family Poeciliidae; genus Poecilia; species Poecilia picta. The sequence continues at coordinate 17,923,844 of CM065360.1, forward strand.
TAAAATAAAAAAATATCATGCCCAATTAAAAACATTTTCAACTTAATCTAAGCACTTCTTTTTACGTGTTCAAATTGGGCTTAAAACGCTGAAGAAAAGCATAAATTTCTAAGGTTACCATGGTTAAATAAAAGTAGAAACAATGAGTCATATATGCTCACCCTGGCAAATTGCTCGGGGTCTCTCAGAAACACCGTCCTCTCCTTAGCGATGCTGTTGCTGTGGTAAAACTCCACCAGCTCGTTGAGGGAGGAGAAGGCCTCGTCCCACACGTAGTACTGGCTGCAGCGGTCCTGCAGCACCTTGAAATGCTGAACGTGGTCCCCGTAGCTGCGAAAGAGCAGAGCAGAGGCCAAATTAAGTGCTTCTGGTTGACAAACTAAATGCAAATAAAATGTCAGCGTCCATTGCAGCGCCAACATTAAAGACGATACACCGCAGTCATCTTGAAATGGCAACAGCAAGGTAGAAATAAACACATCACAAATGTCACTTTCTAACTTAATTTGATTATGAAAGTTCTTAATTCATTACTTCTGCTTTTCTGGCATCCTGTAGCCATCAGCTGTGCTTGAGGTGCTAATCCTACTTTGTCATTTCATAAGATGTATAACCATAAAATGAGTTGCTACTCAAAGACTGAGGGATAATTCGCTAAATCCAAGTCAGATGAATCTAGAAGAAGAGTTCAAGTATCTAGTTCCTGAATGATGGTAAGATGGCGTTCAAGTACGCGCAGACAAATTAGGGAGTGGGGAAGAAAAAGCAGTGATGAAAAGCAAATCTCAAAATTTTCCAGTTCGTCCATGTTTTAAACCTCAACTACATTCATGGGATGTGGACACTGACCCAAAGATTCTGGACAGAAGTGGCCAAAACCATGGGGTGGCCGGGCTCAGTCTCAAGAATCTCCCTTTGCCCTCTTGGTGTTTTATAGCCACAACCCAAATAGTCAGTAAGTGAAGCCTCTTATGGATATTGACAACCCACCTAATCCAGATTTTTTTTTAAATACAGACAAATATTTGATTTGGCTAGCAGTAGCTAAAACACTGTTTTTTTCCCTTCTCCTCTATACCAGTGAAGAGCTAGGTTTCTATATAGGCCACCACAAGGGGGAGCTGCAGCCAAGTTGGTCCCGAGCTTCCAACACCAAAAGTCAAGAGTGAAACCCATTTGGACTAAAAAGAGTGTCTTCACATCACAAGTTGTTTTTGGCAGACAATTCTTTCAGGTCCAGCTTTGGAAAGACACCAACACTATTGGCCTTTAGTCTGCAGAGATTTCCCTCTGGCTGCGCAGCTGTCAGCTGTTGGAGCTGGCATGCATTCAGTGCAGTCTTATACGTTTATCCCTTAAAAAAAAAGAAAGAAAGAAATGCAGTGACCTTATTTCACATTTAGTTTAGTTGTTAACTGAATTTAGATCGCAGGCTGTTTTGAACTAAAAGAACTTTCAAGACCAACAAAACAAGACAAAACCTGAAAGTCTGAATTAATGGTGAGGAGGTGCAATTAATAATTCAACCTTTGCTTTTAGTGTGTGTGTGTGTGTGTGTGTGTGTGTGTGTGTGTGTGTGTGTGTGTGTGTCATTTCATGGTGCTAAAAGAGCACACAATGACATTTACCCAGGCTGACCAGTGGGTTTGGGGAATTTTGTGCAAAGCAGATCATGCCAACCGAGTGTTTCTAACTTGGTCATATACGTAGTTTTTCAGTGCATCCAAAGCACTGCTAAATGGAGGTCTGTGGTTTATCTGTGGCAGTTTGCACCAAGCAGCTGCCAACGTTTCATGAAATATTTTTGGTGAATAAGGGTATACCGAGAGCCCGGCGTGCTTTTGTGCAGCTGAATAATGATAAATTGCACCCAGTGACACGAATAAAAATAGCCGCGGTGTTGAAGTGCGTGCCTTGTTGTGATAATTAAAAGAGTTTGGCCAGGAGAAATTGGCAATCACCTGCTCCCGTGTCCTGCTTTGTAGAGGTTGCTAAGTAACTTGCAGGCTTATCTTTAGAAATCTGGACATCTTCTCTGTGATTATGTGCTTATATAACTGCTTCAGATATGCAGTGGGAATCAGCACAACACCCCCATATTTCTAAACACATCACAGAGGAGGGGTGCGTGTGTGTTGTGTGTGTTAGGCTTATGTTAATGACTTTTAAAATGTCATCACATGAGAAAAAAAAACACTAGTAAAATCCTTGTTACCATTTCTTTTATTATTTTTTTCAATCTAATTTCAGTGATAGAATGCTATGGATTTATTCTTTACATGCGATAAAAATGTTTTTATGCTCATCGATGCGACTGGATCTCCTCCTGCATCACTTTTGGTGACCCAGAATATCTTTCTCTATCCAGACTCTGAGCCACGTGAAAAACCTGCCTCAGGATTGGACGTTCCTCAGCTGCTCCTCCACCTCGCTCAACAGGGTGGCTTTATGTTAAAAATATTCACTGTTTTCCATCTTTGCAAGTGGCAAGCACCATCTGTCCCTCTTTCCTCGTGCTTTAGCCATGGCTCTCATGCTCTCTTCTGTCATCACACTTCTCTATCTGGATATGGGTTTTTCTTGCCTTGATTTGTTTAAATCCCTCTCTCCCTGACTCATTCAACCCATGTGTTTAGGTCAGAAGTATCATTTTTAGCATCGACAAGAGTCCTCTGCTGCACCCTCTCTGTGGGATCTTGTGTCGCCATTGACCGGATTTTATAGTTCGTCGGCTTGTCTGCTTTACGCCATCAAGTTTTTTTTTTAAAGCCACAATGTGGATGGAGTTTTAGTTCTGGACAGGAGATGGCAAAAGATTAATGATACATAATCAGCTCCATCCATCTGACCAGAATCAAATCAAACATTTATTTGCCTTTCATACTAAACTTCACGCTCCTAATTTGCTATGCAGCATACAAATTCTGCATGAATACACACATTTAGCGAAATACTTGCAATGAACTTTAAGGGTAAAGTAATGAGCAAGCAACTTTTTTCACCCTGTAGATCATCCGTTGCCCTTATAAGTAGGGGTTGAACGACTACATATTTTTTAAGGTCGACTACATCATGACATCATCATCGGGCCGGGGGGCGGGGCAAATTACCGGGCCCCCTGACCAATCACTGAGCCCTTTACGTGCATCAGCTGGACAGAGAGAGACCACCTGGGGGGTGGGGGGGGGGGGGGGGCGCACTTTCCTCTCATCTTCCTCTTCACCTGGCTCATCCATCCCCCCCCTCCCAGCCGGGCCCCCATCGGCCGGTCGGGGGGGGGGGGCGGAGGGGGGAAACCGCCCCCCCAGCCCCCCTATAGCTCCGCCCCTGTTACAGATGTAGTCAAATCATTTCTTTATAAGAGTGTAAAGCTGCCAGGTTAGAAGCTTCATTAGCAGGGTGACGCTGATCAGTTGGGGGTAGTTGAGGGATGAAAAAGCCTGACATCATGACATGTTGTCGCACTTTACTCCAGTAGTCTTTTTTTTTTTTTTAAGTATTTTTTCGGCACTAGTTTATTTGGACAGAAATCTGACTGTAAGGGGGCAGAGAGAGCGGAGCGGGGGAGAGAGGTATGATGGGCCCAGCGAATGGAGGACGGGAGTCGGACTCCTGACTACCACGGGCTAAAGTCTCTATATGCGGGGCGCCGCGCTACGCCCCTATTGCGGTAGCCTATGCTGTATTTTACAGTTTCTCTTTGTTAAATTATTTACATTTTTATACAATGTGAGCTTTCTGACGAACTCACCTTGTCCACCTTCTTTCATTTCCTTGGAAAAATTTGTTTCGTCACGTGATTTCGACTAGTCGACTGGCCCAGAAAAAAGTCATTGCAGAGAAAAGAATCGACTAGTCGACTAATTAGTGCAACCCCTACTTATAAGCTCCACTTACTCTTTGCGAGTATCAATCGCTCCTTTTAGACAGTACAATGGTTAGCAAAGGGCTAAACTCAGAAAAAAATATATGTAGGAAAAGGGAAGCAAGACTGTGTTATGTTGCTCGGAATCACATTGACAATTTTGATAATTAACACCCAGAGATGGCGGAGAAGCAGTTAGCTGTAATAATGCAGAACACATCTGTCTCGGCTAGATTACAAGCACTCCCAGCACATTCTCAGCAAGTGCCGGCTCATCTCTCGGATCCACTGTAATTAGGGCTCTCAGCGATGGAGAGATAGTGCTCTCTCTCTCTCTCTCCAAGTGAAAGGAAATGAAAGAAAGAGAGAGTGTGGATGGATGAATGAAAGAGAGAAAATGAAATGGATGTGGAGATGGAGCGGATAGGCTCGCTGTGGAAGAAGACGAGTTGTTTTTTCAAAACTTTCGCCTTGCGCCGGCGCAATCCGGTTGGCGTGAAGGTCAACGGTCCGCCTTGCCGTTTTGCGTCCCACCGTCAGTCTGTTCTCACTTCCCTGCTCTTGTTGTCTCTCTTTGGACTCTGCCAGCCTCTCTTCTTACCGATCCGCTTGTTCAGCTCCTAATAAGCTGCTGCTGCAGATGTGTGGAATATTTCGCTTGACCACCCTGACACCTCCAGCTGTCAATGCAACTCTGTGACTGTGTCAAGTGCAACAGAGAGTCTTATGTGCTGGAAATCGCAATCGCACAAACGCAGATTATATGACGAGTTTGTGCCAACCAAAGTGTATGTGTCCATGTGTGTGCTGCTGACTCTCTACTGTATTTCATCTGTTGGAGATGTAGCATTTTGGCAGCGTGCGTGTCAGTCTGCCCTTGTACGCCAGCTATGCGTGTCATGATGGGGGGCGAGGGGGGCTTGAGTCACTTGTAGCATTAATAAGGCATCACCCGTTTCAATAGCTGAGTGGGGGATGAAAGGGAGGATGTGTGTATGAGTTTGTTTTGTCCACTGAGACCTGGAGATGAGAGTAATGAAACACGTTAGGGGATATGCTAAGATAGTCCGACTGTGTGCTGTCATCCTTCATATATCCATACACTACCTAGCAATATCAATGTCCACCTGTTTAATGAAGCTGAACCCACAAAGAAATTCCTGAGCCACATCAGGGTACACACTGAAATCATGCACATACTTTTTTGATTACAAAATTCAGTTCACATGTTCACAAGCTCTCATAATCTGCAGTTATTTGTGTTTTTGTTTCTGTTTGTGTTCAACTTTTAAACATTTCCTTATTCATTTACATTTCTAATGACTTACCATATTGATTTTAGTTCATGAAATTGGATGTAGTTCTCTTAAATCTTTTCCTCCTCATAGTTTCTCTGAGTCTTAGCTCAGCTCCTTGTGTAAATTAGTCTCTCTCCATCAGTTTCACTTTCATTCTGCCACAGCTGTTCCTCATCAACTCTTATTACTTCATGGTTCCTTTGTCATTTTCCACCCACTCCAACCTCAGTAATAAACTCACTGGTTTCCTTCATTTGTTACTGGTCTCCTCTGTCCACCACCTGTATTCCCACTCTTCCTGCATTTCTCCCTCTAAGTTCTCCTTATTTTATTAAAACACTGCTTAGCCACAGCTTTCTCTCTAATCTCAAATGTGACTCACGTTTATTTATTTATTTTCTATTTTTTTATTTGATTTCCATTTGTGGTCAATAGTTAATTTACCACCTTTAGGATGAATACAGTATGTTTAAGAAACTGCAGATTCTTAGAGCTGACATAATCAAGTAGAGATAAATAAAAACACTGTCAAGTAAGAAATAAGGTAAAGTTTAGATCTTGGAAAAGCTGTTTTTCTTTTTTTGTTTCTTGATAAATCATTTTTCACTTATGGTTGCGTTAGGCAAACCAACTTCAGTGGTGTTTAACAGGAATGCCTACAGGTTTCTGCTCTGGATGGGATGACTTTGTGCCCAAGGCAGCACAGCTTTACGGTGGAAATGCTACAGAACAAACAAAAAGAAAGCATTTCTCAGTTGCCCTTGAGCAGATCTTATTTACCTATTAATATTTTTTGTTGTTCTTACTGTTTTTCTTAGATAACAAAAAGTTTTTGTTTTCTATTTTTGCTTGCAAAATGCTCTTTGCCATGTGTGTTGGTTGTGTTTGGGCTGCAGAAGGAAGCGTTTGCCCGTGGCATGACATTTATGCAGTACTACCACTTGTGGTTGCTGCATAGTCTTTGAAAGAAAGCGAGTTTTAACACATCATTTCTGATAGTTGGTTGCTTAGGGTTGTATTTCTTTAGCGGTGTGATGAATTTCTGCCAAAGCCTTGATGCTGTGCATAAGCTGCGCAGCTTTTTGGCCCGCTGTTTATAATCCGATCATTTCTTTCTACTCCTGCAGATTTCATTTCTCTGAGCTAACAAAGCTGATTGCTTTTGTTTCAGTTTTCCTCCATTGAAGCGGCTCCACTCTGTTAGCGATACCACAACCAAAACCCTACCAATACAAATATCATTTCCCTTTCTTCATAACTTTCTCAATTTCACACTCTGATATGCGCAAATGTGTGCTTCGCCTTTGTTGCTGTTTACTTTGCTTTGTATTTGATATGAATGTTTCCGTTCCAAACTGTGTGTGGACTCAGAAATGGCTTCAGATGGGAACGGATCCCCCAGTAGTGAGTAGAATTATAAAATAGAACAATAAGTATTTGCGGCAAGTTTTTGCATACAAATAGCATTCTAAGTCTGGTAGTGTTTACTATTTTAAGCAATTAATTGTTTGAAGCACCAGACAGAATACAGCCTGGTTTCGCAAAACACAAATCTGATTTAAATACACCCATTTGCCAGCGACACATAGACACTGCTTCTGCTACTGCAACAGGGTTCTTCCATTTAGCTCTGGTCTCATGGGATCTATTTCTGCTCATGGTCTAATAGGCATGCACGCACACTCAAGAATGGTGCTTCAGGGGTCCTGACTTGAGATTTAAAAATGTTTCTAAAATTTGCTATAGTATATAATTGATTTAAGACCAGTTAGGCAAAATACAACTTAAGAGGAAAATTCAACATCTTTCACACACACACACACGCACGCACGCACACACACACCATGAGAAGGTTACATAACAATAACTTGCTTAGTTTTTCATTTCATGACACGATTTCTCCTCCACATGCCTTAATTTATTCGTTTTTTTTTTTATTTTTTATTTTTTCCGAGGGCCATCAAGTGTGAAATTACCCCTCAAGTCGTGATATTCATAGGATTCTGAACTCACTGTGTGTTACTCAAAGCTCAGAGAAGCTTACAGTATGTAACTGTAACATAAGCTTAGCTTGGAGGGTCAGCTTTCGTTAATAGCTCCACTCTGGAGTAATGTCCCTAATACGAGCCTAATGATGATGGATGACAAGCCCAATGAACAAGCAGATCCAGTTCAGTCTTTGTAGAGCCTGAGCAAATAGAAAACAGTTATACCCAAGGACGCTTTAGGGTGCAGGTATTCAAAAATGACCATATATATATATATATATATATATATATATATATATATATATTATATATATATATATATACGTATATGTTAATCAATAAGCTTCTACACTTTCTGTGTCTTAACACAAACTGAGTTCTGTTTTCATACATTGTTCCATTATTGAGGCGATACATGGAGGAAATCGACCTGTGGCCCTGCCGAACTATTGAAGGAGCCCAGATTGAGTTCTTAATCAATGTTGAGTTTGGTTTCTCTTAAACCCAACATAGAATTAAACTTTTCAATGAGCTTTGTTTGTACTTCCAGTAAGCCTACAATTATTTATTCTGCTTGGGCACCTTTGTCTACCACATTTTTCCTTCCACTTAACTTTGTACAGATTTGTACAGCCCTCTGTACAGATTGCTTGTGTGGTGATAACCTTTAGTCACTTGCTCTCCTTGTGGGGAATGTCATTGACTCTGTGCTGGACAACTGTCGAGACGGTAATCCTCCTTATGGTTGTGTAGACAATATTCATTAAAATAAAACAAAAAAACTTTAATTATACTAATGTAAAAATATTTTTTTTTATATTTGTATATTACTATGAGCTTAAAAAGCTAAAATCATAATAAGTATTTTAAATACATTCCTGTGTATAATGATATTGTTTTTTTTTTATTTTTTATTAAAACACAAATAGACATATTTCAAGGTTTTGTGTTGTATGCATTCTGCAGTAAGGCTGCATCATTAATGGGGATGTGTTTTTAATTTTTAACGATAATAATCTCACAGAGAGCCAGTGACAGCCTTCCCTAAGAAGTGTTGACTTTGAGCAGTGCACAGATTTTTAAAAGCGCATTTGGTTTACGGAAACAGGAATCTGCTTTTAAAGGGGACAAAATTTCTTTTGTTTCACCTGACCTTCAGCTAGGACAGGAAAAAGGCAACAGGAAACCAGTTTGTACTTGTTTGGGTGCACCTGTGTCCCAGAGTTCATGACTTGACCATGGCATTGTTCAAACCGAAGGGGTAACAGTTAAGGAAAACAGGAAAAAATACAGTCGTGTGTACGTGTGTGTGTGTGTGTGTGTATGTGTGGAACATTTCCTGCTCAAAGTGTAATTGCTTTATCTTGATGTAGCTACTCAGTCTTCTCATAGAGACTGTACAAGGTCGATACGCTCAGTCAGCTACATTTACTTGGAAGGACAGATATTGGAAGCAAATGCCAAGAGCACGAGGAAATAGAACAAAGTATGCACAGAGAAGAGCAAAGACCTAATTTCCAGCATTGTGCAAAGTGCAAAAAAAACCACACCAAAGCTATCCTTTGGGTACATCTGCTGCTGAGTCAAAGAAAATCGGGAAACTGTCCAAGGGAGGTAAAAAAAAGATCTCGGTACCGATGAAAGTTGGGGTTGGCGTACCTTCACTAAAGAGCCAAGAGGGACAGTTTCACTGGCGTGTTCTGCAGAAAGTCCCTCTACATGAATTCTGCCTTTTAAAAGTTCCTGAAGTTTAGACTGTTAAAAAAAAAGGCCCCATGTGCTGCTGCTACCCAACAAATCTCAACTCTCCCCACTCTAACCACAGTTGTAAAAAGGACACGCAAACTCCATGTCTTTGTTGTTTGCTTTCTGTCAGCATTGGTTTTTCCAGTAAAGACAGTTGTCCGTTGTTAGTGATGTGAATTAAATATACATTCAGAATGTTATTTCACTTTTGGGACATTTCTAATGAAGAACCTTGTGGGTATAATAGATTATGAACTTAATACAAAACACCATTCAGTATTGTGCCATTTGCCAATCAATTTGTTGCCCACCTGTTAAAAACAATTCACAAGCAGTCACAAGTCCAGGAGGGAAACATTAATATTCTTCTCTGTACAGTCACTCCCCAGCTCCCTGTGGGGGATTTCGAGGTATTCTCAAGCCAGATGGAATATGTTTAGTCCTTTTAGCTACTTGTGTGTCTGACAGAGGGTGTTCTGCCAGTGTGATGCTCTCAGAAAACCCCCAAAGGGAAGACATCCAGGTGTTATTCTGATCACATACCGGGACCAGCCTGAGTTGATCCCTTTCAACATGGACAAACAGAGGCCTTAGCTCTAGAAAATGGTACTCCTTATTTGTACAATTGAGCCTGGTCAAAGTAGCTTCCTACAGAGGAAACTACTTTGAGAATGTAGACTGGACACCTAAAAACAAATGGCCCCTCAGACTTTAGCAAAAACCCAAAACAAAAGGCCCAAGGCACATCCCTCTACAGGTCAACTAAACACATATCAACTAGCTCTGGTCCATAAAGATCTGCTCCACCATTCAAGAGATGGAGACAAACAAGGGGAGGACGAGACTACACAGAAACTAAATTAACAGTAAAACATACAAAAATCCATATCCTCACAGAATCATTGTCAAGCCTAGAACTTTGGCATAAAGTGCAGATCACCATGAAATGAGCTACATGTATTATAACAGTGTTATAATGTTTTTGATCATTTGCAGTCAGTTGTAAAACATATCTTTAGCAACAGAGTTCAAAGAGGAAACAAGCCTGATCCGCTCTGCTCTAGAACGGACATCAAAGTTAAGCCAAGCTGAGCCGAGACTGGGATCTCTACGGCTACTGCCACCAAGACGCCTCCTCTGGCAGCAGCGCTGTCACTTCACAAAAACCGCACAGACAGCACCTGACCCATTTTCCAAGCTGCTGCACCAGCCATCAACTGGAGCCTGTCAGACATTTTTGATCAACAGCTCAAAAAAAGTTGGCATCGAAACCATTCCTGTCCCCTTGTGACAGATTTATTGTTTTGTAACAAGGAGCCACGGTCTTCTTCCATGTCCTGTACGTCAGATATTGACAAAAAGAGATATGCTGCAAAAGCCTCTTATACAAATTTGTCATTTTTATTATATATCAATGATCAGCCAATCAGAAAGGCTCTCCACATCCAATATCGCATATTGTCCCTCTGGTCCAGCAATAAGGCTCAGCTGCATCCCTCACCGTCACCCACCACCACCACCTCCCCGCTCTGACAACGGCAAACGTACAGCTGCACCAGCAGCTCCAGATGTTGTGCCACACAATATTAAGTCACATGAGCCCAGAAGGGTGGCAAATCTTTCATTTTACCCTCTGCCTTCTCCTCACACCTCATCGTCTAAACCCCCTTTCTCTCCATATTTCCCTGAACCAACCAAAAGAAAGAAAACGAGTGAAAATCAAGCGAACAGAACGTGCTCAGATTGACCTATTTAATTTATTGCATTTATTTCAATTAAATCATGATCTCTCAGCTGCCTATCAATCTATCAAGTTTATTTATATAGCACATTTCAGCAGCAAGCCAGTTTAAAGTGCTTCAGATGACAAGAACACAAAATAACAAAGTCACAAAGAAAAACACCAGTCAACAATCCAACAAAGGTTCAAATTTTGATGAGTGCCATCACCAAAATCATACGCATCAAAATATGTTGGTCAATGTTTCATTTACTATGGTTCAAAAGCAGCTATAAACAGGTGGGTTTTTTTTAGTAGTGTGGTGCTAAGCCATTCAGCATTATGAAAATTAACAAAAGTATTTTAAAAGTCTATTCTCTGAGCTACAGGTAGTCAGCAAAAGTTTGTTGCCTAATGAACAATATGAGGAAAACTTGGTATCCCATGGTTTTCATATGATTTGAAAGCATTTATCTCCTACCTGACAGACATCGAAAACTCTCCAGGAGCACTCTCACTCTCCCTGACGAGGAAGGCTCCACAGTCTCTGTGTCTCAGCCGACTCTCCGCCACGCCACGAGATATTCGCCCTGCGAACCATCTGGAGGATGGACAGACACACATGGACAGACAAAGAAAGATATCGCCAATGTAAATATTAGAAAATGTTCTTCCCAATGAAACATGTTTTACACTACAAAGTGTCAGTGAGCGTCAATAGAATTTTACGTGACAGACCAAATTAATGCATGTATTTTGAAGAGAAGGAGAATTATCGGTTTGAATTTTATTGTGTATATAAAAGCCTGAAACGTTCACTGACTACTTGTAATCAGCCCCATCTACTGTTATGCTTCCTCATAAAAGGATCTTGCAGGACACTATTCAACTCACCAAACACTGCAAACCATCAAAAACTAGATTTTCAGTCCACTAAAAAACTAGGCTAAAAACTAGTTTTTTTTGTAGACTCAAAATGTTTTTTACTAGAAAACTAGTTTTTATGAAAATGTAGCTTAAAACATCCATATTTAAAGAAAGCCATCTGGATGGATAAAAGCCATATTCATATGTTGAAATGACCTAATCAAAGTCTAGGCCTATGTTTTGCCACTAATTCAAGACTGAAGATTGAGTATTTTTTTTGTAAGGGACTGTAGATACAATGCTACACTGAGAAACTCCTGCACCAGAACAGAGACAGAATTACACACCCTTGAAAAACAAGCTGTTAGTGCATAAGTACCAACCCTGAAACTGCTGAGAATTTCAACTGGGGGAAAAAAGGGCTGACAGGTACTTACAAGAGAAACAAGGCAAAGATAAAACGAGTTTGTGAAGTTATTTTTGAAACAAGATGCTAAATTTGCACTTAAAACAGATCGCAATAAAAGTGGAAATAGTCGTGCAGGTTGAGTAACGCTGTCGTTTTATATCAGAGTTTTTGCCGGCTTGCTAGAGTGAGTTGCTTGGAAGTAAGGCTTCCAAGAAAAAAGTCAGCTCCTATGAACCAGATTAGTAAAACAAGGCTGTAAACACCAAACAGAGCGAAATTAATTTCTTGGGCGTTCTTAGTAGCTCTTGTCACATTAGAATTTTTTTTTCCCTTATACTTCACATTATTGTGAGCGAGAAGGAAGAAATTGATAAAGATCTCTACAAATTTCTCCTAAGGGTGTTCAAAATATATTATTCCAATTGGATCAGGCTTCAGTGTTCGCTAATAAACCACAGCTGAGCTACTTGTTCTGTAGTCAGTTTGTTGTTTGTCACAGCGAATGTACAATCCAGCTGGTGTCCAAGCATCTGATGGAAACATGGGGTATACAAGCAGATTAACACTAAAAAGACACACACACACACACATACCCACAGACGGCTGGATTGTGGGCTTATGTAAGGCATAAAGTGAGAGCATCCCCTTGGGTATTCTGCCTTATGCCAGAGTGCAGATGTCCAAAGCGGAGCACAGAGCGCCTGGAGCTACCCGCTGCACACGTTCACTGACTGATGAGCGGTTAGATAGACCAGCGCTGGATGTGTGAAACGCATTCACCCAATTTAGAGCCGAGGATGTGTGGGGGCACAATACACGCGTGTGTGTGTGTGTGTGTGTGTGTGTGTGTGTGTGTGTGTCTGTGTTGTGTGTGTGTGTGTGTGTGTGTGTGTGTGTGTGTGTGTGTGTGTGTGTGTGTGTGTGTGTGTGAGCTTACGCATGTGGCCTCAGGTTGATGTAGTTTTTCGGCACAAAGCCTTTCCTGTTGTGGAGCTCAGCTGTGTACCAGTTAGGATCATCTTCCATGTTGGTGATCTGGGAACAAACATTCACAGACGGGTAAATACATGAGATGCTGCCGGTAAAGAAGTCGGTGCAAATTTGAAACGCAACAGTATACTCTTCAGGATGTTTCATACCAAAATGCCTTTCAGTTTTTAAAATGCACTGCAATCGAATACATTCAGGTTTAGTGGTGATGTTACCAAGATCTTTTTTTTTTTGTGTGTGACAGGTCAATCAGAACTTCATCTGATTGATTACCAAACTTTAATTGGTTGCCACTTGCAAAAAAAAGAACAATAGTTCAAAAAAGTTCTTTTTATCAATGTTTTTGAGGAGTTTCACACTGTTAGAGTTACGTGCAGAAATAATTCAGGAGGTAGTTCATGCCCACAACAGTTAACTCTCATGGCATCTGTTCATAAAAGTCCAAATTAGCTGATCCTAGAGTTAAAATGAACGGCTAGTTTGAGAGGGTCAAAGGGCACCAATGAAATATGGTGCTTTAAAACAACTTTAACTTCAGAGGACATCAGAGGCTGATGAGAACTCTATTTTAAAGACGTCTAAACCTTCGTCATATTTTCAGTGGAAAACTATTTACAAAACCACTCATGATAGCTCATAGAGGCAATTGGCAAATAGGTGCTGGTGCACCATCGATGACCCTCATGTGCAAAATGCACTGACAACAGGGCATGCAAGCCATTTCAAAATTGTGTTGGCTTAAATTTAAACTTATTTACATCTATGACAGATTCCAACTCAGAGCTGAGTTGGAATCTGGAAATGAAACGCATTTTCACCACGCGTTTCACATAAGACAATTCATGGCACACCGCCTCATACCTTAATTTTTAAATAGTTATTACTTTGTTTGTAACTAATAGTGGTTTACACATTGGTACCCCCACTCTGTTCTTAGCTCATCTTGGACTAGCCGTTAGCCTGATTCTCAAGGACCAAGGATTTCAACCAAAGAAAAAAATATCAGGAGCTTTACCCATACAAGGTAAAATTTTAACTCCTTATAACTTTTTGACCAACCTCACTTCAAAAACCCTCATCTGCACCTTCGCAGCCTTGTTCTAAAACTCCAATGCAGATTATTATGATAATAATGATTTGTTTTTTGTTTATATTTGCTGGTAAAAGCCTGATTGTAATTTGCATAATTATTCCAAGTATCTGATACAACAAACATCAGTAACCGCAGTAGTGACGTGACAGATCCTAGTATCATCTGACACTTTATAGACAACCTTAGAAACAGAGAGCATTGAGGCTAGTAAAAGGCAAAACATCTCTTGATCTGTGTGTTGTTTAAAGCTGCCTGTTTTATCTTCTCTTTTTTTTTGGCATAATGCTCCACTCCTGTCAGGAATGTATTTTCACTCAAGTATATGTGACTTGCTATTTAAGATGTTTCACAACTTCTGTAACTAAATATTACCCTCGTCTTGCACTTGGTAGTGAAACATGAGTCCAGGAGCTCTTTTAAAATGCTTGATTTGGCAGTAAAAAAAAAAAAAATATATCATCCTGTATTTAAAATGTTGTCATCGCCTAAAACTTTTAAAAATATCTTTTTGTGATGACATAAATTTCGAGCTGATAGTGATTTGAATTTCATCTGACCACTTGTGGTACAAGTGAACTTTAAGGTTTGATTTTTCTAAGTGTATTAATCTGACTAAATAATAATAATAATAATAATAATAATAATAATAATAATATAATAATAATAATAATAATAATAAGCACACACATTTTCAAACCATTGAAATCTGGTGCATGTTGAAGCTGTTGCTTTAATCCAGAATAACTATGAACACAAATTAGTTCTATTTAAATTAGCTAAACTAGTTCTTACTAAGAGTAAAGCACAAACAAAACTAGCCTATAATCTAATTCTGCACAACTTAAGACAGAAACTACGCAAATTAATTGTTTTTTGTGAAGGTTTTTTCTGTTGCTGTTGTTTTGGCTTCAAACTCACAAAATGGTGGTCCCATCATAAAGTCTTTATGCCCACATAATTGTACATTTTCTGGCTTTTGAGAACTTAAATGTGGCAATGACATCAAAGTTTTTGGAGAGTTTGCCAAAACAATTTCCCCTGTCCCCTGCCTGCCTCCAGAAACTTAATTTCATGCATCAGCTGGCCGTAATGGCTACATGCTCACGTTTATGTGAGCATTTGAAAATGTGATCCAGACCACAGATTGATTTACTGCTCATAGCATCAATCATCATTCACTCGCAGAGCTAAATGATTGCCCTATTATTGAGTTGGCCGCTCGACACTCAACCAAACAAAAGTGTTTTTGAACGCAGAAGTACAGAAAGAAATCCTCATTAAGCTTCCTGTGTGGCTGTAGTCAACGTTATTTTAGAGGGATTTTCTTTTTTCCAGCTCCCTGTCCTCGATTATTCCGTCGTGAATGCATCACGCCGAGTGTGGAAGTGACAGATGTTAACTCTTGTAAGTGCTGTTAAAATAGAGTGTCATCTCTCATGCGGCTTGTACAAGCAGAGTCTGAAACGGATTACATACCTTCCCCCCCCAAAGAGGAATAATTCAATATAAATGTTCCTTCAGACTTTGATAGATTTCACCTACCTATATTTTGTAAATAATAATACAACTGCGAGGCCAAAAGTCGTGTTAAAATATCAGTATTTTGTATATGCTTTTTTTCTATAGAAGTCATGAAAAAGTATTTGCTGGATAGTTTTGAGAACACAAAAATTAATTCACTCAGTGTCACGAAAATGCATTCGCCATGCTTTTGGTTTTCCTTTTTATTTAAAATGGGGGAAAGAAACAAAGTAAATACAAATGAATGACATTTTTTTCAGGATGTGCTGCAAGCAAGGAGAACATTTTACACTCATCAGCTATTTTAAGTAGCAATGCAGCCACAGACCATCACACTACCACCACCATGTTTTCCACTTCTAGAAAGGCTCATCTCCATCCAGCACGTTTTCTCTATTCATGGCTATTGACTCCTACCAACTGGAGTTTTAAAGCTTTAAAAATTGCTCTGTTTCTCATCTGCTCTTGAATTTCTTTTGGACAAAATGTGTTGCTTTTTTGAGATTCACTTAGTTGCAGTGGCAATAACAAAATACTAATTGTATTGTAAGCTACAAAGATAGAATATCATCATTTAATGCACCACAATCAGACTGAATTACACTGCTGGCAGTTATTTAATACTAATCTTAAAAAATAAATGAATTTCACATGTTCGCCCTCTGACATCTGTTAATTAGAGGTGTACAGAGGTGTGTAGTTGACTGTTGTTCTCCAGCACCTTAATGTCGGAAAAACAAAGGCAGGAGGCATCGCTGCACTCCTTTATTTATTTTTTTTGTGGCTGTCGAGTCCAAACTTGTCCACATTGTCTTCGAGCTTTAAGCAGAAATTTAGAGTTGCCACTTTTTATTTATCTGCAAAGCTATTTTTACCACTTCTTTATGAGTCACCTCTCTTCTCATTGTGATGGATCCGGCTCCGCACGGCTACTGCACAATAACACATGAACAAAGCAACGCACCCCAGCAGAATAAGCTCCAGTACTTGCCGGCAACAAAGTCTGAAAATGAGCCTCTCTGGGACCAGAGATAGATTATTAACCGGAGAGGCGGCTTCAGACGCCGACATCCAGCGTCAACAGGAAACAGATCGATGTATTTTTAAAACAATCTTTTGATTTTTTTTCAATCCCTCAGTGTACCATTACACGTATACATGGAGGTTTTTGGGCACAAATAAGGAAATATAAACAATATTTGAACTTGAAGCACAAATTAAGGTTGCAGTGTCAAGACAGCCATTTACCACAGCAGCAGGGGGAAAAAAAAAAAGCTCATTTCACGTAAAACCCCGCACCGCTTCAGGTGACTGTCCTATTTACTGCAACCATAAAGCTTGTGTTTCCCAAAAGGCCGACCATAATTACTTATGCTTCAGATGTAAATACCGCCTCATTTTGCCTGAAAGCACAGATGACTTTGCAGACCGCAGAGATTAGCAGGATCTTCAGAATGTTTAAGTGCATGAAAGGAAAAGATCTGAATCAAAAACACCTGAATTGTATCTCAAATCACTGTTCTGTAACTCTAATACACTTTAATACAATTTCCCTATCATTCAAGGGTTACTTAAATTGCAGTTAAAGCCTGACCTAGAGAAGCACTTGGCACTGTTTGGCAGAGACACAATCTTGTGGTTAACTAAATCCCATGGATTTGTCCGTGTGTGACTGCTGACCAGCTGGAGCTGCAGTATAAATTTCGACAACTTCTGGTGCTTTTGAGCAGACGTCTGCTGAAAATCTTTCCACTAGAACAATTTCCAGCAGTTGAAACACAAGCTGTTGTTTCACCTGTTCAGCAAACATAGAAGTTTGCTTCAAATAAAATCAGAAAAGTTGTGTCACAATTGCTCTGCAAAATGACTCTCCTGTCATTTTGCGAAACGTCTTTATGCCATATTTTAAACTGAAAGCAGAGATGGCTGTTCTTACTCTGATGGTTGTGTTGTAAGTGTCAAACGTAGAAGGTATTTGCATGGTTTACCTCAAGACAACGGAAACAAGAGAAATGTCTGAGCAGACATCCTTCTACTTGAAGGACTGTCTTTGAATGCATGAAGTGTGTATGAATGAGTCTAAATATTAAATTGAACTCGTCAAAATGTAAACAATTGAACTTAACAAAATCTACTGCTGAATGAACAATAAAGAGGATGAATTAAGAACTCAAAAATGCAAGTGTTTTGTGACCACTTAGACATTTTAGAAAGAGTATGTCGCAATCAGAGTATTCTCTTCTTAGCAGTCTTTGTGGCAATGCATATTCCATTCTATTTTTATTTATAAAGTGAACTTTAAAAAAATCTATATGTCTATAGAGGCAATAGTCATAAAATAAAAATATGAAAGGCAGAGTAAGACGTATAAAACATTACTTAATGAAACACAATTACAAATTGTGTGTGCAGTAATGTGTGTACATATGGTTTATTGAGGTACAACACATGAAAAGTTATGATAAAATCTGTATTCCTGCCACCTTAACGTTACATGCAGCAGCCATACTGGATCTTGAACTCATCATGACTTGACAAAGTGGCTTCCGATTCCAACTTAAATAAGTGATCTGTTTAAATTGTCACTTTGAACCTGGAGCAACTTCAGAGTATGAATGCAATGTAGCATTGCTGTGACATGATGAGACTTCCTCTCAGCTCACTAACCAAAAAAAAAAAACAACAACCTAAGGCACTTTGCCATCACCCACAGGGAAATGAGGAAAAAAGCAATAAAGAAAAATAACTTAACTTTTTTTATGTATAATATTAAGAACCTGACATGAATAATAGTTTTCATGCTAAACAACAGAATCAGAGTTGCTGTAACATTTAGGGAACTAAAATATAATGAATAACTGGAACGTTCTGGTTGGAAGAGAATAAAACATACACAGGGTAGTCAGACGTAATCACCAACAACAGACTTTATAAAAAAAAATACAAAAAAACTAGAAGTATCTAAACTGAAACGGGATTCTGTTTTTTTCCCCCACATTGTACTTTAACAGTTGTGATCATTTCGTTCAAGACATTATGTATTAAATGGTGTCATGTATGAAACTGTAGTCGCTTTGACAGCTGAAGATTTAAAGTAATTTTCTGCTACTGTCAGAGAACTTTATTATGTGTCTCCAAAAAGTATTATCTGTCACCGTCAGATCGTTTTTTTGTTTGTTTTTTGTTTGGTTTGATCAAGGCTACTAATCTGTCACATTTTGTGTGAGTCTTTTGCCCTCAAAGGAGAATAAAAATCAAAATAGATGCAGATATGGTTTAACCAAAAGCTTTCAGGAAATCATAAACAATTACAATAAAGGACAAATATGATTTGTCCTTTATCTGTCCTTTAGCTCCATGATTTATAGAAAAAATACTTAACTAAATAAAAAAAACTAAACAAAGTGACACGCAATAGTTGGCGAAGGTGGTGAAATGACCCAGTGACAAAAAAAACAACAACAAACAAACCAAGAAGCAGCTATAGGTATAAAACCAGCACTAATTAGTGGAACAATTCAAACATGAGAAACCTAAAGTCTCTATAAAGCATCTGATGACAAACCATGTGATGATGTATTTCTAAAAATAAGCTAAAGCCTTGCATTGTAGTGTGGGTCTTTCAAAATGAGTAACAAACTACAGTATTTCGCAAGCTCTGGATTAAAGTGACTCTTATAAGCTCTTAACTTTTATAATAAAAAAAGTTTAAAAAACTGGTTAGCCACATCACCAGATAGATAGATAGATAGATAGATAGATAGATAGATAGATAGATAGATAGATAGATAGATAGATAGATAGATAGATAGATAGATAGATAGATAGATAGATAGATAGAGTAAAATATGGTTTCTCTTACCCTGAGCATGTCTCCCTTGTTAAAACTGAGTTCATCACTCTCTGTGGCACGAAATGTGTACAGTGCCACTGCTTCCATGCTGAAACCCCCAGACACATGCACATACACACACTCACACTCACACACACACACGCACACACACACGCAGGCACCCCACTAATGCCCAAGGAACCGGCAGAGAGAGAAAAGGGAGATACGTGTAAAAGAAAAAGAAGAAATCCTGTCAGACGCGAGACTGGAGGAAGAGGATGAGAGGAAAGGTCTGTTCTGTCCTTTGAGTCTCAGAGTGCATAAGAGTCAGATCAGAGGACGAGAGTGACTGAGCTCGGTGAGGGGAAAAACACAACTGGCTGCTGCTCAGCAACACAGTGCCATGAGTAACACTCTGAGAGTGAGAGAGAGAGAGGGAGAGAGAGAGAGAGACAGAGAGAGAGAGAAGGAGAGAGAGAGAGAGAGAAAGAGAGAGAGAACACTGACAGGGGCAAAAGAGTGGGAGGCACTTCCTGTGTGTATATTTATCTTATACTCTCGAAGTGGCTTCTGTGGATTGTATGAGCTCTTTCGTGCAATAAGGTTTTTTTTTTCTTGCATGCACGTCTCTGTCCATGGTCGGTTTGTCACCATCCTGTCATCTTGCAAGCTACGTTCAGTTTACCACCGCTGAGGTAGATGAGGTAAACATGATCTCAGACGTTTGTCCTGTTATATCTACCGGTTTCAGCGACCCTGTTTCCATTCGGGTTGGAGCACCAAAACCCAACTCCTCACATGTCTCAATTCAACGTGATTTATTTCATTTCGATTTAAAAAGAAAAAAAAATTACTAAAGGCATATTTAATGTCGTTATAACGTCTATTATCTAAGTGACTGTGGGCAGGCGATGAGCTCATGTAGCAGTATGTCACGCTGAAAATCTGAGGAAGCCTCTGACCGAAGATAATCACAGTCTGTTGAAGAGGATGCCAAGGGTTGTCCGTAATGTTCTCCATTTCATAATCAATCCAACTTTGCACATTAGTCTTCAGAGCTTCCACTGCATGCAACTTGTTTGCAAACGATCTCACGTTCCCCATTATGACCAACGGAAGACTTTGTTATAATTTTCTCTCTTTCTCTCTCCCATTTTCTCCTTCTTTGAATCATGACACTTTCTTTTCAACTCATCTGGGATGTGTGGGTTCAGTCGAGGTATTATTTTGGCTACTGCGATGCTAATCACCTGCTACCAGCAGTAAACTGCCTTGTTTCTATGGTTATGCATCATAACAAAAGCTCAAAAAGGGAAAAAAAAAAGTGTTAGCAAAAAACCTTTTCTCTTAAAATCAGCTTTCGGCTCTTCGATTTTTGAGACAAAACTGGGAGACTACTGGAAGTGCCCCCTCCTTAGATTTCCTAAAATAAAACTTCCTGTTATGGCTTCTCAGAAAACAGGCTCATTTGAAAACTTGCTTCACCATACCTTAAAACGAAAGCAGCAGAAGGTGGCAGATGCAAATATAATTTCACTTGCACTGACTTTACGAAGAGCCAATAAATGAGTTTCTTGCAGAAGAGCATTGGTCTCAGATGCAGCGACTCTCAAGAATATGCTCACCCCTTTGAAAAAAAAAAGTCTTTTTTTTTGGGACTTAAAACATCAAACATGTTCAAGTATATTTATGTTGTACATAAGATCCTCTAGTCTATCAAGATTTTCATTTTTTAGAGAATCTCACCCCCAAAATAAAAATGACCATCTACACCAGTAGCCTCTGCTGCTAAGCAAAGCAAAGAAAAAAGCTACTATCACTAGCCTCCAAAAATGGCTTCAAGGGCTACAAATGGCTGCGTTTTGTACGTCGGCAGCTGTACTGCAAACTAAGTCAACAGTGGTGCTGTGGTGGCGCAGGGGCAAAGCATAACCCATGTAATGAGGCCTTAGTCCTCACGCCAGTGGTCGCAGGCGTGGTTCCCAGCCTAGTGACATTTGCTGAATATCTTCCCCCTCTCTCATGACCCTCTTTCCTGTAAACTACCTTCGAATAAAGGCCACTAGAGCCAAAAAAAACCTTTAAAAAAAACTAAGTCAACAGTCAAAACATGCTTGAGTCAAAACTCCTGACCCTTTTGTCTCTTCACACCACTATTAAGTTGCTATGAGTAACAGAAATAAATCAGCTCTCTAATGGCTGATCATATTACACAGGAAGTAGAATCAGATACATTTACAGAGGGTGATACTTTCAATTAAGGTCCAAAAGAGCAAATGTGTCCAGTGTTGCAGCGCTCTCTGTACAAAAGGACAAGGGTTGTTTAGGGAAAACCTCTACAATGCTCAGTGGGACTGACTTTTCATATCTAGAGAGGACCGTAAATCAGGTTTTACAGACTGGAACGGAATAAAAGTCTTTGAATTCTTTAGAGTGGTGATAAGAATTCATTTTCTCTGACTTAATTCCATCTTCAGCTCGGGAGACTGAGATTGCACACGCTTTTCAGCATGCAGCAAGTTTTACGTTGGAAGCTTGAGATCCACATAAAGAGGAATCTGGAATCTTTAGGGATTTTTTTTTCCTTTTTTTTTTTTTTTTTTACCAAAACAGTTGGGGAGCAGAAGTAAGCAAAGCGGAAAAGGAGGAAAGCTGTCGCCGTGGCATCTGCAGCCTGATGTGTCCAGGAAATCCCCTGTCAGGTGGCTGTTTGACTCAGCTATTAGAAGGATTGCAGGAGGAAGCAAAGAGAGCTGGACGTATAGAGACTGAAGAAGGAAAGAGGAAGTGGAACTTGCTTTCAGCTAAAAAAGTTGCTGAGTTGCCCCTTCCCCTTTCCCCCCTCGCTTCTGTGATCGGTTGTAATTTTAGCGTGAGGTTTATTTTAGCTTTTAAAATTCAAAGCTAAACATTTTCTTACATTTTGTTATGTTACAGCCCCAAAAAAAATCAATATATTGTGATTTGGATTATAAGTTATAGTCCAGCAAAAACATCAAAATTCCACCTGCTACACAGAGGCTGATGTTTCTGCCCTTTCTTGTTTACAAAACCACTCAGGCAAAAGAGTGTGACACACATTGATAAACAAGTCGTGCCGCTTATTTTTGATTTGTACGTGGGTTTGAGCTTTGACTAGACCATTCTAACATATTAACATGTGTTGATCTGAACTGTTCCACTCCATCTCTGTCTGTTCCATGGAGCAGTTGTTGCCTAACCTGGTAAAAACAAAAGAAAAATCTCAATAAGAGACAATAAAGTTTGTGGTTGACAAAGTGTGAAAAAGTTTAAGCGTTTAGTTTACGAGGCACTGTCGATGTGGGTTATCTGCGGAGCTTTTGAGACTCGCTTGTCAACAACCGAGTGGGTGATCGTTATTATTATAAATTTTTTTAGGTTGATTGTTTCTGGAGTGTTAGTCTGTAGGTGGTTGCTTCTTTGTCTCGGCCACAATGTGGCTCTTCTTTCACTTTTATTAAGGCTCAGCTGATGAAGTTACATCACTGTGTCCTTAGCCGGAGGGTAACACATTGCCAAAGGCCTTTATAATCAGTCAGTTGATTTGTATACGTTGACATGTTTTCTAGCGTTGAGGCTTAAGGTTTAGAGTTGAGGGGCTGCTTTAACAATCCAAAAGATAACAGCAGAAAGAAAATACATTTCTGTACAGTAACCCTTTAGTTTTCATTGCAATGGAAAGAATTCAGTTTCCTTCTTTCCTTTTTTTTGGTCTTCCAGCTTACCGTTTATTACCCACAACACAAACTTCTCTGCTAGAGAGAGTAGCATGTCATCCCATCAGGGGCAATGATGCAAAAAGCATAAAAACCACTAGGTCTGTGTGTGTGTTTAGGTTTGTGTGTGTGTGTCACAGGAAGCAAATGGGCCACAGCGGAAAAAAGGCAGGTGGGTTAAAGTTTCTCAACGTCCTTGCAAAGAAAAAAAGGGGCCTAGGTTAGACTAAAGCAAAGTTTTTAAACTGTTAGTTCCAACTGTCTAAATTTACTTAAAAAAAAGCAACAAGCTTTTTCTAAAGTATCTCTTAAGCTCTTGTTCTCGCCTCGTATTGTTCCAATGACATTGTTTTCTATTTTTGCCATTTCTGTGGTTTGTCACAAACGAACAAGCACAGAAAGAAAACCCACAACAGCGAGGGCAGCTGAAAGGCATTAAAGAAAAAAAAATTCTATGAAATTTGGAGGGGATTTCAACTCACTTTTATTCTTAGCTCTTAAATCTGACTCATTTTGGTGTTTGGTCACTGAACAAGTTGTGATATAAAAGGTTAGGTAGAAACCTAATGTTATTTGGGACGACGGCCTATCTTATAGCTGTTACATTTCTAAATTAAATTGTCGTAATCACAAACACAAGCACAAAATTCATTAGTTTCCTGTTTTTAAAAACGTAAAAAAAGTTTTTAAAGGTGTTTTGACATGAAAATAAGAGTTTACAGTCGAGTAAGATGCTACAGAATATTACTTTTAAGTTAATTCAGAGATTTTGTTGCTTATGTAATCTGTTGACTTTGAAAAAGATAGTCTAACATTACTAACACAACCAAAGTTCTTTGTCAAACGATTGTTTCTTGCTGTTAAAAACTTAGATTTGCTCTGTTGCTTCTGTTCCTATCTTTTTGATTGTTCATTTAGTTTTGTTTTTGTCATTTACTTCAACAAGTATTTACAAGAAGTAGAAAAAAGGCTTAAGCAAGGGGTGTCTAACCTTTTTGTCATGTGGACCCATGGAGTCAATTTTTTTTTACCCACTCAACAATAAACTACACATACAATACTTAAATCAAACAAATAAAGAAGTGACATTTCTTGTTGGAAAAATGGTGTAAATAGATTTGCCTAATTAAGAATGATTTTGCTCATTTTCAAAGTATCAATTGGGGAAAAAAATAGAGCACAATTTAATCAATTCTAATGAATAAAATCAGGATTTATGTCATTTAAAAAAAATCCCTGCTGTATTTAGCCAACTTTATTAAAGTAATGAAAAGCAGACTAGAGTTAAGCAAAGTTAGCTTTTGAGTAAAAGTCTCTGGTTCTTCAAGAGAATGCAAAAAGTGAATCCTATGTGTTATAGACATCATTTTCTATTGTAAGATTTTACTTGTTTTTTGATCATTTTAAAGATAGAAAATATATGTCTATATCAAAGCCCTGTACTGGGCAGGGGGCAAATTTGCATCTTTCTTGAACTGATGTCTGGGGCCACACACGATCAGGCTAGGTGCCTCAATTGGCCCTCGGGCCACACAACTCACACAACACTTTGGACACCCCTGGTTTAAGCCAAAACAATAAACTGAGCGCATTAGGCCAGCGATATGTGTGGAAAATGAGTAAAAAAAAAAAAATTAATCCAGAAGTTGCTAGTCTCTTATTTCTCTTTTTGCTATTTCTTAGTTGAAATTTAAAGCCCTCATGAGCTTGATCCTATTTGCATATGAAAAAAGATAACTCTAATATCCCAGTAGTACGGGTGGGTGTTATACATTATCCTGTTTCACACTCCATCTTCTCCTTTTCTCTCCTGCTCCACCTGGAAAATCACTGCGCACCTCTACAGACCAAAAGTGGAATCCTGTCGGCCTTTGAACTTTCCTTCAACGTGTCGGTTTTGTTTCTGTGAAAACATCACATACATTTCTGTGGAGCTCCTATGTTCTGTAAAAAAAAAGAGGGGAAAAAATGCTAATTTTTCATGACTCACATACATCGCTGCCTTTGTAACAGATTTAGCTTTGCCGTGCCTTAGTCGCTTGTGTGTGTCTGTGCGTGTGACAAGCACTGCTCAGTTATATAATGTGAGAGAGAGGTATGTGGACCATTTGACAGCAAGTGAACGCTGTCAGTTTCTCTTCATTCGAGGGGTCGATCTATTTTCTTGCATTTTGTAAAAAAAAAAAAAAAAAAAAAAAAAGCGGGGAAAATGAAGACACACTTTGTCACTGGCAACAGAACCAGTTTTATTTGATTGTCCTGATGATGGATTGGAGCTCTCGGTTGTGTTTTATTCTGCTCACCCAGTGCCAGTAAGCCTATTAGTAATACATTGTACCTCTGGATGACAAAAAAAAAAAAAAAAAACTCTGGTTGTTACATTAGACCTAAGGGGGGCAAAAATGTCCCCAACTGGGTGATTACGTCAAAGCAAGCTTGATGTGGTGGTTAATGTTAATACGCTTTAATGTCCTTCTAAATTAGAGGCCAGCAGTGCTAATCACATTATGAAGAGCATTCACTGCTGTAGGCCTTTAGTGGGGCAGACCTCATAAAGATCCTTTACAATAAAACCCCAGGGTAATTGGAAAAGAGAGCTCTTCTGACCTCTAGTGGCTGAAAGAAGATTTACTTCCAAATTACATAATAAAACTGGCAGGATGTTCACTCTCTTACTTGTTCTTTATCTTGAATACATTCACTCTACGATCAGGTGTTGTTGACCTGATAGGCAGGCATGTATTTTAGGTTTTTAAATTTGGAAAAATATCCACATGGCCTCACACTGAAATGTCCTCTACTAACCACAAACCTGCACTATTTCATGCAGAGAACAACCTTGAGGTATTTCAGATTTATTTATTTATGTAACACTCAAGGAAAGATCCACAACTTAGAATCTATTGCAAGCCACTTAGTGGACTCGGCACACACGTCGAAGAAGGTGTTTTGAGACCAAACTTTCAGCTTTTTGGCCTATGTCCAACATGCTACATGCTATAGATCAACACCACCAAGGAATCATCCTACATTAAACATGGTGAGATTAGCATCCTGTGAGTATGCATCTTTTCTCCAGAGGGAAGCTGTTCCAAGTTGATGGGAAGATTGACAGAGGTACACACAAGACAGTCTTGGAAGAAAATAAGTTAGAGGCTGCAAAAAACCCCAACTCTAGACCAGGTGAATGTTTAGCTTCCTGCAAGACGACGACACTCTCTGAATGTCTACAGCTGGCAGAGACATACCCCGAAAGACCAGAAGGTGAAACTGCAGTAAAAAGGGGCTCTGAAGAGTATTCACTTGCTAAATAAAAATGCATGTTTTCCATTAAATTAGTGATTATGGGATATTTTGTGTTGGTGTGTCACATAAAATCTGCTGAATTTTGTGGTTTTGATGTCAACGACATGTGGGAGAGTTCAGAGCGTATGGATACTTTCCCAAAGCTCTATCCACGTGTCAATATATAATTCAAGCAGTATGTGGATTTAGCATTATGTTTAAAATCTGGTGATAGGCCACTGTCTAAGATGTCCCTAAGGCAACTTTGAAACTTCGTGAGGTATGGAAGACAACAATCGTCTCTCCTCGAGACAAGCGTGAAGTTTCTTGTTCCATTAGGTTTCAATAAAGAAAAGGCTTCTTGAATAAATATACTGTTTTAAAAGCTTGCTCACGTTTGAATCCCAAGTCAATTTCTGTTCACAAACACAGCTAAATCAGATGGGATTAGCCTCCCCTTGGCTTATCCTGTACTCTGAGCCATGTGAGAGGAGCCTGAATGAGACCTCTATAAAAAGAAAGAGAGTGATATACCAAAATACAATAGATCTGCTAGCCAAGTTAGACCGACACTGCAGGAGAAACCTAGAGGAGATATCTTATTGGTCTGCGTTGGCTCTTGTCGGCTTTGCCGATTTGTGCTGGCAGACATCCAGGTCAGTGACGTTTTTATCCCCACCCCTACCTTTTAGCTACTCGCTCTATTCTCAGCGCACTGTACGCTTTTCAAGGAAACTTTCATCCCTATTCATAGAACCTAATTTGACGAAACAAAAGCATGCTTCTGACATGTGTCCAAAACACGTGAACGCTTTGTCCAGCTCTCCATTTGAAACCCGCTAATGACGGTTAGTGGGGAGACAGTGGAAAAGTCTGCTAGGTGGAATGCTGCTCCGCAAAGTTTGCCCTGACACACCTGCAGCAACACACTAGGCAATCCCTTGCTTCAAAAATTCATGACAGGCACCTGCTTGTGTAATGAGTCACTTGTCGTTGGATAAGTTTCCCTGATAGATGAAGAATAATATGTTTTTGTTCTTTTTAGAAAAAGTTGTCTTTAATTTTTTTTTTTTTTTGCCTTTCTGTGAATTTGCAGGCTCCGATTGACCTTAACTTGTTTTTAATGTAGGATGATGCCAATGCAATACTGACAAAGCATGGTCCTTCTGGCTCCTGTCTAATATCAAACACATGCTGCTGGGAGCAACTGGGTGACATACTTAAATCACTGCATATCCATTGGGTTTTCTTGGTAATTAAGTATCTTCACTAATTATGGAGATAGTCATAAAATTATGAATTAGAATTAATTATATATTATTATTGCAGGACTTAATATTAATTTTTCTTTTTTTTTTTTTTTAGGTAAAACCACATTAATTCTGAAAAACAAAAAACATTGTATCCAAAATTGTCAAAACCACAAAGATAAGAAATAGCGAAGGGTTAAAATGACTTTATATATGAAGTCACCCCATTTTGCCTGGACGGGGAGACAGAAACGTGCATGACCACTGCTATTGGTGAAGCAGTGAAAATAAGAAAATTGACCTAATAAGACCTTAAAATAATTGTAAGGAGACAACAATTCACAACACAAAATCAAAATCAACAAATGGCATTGTAAACAAAACAAACAAACAAAAAAAAAACATCGATTCAAAAATAAATAAGAAAGGGCACAGAAACTTATTTTAAAAAAGTGGTGAAATTATGGTAAAAGCCATGTGAATAAAGCAGGGTGGACGGTCGGTCGGTCCCTTTTCTGCATTACGTCCATGTCCCTCCCGACACATCAAGCCGTCTCGGTCACACCCTTCCCGGCTACTATCCCCAACCTTTCTTACCCTGCCCGCCATGTTCTGGAGTAGGAGGAGAAGAGGAGGAGATACGTGTAGTCCTGGCTGTAGCCGGATTAGCATTAGCAGCACGCAGCTAGGCTGAGGCGCAACAAGCTCCTTGAACGCCGAAATAAGTTCTCTCACGAGATTTTTCTCCCCACTTGGAATTAGCCTGATTGTTTTTTTAATGTTCACATTTCTGGAATAGCACCATAACCGGACATAGCGTGAAAAACTATGGTGAGTGACCACTTGCTTTCATTTGGAGTCAAGTTGTTTTGTTTTTTCCAGGGTGTCCTGTAATCCAGTTTGCTCTGGTGATGTCTCCACCGAGCACCCGTCTTGGCTGCTAGCTCGAAGTACTGCTAACTAGCCTAGCATGCTAATGAAAATACGTTGGAGACCTCCCTGTGGTAGATGTGCATTTTGGTACAGTAGAGGCAGGGGATTTCGAAAATAACACTGTTGTTTTTACGTACCCACCATAGGTGAACAATAGTCGCTTAATAATAAAGTGTTTGAAAAAGAATAAAAGCTAGCTGACATCAGCTTGGTTAGCTTTTATCCAACTTTTTCAAAGCAATCTTTTAACTTTCAAAATTAACGTACAAATTGTCACTGAATATTTCTTCAAGCGCAAACAGCTCATTAGCATTACTGAGCAGTATAAAGTACGCGGTATTAATAAAACAGATTTTCGGGGACGTTTTGGGGGTGTCTACTGCTGAGGGAAACTAGTTAGCGAAAAACAAAATCCCAATTAAAGCCACAAGTTAACGTCGTTCGCTAGCTTGTGGCGACGGCTAACGAAAAGTGTTTATCGCAGGTTTTCACTCAAGTTGGGAACAATTACTAGGCGGGGGGGGGGGGGGATTTGTTCGGGTGGATGTTTAAAGTTGACGTTGCTTAAAGTCAGATATGTGCTACACCCATCAGTGAACCGTGAGTCAGAAGTCGATAAAAATGTTATTGACGAATCTTAGCACAAAAGCTAAAGTGGCGTCAGCTATCATCACCCAAAGGCGGCACAGTGATTCACTTTTGTTTTTGATCAAAGTATATCTTTGTTCCATTTAATTCGTTTACTTATCTCGGATTAAAATGATATATCCCGAAAGCGATCTTTGGAATAATTGCAAATAGGGATTTTCTTCTCAGATTGGGCGCTGTCTGCCTCCAGCCGTTTACTTGGTTTGTCTTATTGAAGATAGTGAATGGCGACTGATTTAACAGTTCCCCCCCCCCAATATTTATATATATATATATATATATATATATATATATATATATATATATATATATATAAATATATATATACGTTGGGATTTAAGCTCTTTAACATTGTTTTCCTGAAATCATTACGCTAGTCTGAGAAAGGAGCGCGGCTTTTGTCTATTGTCAGAAATAATCAGTCACACTGGTTGACAAATGCACCATCACCGTCCTCCTTCCGTCCCTGTCTCTATGGGACAGCTAGAGAGGACAAAGGGCCATCACAAAGTGGCCCCTCCTTATGTTTCTCCCCTGGTGTTTTAAGGTTGATCTTTATTATACCTTGAAGGAATCATTCCATTTGAGTCTGCAGTTTTCAATCAGTCTTTACAGGGTCACAGAGCTGCATGTAGGAGATGAATTATTAGTTTTTGGTAAGTGCCAAGTCACTAAAAGGAAGTGACCGTGTGGTTCAGAAACAGGCTAGATGACTTGATGCTCTGCATTGTCACACTGAAACACAGGTGCCTGGTTGCGCAAGATTTTCTTTCACCAGATCAGCTTAGGACTTCCCTGTGTGACAAGGTGGACCTGTTCTGAGTGCTGCCTTCTCAGTCCTTAATGCTAATCAAAGGTTACCTGGGTTTTGCCAAGTAGCACACACACACACACACACACACACACACCCCACACACACACACACACACTCACACAACCCTCCTTACTTGTTATTGCCGCTAATATGTAAAGATGAGGGGAGTTTGGCCAACTTTCTCACATTCGGCTGAGCCAAAGTTAACTTCCCAGAGTTTGTGATGCTGGAATAACAAAATTAAATAGATTCTATGCTTTTTAATTCACTTGCAGGATTGGTGAAGTTGTGTTTCAATCTGTGAAAAACTTTCATCAGCTGCTGGATTTGAAGTAAACATTGTAGAGCTGGGAAGATACCTTTTTTTTTTTTTTTACATTGATGCAATGCACCAGGAATCTGACATATTGAGCTGTGACCTCCTAAGGTGAAGATGCCTTTGTTGTGCATTTTAAGTCGGCAGTCGGCACAGGAATTTAACTTGCTAAGAAGGTCAACTGTACCAGAGAGCATCTTCGTTTCTTTGAAGAAAGATGTAAACTTCTCATTTTATTTAAGTCAGCCACTGTAAATATTATTTAGAATTTGCCTTTCCAGAATACAACACATCTTTTGAAGATAATTTTGTTTTGCATCAAAACGGTTCAGGCTGTTGGCCAGTTCCCTAATTTGGATGGACAAGATACAGACAATAGGGCAACATTTGCATAAAGCGGTCAGAACTGTTAATATGATAAGAGTTTTACTTTAGTGCAAAGTTACTAGGAATGTGGCAAAACATGCATCATACAAACGTAAACTGTATTTTAACAGTGTTTTTGTATATGAGAATCCTTCTTTTAAAGAATTTTTAGGCACTTCGCAAATCAACTCATGATGATTTAGAAAACCAAGTAGGAAAATTATAAATTAATTGATGACATTGAATTGACTTCATAACTACAGATCTGACTTTTCTAAGCTAAATCCTCCCTATCCGTCTGCTGTTCTTCTGTTAGACAAGTATGTCAAATACATTGGAATATGCAACATGCTAGCTACTTTGCATCATAAATGCTCAGCCTGGATGTTATGATGTTCCTTGAAATTTGCTTTCCAGGCATCGTATTGGGGACATTTTAGCTGCTTGTGATCCAGTTACTCTGTTTCTGATATTTATCGATATTATATTTATTTTACTAGCCTTTCAACACCTTGGAGAAAAAACAACCGTAGCGCTGACTTTATCGCTGCGTCTCTGCTTCAGTTAAGCCCCCACAGTCTGGCACTGCGTCACACCATCACTGTCACACAACCAAAAACATACCAAATAGATCTGTTTTTCAAGAGCAGTGTTTGTTTGTGGGGCTACGATTGCTGGGGCTGTGCAGTCACAGCCATACAGTTACCTAAAAAAGAAGTAATGGATAGTTTTTTATCATCACTTTTATCGTCATCACAATATTACCAGAAAACATCTTGATGAAACTCGTAAGTCCCACCCCTCCCACATGACCAACCTCTTTCACTTTCCCTCAAGAAACAAATGGCAAGAAGATGGGAATAAATATCGATTGTTAATATTGGCCCAGTTTTATTTATACCGATATATTGTGCATCCCTAAATGTCTTCTTTGTAGTATTAGGGCGGATCTTTAGTATCACTAGCTTTCTGTACTTCTGGTTTATAGTAGCAGCAAAGGTCAACTATTTTGTTTCCACGTCTGGGCTGAAACATTTAATATAGTTCCCCTTGTTTCACATGTCTGAAAATATATATTTTTTCAGTATCGTACAACCTGTATACGGCACAGATTTTGACCTAGTGATTCTTCTCTTTGCAATTATGTATTCAACGTAAATTCTCCCGGTGTAGCGGTTGTGTACTTTAAGGTTTTGTTTGTCCACCTTTTTGGTGAGGTTCAAGCAGTTTTCATGATAAACATTTTGAAACTATGGTATTGATATTTAAGCTTGCATTGAATCTGTAATTCTAACATTCAAGCATCTTCTGATTAAAACATCTATAAAGCAAGCAACTGGAAAACAGGGATATTTCGTCCACCGCAGCACAAATGTTTAGTGTAGCTACAGCTTGGACGATATATAAACACGCTGTTGGAATCACTGTGCTCCAGGATTTAGTCCAACCCAGCGTTTCTGCATCCCACTCACAGACCCGTTGGTTAATAATAAACAGGTCAGTTGCTCTCATACCTATTGTTAAGAACAACTGACCAATTTGTCAGTTGTTCTGACAAACAACTTTTTTTTCTGAGAAATATGACTTGATCAAGCCTTTCTTAACATTCTGCACTACAAAATAAATGATACAAGTATGAATGGTTTGGGTTGGTTATGTCAGGATTAATATTGGTATTGGCCAGTTCTCAAAGCTTCAGTATTGGTATCTTACTGGAAGTGAAAATGTTGTATCGAGACAACCCTAACATAAAGGTGTCCAATAGAAAGATGTTTTTCATGAAAATATTCCTACTTCATTTCATTTAAGCTGCAATTAAACTGATAATCTCATTAAATCCGTATACGGTTTTCTTTCTGTAGCCACAATAGTTCCATACTTAACTTGCTCGTCATGACACGTTATTGAGTTTTCTGAATCTTGGGAATTTAAAAGAATCTACCTAGAATTAGGTAGGATAAAATCAGGAATAATACACACGGTGAGTAGTTTTTTTTATAAGTAACCGTATTTTGAGAGTATTACTCATTAGAAATTCTCCTAAAATCTTTATCGGTCTTCAGAAATATCTATGAACCACAGGATGTGGGAGATCCATTTATCACCACACGCATTTCTAATGCATTATCATTCGCATTTAGGTGGAAAAGAGGCACGCATGACGTGGACAGTGATGTAGAATGAAAATCACAGCTTGATGTGTAGATGATGATGGTGACGTTTCCACAGAGGCAACGAGACACAATCGTTGAGTGATTGTGTCTTTGCCTTGGCTCGGTTGGCGGATGAATCCAGAATGAGCGAACAGGAAGTGGGGATGTTTGGCAGCACACAGTCTCAGATTTCAATTTTAATTCCCCTTTGACTTTTGATGGCGTACAAAAATTGATGACAGAATCATTCATGTAGCAATATAGCTGACCTGCCCTGACTCATGAATATGGATTTCGACACGCACATCTTTTGTAGACCTTCTCTGACTCCAAAGCCGAGTCTGCTCGTATTGGGGGGCGGCGTTGTTCCGGGACGAGACGGGGGGCGGGGAGGGGGGTGGGACGGACGAGACAGACTCTCCTCTCTTCCTCCTGTCAGCTTCGGGTGAATAGGTGATTATAGCAGCAGATGTGTCATTAGGTCTGAGCTGCATTCATGCGGATGCAGAGTTTGGGGGTGGAGGGAGTGGCGGGTGATGAGGGATTTGGATTTTGGAGGGAGGGAGAGCTCCGCAGGGATCACGTTTCGCCTGGCGTTAAGTGAATTTATGGGATGTGCCAACTTGTTTTATTATCCCATAAAAAAAAAAACATACACTCTTTGTTTCCTTTCCCGTGTCGGCTTCAGCTGTTCGACTGTGGCATTGCTTGGCAGGAAGTCTGCGACATGAGCACGGAGGCCAGCGCAAATAGCCGCTCCATGGTTTTTCAGAAAGAGCAAATTACGTTATTAAGTCTAAATGCTCAATTTGCGCAGAAATCAAAATCATTGTGAAAGCACTTGTGGGTGTGGCTTGTTTGCTCAATGCGAGACTCAGATTACAGAGTTGCATACGTCATCACTGGTCTACCTACATGGCAGATGGAGAGAAAACTTTTACATCGACTTGAGCGAGATCAGCTGAGTCAGTAAGCATTATGCAGTTTCCAAATAAACCTCGTATTTCAGAGAATTGTTTTTCTGTTCTTTCCACCTGACTGCAGCACTTGTTAAAACGTAGAGTCATTGCACTTGCAACACTGAGGTTCTCATGGTCTAGAGGTTTTATGTGGAACATGGAGATGTAGCACAGTTTACTCTCACTTTCTATATTTGTCAGGAAGTGCTATTTATAAGACCTCATTTCTATTTTTTTTAATATTCTTTTTTTGTCTGCCACCCACCATGTGGTGGAAACACATTTTGTCATACTGTGGGGCTTTGCAGGATAAAAAACATCTGTACTCTTGTTTACATTTGTATATTTGAGTATCAAAAGAGAAAAGAAGATCTGAAAATTCTCCTGGATTTTTTTTTGCAAGAGAATTTGCAGATTGGCTATCAGTAAAATTTAAATGTGTAAACATTTTTAGTATATTCTATTAGATTTATAAATTAAGAGTTATTACTATTACTACTACTACTTATTGCTACTACAGGTAAATGGATTTTCCTCTGTATTTTCTTTTTTTGTTACCAGGTTTCACTTTGTTAAATCAAGCTAAAGCTGCCACGTCTACTTTGCTTAGATTTCTTAGTAGTAAACTTGAATAACAGTAACTTATGTAATTATTAGTTTGAGAAAACTTTATATTTCCTTTCAGTTTTTTTTAATAAATTTTTGTAAATATTTCCTTACAGTCACTGCTGTTAATGCCAATCTTCCAAAGAAGTCAACATTTACTTTATTCAAGTTTCACAAATATAACAAAGTACTGAGTTTCTGCAGAACACTGCATAATTTTAAATTTTTTTTAATAAACTCGTCCCCACATTATGTTCAAATGAAGTCACAGTCACCTAATGCTGCTCTCTCAACAATGCTATATTATGGATTCCATCGCAAGGCTTTCAGTTTGGATATTTTAATTGCTAATGGCCTGTTTAAAATGAAACCAGAGGATACATTGGTGCAAAAGCCTATCATTCATTAAAGCTAGATATATCTGCACTATGTTTTGTTCTGTTTTGGCATGTGTTCTATTTTTTAGTTTTTCTACCCCATTAACTTTTCACACGCTATTATAAAACCTCCTTAGGCGCTCAAGTTCAAAATCCAGAAAAATCCATAATTAGTTAAATTGCTAGTAGTGGTTAGCCTGGGCCCTGTGCACATCATTAGCAAAGCTCACTGCTCGTTGCAGTTGCAACAGGACTACAGGCAGGTTGAGTTTGGATGGTATTCCCAGGAGTTTTGACTCTGAGGTGAAATTAACACATCAAGTTCATGTTCTCGATTCTGGGTCTCTGTTCACTTCCTTTTTGAGACTTTTATGGGAATCGACCGAAAATGACCATGTAGAGCACATCTCATTTGCTCTGCACACAGTTAATTTGTTCGTAATTTCCTTGAAAAAACTTCAGTAAAACTGTGCTAAAGGCAGCCGAGGTATCTCCAGTGGTTCACGTACCAGAGTTTGTAACCAAGAGGGTTGTAAATATACTTTGAACACCGAGTCAGGTGAACTCGAGAGGAGCTGTTCCATACTTTAGTCAGTCAACTTCCCTCCTATCCCACCCAGAGTGCACCATCACCACCTCGTTTTCTCCAAGATGTTTGAACACGCGGAGCTAGCGCTCCAGACATTACTCATGTTCAGCTGCCTACCTTCTAATTTGCCATTGTGTCGAGTTACTGTAAACGCAAATGATCTTGTGAAAGCTGAAACACCATTCTTTTCACAACACTCGGGGCCCCGTGTCATCTGAAGTGGGCAGGCATGGAAAGTGCTTATCTGAAAGTATGAAGCATGTTTTCTAGTTTCAGAACGGAAGCCACTACAGCTGCCTCTATAAATGCAATTCAACACCATGTTATTGTTGAGGTGTGTAAATCAGGATCGCGGCGAGAACTTTTGATGAGATGAGCACATATTATCCCATAGTAATCGTTTATACTTTTTTTTTGTTGCTTTTTTTCCTCCCCTGTCCTTATACCCATCTGCTGTGTGTGTTGTTTAGGTGATGGCGTGGTCTTGTGTACTGCCTGCACTGCGTGTGTGGAGATGGTTTTAACAGATGCTCTTCTGGGGGACTCAGGAACACTGCGCTGGCCTGAAGAAACCTCTTAAGCATACGTGACACTTTACACAAAAGGATAAACGTCTATCGAGGACACAGAAACGTGGACTTTACAAATTTCTCCTTCATTCCCAACACTACCAGAGCCCGGAAGCTCCTCTCCATTTTGTTTTTGTTTTTATATTAGTTCTTCCTCTTTGTCGCAACCTCACCGCCACCATGCCAAGCACTATCCGCCGGCAGATGAAAAACATGGTCAACAATTACTCTGACGCCGAGAAGAAAGTCAGAGAGGCCACGTCCAACGACCCGTGGGGCCCGTCGTCCTCGCTCATGTCCGAGGTGGCCGACCTCACCTACAACGTGGTGGCCTTCAGCGAGATCATGAACATGATCTGGAAGCGGCTCAACGACCACGGGAAGAACTGGCGCCACGTCTACAAAGCGCTCACGCTGCTCGACTACCTGATAAAGACGGGCACAGAGAGGGTGGCGCTGCAGTGCAAGGAGAACATCTTCGCCATCCAGACCCTCAAGGACTTCCAGTACATCGACAAAGACGGCAAAGACCAGGGCATCAACGTCAGAGAGAAGAGCAAGCAGCTGGTGGTGCTGCTGAAGGACGAGGAACGCCTTAAAGGAGAGAGGTGAGGTCAATCACAAACGTACGTAAAATCGACTTTTTAGCTTAACGAAGAAACGCTCTGAATCTAGAGTATGGAAAGGAGCAGGAGCTTCTTAAAGGGACAGAGGCCGAATTTCAAGGCGTTAAATTGCAAAGTCAAACTTCGTTGAAGCCATGTTTGATATTTTCAGCATTTTTCTTTGTTTTTTAACAACTGAAAGTGACACAGTTACTTAATTGTGGTATGAGATGACATGATGTGGCTGGAAAACATGTAATACTGCTCCTTTAAGAAATAGTTTGTATTAATTCAGTCTGTATCTGCATTAATACATTTATATTTTGGTTGACATTAAAAACTGAAACGGTTGTTAAATCTTTTACTCCATAGTGGAGACACATCAATCAGTTGACCTGATATTGATCATTAATCACATCTAATCTAAGAATCGAAACAGTTTTCAGTCTATAAATTTCTTTGCTTGATTCATATGGAGAATATTTTTTATTTTGTCAAATAACATCCTGCACACTGTTTTTTTCCCCTTTTATTTGTAATGTAGTTTCAGGGGGAAAAAAAGCAAATGGATCAGAATGTTCCTCTCCAATCTGAAGCGGTCTGCTGCATAAACAAAACTTAGTGAAAAGTTTTTTACTTTTCAGTATTTATGCAGCAAACATTCTTTTAAGGTTTTTTTGTACTATTTAATAAACTGAGAAGATGAAATGGCAGGATGTCTTGCAGAAAACACTGCTTACATAATCCAGCAAATTACCAAACACCAAAGCTATTGGTTTAATAAAACTAAATTGGTGGACTTCGTGTTGGTGGGAAATATTTTAAGAATGAAGATTTTATAGCTGTGGAAAAAAAAAAAGACACAACTTGCCGTTGCATTTGAGAAAACCGCTTTGCGAGATGTCACGCTGTGTTGAGATGATCTTCTGGTTTTCTGTGATTCTGATTTTGGTTGCAGATTTCCTCTTAGTACAGTTTGACGCTGATCTCCAAAGACACAGGGTTCCTACACAGTCTGGAAACGTCAAATTTGATTTAAGGTTTTTCCGTGTTTGTGAAACTATTACAAAAAAGCAAAAGCAAAAATATTGCTTTCTCTTTCAGTCATTTTATTTACATCCGTCAATTTCTCTTTTTATTCCATCCATTAATACACATATTGATTTAAAAGAAAATACATTTATTTTTACATTGTTAGTTATTCTTCCATTTTTGTCCATCCAAGTGGTCTGTTTAAATATAATTTTAGAATAATTTGCACCTGATGAATCCCTGTGTCTTCCTATTTTTTTTTCAAACTTTTCCATTAATCCACCAGTCTGTCCATTTTTTTTTTTATTATTTGCTTTTTTCTTCTTCTGGGCAGTAAAACTACCTGTACTTATCATGAATCTCTGAATTTACACTTTTGGAGACGGACCAAAAATCTTCTGAGAACTTTGCTTAATCTGAATCCGTAACCCTGACCAGCTGCCATGTTATTTCCTATTTCGCTACTTCCTCCTGCTCCGATTTGAACCGACGGGTCAAAATGATATGAACGCTTCCTGTTTTTTTTATTTTTTTTTTGTCATGCTAGGTCTCAAGCTTTGAAGACTAAGGAGCGCATGGCCCAGGTGTCCACAGGGAGCACTCAGATGGGCTTCGGCCGAGGCTCGTCCCAGCCCAACCTCTCCACATCCTACAGCGAAGAGTACGGCAGGTCGGAGGGCTCCCCGCCTCCTACCATGGCTGTAAGTATGTCAGACGTTACGGAGGCCCCACGGGGTTCGGTCCCCCCATGTTTAAACCTCAGATAAAGAAGGACTTAATCAGCTGTCGTCACCATATATCAGGAAGCGCAACTTCTGCCTAAAACC
This sequence comes from Poecilia picta, assembly GCA_033032245.1. Taxonomy (NCBI): domain Eukaryota; kingdom Metazoa; phylum Chordata; class Actinopteri; order Cyprinodontiformes; family Poeciliidae; genus Poecilia; species Poecilia picta. The sequence continues at coordinate 17,962,239 of CM065360.1, forward strand.
CTGAGGCCGTCACCTTCCCCTCCCCCCGCTCCATCCCTGCCCGGCCGTTCTGCACCAGGGCCGCATTCTTCAGCTCTTTTCCACTCCTCCACACACAAACAGAAGAGGAAGAAGATCAACACCCACCAAACTCCCTACCTCCCCCCCCGGTCCCCAAAATCATCTTTTATACACACGACAGAGGAATCTGCTTGCGTTTTCAAGCGATGCGCTCATTTCTCCCGAAACGGTGACAGTGCAGCAGGCATCACTGATGACTTATCATTTTAGAGGAGCTGTTCTACTTTAAAAGAAAAAAGGAAAAGGTCATACACATTACTCTAAAATGAGTCGAATACAGTCCGTGGGGAATTGTAATTAGTTAGAAAATGATCACAAGGCAGAGGTCACAAATATACATATATATATATATATATATATAAAATAGAGAAAAAGAAAGAAAAGATGAGTCACATTTGCGAAGTAGGTTACCACAGTGGAGATGAACTGAGAATGAAATGAGAGAGTGAACCCTGGCCTCTTTTCCTTTCACACTCTGACCTCCATTCCTTTGCACCCAGCAGGACGACTGTGTCTGCAGGGATTCCTGTTGGCTCTCGTCTGTCTGTGGCCTCACACGGCGTTTTAACCTGCGTGGTTTAGATGCGATGCAGCCGTATGGAGGGTCAGAAGTGCCGCCATTCAGCGCCATGAGTAACTGACTTTAGTAAATGTTTGTATGTAATTTGTTTGAAAGTGGAAATGCGTACATTAAATAACTGCATTTTCAAGCAAGTGTATGTTTAGTTAGTTTTGTAAATAGATATTGAAATAATTATTCACTATACATCAGAGCGTAGAGAATCAATTTCAGCTACGTTACTAATAAAAGTAACGCAACTTTAGTTGCACTGTGTAACACTTTGAGATTTTTGCTAATGAAAAGTGTGGTACAAATTAAATTGTTATTATTATTATTATTATAATAAAAGTCACTAGCAGGATGAGCACTGCTATAGACAAAGTGATTGGTCTGCAGTTTATCTGTCCGCGTGTTAACCAATCAGAGGGTCTATTTGATCCCTTGCACTTTTTTTGCAAAAAGAAAGATTAAATATCTTGCTTTACATGATTTTAATTTGACTTTGATCTTTAAATGTTAGTTTAATAAATGTGCCACTTGACAATATTGTATAATATTTACAATACATATCATCCATATAGGTTGTTAGTCTGTTGGCTTGTAGTGTGTATATGCTCGAAGCTCTTCTTCTTCTGCCCATTATGATTAAAACCTCAGCAGCTGAACTCGTCAGCGGAGACCCAGTCGGAGTTCAGTCGGGCCGTCGTCGTGGGAGGTGACGTGGAATTTTTGTGATTCCAGTCAAACCTTCCGAGTATTGTTGTCCAGACAGTGAATGAGCGAACGAATGAATGGCCATGCAGCTGTCACGGCAGATATTCAAAGTTTAGGAGTAAAGCTTCATGTAGCGTTTGATTTCTGTGTTTGGCGGATTTTAGTTTGCATTAACATTTGGACTCTGCCTCCCACAACAGCTACTAAATTCCCCATCTCCTGACGCAAGAGACGATATGTCTGCGAATGTGTTGGGATTTCCTGACTCTTCCCTTTGATTTTAAAATGCTGTATACCATTACTAGTCCATAAATCCACCAGGGGTGACACCAGGGTGTTCTACTTTCTGAAAATGCAGCCTTCTATTCCTAGTTAGAGTTGCATAGTCCTCAGGGAGTCTGAAGTTGGCAGGAAATGGCAGAAGAGTAGATGAGAATCAAAGTTTCAGACATTCTTGCCCCCCAGCCCCTCCTCATGTAGGCGCAGCTGCGTTTAAACGGTATGCCGTATATGGTCTATTCCCACAGCGGTGTGTTTTAGTTGGCATAGTGTTTTATAAGCTTTAAAAGTGTTGCATGTTGAAGTAGTGCCACCATGTTCCTTCTTTTTTGCTGCTCACTTTATTAAACCCATGAGCTCAAACATTTCTTTTGATAGAACTGAATCTTTGTCTTGATTCTCTTGTGTCTGACAGTTGTGTGTCCCAAATGTGTTATTGTTGGGAGTTTATTTAAGGAAGACATGCAGCTGCTTTTGACTCTGACTCGGCTTTAATCTGCTAAGGAAGTATATCTCTGTTAAATACAAATAAAAATCCACCTTGGCCACTTTCCCTTGGCACATGTAGTTTTGTCGACAGATGGCCAGAAGAAGGCAGAGTGTGTGAATCTAAAGATGCGAACTGAATGTGACTTCTAGAGTGTGAATAGGGAAAAGTTATCATCAATCACAGTGTCGACTTCACGTTTAAGATTTCTTGCTAGTTAATCCGGTGTCACGGTTTGAACTGGCTGTTTTAAAAATAAAACACAAGATTTGAAAATCGTATTTTTATAAGCAAAAGTGCAGAAGAAGCTCTAACCTGGTGTTTTCCAGCTCTTACTCCTCAAGGCACACCGCCTTGCATGTTTTAAACGTTTCCCAGCTCTAACACACCTGTTTTAAGCATCTGCAGTCCAGCAAAAACCTGTCAATCAGCTATCTGATCAAATCAGGTGTGCCGAAGCAAGGAAACGCGGAAAACATGCAGAGTTTCCTGACCCCGGTCCAACCAGATGAGACCAAAACCATTTGGCCTTCATGTAAAACAAGGGTGTCCTCGCATCCTTAAAAGGCCTTCAATTTATGGATCTAAGATTTAAGACTCAAACTCAGACTACTGGTAACCCACTGCTAACATACCCTTGCTAGCTAGGTAGCTTTTTTGCATTTATCACGGATAAGGTCAAACTTATCGCCAGTTGACTGGACAAAGTTCGTACATTTCTGTGGAGCTACAGTATAGTTCTTAAATGTCACTCATAAGCATCTTAATGTCTTCAGTTTTAAAATTGAGTTGCTGAAACCTCCAGAAACCTTGAAAACCTGTGTGGAGGAAAACTAACACTTCTCTCAAAACACTGAAAACACCATCACCATAGTGAAAAACAATAGTCACATAGTCGCCATAGTGAGATGCGGTGGTGGCAGCCTAATGCTCTGAGGGTCACTAAATACTAATTTGTTTTTTGTTTTTGCCTGAAGGATAAAATGTGATGTAAATACATATAAAAAACTTGAATGCAGTTATGTTATTTAATGATTTTGAATATGTCCAATATTGATGGATGCAGAGATCAAAGCTCAGATCAGAGCCGATTCAGTATGAGTCAGCAGAACCACTCAATGGTGTCGACAAAATGATGTCAGTACGTCATAAGTGTTTTGATTCATGACCCCAAGTATTATTTTGAGTTGTTCCCTGGGTGGTTTGTGCGATTTTAAAACCTGCTGTCAGCTGCGTTCACTGACTTCCAGATCGATTTAATTATCGAGGTTGGCGTCTCCACTTCCCTAAATAACGGAAAGATTTGACGTCAGGCGTTTTGTGCGTGTGCAGAGATCAGACTGACGTGTCTGAAGCGTCGTCACAGGCAGGTGGATGTCAGTCATATTTGGAGTGTTGGGTGTGAAGTTTGCCTCGTCGCACAGGGAAACCGTCACAACATATTTGTGTCGGTGTTCCTTTGTTCGACTCGGCGTTTATGGGCGCAGCCTACGCACCAAGCACGGTTCTGGTCACGGTGGAAAGAGAACTGGGGAAGAAAACTTTTTAACGTTTTACATTTTTAAAACGCCAACAAACCCACATCTTTCACACGAGTCATAGAGGGCCCTTATTTTGAAATTTGTGGCTTCCAACTGGAGCGAGTCAAAAGTGGGCTTGGAGTAAATGGTGTAAGCAACCATTACGAGCGTGTGCCGGTCATAGCGCATTTTTCTGGCCAGGTGGAGAGTGTGCCACGTGCAGCGCTCGGCTGCCACTATGACCTGTCCTAATCCAAGTATATGAGAGAACCTGTCGTCTTTTAAGGGTTTTATAGACGTGCTGTCACACATCATCCAGTCACACCATTTTTTTTTTTTACATTTAAATCAAATGCTGCGATTTAGTTTATTTTGTTTACACAAATTATGTCTAAAACCTGTTTGTTTTTCTGTTCTCATTCTGCATGTTGGGCTGAAATGATTTGATAGTTGAAATCAAGTAATTTAGTAAACGCTTGTTGACTTTAGTATACAGACTCATAAAAAAAAAGGACATCACACACAGAGCAATAATTATGTCAGAACTGTAAAAAAAAAAGTTTCTATGTGAATGTGTTCTACCCGCAGTATTACAGATACATGCTTTGCTATAATAATACACTAAAGGAATGCCTTGTTTTTACATTTTAGGCAATAACAAAATTTGTTTATTTGCATCTTTTAATGCATTTGTAATATTGAATAAAAATCCTGAACTTATTGAATGAAAATCTGCAGAACATGCCATTTTTTAAATTTTTTATCTGATTAATCATCAGAGTAATGGAATAAATAATCAATTACAAAAAAATAAGCATTACTTGCAACCCTATTTGCATTACTTGATTTGTTCAGGTTAACATAAAATATGGAACTACCTTTTGGCACGTTAAGGTGCTTAATGGTTATTTTCTGTGCTGAATGTGTGACCGATGGCGACCGTGACAGTAACGCGCACTCTGAATTTGTGTTTTAGCCACATCTCCCAATGCGGGTTCAGAGCTGGAGCAGGCCAGACCTCAGACCAGTGGAGAAGAGGAGCTCCAGCTGCAGCTCGCCTTGGCCATGAGCAGAGAAGCAGCAGAGCAGGTATTCATTCTCAGATACATGCTCCGACATGCGTCCGTTCCGCCCTTATTGTGTGCCAAATCTCGGCTTTTATCACCAACAGATATTAGTTAAAACAGATATATATGTACATGCTGTGGCTTGTGCATGGTATAAGATAGAAGTGTGTGAACTTTTGTAACATGGGCCAAAATCCTCAGCAGGAGTACATTGGAGCCAAAAAAAAAAAATGTTTTTTAAAAACTAAAATCATTTAGTTTTATTTGGTTTAACCTGCTTAACAGTAAACATGGTATGAAAGGTTTTAATTGACCAAGTAAAATAGATCCTTTGGACGGAAAGAGATGTGTCAGTCTTTATAAATCCAAAACTTCAAAAGATTTTTCATGTTTTCCATATTACTTTACTACTTTATTTTGGGCTTTATTGAAGAAAACTGAAAATTGGTAGCTTCCAGTCCAATTTTCTGGTTCTGGTCTGCTCTGCATCCCCAGAACCAGAACAAAACTAGGAGAAATAGCATCCAGCATCTACGCACCACAAATTTGGAACAAACTTCCAGAAAACTGTAAAACAGCTGAAACACTGGGTGCCTTTAAATCTCAACTTAAAACCCACCTGTTTAAGTTGCTTTTGGCTAAATTGCCAGTTTTTATGTCTTTGATGTTTTTAATGTTTTTATCTTTACTTTTCATCTATTCATTAACTTCTCTTTATTTCTCTTTCACACTGTCTATGTAAAGCCCCCCTGGAAAACGTCCCAGTTAAACAAATCTATATCTAGGGGTGTGAGAATCCTTGTTAAATGACATCTTAACTAAAACTCTGAGGTGTGAGAATCCTTGTTAAATGACATCTTAACTAAAACTCTGAGGTGTGAGAATCCTTGTTAAATGACATCTTAACTAAAACTCTGAGGTGTGAAAATCCTTGTTAAATGACATCTTAACTAAAACTCTGAGGTGTGATAGGTTTAACTGAAGTCCTAAAGGGGTGCTGGTTTTAATGTTTTTATTTTTTTTAACCTTTTTTCTTTTTCTTAAAAAAACTGTCTTTCTAACTGTTTATTCAATGTCACATGCTGTTTTTTTATTTAATCATGCAAAGCACTTTGAAATGCTTTGCTGCTGAAATGTTCTATACAAATAAAATTTGATTGATTCCACAGGGGCTATTCTCAGTAATGAAAACATACCTTAGGTCACTTTTTTAACACTCAGTAAAGTTTTACATAATGTAATTAAAAGCAGGTTTAGGTGTGCCAAGATCTGCTTCAGAGATTAACTCAATGTTCCTGTTTCCTATGAAGTTAAAGACAAAACGGAAAACTTGGTTATAATAGTTGAGTACTTTGTGTTAAATCTGACATTGTTGTGAGAATATTTTAATTCGTGGGGCATAGTTCTGTTCCTAATTAGGGGGGAAAAAAAGTCATGGGCCAAACTTGTATCATTGGAGTCCACAAATGGCCCCCATGCCAGAATTTGGACACCTCTGGCTCAGGATTTACGCAGGCTGCTAATTTAGACTCGGTGTGTGTTTAGGAGGAGCGCCTACGCAGAGGTGATGACCTGAGACTACAGATGGCCTTGGAGGAGAGTAAGAAAGAAGATCCAGGCTCAGCAAAGCTCCCCAGGAAGAAGAAGGAGGTAAAGACGCATGTGGAATCGACAGCTTGGATGACTCGGCCATCAAACGGCTTTATCTGTCTCCATTTTCTTTACTTTGCTGATGTCCGACTGGTGATCTGTGCTGTACATGCCAAACAGAACTTAATTATTATTTCAGTGAATTAGTTTTTTTATGAAGTTTTTCATCCATTCTTTGTCCCAGCTTCCTAAACTCTTCTTTCTTCTTCTTTACTTGTAGCCACAGTCATCTTTGATGGATCTAATGGATGTCCCTGAGCCAGGTCCCAAGTCTGACCCCTGGGGGTGGGGGGCAGGGGCCGGGGGCGGGGCCAGAGCCGGAGCTGCAGCTGCATCAGGAGACCCGTGGCAGCCTTATGGTAAACACACACACACACATTCTTACTGGGAAAGTTCCACATCCTTACTGTCATTCTGGAGAGGAACAGAGTAAAGTGTGCGTGTGTGTGTGTGTGTGTGTGTGTGTGTGAAAGGCATCTCTGCTCTCCACCTGCAGCTCTCTGGACTGTGAGTCTTTGTTTAATCGGAATGCGGCTCGTCTGGCTCGGCAGCATTGCTGCTCTGGGAGCAGGGAGCGAGTTAGAGGAAGAGATTGTGAAGAAAGGGAGTGCAGGGCGTTTGTGATGCAGGAAGGGATTCTTGGGGAGATAAAAGTGTAACACTAGTTTTAGTCAAGCAACAGGGAGCAGAATGTGTCCATTAAGCTCACACTAATAGGCCATGTTGGCTCCCCCTGTCTCGTTATGCTGCACACCCTGTTACAGTCAAATGTGGTTTTTTTGGGGGGTTTTTTTCTTTGCACATCACATCGTTGGGTTCTGGGACTTTTCTGCTGACAGCAGGTATATTGCTGCTCTAGAGGGGCTGGAGAGTGTTTCCTTTTTAAAAACTGTCCTCATCTTTGGCTGCAGTTACAGAATGTAGCTGTTTACCACTGTAACAAGACGGTACGGCTGAACGATGAATCGGGTTTTTATCAATTAAATTTTTTGTTTTTTGAAAATTTCATTTTTGGATTTTTTTACTCATTTTATTTTTTGTGCTCTCCTTGGGTTTCTACAGTTCAGAGTGATGTCAGAATGCCTAAGGCTGAACATATTGTTTGACAAGTGTGTTTTCAAATTCCTCTTTATGTTTCCTTTAAATTAAGTTAAACTCTGTGATGGAATATTAGAGTCAGGCTAAGATTTATTTTAATCACCAGAATAAGGTTGTAATATTAGAAATCCAACATGGGGGAAAAAAAATTAAAATGAGGAATGTTGAGCATCTTGTCAAGTTATCATTTCATGTAGGTTTTACAAATAATACTTAATAGAAGCATCTTTTAACACATCCGCATTGCATTATCAGAAGTAGTACTTTGAAACAGCCAAGTCTATTTTGATGAAAGAACCACACCAACTGAGCTGATCACATCAGATCCTGATAAATATATATACATTTTGCTCATTGAAGGTTTCATCTTACAAAGTTTTGCCTTTTTTCTAATATTATGACAATTTTTTTTATGTATTTATGCCTTTAGATTTTAGCCAACTTAAAAAATATTCCACTTCCTTACCAGAGCTTGGTTCTGCACAAACATTTTTATTTTTACTCGCCTCTCTTCCCAGGCTCTGCCCCTCGGCCGTCGGTGCCACCCGACCCCTGGGCTGCTCCTGCAACTCTGCCTGCCATGAAGGCCAGTGACCCCTGGGCAAACTCCGCTCCGGCGTCTGACCCCTGGGGTCTGGAGCTGGTCGCCCTAAAACTTCCAACACAGGTAAACGCCTTTGGTTTTTTTAAAAATAATAATAATAATTATTATTATTATTTCCACTTGTAAGCACACACATTTCACTTGCCTAATAATAATAATAATAATAATAATAATAATAATAAAAGCTTTTAATTTAAGCATTAATCATCAACCATCTGTGAATATTAGAGAATCTCCCAGGAGACAGGTGACCTCTGAACTCACGAAATCTGTACAGAAATAAACCGGATTGCATCCACCTGCATGCTTTACGGGTTAACATATTATTCGCTTATCTCCGCACATTTCTGTACTCGTGACGTCTCCATTCGTCTGTGTTCTGTTTCTGCTGTGATTTTTGTTCACCTGGTGAGTTACTGTCGTCTTTTGTGTGTGTCGCACGTGTTTGTGTGAATGGGTTTGTCTCCCTCCAGGTAACTTTGACCTGTTCAGTACATCCAATGGTACATCCAAGGAAGACTTCTCAGAGTTTGACAGCCTGCGCTCTCCCTCCTCTGTCCCCACTGGTACTCACCCTGTCTTTGTCCATCTAATGACACGGAGTGTGTTTTTTCTTTCCGTTGGTGTCTCAGAAAATGCCCCTCAGCAGACGTAGCCCCTCTGCGGGGGGACGGGCACAGACACACTGTCTCGTCTTTCTATAAATGTACCGACAGACTTGAGCGAAGGCGGCGTTTGAAATTGACTTTACATGGCAAAAGACATTCTTTCTCTGCAGAAATAAACTGCCTGGCTCAAGTCTGCTTGTTGTTTTTTTTTTTCTCATAACTGTGATGTTTTTATTTATTTGTATCCATTGTTGGTCCCTCTGTCAGGCTAAATTATGGAAACCCGCTCAGATCTATGGTATTTCATTTAAATTGGAATCAGAACGATCAAATTTAAACTCAAACCAGGTTCTGAATGGATTTCCATCTAAGTGTTTTTTCTTAGTTTTTGAAGGTGTGAAGGGATTTTGGTGGCTGGGTCTAAGCTTTAGCTCAACACTGTAAGAAACACCGAGGGGAAAAAAAAAAAAAGAACCCGAAGAGAAGAAAACGCCTTTCATCGATAGACATTTTTCAATTCCGGCTGAAATAAACATCAAAGTGTATTAGCAGTTCGCACACCAACACTCTAAATCAGTTCGATCTCATTTGAATTTTCGGAGACTGTCGAACTTCCTGCTGCGCGACGGCGGTTTTTGTCTCTGACATTTCCTTGTGTTCGCAGGCATGTTGAGGTTGGATTAATGCACTAACGAGCGTCTCCACTGCCGTCTGACTGACAGCCAGTCTGTCTGCCTCTGACATCCCTCATAACAGCATCGTCTTTTATATTCGCCATCGTGAACACAAGTTCTTAAGTGCAGATGGAGAGACACTTGTTTCTGTGTAGCGGACAGAGGATTGATGTGCAAGAAATATTTACGCTAGAGAGATGCAGGTCCAGTGTTTTGCTCGCTCGATACATAACCCTCTCATCTGTGGATTTAACGTCCTCCTTCCTCTCTCCGTTTTCAGCCGACGCGGGCATAACGTCCTCTCTCCCCTCCCAAGTCAGTCTGGCCAGTAGCGGCAGCCTGGACCTCTTCGACCCGCTGCCCACTTCCGCTTCGATCTCCACAAACCCGACCAGAAAGACTCCGGAGTCCTTCCTGGGACCCAACGCGGCGCTGGTCAATCTGGACTCTCTGGTGACCAAACCGGCTCAGCCCGCGCCCGTCGTTAACCCGTTCTTGGCTGCTACAGGTAGGAGTTCAGATGATTCTTTTTTTTTCTGGAAACATAAACATGCTAAATTCATACTGATTGAATATTTAGTAACTTTGTCTCGTTACGCCAACGAACTTGAAGTAAAAGCGACATAAAGCGGGTGGCAATTGTCAATCAGAAATAGAAACACATAAAAGTAGTTGAATAATTGAACATTTTCTGCTATTATCTTGACTTTAATTTTACACCTAAAAACAAAAAAGCAGGTATAAACAAGCGTCCCGCTCTGATATTTCTGCTGAACTGACCGACGGTTTGCTCCATCCAGGCGGCTCGGCTCCTGCTCCCGTCGCCAACCCGTTCCAAATGACCCAGCCGGTTCCCCCCACCCTCAACCAGATGCGGGTCAGCCCAATGCCCTCCGGCTTCGGCAGCATGGCCGATCCCATGCCGCTGGCCTCCGTGCCCGCACAGCCCGTCGCCATGGTCCCCCTGGCAGGGATGGCCCCCATGGGCCACGGGCTGCCCGGCACGGGCGGCGGCCTGGGCGCCGGGATCCCGCCCTCCATGTCGATGCCTCAGCCGTTGATGAGCATGCCCCCCCAGGCCGGGTCGCAACCCGCCGGAACCACCAACCCCTTCCTCTTGTGAAAGGAGGACCCGCGTTCTCCTTCCCTCGCTCCTCGACACGAACAAGGAGATATTTTATCCCGTGTATCCATCTATAAGCCACACCCAGCCAGGTGCCCGACTCAAATACTTCCTGACTCTTTTTCTGCTCCTGTCCTGCTCAGCTACAAGCTGCCTCGTCTTGTGAGTTCCAGGCTGAGCCTAACATGATGCTGGCGACCACACAGATCTTATACACCTGTCTACGGATTTCAGAGTTTCCGCCAGGGTGGGACCGGACCCAGTTTCTCCTTCCGTTCTTCTTCTCGTTCACCCTTTCGGACTGCTCTTTTCCTCTTTTTTTTTTTTTTTTTTTTGTGATGGGGTGACCGGAGAGTCAGCCTGTACTAATTCCAGCATCTTATCTCTTCTCTAGAACTAATCTTTTATAAGCCCTATCCGCTCTAGCGTGTCTGTGTGTCCGTGTGTGTGAGCGAGTGCACATCTCAGTGCTTTTACACTGTGTATATCCCAGTGAGTTTTCCTCCAACACACTGGATTAAGGATGAGAGATGTGTTTATACTCCCTGCGTGTATGTTGTGTGCATTACAAAGCAGGAATTTTGCACAATTTTTGCTTTTTTTATTTTTGTTTTTTTTTTATTTTTTATTTTCAGCGACTGTTGGACTCACCGTTACACCTTAGCTCACAGAGTAAGTCTGATCAAAACAAACGACAAGGCACACCCGTACACTGCCTCGGCTGTTTGGTACCAACTCAGTCCGAACCCTTCATCTTCACTTTGGATCTTCTTTTTTTTTTTTTCCTGACCTGAACTTTGACAAAATAAAAACAAAGAACACTCCCTTAGAGGAAATGGAACTGCTCTTTTCAGTCCTAAAAGACTGCAGAGAGGCCAGGAAAGATGTTTTCTACGTGTGTATGTGCTCGGACGCAGTCGTGCTGTTACCACTTTCTGCTGCGTCTCCACCCCGGTCAGTGATTTTTTTTATTTTTTTGTTTGTTTTTAGAAGAGAAAGACGAACTGTGTCGGTATTTTCTGAGTCGAACAAGTGGATGCAGGTGAGCATTGTCGAACAATTAGTTTTTTTTTTTTCCTTTTTAAAAAAATTTTCTAGGGTTAAAGGGATGAGAGACGGTGTGTGTGTGTGTGTGTGTGTGCACACACATTTAGCTTCCAAGTGTACTTTACTCAAGTTTTTTTTTTCTATTTTCACTTTCTGTTAGAATTTGCAACCTAAAACAAAGGGCAGTTTAGTTAACTTATTTACTAACTAACTTGGTTTGTGGTGAAGAGATCTCAGCCTTGAGAAGAACCTTCACATCCAACAGGACTTTTCTGTTTTATAGGTAATCTCTTAGATCAACACCCAATGCTGTCTCTCTCTCACACACACACACACAAATGCACAGGACTATTAATGGCACAGTGGAATCCCACAGCAAACAACAATGTAAACAGTTGGTTAACTATTTTTTTTGTTACTGAAAAAAAAGCCGTGTTTTAGTAGTTTCTCCATTTTCATTCTGGTTTTGTTTTCGTGCCGCCCTATGGGTTGGTCATGTTACTCCTCGAAGCACAACTGTTACCGAAGTCATAGCGACTGATTTGTTTTTTTTTGTCTTTTTGTGACTGTAAGTGGAACAGTAACGTCACACTTAGTTAGCATTATGTTTTTTTTTTGTTTTTTTTTAGTTATTGTTGTTTATTAAAGGTTATGATTTGAGAGGCTCTTTGACGAGACGGGTTCATAACTCTGTTCTAATTTACGGCTTTGTCAAGTGTTTATGTGATTTCATAGTGTTACTTTTGGCTGATTTACAGAATATATAGATTTACAGAAAGCAAGTTTGAGCTTCCCTGTCTCTTCTGCTGGTTAAGAAAAGTGGGTTGATGAATTGCGGCTTAAAATAAAATGCACAGGTTTTGTAGACTTTTCCCATTCCTTTTTTTTTTTTTTTTTTAAAGGGACAGCTCCTTTTTCTATGAAGTTCTGTGTAGTCATTTATGGCAATAGCTTCATATCCTGTCATGGACAGATGCCGTTTCACAGTGAGCTTGTACAAAAGGGAAGAAAGCCTGGCAGCTAGTCAAAGGAAACTTACTCTGATTTTAGTCATTTCAAGCAAATATTCATATCCAGAAGATACAGTTCTGTGTTAACTGAGCATGTATCCATGCTAGTGTTCCAGCTGCTGCATCAGTCCACCTGATCCTGGGGTCTGCACCTCTGAAAAATAATTAAAACAAAATCCAAAAATGTGTGCCCTTCCTGTGAGCGGAGGGACACAGCCAGCGGCCACTTTAACCTCAACATAGAAACATGTTGCATTGAATATGGTGTTACTGGAGCACTATGTAATTTGGAAAGGTAACGGATTTAATTTTAAGCATTTGCCGTAACAGGGTGAAACAGAAATAAGTTTGGGGAAAAAATATTTGCGTTTCCAAACTTGGTTCCTTATTTTAATGACATAAACTAATTCTTAAATGCAAAGATTCCCCATTGGGTTGTTTCACGTAAATGTTTTACGTTCAGTTGTCCAGGGAAATCCAAACAAGATTTGACCCTGGAAATCTTCAAGTGAAATATCAATTGGACTCCATGAACTTAAACCCTTTGAGTTTAACTTATTTTAAGTTTGTCTCCCCCTGCTGTCCAATGTGAGGATTTCTTCTCTGCTCTATAAACCCACTGTGACATTTCCATCAATCTGCTACAGGTTACGGATCTATTACTGACGATTTCACACTCCTTCACTTCAGAATGTTCAGATATTCCCTTTAAGTCTGTGGGGTGTTCAAACTTTTTTTTGTTGTTGCTTCCCTTTGGATTTGGGTTGTCGCCTCCTTGAGGCATGACGTGGCTTCACTGCAGATCTATTGGATGCTTCCACTGAACACAGACCTCCCCATTTCTCTCAGGCGAAACAAAAAAAGGAGAATAAAAAAGATGAGGAGCTGCTCCAAGTGTGTATGATATGGGACGTTCTTGACATGGCTATGATGGTTTTTGCGCTCGAACGAAAGGGTGTGAAGCGTACTTGTAAACCAGCAAATGTGTTTCAATCTCTAGAAAACATTATGCAAGCTTGGTGAGGGTAGGGAGAGAAGAGGGACTGGGGTTGCTAATAAAGTCTATACTGACATATTGAAATATTAATAACCAGATTTCGTCACTGTGGTTCAGTAAAAACCTGGCTCATGCAGCAAGCGCCTCCGAGTCATGTACTAAATATGTTTTATTTTTTATGTTCCTCTCCAGAGAACTAACTGACTTCATGAGCTGTCTTGTCTTTATATGCATAAACTGACTCCTTTTATTCTCTTCTCCTGTCTGACTAGTTACCCTTTGTTTTAGTACTGGGAGCAGATTGCGTTTTTTTTTTTTTTTTTTTTTTTTTTATGGATTTGTGCTCTACCTGTTGGCATTATAACTGTATAATATAATTTATCATTTGTACTATTGTAACATACTGTTCTTCTGTATACCTTATTATTCTGTGTAATGGGTTTTTGTAGGAAAAAAAAAGTTGTGGTATTTTAACGGCCTCTAAACGAGCGAGCGCAGCTGACCGAATCGTTTGGGTGAGGACAACTGTAGCTGCATTGGTTCAAAAATAAAATGTATTTCACTTCATCTCCGTAGCCTTTGTTGTCTTTTCTTGATTTTTGACGATCGAAAAGTAAATCAAAATCAATCGGGTCTTGCTATGGACTAAACGACACCAATAGTTGGATTAGAATTTATTAAGAAAATGCTTAAAAAAGGTGCAACTATACAATGCAGGATATACCTAGAAGTACCAAGCATCAAGCCGTTTGTATTTCTGGACTGCGTTGCTTGGTTTTAACGCCAGTCAGCTGTAAGAGTGTAAAGTGAGTGTTGACGCAAAATCTGTTGGCACCTTGGATACAAAGTTTGACAATAAATTCACAATAGGATAATCTTGAGAAATGACTGACAAAACTGCAGGTATGTCTAAAACGTCAGCTAAAATTAATTTCTGAATTTGAACTGATCAATTTCTCCAAACCTCCAAGATCTCCTTAGAGGCTTGGAGTACAGATATGACACATATTATTAAGGACTCATTTATTGTGCCACCGCACACTGATGAGTAAAACAAAGAATTGCTTTGCTGAAAAGCCCATTGTCAAGTATGGTGGTTTGTGATATTGTGGACTTGTTCATTGCATCATGAGCTGTTTGAAACCACTGATATTTTTTATGAAAATTGGTGGCTTCTTACCAGAAAACTTGGTGTTGGGTTGGTATCCAGCAAGATGATAAAATTCTAGCAGAAGATAAAGTATTGTCCTATTGAAAAAGGAGGGTGCATAAATGCTCCCAAATTGTTTTATAAAAGTGTTTTACCATCAGTTTAGGACCTTTTATATGTTAAATGTAATACCTAAGTCAATTAAGGGAAGCAAGAAATTAATTTAACTTACTTGATACCAGAAGATGCTTTTACACCATGGCTATTTCAAACCATTACATAGTTGCACATTCTAAGAAATGTGTCCAATGTTGAGCCAAATCTAATTAAACACACTCTGCTCTCTGACAAGGGAGCTAATGGTAAATAACTGAGCTCACAGCTCAAATTCATCAACCAGTGTTTTAAATCTGACAACTGAAAGTAGGCTGAGGACTCCCCACTAAAAGTTGGATTCAATGATCAAATTTACAGCTTTAAATTAAGGAGCTAGTATCAAAAATCTAGAAGTATTTAACACTTTTTTTTGGACAAAATTTTAAACTTTTCTAATCGTGATAACAAGGCAGAATATCCAGTGAATGAATGAACTTAACATTTTCAGTTGTCAAATTTATCCGAAGCCTCTCCACACGACGACGCCATGGGTCGCAAGCGAACTTGTCCATGTCTCGAGAAGTAAAACTACACTTAAGCTGAAAATACAGACGTTCTGCGTCGGGCTTTGAATGTTTATAACCAATATTCACATTTTGTGTAGACCCAACATGGCAACGGAGCTCTCCCTTGCCATCTCGGCCTCCTGCCGCGTTGGATGCAACATTTTAGAGTCTGAGGCTTTATACCGAGCCCCTCCACTCCACAGACATCACTCTGTAGGCAACTTTGAGAAGCAATCGAAATGCACAGCTCTGGTTTAGAGCTGGGGTCTCAAAACCAGACTCCCCGAGTTCCCAGTGTTTGCTGTCCAATCTGGGCTGGAGTTCAGTCACGATGACAACTGATATGTAGCGACTCCAGTTAGCTTTCATGTTACTTCGCGTATCATTGCGCATCTCTTGACTGACTGGAAGTGGTGGACTGGACGGTTGACGAGTTCGTCGGTCCTGTGTCATAGCCCATCCTCTTCATGTCTTTGGTCATTATGTGGAAGGAGACGGTGACGAAGCCCTGAGATCGGACCCTCGTCACTAAAAACAGAAAAGAAGATTCAAACGTCGGACGGATACTAATGCTTCCTCTCGTTTTCACTACTCAGCTGAAGCTGTGGAAACTACAGGCTCATTAAAGAAGGGTAAACGTGACGGACCTTCTCGGCCTTCCCCATGTGCCACCACTTTGGGGTCGGTGTACTCGGGTCGTCGTCCTAGCAACCAGCTGAGCAGGGGAAGGGGAAAAAAATGTACTTACATTTCAGGGAAAAAAAAAACTTGGCTTCATATAGTTTATCAAAGTATTCCCCAAAACTATTTATACCCTTTGAACTTTTTCACATTTTGTTAAAGCGAGGGCAATAACACCTCCTCCCATCCCCACAACAACTCACCCTGTGAACTTCTGAAGTCTCCATGTGGGCTCGGGAACAAACATCGGGATGGTTCTTATGTGTCTGAAGAAACGGAACTGATTATTATCTTTTATTCCAAATTAGCAACTAGAAAGTATCTCAGATTCCTTAAATTACACAGGCAACGTTCACCATGCTTTAAGCAGCAGTAGGGTAGATGACAGTACTCACTGTCCAGGTGTAAATGGAATGTGCGTTGCTCCATAACCCCTGACCACATCGTTGCCAAAAACGTCCGGTCCGTACACGCTCACCACAAGCTGAGGCCCTGGAACATTTACAGCAAGTTATACATCTGTAGTAGCTGGTATGTTCCTGTCAGCGACCTTTTCGGTCAATACGCTACTGGTTACCCACTTCCCCCTTTTACACCCTTAGGGCGTAGAGGGGGAAGTGACTTAAAATGTATTTTTACTCTGTGTACATAATTATGTGGTTTTTAACTACACCTTTATAGTTTATTTGGATTTTTGATTATATATAATCTGTAATCCAACTGGCCTAATAATTGTGTCTATAGTGCAAAAATGTTGAGGATGATTTCTAAAAATCAAAGTGTGAAAGACTTACATCCAGAAGGATTTGTGCTCTTGAACGTTGTCTCCAAAGGGAAGTTCCATATTAACTTGTGAGACTGGGAGCTTTTAGAGGTGATCTGAGTGATGCCTTCCTCCAAACCCTTAAAAGAGAAAACACACACACACACACACACACACACACACACACACACACACACAACACACACAACCCATTTGTTAACACAAGACCTTTACAAACTACTCTGTCCTATTCGATGTGCAGTGTTTTTCCACTGCTTTTTCTAATGAGCGACACTGAAGATATCAGACAAGAAAATGCTTAAAATGTTACAAATGACTACTTACCGTGGTGGGAGCCCAGTCATGGCCGTAGACGTAACAATATTTACAGTATAAATTGTCATAGTCTGGAAACTGGAATAAAAGGGAGGGAAAGTAACTTCATTTTAAGAACAGGAAAAACGCTCAGGTGAACGACAGAAAGAGAAAGAAAGCAAAGAATCACCGCTTAAATACACTAGTGACGCTAATGCTAATACTAGCTGCTAAGCTAAAGCAATAAAACAACCACTCACGTTCGCGCCCTCAATTTGTCCGTTCACCGTAAGAAGAAACACAGAAGAATTGCTTGTTGCTTCCATCGTGTATTTTCGTTCAGTTTTCTTTAATTAATGTTGAAATGTAACCTGTTCATAACCATAACTCCTGACGTGCCCTAGCTCGTTGCTAAGGCAACGTTTGTGTTTCCCTACGGCTACTAGGTTGGATCAAACTGAACGAGGGCACAACGATTTTTAGTAAAATGATCAAACTATCCACAAGAGGGCGGTGTTGTCCCAAAAATAATCCAACAAAACTACAGTAGTCCGGGGAGACAGATTTGGCTTAAAGACGATATTTCCAACATAAATCAGTAACAGGGAAAAAAAAAGTGCAATGCGGCAATTAAAACGTGAAGATATTAGTAAGAAAGCGGAAAAGGACAAATATAAATATTCTAAAAAAATCATGCTTTTTTTATAATAAAAGTATGATTGAACAAAGCTTGCTAATATTTTCAGTTGCTTATTAGTATGAGCCTATATTTTAAGCAGTCTTTTGAGAGCAGCTTACATGAATACCTTTGCTCTTTAGGCTCTGAAAGTTCAGCTCTTTGAATAATTTATAAATATTTTTGCGCAGTACAAGTAGGAGTGTGCAAATCCTCCTTTTTAAACCATCCAACATTTTTTTTCATTTGCTTGTCAACCAGCTTAGACATGTGTCATGTCATCCCATATTTAAAATGCCATTTTTTAAAATTTTTTTTATCATTGTCACTTGCTCTAATTGACTTGTGTCCCGAAGATGGTTGTCCATGTAAAAGTGAAAAAAAAAAAAAAAAAAAAAAAAAAAAACAAAAACAGAAGTACAATTCATTTGAAATGTTTAAAACTGTTCCTGGAGAACATACAGGACATTAGAAAGATGAATAGTGACTCTAATAGTGACCCTGATAAGCCCCCCGCACTGCCTGTGTTTTCTGTGACACACTGAAAACACCTGTGTTTTCAGTGTGTTATGAGTGACACGAAAAGCTTCTCTCTATGTAAACTCCCACAGAGTGTTGCGCTCAACTACACTGCAGGTATCGCCGCAACTTTCTGCGCCGCACTGACAGGTGTGCTGTAGGTGCCCTGGTCTAGTTTAATGACCTAATACAGTATATACAGCCCTTTTTTCTTTGATTTTTTCTAAGGCTACAAGGCAAATTACCTTCAGTTGAATTCATTCAAGAAATTAAATCAAGAGGAATGTGGACGATATTTCCAACATAAATCAGTATGTAATCCTATGCTATGTAGTCCTAAATTTCAGCAACGCACCGTCTCTCTCTAACAGGTCTCTCTTGCAAGTGAGATCTTGGATCTCAATGAGACGACCTGTAATAAATATACGTAAAATGAGATAATAAGTAGGGAAAAGGAAGATAACCAAACCCAAAGAGCAGCACAATCCTTAAAGAAAATTTGTCAGCGTTTTCAAACAAAACATCACTTTCCAGCAGGCCAGTAAAGATGCAACCAGATCTTAGATAAATTTGTCCAAGTGGAGCGTATGCAGAGTATTTTTCATATCATGTATTGTTTTTCTCGGGTGTGGCCAGTTCAGCTGTTTCACACAGAGCAGCAACCCCTCCCCCTAACCCATCCCCCCCATCCAGTGTGTCTGTGCTGTGGTCCTTTTTTCTCCTGCCTGTCTGGTAGGAGTCCAGCCGACTCAGAGGCCCACCCTGAGCCTCTGACCTTTGCTGCTCTCTTTTCACCCACCTTCAGGTTCGCTCCCTTTTTCGCCCACGCCGTATCAGTTTTGCGCCTCCAGCTCTGTGTGTACCGGCATCGGTCTTCCCCCGAGGGCACTCGCTTGTCCCCCTCTGACTCCTCCTCTAGTGTCAGTACATATTTGACATGCTATTCTCTTACTCCCTGACCTGCAACACCATCTCCATCAATTTTTGTGACTTTCCTCTATTTCTCTCTATTGTTTCTTTGCTGAATCTCATTTGAGTCTTCTCTTTCATCCTGAGCGTTCGATGCCTCATGCACCCATCTCTTCCTCAGTCGTTTAGCCTGTTTGTGTGTCCTCTCATCTTTTCTCCGCTCATCATTCTTCATTGCCTTCATCTCTCTGACCCTCTTCCCCTCCTCCCCTCTCCACTTGTCTCCATCTCTGCAGCAGAAGTTGTTTCAGCCAAACGCCTGATTTAGATTCGTACAGCTTCATGGATAGCGGCCCAATAAAAGTCGCTCTGGTGTCACTTTTGGATAAAGCGGGGATTTGACTTCCTTGGACTTTTTTACTAAGTCAGTGACGTTTTTAAGCCGAAAGCATTGCATTAGAGCAGCGAACATGAAAGCCTACAGTGTTAGCTGGTGTCTCTCACTGGCTGATGGTGATTGCAAGTGACATTTTGTTCTCTGCTTTCAGTGATTTCATGGAGGATGTGTTCAGTGAAGAAGCTTTCAAAAGTGGCATCAAACTGTCACGAAATCTTCGAATTTTGAATTCTTTTACAGTTTGGTCATTTTATGCTACAGCAGCTCTTTAAATGAACTGAAACAACTTTATTTTCCGACTTAGGGAGAAATGGAATGAGTTTGAGTGAGATAAGAGTTTGCAGTTCATTTTGTTAAATCCTCATAAGGTTTGCATAATCAATCCTCAGAATAAGATTCGACTAACCCAAGGATGAGGAGCCCATAAATTTGTGTTCCAGATGTATTTTTTGTGTTCCAATTATATTTTAAATATTGAGATAAAAATGCTAGGTATTAGCATTTAAAAAAAATCTAACTGTTAATTTTAGTCCACAATACACTGCAAAAATTCACAATTTTTCCTACATTTGAAGCCACTCACCATGATTTTCCTCATTAAAATCTCCTTAATATTTAATTTCATTTTCTTTCTTCTTTTCTCACCTGATAATTCCAGTTGTTTTTGAAGTTTGCTCACTTAAAAGCAAAACCACAGTCTGATAAAACAGTTAATAAAAAATATATTTCACTGAGTAAAATAAGTATTTAAGTAAGCTTAGGGATGTCTTTGATTCACAATAATTGGAACATTGATCATTTATTTTACACACATATATATATATGTAAATATATATATATATATGTGTGTAAATATATATATAAAATATATAATATATATAACACACATACAAAGTGTGTTTGTAGTTACTTTTCAGTTGTCCCACCCAATTATGTCCACGTTTTTAACCGTCTGACCGAATTTTTCACACTTAGGTTACATTTAATCGCTTAAGAATGACCTGGAACAACATAATCTCAAGTCCAACCTGGAAGACGCCAGAACATGAGCGATTGCCATTAAAATGGACTGACGAAAGCAGCAGCCGCTCATAAATTGACATCTTTGAGCTCAGCAGAAACCTGACCTGCACTGATGAAAAAAGCCAAACGCCGCCATTCATATCGATATTAGATGAACCTCTAAGTACAGCTCCTGAGTTAGCTCACGTATTCTGAGTCATACCTGTGCTTCAACCTGCTATTACAAACCCAGAAAACATGATCACTTAAGTGGGCTCACGCATTAACTTGCAAATGTGATCTTTGCCTTTGTGGCATTTGAAGTTGTTCTTTTGCTCAAAAGGCCCACCGCATTTCAAATCGGTCCTCGGCAATATCACACTGTTTCCAGTGTGGCCCTTCTATCTGACATTCACACAAACCAATTTGCTCATGAACGACATCCGTACCATTTCCTCCTCCTTTGTGGTGGAGAATGACTGTGTAATAATCAAGATTCTGCAGGACAACTTTAGTATTTTTTGACCGTTGGGTAAAATTTTAAACGGCATGAGCAGGTGGCGAAAGTAGTCACCAGATTTGCTGCATGAGAGGCAGAAAGTTAAAAGATGGGTAGGGTGTAACTGTGCAAAGCAGATCTGTGGGATTCTGTGTTGTCGCTTTGTGACTTTCAAAGTCGACCACCGAAGTCAAGGCACCTGCAGCTGTTTTTGAGAAAACAGAAATCCTAGCTGTTTGTCGCCGTCATTCAAACCTAAATTAACAAGTTCGCTCCTGTTGCTGCTTCCATCTCTGTTTCTGGTTAAACTGTCGATGCAACTTTGTTGTCGGAGTCTTTTTTTGCTTCTTCTTTTTCATCGCCTTACCTGGAATGCGCGGCATCCAGCATTTGTGACTTTTACAGTTTTCCTGTGCCCAGTGTCTTGTCAGTACATGGGGTTGATTGGAGTAAGGGTGCATGTGTGTGTGTGGTCCATCTTTGGCCCAGTTTGAGTCTTGTTTTCCCTCTGGGACAGGCACCAAAACTCCACGTCGTATTTTTAAACTACTCCCCCACTCTCCTGCAGCCCTCACTGTCTTTGCCTCGCTCCAAATCCAAATGTCTCCGGTTCAGAGTTGGAGTCTCTCAAGGTCTTATCTGTCCATAATCGGACCTTTTTTTCCCCCAGATCCTGGATAATGTCATAAAAACTTAAATAGTTGTGACCGGGTTCATTAATCAGCACTGATTTGGCGTAGAAATGCATTTATTTGACACTACACATTCTTTTTAGGTGTGATGTTGAGCCCTAAGATAAATACTACATCATTATCTAAAAATCAGCAGATTCACTTAAGTCACTTTTTGTTTATGCGTGTACGCAGCACGGTTAAAATGTCAGCTTACATTTAACAGCTAAGACGTGGAAACTCTTGGAGGTTTTATTGGAAACAACAGCAAACGCAAAAGTGATTGTCATTTGGAATTGCTGAAAATGTTCATCCACCAGTTTTATCTGAAATGCATCATTTCCCAGAAAGTGACGCTGACATGCCACCACTATGTCTCTGTCAGCCAGATGTGCCTGGAAAACATCAAAATGTTTTGGTTGATCTTTGACCGAAGAGTTAAAATGATCAACACAGCCAAATTTCAAGGAGCTTCTTTTTTTTTTATCCATTTCTGCACTCAGGCAGCCCTCATCCCGTCGTTGCTTTACTTCGCCAGTTTACTGAACATTACCGGATCTGTTTAAACCAGGTCCTCCAAGCTATCAGAGGACTCTTTAGTCCTGACTCCTTTCCCAAATCTCACCTTGTATGGTTAAAGACTTTCTCTTTTCTTGAGAAAGTCTTCCTTAGCTTGTTTGTGCAAGGGTTATGCATTTGAGGCTCACCTAGACAGAAAATTGGACGAGAGTCGGGACCCGAATGGGATTGTCTGTAGCTTATGTGATGGTCTGAAATGAGTTTCTTGTACAGGTTACATGCAACGTCAATCAATATAAAACATGGGAGCCACACTTGTCTCGTCTTTCAATGCAATTCTGAGACATAAATAAGGCCCAAAGAAGACGACCAACTGGTTTTGATGAAAATTTTGGTTCCATGCACAAAGTCCGCCGTAAACACTGGCCCACTTATTACCTGTTCCCACATAAACATTTTTTTTTCTTTTTTTGGGGTACTCTGTGCATTTCAATCACAGTCTCTCTGGCACTGCCCTCCTGCCCCGCATCAACCAAAACTCAGTCAATTATTGAAGGTGAAGGCCTGGTGAGAGAGAGGTCCCCCATAAAGAAGCATTAGCAGTGTCCTCGATTTTTCAGAGCCGGTTTTGCCTGCAGGCTGACACCGAACGTTGTAACCTCTACTGTCCTTCACAGAGTAAAAAGACAACCAGAGATGAAAGCAGGGAAGGGAGAGAGCAAGGTGACACGAGAGTAAAAAAAATACGGGGACAACTTTGAAAAAGCTACCGGCTGAAAGGGACAGATGCATGCTAGCTTTATGACGAAGCATACAGAGAGAGGATGGAATAAAAACAATAAAACAGTTAAAAAGGAAAATTGGAATTGGAGTCATTCATTACGTTCAGCCTGGTTTACAGATCTCTCAGTGGGTGAAGTAAAAATACGCTCAAGTTCACAGGCTTCCGATGTCTGGAGTTGTGGCCAGAATCCACCCACTGGAACAAGGCAGGGTGAGCAGGGTGGCGTCTGTCCCTGAGAACCCGCTACGCTTTCGCTCTGAAAGCGTAGCACGAAAGCTACGCTTTAGCTACTGTGATCATTTCTGCTTCTTCAATTATACTGTAAAGCCTGTTTGTGATGAAGCTTTTGACAAGACTTTCTATAAGACTGATGCCCAAGTCCAAATGCCTTCAACACTCTAATGAAGTGGCGTCTCTGCTGGGCTCTTGTCACAAATGTCGTGGTGTTCTCTTTCCGGCTGAGATAGTCTGAAATCCACAGACCAAGAAACCTACGGCCACCTGTTCTCTCCAGAATGGTCCCTTTAATAGTGAGTGACTGTACGGAGTGGAGCCCACCTTTGAAAGTCCAGTATAAGCTCTTCTTGCCATATTTAGTTTCATTAGTATTGCGGAAAATGTCTTGCCGTATATGTACACTGCTTTTGGATTTTGTTTTTTTTGGTTAGAGTTTTCTCTTTTCTCCTTCATTTGTACTTTCCTTGTGTCCCGGTTCTTGTCCGGGTGTCTGATCACATTCCCTCTGCCAGTTTGTTTCCTTCCTCAGCTGTTCTCTGTCTCCTGGATTTTCTCCGCCTGCCCTCTGCCTCAGCTGTTTCCTTTTTCTCCTCTGATTAGTTTGTCTGGTTCTGTTGTCTGCATTTTAACTCCAGGATCCTCTGTTGCAGCGTCTCTTCACTTCTTTGTTCCATCTCGGGCATTACTCCAGGACAGTTTTACATCTTCACTGTAGTTTTGCTCTTTGCACTTGGCTCCTTTAGATCACAAACGTGACGGGTCCAAAGTAAAACTTAAGCTGTCCATCCGATTTCTACATTCCTGAAAACCAATCTTTGAATTTAAATACATGAATAACATTTATGAAGCCAATACATACAGTTGAATATATTCTAAATCTCTCATTGGTATGCAATAACTGAACCAAAAGGTAAACTGGAACATCAAAAGCAATTTTTTTTCTGGGCTGTGACATTTCAGTCGTTTTCCTTCTAAATACCTTCCTGAATAGAACCAGATGTTTGGAGATTTTTTTAAAAAATTGTTGGCATGAATGGCAATTATATTAATCAGTGAAAGAGATTTGAGGCGTTGCAATAGTAGCGTATATTTTAATATAACTACACACGGTTCTCTGTGTGTTTATGTGTTTGAATCAGAAGCAGGAGGGGGGAAAAACCCTCAACCGGGATGGATGTTTAAAAATGTGACATAAATCTCGATAAATTTCTTAGCTGAATTAAAATGCACACACATACGTGGCACTCTTTACTTACCAGCTAAATCCATCTCTCCGTCAGCCATCTATCACGCTCCTTCCTGACTTGGTGATATTTCCTCAGACTGACACGTTTGATCACTGACGTCACTTATTGCACAGATCAATCTGGCAGGGCTTTGGTAAGATCTGATACAGAGAGGCAGAAATACTCAGATGTAACTCTTTCACTTAAGCCAAAAGGTTTTTGGACATGGAAACATATTTATCCTCCTGCTTTTTCTTCACCACACGCCTCTGTGTTAACCCTCATGTGACAAATTTGCCTTTCACTATTCGACCGATTTAAGTCTGCGTTTGCGTGGAGTGAGTGTGCAAGACACACAAATGCAGATCATACCCATCAAACTGGCAAGTGTCTACCGTTTCTCTTTGCTTACAGATATTAACTATGTGTCCTCATAAAACTTTAATCAATAGGGTAGAGGGCTCTCCTGGAGTTCCCATCAGTGCAATTGTGCCTATGCATACATCGACAAATGAGTAAAAGAACGGAGGTCAAGAACAAATGTCATTAGTTTATAGCAGGAGTCAGAGGAACGAAGGTGCCATTCATCATAGATGCTATGTATGCATATCTGGATGTGTGTAGAGGGGGAAAAAAAACAAAGAGGGAGGAAGGGGCACACCATCATCATCATCAAGATGACTTCTCCATTAGCTTGAGTGCTTCTTTGACAACATAATGGCTGTCACCCGGACAACAGGGTCACCGTCGTTGCGAACGCACGCCGCAACTGCTGTTGTCAATCAAGAAAATTTACTGCCGAAGACCTGCAGCGCAAACGCGGCGAGCCCGAACGGGGCGACGCCGTGGCATATGAGAGTTTTTATTTTTTTTAACCTAATCAATAACGAGCATAGGAAAGCAAGCAAGCACTCGAACGTGCAGTCGGACAAGATTCACTGGAGGGAAATGGCGACAATAAAACAGAGAGAGATGGTGGACGTGGTGGAGGCGTCCCCCTGGGAGTTATTTACAAGGACGTGTGGTTACAGTGAAACCCTAACAGGCCTACTCTCCCAAAATGCATCTTAGAGGAAAACTCTTATGAACCGATGGATAGCCATCGGTTCATAAGAGTGTTCATAAGATGGCTATCCATCTTATGAACCGATGGATAGCCATGGGTTCATAAGAGGGCAGTTATTCAAGTGCTTTGGATAGCCGACATGTGGCACTTTCCTTTACTCTGTCTTAAACCTGCTCACTGCTAATGGAAAAGGGAGTGAAATCTCAACAAAGAAAACTTTTATGTTTATTGACCCTTAGAAAGTGTATTCTTAAATGGGATAATAGCACAATAAGAATAAAATGAAATGTAAACATCTGGAAAAATATTCCAAGAATGCATGATTCCAAGATTACTTGATCAGATGTTAGTGTCACATGATTTTGAGTGACCGTTCTTACCTTTTTAGCCAGTGGTCTTCCGTGTTTCTTGCAACCAAAATATTTCCCAACAAAAAAAAGAACTAGATACCGTTTTTAGTCAGTTGTGTTGTGCGTATGCTCTTTCTAGTAAAGGCTGCAGTTCAGTCCATACTGATGAGCTGATCATAAAACTAAGAAAAAAAAACACACTGGATAACATTTTTCTTTGTTTGTTTCGTAGTTGTATTTGTTGACAAATTAGCCTCGTTTTCCTAAGCCAAGAAGCCAAGAGACGTAAAGCCGATGGGTCTTGAAGGGTATCAGTGCAGCAGGCAGAGTCCCACCGGTGATAAAATCTATATTTCAAGAGCTGCAGAGCTTCAGTAGAGTTCTGCCTGCTGCTTTGAAGACCAAGATGGGGGGAGGGAGAAGTGGGGAGACTAGAAAGGGCGAGCGTGGTGGTGCTGGAGAGTGAAAGAGCTGATGTTAGAAATAGAGGCCAACGACTGCAGGAAGAGAGATGGACTGCTGAAACACCACAGCGAACAGAGCAGGAAGGGAAAGACGGTAGGAAACTGAACTAATCATCATGCAGGAAGTTATGGCGAAACACCAATCCCAGATTCAATGTTTAAAAAAAAAAACAGAACAAAATCACACTCCAAACGATGGCTGGTCTCGGACAGTGCTGTTCAGCGAATTAATTAATTAATTAGCAGACATTGACATTTGACTAAAAGCCCTCCTCCGCTCACTTGGCACTGCATTACCTCAACAATGTTGCCCAACATTTGTACCTTCTGTCTGCTCTGTCTTAGCATCTCATTCATTGGGCAAGTTGCCCTAATAATAGTGTGCTGGAGTGAGCCAACCAGTAAAGCGATTTCCACTCCTGGCGTCAAGATCAGATGTAAGGAATCTGAAGTAAACGCTCTCTTGGCCAAAGTATCGGTATCAGTGATGGACAGTCTGGAAACCAGTGTTGACTCTACCTGATCCTTATTGGCAGTCGTGAACTCATAACATTGTTAGACCAATATCAGCATTCCAGTCACTTGAGGGACTTTCTTCTCTTGTCTTTTCAGCCTGAACTTAAGAAACAAGGAAGAAACAATGCCATCTTTGTACTTTGCAACATGTCACTTCTTGAACTGTCAAACTCCCATCCACTCAAAAGCTTGTTTTGGTCCCCAGGTACGTGTACTTTAGATCAAATACTACAAATGATGCACTTGAAATGCAGGTTAGCTAAAGGTTAGCTATTGATCCTTTGCGTCTATGTCGCTTAATAATCGTGAGGCGATTTGACAGACGTTGGAAGTGACAGACAGGAGTGTTAAACATAGAGATGGCGATTGTTTTCCTAAGTTATTTTTGCTAATACGGCTTCTACCTGTTCATGTTAAGCACACTTAAATGGGTCTCAAAGACATGGGTATTTACAGGAGTTGGAAATAGCTAAGAAGTTGATCCGTAACTCATCCCTTCTGACATGTTTAATTTGAACAAATCACCAACTTTGTCTTAATTTGTGTCACACGATTTATACCAATATATATAATGCAGAATTCTCTCTAACACTGGAGAAGACTTAAAAGCACGCAAAAGTCTAGGTGTTTACCAGTTGTTTCTTTTGTAAGACTCTACATATGGGGCGTCTTCTCTCCGGTTACTAATGATTAGAGGCAAACCTTCTCCATAATGTATCTTGTATCTTACTAATCGTGTATATGAAATATATGGATGGATTTTGTACTTTGTAAAAAGGGCTGCTTGTCCTGGTCGACTGGTTTACAATAAAATTACAAGTTTGGTTTGCATCCCTGTCTGTTTGTCCAGCCAGCTGCGCAACACCCTACGACCATTTTTACTATGAAATTTTATTAAAAGCGATATTAGGCCAGCACCTGTTTTTTTTTTTTTTTTTGGAAAGCTTTACAGGAATGAGCACAGGTTGTTTTGATGTTCGTCAATGCGAAATGGGCAGATTTCTGAAGAGTGTGACAAGACATGCAAAGGATCAATAGATTTACCCGCAGGCTGGTTAATGCATTGGACAGGCTAGTCTGGTCAGTCAGAATATAACTTCCTGGGAAGAGTTTCTGATTTTCGGGAAGGTGGGCGCATTTCTGTCATAGAAATAACAAACTGTTTTTTTCCCCACCAAAACTACTGAAAAGAAGCACACAAAAAAACTGCCAATAAAGAGACTAACATCGCAATAGTAAAGAGGAATTTTTAAAAACCAATCAAAGATATTTCTGAACCCCTGTTTGTGTCTGTCAGATTAAAGCATTTCCCGCATATGCGTGGGTGCATTCATGTTTGCGTGTGCTTGAGTGTGTGTGTGCACACATGCAGTAAGTCATATCTGAGTGGATTCTTATGCTCTGAAACAGCGCAGCTTGGTCGCATAGCAACAAAAGTACCCCATCCCTCCAGTCTGCCCCCCCCCCACCTCTTCCTTTTCTTTCGCCTCTCCTCCGTGTGAGCGTCTGAACTGCAGCGTAACCTGAAAACATCCATGCATCTTTTGCGCACTCACCTCAGAGTGCCACCTTCCTTGCTTTTGCGAAACAACACGGCGCATGCGCACGGTTGTGTTCGTGCGGTTTCAAGAGTCGAGAAGCCCGTACGCAGGTAGGAAGGAATGAAGGAAAGAGGAGGAAGAAGTTGTACGTTTCTGGTGTGTCATGGGCAGTTTGGCAAAACATAAATAAATAAAAAAAATACATAACTTAAGCTTCATCGCACATTTGAATAATAATAATACTTTCCCACTAATAATCAGCCAAGGCTTTAAAGTATTCTTATAATTCGGGTTTCCTTTTCATCTTCTAGTGTCAGGTTTTTTATTTCATCCATCTTTTCCCTCTCGTCTCTCCAACACAGCCACAGCTAAAGTGGGAATTCTGCGTGCCTTGACAATCACATTACCTCCTTCAACCGCATCGTGCTCCCTCCCTTCTTCCCCTGTGGCCTAGTTAGGGAAATATGCATAACTCCTTCATTTACTGCTGCAGATGCACAAGTGCGCCGGATAATTCACTGTGCCAACAGACGCGGCGGAGCCGAGTTTCATTACCCACTCGACTGCTGCGACAACCTCCCGATTGTCGCACTCTCGCCTTTGTCGTCGTTGAGAGGTTAGACGACGTGCTGATTTGTTGGTGCGTGTCACACAAGTTTACACAAGTAGCCTGCAGGCATCATCTCCATATTGAACAGTAATCATGACACAGTTCAGAAACAGCTACATCACCCCGCTCTCCCCCTCATTCTTAGCTCCAGATTAGGTTTACGTCTGCGCCGTAATTCTGTGCTCGCGGATGTGTCGCCGCGTGCGCCCGCCGCTCGCGCTGTTTAATGTGAGCAGAGGGCGGCGAAGTGAGGCAGCGCCGCGTGTCGGCGGCTGCCGGGGACGAGCCGCGTTTTGTGCGTTTTGACAAAGCGAGACGATTGGATTTGGATAAACACGACTGGAATGTGGTATCTCGCCGCGCAGCCGGCGGAGAGAGGTTGTTACGACCCAGTAATCCAAACATTAGTAATAATAATAATAATAAAAAAGCTTAAATTCTGCCAGAGGAAGGCAAAACAAAGCGGGACCTGGGGTGGTATGGGGTGCTAATGCTGCCAGGGTCATTCCCCCCTTTACAAAGACAAGTTCTCCAAGCCGACGTGCTTTGATAAGGGCCGAGAAATACTGCTGTTCAAATGAGGTAACGAAATAATAATTTGTTATGATTATGATACCAGGCCCATTCTCTCCTGGAAACCGAACAAAAGGGTGTTTTATTGGGTCCTGAATAGAAACTATACTGTTCCAGAATGTGTTGCTTGGGGAAAATAATCAACCCACATAGAGTGAAAGCCATGCACAAATGTCATATTTTGCAATGTTCCAAACCAACTATTTCAATGTGTTTTATTGGGACTATTTAATAAACAAACACAACACATGGCCAGATGTTTTGTGTTCTGGACGGGCCATTAAAAATGTGCCATTCTTTTTTTTTCACCGCTCTTAAATGGCTTTATAGAATTTGTTTTTTTGCTGAAAATACAGCTGCAAATTTATTGTATGTCTCCACCATCTTTACACATCCAGAAATGGAAATTGTAGTCAGATTGGAGTAAGAGTGTCTGTAAAAACATTTTCTGGCTTTTTCATGAATCATCACTCCTTAAGAGTTTTACTTTCAAAGAAATCCCTTGATAAACAATTAATAGATTGAAAGGTACTATTTTAACAAACTAGCATTGGGGCCTGCTATGGCAATGGATAGGAGAGCCTTGTGAAGCACATAAGCAGTATTTCGAAAGAGCTTATGCTCTATAAACAATATTACTTATTAATTTCGTTTTTTCTGGTAACAAACTATCACGAAGTATAAATCAGATTTTTACTTTTGTGTTGAATGTGTGTTTTATAGTATATTTACCACATGCTATTGAGTACATTTTAGCTTACCTTAGCATTGAGGCTAATTCTTAGCACCAGAACGCTGGGTTCCATCTGACCGACACACTTTGGCATACCCCTCTTAAATTTCTTCAGAAATGCTCTACTTTTTATTATTATACTGCCATCACTTTCTAAACACATTCACCAATAACAAAAGGGTTTAAACGCTGAAGCTATCTTTCTAAGATACAGGAGAACAAAGCATGATTTCTCCTTCAGGGAGGCAAAAATCAATAGTTATAAAGCGCTCCACTGATCTTTGATTGTAGTTTCATGTCCTAACAACATAATTACAAATCAAACAAACACCCTAAAATGACATACAACCACATTAAGTTGAGTCTGTTTAAAACTGATGAAGTAAACTGTCAAAAAGGTTTAAGTATCTGTGGTTTTTTTTTTAAAAAAAAAAAAAAACAAACTAAACAGCACTATTGGGAATCAGGCAGGGCCGGGCGAGTTGTACAGTCTTGCTGTTTTGTCTCCGTTTTTCCTTTCATCTCAAAGTGGTTTTCCATCTCCTACACTTTGTCTCTCCATGTGAATTTTTACCGTGTGGTAAAGAGCAAGATTCCTGGCCACTCTTATGAGTGAGACGGCTCAGTTCACCAATTTGCAGCAGAATTTTAGCTTACAGAGACAATCCTTCAAAATCTGTCAAGTTGGCTGTCAATTTAAGTCCAACTTCCTCACCACACCAAGTGTCCTGAGTCCTTTGTTTCCTCAAAATTCAAATCTGCATATGTGTGTGTGTGTGAAATTGTTTGGGGTGTATTCTTTGTATTAAAATTTATTTCTTTTGTGCCCCATTTTTGTTTGGTTATTTTATTTATATATTCTTTTTTGTTGACTGTTGGTGTATTTTTAATTGGTCATTTCAATTTTCAAAAATGCACATAGTACCAAGGGAACACCCGTAAACCTCTGCCAGACCCCAGGCTGAAAAGGGGAACCAAATAAAATGGCACATTTCAAACGTAAGCACTCAATCAAGCCCCCGTACGCTGAGACTTTGCATTAGCCTATGAGAATGTGTTCTGACTGTGACTTGAGTGGTAAAGTGGCTTTATAAATACACCTGAGGTAATTGATAAGTGGAAGCAGATGGGCTGTTCAGGTAGTAGAAGAGGGAGCAGGTGCAGAAAGAAGCAAGCAGCAGACAGGAGCTGCACCTGGAAAAGCACCAGATTACAAAATGAAAAAATTAAATAAATAATTAAAAATCGTAATCCCCGGGGTACATACATATGAATAATGTTTTTGTTATTTTTATCATATAATATCATTATATTATTCATAAATTATTACATTTTACAGTATTTAATTGGTGCCCAACTGTGGTCCTAAGGGCCCACTGTCCTGTATGTTTTAGATGAGTCCCTGCTTCAGTACACTTGATTCAAATGACTGCATTACTTCATAACATGCCTTAAATTATTACAGAAGTCTGTTAATCACTCATTCATTTAAGCCAGGTGTGCAGCAGCAGGGAAACGCCTAGAACCGTGCAATGAGACCTGATGACCAGAGAGTTGTGGACCTCTTTAGGAACATAGGCCTTGATTAATCAACCAAGGCCTAAAGATTTGGTAGAGGTCAAACTCCAAAGGAGGATCATATTTGCCATTTAAAGGTTATTAATGAAATATCTGTGCTTGCTGTGAATCATAATAACACTGTAACACTGTCCTGGCAAATGAAAAATATCCTCATTTGAATTCTGGAAACCATGACTTTAAAACAAGATGGTGCCTTTGATGAAGAATGTTTTTTTTTTTGTATCATTCCACTTTAAATCTAATTTTAATATTCTAAATTTGCCAGGAGTATAAATGATTTGGGGCTTAGGTGTATATACGTGCATAGTTCCAATACCCATTTCTACACATCACTGTATCTTACATATGAAGCGTCTGGCAAAGATGGCAGCTTGTTGGTTTGCAGATGTTGACATGAAGCGATGGTTATTGTCTTTTAAGAAACCCACAGAAGAAATAAATCTCATGGAAGACTGATACATAACACGAGGACACTGAAGCCTGAACAAAATAAGATTTCTAAGCCTTCTTCCAATCCGGACATTTGCCATTTCTTCCTTTGAGAAACTGAAAGCAGTTCCAGCAGTGGTAGAAAGGATTTATTGCAGAGTTAAGGTTTGATGCTTTCACCCTGAACTGGGTACACATCAACTGAGGATGTTAAAAGAGAAAGCACATTTATTTCCTTTAACTGCATCTGCAATCCTTCTCGTTGAAAAAAAAAGAAAAATCATATGCAAAGGAAATTACGGAGAGAAATGCTCATGTATTCTGCCCGTCGTGCATTAATCGCCAGGCACGGAGTCGTGTCTCTGTCCGTTTGCAACTGATACTGGCTAACAGAGTACATACTCGGGAGAAAAATTAAATAATTTCACATGCAAATGCAAAAATTACTTGGCAACACATTTTTTGGATGTAATGTTCTTTGCACCAGCTGGTCGTTTCGCAGCCTTGGCATGGTTGCCTAGTAGTGGCGACTGACTCACAATGACACACACAATTTCATTTAGTCTAAGAGCTTTGCTAAGGTTGTAAATTATAGTTTTATATCAATCAAAATCAGAAATAAATAAACATTTATTTATTTTTTTTGCTACTAAGGTACAGTTTATTGAAGCTTTGAAAGGTTGTTAGGCAGAAGCAAAAACCAAATCAAAATGTAACTGTTGCCTGTTACTCACCCAAGGATTTTTGCACACATATTCCAAGTCACCCAATGAAATATTTCACACTTTTGGGTATTTTGATGACAAATAATTACATTTACTTTATGACGCTTCTTAATGCTGCCCTGCTTTTCAAAAGACGCTCATCAGGATTACCGTTGGAGACAAGGGTATTTATGTTTCATAATAAATCTTGTTCAAACAAATATTTCTCTAATGCATTTTAACAGGTTGAAATTTACTGCTGACTAACGACGCTTACGTAAGTAAGGGAGGGCTTATGTAATCGCTGTCACAGAGAGCAGGAAGAACAAAAAGCAGATTTCCTGGGTTCCTTTGTTTGATCCTAATCTGGCTCATGATGGCTAAATGTGGAGGATTAATGCGATAATGACAGATCAACCACTGGAATACAGAGATATCAGAAGAAATCTGAACCTCACATAGAATTACGTTACTCCATAGATCCAGGTGTGCTGCTTTGAAACACTCCCTCTGTGTAAACCTTGTTTTATATTAACGCACAAGTAAGTTTGATTGCTCTTGCTGGCTATGATCTTGCAGGGCTTAGCTGTAAATCAATCCTTGCCTGAATTAAAAGTCTAGACATGAATTTTAAATGTGTTGGCTAATTAAAATTTTTACTGGTGCTGGCATATTTTTTCCCTAACATTGTTGTGTGTCTACCGGTGCATCTCAGTACATTTGAATGGAAAGGTTCCTTTGTTTCGGCTGCTAAAAATGCGTCAAATGTCAGTTTTTCTGTCAATTTTGACAATTATGGCCTACACCTAGTAAAAACTCCAAAATGCAGTTTAAAAAAATTACATCAAATGACATAAAATCATGCAAGACCAAAAAGGGTTTTGCATGAGTTCATGTCATTTTATGCATGTAGCTAATTCTTATGTCAGTGTTTATTTTTTGAGCCTTAAGTAATCAATCAGGGAAAAGACTGCTCATTTAACAGTTGTCCACAATGTGACCATACACAAGGTAAACCACAATTGTGAAAGAAAAAATGCAAACTGATAGATGTGCAGTGTGAGCTTGTAAGCACAGAAGTCGCACTGCAATGCTGCAGAGGCGCGAGCAGCAACTGCAGGCGCATTGTTGCTCAATGTCAGGTGAAACCTTAAATATCAAGTGAAAGTGTTTTACATTTTTATCATTTTAAGATAAAATTATCTGATAAAATGATGTAGATGTTTTTTTTTTCCAGAAAATCTGGATAAATCTGAATAAATACAAGTTTTTAATTCAGACTGAAAATGGTTAAAATGTGTATATAGTTTTATAGCTTGAGACTTGTTTGTTTTTGTTCCCACAAAGAGAGAGAGAGGTTCAACTAGAGACATCTGTATGTTTAGGAACTATTCTACACAAAAGTCATATACCTCTAGCATTAATTACTTCAAGGCTGCACTGCTCACAAACATTTCACATTCAATACACATTCAATACGCTGTTGTGTGTTTAAGAAAGTCTCTTCACACCATGACTTACAGTTTAGTAGTTATTGACAGCTGAATAACCACATCTTTTTTTCCCTTCTTCCGTAAATAGGAGCCCACAGGTTCAATAACACCCATCTCTTCTGATTCGACTTGCACTCTCTCTGTGTGTGTGTGCGCGCGTGTCTGTGTTCAACTTCATGGACGAGTATTACTTTGCATTTATGGGTGCATATGTGTGGACGAGGAGAGAGCAAATAAGCGGGTGATTGATTCTATTTGACACAGAGTATAAGAACATAAATAAAGCGACTGGAGGCAGGGAGAGCTGTCAGACTACGTCTCCCTAACTCTGGTGACTTCACTGTCAAGCTTTTAAATATCAGAAGCTCAGAGAGTCAAGCCGGGTTTTCAAACTTCCCTTTATGAACACGTGTACCATCTCACTTCATTTTTCTAACCTTAAAATGGCAAGCTTAGACACAGGAAAGATCCATACAAATGTAAACAATAGTGAAAATTTAATATTATTGAAATAAGCAATAAAAATGAAACAAAATACTTTTTAAACACTTCTGTCATGCACATGAAAAAAAAAAAAACAGTTTCTTGCCAGAAATAAATTTGGACAATTCAGACACATGGTTAAAAATCAAGCAGGTGTATCGCATCGGGTCCGTGAGATGACAACTAAGAAGTCACCTCGCCCTCGAAACTTGAGATTAGTTTGTTCCTGACTGTTGAAGTGAGAGTGCAAACCACAGCGAGAATGAAGTGAGAAGCTGTCCGAGCATCTCAGTAAGACGGTTTTTGAAGCATCTGTCCGGTGAGGAGTTTTGCAGCAAGAAATCAACCGTTCCGCTGAGCGGAGTGCAGTTGACAAGCGCAGAACTTTCAAAACCCTATCTGTTAACAAGTCTGGATGTCCATGCGAGTTCACCCTGAAAGCAGACCACAGCATGTTAAAAGAAGTCATTATGGGGCCTGTAGCTTGTCACTTTTGATATAAAAGAAAAACATTAAAATTCCTTGCAAAAATATAAATGTTAATGGCAGGTATGTTAGGAAAAACAACTATCTAATGAAAACTTTGAGACTAAGATAAGGTTTTCCAGACAGAAAGGAGACAAAGACTCTGCAGTCCTGTATTTTCAGTGTTCGCTTCTGAAAGCACTTTTTACTTGGGTCAGCCACTGAAAGCCCCTGGCATTATGACACGAGTCATTCTTCATCAGTACAGATAGAGCATCTGCATAGTGTTTCAAATGATTACTTGAAGTCTTTCACATGATATTTGTGTCACATTTAGACAGATCCTAATGCAGTGGCATACATTATGTGCAGCAAACAGCATCATTATATCGCTATACTCAAGAATTTCTAAATATATATTAATAAATGTGTCACCGTGGCTTAGATGGAGTTCAGATCATGTATGCAACAGCATCAAATGTGCAAATAGGCGATTCTTTAGTTATGTTTTATAGTTTTATATTCCAGAAACACATGGCAGATATTGCAGATTTCTCCTAATTTTACTGTATGAAGTTTTTTTTTTGTAACCACAGAAAAGTTGTGCAACCTTCAGGGTCCATAAAGAAACTTTTTGAAGAGTATCTTATGCTCTATCTTCAGAGGGATCGCTGCTCTGTGAGTGTCTGTGCTATAGGACGGGGCTGTGCCTCAGAAGACAGACACGCAAGAGCAGAGAGAGCTTTTGAAAATCACAGAAAATCCAACAATCGGGCCTCTTTTGTAATCTACAAGATTGTTACGAGATCACAGACTTGATTGATTTGATCTCGCTGGGCTCTGGAAGGCTGAGGAGAGTTGCTCAACAAATGGTATTGGATGTTTCTGGCTACACTGGCAGGCTTATAAGGCGGGTTGTGACACTTTTATTTCTTAAAAAAACAGGCACAACAAGTATATAAAAGGAAAAAAAAGACACTGCCATTGCGATAGAAATGCAAACGTCATTGTAACAATGACATCAGTAAAACTTGGGTAACTTGCTTTCACGACGGAAGTCTGCTTGATTTAAAGCAGTGCAGGAAGCATAGACGCTCTCGTTGCTTCCCGGAGGCTCTCTGGAGCTCGCTGGACATTCAGCCCGCTGAGCTACACGTTTCTCCCTGTCAGTTCTGCTCAGCGAGGCTCGTTGTGTCAAAAGGCAAGTGATGGAACACTAGCTGGCCCCATGAATGACAGAGATTTGTTTCCAGTTGCAGTCCTGTGCAGTGATGTGTTGCTTTTACTCAGGCTGAATACAGTTTGACTGCATAATGACCTACATGCACAAATGCTCCATTAGGTGGAGGGAAGAATTCCCGGACCGAGGATGTTGTCTGCATGAGTCGGTAACACGTGAGCGTTGCTCATGCGTGCAGGTGTTCCTTATATGCATTTCCAGTGGTATTGTGCTGCGGCAGAGCAATGACTTTCTCCAGGGGATAGATAAATCCTGCTTATACTAAAGCTGCCGCTAATGCGCTCACTCTTTGCGCGACACAGCTTGAAGGCCGACTCGGTTTCT
Organism: Poecilia picta; assembly: GCA_033032245.1. Lineage (NCBI taxonomy): Eukaryota > Metazoa > Chordata > Actinopteri > Cyprinodontiformes > Poeciliidae > Poecilia > Poecilia picta. The sequence continues at coordinate 17,999,321 of CM065360.1, forward strand.
TGAGCACATTTTTAATGTTTGTTTTGAGGCTTTTGTCGGAATTGGTTGTACTGTATCTTCTTTTCACCAGCCACTTAAGCGCTGGACAAATATCAGAAGTGACTGTCATGCTAAAAGGCTCTCCATCCACTTTTAGTGAGTGTGAATTTAGTGCCTCAAACCTAGACGTCTGTTTTCGTGTACTCAACTGGGAGTGTAGATGTACAAGGATTATTGTCTCTGGGAGCAGAAAAGTCACAAAGAGGAAAGGCAGAATTTGGCAAAGCAGAAGGTAACTGTTAAGGTTAATGTTTTTTTTTTTGTTTGTTTTTTTTTTTTACTTAATCACGTTCTCTAAAAGAAAAGTCTGCAAATTACGGAAGAAATATTTCACATCAAAATCTCTTAAATCCACATTCTTTCTAATTCTGGTGCTCACTTTGAACAACAGCAACCCACCTTCACCACACCGAGTCACCTAAATACTTTGGTTTGCTGCTGTCTGACTGGCTGATTCAGAGTGAGTTGACTGGGTGTATCCAATCAAGTTGTTTTGTGAGTGTATGTGGATATTTTGAAATAAAAACTGTACTTTTGTGGCGTCAAGATTAGAAAAATTCCTGGTAAGGGCCGGAACGCTGAAGTACAAAACCTCAGAATTGACAAAGTGTGCGTTATTTTGATTTTTTTCTGTATGCAAAAACCATATGTAATTCTCCACTAAAAAAAAAAATATCTGTTCATCAGAAGTTTTTGGTGGTAGGAAGCAATTTTGTGCTTTGGTACAACACGGTTATTACGTCCTTTGATACATGAAAGGGGCAACAATCTTCTCCAAAATAAAGCATCAACAGGCTGGCAATTAACCAGAAGATACTGGCAATAGAACAAACAATGTTTTTTCCTTGGTTGGCAAGCTGCTTTCTGTTAAAGCATACGAAACCTCAGGCAACACTTTAAACATCCATTACTGTATTATAAGTTGATCTGAACCTGAGCAGTTCACGTGAGAAAAAAGAACAAATGGATGTAACTCGGCAGAAGCTGCGTTCCTTTTTCTTCCACTTGGAGTCAAACACTTAACGTGCTGTGCTCTGAATCACAGTCCCCTCATTTAACAGAGTACATTGAATATGTCGGAGGAAATTATGCTAACCGTTTCGTGTCAGATTGAAGAAACAAAGGCAATGTGTTATAACCGAAAGCGATAAACGCGATGAAAGCACGTTTTCGGCCGGCACTAACCACCACATGCACAAGTTAACTCTCTGTCTAGCAGACACACACACACACCTGTCAGAGGCCTGTGTTTGCACACCGTGTCATGTGCCGAAGGGGACATTTTTCTCAGTAATTGGACCTGACCATCAGTTGTCTTCCTTCTATTTTTCTTTCTGTCAATTCTCTGCTTCCCTATTTTGTTTCCTGTCTCGTATCGGCCTCTAGTTTCATTCTAATTGAATCAATGTTGCAATAGCAGTAAGTTCATCTTAATTCATTAATGAGTGTTTTGTCATCATTATCTCCCGGGCTTGTCAGTAAACCCCGTTTTTGTGCGCCCACTGAACCAACGTGAACCCGTTCATCTGACTCATCTTCTTTTCACTGACTGCAAGTTGTTCCACACTCCCATATCTGTCTTGACAGTTGTCCTGACACTTGCCCCCCTGCCCATGTTTTCTTTCTTTTTCATTCATTTCTCTCTGTTTGCTCTGAATCTGGATTATTAGTAGTTAAGCTGTGCTTTTGTGCTATTATAACACCAGTTAAACCTTTTTTATGGCACTGGCATATCTTTCAAAATAAAAAATCATTCAAAAATTGTTGTTTAAATTATATTAATATAAACCAGATTCTTGCATCAAGAAAGTCAGAGATCTACTTCCTCCACAATAATGAACCATCATGCTCTCTCACCACTGCAAGTCAAGTTTTAGTTGACTTTAAGTTGCTTAAAAAAATGACACCGATTGAGATTTATTAGGAACACTAAAAACTGTAATAGCCTCTGTAGTATAAGGTGAAGTAGATCTGGATTAAAACTGCTTTTCACATAAAGCTTCACCACAGGAAGGTTTTTTTTTTTTTTGTAGGTTTTGAGCTCATAACGTTCGGCGTTGCTGGGCCTAATTTTAACTGAGGTTTAATACGGCTCATTAAACAACACCTGTGTGACTGCCAGTAACCAGTTGGGGTCGACGTGGACTAGACCTCATAAAAGTTTTTTTAAAAGCTTTAAGCTGTGCTTTATGGTGAATATGACTGAAAATAAAATGTAATTTAAGCATGCTGAATTTGTTGCATCCTTAGTAAATTTCAACCAGCAGCATAAAATAGAAATGACCATTGCAGTGTCTCAAGAATACATATTGATTGAGATTTTATGGAGGTAATGACATGCTATTTGAAGAAAACAAACTTTTCCTTCCTCGTGCTCACAAGATGAATATGGTGTAAAAATAAGAACGCGTCTGATACACCAACATTTCATCATGCTTGATTTTTTATGTTTCATTTTTAGCTTTTAAGAACTCAGTCTTAAGATAATTTCTTTAAAAAAATTCTAGTATATTTGAGTTGCTAGTTTTAGGAGAGAAACCGTTTTATTGTAACATTCTGAAATAAAAAAAATGCTATCCTACAAATCAAGTGTTATTTACAGAAGTTAATGAAAGAAAACCAAAAGCTGTTAGATTTTTGGAATGAACTCGAGCAAAATTTGGCCACAGTTAATAAGCTTTGAGGTTTAGATGCTGGCAGTGTTACCTCTTAATTATCTGTGGTGTGTATTAAATAAGCAATGAGCTGTACGCATGCATACAATTTGAAATCATTTACAATCTTAATAAAATAAATACAATGCACAAACTTGGAAAAAAGAGGATTTGAAAGTGACAACAACTCAAACTTATAAAGCTACACTCACGCCTCTGGAGGGAAAAATACTGGCAAAATTGATTTATTTCTTACCCCTCAATGCTTTTTGTGTTGGATTCATTTTGAGCTGTAGGAAGTAATGGTTGCAAATATGTCTGATCTAAAATCTAACTTCATCCTTCTCAAAGCAGTTTTACTTAATCCAATGTATTTATTTATTTAACATTAACATAGTATAACATAACCCTCCTCAATGCATCAGTCACTTGTCCTGTGCCATTCCTCTTGTCTCTATTTAGTCTGTCTGGGACTCTTTCTTGATCTGAGGTGAGACAGCTGCAATGTGTAGTTTTCCACACCATCCTAAATAAACCATAGCGTTTATGATAGGAACGCACACACACACATTTAAGGTATGTGTGTGCATGTTCATACCATACATACGCACACACACATACCTTGGACAAAGTAGTTGAAAGGAATGTGGTGGGCTTTAGCAGAAGCAGCCAATTTGTCAATCACAAGTTAAATGTGTACAACACAAAATGAAGAAAGCTAGAAAAAGTTTATAAAAAAAAAAAAGACATTGAGCAAACTCTGTTTTTGTTTTTTGTTTGTTTTTTTGTAATAATATGTTACGTAATTTAACAGTTTTTTTTCATTTTGTAGTTTTAGTCCCTTCACATTTTTTTATTTTTTTTCCTGACCAGTAAGGCACTTGAAATGGGTTCGTTGTTTTGGGGATTTTCTTGTTTCTGTCTTGTCAAAAATAAAAACACCATCTTTAAAATGGAGGAGCCGTCATCTGCAAGGTATTTGGTCCATCTTCTCAACCACATGCTAATCTCAGCTACTGAAACTGACTTGGTGTTTAGATCAATTCGGAATGGGATACAAGGCTTGGATATTCACAGTCTACAATTTCATAACAGATCGTCGTTTTATTTGAAACATTTTGCATCAGTCAGTTGACGGTGTTTTTCTTTACTGTGATGGTTGTGTATTTCATTAAAAACTACATGGATGGAAGAAGTGGGAAAAAAGTCTCACATACTTTATTTGACTTTCCCTCAACGCTGCTATTGCTGTCAACTAATCAGTCTTAAATTACATAATTAACTTTAAAAATATCTATATTCTCAAATCTCAATTTAGTTTTACTTGCAAATCTTACTGACTTGCTGAGATAATGATGCAAGCCCCCTTGTTAGCTATTATTTTTCCAGCAGACTCTATTGTTGATCACTGCAGACTTTAACTGTTGTATTTTTAGTTTTACAAACCACAGAATTTTACTGTACAATTTGCCCAAGAAAACGCCGAAAACTGTGGAGATATCAGAAGCAGCCATAGAAAGATCGTCTTTAGTAAGCAGTCACATGAGAAAAAAAAGTGTTGGTATTGTCATTACAGCTGATTTGATTGCATATAGGATCAGCTATAGGTCACATCAAGAGCTAGTAGTTTTTAACAAATCTTCCTGAAGAACGACAGAATGACAATGCCCCGAGGTAAAAACGTACCGCCAGCTTACGAGTCCATCTGTCATCAGTTCCTGTAAGCGGCTTTCTGATTGGTTGCCAAGATGAAACTGTGATTATCGCCAACTGATGCAAATGTTTTCTTGTTCTGCATCTTCCAACCGTACAACATCTGTAGATCAGGAATGTGTGTGCGTGTGTGTGTATGTGTAAGATTTAAATCAGCAGGTTGCTACAAGGGCTGTGTTGAGATTGGATCACAGTATGCATGGTGACTGTAAGACATCTTGGACAAATGTATGTTTTAGTCTCTCCCGAAGCGTATATTCACACCAACAATTTACAAAGGATGGAAATTGTCCAATGGAAAACAACATGTTGGATTAATGTTTATAGGTTACTTTCCTGAAATCTATAATAAAAGTGATTTTAAGAGGGGGAATGAGGCAACTGGGAGGATTTGCTGAGGAAAAACTCTGTGGGTGCGCGGCCTTTTTGGCCTCATGCATGCACTTTTCCCCACATACTTGATCTCAGGAAATGAATTAATGAGCAAGGTTGTTCCGAAGCAGCTTGAAGGAAACTGTGATACACCATGCTTGTTCTGAGACTTTTAAAGATCAGCTCCTGTGCATGTTTGTGTGTGTGGCCTCATTAGTCAGGGGTAGTCAGGCCAACTCTATGGAAGCAAGGTTGCAACAGACCTTGTTAAGGTTTCACCAACCTTGCAACCCTCGGAATACACAAACTTCCTCACAAACGCACAAATGCACATTTCAGAGCACTGACAAATACCGCGTTTTGCCACGGAGGACAATAGTTGACACTTAGTTGTAATAAGCCTTGGTTTATTTTCTGTGCAGGTATTTGTGTACGTGGGTTTTTCCCCTTTGTGGGTAAGAGTGAGAGTGATGCAACTCAATTCGGTGTTGAGTCAAGATGCAGCAATGTAGGTAGAAAGTGCAGCAAATAAGAGTACTGGTTATGTTTAAGCAAATGTACTCAGACACTTTTCTCACCTGCTACACTTTCCAGGTCGCGCTCGGGGAAACCCAGGTTGTTAACAAGCCAGAGGGTATGTATAGTCTCTCCTGTGACTTTTAGGGTCTTCCCTGCAGTCTTTTTCCATTGGGGTGGGGGAGGTTTTAGACAATGGCCAAAAGAAGGCATTAGAGCAGGGGTCTTCAAAGTCCAGTGTCCTACAACTTTTAGATGGGTCTCCGCTTCAACCCATCTGAGCCAAATAAGAAGGTCATTAGCAGGACTCTGGAGACCTTGACTGCACTGAGGAGGTAATTCAGGTGTTTTTGGAGTGAGGAGACAACTTGACAAAAAAAAAAACACAAGACCTCAAGGCCTGGATTTGAAGACCCTTACATTACCAACGTACTCACTTCTTTGTGAGGGAAGGAACAGTGGCTCTTCTCCAATCCAACCCCAGATGATGCAGTTCCTACTCATCTTCTTAGTCCTGCCATCAAACTGACCCTATTGGTTGCAATACAAAAATTCAACTAGATGAACTTTGGAGTAATGCTAGACCAGTAAACTTAGACTTTTGCATGGATGTAACATGTCAACTCCGAACAGAAAGCCGCTCGGTCAAATTTTCAATTGAGAAACTTTGTCAAGATATATGTATGTAGACTCTCTCAAGCGACAAATATAAAAAAATACCAAAAATGTGATTTGCATGGGACTCATCAAAAACCCACAAGACAAAAGTCAAGATTCTGCAGCTACACATTTTGGTGTGCACCACTTCTGTAAGTAAGTCTCAGTCTTGTTCCTCAAGCAGCATCCCTGGCATGTATCACATTTCCTCTAACAGAAGAGATGATTAAAATAAATGACTGAGCATGTCAGTCCTTCGTTTAATTCAGTACAAACCTGATAATGATCCATTTAATTGAATGAAGCCTGTTGGAGCAGCAGAACACTGAAAATAAGACAAGCAGGGGGATTAAGAACCTTGTTTAGGAAATGCTGGGGTAGACTGAGAATTTAAACAGGGGGATCATTTGTGTGTAAAGCACAGAGGGGCTTGCAGTGTTGTGCCAGTAGCCTTTTCACTTCATGAACTGATGTGGTTTGCAAGATGAGTGATGGTGACGAGAGTCAGCTTCTCCAGTTCTGAGGCCATGCCTCTCAACTCTTTTTTAAAAGTGGAGAAATTTCTATAGGTTTGACGAAGTGAGTAGAGAAGTTTGAGTATTTTTACCTAAGGACTGAGAAGAACATTGATGGATGAATCAGGGCACCAGGTGCAATACTGCAGGTGTCATTCTATTGATAAGTGGAAGATGATGGATGGATGTTTCATTATTTATTTCACCGTTTTAAATCTTTTTGTGTTCTCTCTACTAAGATGTTGACTCTTGATGATAATATTTTGAAGCCAAATTAAATTGCTTTTATTTCTCTTTTGTCTTCAAATGGCTTTATTTAAATATGATAATAAATTCTAAAAGAAAAACCAAAAAACAAATCTAAAAGTATACACTTACATGTGCATACTCAGCCCATTTCACTGTCAGTTTCCGTGTTGACTTTCCTTTTATAATATTAAGCTAACGGTGGATTTATCTCATAAAATATTCAGGTTTGTAACAGGAGGGGTCTTGGCAGTGTGAATGCCTTGCTCATCTAATTGTTCCAGTTTCTGACTATTTCTACGATGTGGTTTATTACATTTCTTTTGGAATGCCAATTTAGGAATAACAAATAATCTTTAGGAAGTGTTTGGTGTAAATCCAAAACCTAATCCAGCCAAATTAGACAATATATTGCATTATATTGTAAAGAAGAAGAGAAAAAAATCAGTGTTCACTTTAATTATTGGCTTAAATGTGGTGACAAATTGCCATAAATGAAAAAAAACATTGATAATACTGACTGTTTCTTGCATAAACAACATAAACAAACTCAATGGCTCTGTGAAATTGAGAATTATTTGTCTCTGAAAGAGGCTTATAGCCATATGCATTGTTGAGGGGGTTCAGTTATTCTCTGTAAAATTTGCCATATGCATATAAGGAGCTTTGATCAGATGAAACCTATTTTAGCCTTTTGCCCTGGTTAAATTTGAAAGAAGACTAACTTTCAGCAGTTGCTGAGCGAGAGTCTGAATAAGAGCCGAGACCAAAGAAAAGGCTCATTTTCCAAAGTAAAACACCCATAATCATACACCTAGTTAAATAATGCATGAGCACATTTTTGTGCATGAATGGCCTAGTCAAAGGTCCAATTGGGAATATTTGGCAGGGCAAAACAAACTAGTAGTCTCTATCCAGTCTTTGAACATGAGCTGTTTTGCAAAGGAGAACTGGAGAGGGGGGGAGGGAGGAGGAACAGATCTTTGCAATTCATAACTTTCTGATAAAAACATCTTACTGCAGATTAACAAGACAAACCGACTTGTTTATACCGAGGAATAGACACACTTATCGCTTGAAGTGTATCAGAGACTCCTCCAGATGGTAGGAAAGAAAAGGATATTAAAGAATTTGGTGGCAGGGGGAGCGGGGGTGGGTGGGTGGGTGGGGGGGGGGAGTAACTTTCTGAGAGGAGGCAAGAGGGTTCAATCTCTGATTGGAATGCACAGCTGCACAAGGACACACACACTCATGCACACACAAAAAAATGCACACGCATATTGTCACACAGCTGAGAATGCAGGGATTGCAAAGAGGTTTCTAGTTATGAGACTTAACAGAGCTTTATGAGTCAGCAGAGGAGCTCTATGTCTTTCTGTCTGTCTGCTCGCTTTTGTTGTTCAGCCCTGTGTCATCTTCACCTTAATCACTCTTTCTAAGCGTCATCCTTAGGATGATGTTGGAGCCTTTAAAGTGGCATTCGGCGCTGCACACATGGTAGCTGTTTTAGCCACAATCAGTAGAGCAAAACCACGTTTTAGCAGCAAAATATTCTCCCGTTTAGTCAAAAGTTATTCAGACAGGCTATCACACTTTGGACAAATCACTATGCATTATGACTCCCAAAATTTGATAATTCCACAGTAAAAAATAAATAAATAAATAAAATAAAAATAATGCTTATTTCTGGTGACAGTTCTGTATAAAGCAAGCAATGTTTACAGAAAAAAAAATCAATGTGGTCTAATTTGGTAAAAAAAAAAAAAAAGAAATAAAAGAAATACAAAACATATGTGGTGAGACATTTTCATTGCTTCAGTCTGAAAGGAGAAAAATATGTGCTGGTGAAATAATGAGTGAAAGATCTTTACAATCAAGAACCACTCGCTAATTCTCTCACATCAGGAATATTTGGACAGAGGAGTGGAGAGGGGACGCTAAATAATCTACCTTTAAATCAATCACTTGAGTTTTGTAAGATTTGATATCAGTCCAATTTCAACAACATTAAATTCTTGTATTTTGGAAGCTAATTTTACCTATAATGTCAAGAGAATATAAATAAATATGTGGGATAGTCAAACCCTTATTTGTGTTCTCTGGGTGAAGCAGTTCCAGCAAAAAAAGGGTAAAGCTGACATGTTTACACTAGTTGCATAATGAATGAGTATATTGACTAATAAAAAGCTATACTCTGAGGCCAGGGGCGTAGCATGAAATTCTAAAGCCTTCACATAAAGGGCCCCATGTGTTTATTTGATACAGATTTCTCTTAGACAGGTTTCCCATTGAACAGGAGTAGTTCTCAGTAGTTCTCATCAAAACATTTTTGGTCAGTTAATCAAAAAACACAAAACAAAACAAACAAACAACAAACAAAAGCTCTCATATTTATCACACGCCTTAGGATACATGTTTCTATCTTTCCTTGTTAATATTTATGTTGTGGTAAAAAAAAATATCGTATCGTCTAGTTATATTTTACAAACAAGAAACCATGAAGAAAACAACAAAAATAAAGCAAATTTCTCCATTAGTGTTTGATTTTCACAGGATAAAACAGCATTTTTTCTAAATTTGTATAGTTCAATTCAGTACTTCATTAATAATCTGCTGATTTTAATTCATAGCAGTTTGGTTTAGGCTCCTCCTGTGACTGGCTTGTGATTTCCTTCGAAAATACTGTGACCTATACGAGATGTTTCACAAAATCTAACAAATTTTGTTTGTTTTGTGCACAAAAAGCTTTTGTTTGCAGTAACAGGAAGGTCTGCGTCCTTGCATCTCTGCTTCTGTTGTCATCCCTTTCTTTAAAGGTCTGTTGAGAGTTGATAACCTTTATCGGTGTGAGATAGTGGCGTCAAAGGGTCAGAAAAGGTGATAAGGAAGCAGAATCAGCAACCAGTTCCAAGTTTTTCTGGTGGATTTTATTCTTTAACATCTTTGTTTTCTGATATCCTTCTCATGTAGCCAAAATCTTACCAGTTCTATTAAGAACTGGCAACACACCTGCACATGAGAAAACAGGTGAAACCAAGTAACAAAATCTAAACAATGAGACAGGTGTGAGATTATTAATCTAATTTACAAACACATTTACATAACTAAATTGTCTGCAAAAATAAAACATTTAATGCAGGGAAACTCAAAAGGCTACTTTAAAGAAAGAAAACAACACAAAACAAAAGAAAATGCCCTCCATTTGGAAGTCCCCAGTGATGCAATCAGTGACGTCATACATCAATTTAAACAGGAAACGATGGGTTGGTGTTCCTCCCATGCACCTGTTCTATTACATCTACCATTAAGGAAATTTTCCTACTTAATTTTGATTAGTGTCATATTATCCACACAATCAAATATGATCTTTTTTTCTGAAAAGGCTGAAGTAAAATTAACTTTCATAGAGCGAGGCAGAGACACAAGTTACTATTTTTTCCAATGTTTAAGACAAAATGAAAACATAGCAATGGCTGTGATTTCAGAACGCATCCAGCAGCTCTAGAAAAGAAACTGCAATATACAGTAATTTTCCCTTTTTTGTTGTTATTCATCAGTAGTCCCAGGGTTTGACTTTTGGAGATCATATGGTGCTTGTGCTGTTTCAGATCCTAATGAAGCTTACAAATCAAATAGATGTCTTTATTGTCACCTAACTGGAAGTATTTCCATATTTGGTTTTTGGAAAGTTTAAAAGTTATATGGTTTGCTCCAGAGTAAGCGGATGCTACACCTGCCATGTTTAAAATAGTAATGCTAACACAGCTAGCAAAAGAGTGGAGCCAAACCTTGCTGACTTAAAAGTAAACTTGGACAAACGCTGCACTACAGGGATGTGGCTGACTCCACAAATGACAAAGAAAATTAAGTTTAACCTCATGTGAAGCATTTTAAGAAAATAAAAATATCAAATGTCAACATTTTTACTAAATTATACAACTTCTAAGGGCAGTGTATTAACATAGCTATCAGTCACAGCCCTGTTCACTCTCATGTATGGGTTTTTATACACAACACACAGTTTGAAAGTACTCATTGTCAACTTCTTGGCAGACTGTGGCAAGATAACCTTGTAGTTGATTTTAAACATCTATGCCTTCAATTTATACATATATGCTAAATACTCATCATTAACAAGTAAACTCAACCTTTCAAATTCTGCAAGAATCGTTAACTAAAAAATGTGTTTGTGAAGTAAAATGGATTATTCTGACCAAATCTCTTAATAAACTAAGTCAGAAGAGAAATAGGGATGAAAAGATGTTTAAATTACAAAATGCTATATGCTGTAACTGTTTCAAGCAAGCACACAATCGAGGCCACCAAAACAAATTCATTATAGATAAAATAAAATAAAAAAAACATAATTATTGAGCTTTGTTCTTAACCACAATCCGCTTTGTTCTCTCTATTAATAGAGAGTTGGTGACTTTCTCCATGTCACCAGTTCATCACATGGCCTGAAGAAGCATTTTGTATATTAAAAGAGCTTCTAAGGTGAAAACCTGTGGAGGAGTTCATATTTAAGAGGCTTAGGAGTTTCATTACATTAAGATGAAGCAGAGATGTGTTCCACACACTGGATGAGAGTATGTTATTAAAAAGCTAAAGATTAGATCAAGATTATGTTATTATATATGTGCTTGATCCAAGTCGGCACACAACGCACTAATGTAGCCACGTCTAAGGAAAGGTGAAATGGTTACAAAAAAAGCCAGCTTTTGTTTTTTTTCTTTAATCACAATTTTTAAACTTAAATTTATTAATTAGACATTGTTAACAGACAAAAAATAGGATTTTTTTTTATGAGGATAGGGGAAAATAATGTTTTGATCTTTATTTTGATATATCATCAAAATAAGTGTTTCAAATGGTTTATAGCTGCACTGCAAACATGGTAATGTGCAGGAGGTAGCAAAGTAAGATGTTAAGCAATCAATTGGCATCAAACTGATTATTAAATGCATGAACTACTGTATAAAGAACCACTGTTAAACAATCAAGAAAACTGCATTTCTTTGTGCTCCAGCCTGTTAATATACAGTCTGTATTTCCATTCTGATTTTAACAAAAATGTTAAAATCAGCTTACACTTTATTAACAGTTGAGGGGTTTCAGAGTAAATGCTCCCCTTCTGCCCCCCTGTTGCCTACTTGGAGTTCAGAATTTTCAAAGGGGCAAATGTATTTTTGTACAGAAACACCCCCAGGCCCTCCAAAAATACAGATATGTGCTGGAAGTAAATCACATTTACTTGCAAAAATAAGCCGGTCTACTGCTCTTTTATGTAGCTTACATAGGCAGGTATCTGTGACTGAGCTGTGGTTGGGTGCAGTATTTAGTATGACAGACTCCCTTCTAAAGCTGCAGAGCCCCTGCTGACTCTGTGTATGTGTGTGTGTGATAGAGAGAGTGTGTGTGCGTGTGTGTGTATTTGTGCATGATTATATAACCGTTTCCTGTGTTCTTGTTGTGTTTATGAATACGGTGGTATTTTTTCCCTCTCCCTTACCCTAATTAGAATGATTAGCTTGGCATCCGACTTAAAGAGGATTTTTTTAAAAAAATAAAAAGCACCAGAAAACTGTCTATTTTGCAATCTCTCCTCTACCTATAAAGTGTAGGATTCTTTTCAGGCAGATTTTGATGAAATCTCACAAATGCCCTGTAATTCAGAAAGTTTTATGCAGAGCAAACTTGACGCAACCTCCTTTCTTGGGCCTGTTTCCCAGGAAAGCTCCTTGAAAGAGGTCGATCGTGCAGGGTCTCCCCCTCCTCATATACGTCAGCTGAGCAAAAGTGAAGACACCAGCCAGCAGAGACATGAGTGGGAGGAGTGAATGAGGCAAGCATAGATGCAGACTGAACTGAGACCCGAGGTATGCTTTAAAACAAAAATAAAATAAAAAAAACCTAAGAAAATTGCAGTATCCTTACAAGCTGTTGTGTTTTTTGTTTTTCTTATTCATGACTTTAGAGATGACTTTGATGTCATTGTTGTGCGGTTGGCTCATGCCTCTGCAGACATCACTTGTCAGTCACAGAGTCTCTTTGACAGGATGGCGCTTGCAGTTTCTGTTCTTTTCTTAAAGTGGTATGAGTTTGTATGTGGCACAAGCAGTTTTCCCACAATATGTGGAGCGAATTGGAACAGTATTTGTACCCATTTAACTTTTTTTTTACATTTTGTGGCGTCAAAGCCACAAATCGTCCGTTTTAAAGGGATTTTACATGATTCGCCAAAAACAAAATGCAAAATTTGCAAAGTGAAAAATGGAGAGTATAAAGTTTCAACAAGCACTTTAAGTATAAATGGAGTGCAATTCCATCCAGTCCCACCAAATTAATATTGCATATATGTCACCTTTTGGTACAGCTGATGGTCACCATGGAAATCCCTAAAGGTTTACAGAAACATTCCAAAGTGAGCAATGTAAGTAACTTGTAACCATGATTTTTGTTCATATACTAACATGGGTTTGACCTTTGGTTACCGCATTATGCTTTTAATGCAACTTTCCACATTTTTAAAATGCCTGGTACAGTTATCGTAACGGCAGTCAGTTTTGACCACAAAATGTGCTGACAATAAAAACATTTCTAAAGTGCTTACATTTTATTTACAAATGTGCTTTTTGACATTTTTTTGTTTTATTTGTAGAGACATCAATCTTTCTAACAATTTTTTTTTAAATATTTGTATTGACAGAAGTCTCACCACTTTGTTGGTGATGGTATTCTTTTTCTACTCTACTTAAGTAGAAAAAGATTTTAAAAAAGGATCAATTGATGAGAGATGAGTAACGGAAGAGGAAACGGCTGAATGATGGGACTGTGGGAGTTGGAAAGGACACGAGGATGGACTATGACGGGATGAGAGTGGGAGAGGAAGGGGAGCGATTGGAAGTACTAAGCAAAGGTAGACTGACAGTTCCAGCTGAGGGGAGGATGAATGTCGTTTGAGTGAGGAACATTTGATTTAAAATGTGTTTTGTGTAAATGAAAGTACACAACAGAAGTGGACCCGTTGTTACTCCAAGACTGCATTTATATCCTGCAGATACACCTGCAGGACAAGTTCTGAGATTTTGAATTTGGCTTATTTAAGTCACAGCTTACGTCTGGTAAATGAAGAAAAAAACAACACAACTTGAGAGTCAAACCAAAGAATGCAATAACACGTAGACTGGTGTTATGTGAGGGTAGAAAGGGGCAGCATGGGGCAGCTGGGTAGGGTGTGACAGAGAAGGCAATATTAGCTAAGGCCTCATAGGAGACATTTTGGGGCCAAGCCTACAGTAATGAGCATAGGAGTCCAACTGTGCATGCACTAGTAGCAGACAGGAAAGACAGACCGGTGGGGGAGAAAGACAGGTGTCAGGGGGCGGGTGGTGCAGAGCTTGATCTTTCAGCACACTCTAAGCTTTTGTTCACAGCTGAAAATAAATGAAAGCATGCATGCCACATTTAGCACCAGAAAGCACTTCTCCAGGTACTGCTGGAGGATCTGGATGTTAAGACATAATTTCCTGTTACGTACTGCAGCTCGTACAAATATAAACACCTTTATTAAAAAAAAAACAAAAAAAAAACAAAAAACTTTTTTCACTTCTTATCACAATGCAACCTCAAACTTTAGTGTATTTTCTTGTGAAAATGCTTTTCAGTCCAAGCACAAAATGTGACTTGGAATGAAAAAGTCCAACTTGGATTTTACTCCATCCCCTTTACTCTGATACCACACACACAAAAAAACAATATACACACCATATAATATGGCTGTTTGGTGCAGATTCCATGTTTTTTTTAATTCTTGGTGCTAATTGAGCAAGCAGCAGTCAGTCAGAGCTCAGATGGAAAGTTGGGGAAGAAACTGAAAGCAGTTGAAGCATTAAAAACAATGTTCCAGCAATATGAAAGAGCTTGTTACTTACAATAACAATATACAGCCTTACCTTTGCCTTCTTAATTTCCACACGGCACAAAAGTCTCAGGAGAGAGAAAATGACAGTAGAACAACAAAGCTTGTGTACACGCAAGAGGTCTCACTTTAATATAAACTGTAGGATTGCATCTGTGTCTGGCGCATTTTTGTTTAAAATGTGTTTGTATTTCATTAAGTGAGATTACTCGCGGTAAGCAGAGTAGCCATAATTCCTTTTTTTTTAACCCAGTAAGAGTAGCAACAATATCCCAAGTTTTGAGCATTTCACAGAGCTTGGTGCTTACAGTAACAATATACAGTGTGTAGATTGATGTTGTGTGTCTTTCTCTCTTACCTTCATCAACTGTCTCTGTATCGTTTCTGTGCTTTTGATTTGATATTTGTTTAAACCATCATTAATAAGCTTACATTTTTACTCAACCCTGAAAAACACAATCATAATATTAGAGATAGCAATAACGCATGCAAAACAGGCTTGTTTAACATTTGCTCCACTTTACACTGCGGTTCGTGCCCGCACAGCATGGTGGGTGTTTTTAACGCGCGCGCGCGCGCGCGTGTGTACTTGTGAGTCTCACAGCGAGAAACCTTTTTTCTTTTTTTTTTTTTTTTCTTTTTTCCTCCTAGCGGACGTCGAATCACGTGTCAGGGCTTCCAGGTCCTGGGCCAAGTTTCTTCGTGTCAGACCGTCCACACGGGGATTCAGGCGTATAGGCTGCCCACGCGGCCCAACCCACCCGCGCGCGCATCTCCGCTCCACGCTGCGTAACCAACTCCTTAGCGAGGATGGACTGGTAGCAGAGAGGAGGCATGGGGAGATGTTCCGTCTTTAATTGACTGAAAGCGCAGATGAGGACCACTTAAAGCGACTTCTTTGACTTCAGTCCGTGATTCTTTTTTTTTTTTTTTTTTAAGGACTAACTGGTTTTATTTTTTTTATTACTTACGAGCAAAGGAAAGACACGCACTGTGTGGAGAGAAAGGGGAGAAAGAAAGAAAGAAAGGAAGAAAGAAAGAAAGGAAAAGGGAAGGTCCAGGTTGCTGAGAAAGACTGGGTGCGCTAGAACGTCGGAAAGTCACGGATCATGCTTATGGGAACTCCCGATTCCGTCTTGATAAGGTATTTGAAAACAAAGAAGTTGGTCTCGTTTGCCTCCGTTCTTTGAACGCTCATCAAGTCCGGAATTTACTTCACGCGACAAAAGAATCAGAAAGAGGGATGACGAGCGCTCCCTTTCCTCCGGTGTTGTTTCCTTTGACACAGTTACTTAAAAACTGCAACCTTTTTGTTTCATATTAATGGCGATCTGGAAAAAAAAATCCTTTATGAAACGAGTTGAACAATTTAATGCGCTTTTCTTTTCTCATGTCAGAACAAAAGCCCATTAAAACAAACAAAAAAAAAAAAGAGAAAAGCTTCAAAAGAGTAAAGTCTGCTTTGCTGGATTATCAGGGCTAATGTTTCGTTCTTGATGCTATTCCATTTATTATAATAATCGGGATTAGTGTGGCGTAAATTGCTTTTTTTCCCCACTCATTTTTTGGCGCATACTCCTGTATGCCTACCACTGAATGGTGTGGGCTAAAAACCTTCAGTATATCAGAGACAGAGCGGTCCATCTGTTCAATCACATAGCAACAGGAAGAGAAAAAGAGTCAGGAATGAAAAAATAAATAAACAAAATCTTTACTATTTCTATTATATCATTGTGTAAATCTGTGGCAGTAAGATATCTCTGCACTCAATACGCTTCAAAAAGCCTGTCTAAATGTGGGATGCCTTGGAAATCTCACCGCCAGTGGTTTGTTCATGTGCCACTGCCATTTCTGATACATGATAGTGGAATGAATAAAGCATGTGATTTCTTTTAAATCAATGCAGTGCCTCAGTTAACTTCTTAATATATATATTCCAATTATGACCACAAACCTTAGTTGTTAGTGGGTTTATGTTTGATAAATGGGGCATAACATTGAGATGGGAAGAAATCGAAGCAAGGCTTTCAAAAGTTCTGAAAATAAAAATCTAAAGTGTGACCTGCCTTTGGGCTTCCTCAGTATATACTTTGAAAAAAAAAAGAAACCTATCAGTGAAATTATAGCTGAAAATCTTTAGCCACTGGTGTTTGCCAGATTTGAGCATTGAAAAAAAATGATTTTACCCATTCCCTTTTTCAAAACAGCTAAAGCTTCGTAAGATTCAACGAAGAATGTCTGTAAAAATAAAGTTTCAACTTTTGGTACATCTTTTTAGTCAGGTTTAAGTCTGTGCTTTGACTGGGCCATTGTAGCACACACATTTACAGGTAAGAATGGCTCAGAATTTCAGACCTGACTGCATGATTGAAATTGTTGTCCTGCAAGAACAAGAACCTCTACCTGGGTTTTAAATCTCTCTGAACCTGTGTCTGTATATAACACTTGAGTGAATTTAAGGTGTTGCTGTCTTTATTTGTTTTAAATGTATAAGAACCGGCTAAGTTGGAAGACTGATTGCGCAAAAGTGTCAAGGGTTTGTAAAATTCTGCCGCTGTGTAGTACGTTCACTGGAAGCAAGTTCTTGTGTTGCCAAGGGACTGATAGACAGAATGGTTTAAGTGTTGACTTGGCTCATTGTGTGATTTATCTGTGCTGAGCTGATCACTCTTTCATTCTTGTTGTTTTTTTCCCTCTGTCGCTCCTTCTTTGCTTTTTCGCAAACAATCCTTCCTCCACCTGCATGTCTGGTGTTGATCTCCGTACACCAACCACTCCCTTCCTCCCTCCAACCTCTAATCCTCTGACCTCTCCTCTAGAGTGGCTCTGCCTGATGCTCTATCATGACTGATGGCGAAGCGAGAGTGCGCTTTCAGTACGAAGAGTGCCAGGAGCAGGGCGAGGTACAGGAGGACGTGAGGCTTTCTGTATTGGCGAGCCACAGGACCGACGCCCCGGATCACAATGGTGACCCAGAAGGACAAAGAGGAGGAGCAGGAGGAGGCCGGGAAGAGGAGCAGAAGCAGCAGCAAGAGGAAGAGAAGGAGGAGGCGGTGGAGACGAAGAGGAGAGGGAGTTGTGGTTGTCGAGGAGAAAGGAGAGACGAGTGGAGCGTAAAAGTTCAGGAATGTGAGGAGGAGCAGGAGCCAGAGCTGGAAATGGAAGCTGGGCCTTCGCTGGGAGTTCGCATCACAGCTCCTATCCGCGACCCGGACTGCGTGTCCGAGGAGGAGGAGCAGCAGCCGTATCCGGCCCTGGCTCCTGTGGCCTTCTTCTGCCTGAAGCAAACAACAAGGCCCCGCAACTGGTGTCTTCGCATGGTCTGTAACCCATATCCTTTCATATGCCAGAGATCATGATCCGACGACTGGTAAGCCCGAAAATGTCCTCGTCCTGGTTTGCCTGGTTATGGTAAAGGTTGTAAGAGTCGTTGGCGGTTGTTGGATGGTGAATACAAGAGGCCACCATCTCTCCAGTACAGCACATAAAAGCTATAGAAAAGCTGTTCGGTGCAGAACTGGCAGATAAGTTCTAGTTTTTTCTATCTGAATCAATAATCGTGTATCCATATAAACTAGACATGGAAAGCTTCTTTTGTCTGTCTAAAATCTTGCATGCGTCAGTGTTTTTTAAAGCATCACAATACATTACATTGGCAACATATGCAGCAAGTCGCCTGTCTGAACTAATGGGTAAATATTTGGTGGTGTGGAAAATAGCCTCGAGAGGCATCACTTCCCTTTGTTCTTGTAGATGATTGGATGGTGCTTTTGATGAACTTTTGTGCTTGCTGATTTAATATATCAGTATGGTGAATTTTTTATTATTGGTCAAAACGTGCTGTTGGTACAAAAAATAATTTGGTACTTAATCCAGTCAGTCAAGCACCGTTTGCACAGTGATGTTAAAGCACCACCTTTTCCAAACAAGAGAGCTAAAGGATGCAGTCTGGTGAGGTCCACTAGGGTCAAGCTGACCTTATTTGTGTAGGAATGCTTGTTGGCATTAAAAAATGCTAGTAGTGACATTCTATCCCACAATGAAAATAAAAAAAATCATAATCTTGTGTGCATTTTGAAGTATCGCGCAAGAAACGGTTGATGGAAACCAAACAATTCCAAATAGCTTCCTCAGTTTCGTAAAAAAAAAGAAGAAAAAAACTTTTTATGCTTGCTTGAGGTGATTTTTCTCTTTCTAAAATTAGTTAACGTGCTAAAGCGCGAAGATGTGATGTAGTAAACATTTACTTCACATGACCGATCAGCTGTTCCTGCTGTTGGCGAAAACACCCAGCAAACACTGCACAGCATGGCGTCATGGTCTGAACTTTTTTGTTTGGCTTTGGAGTCATTTTGATTCAAGTTGAGGCTTTGACTTCTATCAGGCAACATAAAGGTTGGCAAAGTGATTTTTTTTTTTGCAAAAACCATGGCTTCTTACAGTCTGTTATGTCTTGTTAGGTCGATATCGTTCCACCAACAGGCATGTCATAATCAATTGATTTTGATACGTTTTGTATTTTAATAAGGATTCCTTTGTGCTGTATTTGGATTTGAATGCAACTCTATGATGGGAATGTATTAGAATGATTTATTTTTGTAACTATTTTTAAAATGGAATTTATTGTAACTTGCTCTTATTACCATAAACTAAATTAACTTGAACTGTTTCAGCCAGCTGACCAGGCGCTCATAGTGGCAGAGTCAGCACTAATGCTGCTGAAAACCATGCAGTATTTCTGGTATCACACTAAGTATCTGATAGTGAAAGAGTAAAATGGAAATTATAGGTGGTTTTTAGATTCTTACCTCCTTAAAACATATGTATACTTTGGTACCAATGAACAGCTTATATCTATAATATTTTAGGTAATCCTGATAAACTTGTACATGAATAACTATTATGATTCCATTAAAATAATCATGGATAATAGACATCTCAGCAGGGAACTAAGTTCTTTTGATCATGATTTTAGGATTCATTTAAGCTATTGGGGGAAAGTTTTAAATCAGATTTTAATCTTTTATTCTTTTTTACAGTGCAGATATAAACAGAAAAAAAGGAGAAAAGAACAAATGTACAATAAAAGGATGCATGAAGTCAAGTTAAATCTATGAACGGTGGTTTGTGTTCAGCAAAATCTTTCCAACTAGAATCAGATGAATCTTTATACTGTATGTTTGATTTCAGTTTGTTATTTCTCTCCGTTTCTTTCTACCTCTCAGCCTTTCCCAATAACCAAGCAGTTTGCGGTTTGCATAAAATGTTAATTGAATGAACAGTATAGCTCCCTTCAGTTTTATATATAATACTAACAGAAACCCCTTTATGTTTACTGTTAGACATTTTTCCCGTGCAATATCCAGCTGTGGGACATTTCACTACAATTTAGCTGAGTCTAAAAAGAACAAAGGCGGCAGTCAAAAAGAAGTTGAAGATTAATGACTGCAGGTACTTCTCACAGGGTGCACTTAGGTGGGTGGTGTATGCAATGTTGACACACATACATTACAGTGTGTCTGCTATTTCAAAGTTACTAAGGATGTAGATGTGTAGTTATTCTGAAAATGCCTTAACCACCCATGACAGATTTTAGGTATAAACTTATTTCCGTCAAACCAAAAACTTTGTTCCAGATTCTTAATGACATAGATGTCTTTTGAAAAATTCATGCAGGGGATTATTTATACCTGTCTTGATAATGAATTACAAAAGCCTGCATTAACAATCCAGTATTAAAATCCTTCTCACATTTGTGGGCAAGCATTTTGAGATAAGCTTGAAGTCAGAGGTTGGGCAACTTCCTTGCCATTGTCCTAACCTTTAGTTCCCTTCACAGATATTCTCTCATAAATTCAAGTCGGGACTCCTTAAAAATGTTAAAAGTTACTTCCAGCCAAAAAAACATTTTGGTCAAGTTATACATCTACTTTTAACTTAATTTGGTTGGAGGTGTGAATGATTGTATGTCTGGTTTTACTTATACAATATGAGATTCTCATGGTAATTGAACGGCAATAACAATTATTATAATCTCTGTTATTGATAACAGAAAAGCAGCACTTACGCTACTGCTGCTAAAGTAATTTTGCATATTGACACCAACGCTCTATTTCTACATGTATGTTTGTAGAATGGAAACCAAATATTTTCTTCCAATTAGAATTTCTTCTTTTTTTTGTCATATAGTTGTATTGCTGTAGACTGACTGTATTTTGAAGTCGTGCATGTTTTATGTATTTCTGTGTGTGTATGTGAATTTGGAGTTTCCTTGTGAGCTTTTATGGGATTCAGTGGTTTGGAGACGAATCGTCGAGTTGTTTGAAGTTTGAGTTTGCAGACAGGAAGTAAACATAAAGTCAGGGTCTCTTGCATCCTGTGTGTTTTCATATTCTTAATCATGAGCAAACTCTCAGAAAAAAAAACCCTTGAAACATTCATACAGCCTCAGCTACATCAGTTCAAAGTTATATGCAAAAATTTGTTTACTTTCATTGATTAGCTGTCGCAAGTGAAGTTGATGAATCACATCCTCTTCAGCACGGTGCCATGACGTAGGTCAAAAACTCACGCTGGTGATCTGCCTGAACAGGTCGGTGTGCGTCAGCCGGCTGTTCTACATGACCCTCCTCTTCAGGAGAGCTTAGTATAGATCCAGTGCTTTAATATCTCAATAAATTTGGGAGTGATGACATCGAGTGTGCATTTGTGGTAGAGAAAGGGTATCTGGCTGGCATATTCTGTTGTGAAAGATTTTTATTTAGTTTTTTTGATTGTATTATTATTTGTTTTATCCAAATGGCTTTTGAATGATTAATGGCTTGTGCAAACCCACTTAGGTAGTATCTGAAACATTTATTTTTATGTTTTTGTGTCCACCGGGTCTTAATAGGCTCATGAAAGGTCAAGGTCATTGCGAAATTGGCCTTTCTATGAATTATGAAAACAGTCAACGTTAACAGATGTTAAGTATGCAACACAGCCGCATGTTAAATGTAATGCATTACATTTTGTAAAATGCATTCAAATTGCTTCCCTTTGCTGGCAGGAGTTTCTCTCTGTTCTCTCTGGCTTTATTCCACAGTCTAAAAAATATGGCTGTTCCCATAAATTGGTGTGAGTCTGGTATGCTACCACAGTCATTATATTGATTATACCACTTATTTATTAGTATTTTGCTTTGTATTCATAGTCTAAAACAAAAACAACAAGCAAAATATTAATTAGTAATTATATAAAAAAATCATTGTTAAATCTATTTTACAAGGGTAGCTTGCATTATTGTTTTGGACCATTTTCCTTTTTGCAGAGCGAGGCTGCTCAGTGAATTGTCCAAAGGGTCACTTGAGTAACTTTAATTTGATGCATTGCTTAGGGTCAACTGATAGGTTGTAAAAATGATTCCTGCTAAAAAAACCATCTAAAGTTGATTTTCATTCTGCAGTCACTAGGCTCTGCCAGTCACTGCAGCTGATCCAAAAAAAATGTGACATGCTGCACTGGTGACAAAAATAAATTTTTATGTAAATTGCCATGTTTTAGAGAAATAACTGCAAGGAAAATGTCTGAGACGTAGAATTTCACTGTGTTTATAGTCTGATCATTTTAATTCAAGCTGTGATCCCTGATTACAACTGTGTTTTCTGCACAAACACTCACTTATTTGACTTAAGCAAGTAAGGCGCAGGGCTGCATGATGTCGGGAAATTGGATTGGGATATTATTGCTTTCAAATTTCTCTGTGACCTTTAGGATCTTGACTAAAATTTGCATCAGGTGAGCAAAGTGTGTTTTCGTGGTGGGTAGAAATAGCAGACAACAAATATTGCATTCCTTCGAGTACTTAGCAATATTATTATTGTTCACACAGAGACATTTCAGCGAATATATTGTGTAGTGTGTAGTGACTTTCAAATAAAATAAGTTGGTTTTGCATGCAGAACTACCACTTTAGGTATGTTTATTATAGTACATATAATGTGAATATATTTATTATAACCCTAATAAGAGTGATAGGGTGCACTCATTTCCTTTCCACACTTTGTTTTGTGAGGGGACACATTTCTAAATCTCTAAATGTGTTTCTTGCAAACAATGGAAAAGTGTTGTGATGTTTCAGTGAGCTGACCTGCAGTGCACAGCAATGAAGCTAGGGCCACGATTTCACTTTCACTATCATCTCATTGAAAGCACACCAGGAAAGCATAACACAAAATGTCCACTGCTTTCAAAAGATAACTTTTTAAAACACCGGTATACCTCGATACCCATAATTTTGCCTGTTCTCCACATCCCTGTTATGACAGAGTAATAGCTAACCAGGATGCTTGTGATAAAAAGTAGATGCTCCTGTGTTTAGCGCTTTTTTCTTTTTAAGACTTAGAAATACATATTTTTTTCCCCTGAGCTTGTTGAGAGAGTTGAATATTTTTTATGCGTGAGCATGGCTAATGAGTAGGACTCACACTGTCACATGCCTGCTATTGCTTTTATAACCGCTTGTATAAGAATTGAACCAGGTTATATCGTAAGAGCTGATCTCAAAGGATATCTAGCCGTGTTTAATTCCTATGTGTCTCTACATGAGTGGGTGTGTGTTCACGGCCCATTATAAACACTACAAACCCGGTGGTCCATAGTAGACTTTGTAAATATTACTTGAATTGTAAACGCAGCTTCACACTCTGCAACAATGAGGTACAGTGAAAGTGGTAAGAAAAAAAAAAGAAGAAACTATCCTATAACTATCCTATATTCTTGGTGCAAATCAGAAAAACTGAAGCAAATCAAAATTAGATAGAAGTGACTGTAAAATATTAAACTTGTGAGTCATTAATTCGCTGTGGCAATTAGGATTTGTCAGCAGTTGCTTACAATTACCTTAATGGCATTTCAGCGCGACAGCCGATGTCATTAATCTTTTTAAAAATGTGCGTCATCAATAATCAACTGAATGCACTCAGGGTAGTACAGTAACTGCTGAAGATGTCCAGAAAATTCTCTGGTTCTTTTCAGGCAGCAATTACAGATTGCTCCCTGCCTTCAGGATGGCCTTTATTCTTCAGACACATACTCGACAAGGTGCCAAAAACATTCCTGAGACATTTTTTGATTTATATTACCTTGGTAGCATCATACAGCTGTTACAGATGTGTCCTCTAGTCCTGTCCTTCAGGAAACTGCCATCAGAAGACGGGTACATTTTGGTCACAAAGGGACGAACTCAGTCAACAACGTTGTTATGGTAGGCTGAGGCGTTAAAACATTGAGCATGGTGTTTGTCCATCCATGCTTTTTGTTATGTTCTGATTCCACCTAATGAATGTTGCAATTGACACCGACACTCTTCAGATTAAGTGATATTTTTCCAATCCAATATTGCTCAAATTTGGGGAGCCTGTGTGAATTGTAGCCTTGAGTTTTGGATCTTAGATGACAGAGGTGGCGCCCAGTGTGGTCTTGCACTTTATCCCATCTTTTTGATAGTACCTTTCTGAATTTGTTTGCATTATTGCAACCATTGACAATTGTTTTCTAAGGTTCTGCTTAGTGTGAGAAATAAGATTGTTGGCTCACACAAGCATTTGCGATACTGCAGTTGAATATTACAGTGACAAGATCTTTCTCACCTCTCCCGACCCCACTAAGGGACAAGGGTGTAAAGAAAATGGATGGATGGAATATCTTTCTCCTCGTTTTTTCCATACATTTTGTCATCACTATTCTGTTGCTCACTCTTTCAGTTAGCTTTTGCAACTCAGTCGCTAAATTGTATCTTAGCTATGGTTACCACAGACAGTCGTATTCCATCCAGCAGAAAATTAATATTATTAGCAGAAGAGCACTGAAGGAAAATAAAATTGCACCAAAGCAGTTATTTCCAATGTGATTGTGCAAACAGTGGTGGCTATTTCCGTTTTATATATTTTGCACCTTTACTGGTACAGGGAGTAGCGTGATCATAAGATCTATTTAAAAAGAAAGGAAATCTTAACCTTTGACTAAAAGGTTTTGCTCTTAAAATCCAAAACATTTGGGTTTACTTGTGTCAGTTTATGGCAGCAATTGTTTGCTACTGACACGTTACAGTGTCAGACAATGCTCCTTAGCCTATGTATATATTTGTTTAATGTAAAGTGTTTGCGTTAATCTTTATTTGATAAGTAAATCCTACTTTTCAACCAGATGCTTTTCTTAAACCCTTGTGTGTGATCCTAGAAAAATTTAAAACAGATTTTTTTATTAGTGCCTTTTGGTTGACTTGCAGTGTCTGGTTACACCTTTATCTTCAACCAGTAAACAATAAAAACAGTTTTTTAAAAAAAGTAGAAATCCAGTTGAGTTAGCAGCACTGTTAACTGTCTCTATTATTGCTTTTCTAGACCTTAGCATCCCTCTTTCAACTCGTTTTTCTTTCAGGTGAAAAGAATAAAAGTACATGTGTACTTTTACTGCAATTAGTCTGTCCTGTTCTGCTCTGTTCAGTACTCCTCCTATTGCTTCACAGATGCCTCATAAACAATTAGTTCAATGCTACTGGTGCCTCTTGGTGAAAAGCCCACAAGCCTTACTCTCAGCGACCAAAGGTTGGCAGCCCCTGATCATTTTTCATTGCTGGTTCATCTTCACAAGAAGGGTAATTTCAGGTAGACTTTTGCTGTACACAGCCTCAGAGAGTCCTATATGGACAAAAAAATGCTTAGGGCTTTGCAAATACCTTCATGTTTTTCCTTGGAAATGGGATTTCAATGGGATTTCATGCTTTATGTTCTGAACATGTCAGGTCAGTTAAAAGACTCGTAGTGTTCTTGCTTTTGGTCTTCTCTCCCTTGTATGTGCCAACTTACCATGTTGTCAAAGTTGCGCTACATTCCCTTCACAAGATAAACTTACACATCTGAAGCAACCGACGTGTTCGTTGAACTTTTGGTAGCGAAAATGTTGGTGAGAAATAACTCAAGCATTTGCAATCTCAGATATTATTTGCAATTTCAACAGATTGGACATCTCTAGAAAGATGGCTGGTAGAATCGAAGCTGCTTCAGTGGAATCATTCATGGTGAAGGAGGGCTGTTTTTTATTATTTTTTTATAAACCACATTATCAGCGAAAGAAATCCTAATCAGTTCTGCCCTCAGGTGACAAATTTGACATAAACCACCTCCTGTCACTCATGATGCATTGAAATTATTTCATATACATATATATATATATATTTTTTTTTTTTCTTTTGTCTCTGTGTATTTACATCCTAAACTAATTTTATCTCCTCAGAGTGAGGAATGATGATAGCTGTCCTTGATGTCGGTGGGTTGTCTGTCTGTTGCCACCCAGACATGCCTCCTGAGGAGGAAGTGAGAGGATGAGGGCGTGTACAAAAGACAGGCGTTATGCTCATTGCTCCCTCCTTGACAGGTGAAATGCTTTGTCTTGCTCAATTTATATTAAGCGTTGCATCTATGTGTGTTTGCCAGCCTGCTAGGTGACTCATTATATTTGGCCTGTGCTCATCATAACAGCAGATTGAGGGTCGTTAGGTGCGTTTTTCTGCAGAGACTTGAGGGATCCTGTTTCTGTGACGTACAAAACTGTGCATCTCCTGTGCAGTCCAACTGCAGTGTGTGGCTACCAATTTTGTGCTAACTAATTTGAAACCATGCCATTTAAAAGAGGTAACGGCTCTTGGATGTTTTCAAACTTGGTCGTATTCCAACCACAAGCTTTTTGGAGGATTTTATGCGATAGACAAACTCAAAGTATTGCGTAGCTGTGAATTAGATTGAAGAAAATTATACAGAGTTGTTTGTTAAACAAATTAAAATCAGAAAAAAAAGCCAAAATAAACTGTGGCATGTTTTTTAATCAGCCTTTTGCCCCAGTTATGATTGCAATTCTTTTGGACGTTTCTAACAGCTTTGAAAATTTTACCTATTTTTCTTTGGAAAATATGTCAAACTGAGTCACACTGAATGGAGATTGTTGATATCAAAATGTATGTCTTGCCACAAATTCTCCATTGGATGTTGGTTTGAACTTATCCCATTCTAACACAATGAGCATGTGTTGCTCTAACCCATTTCATTGTAGCTTTGGCTTTATGCTCAGGTTAGTGTCTTCTGGAAAATGAACCTCTGCCCTCGATTCAAGTCTTTTGCAGCTTTTTAGGAGGTTTTCTTCCAGGAACTCTGACCGACTTTCCTGTCCTCCCCGATTCTCTGAAGCCTTAACCGAGCGGTGGGATCACGCTGAGATTAAACTACACACAGATCGCATTGGATTTTATTTTGGGGCATCGGAGTAAAAAAACTGCATATAAAACTGTTACAGTTTCAGGTTGTGACGTGAGAAAATGTTAAACAAGAGTGTAAAACATTTGTAAGGGATCAGCGAAGTAGTTAATTTTGCTTCCTCCGATATCCAATCCAACACGGAACATTATTTCTGTTTCTCAGTGCATTAGCTAAACATAATGCATAAACAAATATGTCTTGTACCCCTCCAGGTGTTTAATAATGTCTATGTCTAAGTATGCATGGAAGTCATTTAAGCAAGCCAGCTTGCCCTGTGTGCAAGCGGGGTGTTAAGGTGTGTGTATTGTGGGATTACTTCAAGTGCAATAGGATCTTTGTTTATCCCTCTGCTCAATGTTTACAGACTGCGTCGCAAAATGATCTGGAACTAATAGTGCTTCTTCTCATTTGTGTGTGTGTGTGCCAAAGTGCTTACAAGTACGGGAGTTGTGCATATTCACACACACACAACGCGTGTCCAGGCAATGACCCTTACTTTTTGCCCAAGGCGCTGAGCGTCTGATGTGAAAATGAATGTGGCCCAATGTTAGTATGTCTGGCCAGATGATAGACATTTCTCTCAATGTATGTTGCCACAGGGATTATGGGAAGAACCGCAGATTATATTGTTACAACATTGGTAAAAGGAAAGAGTAAAGTCATGCTATACCAGCCACGACTGTAGAAGACTGCAGAAAAACCACAACATTACTGCTGACACATTTTTAAGAGCTTTCTGCTACTTTGCCAAGTCGTGCTTGTCAGATTGTAATTAAGGTGCTTTGTCAGAGGTTTAAGGCTAGTCTGAATAAAGTAGGTAGCTGCTTGTTTCTGGGGTCAGGGAGTCTAAGGAATATTGGAACAACTGCTTGAACACACTTTTGTGATTATTCTTTAGGTTTTCTGCATATTTATTTTGTCTTGTGGCCCAGTTCATTCTTAAGATCTTGTCTTCCCAGTCATGTTTCATGGGTTTCATTAAAATAAATAGCAACAGAGGTGATGTCTGCAAGCGAACGGCTGAGCTAGTTATTAATAATGGGGGAAACATTTACATTTCAGGCTTATTTGTTGTGTTAGTGAGCACTGTGTCGGATAAGCAAACTCTGGCACATTCCGACACCCTTATTAGCCAAACACAATTTTTGAGTGAATAATACAACTAAGATAAAGGAAGCCTTCCTTCTGTAAATGGTTTAGCCTTTTATGCTTGAGCCAGAAGATGACTCTGATGATCCACTAGCTATGATGGATGCTGTTGAGAGGTGGAAGCAAGCGGTGATAACATGGTATACTGCTGATACTGCCTCGGTTCTGTGAAACGCAGAACTGAGGCAGAGAATATCTAAAACAGCTGTTTTGTACACTAAATTATTTGCAAAGTGCATGAACAATATGGAAGACTTGGCCAGGTGACCTGTGAAGGACTACTTCTGCGACAGCCCACCTCACCTTTTCTGCTATTAATAATAACATACATTGGATCGTTCTTGGTGTGCAGTCATTTGCTGGATGAAATGGATTCAACATCACCTTGTCTACTTGTTGGCATTTTGGCAGCTGTGGTAGATGATGCTGTTGTTTTTGCAGTTCCCAGTTGGATATGGATATGAGACAATCTTTATATATCTGTCCACCCTGATCCTCATCACAAAGCTCTTCTGCACAGTTTTAACTGTCAAATAATTTTCTACAGCTGTACAGGAAACTCAAACGAGGATACATATGACAAATAAGATTGGTGTAAAAATTCAAGCCTTTGACATGTTCAGCCTTACTGAAGAATACTCTGTGTTGTTGTAGACCTCCACATACAGTATATGGGCCTAGAAGTTGCTGTAAAGCTGAATTTTGCCCTTCATTTAACTATGAAGAAGCAAAACAAACTGAAAGACTTAGTTTGATAATTTACCATAAACATTATAAACTGTACATTATATGATTTTGACAGTCTTTTTGGCCCTGTTCTTACCAGCTTGCATAAGCATGTTTTGGTTTTCAGCTTTGGTGAGTTTCTTATTTTCTGTTTCGCGAAGCAGAATGGTTGTCGTCAGCGGGTAGCTCCAATTCTTGGTAGGCTCGCAGTTGTGTCATCTGCAACATTTTCAGATGGATTGAACGTTCTTCTGTTAGAAATTGGAGAAAGTTAAGGAGATGTGAATACTTGTGCAATGCAGTGTATGTTACTATCTCACATGCTTTATGTCTCTGTTTAGCTCCTCTTTACTGTCCTTTGCACAACATTCCTCTGCTGTCTGACTCCAATATTTTATAACATAACCGTAGCACAGAAACATTCCTATTTGCATCCCAGTGGACCACATTTACTGACTCTAACAATTCTAAGGAGAAGCCACCAGGCATTTCTTTTCACCCCCGCCCAGCTGAGTAACCCAGCCTCCTACTTTGACATGTTCCAGGTTCATGCGGTTGTTCATCACAGCTCTGACAACATTTACCTCAATGTGGAGAGCGATGGAAGACTTGAGACAAAATGTAAACCAAAAACTGGCATAAAACTAGATCAAAACAATAGGGTTACTGTAGAGTTACTGCTCCATCTACCCAGTTTGTCTTTTAACTCGGCAAGCCATCACTCAGGTTCCCTGTAGCGGCATTGCCACACTGATTGGCCAATTGATATTGTGGGATGGGATGTTTCAGCAGCTGTTGCTATGGAAGCACCTCCTGTTGGTGATGGTCTGCTTGTGTGTTTCCATGCATCAGTTCACCTCCATCCAACCTCTCAATGAAAACATCCTCCAAAAAAATGTGAAAGGAACTTGTCAAAAATCCAAGAAAAAAGAAAAATCACAACTTTGATAGTTGGAAAATTGCTCCGTTTGCACTTGAACGATTCCAGCGGGGGGACAAGTGCACTGCTGAATGGGAGGCTAAAAAAAAGAAAAGAGAACAAGAAAGCCAAAGATAGATTGACGAATCCAGAAAGTTGAGAAAAAAACCCCCCGAAAGTCTAAGATGGAAAACAGACAAGAGAATTCAAAGAGGGAGGACAGGAAGTCAAAAACAGAGGCAAGAACAAGAGCAGAAGGGAAGAATGAAATGGATAAACAGGATAAAAAGGGGGAAAATCTGGGCGTTCAGAGGAATGGTGCAAGAGCTGAGCTGAGCCGAGAAAGATGAACAGGGCCAGCGTGAGCGGTGAAAAGAGCTGAACCCAATCATTTAAATCCAGCCCTTTCTGGACAGTTTGTGTGCTCTTAACAAGCTGCTGCTGCCGTCGTCTGTCAGTTGGTCACGGCTTTCAGCCAATCACAGGTGTAAAGGATGAGCACGCACTTTTCTGCGCTCAGCCAGCTATGTTGTGCTTCCTATTGTCTTTTTTTTTGTTGTTGTCAGTTGATGGTTGCTGCAGTGGGGATGCAGTGATGTTCCAACATCAAGACATAACTCCACTCTCAAGTAACCCCCCCACACCACCCTATCCCCACACCGTGCCTCTCCTCTCCTCTCTTCTTCTTCTCCTCCTCCTCCTCCTCCTCCTCCTCACTCTCTTGTTCTGGCTGCAGCTGAATAATGTTTGCTCTTTCTTTGCCCTCGTTTCCTTCACCTCTCCTTCTTTGGTCTTTTTATGTTGCTCAAACATGCATGAGCACTGATTTGTTCCTATCTTTCATGTTTTCATGTTGCTCCATTTGGGGGCAAGGATTCATTTTTATTTTCAGGCTATTGCATTATATTTGCATACACACACACACACACACACACACCTACACACGCACACACACACACACACACACACACACACACACACACACACACACACACACACACACACACACACACACACAACACACAACACACACACATACATACATAAACGCAGGCATGAGAAGCAAATAGATCATTTTCAACGTGAGACCTATTGCTAAAATTGTCGGGGCATTTTTCTTCCTTTTTATTATTCCTGTCAGTTCCTCAGTGTTTGAAGTGGATTGAACCCTGCGGGTTCATAGATCTACATGCGTGGATAAAACTACGGTGGCCGTCGGTGCGTGATATCCTGATGGCAAAGTGAGAGGTATGGAAGAGGACTGAGTCCAGCAGAAGTAAATTTATCCAGGCTATAAAACAGGAGGTGAGAAGATGGAGTGTCAGCAGTTGTAGGTGAAAAACCAAGTGATTTAGAGGAGCTGCCCTACATCACGGTTGAGGATGCAAACATAGTCCAGAGGTCGGCATCGAGGTGTTGGGGAAAGATTCCTAAAGGGATCATTAATCTCTTTTTGTGCTCAACGTCTTCAAAGTAGCACTCAGTTATGTTTTTTATGTCGAATTGCCTTGTTGTGCTTGCAGTGTACAATTTGTGCTACGGTTTCCTAATAAGCTTAAAAAATGTTCCGTGTACAACAGTGTTCAGTGCTCTGTTCTGCTTCCCCACAAGAATACCACAGCAGCTCTTATGTTGCTGCTGATTCCATTATTGATTGAAAGATGGGTGAAATTACTGTCAAAAAGAAGAAGAAGAAAAAAAAAGATAGGCAATGACATAGCACTTGACCATAATGGCCTCTTCTGCCAGGGTGGATCACAATATTGAGGCAAGAGCTCGACACATTTGCGCACGGGGGCCAATCAGGTCTGCCGAGAACGCGTAGGGGAAGCCAGACTTCCTCTGCGCCGCTGACGTCGCTGTTTGGACAGGCTTGTAAAACGCGTATCTGTGTGCCCAGGGAAGTGAGGGCGTGCACGCATGGATGCTCATATGCTTCAAGATACACATGCGTGCGAATGAAAGAGTAATGTCGAGCTGGATGAATAAATAAAAGATCCGGGAAACCCATCAGCATCCAGCTCGGGGTTGTCATGGCAATGTAGATGGTACGGCCAAGTATGTCTTCTCATGTGTTTGTGTGCGAGCGAACAGGAGATCACTGCGATGTTTTAGGAAGCGCAATTAACTTTTTTTTTCCCAAGCATATTCCTTCTTTAATAATAAGAAGAGCTGCCTCTTTTCCTATGTTTGTGATTTTTGTTGCTCATAATGGCGCTTGAATTAACTTAAAAGAAAATGAAGACAATACTTATTTGTGATTTGGGTTATATTTGCATGTTTGTGTATTTCAGCTATTTGAGGCTGGGGGTAAAATTAAACAGAGGGTAAAAAAAAATAATAAAAAATGATTGCTTATTGTGCCAGATGTGCTCACTCTTGTGTGCATGTTAGATAAGAGATGCTTTCAGCGCAGTTGTGTATAATAGATATATCTGGATGCTCTACTGCATTCCCTTTAGAGACCCTAAAATCTGCAGCCTCTTCTCGTTCTCTCTCTCAGCTCCGTGTTCCTGCTTCGTCTAGTTGAGCTTTGCGTGAAGATGGAGATTGATGAGCTGAAAGAGCTACCAGCTGGATAGTCTGTGTACATGTAATGATGGGGACATCATAACCACACGTGAATAAATGGACGTTTTCATGGAGGGAGTCAGAGGGAGAAGTTGGGATGGTGGGATTCTCTCGACAGCGCGGATCTAGCTGGAAACTCTACCTGGTTTCTAGGCAACAGAACAGCACTGCTGCACGTTAGAGCGTCGGGGAGGGGAAGGATCGCCGGCCTACAACATATGTATGTGTGTGTGTGCGTGTGAGTCCATGTTTGAGTGCTGAGTCAATATCTGTATTATTTATGACTGTTCAGTAGTAAGACTGTGTGTTCATAAAGCCTGGGGGAGGGAGCTGAAGGCAATACTGCGGTTTTCGACGCTCTTTGTGCTTTAAACGTAACGACTCAGTGTCAATAAAAGAAAGGGGGGCAAAAAAATGCGTCGAATATAAATTTGTGTTTCAAACCATGCCACGGTTCTCTTTGAAGTTCCTGATGGAGGGCTGCGGCACTAGAAGTGATCAAGACAGGAACTGTTAGTTCAGGTTGACCTTCAGGCTCGGAGCCCAAACTGCTGCTCATGTCTGATCCCTTTGGCTGACTTCATACCCATTGAAGGAGATAACTGAACTGCCAGTGAACTCCCAAAGATATGTGCGACGTAAGAGGAGCCATCGTATCTGCTTGTTTTATGCTGCATGACTGAATAAAAGCATCTGACCAAATGCATGTCAAGTCAGAGTTTGAACTTCTTCCATCACCCATTAAACAATCGGCTTCACGTATTATTAAAAAAAGAAAAGAAAAAGGCGGGGCTGCTCTGTAATCCCATCTAATTACGTCTCTTGTGGATTCAGCCCCTTTAGTCTAAAGAGACATACCCTAAAAGAGTTAGGGTATATGTTCAGCCAGGCTGATTACATTTTCAAGCCACATCTTTTAACAATTTTATCCATAAGGAACTTCGTCTAAGGGAAGTCGGTCCTTACTTTGTCAAATCCCATAGATGTAAATCTTATGAATGTACTTAAGGTTCATTTGTTCTGATGAAACAGATAAGAGGTGGGAGGCTACAATAGGAAAGAGACTGTGGAAGTACATCTGTTGGACCCAGGAGCTGCACATCTTTGTACGGACATGATTAAAACAAACCCAATGAACCGTCCTCCCTGTAGCTGATCTATTCTGCTTCGCATCAAACTTGCCATTGTTGTCCCAGGCGTGCAGTCTCGTGGACAGCACCGAGTCGATATGACCGGATTGCAATTCTGACAGTTCAGATGATCTTTAATTATGTCCTGGAGAGCGATCTGCAGGCATTGCCTATTTGCTGCCGCCGTGAGGTTGTTGTGCCGTTTAACGTCCATTAGGCCGTAATAAAGGATCACGGCTCTCTGTGGCTTCTTGTCTACGTTCTAATGGACCCCTATTATCAGAGTTCAAGCACACATGAAAACTGCCACATACGCATGGCTTTTTCCTGGATGCACACACACACACACACACACACACACACACACACACACACACCACGCACACACACGCGCACACACACACACACACACACACACACGTAGAGAACCTTTGTACAAGATGAAAGGGATGTGAGACAGCTGACTCAGCTGAAGTGCGGGAGGCCTTCCATTTGTTGAGCAGCTTGATTTTTAGATGAAGTAGCGCTATAATTGAGCAGTTATATACTTGTCTGGGGAGAAGTGAGACTATGTTGAACAATTAACTAGAAGCACATGCATACTTCTGTGGTACAGTCGAGAACAATGTGCAAAGTACAAGAGATAATCCTAAACATTTAGGATGAAATATTCTTAAATCTTGGGGCTCTTTTACTTAAACAATCAAAAGTAAACCATAATATGTTGAATCATTGTCAAAAAGTATTTCTTCAACTTTATGAAGGAATAAAAAAAGTTGCTCAATATTTAAATACAACAGAGAGCAAAAATATCATACTTTGTAACACGGTACACCCAGAAAGTTTTAGGTAAGCTGGAACACACAAAACAAAGAAAGTAGTCAAATAATTTCTGAAAAAGTAAACTCCATTTCATGAGTTTTGAAGATTACCCTTTTGACATTTAGATTTGCTGTTGTTCCTCACTAGCCTGACCCTAGCTGCTGTAGAGAGCAATACTTTTCTTTGGCCCAGCAGGTTTTAAAGCATGACCCAGTGTTTAGTGTCTGTGTGCTTGGGAACCACGGGAACCAGTTTGGTGGAAATGGCCACAAAGGGACCATTAGCCAAGACCTCTGAGAGCACAGCATGCTGATTTTCCCAATGACTTTTACTTCTTGAAAACAAAACAAAAAAAAAAGGTAGTGGGCGGGGTTTGTGGCAAACTACGGAAGAGAATTGGGGCCACTGGAAAAAAAATTTAACAGTTCAGAATATCAGAATTCTGAGAAAAAAGTCAGAATTCTGAAATTAAAGATGTGACCCTAAGTGACCCTAATCCTCTTCCGTAGTAAACAAACCGCTATTGGTTATGCTATTATTATTATTATTATTTTTTTTTTCTTCTTTTTAAACTTTTCAGTAAATTTGTAGGAGACACAACAATGGTGGGGAAAAAAAATCAACATTACAAGCACCAAAATGCCCACCTTAAAAAATTGAATCTGATACACAAACAGTCATTGATGATTGCTGATTCCTGGCCTCATAGATGTCCCAATAAACAACTGAAATCTTGTTTGTGAAGCAGATGACTTCTTATTTTGGTCTTGGCCCTGGGCACCAATCTATATCACCAGTATCAAAAGCCACTGTTCCACTTAAAATTTGTTAAAAACCCTTTTAACAGATTTATTTCTAACCTTGTCATAGGGTCAGCTTTTGGAGTCAGTAAGGATAGGACAGATGCAGATAATGACATCTTTCAGAATGTTTTCCATCACTGTTATAAAAAAACAACATACAATCCACATCAGTGTCTTATATACACACAGACAAAAAACAGAAAACAGTTATATTTGGTTAAAAATAATAATCAGACAATAACAATCAGACAAGCACTTAAAACTAGGACTAGAGTGAAGGAATATCTTTCAAAGTGATATGCTTTATGACTATTTATTTATTCATCCCTTTACTCAGTCAGCCACTTACCCCCGCTGACTTAATGGACATTAGTTTGGATGTTGTAAGCATTTTTATTTGATGTTAGCATCTAACAAACTCTTCCTGGCAGTTCCGTTGAAGCTGCAGGCGAGACATGCATGTAGGGAAACACAAGGGGAAGCGGAATGAAAACTAGTTCTTTGCAACTTTTGCATGATTGCAATGTTTGTCATTTAGATCCAGACTTCATGTACTTTGTTTTCTGAGGATAAAAAAAAAAAGTTTCACCTGCAGTCGAGCGCAGTTAGAGCAATGAGTCATTTTAAAAACTCCAGCTACGGATGCAGAGATGTAGCATCGGCGATGCTCCGTGGTTTGAACGTGTCTGAGCTTCTAAACGTGCATTTATGGAAGCCCAAATATCATCCCCGTCTGTGGGTTGCAATCAGTATTAGGTAATCTAAACTACTGCATTACTTGTCATTTGTGTGTCTGTGTGTCTGGTTCTCAGATTTTACAGCAAACCATACACTGCGTGTGTGTGCGTGTGCATGCGCCGAGCTCTGCGGAGGGGCGCTAACATGAGTGTGTGTGATGGACCTCCCACGCGTTGCGCGCTGATCTAGTTTGTTCCGGTTGGCGGCCCTGTGTCAGCGTGGCCACGGACGCTGGACGGACCCCTCTTTTGGCACCGCTGAGCACCGGGAGCACAGACTTAATGAGATGCTGCGCTAACAAACAGATCAGAGAGCCACGGGCTGAGGGCGATGTGTGGGTATGTGTGAGGAAGAGGAAGCTAGATGAGGATGCTTGTCGGATCGCAGCGCTTTAAATCCAAACTAGCAAACTCTCAATAGCGAATCTCTCAGTGACGCCAGCAGCAGGATCATCGGCTGTACAAAATCAGCATTTGCAGCCTGAGAGAAAATTAGAACTTTTGATACAAGTCTTAAGAAACATTCAGTACTTTATGCTGTATTAATTGCTCAAAGAGGATAATGTCTGTTTTTGCCATCAGCGCCGGATCAGCACCCTTCTGGATGATTTGCTAAGCTTCATGGCAGCAAATTGATTTTTTAGGCTGTTAACAGTCCAGTGGCTTGTTTTACTCAGAGGAATCTTTAGGGATATATTCTTGTTGTTCGTTATTGAGACAAACTTGATTGGGTTCAGGCATAACTAGGACTACATTATGTGGATAATGGTTCATGCTTCAGCGTAATAGTGAAATAAAAAATTTTAATTGCTCTTTCTTAACATTTCTCAACAGTTATTGCCACGAGAAACATAAACATTTCTGGCAACATGATAAGTCCCAATCCGGTAGCAAGGCTGATAAGGTTCAAGGGTTTTCGTTTCACAAAACGTTTTGAATTGATGGTCCTTGTGACTTTGTGTACAACCGCCTCTGGGTATTGAACCTGAATAATACATATTTTAAATGTTATAGCTGCATAAACTCTATGAAGACTTTCATTGCTTTTTGAGTTTTTAGTTTTTATTTAGCCTTTTTAGAACCTTAAACTTCAGTGTTAATTTCTTGCATTTTATTTGGCTGACCAAAACAAAGTTGTGCACAATTGGTTAGCATAAGGAACAGGAACAGGATGAATTGTTTTGAAAGTTGCCTTTAATATGGAATCAAACATTCACTCTATTTATTTAACTGTGTGTTAGCTAGTTAATCAGTTATCTTTTTGCAAGTCTTCAGGTAGTGCTTTGTGTTTTTAAGATTGTTAGTGCTAAGTTATATTGGATCTCTTGGGATATGCTTCTACTAGCTATTGATAGGTATTTATTTATTTTTTTGCCAAAACTTTGTCAATTTTGCTATGAATTTCCTTTTGTATCTCAATGGATTTAATCTAAACCACTGCATGTAGGTTAGGGTGCTACATGCACCCCATACACACCCACCTGGAGTCATAAGAGTAATCCCAGGATTGTACAGCTAAAGAATTGGTTTCCCTTAGCATTAACCACTTTGGTTCAGTGTTCTGTGCAGATTCTTATTTCTTATTGCCAATCCCCCAAAACTCCTTTTTGACATATTTCCTGCTGGCAGCATAAAGAGAAAGATACTATAGGGGAGAAAAAAAAGCAAGCTTATACATTTCTCCTAGGTTTCACTTGTTGACAGGTAGTGTTGTTTGAAATATTTGAGACCAGTAGCAGGACTTCTAATACCACATTTATTCTGCAAAATGGATTTATTTTTATAGTACATAGCAGACTACCGCATTTCACCACACTGCTACTTATTATTTCTATTCTGAGTATTTCAACATTCTTAAAATATATTCTCAAATGCATGTGTATGGGAAGAACATCATGTCTGTGAAATACTGAATATTTTTTCCTAATTTGGTAATTGACATGGAGAGCGGCACTTTGTTTTGGTATGTGTGTGGGTGTTTGTGTGCCGGGGAGGAGAGGTTGGATATGGGTAAAGAGGAATATATGTTTATGGCCATGTTTTCCATAGATCTTCGTCAGATGTTGCAGTTTTTCTTTATTATTATTTTATGACCTTCTCAAAAGACATATGACTTACTTGTGTTTATATTTGAAAAAAATAAAATAAAAAATTAGTATGCTGAGCTGTATGTTCAATAGGCTGGGATTGCACGCTAGTCAAAGATGACCACTCGCCCAGTAAAGTGCCTGCCTTTGTTGATGGTGTTTGATAGTAACCCCCTGTGATGGCTAAAACAATATCAGCCATGAGAGGAGGCATGTGACATTTATTTTCCACTGATGCTGGTTCGCTTGGCTTTGTTTGTGCGCTTGTTTGAAGGGCACACTTATCTAAAGAGGAGACTGTCATATGGGGGTAAGCAAGGAAAAAAAAACTTGGTTTGAGGGAAACCAGTGATCTAACAGATGGGAGTATGTCAAATGAAGTAATAATAATAATATTTGTTGCTTCTTTCCAACACAGTAGGATTTACACAGATTTGATGAACTCATTAAAATTGCTAAATTTGAGATACTAAGTAACTAAACAAATTGCCCCAGTGTCTGCATGTCTTCTGCTGTGCTCCTCTAAACAGATCAAGCATTATGTAGGACTGTTGAAAATGTGTCTGTTTTACAAAAGTGGCATTTTTGTGAATTTCCACACAGACGTAAGTGCAGAGTGCTCTGCAGTATTTTTGAGCTTGGCTAAAATTTTGTAAGGCTAGACTTACTGCAGTGATTTACAAAAAGAAGGGAAAAAACTCAACATGGGATGGCGATGTTGACTCATCAGCTTATCTGCCCACTGCTGTAGACCTGGCTGTAAAAAGAAACACCAACTATTGGGTGCACTGTTCTCAAGCTGTGCAGAAAGTTGAACAACTTCCAGTCCTGGTGATTTAGAAAATGCATTCACATATGAAGCCCTGGTGAAATTATGCTTTACAGGGTAAGATTATCAGTCCAAAAACAATGGCCAACAAATGACACAGTAGTAATAACCGGTTCTACAACTTGAATTTGAATTTAGACCGCCAAAGTTTAGTTGGTATTTGAGCAACATGAAGCAGGAAATTAGAAGAGACTGAACAGAGCAGTTTTCTCTGGCGAACCGAGAGCATTTGTATTTTAATCTCATCGAATGACTGACTTTTTTTTTTTTACTAATAGAGAAATTACACATTGGCTATTCTAAGACACTTAATGCTAACAAACAACACCTTCCTTTAAA
This sequence comes from Poecilia picta, assembly GCA_033032245.1. Lineage (NCBI taxonomy): Eukaryota > Metazoa > Chordata > Actinopteri > Cyprinodontiformes > Poeciliidae > Poecilia > Poecilia picta. The sequence continues at coordinate 18,038,356 of CM065360.1, forward strand.
ATGGGCTAAATTCAGACTACAGTGGAGCTGTCTGTTGACGCTGCTAGATGATCTGTCATGTCCTGGTCCATATAATTTGTGTTATTCTGTTCCTGGATGTGAATATAGGTTGCTCTGATTTCACAGTGTGGACAACATGTACCACAAAGTTGGGGGAAAGAGACTCTAACTTGTAAGGAGAAATCCACACATTATTTCATGAATAGTGTTACTTGTTGTCTCTCAACACCTGGCCAGCAGTAAATGGGAACCATAAGAAATGGAAACAACCTTGATTCTCTTCACTGAATTTGATTCTCTAGATGATCAGCCTCCCTGACAGCAAGCAGTAATGGAAGTAATGGTTACATAACAGAATCGTCATCTATCATAGTGCAATAGGAGTTCATGTAATTAAATTTTCATTTCCCAATGGGCGTGATATTTTGATCGAAGTGCTTGAATGAGGTGGTTCAATCACTAAATTGGACTCCATTAATTTCTGTTAATGTAGTCGCAGCTTCAGCGTAAACATGGCTAATGCAACTATGTAAAAGATGAGGCATAACAAAGATGATGATGAGGTTTTTTCTTCTAAGAAAAGATAAAGTGATAAGAGACAGGAACTTCAAACATGACAAGATCACCAAAATAACACATATACAAAGAGAGGAAATACAGAAAACAGACGAGTGAGAAAAAAAACTGGGGAAAACAAAGCGCTGACAAAAGATGAGATAGACAGGCAACTTACAGGCAAAGCAAGACAAAGGTGATGTGGGAACAAGAAAGAAAGCGATGAAGATTAAAGATAAACAGAACAAACACTGGAGGATGAGGAGGAAGTAAGAAGAAGAGTTGAGTCTTCTGCTGCAGTGCTGCAGCACAGCACACAGCCAAGAGATGTTTTATTCTCTGACTTAAGCTACATAGAACTATAAGCACGAGAAATGAACATTTTTTAATTGTAACTCTCTGTTCGTGTCTCAGCTGTGATGCAGCAAAACATACTACAACTTCTTGTTTTGCATAAGGTAACACCAGAGGGAACCTCTGCATGTTTTCCCTGCTTTTCATTGGACTTTCTTTGTGCATATAAGCCTGCACGTCCCCAAAGGGCAAGGCTCCAGATGGCTTTAAAACAATGAACAATCACTCTGACACTGCTGATACTCTCTTCATTTCAATTAGCAGCTGATCTGTACATTTTTTTTAACGCTTTCCGAACCACCTTGGTCATAAACGGCTATCGCAAGGTCAAAGCAGCACCTAGACATGCAGATGTGCAAAAGCGCCAACAGCTAATTAAAAAAGCAACGCACGGGCATCAAGAAAATGGGAGAATTTGGAAGAAAACCAGAGGACGACGTTAAACCACCCCCCAAAAAAAAACTGTAGTAGATCATAATTCTTTCACTGAAGCTCAAAGAGAAGAGGACACAGCAGAGGACAAAACAAAGTTTTACTACTGTTTGAACAAGAACACTTAAAGTCTGAATAATCACAACTTTGTTCCCCGTTTGTGCACTTGTGCCAGGACTGTAGTTTTTGCTTATGGCAGGATTTGCGCTTAGATAAGTTTATGGCTTACAAAGAAACAGCTTTAGAAAAAAAAGAGGGATCTTTTTCTGCAGGTAGACCAACACTGATGCAAATTAAGCCAGTCTTTGAGCTGAATCAACAGAAAACAATGCTGCTTGAAACTCTGGCGCAGTTTTGTGATTATGCAATGCTGGCATTATTAATTGCCTTTCTTATCTAAGAAACATGTTTTATCCAGTGATACAGTGTCTTGCAGTTTTGCTCTCTCTTTAATCTTTTTTTTATACTTTGCCACATTACAACTAAAGACTTTTATTGATTTTATCCTGATATTCACGATAGATTAAAATCATGGTACATTACTGAGGTGGAAAGTTTTTTTACAATTAAAATTTGACAGGTGTGGCTTTCATTTCTTTTCAATCCCCCTCACTCTGATGCTCCTAATTAAAGCCCGGTGTAGAAATGGCTCAGCTGGGTGACACCAACTAAGTCAGTCACTCTTTGGTAAGCTAGCAATGCCACTGAGCTATAAGTGTCACAGCAGATAGATAAGTTGGAAAAAAGGCAGAAAGTCATTATTGAAAACAAAAAACAACCAACAACCAAAAAGTTTTGCCTGTAGACATGAGCATATGCATATTCATATCTGCTGCCATGGCGGAACATCGTAATGTATGGTGGATGAATATCTTCTTGTATGTCAAGTTGCAGAACTGCAGTCCCCAAACTTTAAACATTTCACTGTTGCCTGCAGATACTCAAATAATATGAAATATTAATCCACAAATGAATATTTCATATTTTGGCTCATCAGTTTTGAGTTCACTGAGCAGTTTTTTTTTTGTACTCCAGTACCTATATTTTAATCCATGGTTAAGGTGTTTGGCTCTATTACCTTGTCTGCATGTTGCAAGTGCATGTTTTCAGTGAGATCCACCTCTGGTCGTTCTCATTAGATGGACGTTAGATGATTGTAGCCCCACTATTTCCTGCCAGTTCTAAAGAGATGGCACTACCGGAGATGATAAAGGTTTTCAGGGGAAATGAACTTCTTAAAGTATCTTTGACCTGTCACTGCGACTGTAGTCCTTAATGTTTTCCTTTCCATTGCGTTTCTTTGTGAGAGCTTCTACTAGACATTATAAAAGACCTGTCTGCTTTAAAAACGTAGACTGGGTGATACTGTGCTGTTGTAGGACAACTGCGTTGTGTCGTATTGTTATTTCAAATGGCCTATGACATTAAACTGTCTTCCACAATCTCATCTTGCTAGAGTTTGGCTCTTCCTCACCCATTTTAAGCCTCTTCCACAGCTATTTCCACTTCAGTTAATGAGGGTGTTTCATTAACTGCTTTTTAGTATAATTGGATAATGTAGTACCGGGTTATAATGTTAGAAAATTCCTCACTCAGAGCTGACTTCATGGTGAAAAAGTAATAAAACTGAACAGTGATTTGATTTCAATCTTTTGTTTGCCTACTAAAATTGCTTAAATGAACAACTGTTCATATTTTTAAATCATACTAAGTTTGCAACATGTTAAGCTTCTGCACTGTATTTTTTCAGTGCATTTACTGCCAAATGTAACTTTGAACAGTTAGCTTTTCTAACTTGTTGGCTGTGTTTCTCTGCACATCAGATTACAGTCCGACAAAGGTTTTATAGTTTTGCTTCATTTTCTTTTATCTGATTGCATTTTCATTACATCTTCTGTAGGGCTGTTGTAAAAGAATATTTTAGCAATCGAGTACTTAGAATATTTTTACGATTACTCGAGGAATCAGATCTCTCTCTCGCTCTCTCTCTCTCTGCCATTCCTACCATTTGCTCCAAAACCATGGCGACGCAGTTCCGACGGCTATCACACGCCAAACAACTTCAACAATCCATATTTGTCCCCAAACTCCGAAGCGCCGCACAATCCACCATGCTGCTAGCAGTTCATGACGACTCGCGGAAGTAATAGCGCTGCCCACCATAAATAATGAACATGGTGCGCTACATAATAAAACATAATTTAACAAGGCTTAGGGGTAGATACATTTTTTGTAATTGTAATAATCGAGGTACTCGAATCATTCGAGGAATCGCTTCAGCCCTAATCTTCTGTGTAAATGTCCCCGACTTGACCAAGTCATGGAGTTCAACATCATCAGTCACTGGTGAATGCTGTATTGATAGATTTAAATGGAAAAACTAAACTTTGGGCTGAGCATTTCTGCTTGTGTGTGTGTGTGTTACAGTGGGAGAAGATGCTGGTGAGGTTAATGGAATGACGGTCCTTTTGCATGCTCTCTGATTAGGAGTAATAGAGAGCCTCTCTAAATGGATTTGGTGGCACACGACCGATGCTCATTCAGACACAAGCACATATGCATTTTATGAGAGCAGAAAAGAGCAGGGCTCTAAGGGTGAGCTTAGTGACATTTAATTTAAGGGAGGTGAGTGTCATCTAAAGGGGTAGACGTATTGGCAGACATTTTTGAGAGAAAGCGCAGAATGCAGTTTCAGAAGACGTGTGGAACAGGCCAATATTTGCGGTAATTTAAGACTACCTTGGCTGGCCTCACATGCGTCAGTTCAAACTGAAGTATCTCCCCATTTAGGTTGTAAATCTGTGTCTCTCTTCTGGTGTGTCTATACACCTACTCATATATTACATTGGCTGATCTTCGGCAATTCAGTGAAAGAAATGAATAAATCCATTTCAGGAACCATCTTCCACCCTAAAAAATGAAGATTATATTGGAAGATACAATTTCTACTGTAATATTTACAGTGATTTCAACGACTTTTTTCACACATTTTGAACACTGCAGTGTGGTTAATATATGGCTCATTACCAACAGTTTTCACAGAGTTGGACATTAGCGGTTGTCCTTCATTGCATTTAATGAAATGGGCATATAAATGTACACGGTGTAGGAAGGAAAAATGCTCGACTCATGAAAAGATGATTTTCATGACATGATTGATCAAACAAAAAGAGGAGTTTAAGAATGGCGTGAATGCTTGCTGCGGTCATGTTTCTTTAAAGAAAGATACATGTATATTGGTTGAATGAATCTCGAGCTGCATGGTCAGCAGAGGAGATGGGCAACTTAACCAAGTGAGGACGCACTGAATGTGGTGTGTGTGGAGACAGAAGCTGCAGCTCATGAAACAGCAATACTTTTAAACCAAATCAACAAGACATGCAAACACCAAGCAGGAGGGACATGTTTCAAAACTTTCTGGGTTGCAGGGTTTACAAGTTTCAGCAAAGAGAGGTTATGAGTAAAAGAAAATAAAATGGAATTGAATAATTCAGGCAGAAGTACAGAACGATCAGTACAGAAAGGGTGGCGACGGGTTAATTTCATTAACAAAGAGTTGATATAGGATGAAGAGGTTCTGAAAGAGTCCTTGGTAAATGAAAGAGCAAGACAAACAGAGAAACGGAGTGTAGGAGTATAATGGAGTTTTGAAGGTCGAATAAGCAGAATCTATCAGCCGATGCCTCATCTCTTCCTGAACATAAAATACATGCCTACACCCAACATGGGCAAATACACACAGATGAATATAGTTCCTGATAGTAGCGTGGAAACATAGAGCCAGGGGGAAAAGAACGTTCAATATCCGTCTGTCCGTCGTTCCTCAAATCTCCTCTGATGTTAGCCAACATATTGTCTCCATCGCCTTTTTAAAATATTCAGTCCTAATCGCAGAGGCGGTGCAGTCCATAAGATGTCAAGTGTTACATCTATCTACTCTAGTACAACAGCCCAACCAAAAAAAGAGAAAAAAAAACGCTGTCTCTTTTTTTCAGTGTACGCAGAGAAACTGATTCACCTGAAAAGAAAAGCAGAGAGAGAGAAGGGGGGGAAGCTTGATTCAGCAATAAGTGTCTCTGACAGAAGATAAATGTGATATTAAAGCTCTTTGTGGTGCTGCGACATCAAATGACCGGGCCTGTGCATAAATGTGTGTGTGTGTGAGAGAGAGAGAGAGAGTGTGTGTGTAAGTAACTATGAGCCAACAGGGCTACGGAGAATGACTCTCTTAATCACGCTCCCTGTAATGTTTCTGTTTTTATGCGACTCTACAGTGAATGCCACTCATGTTAGGGGGTCTGTGTCTAAGTGCGTAAACTTGTTGTTAGATGCTGGTTTAGCATAACGACGTAAGCACGCTGATGCGATGGGAGCCAATTTATCTCCAAGGCGGAGACAGGTTTGACCTTTCACGAGGAGGAGAGGAAAGGAGGAGCGACACGCATAGGGGAAAAAAGTAACAATAGGAGAAGAAAAGGAAAGATGATCAGTTTTTACCATCGTAGCTAACAGGAAGTACACTCCCTTTTAACCACATGTTGGTATGACGTTTTTCCCCTATATTACCTTGTGTAAAAAAATACACTTATATATTTATAAAGTGATTGCTTTTATTTGAAACAGAATAATATTTCTTCTGCCTATCGCTGGACAAATAATGCAACATAATGACTGTTACAATTATATTTGTTTATTGTTAATAAATAATAACAATAGTATACTGAGCATGGAAAGAAAATTAAATATGATAGTAACATCACTCCAAAAGTATTGTACTCCATCCTAGAACTCTGTGATTTCATCCCAATGCTCATCTATTATAGAAAATAAAATGCATCTACGACAACTAAAGGCAAGGTAGGATTCGAAAAAGCACTTAATATCCTAGACCCACATTACATGTTTTTCATTATGCCATCTTACATGCAAGAGTGAACAGTGTCACAATAGCTGAAGTTTTGGTCCCATCTGATTAGTATGTGGATTAACAACTTCTCAAAGCAGAAAGAAAGTTTTTCCCTCCCCCAGGAGAGACCCAGTAAAGCTGGCTTTTTGGTTGTTGGCCTAAAATTTGTGTAAAGTTTTTCCCAGTGTACCTGAGTTATTTAAGCACAGCAATTTTTGGGGGGTATGGATAAATAAAATGTCCCATTCTTTAAAGGGTTTAGTCAGAGCTCTCTCAAAGCCCTCACTGTGTTTTCTCGCAGGTATGCTTCGGGCTTCCTTGTCAACTTGTAACCTCTTACCGCAGCCTTAGATGCTGAGCTCTCTGAGTTCCTAAATTATTAAAAATAAAAAGACTGATTTGTTATGACACTCACAGCTGTGCTCTGGTGTGCCCCGCTTCTAGCTGCATTGCTTTAAACGCCTTGACTCCTTTTACTGGAGTCCACTAGGGCCAAAAATTTCTTTTTAGACGGAACAAGAAAAAGGACACAAATAAGGTTGATGGTGTACATCAGAGCAAGGGGTGAAGCCATGGGGAGTTTGAAACTCTTTGCTCACAAATTAACCAGTGCTGCAGATGGGGAAACAAAACAGATCAGCTCACCTCTGCAGTACTTCCTGTAAAAAATTACGATGAAAAGAAATGCTGCAGATGCAATTATCTTGCACAATTTCTATTTTAGATTCTCAGATCCTAAGTTTATCTGTCAATAACATTTGAGTTAGTTTTTGAAATTGTCTTTGAGAATTACAATACACGATGTACGAATAGTCATTTTGATAACACATTTGGAACCGCAAATCTCAGTTAGACTAAATGTAGAATTGCTGGTGAAATCTCAAAGCAAATGGACACTGCTGGTCCTGAGTAACTTAGTTAAAATGTAATGTTTATCGTTAAAATTTAGTTTGAAGGAAAGAATACCGGTATACTTAATTAAAAAACATAGTACTTGGTTAAAACTTAATATACATCTATTTAATGTAGAACTTTACTTGGATTCTGTAAGTGCATGTCACACGTAACCAGAATTTTCTTATTTTTGTTTTTAAAGCTTAATATGAAGACACAGTGTTTAGCTGATTGAAGATCTATAATGCAAGAAAATATAAAAAAATGAGTAGTTTACATCTTAAATTGTCTTATTCCCAAGTAGAATCATTTAGAATAGGTAGCAGTCTTTTTTAGCATTCCTTTAAAAATCTCACTCCTTACCTCACCTTCGACATTCCTATAACAATCCAACAGTGATGTAGGTAGAACGCTCAACTTTGCTGCAATGTTTTCAGCCTTCCTGTTTTTCACTAAAAATTTAATTCTTTCTCCATCTCTTGCTGCTTGAGCGAATAGACACACGTTGATATATCATGGAAATAGTCACCCATTACAGAGGCACAATTCTTATATCTCTGACTTCAATTTTTAAACCCGTCACGCCATGAAGAAAAATAATTAAATGAAAGCTTTTTTTTTTGCTACAAACTAAATCAATTATTTTATTTGGTTGAGAGTCTCAGAATGGCATCCATCTGACTCTTAAGTGCTATCAGAATGACAGATTTATTCAAAACAATTGTCTTTTGGTGTAATTTCTAACTTAAGTTAGAAATGTGTGCAGTTTGTTGTGAAGTTTCTATAAGTCTAATTGTGTGACTTATTGTGAGACTGCCTTCAAAGTATTCAGGAAGGTCATCTTAAGCCCAGGGGACTTCGTTTTTCTTCATTAAAAATATGAAATCAAAGAAAATTTCTTTTATCTCTTAGGGGAGTAATTGAAAATAGAATTGTCGTATTGGTTAGAAAAAGATTAGACATATTTTTCATCAGAAGCAATGTTTTTAAGGCGTACACATTATTGCGTTGTTGGAAAGGATCACAAGCAGGACCTCAAGACAACAAATTATGTTTGAAAATTAACTGAGCTGATGGTCTCAACAGAGGTTAGACAAAAGAGACTAATTACGAGGATGATTATGAGGGTTTTGTTTTTTGTTTTTCTTTTCAGTTGTGTGTGTGTGTGTGTGCGAGTGTCTGCGAAGTGCAACGTGAGTATCGGTACACATGGAGGGTTTAAGCCCCTGATACACTCAACTGGATCAAAGTTGGTTTCTAAGCTGTAGTTGTTAAACGAGTGATCCGGAGACTAGACTAAAGGCTCCACATGCACGCTGTAGCTGCAAATACAAGAAAAAAACAAAACAAAAAAAACATCAATACACGTATAATAAATGCTTGTGTTTACACACGCTTTACAAACAGAGGTGGGAGTGGGAGATGCTTGTTTACTGTCATGCACTGCTATGAAAGCTGCCAATAATCTCTTCATATACCCATTGGACAAAGCCATTTATGCACACGAGTGTGCAGCAGGAGGCTGTCAAGCAGGGCCGTAGTGGGCTGCTGGGTTTCTTCAAGCATGTGACAGGCCCTACAGACGTGGGGAGAGAGATAAGGTTGGATAACAGGAGGGAGACAGTGGAGAGCTCAGCTGCCAAGTAGCTCACTGATAGCAGAGAGGGACTAAAATGCAACAGGAGGGTTGGAAAGAAAAAAAAAAGTAGATACTGTATTTTATGCTGTTTAAATCAGTATTCTTGGATAGATCTTGTTTTTAACAAAGGCATTATTCAGTCATTGTCCAAAGTGTGCACTATCATTTTAGTGATACAATAAGAAGATTATAAGAACACAAAAATGTTGCCATCAAAGTGATTTACATCATTTATAGTCCAAGTGAAAAAACAAACCAGTTTTAGGGGAGGAAAATAAATGTTAAAAAGAGTGTAACACCCTGGTTGCATTAGTGTGCACACCTCTGCACCAACTCTTTTAGGCACATTTTGATGAAAACAAATGACATCAAAAGACATCTTTTGTTGCCCCTCATCTCAACTTTGCAATATTTGCCACCTCTAGCCTGCAACTCTATCAAATTGTGAAGATGTTACGTTTGAGTCAATTCATGTGAGTACAGAAGCAGGAAATAAGGCAAAAGAAATCCTATTTCAAAAATTAAAAAAAAAAGTGTTAAAGTTTGGCAACTTTTCTTTGCAAATGCATTAAAAGGTTATCCGAAACACAAAGTTTGAGTGAGGTTCACAACTTATCAAGTTCATTCAAATTAGGATCCTTATGTGAAGGAAACCCGCATTTTTGAAATAAAAGATGCGTCACAAATGATCAGAAGAAACTAGGTTAACTTTGTTAAGGAGAGCAGTGATGAGTTTTGTGTATACATTTATTTTGCTGCCTTTTGTCTTAAATCTGTAGATGTTGGAAGGAGTAAACATTTTTTATGTCTGCATAATTGTGCAATTTTGTTCTTCAGAAGAAATTCACATCTTGTTGATTTTCTCGCCTTTGAAACCTGAGGACAATCTAAATATTTTACCTAATGTTTCTGATTTCCTAACTTTACCTTGCAGGGCTCTAGTTTTAAAAGGCTTTCTGAGGGCAGAGACGAGCAGGATCGTTGCTCATTCCCTCTGTTAAGTATAGTGGAGGATATCTGAGACCTTCGGCGTGTTTCTTTCCTAAAGCCTCTGCAAACCTTGTTTAAAATACATTGAATTATAAGCTAAATGAAAGGTGTGTGTGTGTGTGAGTGGTTATAACCCTCTGAATGACCATAGGCATTAGCATCTTTTCTTGTAAAGTCAGAACTCAACTCAGGCTGCTCAAGTCTAGGTTAGATTCAACTTGACATACTGCAAACAATCAGAAGGACATCTATAAGTTGATATCTATAGAATCTAGTTGCACTTTTTGAAGATAAATGGCACACTCTTCTAAAGAGGTTAGTTGCATGAAAACCATGTCTTTGTAAATGCTTCTCTGTTTTCAAAATATATTTTTATTTCTTTTAACTTCCTTTTTGGTGGAAGCTTATTGTATCCTCTCAATTTGAGTTAACAATGCTTTTATGTAAAGATGTGCTTAAATAATTCAAATCCACTTTAAGGAGCATTTTAGGGCAGTGACTGGCTACAGCTTTACTTGGCAATGTCTGTTCGTTACCTTGAGACTGAGAGCTCTTCTTTGATTAATATTTAACAATTTCCATTTGTGCCGCTACAACTATTCAACTGACAGAAGATTGTGATTGTACTACATCTACAGGCCAATCGTGAGAGAATCCATTTGTCCTTTATTGCGTCAGTGGTGCTATGAAACAATCGTTACCAATAATAATAAAAAAAAAAAAACATTGTTTGCGTAGCCAAATCTATATCACTGCCATTAATTAATTAGCTGACCAAACAGTAAATGAAATGTGTGTTTTGTTGTCTTACACCTACACGAGACTGCAATATGGTCATATAAGACGTCTAAGTTAGTGTGTGTGTGTGTGTGTGTGTGTGTGTGTGTGTGTGTGTGTGTGTGTGTGTGTGTTGGATCACGCTAACTGTGAAAGATGCGAGAACCACACTGCAGTCTTTTTTCATTATCATTGGCACTATAACATCTTTGAAATACTGTGAATATATATATATATATATATATATATATATATATATATACGGTATATATAATATATATATATATATATATATATATATATATATATATATATATATATATATATATATATATTATATATAATATATATATATTATATTTTTCCATTTTGGATTTATTGATTTTGGACCAAAAGCAAACCATTTGGCTTGGAGAAGAAGATGTTGCTGTTGTCTAAGAAAACAGCATTATGCAGACACAGCTATGTGTTACACAGCGAACAGACTTCTGCCCACCCACACCACTTTGAACATCATGGTATAGCTCATTCACAGAGCTAGAGAGGCTGTTGTACATACGGTATCTATTTCCGTGGAAACCGCAACTTGAGACACAATACCGTACACAATCAAAGACATCTACCTGGCTCTTGATCAAGATAAAACACTGTATGTTTGCACTTGGCTCCCATCAAGCAGATACCAATGCTGTGGCTCTCAACAACATGCAGTCACACTCAAAAGAAACTCTGTGAGGGAAGGCTGATGGAGCAACATCATAGTCTGGTCATACGTGGAATGGTACATGAAATAAGTATTGATCACATGAAGTAAAGGAGATGCTAGACATAGCTAGCCAAGAAAACAACTAGAATCTGTCAGTATTTAGAAAGTATTCGGGTTTACGTAAATCATTATTAGCTGTTAGCTGACATTAGGTTTCTCAGTACCTAGTAGAACGACTGGTAAAAGCAAAGTTTTGTGCACATCGCCCTAAAAGTAAGCCAAAACTTAAGCTTGCTGGTGGAAGCATTATTGTATTGCGGTGTATAGTATCTTACAGTGTATAGTATCTTTACACAATGATGGAAAAATCTGAAGGCCACCAGTCATTTTAACAGATTGCAATTCACACACCTGAACACTTGGTACACTTACGCTTTGCAGCCATTGACTACAGAAGATCTTGTGATTACATTGTCTTGAACAACTAAGCATTGGGCCATATGACTCAGTGGTAGTTGTTTTGCAATCCTCCTATCATTTTTTGATGTTCCACCTCAGCATGGCATGTCACAACTTAATCCCAAGTTTCTTACTGATCTGTGTAAATGTCTGTCAGTGCAAATGGGTGAATTAGGCTGCAGAAAAAGTCAGTTCTGTCCTTTTACCATTTAAAAAGAAGTGAACTAGCTTTTACAGTTATCTAACTTATATCTGAATATGAATACCTCAGTAAGTAACAGGGCATGAACAGAATTAATGTATGGCTCATATTACTTGTAATTGCTTATAAAAAATACTATTTTATCATTACTAATTGGTAAATAGTAAAAAAATGTATCAAATTGTCATCATCTACTCATGCTCAAACTCATTAATCGAAAACTTGGTTTGGGATGACAGTGTTGCATTTTGTCTCTCAAAACTTATGTGAGCTTCCAGGCAAAGAGTGCAAGAATGCAATTTGTGTAAATTAACTAAATGCAGTTTCTAAAACAAATAATCCTGGGGAAGATTAATGAAAGACCATACAATGGACCCTGAAGTAACGGAACCTCAGCTTTGTGATGACGCACATGCAGGTCTGAAAGAAATAGTGTTGGAATAAGCTAAATCTTCACTGTGTTCCTCCCCCAAGGGGAAAACATCGCAAATCCCGTTTAGCTCCTCGTTTGAGTGGACAAGCAAAAAAAGGAAGGAGGGAAGGAGTAAGGTTTTAAATGATGGAGAACAGACTCAGCAACTGGAAGAGGCAAGAGAGAGAGAAAAAAACTGCAGATAAGTGCAAATATATCACATTTGTATTGTTTTAGACAGTTTCAGCTTGTGTATTTGACAGAGAATGTTGGTAGCTAATAGAGCAAAGGCTTTTAAGTGCATGTGTATAATTGGTGTAATGACTATTAAAAACGTCCTAATCACAACATTTTCCCATTCTGTTAATGAGAGTAATAAGCATCTCTTACTGTACATGGACAACCCTAATTAACGAACCTGCGGTTAAACAAAACAAACTAATAGGCCTTAAAGGACTGTTACTGTAACTGTGACTGTGCTACTGAACAAGAACACAACCAGGATTGACAGATGTAAGGCTACAAAATTTTGTAAGTAATTCAGTAAGTAAGTAATTTCCAAAGTACTGTCTAAAAATAACATCATATGTTACATTTTCAGAACAAGGATAAACATAAATCCCAATCTGAAAATCACAAAAAACAGCAAATTTATCCCCTGATGCCTTTTGCTTTTGGTTCATTGCGGTCCATGCAAGCTCTGTTTCCATGGTAATTTTCACTAGGCCCGATAGTCTGGTTGTTAATATGCAATACAGTATATTGAGGTGTGTTTCGTGTATTTATTAAGATGCATACAGAATGTTCCCCCAGTGAAGCAACTGAGATTTCAAATGATTCATCTTGTATATAGAAAAAAAAGCTAATTTCCTGAAATCTTATCTGCCTTCTGCATATGCACAAGTTAATATTAACCCGTGTACTTCCTGTGAGAACAAAAACCCAGCCATCCTCCATCCTGACGTGAACCAGTTGTCATGGCAGGTTATAGGTCCTGTTCAAGGTGCATCCCGTTGTCGTCAGCTGTTGCTATCGCTACATTAAATACTATTTAACTATTGTTTACTGAACAGTGTGTACCGCGGAGCCGTCCGTACAGTTGAATCGCTGCAATATGTTTTTTTTTTTATCTCTGAGATAATGTCAATGTAATAAACTTTCTTTTTGCTTTTTACATTTGAATAGCTTTCCTTTATTTCATCTGTGAGAAGGTCTTCGATGTGAATGTTGCGCTCTGTATCTTTTTTTTTGTTTTTCTTTTTGCTTTTTTCCAGTCAGATAAAATGATACAGAAACATGTATCTTGCCTGCTCTCCTGTAATTGTGCCATAAAAAAGCACCTTTAGCGCAGTGAGCCATCCTCTGGACATGATGCTGTCTCTCTCTCCCTCTCTGTTCAAGACAGATGGGGAAAAATTCCTACACATGGGAGAAGAGAAATGCAGAGAGACACATAAGAAAGAAAACCATTAACATTGCCAAATGTTCTTTTTTTTTATTTTGACCCTCTTGCGCTTAATCAGTGCGTGTGTGGAATAAGTCATCCTTGTTCAGTTGAAAAATGCTACACTTGTACTCTTGGCCACATTTTGCAAAAAAATACTTACTAACTGTTTGTCATTTACAAAAAGGCAGTGGAGCTGCTTAGGTTGCCATTTGAAACAACCAGTTGATTCAGCCTCTTTGGGCCTGACTGAATGACCCTCATCCATTAGAATTAGTTTAAATGTCACTTCCATGATGGACGTTAACTCTATTTGCATAATCGTTTTAAAAGACAGATTTGCTTCATGGTTTTAGGTAAAGGGGAATAGGTGATGAGGTCTCTGGTGAGAAGCCACTGATACTTACTAAGCTGTTGATGCAGGTAGCTGCAGTGCCAAGGAGGTCTGTGGGATTTGGCATTGACGGAAAATGTCACTCTAGCCAACAATCCTGTTGACACAAAGCCAATTATGCAAAGCTCACTTGCTGCATAAGCAACAAATAATACCAGAGTTGAGGTCTTTACTTCTGTGTCAATTACTTGAGACACTGAGCTCTTAATGAAGTCCACTTTGAGCCTATCTGCTTTAAGCAGAATATGAAAAGGACTCCTGATACCTGTCGATCAAGAGGGTTACTCTACTGACCAAATCATAGTCCAGACTTGTTAGCTCTATCCGAAAATCAATGAATCGGTGCTTCCATTCTTTCTTACCTCAGAAAGCAGCTAAATTTAGCTTTTTGTAAGTACAGTGCCTTGTAAAAATACACATTTTCAATTGTTTTAGATTTTGTAACATTACAGCTAATCTACTGTTATGCATAACTGAAAAGTTGACGATCAATGGTATCAAACATTGTTTTTCTGATATAAACACCTCTAATCAAAATCTATCCATTTGGGTTCTGAAGTAACCTCATTAGTGAAGATAGCTCTCTGGTTTGCAAATTAACATTTTTAAGAATCTAGTCATCCCGTGAAGGTCCCATGGGTATTAGAGAACATAAACACATCACACAGGTCAGGAAAAATGTTGTAGAGAAGCTAAAAGTAGGGTTAGATTTTAGAACGATATCCCAAGCTTTAATAACCTGGAGCACTGTTTGATCCTTAATATACAAAACATCGCAGTCCACAGTCGCGACATTAATTAGAAAATCAGCCGAGGACAAATGGTAACTAGCTGAGGAGATCTACACTAATGTGATCTCCGAATTCAACCTTTTGGAAGGGTGGCAAGAAGAAAGCCATTGTTTATGGAAAGTTATAAGCAGGCCATTTGCAGTTTGCCACAAGCAATGAAGGAAACCCAAGAGACGGCAAATATCACGAAGATGCAATCATGACAAAATATGGTGTGGCATTTTATTAAATTAGCTGAAGTAGTTACTGAAAAGCACATTGCTTAGAATGGTTTTGATTGGTGCAGAAGGTGTAAATTGCAGATTTTGTTGATGGGACGTTAGAAAATATGTCTGCACTTAGCGATATTCATTACATCAGAACAGCCAGATTTTGCAAAACATACTCTGCCTACATTTGAAACGGTTTATGTGTTTCCTTTTGTTTGTTCTTCAGGCTAAAAAAGATTGTTCAAAGACAAACTGGTTTATAACAAAGCATTTTCATTTTCATAAACTGAAATCACAAACTCTCGAGTTACACTATCATTTACTACGTCCTTGAAAGCACCTCTCTCAGTGCGCATGTCATTGCAGATCAGTATCAGAGGACCATGTAGCCCAGGGAGAAAATTGAAGTGCCCTCTCTAATTGCATCAATTGGATTAATTGCTCCTAATAAAAACCAATTACAGCACCAGATATATGCTGCAGTTTCTTCCTGGGCTCCACTGCCGACCAACTACACTAAACAGTCCATTTTACCTTCCCTGTAACAAAATTAGGAAGCAATATCTGAAGTTAATATAAAACATAAAAACATAACAAAACATAAAAAAATGCAAATGTCTTTGTTTGGATTAGTAAAATGACAAAAAGGTACAGTAACACTGCCCTTTGCTCGTTCTCTGGAATTGCTTGCCTCGTTGAACTTATTTTTTTTGTCTCGTCATTCTCAGCTTGTCTCTCAGTAGCAGAAGTGATTTGGAGTCGACTCTCAGGAAGGAAGTAGTTGCAACTGATTTCCTGTGATTTAGGTTTCCAATGAAGGAGCAGGAAAACATGACATTTACTAATCTGTCGCAATCTGGCATAGATGTTTGTTTATATTTGGCCATGCTGGGAATGAATACAGCAAAAGAAGAGCTATATTTTCACCTCCAGCACACCGACCAAAGTTGGTGTTTGGAAAGGTTAAATTATCCTTTCCTGTTGTCATCATCTTCCAGGTGTCGCGCTTGAGTTTTATGTCTGCGCTGCTTCTCTTGATTCCTGTTGATCTTTCTATTATTGCCCCTTTCGTTCTCAGTCTCTGTCCCCCAATAATTCACTGGACAAGGCAGACCCTCCAGCTCTGCTATAGAATTGAAGCTCCCTGTTGCTAAATTAAAAAGAGAAGCGCCTGATAGAAAAAAAAAACACAGAGGTCTAATGGAGGTAAGATAAATGTCATCCTTTTGAAGCCCGGAGTCGTTCTTATACAGGAACAATCTTTTCTCAGTGAGTGATTAAAGGGCCCCATTATGCCCCAGGTCTGTAACTTTCACAGGTTATTGAGGAGGGGAGGTGAAGGTGAGGAAGTCAACGCATACTCTATATGCAGATGGAATCAGTGTTTGCATTTTGGTCAATCATGTCCACATGTGAACAGAACGATTACCCCGATTTGGCACGCTTTAACTAAGAGCCACATGATTTATGTTAGCTAACCAACGTTTAAGGTTACAATCAAAGTGACTTAAAGTTGACTCCTATTCTGGGTGGCGATACTTCTGTTGGTTCCGTCAGTCATCCACACAGACGCCTGTGTCCTTGTGGACCAAATACGGTCCACTAGGACAAGGACCGTATTTGGTCCTCTCAGGAAAATAAAATCTCTCTAGCAGCTCTCTTTTTCTACCGCTCACAATCATTACTACAAACACTGCATTTGATCTGCAGCCTGAAAAACAATTTAGAGTTGTGTGATTTTCTCCAAGCCTCTAAGCATTGGTCCAAGGCAGATATCTGCAAAGTGTGTCAGTTGGTTCTGGGTCAGTATCATCAAGTTTTATGCACTAAAAAAACATTTTGTCCCTTTTTTTATTTACCATATATTTCTTACCATAATTATTCAACTAAAACAATATATTTCCAGTGCAGTTAACTGTTTACATGAATTATTACTTTGCACAAGTTTACTTGGATTTACTTTGGTTCTCATCCTTATTTGAGCTGATATGAAATATCATGACAGATTACCAACTTTAAGAACTCAAGCAATTAGGAAAGCATACAATCCCAAGTATGTAAGACATTTCTACCACCGGTTTTGCAGTGACAACGTATTTGGTTGTTAGTGCAAGACTCGCCGACAGTTGTCAGAACGACAGCGGCAACCAACACTGGACGACGAGTTCAGAGCAGAAAACATGCAGACAGATGTATCAGTGAGCACACCGTGGCCTTTGCTTACATAACGTGGTAAAGCCACGTCATCGGATCTTATTCACCATGACAGCACACAGGTCAGTTGGTACGGTTGCATCTGTTGCTGATATCCCACTCCGTATCTCCTTACTGCAAATGAGAAAGATGTGATCATTCCAAACCACCAGTATCCATGCGAGTGCTGGACTCGAAAGGACAAAATGGTGCACAAACAGCATGAAGCAGCCCAATACTAGAAAACTGTGTTGTTAAAACTTAGTTCAGAAATGGATCAGATGGTCCACTGAACTATAGTACATGTGCTATACTACTTGCAGCTTAATTTGCTCCCATTGAAAGTGGCGGTCCTGAGTAATGCAACATGCATCTGAACAGGGTACTCAGTGCTGTAACTCTAATATCTGCTGATGGAATCGTGCATGGGCCAGTTACAGACTGATTTGAAACCCGAGGAAGGAAATTCTTACTTTGTCAAGTGCACTTATAGGTTGTATGGAGTACTTTCTCTTCAAATGGCCTCAGCTTCCACTTAAAGAAAACCACAATTTCAATTAAGCCGTCTCCTATTTGCATCTCCAAATACACTAATTAGTGAAAGCATATGAAGTTTGAAATGTCGCAGTAAAGTGAAATTGAAATTGAACCAAGCAGAAAATTTCATTAAAACAATTACTTGATCAGGCCAAATGGATGAACTATTGAAAAATAATTAGCTTAACAATGCATTAGATTCACGCTCCTTATTTTCCTATCATTTCCCTTCCTGGCTGGGTGGCAAGCGTGAATCAAATTAGCTTCGCTTTTCTTACAGAGTGTTCAACAGTTAGTGTCTTGGACTACAATGCAACAAAGATAAAAGCCTCGAGGCTGTGCTTATATAATAGTAACCCGAGAACGTGGCCGGTCATTAGAGGGCAATCTGTGCAAGTGAATCAGGTGAGCTCATAGAGAAAGCTGCCAAGATTAACTGCTCACGCATGGCTACACTCTAGTCTGTATACGCCACACACATATGCAGACACACAGGCTTAATGTGGAGGGTTTGCATATGCATGCACACACCAAACATAACAGTTCACACAGAGATCCAACAGAAGGCTCCTAAGTGAATTCACATATTAATTTGGATTTGGGGTGTTTTAATCGAAGTTGATGGCTTGGTTATTTGTATTAGATTGGATCTTAATCAATGCATATGTTGCAGAGCTTTGCTAAATCTATTTATTAGGCTTCATCGTTAGTGTGTGGACGTTGTGTAAAAATGTCTCTCAGTGTGTTCTTACCACTCATGACTTGGTGTGTGTCCAGATGCCCATATGCTGCCAGGCAGGGCAGGGCATATGGCCATCTGCTGGTGCAGAGAAATACAAGCAATACGCTTTGACCTTTCTGGTTCGGTTCATGTGAAGGGGGTCTATGCAAGTTGGCCATTTGAGCTGCATCAATACACATTGTTGAAGATGCTTTCTTTAGTCTTTTTATTTTATTTTCATGAATTGTCTTGACTGCTAAACAAATAAAACCAAAAACATTTCAATTTGTTGCATTACTAAGAGAGACAGTCGACATGAATCATCAGAATGTAATCAAAAGTGGAATTATCTTTGACTAAATCATACAAAGAATGATGAATACTGGATACTGTAAACTATCAAATAGCTCAATTGAGGCATGAATGATTTCACCTATAGTATTTGTTTATTGGTCATTTATTGTAAAAGCTCAGTTTTCTTTTTTGATGATGTTAACAATGTTAACATGTCAAATTAAAAGGCACATCATCCTTAACACTTTGTCTTCAATTTGTCACCCCACCCTCACCTCATTCACCCCAAAAGTAAACACTTATATATCCTCAGGATTTAAAATATTATCCATAGGTAACAAGGACAAAGGAAAACAGAAGTTTCATTTGCGACTTGAACCTGTCTAAGGATTTTTACATTCTTTCAGGCATGCTGACACAATGTCGGAAACATTTTATTTTATTCTTTTAATTTCACTTGACTTCAAGGATCTTTGTTGAGAGATTTTTTTTTTATTTTTTTAAACCCAGCACCTATAAAATTCTGACTCACTATTTTTGATTCCCCCACATCCTTAACTAATTTTAGGTACATTTTATTGACTGCGACTGGATAGGCAGGATATTCCAAACATGGATATCTGGTTGGGGGGGGGGGTTTATATAAAATATATTATTTTGTTAAATAAATGGAAAAACTGCATAATTCACCCATATTTCTGCATGTTCTCATTGGCGGCACCTTATTTCACCTGTCTGTATCTCACCCTCTTCTCCTTTCTTTCCCTCTCGCTATTCTTTCAATTCCCCTTCCCTGTTTGCAGTGTAGCCCAACAATCAGTGAAGCAGTGCTGATCCATAAAACACACTAAAGCAGTAAAACAGTACGGTTGGGTCAGCACTATATAGTTCCCCAGAGAGCCATGAGGCCCCAAACAAACACTTGACCTGATCGGCCAAACACTCCTGTACGTCGCCGCTGTAGCTTCTGTTCGATATCGTGTCATTTAAATTCTTGGTTTTGGGAAATATTTAATCTTAACCGCGTCGATACGGTTGTGTTAATCATCTGAGTGTTTTAACATTTCAGGATTAATAGGGTGATCAGTATAAGCGTACTCTTATGAGAAGAGATTAAAACATGTGTACTGGATTATACTGGTATTATTTTGTTTGTGTTTGTGGTGAAGCTGCCATGCAGAGGCAGAGACAGGAAATGCAGAAAAAGGCAAAAGGAGAAGGGAAATGAGAGGGAGTTGATTTTTTTTTTTCCTGTGCCTCTCCCTTGACAATTTAGACCGTGAGACTGGCGTGGAAAAAGGAGGAGGAAAAGGAAAAAGAGATAGAGAGGTCTGAAGGGAGGAAAGGTTGGGAAGAAGACTTGAGAAACTGAAGAAGAATTGCAACAAAGTGGCTAAAATCAAGACAAAGGACACAACACGCTCCACCTTCCCATCCTCTCTCCCTTTCTCTCCATGGACACTGGAATCCTTGGACTGCGACTGGTTACTAAGCAACCAGAATCCTGTAGAAACTGTGTCAGAGAGACTGAAAGAGAGTAGCATGTAGGATGAAAGTGGCCCTCGTAATCACAGCGATCAGCCAGAATGTTTATGTCTGACAGTGAGACGCGGCTGTCGTGACCTAGAGATGGAACAAGGAAATGATTTACACACGTTTACAGGAACCCTGTTACAGGCTATAAACACTTTAATAATAGGGATACAGTTATTAAGACGCACGTCTAAAATGATTTAAGCTTCTACACTCTGGCCACTTCCTGCTATTCAAGTCTTGTCATGGCATAGCGCCCAAGCCCCAGGCATTCAGAAGATATACAATGGCCTTCATTTTTCCAAGAAGCATTCCTCAGTTTTGTCTTTTTTTTTACATAACGAGTCCTATATTGATTTTGGGCTCAGATAGATTTTTATTTCAATCATTCATTGGTCAGTGTGAAATAGTCACACAAAAAACAACTTAAAAGAACTATTTGAATGCAAACATTTATTTTGGTCAAAGTCATTCATAGATCATAATTATTAAAATGAGCAAAATCTTTGTGCCAATTATTTTCTGACTTATTTGATAAGTTTGCCGTTCCACTGGTAATCGGCTAAAAGCATTGGAAAGAGCGTGTGAGTTTGATTAAACAAGTGTTAGTTCACATTTGAAGCGGTGCACTTTAATTTTTTTTAACAATAATTTTAGAGAAACAAATGTTTTGAATTTTATTGTATTTTTGACTGTAAATAGAACAGCTGAAAACACATTTGTATGTAATTTATTAAGACCTGCAACCTTTTTTTCTAATATTAAATCCTAAGAAACATTTTCCTTTGTCAGGTCAGTTGAGTTTACCAAGATGATAAATGTACACTAAATATTAAAATAATAACTTTTGTTTCTTTAAAAATTCCTTTTCACTTTTGCTTTTAGTCTGATCAGGTTGAGAAAAACTGCATGATGATTTCAAGGTCAAAGCTCAGTTTTCTTATGCTTAAGATATAAACATTTAACTGACCCCAAAATATTTTATCAATGACACCAACATTGTTTTGAGTGAAGGGCCACATATTGAGTATCAAATTAATAACTGCAAATATACTAACAGTAATGTCAAAAATAAAACTGCTTTTATTTCCGTCTGCAGTCATTTTTCACTACGGGAGAAATCAAACTCTGAAATAATGTGCTAGGTGAATACCTTCAGCCAACACAAATAGATATATATGGAAGAACCCAATGTTATCCAAGTGGAGCTTCCTGTTCAATTTATTTCAATTTATGTCCTGGTTAGGAAAAACGAGAATCTCAAGGCAGTTTGAAACAAAAAGATACAATTCATATCCTGTTATGCACAAGTCAGTTTAGTCTAAATTACTTTCATGACACACTACTTCTAGAGTCAGTTGATTGTTTAATGCCAGTCGATTTATCTCTTTAAGAAAGTTCAGCCAGTGGCATGAATTTGCTTGTTTTATTGCGATCACTCATCCTGAGTAAGTCAGTGGCGACAGTGGAAAGAAACAACTAAATTATAATAGGAAGAAATCTCCAAAGTCACAACTTTCTAAGCTCCGAAACCCAAATTATTCCAAGAAAAGGACTTGGGTGGCAACAGGTGGTCTGTTTGTTGAAAACACTTCTGACTTGATTGTTTGAAAAATATGTTTCTTATTTCTAGCAAAAAAAATAAAAACCAAAAATTTCTTACAACTTAGATGTGAACGAAAGTTCACTTAAAATTGATCTTACAAGTTCAAAAAGTGTTCAAAAGAATCAGTTTATCACACCGAACATTAACAAGCCAAGAAATATCTCCACCACGCCCATTCTTGATTTCTATAACACGTCCAACAGTTACCAAAGTAGTCATAATAATTTATAGTACATTCTACCTGCCTAAATAAAAACCTACGTCGATAGACGTTATGGCCACAACACTTCCTTCAGGTTTCTTCCTGTTCTCTCAACCTTACGTGTGAAACCAGGATTATCTCATTCCAAGGGCTGCAAATGTTCCAACCAGCAGTTTGTGGAACAATTATGAACAATTTAAAGCCGTCCTTTCGCTAATGCTGCGAGGAGTACTAGTCTGAGTCTCGCCATCGCAAATACTTGCACATTCACGTTGCTATGTGCGAACGCCTCACAGATTTTCAGCTGTCGCCGGTCGTGTTGCTTTTGCTCACTGAGGCAAAGAAAAAAAAAGAAATAAGAGACCAAACAGAGAGATTACAGAATGCTTCAGTGTCGCTTCTGTCATAAGATTAACGTCAGGGGAATAATAAAAAAAAAAGTTTTAGACTGTTTGGTCCGCACGTGACTCTGTGTATACAGACATGAGGAGTGCAGTACCTCATAGTAGATGGTTTTACTGTTGTTCATGTCTGAAACTCTGTGGTGTGTGAGTCTGTGATGCAGTGCAGGTTTAAGGCCAATCCCCATCAGATGCAGCTGTTCTATTTAGGGCTTTGTCTCCCTCCTGCCTTTACAGTCACAGTTTTTCTTCCTTGGTATACTTGGAAACATACAAACTGTGGCTGTATGTTATGTAACAGATGACAGTAATTGGACTCTCACCATGGAATTGTAATATTCAGAACAGCTTGTTTTGTGCAAAATGCACCACAACGGCAATGTATCTTAAAGATCTTAAAAACTATGTGTAGTTTTATCTTGCTGCCGTAGTCTACTGTTTCTGCTTGATGTAATTTGCTCGGAAGGATTCACACTTTCAAAGACAGAAGAGTCGTGATCACGGAGAATTCGCAGGTGGACTATTTAATAGAGATGGAAAAAAATAGGCATGCAGAGGGGAATGTAAGAAAAAAACAGAGGGAATCCTGATGCATCTGCGTCACTGATGCCTCAGCCCCCTCTCCGAGGCGCTGCTGGAGGAGGAATGATGGGATTCGAGGATGGAGAGATGAAAGACAGAGCAGGGAGTTGAAAGGAAAGAAAAAAAAAAGGAGCGAGTTTTGGGACAGGGCTGATTTATGAGTTTCTGTTTCTGAATCGGGCTCTCCTCTGGGACTCGAGCAAGACGAGCCAATCTGGAAGTTCACACATAAAACCGGCTCAAAACACGCTCACACAGCAGACACACGAGACACTCCGGCGGCTCTGCAGGTTATCATCCTGCTGGCAAAATCCGTAAAGAAGCAATTTGCAGTAGGTGGCGCGGAGGATCTCTTAAATTTGAGGTAATCTTGTGTTTCCTATGTGGCAGATGGTGAAGCAAATGAACAATCATCTCAATCAAAAAGAAGGCTTGGGATCTGGATTGGAAGCGCTCCATCGCCACATTGACAGAGATAGGCAGATCAGTAAGACATGAAGAGAACAAGAGAGGATGTAAGGATGGATGGGTTTTTGTGCTTAGGTTGGAAAAAGCAAAAAAAAGATGGAAGAAGGGAGAGAGTGCTCATTAACAGGGAATGGAGTGGTGAAGGAAGGAGGACCAACAGCTTGTGACGGTCAGTCATGCGATGCCAGCAGTTGGAGAAGCTCTGAGTCCTACAGCGCTCTTCAAAGCTGCTTTCTGGTTGAAGTAGAAATAAGTTCCTCTGAGATTTTCTCACCACTGACTCAGTGGTGTAGAGAGACTTTTTGTTAAAGTGATGCGCATATTATTTACTAATTAGCAGAGGAGATTTGTCCATTTTCAAACTAAAGCTCTTGCAGGTCTTTCATTAACTTGTACGTCAAACCAGGAAACGAGCATGCGGTAATAGACGTATCATGCGGTTACATGATGTGATATCCTTTCTTGTCTGGTTTCTGAAAAGTGAAGCAGAGCATTTTCAGGATCTCATTTGCAATTGATTTTCTGTAATTGAAGTTTAAGGTTTATTACTAATTTATTTGTTTTACAACAAAGATTTAATTCAAATGCATGCATATCTGTGCTTTTGACGTTGCACTAATGCTTGTAAATTGCTATTAGGGTGAGTGAGCTGAGTAAGGAGTGTTGGGGTGTGAGTATTAACCATGATGGTATTGCATTTAGCACGTCCACCTGTGGTAGAAGTGGTGGGTTCTATAAAAAGCCGTTTAAAGATATTGAATGGAAACATGGAAGAGAATGAGGTTTAGCTGTAAAAGAAACAAGAGGGGTGAGGTAAAAGATGTAGAGATAGAAGGTGAATAATGAGGAAGAAAGAGGAAGGAAAATAATGAGGCGAAATTGAGGGTCAAGGTAAGTGGGAGGGGAGAGGAACAAGTTAAAGGTGATGTGGGATTTTTATTTTTTTTTTAAAAAAAGGAATACCTTCAGGCATGGGAATCTTGTTTTCAGAAGTGGTTTGTGGTTAATAGTCCCACTCGGTAATGAGATTAAATTTCCTCTGACATCAGCAAGAATTGATGTCATGTTGGAAAATTAAATCAAAAATATGTGGTGCATTAGAGAAATTACATGTGCTCCCCATAGACACACAGGAGAGGGATGAGATTTATGTGAAACAGTTCGGCACCCATGTACAGGAAAACGCATTAGGAGCAGCTATTTAACGTACAAGTTGGTTATAAAATGTACGTCAATACTTCTTGAGGACCGGGGTGGAAAAGCACTTTTCTTGCATTTGAAATCCCAGTAAAATACAGGGGAGCTTATGGTTGAAACAAAAAATGTGATCACTGTTTTAAAGCATCAGCATTCATATTGGATAAAATAAAATGCAGAAGATGAGGAACCAGACAAAGCGCAGCCTGAAGATCCCTTCATGATGGACACAAACTTTGAATTTGGCGTTCCCTTGCCCGGACGCGGGTCACCTTGGCCCCACTCTGGAGCCAGGCCTGGAGGTGGGGCACGATGGCGAGCGCCTGGTGGCTTTTAACCACGGAACCCGGCCGGGCTCAGCCCGAAGAGGAGACGTGGATTCCCCTTCCAATGGGCTCACCACCTGTCGGAGGGGCCAAAGGGGTCGGGTGCTGTGTATTACGGGCGGCGGTCGAGGGAGGGCACCCTGGCGGTCTGATCCCCGGCTGCAGAAGCTGGCTCTTGGGACGTGGAACGTCACCTCTCTGGTGGGGAAGGAGCCGGAGCTAGTGTGCGAGGCTGAGAGGTTTCGGCTAGAAATAGTCGGCCTCACCTCGACGCATGGCTCTGGTTCCGGAACCAGTCTCCTTGAGAGGGGCTGGACGTACTTCCACTCTGGAGTTGCCCACGGCGAGAGGCGCCGGGCAGGAGTGGGCATACTTGTTGCCCCTCATCTTGGCGCCTGTACGTTGGGGTTTACCCCGGTGAACGAGAGGGTAGCCTCCCTCCGCCTACGGGTGGGGGGACGGGTTCTGACTGTTGTCTGTGCTTACGGGCCGAACAACAGTTCAGATTACCCACCCTTCTTGGAGTCCTTAGAGGGGGTACTGGAGAGTGCCCCTCCTGGGGACTCCCTTGTTCTGCTGGGGGACTTCAACGCTCACGTGGGCAATGACAGTGAGACTTGGAGGGGCGTGGTTGGGAGGAACGGCCCCCCTGATCTGAACTCGAGTGGTGTTCTGTTGTTGGACTTCTGTGCTCGTCACGGTCTGTCCATCACGAACACCATGTTCAAGCATAAGGGTGTCCATACGTGCACTTGGCACCAGGACACCCTAGGCCGCAGTTCGATGATCGATTTTGTCGTCGTTTCATCGGATCTGCGGCCGTATGTCTTGGACACTCGGGTGAAGAGAGGGGCGGAGCTGTCCACTGACCACTACCTGGTGGTGAGTTGGCTCCGGTGGTGGGGGAGGAAGCCGGTCAGACCTGGCAGGCCCAAACGTGTAGTGAGGGTCTGCTGGGAACGTCTGGCGGAGTCCCCTGTGAGATGGAGCTTCAACTCCCACCTCCGGCAGAACTTCGAACACGTTCCGGGGGAGGTGGGGGACATTGAGTCTGAGTGGACCATGTTCCGTGCCTCCATGGCCGAGGCGGCTTATCAGAGTTGAGGCCGCAAGGTCGTTGGTGCCTGTCGCGGCGGCAACCCCCGAACCCGTTGGTGGACACCTTCGGTGAGGGATGCTGTCAAGCTGAAGAAGGAGTCCTATGGGGTCTTTTTGGCCTGTGGGACTCCAGAAGCAGCTGATGGGTACCGGCGGGCGAAGCGGCATGCGGCTCGGGTGGTCGCTGAGGCCAAAACTCGGGCGTGGGAGGAGTTTGGAGAGGCCATGGAGAAAGACTTCCGTACGGCTTCGAGGCGATTCTGGTCCACCATCCGTCGTCTCAGGAGGGGGAAGCAGTGCAGCACCAACACTGTTTACAGTAGGGATGGTGTGCTGCTGACCTCGACTCGGGATGTTGTGGGTCGGTGGGCGGAATACTTCGAAGACCTCCTCAATCCCACCAACATGCCTTCTGTTGAAGAAGCTGAGCCTGTGGACCCTGGGTTGGGCTCTCCAATCTCTGGGGACGAAGTCGCCGAGGTGGTCAAAAAACTACTCGGTGGCAGGGCCCCGGGGGTGGATGAGATCCGCCCGGAGTTCCTTAAGGCTCTGGATGTTGTAGGGTTGTGTTGGCTCACGCGACTCTGCAATATCGCATGGACATCGGGGGCAGTTCCTCTGGATTGGCAGACCGGAGTGGTGGTCCCCCTATTTAAGAAGGGGGACCGGAGGGTGTGCTCCAATTACAGAGGGGTCACACTCTTAAGCCTCCCTGGAAAGGTCTATTCAGGGGTCCTGGAGAGGAGGGTCCGTCGGATAGTCGAACCTCGGATTCAGGAAGAGCAGTGTGGTTTTCGTCCTGGTCGTGGAACACTGGACCAGCTCTACACCCTCAGCAGGGTCCTGGAGGGTGCATGGGAGTTCGCCCAACCAGTCTACATGTGTTTTGTGGACTTGGAGAAGGCGTTCGACCGTGTCCCTCGGGGGGCCTTGTGGGGGGTTCTCCGGGAGTATGGGGTACCGGGCCCTTTGATACGGGCTGTCAGGTCCCTGTATGACCGGTGTCAGAGTCTGGTCCGCATTGCTGGCAGTAAGTCGGGCTCGTTTCCGGTGAGAGTTGGACTCCGCCAAGGCTGCCCTTTGTCACCGATTCTGTTCATTACTTTCATGGACAGAATTTCTAGGCGCAGCCGAGGTGTTGAGGGGATCCGTTTTGGTGGCCTTAGGATCGCATCTCTGCTTTTTGCGGATGATGTGGTCCTGATGGCTTCATCAGATCGTGATCTGCGGCTCTCGCTGAAACGGTTCGCGGCCGAGTGTGAAGCGGCCGGGATGAGGCTCAGTGCCTCCAAATCCGAGGCCATGGTCTTGAGCCGGAAAAGGGTAGAGTGCCTTCTCCGGGTCAGGGGGGTCGTCCTGCCTCAAGTGGAGGAGTTTAAGTATCTGGGGATCTTGTTCACGAATGAGGGAAGAAGGGAGCGGGAGATCGACAGGCGGATTGGGGCGGCGTCTGCCGTGAAGCGGGCGCTGTACTGGTCCGTCGTGGTGAAGAGATAGCTGAGTCAAAAGGCGAAGCTCTCGATTTACCGGTCGATCTACGTTCCCACCCTCATCTATGGTCATGAGCTTTGGGTCATGACCGAAATAACGAGATCACGGATACAAGCGGCCGAAATGGGTTTCCTCCGCAGGGTGGCCGGGCTCTCCCTTAGAGATAGGGTGAGAAGCTCGGTCATCCGGGAGGGACTCAAAGTAGAGCCGCTGCTCCTCCACGTCGAGAGGAGCCAGTTGAGGTGGCTCGGGCATCTGGTCAGGATGCCTCCTGGACGCCTCCCTGGTGAGGTGTTCCGGGCACGTCCCACCGGGAGGAGGCCCCGAGGAAGACCCAGGACACGCTGGAGGGACTATGTCTCTCGGCTGGCCTGGGAACGCCTTGGGGTTCCCCCGGAGGAGCTGGAAGAAGTGGCTGGGGAAAGGGAAGTCTGGGCCTCCCTTCTGAAGCTGCTGCCCCCGCGACCCGATCCCGGATAAGCGGAAGAAAATGGATGGAGGATGGATGGATGGATAAAATGCAGAAGATATCCGTTGTGGACTCAAGTTGGTCAGATTTTGGGAAAAACTCACAATTTGCAAATATGTCAAAATTATGATCTCATAACCTAAATTCTGACACCAAGTACATCAGATGTAGCAACAGCTAGCACTAAGCCCAACCACCATGCTTCCAGACATGCTTGCCTGGCAAAGTTGCTACAAGTCTCTCTGTGAACAGATGAAGACATCTCTAGGAACCATGCCGATGTTTAATCAGTCAGGAAGAAACACAAAGACGAGTTCTGTAAAACAACTCGTCTTTAAAGAAATTGAAGATGATGTGTACCAAACAGCATGTGTGATGGAAACTTATTGGTTAAACTGGCTCTTGATAAAAAAAAGTTGCTTGCAACCAAATACTACTTTTGCAACTTTTATCACGTGTAAAAGTGACAATGTGGATTTGCTACACAACATCGCTCCTCGTTTTATGTTGACTCTGTCTCCTTTCACCACCTTCTTTTCACAGTTTTTCCATAGTAAGAAGCGTAAGAGCTCCGCTAACCCCTAAACCTTTCAAAAATAAAATGTATTTCATTCTTGCCAGTTTCATTCCCCAGCTTCTTTTGTCTCTGTGTGTGGATGCATAATTTTGTCCTCCCTGGGCCATTTGTCTTCGTGGCAGAGCTAAGTGCTGTGAATGGCCGCTGATCCGAACCTTAGACACCTAATTCCTCCCATCCTCCCATTTATTGAGAAGGATGAGGCAGAGACACAGTCTGAAATGTATCCATTTGAGACAAAAGATGACATTTAACAACTGAGCGCAACACCCAGTGAGCACTGGGCTGGAGTCGTGTGGTTCTTTAAACTGGGACCACGCGCACAACCTAAAATATAGCACACCACTGGCTCCAATGGCATTCTGCCCTATTGCTTTTTACAGACAATGCAGAAATGCAAAGAAGCTCCAAACCATTGCACCAATTTATTTGAGCGCCCTTTTGCTTGAATCTGAAAGAACAATTGTGCGAGAATGTTGCAAAGGAACAAAATAATAAAACATGATTCATGCTGCTGTGGGGGGAAGTTTAAAAGCTGCGGCCAGATGGGGCTTCTTAAAACAGGGTCTTCTTGCAGAACAGAAACACAAATCCATGAAGCAGACAAGGAGAAGTTCTGCCTCTGAGCTAAAATTCAGCTATAGTTTCTCTTTTTTTCATAAAAAAAAGAAAATCTGTAGTGAACTGAGACCGGATGGAGAAGAGTCAGAGGAAATTAGAGGCCGGGAAAGAAAAGAAAAAATGAAATAATAACAAAAATAAATAGTTAAAGCACTGAAAATGTGGGGTTAATTAACCTAACTCAAGGTGA
The DNA here is from genome assembly GCA_033032245.1 of Poecilia picta. Lineage (NCBI taxonomy): Eukaryota > Metazoa > Chordata > Actinopteri > Cyprinodontiformes > Poeciliidae > Poecilia > Poecilia picta. Next base: position 18,068,026 of record CM065360.1, read on the forward strand.
GCAGCCATCGGCATGAGTCAGCGCTCTGACGGCAAACAACCAGACATCGCTGTTGTCTGTGGAGCTTTATTGCATCTCCAATGTTTACCGCAGCCTCCTTCCTCCCCTCTGTGCTTTCTGGAGCCCGGCTCTGCCCATACATGCCACACCGCCGATCTGACAGCTTAACAAAAGTAGGCCTGACACTGTGTGCATTGCAGAATAGGCTTGACATTGTGGAAGCTGTGAGATCTCACCTGTGTGTTCGTGCTGCTGTGCCTCCATGTACACCTTTTTACAGAGGATTCATGGGGTCAACGCTTTCTCTCTTCCAACTGGTTGGTGTCTGCTGCAAAATATTTCTACTTTTAGCAGTAGTTTTCAGTGTTTAAGGTTTATATGTGCAAAATGTACCTTTTTGCCTGTGAAGGGGTTTTGGAGGAGAATAATAGGGCAGATGAGTTGGAAAATACTTTGAGTCTCACGTGCCTGGAAAGTTATTTCTATCAAAATTTTGTCAATTAGTTTTGTTGTTGCCTTATTTCAATAAAAGAAAAATATCCATTTATTTTATTTGTCGATGCTAGAAATTCATTTAGTTCGTAGAAAGCACTGTAGCAACACAGAAATATGAAATTTAATGGTTTACAATTTAAAATGATGGCATTCACGTTAAGTTAGTTTTTGTAAGACGTAGTAAAAGAACTAAATCCTGGACATATCACATACTACTAATCTGACTTTGTGTGAGTTTTCACTTTGTGAATGTGTTTGACTGCCGCCACAGTTGCTGCAGGTGCGAGACATTGCCATGGCAGAATGTGGTAGACATATAACAGGCTCTTAAGGATGGTTTGTGATATTTGGTGCTTTGTTTACCTTGGACGGCCTGCATTGTTAAATAATTCCACAACACAAGCTGAGTCATTCACGTTTGATAATGGGGAATAATTGCACTGATGCAGGTGCTGCTGGCTGGTAAAATTTTCGGAACCACCTCTAAAACCTGCAGTGAAATATTTCCTTTACTGCTACTTTTTTTCTCTGTCTTTTAAACATGAAATAAAACATGATATAGTTTCAAACTGCTACAACGTTTGATTTGAGCTCCGGTGTGGACACAGCTAAGCGAGTGAGTAAATAATCTCCAGGCAAACAGATCTCATGAGGTGTTGAAGGACTTTAGTCAAGGGGCAGGTTTTAAGCAGCCAGGAGCTGTTGGACAGTCACTCAATGCAGGATTTATGAGGAGAGGCGATTAGTGGCATGCATTTTCATTTAGAATGACACGACACAGATCCAATTTGGCCCATTCAATTCATGCACAGACACGAGCTGACCTTAACGGCCACTCAGGCGTCGTTTACATCAGGATTCGCACTTAAACCCATTCATGGTAACATGGAGCACAATATATATTACAAAAAAAAAGGAAAAAAAAAAAGTTTTTAGTTCTACTGCAAGTCAGAGTGTGCACCAGGTTCACTCGGCAGCGACAGTCTGGCTTTGCTTTGAAGACTCACACATTATACTTGCGTGTTTCTGCGCGTGTGCAGGAAACTGAAGACAGAAGGGAGCTCATGAGGTGTTGACTAGAGATTAAAGAGGAATTAGAGAAAACAGAGCACATGAAGGAACAGAGGGTGGGGAGAGAGAGAAAGACAGCTTTTTTGAATATTCAAATCTCTCTTTTTTTTTATGCCACTGCAGATTACTGCATCTTTCATCTAAGGAAAGGTCGACCTTATGTTACTCGAATCTGTCTGCGCTGGTTTGCGTTTGAGGGACATATTCAGATGGAACGCGTACACATGCTGCATTTCCCAGATGTCATTGCAGATGTATCTTTTTCTTTATGTCATTGGATGTAGAAGCATATTGTAAATTAGTGGAGACAGGCTGGGATTGTTTAATTTCCAACTTCTAAAAGAGTTGTGCCTACGTTCTCTTTGCAGAGCTTTGTGAAATACTTCTGAGTACTCAGTGTATGTTATCTGTGTGTGAATGCCTACTTTGCTCTTAACTTTATCTCAAATTGTTATTAATTAATTTTGTTGGAGTGTGGTCAGTGGTTTGCTACTGCGCTATTCAGGTTCAACAGAGCACTGCAAAATAGACTGTAACAACAATATGAAACTTAAGAGTTTTTTTCCCCAAGATTTTGATTTATATTTGTGTTTTTCAGCTTAAAAAGTATATAATCACATATTGGATGAAAATCCCAAAAGTTCGTTGGTATGTTATGGCAAATAAACAAAAGCTGTTTTAATTTAAGAAATCTTCATAATTCCTGTTTGTCCATTTTAAATAAATACAAATTAAAAAAATTCCATGTCACTTTGAATAACGAGGAGACAAGTTTTCAGTCTCTCTGCTTCTTGAGAAAACGAAAATATATCAACAAATAGAGGACTTCAGTGCATTTCTTTCTCTCATGTAAAGCAGTTTTTAAATAAATAAAGATGTTTCACCTTAAACTCCAAAAATCTTTTGTGTTCAGATGTTGAGTTTTGTCTTTCAGAGGACCCGGATTCAGAGCACTCCTCAAGGATGTTAGAGCATTTTGACAATTTGATAAAAATAACAAAAGAACTTATTCAGCAGACTTGCAATTTGATTATGGAGAGGGAGACTCCTCCAAGAACCCTGGTTATACAGCAGAAATATTCACAAGGAATGACAGCAAAGTAATTCTTGAATACTGATGAGTAATTACTGGAATCCTTCACGGGTTAGTTCATTTGCAGAATGTTTGCAAATGAATGGTGCAGAACTGAGAGACTGAGAGAAATGGAAAAACAAACTGAAAAACCTGGGAAGAGTGAGCATAGACTACAGCACGAGTCAGAATAGAAATACATTCAATTATTGAAGAAAAAAGACAGTGAACAGAACTAAATATGGATTAGGTAAAGTCACAAAGGACTTTTGATGATTTCTCTTTTTTTGTTGTTGGTTTCTTGGTTTCTACATGAATATCTGATTCTATACATGCAGCTTTGGTCTGTAATGTAGCCCAATCAAAACCACACCGTGATTCTGCTGATGATTGCACATGGAGGAGTTTGTTAAAGTAACAAGCTAAAGCAAGCTCATCTTGTCTCCTTATTCGCTTCTTTGGCTGATCAGGTTGAGCGAAATGAATGCTGGGGAAATTTCTATAAGTGTTTTCTCGACTCGTAAAATGAGTTTGGATATTGCTCTGATGTAACGTTTAGCATCACGTGTCCACACATTCTGCATGGTCTTTCCCATTCTGAAGAGTGTCAGATGGAAACCATGGATTGAAACTTCTTGGATACTTTGATCGCCTTAAACAAAACAAAATGCATGTGAAGCCTTTCTTTAATTGTATTTGTTTAATCAAAATTGCTAGATTGAGTAATGGTGTGTAATTTTTTCCCTCCGAATAGATGTCTTCAAATTAAAATGTGAATTTTCAATGTCTGCAATAAAAGCTGGACTTACACTAAAGCCTTTCACACATCTTTACCAAGGATCTCAATAAGAGTGGAGTTTGCATATAGGTTCATAATTCTATCTCACAGGGAATAGAAGCAATCCTTCGTCAGGAGAATAAGTATGTGTGGCATTTTGGCTGAGCATGCCAGGTATTTGTCAGGTTTGACTAATTAGACTAAGGTGAACAGTGGCAGCCAGGGCTCAGAATATCTTCTGTCAGATGTGCAAATGAGAGCTGAATACAAATCATGTTCTGCTTGAGTCCATGCAAAGAATTTTTTAGTACATTTTTGTACATGTAGAATGAGTACAGCCAGCCGGTTTGGATATTTTCACTGCTTCCTGTGCAAAGATGTCCTGAACCTAAACATAAATAATTACTGTTTCATCTTCAGCAAATATAAGCCCCACTCTAAAACACACTCTGTTTTCAACTCTAATGAAAGTTCTCTCTTTGAGCGCATCGCACGCTGGAATCCAGATCTGCATAAATATTAATTACATTTTTTCTCCAGCCTCGCTTCTTTGCTTACCACATGCACCAATTACTGTAGAAACGTAACTGTACACATGTACCACTCTTACAGAACTGATGCAACACTAACTGAGTTAAAACTGCAGTGATCCATCGTTCTCATTTTGCGGATAGCTCACACCCCAAGGAATGCAGGATTTTTGAAACTGAAAGTTAAGCTCAGTGTGTCACTGACAATCTGGTTAATTTGGGGCAATAATTACCTGGACACTAAGGGGCAAACATTATGGTACTAATGCTACTAAATATGCCACTTAGAACTCTTAGTGGTGTCATAAGGAGAATGAATATGTAATGACAGTAACACTACAAATTGGTAGACCACATATAATAAAAGTGGTGTTAGCAAGGCTAAGCTGCATAATATGCAGAGGTCTCCAACTTCTTGCTGTCAGTCGCTAGAAACCTTTCGAACTTCATGTTGCCTTCAGATTAGTTTGAGAACAGTGTGCAGAGAAGCTTCATAAAATAGGTTTCCATGGCTGTGCATCTGTGCCCAAGCCTTACATCATCACCAAGTGCAGTGCAGAGCATCTGGCGGTAGTGCAGTGGAGACATCTTTTCCAGAGTGACAGATCTTTCCTCACTGTCTTGTGATCCAAAGGTCCTGTCTGGGTTTGGCAGTTGGCAGGGAGCAACCTTTTTTTTTCTAGCTGCACCGTGTCAAGCATGAAGTTTGGAGCAGACGGGAGGAAGGTGAGGAGCTGGTTATCAGGAGTTTGGCTTGGCTGTTCTCTTTTAGTTCCTGTGAAAAAGAGCTCTTAATATTTCAGTGTACCATGAAATATTTGGACTATTTTACACTCTCAGCTTTGCAGAAACCGTTTGGGATGTCCACTTCCTCTGTTAATATGACTTTGCACCAGTACATAAAACAAGGTCCATAAAGATGATGACAATGATGATTGGCTACTTCAAGACCTTAGGAAGAAGCTGATTAGCCTGACCTTAACTCGACAGAACAATTTTGGGATGAGTTAGTTTAGACCCCTGGAGTAATAGTCATAGATCCCTATAAACAGACTCCTTATCTTTGTGGAAAAGCTTTGCAGAAGATTTGAAATCGTAGTAGTTTCAAAGGTCCCTTAAAGACTTGACATAAATTGACGTTTCAGAAATTCACTTTCAGTTTCTTACTTTTACCGATGTTTTTTGAAACATCACCATACGTGACAAGATAAGAAATGGTGTGATAACAGGTGTAGTTCTATTGTTATTCTATGAAGTGCAAGACAACACTTGAATATTACTACTACATTCAGTGATTATTTCTATTTTTTGTTTACGCTTGCAACAAGCAAATAATATGTAAACGTTCCAGCTAAGAATATTACACCTGCATTTAAGATATTTCAGTTTGAGTAGAAATAATCGTTGCATAACAATTAAATCAGAGATTTTGTTACAGACTTTTTGTCTAAAGTGTTATATTTCTCCCCAGGTTTTGCCCTACTATAAAAATGCCTACATGCATCATATAGTTTATATGAAGAGATGATGTAAGTTTTTACCATTAATTTTCCTGATTAACACACATTCCAATTAAGACAGCAGCTTAGGAATACATCAATATTTCAACTCTACATGGTCACTGAGAGTGTGTGTAAGTGAAACAGAGAAAGAGAGAAGTAAAAACAAGACAATGTGCGTGTGTGTGTGTGTGTGTGTGTGTGTGTGTGTGTGTGGGATGATGTGAATTTGCGGCAAAAGCCAAAGTAAAGTAGAAAATCAGCAGTATCTGTGGCTTTTTTTTCTTCTTCCTGGTAATCCATTTTCTCCTCATACTTTTCTCCTCATTTTCCCTCATTTAGTCTATTAAACCATCCATTTCACTCACTGTCTCTCACTCGTCTTCCTTTGTACTCTTTGACCCCCACCCACCCTTCCGTTGTCATAATGAGACAATGCCCAAAATTACATCCGCCTCAGAAGAAGCACAATATTCTCTCGGTAATGCATATTTTACGAGTTTTTCTGCTGTCGTGTTGAGGTTCATGCTGCAATATGGCTCCATATGCGACTTGCATTGTTTCTCAACATGTGATCTGAAAAGCTGTGGTCGTGATGCTGCACATTACTGAGGATTTGGTCAAATTTTTATGCAAAGCAGAATCGACTGAAAGGATTTTGAAATTGACTCACCCTTTTATTTTTTGATTCCATCAGTAGAACTACATTTACATAATTCCACGTTGATATACACAAATAAGACCAAATCAAGGGATCTCTTCCATGTCTAATTTGCGTAACACAATGAGACATCAGTAAAGCCTGAACTCTTTAGATTCTCATCCTTTTAGAGCTAATTAACAAAAAAAAGCAAATGATTTTACCATGTGTAACTTATTGCGAAAATAATCTCTCTGCTTCCTCAAAAAGGATGTACAGGTCAGAGAGGTGACGCCTGACATCTACACCCTTCAAATTAAGCTTCTTCCTTTTTACGAGACGCCAGTCCTTAACAGCACCAAAGGTTTTCTGGATAATAACTGTCATGCTCGACTCTTCGCAGCCTTTTAGCCTAATTGGCACGAGCACAGATTACATTATGCCTGGCATCTCTCTAACGTTTCCCCTCCCGGTGTGCTGGGCCTCGCCATTCATCTGCTTTGGTAAAAACTGCAACCTGATCTGCAGCAGACATCGGCTCATTAACAAGGTGATTTCATGATTTTTTGGCAAAAAGCACTATAATTACATTAGCAGCAAATTGCCATGATTGGGCCCATTTAGTGCATTAGACCCATGCAAGACTTCCTGTTGGCATCTGTTTCGGGTGGATTGATGGAGTGATTGTTTATTTGTCCTTTTGCATGATCGCATCGTATCAGTTGCAGCAGTCGCCGTATATAGTGTTCTCCAGTTCAGTTATTGTTGTCCTTTACAGCATAAACAGTGTCACATAGTATCTTATGGACCAACCGCACAACAGGTTGTGGCGGCCTGTTGCTGATAATTCAGAATGACATGTATATTGTTCTGACCTTAACTTTCCTCTTGCACGTGGTTCGAGCACGTGTCCATGCTGGTGATCCTGTTAAACTGTGTGACTCTGGGGATGTTTCAGCCCTGCGAGGACGTTACCTGCCTGTCAGAGTGGTGCCGCATCCTACAGGTGAGCGTCATGCCCAGTCAAATGGGTTTGCATGAACATTCTGTTCTAAAAGCTTTTTTTTGTTTTTTGAGTGTGATTTTTTTTTCTCGACGGGAGCAGCATGTAACTTTTGCAAAAATGTGTTTGTGATTTATTTGTTAGAAGTGTCATCATGCTGTGACAGTATAATGTGAGTCTGTGGAAAGTTTGGGCTCCTTCACTGCCTCCCTGAGCTACTGTTGTCTGAAGAAATGCACTGCTCCAGGTCAAAAAAGACGTGGGGAGCCAGCTGTAGCGCAGCAGGGAGGAAGAGAGAAGTTGTGAACGATGCATGCATAAGGGTGATTGACAGCACTAAGACCCTCCCCCTGGCCCTGATTGGCTGTTTCTTATGGAGCAATGTATGTGCAGATAATAGAAGATCCATAGGAAGAAAGCAGAGGAGCTTAATTTTTTTCACAGATTATCTGTTTTATGCTATACTGTCACATGTAAAAAAACAAGGATGAAGTAAGCAAACACAGCTCTGAGAAGAGAGGGGAGTTAGCTGGTGATGCACAGATAAAGGAGGGGTATGTTTGAAATGTTCAGCTTCACTGACCTGTAGAGCAGTGGACAGGTGGAGCAGAAGGACCGAGGGCTAGACACCAGAGAGGGGCAGGTAACCAGATTCAACAGGCTTCTGTGGGTTGCAAAAAATCTAGGAAGATCTTCATAAACAGGCCCGAAAAGCAACATCCTAGTGACTTAGATGATGACCAGGCTGAGGTCATACACAGGAGGACAGAGACGGCAAACCTAGCAGGAGGGGCAGGCAGTGGCAGTGAGGCAGAGCTTGGGTCAGGGTCCAGAAATCCAAAACAGATGGGATCCATGAAGGGCTTGGCAGACGGGGTAGATCCGTGGGCAGAAAGGGTCTATACACTGAAGACTTGAAAGGAAACGTTGGCTCTCTACTGACTGTTAGCAAGGATGCCGAGGCTGAGAGGTGCTTAAGGTGGGTGGGACTCAGGTGAGACAGGCAAGCAGTCAGGAATGGCAGGTGGACTGGAATCAGACATGGAATCAGTGGCAGTAGACAGAATGGACATAAAATAGAACATGAATCACAACAGAGCCGCTTTAGAGCGGGGATTAGTTTGATTTAAATCCTTCTTACTGAAGTTATGGCTGTAAATTTAGGGTTCCTGTATTTTATTTAGCTCGATCTGTCCATCAACTCTGGCCAGCTTCCCTATACCTGACGAAGAAAAGCATTCCCACAGCACAATGCTGCCTCTTCCAAGTTTCTAGTTCGGATTGGTTTATTTGTTAGTTTGGCTTTTATTTCCACCTGAGCTGTGAATCTCTGCAATTGGTTGCTTTTCTGATTCCATAGAAAAGCAGCCAAGTGCTGCTTATTATATGGAATTAATTATTTCCATATTATTTCCATTTACAAGGGCTCTGTTAGAAGTTCAATCTAACTTTCATTAACTTCATACCAATCTGAAAACTCTTTGTGTCAACCTATCACACGCAATCCCCATAAATTACATAAAAAAGATTGTAGTTTGAGGTTCTAATCTGACAAAATGTGCAAACGCTCCCGTAAAGCGTAATATTTTGCAAGGCACTGAGTTTGTATTGCAACAATGAGAAAATGTGCTCTTATCCTGGACAGCTCTAAATGTTTTTCACCATCAATGCAACATATTACTCATGTTAGCAATATTCACATGCGTTAGGTTTCATTGGTATTACTTATATTTCACAAATCTAACTTGGATGTAAATAAGTTAATTACCTTTTGACATTTCAATCCTGCATGCTTGTTTTAGTGAGGCGTCGACTCATGGCACATTGAGACAGACTCATTATGCTCAAATACAGACGTTCCTCCTGCTGTATGAGACGACTAATTAATTGAGTACCAACCATAACCAACCACACTGAGTCAGAACAACTCCCTGATGAAATTAAGCCAACTAATTTATTGAAGAGATTCGTGTTTGTCACAGAAACCCTGCTCTCACAAGTCTACTGCTTATATAAAAGTATGCTTGCGCTGACGAGGAGATTCGACAAGGTCGTCCGTTTGTAAGCATTTTGGTTGAAGTCGGTGTTAAATCTTCTTTTTTTGTGTATTTGTCTGTTTTTATTCGACCAGGTGTTGGATGATTGCATCTTCGCTTTCTTTGCGGTGGAGATGGTGATCAAGATGGTGGCCCTTGGAATTTTCGGCCCCAATTGTTACCTCGGCGACAAGTGGAACCAACTCGACTTTGTTATTGTCATGGCAGGGTCGGTATCCCGTCGACGTCGTTGCGCAATAACATTTTACAACTGTGATTGTGATTGTGATTACAGTGTGATGCTCATTGGAAGATAAGATGTAAAATCTCTTTTTAGATTAACATTTTCAAGCAGAAACGGAGAGCGATTTGACCCCCGTACCAGTCAGTTCAAAGGTCTCTGTATCCGAGCAACCATATGCACACTAATGACCGAATATCACTTTCAAATGACAATGAATTATTAAGAAGACATTTGAATGGGAGGAAATTAGGATGATGACTGGAGAATATAAAATGTCATGCAATCTCTTGGCAGGAAGCAGCTAGGTGCCTTTTCTAGGTCACAGTAACACTCTTTTTCTTTTATCCACGTTTTCCTATGTAGTCGGGTAAGAAAGCATGCAAGTACAAACGCAGCGTCTTACAAATCAGCATGCACAGGGAGCATGCTTTCTGCCTGAAGAGGAAAAGAATGTAATAAAATATATTACACATGTAGCTTCAGTGTTCAGGACCGATAGAGCAGAGAAGTAGTGTGTGAACGCCGCTCCTCCAACCTTTTCTGCAGGGGAAGCCATAACCTGCCAACCGCTTTTTCCAGATTCTCGTAATTATTATGCTGACTACAATGTACGGCAGATATAAAAAGTTGGAAATCCATTTTAAACTGTGAAATCTTTGTGAGACAAAGACAAATGATTATCGAATGTTTTTATTATTTTTATTTTTATTTATTTATTTACCTCTAGTATATCTCCTACAAGTCAAGTCCAAAACAATCAAATCTGTTTGGGTTAAACAGACAATAAAATATATCATCTCTGAATATGTGTACACACACAGAGAATGATACTTTGTTGCCCCATCTTTTCTTCCAGCTCTCAGTCTTCTTGGGTGTGCACACCAGTATAGAGAGATCTGAATAGCCATAAATAAAGTTCAGCGATCCTACTGGGATTTTCTTGACATTTGCTCCTTTGCATCATGAGCTGAAGCCGTGGATTACAGCGAGGTTACAAAGGAGTCAAAGAATATCATTGTATCAGTGAGGAAAAGGGTAGAGATGAGCTCCACAACATTTTGTACCAGGGCAGAGTAAAGACGATCGGAGGGCACAGAAACTGGTTTGTTTATTTTCCATAAGTGGTTGAAATCATGATCAGTTCATCAGAAGATGAAGAGGGACTTTATTTTTCTGCATTACCCCGAGTCAAATGATTCCACCAAAAAAAATAAATAAATAAATAAAAAAAAGGGGATGACCAAAACAAAATTCTTGTGTTCCCAAGTAGCTGGTCACAGTCAGGGCAGATCAAGTTGAACATCATCCAGTTTCATTCAACTACCTTTCTTCGTGTTGTTTGTGAGTTCATGTATGTGTGTTTTTTTCCTGTTTCGTTTTATGTTGGATATTCACTGCACTTTCATTTTCAGGGTGATGGAATATTCTCTGGACGGCCACAATGCCAGTCTGTCAGCCATCCGTACTGTTCGAGTGCTTAGGCCACTGCGAGCGATCAACAGAGTACCAAGTAAGACCAAGAGATTTACCGAATTAAGTGTTGCCCTTTTAGCTCAATAAGGACGTATGTGCACAACAGGTGTATCCAAATTGAATTGTATCACTTTATCTCGTCAACTGTAAACATATGTACAGTTGAAGAAGGTGTTATTGAGTATTTGGACCTTGATAATTTGACTCTCTATAAGTGGGCACAAAAAAGTTCCTTTTTTTTTTTAAATCACAAGTGGCACAGATGCCAGCAAGCCTAAAAATAAATGTGATTTATAGTTTACATATAGAGGTTGATCTGAGTTTCTACAGACTTTTTAAATGCAATTCATGGCTTTCTGTCAAACTGGGGTGTTAGTACGACACGACACAGAGGCCCATTTCTTTTAGCCACTGGCACTGATTTGATTGAGAGGCCATATTTATCTTGGAGCAACGGACTGTGAGCAGGATTGTCAGGGAGATAAAACAATTCTTCACGGCTCACTTACAGAGTGAGCCAGTGCCACAATAAAATGGCATTTTTAAGCATTTCTTTATTTTTTTATTTTTTTTACCAGAGGTGCCATTGTGGCTGAATAGTGTAGCATATACTTATCTAAAGAGATTGAGACTAAATGTATTGTTTTATAGTGTTTGTTTAAAAGGCAAAGACATTCATAGCAGAATAACATCCTGAGAGAAACATATGAGTAAAAACAAAACAGTCAGCCAAGTCAGAAGGAACAAAGACAAAATGAGAACTGAATGATACAGACGAGGGAGATGGAAAAATGTGTACGTGTCCGTGTATGTGCTTGTGTGTGCGTGTGTGTGTGTGTATGTGTGTGTGTGTGTGTGGAGTGGGTGTTATGACAACAAAACAAGAAGACGAATCAGAAAATAAAACGAAGGAAACACTGAGTGATGAAGACACAAATGAAGACAGACAGACTTTTGCAAAGCCTTTAAGATCAGTGCAGTTCTTTCTTTGAACATTTGTTTTTCATACATAGGTTTGTTACTGTTGTCACTCCTATGTCTTACCAATAACGTATTATTATTACATTTTGGTGAATTTCTTCACCACGTTTAGAGGAATTCAGTTTGAAAACACCTTTTTTTTTTACTTCTGTTACATCTCAATATATCTACCCCTGCTGCAGCAGTCTCCTTTCCTTGAATTAAATTTCCCAGGAATTTAATTCAAGTTACCGCTACGCTATATGTAGCATTTCTGTTGGCCTGCAATTCTGTAGTTTGTTTGCCCTGCGCAGTGCAGGACTGTATTTTTGGTTTGCTTGTTCACACCACTTTGTGGTAAGTTGATCTATGGCCCCGAAGAGTTTGGTGTTTGCTTTCAGCTCAGTGGAAGTCGTGCATTATTTGTCACGTTCCTAAAAGCTCCTGACAGAAGGGGCCATGAATCTATAGCTAAAGAGATTTTCTAGACAAGAGTGTCATAACAACTTACAGCATTACTAAGCTGCATGCATTAACATGTAGCCAAGCTTCGGCCTGGAAGTAAAAGTAAGGACTTATTGTACAATATTTCAGGACAATCAGTGTGATCAACAAAAACAACAGAGCTGCATGCACTGAAAATGTTCTTTTAATGGCTTTATGAAGATATACATTAATGACTTGATTGATTCTTAATTAGTCAGCCACCATTCTTAGCAACAATACTGAAAAATAATGACCACTGTCAACATTAACTATCAAAATGGCTTCCATGTGGCAAAAGTCTTTAACAATCTCATGATTTTTAAAATAATAATCCTCTAATGGTTTTGAATCACAGCCTTTTCACCTTCTTGTAACCACTAGCTGCGCTTAATTATACATAAACAGATTTGGTTTCAGATATTATTTTAAAATCTCCGAGCTTCCCTGTAACAAGGCAAAACTAAACGACAAAGGCTTCAGCGAGTTTCTAAAAGCAGCATGAAATTAAACTGCTGCACGAGGCCAGAGAGAGAATAAAGAGGTGGGATATCCATTTGGGATGACAATGACAGGTGTTAGTTACAATGGTCTTAAAAACAAGGTCAGAGGAAGCAAATGGACGTACATCAAGCATGCCCCCTCCCCCCGAAGCCTGAAACTCACAGGCTCACACGTTCACAGATGCCTGGAGGTCACCTGAAATCATTTTACGTCACTGCATATTATTTTTTCACAGAGCATATAATCGCGTTCGCGGGCAGCGACCCTCGTACAAAGACTAATGCCCCTCTCTCCTACTGATTCCCCCATTATTCTCTATCTCTGTTTGTTTTGCTGTCTTCTTGTTGGTGAGTTGTTACGCAGATGTTAACTGTGTTTTTGTTCCGTAGCTTAGATACTGTGAGCATCCGTCTGTTTATTTCACATTATCAGGGCTGCTGCTTGCAGGGGGCTTTGCAAATTATCTGCCAACTGTAGATAATTTGCAGTTGTGTTTGTACACTGTGTGTGTGTGCATGCCATGCGCGCGCACGCATTCTCGCACACTGATTGCTTGAATAAGTCATCAGAATCTTTGAGTGCTGTGTGCAACACCTAGATTTCTCCTGCTGGATCTAATAGCGAGTTATTTGGGCGCCCATCTTGTTTTGACTGCAGGACCGAGTTTAAAATAAGCAGTGCACTTTTGCTGCTTCCTGCAGTGTGACTTGGCTTTTTCCAAGAGAAGCAAAATGAGAAACTCTGAGACTAATGAGATCACAAGCTGAGAGCACAGATAACAATGTCATAAAGGAAGAGCATTTAAAAACTCGTGGTCCATAACTTGAATCCATAAACGTGATGGAAAAGGGCAATTTGTGTCAACTCGGACTTTTCAGTGTTTCCCCCCTTTTGGTCTTGATTCAAAATTTTATTAGATGCAGTGATGGGTTTTAATTTGTAACTAATGCCATTTATGGGCACAAACAGTAAAGCTCCATTTCTTTTATTCCCCTCTGCTTTTTGTTGTTAAACACCAAAACAGAAAATTAACAAATAAAGAGGGAATAATATTCCAAAAAAATCTAAATAAATAAATGCTTTGTAAATACAACAGTTTAGAGCTTAAAGCCACAAATGTTTACATTTCTATTGGACATCCACTTCTCTGAACCTTAGCATTGCAGATTCCAAATCCAAATCCTCGTAAATCAGAAACAAATGAGATGACTGTAAATTGTAGACCATTTTTATACTTTTTACTTTGATGTTGGATCAGGCTATTAAAACTTCTTAATCTACTGCACTTGTAAAATATAATTATAGCTTCTAGTCGGGTCTTTTAGTCAACAATGCATCGATGTGTGTCGCAGTCACACAAAGCCCCACAGGGTGCACTTTTCTCTCCCAGAGTCATGACTCAGGACCAGAGCGTATTTTCCGTTTGCACAACTGCTTCTGACACAGGAAAACGCTCACAACTCCAGTCAGCGGCAGCAGGAGCAGCCAGAAAGGCAGGCGGGCATCGCTGGACTCGGTGAGGCGATGTCTCACCAAAACAGAGCCTTCCTGAACTGCTCAGTGTGCAAACTTAGATGTTGAGTTACATAAATAAATAAAGGTCAATGTTTCCCAGTTTTTTTTTTTTCGCCTGGCTCCTGTTATGCAGATGAGGAGCTTATAGCTAATTCTGAGCCATTGTAACACTTAAATGGATTGTTGAAAAATCTTATTGGCTTTGAAAAATGCTTTTAATGTGCACTGATCAGATGTCTTTATATTTGGGGAAGATCACAGATTGTGGAATATGAAAGGAAGAGAAAAATGGTGTGCAGTAATACCACATAGGGAGTAAGAACAAGGTTTTTGTGTTGCCTTGGGATAAGAGTGGCATTATTATAGGACATCACTGTGAGGCCGAGTCCTCAGATTACATTAAAGACCTGCAGCATGATTAAATCTTTTTGTAATATAGACTAAAACCCTCCCAGTCAGTGACGAGCATACTCATTTTAGCTGATTGTATCTAACATCTTCCCAGTTTAAACAAAGTTATGTTAAGTTTTTCTCTTCTAATTACAATCGATCTTCGTGTCATAACCCCATCGTTATTTATTAGAATTGTTTTTGAAGCTCTAGGACTGCTCTGCTCATTTATAGTGACCGGATAAGCTTGGAGAAAATTAAAATTATAGTGTTGTGTTACTATGTAGAAAGTACTGTGTGTCCTAGACTAAATCTTGGCATCGAGTGTGTGCGCGTAAAGAAACAGACACTGATGAGTCATTTCCTCTGGGGCAGTCGTGGTTTTTGGAGCGTCCTTCTAGACTTGGAAGCAGAATCTGTTTCGATCATTGAAATGTACCGACTGACTATTTTACCCTTGGAAAATAGAAAATAATTCACGATTGTTCTTTTCAGCTTTTTCTGCCACAATCTGCCCTGCAGTTACACGGAGATGTGGGGAAACAGATTTGAATTTAAGCAGACTTAAGGGAAGTAAACATTGTAATTAAACTAATAAAAAATGTTGCTATGTTTACATCACGTCACTTTCCACAAAATTCATTACATTTTGTGGAAAATGTCCACGTTTCTAAAAGATTAAATGATCTTTAGCTTCTGATACCAATTAAAGTGATGAATATGTCAGTTATTGAAAAGAGCCAAAATATTATCTGTTGTTGTCAAGAGTTAGAGAAGTCTTATTTTGATGAGTTGGAGAGAAGTTGGGGAGTCAGGATATCGACCTAACAGAGCATTGACTATTTAAGCAAAAATATTCATTATTTCAGACCAAACTAAACATTTGCCACCAGTTTCAATTTTGGGCATGAGTTTTTTTTTGGGTTTTTTCCCAAGATTTGGCCAAAACATCACAGTATTAAAACAGTCAGGTTCAAGTTCTTCACCTGATACACAGTGTTAGTTAGTTTGATGAGACCAAGACCAGCTAAATGTTAACAAAATGTTAGCAGTCTTACTGCAGAACTCTTCAAAAAATCACTTGGTTGTACATGATGGACACTCGTTGCGTGTCGCTAATACTAGCTACACAGAAGCTGTTACTTCCCATGGGATGAAATAATATTTATAGTTATTACCTTCAACAGATCAAAAGTGTTTGAAGGTGTTGAGCATCCAAAGCACTAAGAAAGACTTGCAGTTTCTGTATTTTATGTGCAAGTGAGATATTAATTTCTCGTTGCGTCTATGTTGTTTGTGTCCCGCTGTGTAGGTATGAGGATCTTGGTGACGCTGCTTCTGGACACCTTACCCATGCTGGGGAATGTGCTCCTTCTTTGCTTCTTTGTCTTTTTTATCTTCGGCATTGTGGGAGTCCAGCTGTGGGCCGGACTGCTGCGGAACCGCTGCTTCCTGGAAGAAAACATAACAAAGTAAGCAATTTCTTTTTTTCAACCTTTAGTAAATACCTTTTCTTCCTTCTCCCCTTCAGACTTTTAGACCGGCTGTAACACGGATGCTTGCAGGAAAAAGTTCCATGTTTTTTGTTTTTTTGTTTTTCTCCAGAGAGCATTTTGGTTTTTCTTGCCTTCAGACATAAAAAGCTGCTGATATTGTATGCTCTGTTTTTCAAAAAACGTCTTTGCTGTTTTTTTCATATCATTGGTACCTTTATGTACCAAAGATTATCTCCAACACTCCTTACAGTACATGTGAAAGAGCCTTTCAGATGAGATTCCTTTTAACAATCCTTTCTAAGTTAGTGCTGCTTCTTCAACTTTTTCTACATTTTGTCACATTAACAACACACAAACTTGAGTGTATTATTATTTTTTTGGGTTGATATACTAAAACAACGTACTCCATAATTCTGAAAGATGAGCAATAAATAAATCAGGGTTTCAAATATTTTTACAAATAAAACGCTGAGAAGTGTATACTCCACTTTTATGGTTGTGGACAAGGTTGTACTTTTTACATTATGGGGTAAAATTACTGTAGAAAAAAAAAAAAGATTTTCTTTCCATATAACAATTATTTACTACTTTTTGTTTGTCCAGTGCCTAAAATCCACCAAATTACATTCAAGTTTGTAACCTGACAAAATTGTAAGGAGCTGTTTTTTGAGTACCTGAAATTATTATAAACAGTATCCATGAGAATAAATAAGACTAAAAAAATATGTATGTTTTAATTCTAACTGTTCTGATATTTAACACTGAACATGCTGGAAGAACAGACAGACGCCCATTTCCCCTCTGCGATCTTATCTCGGATGTGGCATCATTAGGCGCAGCAGCCGCGTTTTCCCCTCCTCAGTCCAGGGCTGCATGTAGACAAACAGGAATGCACGCATTAGGCAGATAGAGAAGCTCAGCCGCTAATTTAGCCATAGGGAGTAAAACTGGATCTAAGAGCAAAAAGTACAAAAAATAAAAATAAAAAAAGCTTTTGTGTCAACAAACTCTAGAAGCAGACAATGTCACTTTGAGATAGTTTGACTAATTTTGCTCTTGACGTAATTGTACAAATTGTTCCAGAGTAAATGTGGCCGACTGTTGTTCCCTGTGTGAGGGAACAAAACACATCAGCTTGGTTCTCAGAAGGCTAAGCACACAACCCTGTCTCTGCCGAAATTTTAAATCATGTGCACATGTGTTCTTATCACAAGGATTTTGTTTTTAATTCCTGTAGTAAGACGGAACGTAAGAGCAGTAAAAATTTCATTAAAAGGAATGTGAGAATCCACTGAATCGTTAAAATTAAGCAGCGAGACGGCCGTCAGCAGAGCTTTTGAGCAACCCTGATTGAAAATAGCTCAATACGGTGGAACCGAGTCACTCACTTCGTACCTGCTAATTCGCTCCGATCTCCAAATAACTTCTCCAACAAGTGCGATTAAATAGGGGAGTGGGTGGAATGGAGAGTGGGACGCTTCATTGCTTATTGAAGCAAATAAACTGTATGGGCATCTTGAGCATGTTAAAAAGACATTATGTTCATTTAATAAGCAATAAAGCAGATGTCTGCTCCTCACTCCTGATTCAGAGAGTGTCTCATGGGAATGTAAGGAGACGGAGAGAAGAGATGGACGGTGTGCAGATCAAGTCCTCAATTTGCATCAAGGGACCTTCATGTTAGTTAATTTCATGGTTCAACGTTAAAGTTTGACTGTGATATTAGCTCAAGATATCTTCAAAATCTCAGGTTAATACAGTAAATTTCTTCACTTTAACTTTATTAACTTGAAACTGCGTTGAAATCACTTCCGTCAAAATTGTCCTCTTCATCAGAGAAACATCATCACTTTGTTGAAACTGCAAAAAGAAAACAGCAGAGATACAGATGGACACACTGATTGGTGCATGTCAAACAAATTTAACGACTGCAACACAGTATGATGAAATTAGATGTAAGACAAGAAGCAATCTTTTTTTTGTCTGTAATCATCTCAGAATCGCAAGAAAAATTCTTCTTTTTTCCCCCTTTTAGATTTCATGCTATCTGGAAACAAACAAAAAGGGGGATTTTTCCAGATCATGAGTTGAAGCTAGTTTGAGTTTCTAAATATAACAGGACCTAAGCAAAATTTACACCTTAATAAATATCTGCAAGCACCAAGTTTATTTCATCCATTGACCATATCAATGTTTTTCAGTTTTGGGTTTTTCATAATTAAACTGTTATCAACAAACTAAGAGCCAATCTGGAATTAGTTGATGATTTAATGTAATTTTCTACAGCTATTGTATAGATATCGTAGCGGTTAACTTAACCTTGAACACAAATAATGGAAGTCAATCAAATATTGCACATTTATGCAGTAAGGTTTGTACAGGAGACGTGAGCATTTTGGGGGGGATTTATCAAAATCTAGAAAAACAAATAAACATATAGTTAAATATATGGATACAAAATCATTTTGAATGACTGTAAAATGATAGCAGAATAATATGCAGGGCTCGGATTTGTAGAAATTTACCAATCCAATAACAGGCTTTTTTTTCTTTTTTTTATTATTGTTTTTTTTCTTCCTGTTCATGTTATGTTTAACTGATCTGAGTTGATAGCGCGTTGAAATTTCCTGTTCAGTTATTGGTTTTAGTGCAGGGTTGGTTTTCTCCTTCTCTTCTCATCGTGACAACCCAAACCGCTGGAGGCAGGGTTCGCTTTGAGATCAGAGGCCTGTGAAGTTTCCTTGCAATGCCTTTTTCTTCAGTTTCATGTTCTGCTCATCCACTGAAACAGCCTCCTCTCCCCCAAGTCTCTGAGTTACACAATTTAATTTTGCCTTTAAAAGACATTTCTTGTGATCACTACGTGAGTCACCTAAAATAACTATTGTTGAAGTTTATTTTTTTTAATCGTCAGTTAACTTTCCAAGGTTTTCAGCGCTGTTCAGATGAAATGTTTTGAACTATGCAGCGTCGCGTTTAGCTAGCTTGCATCATAATATTTATTATGATGTCCATCTTCTACAACATTTTTTAGACAGGTTAACGTCAAATGTACAGTCTGAAACTCTAGACTGAGTTTTAGAGAAGATTTTTCAAAAAGCTAAACTCCATATTTTTAGATGTATGTCTGGATATCAGACATCTACTGAAATTGATGATATTGATGATATTACCAATAAATTCAGTTTTTCTTTTGTTTTTGTTTTTTTGTCAAAATCTGTAGTCTGCATTTTAAAGTTTTATAATCACTTTTTTTGTTGTGTTTTGTCTGTGCCAAACCAGATTTTACAACCAGTCCATGCATCCTTACTACATGTCTGAGGAAGGTGAAGACAGCCCGTTCATCTGCTCGGCTCCCCGAGAGAACGGGATGCTGCGCTGCCATGACGTGCCGCCCTTCACCCAGGGAGGAGAGGATTGCTTGCTTCCAGCTCCCCACCAAAGCTCTGCTCTGATTGGTTCGCCACCTGGAGTGGGAGGGTCAAGCAATAGCAACTGTGTTAACTGGAACCAGTATTACAGCGACTGCCACTCCGGGGACCTCAACCCCCACAAGGGAGCAGTTAACTTTGACAACATTGGCTATGCTTGGATAGCCATATTCCAGGTGAGAGGAAGCACTAACTTAATGTTCGTAAGCGTATTGCTGCTCGGGATATCATACCGGATTGTGGATGGAAAATGTATATTTTCCCCTCTCAGACTTTTTCCTTATTGCAGTCTGTAAGCTTACACTCTCTGTACTGCCGAGATTTGTATTTCATCCGTTCTTGTGAATTTACCCGAGTCACAGTGATGGATGTGGCTTTGCTTCTAATGTGCTTTGACTTGCAGTTTACTTTCTCAAAGAGTGTTATCTTCAAATGACTCCAAACACAAGTTCTCAACGCTCCCATGCCCAAACATATTAATCCATCTCAAAACTTCCCTCTGTGTTTTCAGCTCATGAGGCTTATGAGACTGCATTTTGCCATTTGAACATTTTTTTTCTATGTGTGGCATGCTTTAGCAAACAAAATATTTGAGTCTTAGGTGAGATTATTTTCTTTTGCTAAGCATTTGATTGTGTCTACTTCTGAATGCACCTGTTTCCTTGCACTGTTTATATGGTTGCAATTATTTTTTTTGTTGTTTTTTTCAAAGCATTAAAGGCATTTCATGTGAAATTAAGTTCAGGATGAGAAAAAAGGCAGAGACATAGAAACTTTATATAGTATATATCAGCTAAATCAGTATTTAAGCTTATTGTAAATGAAAATGATAAGAAAGATAGGTCACAAAAATTGCAGACGCCAACTGTATGGAGGACTTTAAATATTCTAACTTGAACAGAACACAAAGTACAGCAGTGAAAGAAAAAACAGAAAATGCAAAAAAAGAAGAAATGGTTTATATGAAATTATTAACCACAAGTGGAGTGAACTAATCATGAAGATGTAGCTTGTAAGGATACAATATGAGTGGATACAAAGGGGGTAAAAGACATTTGGGAAGAAAAATGTTAAACAGAAACTGGGCCACACAAGATAAAAAAAATAACCTTTGTCATTGTAGACATTATTGAAACAAAATCTGATTTTACTTGTTGTACACCTAACTGCCTGTAGTGGTTTCTGAGACATGTTGTGACTTCTTTCTCCATCATCCTCCTCATCATCATTACGCTCGCCCTCCTCTTACTATAAAGAGTAAAGAGAAGCATGACAATAAATGTGTATTTCATCAACAGCCTGAAAACCTGTAGCTCCCTTCAGTCTCCTAGCAACCACGCTACGCACAACGTGGAGCTGTTAGCGCTTCACCATAATGACAAGCAGGCTGTTTGAGTTGCAGACTCTGTCATATTAGGGAATGAATTGAGTTCTCTGTGTCTCACAGAATATCTCTGCAAGTTTCTGGATGAGAAACTTGCAGAGACTGAAAAAATGTATGTTGAGAGTTGAGTGCATGCAGATGACATTGAAAGCTGTTGTTTTGCTCAGGAAATCATTCTTATAGCTTTAACACAAAATTTGATGTAAGAAAGAGTTTACTATTGTTTACTTTTATTATACTGCTGATTATTTAGCTTGTTACATACATTCTTTCATGTGCATGCGCGAACGGTCTGTTGTGTAGATCTGTTCTGATGGATTTAGCCTGCCTTGTATTAACCTCCTTGGTCTTGCTTTTCCACATTCAGTCACTTAAATTGTGATGTACAACTCATCTTTTGATCTTAACACCAAAGAGAATTATTGGACTTTGTTGAATTCGAAGCTAAACAGTAACAGAGCAGGTGAAGGCCTTGTGGTTGCAGTAAGCCATCCTGTCTTGCCTTTTCTATATGTCTAAGATTCAGCGCATATTCTGAACTTGTCTGAGGTTTCCCAAAAGTCACTTCAAAGACTAAAACACTGCCTGTTTCTGTGGGAACTCATAGCTGTTCTCAAGAGAGTAGAACACCTTTAGGATCCCATTAATACTCATAAAATATAACATGAAATGTTTCAAAATACCAAGATTCCCTGTAACCAAGTGAACAATGTCAGTAAACCCAGACTGAAAATCTGTAAAGAGCATATTTTAAAGTAAAAGGATAGTAGCATAAAAACTGATTAACTGATAACATTTCAGTTCTTTGAATTATGGTTGGGAGGCCCATTTATTAATAGCGCAAGAAAAAGACAGAACTCAGAGTCAAATTAAAGAAAACTACTGGAAAATGAAATTGACGAATGATGCAAGCCTAGCCAAGGTAGATAAAGAAAAACTAGATGTGCAGGAGCATTTTAGACATAACCACTGTGTGGGCTGACTGATGAATTACTGTTGTTTTTTTAAGGATACTGTTGGTTGAGTTATTAAGCAGGGGAACCATCTGAAGTTTTCCTGGATGGCATAAAATATAAATTGTTCAAGCCATGCCATATAAATTCACAAGTTCCCTGTTGACTAAAGCTAGTTCACAGAGGCTAAAACTAAAGCAATTCATGTTCAGAGTTTTCCTCCAAAACATTTAGTACCAAATCCAGTTTAATTTCTTTTTTTGTACATTTCTCAATTTTTTTTTGTAAAAGAAAGATTAAAACAGCTTTAACTCATGACATCCGTCGCCAATTTCTATGCTCATCTCTATGCTTGAGCTGTATTTCAACTCTACCATCGCTCTGACTGCATGTTAAGGTTCGCTGTCCTGCATTAGGATTCACCTATGCCTCGCTCTAAAACCTTCTCCAGCTTCTAACAGGTTTTCCTCCAACACTGCGGTGCAATTGGCTCCATCCAGCTTCCATCTGTCCCGTCTCTGTTAAAGAAACACATTCCCACAGCGCCGACGTTTTTCTCCCCCACTGTGTTTTTCAGGGTGATTTGTGCTTTTACTTTTTCCAGTGTTTGCATCAAACCAAAACAGTTTTCACAGTCCTTCCAGAGTTACCGTTGGTCTCTTGGCTGCTTTTTTTGAGTACTAGTCTCCTTGGTTGGCTGTTAGCTTAGGCACTTAATGCTTCATATGTTGGAAAATGACTCTGAAAAACGTCTTAATGACTCAACAGCTGTCAAATAAGAATGTATTTATTTAATTTGTAAAGTTGCTATAATATATAGCTTAATCACTGCTGTTTACAGGTCAAATTTTCCAGCTCAATGACTTGTCTGGATGTTTTCTAGTATGTTTAATACTCAGTATGCAGAAAGTCCACATCTATTTCTATGTGTTTCTGTAAGAAAAACAAGCTATTAAATTCTAAGTTGCAGGTGTGTATTACTAAAATATTTGCATTTTTTTTCTATTTAGAAAAAAAGAAATGTTTGCTGCCTCTGGATTTGTTTGCATAAAACTGCCGTTTTCTAGATCTCATATGGTACTGGTGCAAAATCTCTTATTCATGCACAGCTTTTCAAATACCTGCTTTTTGACACGTGTTTTTGTGTTACACTTGTATGCTGCGCTCATGCCATTGTTGTGCATGTTCTTGCCATGCTCGGTGTAAGGTTTCATGCCGGCCTATGGTGTTGATGTGGAGGTGCGAGGGTGTTTTTAGCTCAGCGGAGCTGATGCACTGCTTTCAAGTATCAACATCTCAGCTCCTCATTAGCATACAAGCTTCTAGTCTCCTGGCACAAAAGACGCACACACTTGAAAGACTTTGGGAGGACTTTTGTGCTCGTTTCGGTTTAGTGTTTGTAGGGAATGTTTTTTTTCCCTGGTTATTATATTGTTGCTACACATTTCTTCTCTCTGTCTTTTTGTTGTCATCAGGTCATCACACTGGAAGGATGGGTGGACATCATGTATTATGTCATGGATGCCCACTCCTTCTACAATTTTATATATTTTATACTGCTCATTATTGTAAGTACCACCTTTATTTTTTATTATCTTTGATCAACATCCAAATGTGTTTATAGAAATGGAACAGTAGATTTTTTATTATTATTTAACATTGTGCTAAATAGTCTTAATCTAAATAGACTCAGTTCCAGGGTGTTTTATTACATTTATATATGTAATACTAACCATATACACTTTTAAAGAGAAAATTGCTGTTAGTGGGTTAATAGTGATAACAACTGGATCAAAACCTGGAGATTTGGTTTAACTGATCAGAAACAGAACAGAACCTAGGCTATGTGCAAGTAATACAAAAATGTTTACAGTTTAGAAGGTTTCGTTTCTGATTCGAAGACAAACAGGACGTTGAATGATTATTAAACCCACTTTCTATCAGGAGATGAAAGGTTCTACAGGATGGCTGCTATAGATGAAAATATAACCATTTTAATTCCTCATAAATCTTCATTTCTTGACACTGGGTTACTGTAACAAAGCTAAGTAGATGCTACCAGTGAACTCAAATCAAATTAACTTCAGCTCCTTTCAGATTAATGTAATTTAGGCTAACTTGCTTTATTTAATTCCAACTTTATTAAATTAATTTAAATGTAATTCAGCTCAGCTCTCAATGCAGGTCAACTATTGTTGGTCCAACTGAGTTAAATTCAATACAGAACAATTCAATTCGGTTTGGTTTAGTTCTAGTTTAGCTCAACAATATTTAGTTTAATTTAATCAACTCACATCATTTCGGTTCACCTCTGCTACAGTCAATACATCTTATTGAATTCATTCAGCTGAACTTGATTAAACTCAGGTTTAGTTCAGCTGAGCCCACTTAATTTTAGTTAACACACCTAAATGAACTAAAATCAGTTTAGTGTATTAGATAGCTTTTTATGTACTTATTTATTTGTAGTTGATTTCAGTTCAGATCAGTTCCTTTTAGTTTAGATATCCAAAATTTAAAAATTATCACATTTTACCAAAAAAAAAAAACAAACAAACATATTTTTTCCAACTTAAGTTTAAACGAATGTCACCCAGCAAATGATTTAACGTCAAATACTAAAACGTTGCACCAAGTTCACTGACAGGTGTTTGGGGGTCAGTAACTTACACCTCGAGTTGTCGTTTGCTTCGAGGTTATTCAGGAAAAAACCCTCATGTTGTACTTATGCTTAACAACTCTTGTGGCCGTGAAAACCAAATAAAAACCAGCAGAATGTCTTCAGCGGCAACATTTTACGACTCTTGAAAGTATTGATTTTGGCATAATAGCTTCTTTTTATGAATTGCGTTTTTTTTTCTACACCTGGAGTTGCAGAATAATGTCACTGGAGAAAGTGACACCTCTGTGTTGGAGCTATCAGTTCATTCCTGTGATTTTTCTGGTGTTTCCATGTTATTACCTACAGTCTAAAGAAGCGCTGCTCTATTTTGAACTGAAATTGTATTATCCTTACATCCTATAAAGTCACAGAGAGAGAGAGAAAAACAAGTGGAGGGTTT
Organism: Poecilia picta; assembly: GCA_033032245.1. Classification (NCBI taxonomy): domain Eukaryota; kingdom Metazoa; phylum Chordata; class Actinopteri; order Cyprinodontiformes; family Poeciliidae; genus Poecilia; species Poecilia picta. Next base: position 18,093,045 of record CM065360.1, read on the forward strand.
GATTTATCTTTTAAAAGGCAAGGCACCTTCTGAGGACAGCTCCGCTCTTAACTTGCAGTAGGATCAGAAGAAAGAAGCAGATGTTCTTTTAGGACTGGTATTATGAGAATGCACATGGCAGCGTACCAAGAGTTTGGCAATATGTACAGGATACTGTACAAGGGCAGCACAAAAACTAGTTCGGTGTGCAGCTGAAGCAAGGAAAGTGGAATCAAACTTCTCCGAGGGTCTGCCTGTGCTGATCTCGCTAATTTTTCACCTACAAAAAGACTAAAAAGACAGGTTTATAAAAGCCAACAGCAGCCGTGGCACGCTTTGTGCTTTGGGTGCAGATTAAAGCAGCAAGATTGTGATGAAATGTATTTGCATCCTTATGTGACAGCGCAGCAGCTGGTGAAAATGCATTTTGAAGACAGGTCAAAGACGAGAGAGTTCAGTTACTGTGTATCTTTACAAAGTCTGCTTTACAACCTGAATGTTTTCATGTTTTGTAACAGAACAACCACAAACCTTAGTGCATCCTATTGGAATCGTAGGTGGTCAACAAAATCAAGTTCCTAATTGTGAAGTTAAAGAAAAAAAATTTTTCTATGGTTTTCAATTACAAACAAGGAAACATCCGGAAAGTATGGCATGAATTCGTACTCGCTCCATGTCGGTCTCTTCCAGAATTAATTCATTTTTCTTGGGAACTCTGAACTCTTTTCCATCCACTTCATAACAAATCTCTAACAAATAGTGTATCAATACTTTTGCAAGGCATTGTACATGTAAACAAGGAAAAGGCAGGTGGAAGAGACAAGAATGATTAAGTCTGAACAAATTGAGAGATTATGGAAATATTAGCATGAATGTAGTTATCGGTGACAACTGAATTAGAGTACGGCTAAGAAGATGATTGATATTACAAGAGAGAACATTTGATTATTTGTAGAGAAAGATGCAGACGGCAGATAAAAAATGAAGACGGATGATCAGCGCTCCAACAGGGGAAAAAAAATACAAAAACAAGACGCTCACTTTTGTAGAAACAGACGAGATATTAGTGATCAAGGATTTTAAATCTGGTTTGGAGAACCTGGAATAACCTTTTGAAAGGGAGCAGGTGAACTTCCTACCTAAGCTTCCCTCCCAGCATAACTGCCTCTATTAAAACTTGTTGGCTTCTCGCTGTGTGTAATTTGCTGTGATCGTTGTCTTTTGAGAATTTTTCAAACCTTAAAGCCTAGTCTATATTTTATACTGAGCTCCCTTCCAGCTTGTTCTTTGATATAGAACGTGTTTATTGTGCTCTGCAAATAAATATGTAGTGTGGAGGAGAAAAGGGGCCTGAGCAAAAGGCCCCTACAGGAAGAGCTCATAGCAAGCAAATTAAGCAGATGCAGCTACATAATGGGAGAAAAATCAATGCCACACAATAAATAGGAAAATGAGAGACTTAAGTGGTTTGACTTTGGGCTATGTTTCTGTTGTTACATCCTTTTTTTTTCATTTAGCCAAGAATGATTTTGGCCTTAAACTTCTCCTAAGAATCCAGCTTCTGTCCAGTATTGTTCTTCATGTTGAATTATGAACACTGACCGTAACCGAGTCAAATGATCAGTAGTGCTTAAATTTTCCGCTTTGTTTTGCCACCATTTGTTGGAGCTGTCAATACTTTCAGTTGGTCAGCTTATCCTATCAACGTTTGCTATTGTTCCCTTTTAAAAAAAGCTCTCACTGTAATGTGATGGGAGTTCAAAGTCATTAAATATCTTTGTAACCCTCTCACTTCCATACTTGTGAGTTAATTTGTTTTGCATCTGTACTATTTTGGGATATTTTAGCCTAGTTGTCATTTTAACATTGTGTTGAGATCTGGGAGCAATCAGACCTGGATTTGACTGGTGAACTCTCTGTCATGATTGTGTTTATTACAGAGTTGTTGTTACACGTCTCTGCTCTCCAGTAGAATTGTTAAGTCCTGGTTAGCTTAGCTCTTGTTTTCAGTCACAAGTTATGAGTTGCTACTGGTATTAGCTGTGTGCGACTCTCTGCTGTGCTGCCTGTTCTGGACTGTGGAGCTGCCTTTCATTAAATTCATTATTCTCATCTACATCCTGGATCTACTTGCATCTCTCCCTCACCAAACCCACAAACCCACCACTCTTATGACACTCTCCAAAAATTGTGGTTAATCACAGATAATTTATCATTTAGCAAGGTGAAGGGAGGGGAAGCTACTTTTCCAATTTGAGTCATTTTATTTTTTTTAATGAAATCGTCATGTTTCGTGACGCTTTCATAAATGCTTTCTGCATTTACTTAGGTTGTCTTTGTCCGATTTTGAAGTTTATTGAGTGATCTGCTTCACGCAAGTGTGATCAAACAGCAAAATCAGGCGACACCTGTCACGGTGAAAAAGGTTTTTGATAGCTGTGGATGTGCAGTACTAACTTTGAATTTAATTTCAACACACTAGTAAAAGTGATTGTCACTATGTTGCTTTCCAACGGCTAATCAAAATCACAACAATTTCTTAGATGAGATATTAATCTTAAAAGTCTTTGACTTTTGCATTCTAGCTACTTTCAGGTTGTGTGTATCAAAAAATCAGTCAATTTTTATGTGTGGTATATGTTGTTTCTTAGCTGAAAATGACAAACGACACCGAGGCTTGCGTTGTTCCACATCTCCTTTTAACTTCCTCCAACCAGGTGGGCTCTTTCTTCATGATCAATTTGTGCCTCGTGGTCATCGCCACCCAGTTTTCTGAGACAAAGCAAAGAGAGAACGCCCTGATGAGGGAGCAGCGTGCCCGCTACATGTCAAATGACTCAACTCTGGCCAGTTACAGTGAGCCAGGCTCGTGCTACGAGGAGATGCTACGATATATCAGTCATCTATACAGGAAGTTCAGGCGCAGGCTGCAGAGGATGTACTACGGATGGCACAGGTATGGTGTAGGCTTCTTCCTGTTTCTAAGTGAAATTCATTTGAATCGTGAAGTAGACAACATTATTTCAGTTTGTCCAAATAACTGGTTTGATTTACAAAGCCAGATAACTACCTCGATGTACATTGTCATAGAAACAGGGAGCTAACAACCGTTTATCTAGGCTCCATGATCCAACCATCAGTTCTAGCAAAACTTTTTCCATCTTCAGGCTTGATTAAGAGTCGTTGCCAAGAACACATGCAAGCTCAGGCCAAAGTTTAGTACTGGTTTTTAGTACTAAACTTTGGATTTATTTACATTATTTATTTTTAATGTAAATAAATCTAAGCTTTTTACTCCTTTCATTCATCAAGGGGTGGAAGTTTCTTTCTCCGTGATCTCTAATGTATTTTTTTCCTCTTTCGATCAGCAAACGGCGCAAAAAGGTGAACCCTAACGGCAGTGGGATTGGCAGCAACAGTGGTGGAAATGGACACGGCCTAGGTTCTAGCAGGGGATCGGGACCTGGCACTGCACTGTGGCTGCGGCCAATTTACAACCTCCTGCAGCATCATCAGCACCAACACTGTCACCTCAGCAACGGCGGGCAGCACACGGCGAACGCCACAGTCGCCGAGCACACGGACCAGGAAGGCCACGCTGAAGGGGTGGAGGCGGTGGAGATGAAGACCCTTTCTGTTCCGAGGGGAAGTACAAACGGAAGCGGCAGCGGCGATGGTCCTGCCGTCGTCTCTCAGGGAATGGGAGCGCTGCTCGGGCGACTGAACGGGGGCATGAACTATCCCACCATTCTGCCGTCTTTCGTGTGCAGCTACAGCAGTAAAACGCCACCTCCCCACTCGAAGCAGTGCGGCCGCAGTCCGGAGCAACACCCTCTGAACCACCCGGCGTCCGAGCACACAGAGCCGCTGAACAAGCTTTACCAGCTCATGGGGCAGCACAGTAAGAGAAAAACACACACACACACACACACACACACACACACACACACACACACACACACACACACACACACACACACACAATGCAGACATATAGGCAAAAAAGAAATAATGCATTGATAAAAGGTTGGAATTAACTTTATACATACTTTCTTCTTTAAATACATTCTTCATTTTTCCCCTCTCTTGGGGCTTTGCTTTCACCTGAGATATTTGTCTCGTCACAGCCACAAATTTCAAGTTCAAATAAAATACTTTGACGTTTGTGGTTGTGATGTGACAAATTTAAGTGTTCTGAAGGCTCCGTCATCTCAATCACACGTCGCAGTCACGCTTAATGTACATCGGTCCTCTTTGGATCTGAACAGAGGCAGACCATGTGCTTTTTTGCGCGGGCCACTTAGAGCTGCGACAAGAAATCCATGTCCAGAGCGATACAGTGATCAGTTCTGAGAGCTGGATAAAAGGCTTGGATTAAGTGGGTCAACACAGTGTACTGAACATATCAGAGACTTGGCAAATTAGGCAGTGAAAAGCGGCATGAACACAAGCAGGTATGCATGGGTATCTACGAAAAAAAACAAAGGAGGATGAACGAGAAGAGGTTCAAAGGAGAAGCATAAAGTATTAAAGATGAGGTATCCAGGGAGAGAGACCATGAGAAGAGGGCATAGGGAGAAAAATAAATTAGATTAGTAAAAAAACAGAAACTCTCAGGAGACAAGGTGAAGAAGAGAGAGAAAACGACGGAGGACAACCACCGTGTGTTACATAAGAACATAACAAAATAGGCAGAGGAGAGATGATAGACTTGTCTGTTCATGTCCTGATGGGGTGAAACTGCCAGTGACGACCGGCTCGTTCTCACACTGCTGACTGCTGACACTCTAAACGTGATTAAGTGTGCATAGATTAGTGCCTGGTAGAAGAGAGTCGGTATTTTGTGGCATGTGATACTTTCAAGTAAGACATAAGTGACGACGGGGAAAGGGCAGAAAAACCAGGAGCTAAAATGCATAAGAGGTTCCAGTGTTTTGTTTTTTTTTGCGCTTTTCCTCAACATCCTTGGGATCATGGGAAAGTCAATTAAGACTAAGTAGTTGCTGTTTCTTGAGGCTGACCTGAAAGAATAGCCACCTTTAAAGCAATGCATCCTCTATTTTTGTGTGTTTATGCCATGTGAACTATATCAGCAAAACACATATCAGTAAAAATCTTTGAGGATTTCCAAATCTGATTAGCTTGTCCGATCAGCTGCTTCCTTCTAAGCTCTGCAGGATCCATGAAACTGGAGGTCATGCCACCCATTTGCAGTCATTGATGAGCCATTGTGCTTTAAGGGTAAGCAGTGGCTTCATGGAAACTTGTAAAACCAGCAGCAGACAATCCAGATGTCATACCCACTAGATAATGGCAAACTTTTTCATCCGTCTCCAGTACAGCTTTTTTGTGTGCTCTATGTAACATCAACAGGAAGCTGTACCATTTCTCCACTTACCACAAAAATGAAGGGTATGTGTTAATTTCAGTCACCTTTTTGGTAACACTTTTTGCCTCCTTGAATTTTTCTTATGTAATCTCCTTTGCCGTATCCACTTGCCAAGCTAGCGGGATGAACTCGTTAAATCTGCCAATGCAGCACTTTGACTACTCGCTCAAGAAATATACAAACTACAAATTTTGCTGACGGAACTACTTTTATTCTCTATTGTAGAATAATTTCAACACACAGACTGTAGTAGCAACAACAATGAGAAGGCACTCTTTTGAGATCCCATGCATGCATGTTTTCAGCCCCCACGGCCGCACACACACACACACTCACGCGCACGCACACCTACACACACACACTCCTTCTGGGTCTTTTCCCGGTTTGTAAATTCTTTACTTTTGCTAAATCATCTCCAACCCGAACCCTTCCTAGAAGCACTTTCTCTGGCTCTGAAATGTAAAAATAACCAAACAAGGCAACAATTGAGGATTGTAGGAAACATAATTTCAGGTAGCATGACCATTCTTTCAAGATTTTGATTCAAACTAGAACAATATTGTCAGCAGCTAAAACTACTGACAGACTTTAAAATGCAGTACAGATTCTCGCTACGCTATTTATCCCAGGCAGCATTCTGAAAAAAATAAATAAATAAATTTACCTGCTGTTTAAGCTACTTTTAAAGAGCTGATGTTTTCAGTCGCTAAGCTCGACTTTTGTTCGTTTTCAGCTGCTTTGCATTTTCTCTACACTGATTTTAAGTCAGAGAACAGAAGGTGAGTGCAGATACCCAGACTGATGATGAAGGATGAACTTGCAGTGCTTACCGTGACAGCTAGTGTCTGTTTGCTCTGCATGGGGGAAAACCCCCATCCCAAAAGCCCTCTATCAAGGGCTTTTTTTTGTATTCTTCTAACACAAATGTCACACCTACAGGATAAAAATATTAATATACCTCAACAGCATTGACCTTAAATTGAACCTCAAATCCAAACCAAATGTACATATTTTTCATATCAGGCTTAAGGTGCTGCTCTCTGCACTGGTACAGCTTTGAAAATTGTGGTCTCGGCCTTATGGCCCTGTGTTAACTGTAATTGAATAATCTCCGCTCTACCTTTATTCCCTTATTTCCTGAAAATATGTCTGAAAAACTGAAGTTGTCAAGACCTCTCGCAGCACTCCGTTGCTGGAGAGTTGAGTGGCAGAAGGCTTGTCATTTGAAATTTCTTAACCCTCGTGTGGCCTTAAGAGACGGGAGTCATTTAGACCCCACGGTTTTGTACTCTGTGGTCTGTTAGGGTCTCACTGACTCTGTGTGCACTTTTATATGCTAAGACAGCAGGAGGGTCATAAAATACAGGAGGGGTGGGGACCAAAAAAAAGTCCTAGTTAAGGTGCTTACTTACTGACTGCACCCAATAATCAAAAGACAACATTTACAAGGAAAGGACTAAAAGAACAATATCATTAAGGGCCATTCTCCCTCTTGCAACCGACCCCTTTTGATTTTGCAAGGCATCATGAAACTTGAGACACTGAAAGTTGGAAGAAAGCTTAAATTTCTGACAAAAAAAAACAACAACTTTAATTTCAGCTCTACAGATTTGACAGAGATTTCACTAAATATTCTACATCAGGATCTGGGAGGGATTTTCGTTCCTAAAATGGAACAGTGAGGTTTCAGGTTTTGCTAGAATGTCAAACCACATATGGCTACTTGGAGATATTGCAGTGGCAATACTTTTTAGCTGATGGTATTCCTCTATGTGGTCATAACTGGGTTTTTAACAGGACAGCAATGCAGTTCACAATGACCGTCAGACATATGGTTTGTTCTAAGAATTTCTTTTGAGGTGTTTTGGAGTACGTTTTTTTTTTTTTTGTTTTTTTTACATTTTTTTGATCAGCTAATGAACAGCTTGGCCTTTATTTTCAATAATTTGCCTACTCTGTTCCTTTGTTGGTCTTCTTTCTGTGTTGTAAAGCTCATGTTGCAACCTGATCACAATCAAGCAGCAAGAAAAATGAATAGTTGAATAGGACTGTACCGCCTGCTTCAAAACTTTTGATAGCTGTAAAACAAGCAACATTTCACTTCAAGATTTTATCATTCACTCTGAGGATACTGGCATCCACTTTCCCTTCCAGAACTGCTGATTAATGGGTGGCTGTGGAATAAAGGCCACTAATGCCAAAGAATAAATATATATATTATTGTCCATAACGGCCACTTGTGCCAAAATGATAAAAGTAAAAATAAAATATTCTATTTTGCTAACTTTAAGTACCAAGCAGACTGTTTAACCTTCAAAATGTAAATTAGATTTTTTAAAACAGCTACTGCCAGCAGTACTCATATGCAAATATAAATAACTAAAAATCCAAAGAGCCCACAGGATGAAAACAGCCAGAAACATTCCTTCGGCAGAGTTCTGACCATTCCTATCACTTCCTGTCTAAAGGTCGCCAGAGGCTGTTGATCCAGCTGGCAGGCGTCGTGCCCAGCCCTCTGCTTTTGGAGCTACTTAGCTGCCCTCTGTGTGCCCGCAGCCTTGAGACCCTGGAACTGGAACTAGGAGACCTGGAGGGGGGCAAAGGAGAGGCTGATGGACTCCGCGACTTCCAGCAGGTCAGGATTGGGTCCCGATACTGTCGGGAACGTAGTAAACTCGGATAACGTGTTGGTTTGTTTCGAGCATGTAAGCTTGTGTATTTCTGATCATCATTTCATGTATTTTTAAAGCATTGGTAATCACTGAACATACAGTACTTGTTGGTGAAATGAAACGTCTTCCTTCCAGGGGGGCGATCTACGGGGAATCAGAAGTCTGTTCCGGCGCCGGGGGGTTGTTGCATGCCGGAATGGAGCTGTCCAGGCCTGGAGAGACTTCAGGGAAAAGTTGAGGAGAATAGTGGAAAGTAAATACTTCAACCGGGGCATTATGATCGCCATCCTCGTCAATACCCTCAGCATGGGAATAGAGTACCACGAACAGGTGAGATTCACATTGTGTTTCTGCGCAACATATTGTCTGTAAGTGTTGTTTGGAGCATAAAACCAGGGTGGACAGGTCATTAAACCATGACAAGAGTTCAACTTTATTTGTATGCTTGGAACAAAAATGCTGACCAAAGTGCTTGACGGCAAGTTACAAAAAGAAAAGAGAAAAAAAAATAAAATGAAAATAATAAAAGAACACATTAGAAAGTTTTTAAATGTTTCTTTTCATATTAAAAGCCAGGGAGTACAGATGTGTCTTAGATGAGTCTTAAAATCAAAACAAAATTACTTTAGCACCATTCTTCACTAAACTTTTCCTCTTTCTCATACATAAAAACACCTTGACATGAGTTAGGTGTCAGGTTCCTGGCTTGTGTTTTTTTTTTTTTTTATCCTTTCTGGCTGACGCTTGGATTGTGGGGGTCCTCGGATGTGATTCACGCCGGGTTTCTTTGTTTAGTTTTTTTCCTCCTCTTCGCTGTCCTCGCCTCAGTCTCCTTCAGTTTTCTCTCACGGCAAAACATGTCCACTTTTGTCTTTGTGATGTAAACATGGGGAAAGACTGGGAGAGCCGTTGCCTTTTTAGGGCAATACTACATCCATGTAAACACACTGAAGTGTTATTTATGAGCTCCTTCTCACTGAAGCACCCATCTACCTCCATTTGTGACACCTAGCCAATTTTTTTCAGCCTGACAGTGTAAATCTGTGTCCATAGAGGCTCTATGAATGTAGAAGACCTTGAACTGATGGCGTGCCGAGTTAGTGTGTTTTGATTGTGTATGTTAAACTGACTCAAACTTGGAGGTAGACTTGTGATTTTGTTTTTGTTTTTTTCACTGTAAGTCAGTACTGCGTAAGCTTTTTTCAAAGCTAATAATCTTGCCATTTTCAATCTAAGAAATTCCCTTTAGTGAGAAATTATCAAATTAAAAAAATTCACAGTGGAGTTTGTTTTATTTTGTTTTCCACAGGTAGGGTGCATTAAATTGCATCCTAATTTTAGCAACAGTAGTCCCTAATGGCTCACCACAGTAAACATGTTTTCTTTTTACACAAATTGTTGTAATTTGTTCTTCTGTTAACATTTTTTGCTCCATACGGTACATGGGATGCTGCCAGAAGTTGTGGACTTCTTGGATTTTGTAACCAAATGTTGTTGGCTAGCCTAACACACAGCTTTTATTACTAGATTTCGTCAAACTAACTAAGCAACTAAAGAGCTACTTTCTCTCTTACTACAAAATAAAAGTCTCAAACATTGATAGAGGGTGGTAAGCTTTATCTATGACTCATATTACTTCAAAATAAAAGTCTCAAACATTGATAGAGGGTGGTAAGCTTTATCTATGACTCATATTAACATTGTTTTGCCAGACAAAGTAAATCTTTCCAGAGGAAGACGTTACTTTAAAATGTCAAACATTCCTTGTCTGCGAGGCTGCACAGTGGCGCAGTTGGTAGAGCTGTTGCCTTGCAGCAAGAAGGTTCTGGGTTCGATTCCCGGCCCCAGCCTTTCTGCATGGAGTTTGCATGTTCTCCCTGTGCATGGTGGGCTCTCTCCGGGTACTCCGGCTTCCTCCCACAGTCCAAAAACATGACTGTCAGGTTAATTGGTCTGTCTAAATTGCCCCTAGGTGTGAGTGCATGGTTGTTTGTCCATGGTTGTTTTTTGCAACAAAAGCCAGATGTGTGGGTGTGAATCTCTCATCTTGTTCTGATTTTTATCTTTATATCCAAAAAGCAAGGTCAAATTCGAAGCTGTTTAAGATGATTAATATTCACAATCTAACCTCTTGCGCATTGTGTTTAGACACACCGTTTAGACACATCAGTGTTGTGTTTAGACACACCGTTGTGCATGAAAGTGCTTGTCTAATAAAGACAGCTTAGAATCATTACCTGAGGGAACATAGTACTAAATGAAATGATGCTGGTGTTACAATAATGGCGCAATCACTGAATCCTGATTTTCTGATCCTTAAACTATCCCAGTATTGCTTTTTGTGCAGTTTTGTCTTTTTACCAGGTCAGGGGGTGGAAATTAGTTTTGCCCAGATAGTTCTGGATCATAAAATTTAAAAAAATCTGCAAAACAACTCAAGCACTGATGTGTCATTATGTTCAGCTCACATGTTTTTGCCTTTTCAGCTGTTTTGCATTGATTTGACCTACTTTGTGAGCCATAGTTTTGTCACTGAATGGACTGTAAAGTGCCATTTAAAGATGAATACATAAGCCACCTCAAACTGCTATTTGGAGTGGGGGTTTTGTATTTTACTACCAAGAAAACCAGCAGTCCTCCTCATAGATTCGGTTGGTGCTGTCATTTATGTGTAATTTAACACACAAATAAAAAAAATTAAAGGAAAAGTATTTCTTTGGCATTAAGCTGAGGCTGTGTTGCTCTTGCTGAGGTTCTACAATTCACAACAATAATAATAATATTACCAACACATTTTATTTGTCTGGACATTTAGTAAAACTGAGACACTTTTCAAGGATAAAGCACTTATACAACATGAGTATTACCACTAATGGCAAGTGAAACACAGACACCGATTCAAATGTTACTGTATGTGGAAGCTCTGATATTAAAATCTGTCTGATCCATTCAAAGAAACGGCCAACATGTTAACAACTTTCTGGCCAGGCCACCCAGACTCCTGGCCAGATACATTTATGTGCCTTTTGCAGCAAGAGTGACTGCAGAGGCTGCTAAAGAAAGATTAGCGAGAAACTTCAGAGCCAATCGAAAAGCCTACAGGCGGTTTAAAGCAAAACAGGTTTCACCTTCAGTGTTCGTTCTCTTCTTGGAAGTAGTGCTCGACCTGTATCCATTTAATATGGCCTATCACTGTTTTTGAGTGACAGAATCGGCAGGGGAATCAAAAATTGCCTGATGTAAAAGTGAGGGGAAATGCCCTCCTCTGTCCTGACCCTAAAATTATGCTTATGCTACTCTGTCACGTTCCCGTTTCTGAAACCAGTTTGATTTGTGTTGCCGTTCGCCATCAGTGATGCTGCGCTCTGCAGCACACAATTCGCAACGCTGCTCGTTTCCACGCAGCTTATGAAGAATCCAGATGTAAAGCCAGTTAATCATATTGCATATATATTTTCAGGGTGATGGAGGAACAGAATTACCCACGGGACTAAAAGGGTAATTCTGATCTGTCATAATAGGATTTTTGTAAATTAATCCCTTCCGCTTTAGTCTTAAACATTTTCCATCTCCTTTTCTGTCTCCACTGGTCTGGACTCGGCATCGTCAAGGCAAGGACCAGAGTTTGTTGATCCCCACATGAAAAGAAACGCAATATCTTTTAATGAGTCTTCCTTGCGTGACATGAGATGATTTTTTTTTTTTTTTGGATCTCAGGGCTTCACCCACTTTGAGGCAGAAAGCAGAGTTTAAGAAATTATGTTTAAGAGAGATTCAGTCATATGGGGATCATAATTATTCATTACATGTAAATCTTTGGGACTGCATAAAGCTCGTTGCCTAGAGCCGATGATACTGTCCAGCTGAAAAACTGGCAGCAAAATATAAGAAGCAAAAAAGATCAAAATGATACAACTGAAATTTCTGCAGAAGTGGGTTCTTAAAAATATATTTGTACAGTTTGAACTGTTTTTACTGCTTGCAATGTTGAATGTGCTTGCATTTTTTATATGTCCAAATGGACCTTTCTGTCCTGAATATATTTCCAAATATCAAACAAAAGGTTATAATATCTCAGTGTTTTTCTTGTGTGCATTAGGGCTTTTTCTGAAGGCAAAAGTCTAAACAAATTTGTTACCACTACTTACGAGAACCTATTCCAAAACCTTTACTCAAGCCACACACGGTTCCATAATGAATTTAGCTGAGTCAAAAATTGTTGAATTTTTCATAAAAGAATTGAATCCATCCTTTATGAGGGGCAGAAGGAGGCTCGGTCAAATCTTTTCTAGTTCATTGACTGTGAGGTGAGCTCAGTACATCAGCAGTGATGTATCGGTGCGGTTGGAACTCTTCGATTGATGTGGCCTGACCGCAGCTCTGAACTTGATTGATAATTTCTCTGTTCAGGTCACAAGGAGCCAAAAGAGTTTTAGAGTTCAGCATTAAGAGAGTATTTATTCATTTTTTTGACTCTGCTTTTTACTTTTAATCTCTCTCTTTCTCTCTCCCTCCAGCCCGATGAATTGACTGATGTGTTGGAGATTAGCAACATTGTTTTCACCAGCATGTTTGTGCTGGAGATGGGTTTCATGCTGCTGGCTTTTGGGTTGTTTGGATACATCAGAAACCCTTACAACATCTTTGACAGCATCATCGTCATCATAAGGTAATGTTACTCCGTAATAACTTCCTAATCTTGATTTTACAGATTTTTAAAAGCATTCCCTTGTTCATTTCAGAGACAAACTGTTTTTCTCGTTTGGTTTTGTTTTGGTTATGTTTCTCAGTGTGTGGGAGATAATAGGTCAAGCGGACGGAGGGTTGTCGGTCCTGCGGACGTTTCGCCTGTTGCGAGTCCTGAAGCTTGTACGCTTTCTGCCTGCCCTGAGGAGGCAGCTGGTGGTGCTGATGAAGACCATGGACAACGTGGCCACCTTCTGCATGCTGCTGATGCTCTTCATCTTCACTTTCAGGTGCAGAAATGGGGAAATCTGCTGCCCCTCCTGCTTGATTGTCCATGAATTGATGCCGTTGCTTTCATCCTGTAAACAGGGGATTGAGACACGGACAAGTTTGCTAGCATGATTTCATACAGAAAGTATGAAGTACAAATTTATGACGGCTTATACAAGAACAAGTTGAGACATGCAAATTTTCTTATTTAAACAAAATCACGTCTGGGTACCTCTGATATTTTATTTCACACACCTTTAGCTAGAAGGAAAACATAATCCTCCATCATTTCACATCGTTACAGAATACAGTTGCACATTGCACTTTTCAGATAATTGGTTCTCAAATTTATTATGACAAATACCAATCGATTATAGAGCAGCTTATTCAGACAGACTTAATGAAACCGTTGGACAACTTGACATTTGTTTTTTTCAATTTACTGTGGCAGGTCACAGACACACTTCAAGATCCACGATGATTCACACACACACACACAGTGCCTAAACGTCCTTTGAGGAACATATTGAAAAATTGTTGGAATGTGTGTCGTTATTTTCAGACAGCACGGTCCTGAGCACCTCAATTAGGAAATTCCACTGGATTTGAATGAGTACATTGTTAAGTTTGGTTCAATATCATTCCCAGATCCAAGTTTTGAACATCTGTGGTAAATAAAACAAGAGCTTAAGTAGCCAACATCATCCTTGTGACCTATTATAATACATAACTAATATGCTTGCAGACAGTAATGCCTGAGATTGTCATTGTAAAACTGAAGGTAGCCCAAGTATGATCAAGTCGAGAAGAATGACAAAATTGCTAAAAAGCTATGAAATCTCAACCATCTACAGCTGAATCAGCTCACAGAGTATGCACAGTCTGTCTGAGTCTGACACAGATGACATTATAAAGTCTCAGAAGATTTTAGAAAAATCCATATTTTACACTTGTGATGGTAGGACAAAAAATAAAATTTTGTCTGGAATCCATCCATAACAACCAGTCAGTAAGTGGGATAGCTGGTTTACAGAGTTCATGACCCCCAACATGCCATCTTTTGCTCCAGTTCTCTAACCAAGTGAGGCTTAAAAGGGTTTTTTAAGAATCCAATTCATTCTGTTTGGACAAGATGAACACGGATCCTTATCCAGGCTAGTGACATGTGGCTAAGAGGAAGACGTTTTCTGTGTCACATCATTACCATGAGGAAACTGAAAGTTATAGATTATAAACTGAAAGTTTCTAAAAACTCTGGTCAAGTGTTTTAAGCGAATTTATTTTGAAGGGAACTTAAGGGGTATTAACAATTGTTCCACCATGTATTTTGACATCTTAATCTGAGATCACTGAAAACAAGATTCATTTATTTCGATTGAATTCCTTTATTTTAGCTGTGCCATCATAATTGTCTGCTCCTGTGGATTCAGAGGGTTTTTAATGCATTTCTTGTGTTTCCGCAGTATACTCGGCATGCATCTCTTCGGATGTAAATTCAGTCAAAGAATGGAGAACGGAGACACCATTCCTGATCGCAAAAACTTTGACTCGCTTCTCTGGGCCATTGTCACTGTATTCCAGGTGAGATTTTCTATTTCCCTTGTGTTTACTCCTCTGTTTTAGGCTTTTTTTCTGAATTTCATTCTTAGCATAACATTGTGGATAATGACACCAGCTTCAGCCAGGATCTTCACGAGATATTAAATATTTGTTCTCCATTGGTGTAAAATGACATCTGAACTTTCTTAGCTAGCTTCTTAGTTTGTATGATTTAATGAAAAGTTATTTTTCTCACTTTACTGGTAAATAGAAATAATTTTGGATCTGATTTAATCAAGAAACTTTTAGTCTGATTTATTGTCAATGAGGGGAATAATGTCTTTTTATAGGGTATTTACATGTCTATCTTTAGATATGCATTACCCAATTGGCTAGTTATCTTGATCCCTCTTTAAAATAATTCTCAAATATTGCGTTTTTCCTAATCTCAAAGAAATGGAAATGGCTAAATAAATCAGCACAGTGTTTGCACAGTAAACACACAAGAAACACAGTAGGAAAATCATGTGTCCATCCTTTGTTTTACTCAGGCATCCCAGATCAAACCACATGTCAATACAACTTTAAAGGGTGTTTATATGCGTGTGAAATTGCCCCAAGCCTGCTTTGAAATGCAAAATCTGTATCTAATTGCATGCGGCATCTATCCCTCACCATGATTTCTATTTTTTGCTCCACCTCCCCGCGGAGACATTGTTCAATTGCTCCAGATCCATTTTTCTGTTTCCGCACGGGATGCGTCAGCAGAAGGGTGGAACGCACATTGCAGTGGACTCTCTTTGGTGCTGAAGAGGCATTTTATTCACCGCCAACTGTCATTTGAGAAAGTTCCACTCGCTTTGTACTTTGTACACTTTCACAATAGTTATCAAGGTGTGTGAGCAGAAAAAGCAAAACCCCACACAGATCTGTGCAGAGCTGCGTATCGTAGTTTGCAGAAGCTGCTCAGAGGGACTCTGCATTTTTGCCCAGAGTGGTAAATGAGTAGGCAGAGCCAGCCTACATGAATGCTGTGTGCAGAAATGGACTCTTCCGTCAGTCATGTTTATCCAACTGCAGGCACAGAAAGGCAGACGTTTACATCCAGCTGCTTCCACTTGTCGCGACTTGCAGTCCAATAGGTTCCTTAAATTAAGATTATTGTTCCGATGTAAGTAGCTCATTACTGGGCTTTATAAAGCATATAATCGATTTATGTGCTGTTTGACATATCGGCTCGTACTGCTTTTTTTTTTTTCTTCAACTCGCTACTCCTTGCCTTTTAATTACACGTTTTCTAAACCTCCCAGTCCTTCTTCTGTCCTCTTTTATTTCTGCTGTCATCCATCTCTTCTCCTCCACTTCCCCTCCGTCTTCAGGCCTAAATCTCTGTCTGTGTTTTTTTGTTTGTTTGTTTTTTTTAAATCCACATTCCAGATCCTTACCCAGGAGGACTGGAACGTGGTGCTGTACAACGGCATGGCTTCTACCTCTCCATGGGCGGCTCTCTACTTCGTTGCTCTCATGACGTTTGGCAACTATGTGCTCTTCAATTTATTGGTCGCCATCTTGGTCGAAGGCTTCCAGGCTGAGGTGAGAATCACTCTATTGTTTTTTTTCCGACTGTGTTGATGGGCTGAACTGTATTTCACTGATCACTGTCTAAAAAGCACAGATTAGCGCCGTGGGTTAGCCTCTACTTCTCGCGACTTGCATTAAAATGCAGGAAATTAAGTTCTGGAGTGAGATAAAATAGCATAACCCTCTCTGTATAATCTAGTCTATTGTTAGACACCTGGATTACAACAATATAAATTATGTTCAGGGTGCAACTGATGCATAATTTATCATTTATCTGGTGCTTTTCCATTCTGTCATGTCTGGAGTTTGTTGTTTCTCTTTGTTGTGGTGTCAGGGTTAATCCAAAAACCCATTGCTTCCATATTTTGTAGCTATTTCTCTATTTTATTTTATTTTTTGTAGATTTCTACAATAGTAATCTGACTTGGTCCTGTTTATTACACTGGATAGAGAAAGAAAACATAAAACCAACTGTTGTTCCTGTCAAAAGACAATAGGCCCTGGCTTTTTCTACAATATAGTGAAAATCAAAAATCTGGGTCAGCAACTCGCACATGGGTTCATTTTCTATGTGCATAATTGTGTCTTATAGGGTGATGCCAATCGATCAGAGTCAGACGATGAAAAGAAATCCGACAATTTTGACGAGGACGACAAAGTTGAACAACTCAGAGACACGGGTAGATAAAATAAAAACCCAAAACATTCTAATCATCAGGCACTTTATTTTCTTGAAGCTGATTGATTTGAAATAATTATTCCACTAATAATCTTGTAATCTTTATCCATAGAGCTTAAGATGTACTCTCTGATGATGACAGCCAATGGTCACATTGACCCTCGTGGCACTATGGCTCCTCCCATAATAATGCACACAGCCGCCACTCCCATGCCAACACCGAAGAGCTCCCTTGGGCCCGAGTCCATCTTAGAGGAGGAGCTCATGTACAGAGAAGGAATAACTCAGCATGGAGAAGCTGGACTGGGTGTTTCTGAGACGGGGAGCGGCTGTGCGGAGTCTCGGCGTGGAAGCTCGGCGTCCATGGACCCAGCAGCTTATGACCAGCATTCCTTAGTAAGTAATTTCAACGCTTTCACTGATGTTACCGGAATATAAAATAATTTTAATGGAACATAAAGGTTCACAATGAAAAAGAAAAGTTAACATTTCAATTGGGCATTTAGCCAACATGCAAGATCTCTCGAGATGTTCCACCATTCACTGCTTTCATAGTGGAGGATAGATGTTTTCTAGCCCTAAATATCCCTGAAAGGTAACTAAAAGTGAGACCTGGTGACTGCACAGGGCATCAACCATGAAAGGGTGGAGACAAACCATGTCAGCTATGTTGGCAAATTGGTCTTCTGGAGTCACTGTAGTTCATTGAAAATGTATTTTAAGCCTTCAAAATATCAATGTTTGAGTTTTGAACAATTTTGCAGTAAAAGTCTGAACCTGTAGTGTTTTTTGTTTTTTTTCACTGATAAATTTTGAACTGCTGGGTGTCGTGGTCATTAGGCCTCTGATTTCAGCAATATTTCCATTCTAGTGTGTCAACACAACACGACTTGACTCGCTCTAAAACTACGAGGAACAATGACTTTCTGCTTTTTTTTTGGCCATTGGAAAGCTGGATTTTTTTTTAATTAGCTTTCCTTCACAGCTGACTTACCACTTGTGGCAACAGGGAGGCCTACCATTTCTGGTGTTTGGTACTGTTGGGGAAAACTCTTAATTTTGTTTTGAGGTTAAATCACAGCTGAAATAGAAATATCATTATCATGCTTCTCCGCTGTACACTTGGCAATAATATTATTGTCTCAATGAGTAATGAAAACATATTCAACCAAACGTTTTAAGTATTTGTGATCCAATCAAGTACAAAAAGAAGACATTTAAACTAAAACAGTTGCAACAACAACTCTACTTGGAATGTTTTCAGAACGGTTTGCAAATTTTGATTGTGACGCTATCTTCAAGTATCTTATTTCAGAAAATAACAGATCTAAATACCTTGCCTTTTCTCTCCCCCCCCCCACACAGACTCTCTCAAGCCCTGGACGGCGCTCACCTCTCCCTCTCCGTGGTTCCATCAGCTCATGGGGAAGCCGCCGCTCCAGCTGGAACAGTCTAGGGAGGGCGCCGAGCCTCAAGAGGCGAGACACCAGCGGAGAGAGGGAAAGTTTGCTGTCCGGAGAAGGCGGCGAGGAGGAAGAGTCCCAAGAGCAACAAGATGAAGCTGGGATAAACAGCAGAGTAAAGCCGGAGTCCCTGGAACCTCTGCAGGCGTCTTCTCTCTGTCCTACCATAATAGCAGAGTATGGCGACTGCAATGGGAGGACTGTGACATACGACCCAAACGGAAACTCGGACCCCAAAGACGACTTCACGTCAGAGGACGACTTAGATGAAGATGTAAGTTATCGTGACTCCCCTGCTTATGAAATAATGTATATATTTGGAAATCAGCAACCCCAACCCTTTATTTACTTGTTTGCAGTTAAGTGCACATTTCCAAATGTGATTTTTTTTTCTTTTTAAAGCAAAAGGAGATTAATGTTGTCCTTCAAACTGAACTCAGACCTAACGCTAGTGAAAAGGTTTGGCATTGTCAAGTTTTCAGAAAATCAAATTCAACAGTTCCTGATGGTGGAGGGGGGGATAGTTTAGGTTTGTCATCCAGAAGATGTACTTAAGTGACTCCTCTGAGTACTAAAGTTTTCGACAGTCACATGTGAGACTGGTGGTGTGACAGCTGGGGCTTGTCTACAATTTGGCCTTTCATCATTGTTCATTTGGGAGTTAAAACATATGAAGCCTTTTAAAAGTGTGAAACTTGTTCTAGTTTGGTCACACCATAAAAAATATTCTTTATTTGTAACAGATTTTAAAAATAATGAACCATTTTCCTGCATTTCACAATTATGCACTACTTGTACTAATATCGTGTATCTCTAGCACATTAATATTAAGGTGGTTGTTGTTTGACAAATAGGTGCGTACATGTATTTCAAGAGAAATTGTCCTGTAGTCTGGAGTATAAAGGAAACAATTAGAGATCTGGAATGGCCCAGTTAAACTCTAAATGAATATTATAGAATAGATCAGGACTTTATGGCATATTTGCATTAATCTGAATCTATAGATTATATTTAAAAACCCATATTTCATGAACCTCCCTCTGCGTTTTGTCCTGGTGAGTAGTATCAGTATATAATGTTATAGGCTGTTCTTTTCACAGGCTGCAATTTCCTGAATGTAAGATCTACAGCGGTTCAAATGACTTGTTTATCTTTCACCACACCCACACTTCTCCACTTTTCTTTTGCCTTCTAACCCTTTTCTCTCGGTCTCTTTTGATTCGCTCTGCAATGTGTGTGCGCGTGTTTATGACGCAACGTCTTGAGGGACACTAATTGTCATGCTTTAATCGATTGACTTGGGCGATAATTGTTTTCTCACTCGGTTGAAAGTGGTTGAAAACGTTTCCGCAGGTCTGCTTGCGTGTTGAGGCTCCCTAGATGGTTTCATGTGACCTGTGTTGTGACATTGCTCAGGTTTTTTTTTTTTTATTGGCTCCAAATTGAGTTCATAATGCTATGAAATCCAGCGAAACAAAAGGCCTCTCCCCCTGGGTATGCACTGAATGCAGTGTATTACAGGCGGCGTATAGATGTACGGTATGGTTGTGTGTGGATTGTGTTAATCTGTGCATAAGATGCGCTAAGTGAGATGTGAGCAGGATGTTCTCAGCGAGCGTCAGTGTCAGAGACTTCAGATCTCAGCTCCAAGAACATCTAAGCGGCAGGTCGTTTTTTTTTTTTTAAATCTGCACGCTCACTAGAGCACACACACACACACACACACACAAACGGAAGACACTCTCAGATGTACACATGCTCACATAAGTGCCTGTTGTGCCCAAAAAGCAGAGTCTGGGAGGCTTGACTCTGGGCTGTTTTTAATTAGAATCCTAAAGCACAGAAGCTGTGGACCTAAGCTTTCTTCTGTTTGTTTTACTGCAAACTTTAATGAGTTCTGTTCTGAGCTTCGGCACTTGCTGAGTTGGGAGTCCACCTGTTATGGTCCAATTATCTCCACCTTATTATGCAAGGAGACACATGTTTATTGTTCCCCCATAGACATAACTGTGGACCGGCTAACATCAGCAGCACTCCGCAACAAGCTCAAGACATGAGTTTGTTTCTTGAAAGAGTTTATTTTATGTCGTCTTTGCTGGAGCGACTTTACTCCGTATCACAGGACCCAGAGTTCATAACAACATTTGGGAAAAAAAAAAAACATTTTGTTTTTGTGAGCATTGTTCTTAACGCAAAGTCCTT
Organism: Poecilia picta; assembly: GCA_033032245.1. NCBI lineage: Eukaryota > Metazoa > Chordata > Actinopteri > Cyprinodontiformes > Poeciliidae > Poecilia > Poecilia picta. The sequence continues at coordinate 18,113,505 of CM065360.1, forward strand.
ATTGAATTGTATGAGTCTGGATTCATACATTTCACAGTTTTAAAAATGAATACCTTCAAATATGTTTTTGGTGATGTAGACAACTTAAACACTGTTTTAAAAAAAAATAAGAGTAGCACATTAATCTGTTTAGGAAATGTATGTAGAGTTGTCAAAATTTAAGAATCAATGCCAAAATAATTAAAAATTAAGAACCAATCTCTAATGTAATCAAGAATTATTTATATTACCCATTGTTGTCTGTTTGCTACTGATATACTGTAAAATAGGTTATATATATATATTCATCAATATATATATAAATGAATACAAACATGACATTTAAACTAAACACAAACCCCTAACACTGATTGTCAAGAAACATATTTAGTTGTAGATACTTTTAAATATACTTATAAATGATTAAGCAGCTTTTTCAATTTAGTTAAGTTCAAATCAATTCAAAAATGCTGTAATATTCGTGAAGGCAGAAAAAATGTTGTTGTAACTCATGCTGTCCTAATTTCTTCAAAGAGTAGATAATGAAAGCCGGGAGCAGGAGGATGTTCTAGGATTTTCACTGTTGTTGTATAACAGTCTTGTAAAGAGCATGCTCACAGTGGTCCAATATATGTCCTTCCTTCTGTAAAGTATCCTTCTACGTACAATCTTCTTTGGAGCTTCCAGAGCCCTCTTTTTAAATCAGATTGTTAAAAGTCCCTTAGTCTAATGCTGCTACTCCAGCAGCTGACTGCAAAAGATATTTCTCTCTCCACTGCAGACTCATAGTTTCTGTTTCCTTAAGTTTCCTTAAGTACAATCTGCTCTGTCCCTTCTTGTATACGACTTCACCATAGCGTCTCCTGTCCACGAACACCAATATATTTACCAATGTATGTACCTCCACTTTTTTTCCATGATGAATACTGCATGACTCCTTCCTGTTTCTCATGAAATCTACCATTATCTCATTTGTTTTGTTCACGTACAAGATGTTAAGAAGATTGTTCCCACATCTTGCCATAAAGTGGTCAATTAGCTCTCTGTACTCGGACCATCTTTGATGCATCCCACAACTGCAGCCATCCGAGGCGGAACCTACCGTCTTATACTGTTTCAGTCTGTCCAGCTTCCTCCTCATCTGACTTACTGGACACTCAGGAGGTTTGAGGAGAGCTTGATTTGACCTCATCCTGATTCTAAAATCTGTATTTAATGCAACAGAGGTTTTCAAACTTTCAGAACCAAATGTTTCTTTTGTAACTCTTACAAGAGAAACAGTTAAAAGAAACAGAGCAAATACTTTATTATGGAGCCGACTTTAAGTCTGCTTTGTTCCAAGGATGAAAAATGCTGCTGCTTCCTCCACTGCAAAAGCGCCTGTGGAAAAAAAAACAAACTAAAAAACCCATCAAAAGTCCCAGGGAAACAAAGCTGGAATTACATTTCTGCTAATCTACAATAAAAACGATGACTTTAAAAGTCTAACCAATCAAATAAAAGTCGTTGGACAGCACATATGAAAAAGGTTCTGCTTGATCTTTGGATTATGTTGGGAATAGATAGTTGGAACGACTCTGAATTATGCCAAGAGATTAATCGCAGTGGACTGAGGAAAACCAAAGTATTTCAAGAACATTACACAAAAGTTAGATGAACATTTGGTGCAAACAAGGAGAACTTTTCAGAATAGTAAAACCCAGGCCAGTCGATAACTCAAACAAGTCGAAAGTCAAGTTTTTTTGTTTTTTTGACACACCGTTAGTTATGCACAACAATTCAATCTCTTGTCTGCTGCGTGTCCAAGTCAGGTCGAAGTGAAGGCTCGACCACAATGCTGAGATTTTATTTGAAACTGTTTACATTTTAGAAAATCCATCCAGAATCCACAAATCACCAGAAAACACGTTCAGCTGTATCACCACAGTTTTAAATCAAAACATTACAAATGACAGCATAATCTATGTATTTATATTTTAGAAATGCAAGAGAAATTCATTTAAGAAAACAAATGTTTGATTCCTTTGTGCTGATTTATTGTAACTTCAGACAAAAAAATCTGATTGGATTGAAGTCTTCCATGACAAGACGCCTCCTGATTGTTTGTAATTTCAGATTCCTATTTCTTCAAGTTGTGTTGACAAAACAATCGGGTTGTCACGCAATACTCTAAAATGGAGATTAATCAATTTGCCTTTGTTGGAGCTCAATCGCCGGAGCTTGTTTAATAAGCAGTTTGCTTGCTGCCTTCTGAATTAGGTAAAAAATTGAACCGTGGGCAGTAAACAGAACAAATATGGAATATGGTAGTAGTAAAAATTTTACAGTTTACCATCATGACGCGAACTGCAGTTTAACAGGGATTGTAGCTGTGGTTCACACCATGCAAGAGTCAATAACAAAGATGCTGGTGGCTTGCTGATAATTACATCTATGTGTGTGTGTGTGTGTGTGTGTGTGTGTGTGTGTGTGTGTGTGTGTGTGTGTCCTCTGCAGAGTCCTTTCTGCTACTGGGTCAGGAGGGAACTCCACAACATGAAGCCCCGCTGGTGTAAGGAGCACGAGAGCTGGACGCTCTACTTGTTTGCGCCGGAGAGCCCGTAAGACCTACAAACACATGCATTATTCTCCCACTGCATGATTTCTGAATTATATTTAACTTTTCAAGCTCTAACTTATTTCCAAGTATCAATAATTGAAATATAATTGTGTAATTCATGGAGGCATGTTCCAGTTTTGTGATCTAATGGAATGATAAAGTTGATAAGCCTTGATTGTAACTTACATTTCCTATGTACAGGATTTAATTATTTCCACATAATAATAATAATTTGTTGTACTAAAATCATGTATTGCGTTGTGCTAAGCATTTGTCCATACTGGTTATTCTGACCTTTATGTAGCAGCCAACGTTCCCTCTAAGCTGCGCGCTTGCGCAATCGCGCACTGCTCGCACATTCTCAGCGCACAATAAAATCTATGCAGCGCATAAAATTAGATCCAAGGTAAACTGGACATTGAGCGCGGACATCAGTTTTGACTATGGACCAATATCATACAATCTAACTCGGGTGAGTCACAGGTCTCCAGCCTGTGAGGAATATGTTGGTTTAAGCTGAAAGGAATATGTTGCTTTAAGCCGAGTTGCGGTACTGTTCTCCGCTTCGAACCAGTGTAGAAATCGTGCGCCATGTTAGGAGTTTAAACTGCAAATGTCATGATGGAAAATGTATTTTTAAACCTCAAGACCACCTGAATCCGTTGGCGGAAGCACAGCACCAGTCAGAGCTTTTGTGGCAAATCTCCAATAATTCATTTTTATAAATCTATGACCTGCAGAAACCAAAGTCATTTCTGATTCATTTTAAGAATCGTTTTGGAAACACACTGAAAGTGTTTCTACCTTTACTGTCATGTTTTTTTTATTTTTTTATTTTCGGAATATAGTTAACATTTGACAGAGAAGTCATTTTCAATTTCAAGATGCCTCTAAATCTAGAAATATAACATTTCTGATTAGCATACTAAAAGTGAAATTATGGAAACAGCGGACTGTATTTGTTCTTCAAAAATTGTTATCTATGGGGTGCTGTGGTGGATCGGGGGAGAGGCGCAGCCCATGCATTGAGGCCCTAGTCCTCGTGCCGGTGGTCGCAGGCTTGATTCCCGGCCTGGTGACACCCCCTGCATGTCCCCCCCCTCCCGCTCGGCCCTCCCCCCCGCCGAGCCACCCCCAGGTGGGGACCACCAGAGCCAACAAAATCTTTAAAAAAATTGTTACCTATGTCTTAGAAGACAAAAGTTGCAAACTTTGCTTTAGACCTTTTAACCTTCCTGTTATCTGCTAAAATCTGTTATAGGCTTAAAAGAGGCAAACCTGTCTCAGCTTGAAGCTTTTTTTCTTCAATTTTTGTTCTTCTCTTAACTCAATAGTAAACTCCTGACACAGGAACTTAACAATAAGTACCTGAAAAGCCGAGCTTTTATTAAAATCATTAGAGAAAACATTTCATTTTTCAGCTTCAGAGCAACTGATTATTTTTCAAGGTCAATCCACAAGATCGTCTGATTCCAGTCGCTGGCCAATGTCTCTGTTAATTTTGAGTTTATACGCAAATGAATGAATCTGTATTTTTCTCAGGTAATTGTTGGCTTTTTCATTTTCATTTCTAATTTTTGTTCAGCTTAGGTGAAGTTTCCTGTTGTCATTCTTCTAAACATTTGGTTGATAGCTCAGAGCAGCAGGTATTTTTATATATCGCTCTCTGTGTCTGTTTAGAGTCCGTGTGTGGTGCCAAGCTGTGATCACTCACAAATTGTTCGACCATGTGGTTCTGGTTTTCATCTTCCTCAACTGCATCACTATCGCTCTGGAGAGGCCTGATATACTGCCTCACAGCACGGTGAGTCACAGACAAACATGGCTTACATAATCACTTTTGTCCACACACAGTCCACTTGTTTTTTCAGACCGGGAATTTCACACACTTTTCTATTAGCCTCACTTTTCTCGTACTTACAGACATTAAAGTTGAGATATAAAACAAAAAAAAGAAGTTGTTTTGACTTCAAATTTAGGTTTATTTACCACCTGACAAATAAGTCTGTGATCAGGGGTGAAGTTACTCAAGTAAAACCTTTTTTTTTTTCAGGTCCATTTTTTCATGTCACTACCAACTACAAAAAAAAAGCAAAAGTTAAGAAAATTCCTACTCTGCGTCTATGATTTATATACAAATCAAGGTGCCACAGTAGATTTTATTTCTAAAAAAAATGGATTACATAAAGTAGAGCACTTACTATATTTTTCATAAAACCCTTGAATTAGCAGTGTTAGCTAATTTGTTACATTTCATACCCTCTGAAAGAGAGAAAGTGTTGGCCTTTGCAAAATGCAGCCATAGTCTTATAAACATCGCACGTCTTCAAAATGTGCAAGCTTTTTTTTACAAGCTGACACATATAAAGGGAACTCCTGCTGCTTTTAGAGCAGAATGTGTCATCATTACAAGCATCTTGTTTTGGTTCATGGGATTAACTTAGCCACACTTTGTTTTAACATTGTCTTACTTCTTTTGTTGTTTTATTTTTTTCTGTTTAGGAGCGAGTATTTCTAAGTGTGTCCAACTATATTTTCACTGTGATCTTCCTAGCAGAGATGGCCATCAAGGTAAACAACAGCATCTTCACTTATATTTGCTTGACATTTTTTAACCTCAGACAGCAGGAGTGTGGTAAAAAAAAAACCAGAGGGCTTAAATTGTGCTGCAGTAACTTCCTGCTGCTTTAACTGTTCCCTCAGGTCGTCGCTCTTGGTTTCTGCTTTGGGAATCAAACCTACCTTCAGTCCAGCTGGAACGTTTTGGATGGAGTGTTGGTCTTTGTGTCTCTGGTGGACATTCTAGTTTCTCTGGCCTACACCGGCACCAACAGGATCCTGGGGATTCTCAGAGTCCTTCGTCTTCTACGCACCCTTCGCCCTCTGAGGTACGTAATATGTTTATTTGTGCGTAGAATGTGAAACGTGTTCAAGATCTTGTTGAAATACCAACTTTTTGAGGTCCAAAAGATACATAAATAATACTACTGGCCCCATGAATTATTAGTCTAACAAACAGTACTAATCTATGACACATTCTTTAGTCACAAATTTGCAGAGAATTAGCAATGGATGCCACTGTACAAACATATTAGTCAGGCAAAGTGTGCAAAGAAAATACAGTGTGTTTAATATGCACCATGGTAAAGTGGGACAGAAGAACAGTGACATTACAGAAATCAGACTTTCCTTTGAAACTGATCAAATATCCAAAACAAAAATGGGTTGCAGTAGCTTCTAAGAGAACAAAACAGTGTCCCGTATCTGTTTGTAGCACTGAAGTTGTCATATTTCAGGATAGTAGTAGTTTCTTTTGAAGAAATCCTCCAAGATGTCCAAAAACTGTATTTGGCTCACCAAAACAACTCTGCATCTCAAAAGGAGTGAGGTGGTAAAATACAGTGTGAAAACTGACAATTTTTGGTGTCTGATAGAAAGCCAGAGTTGTGCAGATTTTTGTTTCTTTTTTCTTTGTAGCACCAGAGTAGCTCAATTGTAAAATGAATACAATATGCGTCTTCATTGAAAAAAAACTGAAAGAAAACTGAACCTGGCAGAACGTCTGTATGCTCATGGGAAGAGGGTTGTGCAAAAGTGATTTCTATTCTCACAATCTGTCAGATTTGAAGAACTTTCACAGGGGAGAGGGAGAGAGTGTAAATATTGTCATGTCAAGAAATACTGGTTGACTTCTAAAGAAGAATGTCGGCTGAAAAGACTTTAACTTTAACATCTTTAGGGTCTACACAAAACCAGATTATTGCATCTTTTTAATATTCTATTTCTATCACTTGAATATTCATTTATAGGAACTGCTGGTAAGCCTACTCAACTTGTCCGTATCTGAGTGCATGACTGTGTGTTCCAGGGTGATCAGTCGCGCCCCAGGACTGAAGCTGGTCGTGGAGACACTCATCACCTCTCTAAGACCCATTGGGAACATTGTATTGATCTGCTGCGCCTTCTTCATTGTGTTTGGAATCTTGGGGGTCCAGGTGATTACTGTCCCACTACTCAGACGCACAAACTCGCACTCCATCAATTACCCCACATAGGATGCATCTCTTTCTCCACCTCTCTCCTGAGCTGGTTTACCTATTGTTGTGCAAATGCTCAATGCTCAGCAGTGCGCGTGTGACCGTAGCAATGAGCAATTGAAAAGCATCTAAAATATCCAAAAAGAAGATATTGGTGTTTTTCTTCTTCGAAGGTGTGAGTTTGAAAGAAAATGCACAACTAGAGTAAGTGTTGGGGGGGAGGGTGTGACGACATGACCCATTTGTTTCACAAGCACTGAAATTCTGCTGGAACAGTGAACTCTTTGAAACATCATGTTATTGTTGCCATTATTTGCTGAACACACCTGAGGTCACAGCTTAATGAAAGTCAAATAGGCCTGGAGATAACTTTTTAAAATCATTTTAATTTGGCTGTTTTTTTTTTTCTTCTAGTTGTTCAAAGGGAAGTTTTACCACTGTGAAGGTCTGGACACAAAAAATGTCACAAACAGGTCAGACTGTGAACTCGCCAACTACAAGTGGATACGAAGGAAGTACAATTTCGACAACTTGATTCAGGTGTGGATGAATCAAATGAATCTGTGATTATATGAAGTTTCCACAATATCAAAAGCCAATTTGTTTTTATTAACTGTACGCTATTTCTAACAGAGTTTTTTTTTGTACAACACTATATGGCTACTCAATTCATTATGACATAAAAGGCATATTAAAGCGCACCATCAAAGTGAAGGAAATGCAAGTCTATTAAAGTACAACTACCTTTCTGTCTCCAGGCTTTGATGTCTTTGTTTGTGCTGTCGTGTAAGGACGGTTGGGTCAACATCATGTATGATGGACTAGATGCAGTCGGGGTGAATCAGCAGGCAAGTATTTCCATTGCATCTGAACTGAATGACCTGCTTCAGCCCCACTTGAGTCACAGTCATCTGACAAGAAATAAGCAAATTCTTGTAATGCCCAGGCAGCAGAGTGTAGCATTTATCCCAATGGGAATTGATCTGTTGTTGGTGAGCGCTAATCCAACTCATTTTCTTTTGCCACTCCTCTTCAAATCACTGTCTGGATGTATGTTTAGAAAGTTGTTAGAATTTTTTGCAATTTTGAGATGCTGATCAGCTGCTCCCTGTTGAAACAAATAATACCTTGCTGCTATGGTTATGCATCATAACAACTGTCTGAAAATTTAAAAAAGTAGTAGCAAATATCTTTTCAGCTTTTTTTAACCTTTTTTTTTTAAAAATTGAATTTAAGAGTTTGTTTTTTCTCCCTGTCTTCAGCCTGTGAGGAACCACAACCCCTGGATGCTGCTCTACTTCATCTCCTTCCTGCTCATTGTCAGCTTCTTCGTCCTCAACATGTTCGTCGGTGTCGTGGTGGAAAACTTCCACAAGTGCCGACAGGACCAGGAAGAGGAGGAGGCCCGTCTACGGGAGGAGAAGAGGCTCAAAATGATAGATAAAAAGCGCAGGAGTAAGGAGAATGGAGGGGCTGGTCGGTAGTCTATTTTTCTGAGCACTGCCTGCTTTCAGAGCTTGAAAGAAAAAAAAAAGATTAAAAAAATAAATAAAAATAGGGCAATGATTAGCAAAAACAACAGCTGGAATGAGGGAGAGCTTATAAGATTGGCTAGCTCACACCACATGTGATTGATCACTGCAGCAGGCTGTGGGCTATGTCAATCTGACGCATGTAACCGCATGACTGCAGCCAATCCTGTCCCTTCCTAACCCTGCATGCCAAACCTAAGACAGTGAGTCAAAATTATCACCATTAGCAAAATACGAAATTTCAAACTTTCACTCAAATTCCACTTAATTCGTATGACCAGTTATGCTTGATAAGCTTTAGTGTCACTTGCACAAATTGGATTAAAAATAATTATAATAATAATAATAATTTTAGCGTAATTTGATTTGCAATTTTCGCATGCATCCCGGAAAATTTTTATCCGGTAAAAATTTTCGTTTGTGAATTTCCTACATCCCTTCCTTCCCATCCTCCCAGTGCATGTGTAAGACCCTGAGATGCCTCTCGACTCTGGTAGAAAAGAGATATTTCCTCCAAACGGGCTTTGACTGGCAGACTCAGAAACATAGCAGACGTTTTGGCTGCTATTCCTGTTGATCATTTGGGTAATAACTTGGGTAATGGAGCTGTTGGTAAATTTTTGGTTCCAGCCTTTAGGGGATAGAAACTAGTTAAGATACCAGCACAAATCTGCACCCAAATACTATAACAACCAATCTTTTTGTGCACCCAATGTTTTAAGTCAAGATAAGTGGTGGAACAAAAAAAAAAAGATTTGATTCAGTTGCCATGGCCTTGCATAGCTATTCATCATTCTTTCATGCTACAACCAAAATTGTGCATAACTGCAAAGTGGAAGAAAAAAAATACACAGAGAAACAAACAAATTCTGAAGAAATAAAAACAAGAAACGTTTGCTTGCATTTCTATTCTATTCTGAGTCAGTCATTTATGGAGTCACTTTCCAATGCAGTCAAATCTGAAAGTCTTATTGATTTTGTCTCTGCATGCTTGCATATCAGAAACTTTTATCCATTCTTCTTGACTAAAACTCATTAAGTCAGGACAGTAAGTCTCTGTGTCCGGCAATTTTCAAGTCTGGGGAAATGGTCTGTGTTGTTTTAGCTGCTGAATATGTTTTAAGATAAACACTAAATTGACGTTCTGGGTATATTTAGGGACATTGTCCTGCTAGAAAGTGGACATGTGGCCTACTCAAGTATTTTATTGACCTCTAACAATGTTTCCTTCAGGCTTGCCGTGTATTTAGCTCCACCTAACTTATGTTTAATAGTTTATGGCTTTTAATTAACAATTATTTTCCCAGTTCAGTATCCACATGTTTTTGTCTTTTTTTTTTTTACAAATCAGAGGTGGTAGTTCCACTATTTTCCCTTTTCACAGATACATGTACATACTCATATACAGAATTAATCACTTTTAGATCAAATTAATTTATGGATTAGATGACTTCTAAAGACTATTGGTTCCAGTGATTTATTTATTTGAGGGAATCGTGACTAAATGGGACTGAACACAAATGCATATCGGTTAAAAAAGAAAAAGAAAAATACTTCAAAGCGACAAATCCTTTTCCTTCCACTTCCCAAAAATGCCCTTCATGTAAAATTCCAATTGAATAAGTTGGAGTTTCTGGTTGTAACATGACATAATGTGAAAAACTGCAGCTCTTTACCTTACCTTTTTTTTTGTAAGTCACTTTATGTAATAGACTATGGTGTGAGTGGAAGATGAGTCATATTTTTTTTATTATTGCATCTCAGTCGTCCAAAACATTCTGTTTTGAGCTAAACTGTTTCAGAATATGTTCTTCAACCAGAATTTGACCAGTCCAAACTCATATTCTGCAGAATATAGTTTTGACCGACTGAGATTTTATTTTTGAAGTGATGCTATTGGAGACGAGAGAGGCTTCAGTGTTTGTTCACCATCACTGGCATTCTTGAGCACACCGGACAATTAGAAAATATATATAGGGTTTAAAATGATTGATATTAATGCGAGATATTTGATCAATAAAGATTGCGTCACTAACCTGATTAAACACTTAGAATTCTGCTTTTAAACAAGCGTCCTGTTGAACATAACCTGGGTTAGCCTTCTACCACTTTATCTTTAGTTTATCACTCACTAGCATGCAACATGTGAGTGCAGTTTAATAATGTGGTGAATACAATCTCTTTTAGTGCGCACAAGGTCACTATTCAGAATCAGGCTGCAGGCTCTTTTTGTGTTCATCAGAATGGATATCCATAGTCTTAGCTTTAGTTGAGCACAATGCAGAGATTTTCTTCCTGTTGGAAGAGTGTCCTTGTTGAAAGTATAACATTTCCATACTTTCACCTTTTATCGGAGCTGCATAATCTCACTTTGAAAAATCTAACCTTAAATTCAAAATACATGTATTCAGTGCGTGGGGGAAAAAAAAATTTTCCCATAAGAATTAATTGCTTTCTACAGAATTGACTGGTGGTACAATCATGGCCGCCTCTGCTGTCAATTTTTATAATCCTCTTCACTGCAGGATTCTTCTGTCGTGGCTTAGGTTTGAAGAGGACCAAAGCTCAGACATAGAAAGTGGTCAAATGCAGTACCTTAATAAAACAATGAGAACTTGCGGAGAATAACACAGGGCGTGCAGGTCAAGCAAATCAGGTAGAAAACAGAAGGCTGTAGCGAAAGAATCCAGTATAAACTAGTGAAAACATCCCGAAGCAGAGCTAAAACAAAAAAAAAACAAACAAGAAAAAGGACCAACATTACTAATCAGTTTTATACTAATAGAACTGTTTTGTAGTGGCTGGGGTAAAACAGGGAAACTTTAACGTTGTTTAAAATCGTGCAACCATTATTCACAATGTATCTAATTAGTGTGCACAGCCTGTTGGTTTTTTCACAGTCTTTTCTTACAGATATGTACTGTGCCATTAACAAAAGGAAACAGGTTTCTGAATGAATAAATGATGAGCCCACCTGATACTCTCATGTCCTTTCATATCACCACAGACACAGTCATGTGCACAGGAATTGGGATCTTCTATTCTTCATGAGTGTTTTGTGACGGCAAGAAGCATTTGGATACAATCTTGGTCAAACAGCGATAGAAAAAAAGAAGTCTAAATAAAGAGCAATCATTGTGCACATGATTGGTACATGTAATGTTTCCGAAAACTGTTGCTCATATTTACCCATATCTGTCTGTTTGCGTGTGTGTGTGTGTATGTTTCAGAGGCCAAGCAGAGACCGTACTACGCCGACTACTCTCCTCTGCGCCTGACCATCCACACTCTGTGCACAAGCCACTACCTGGATCTCTTCATCACCTTCATCATTTGTATCAATGTCTTCACAATGAGCATCGAGCACTACAATCAGCCGCAGGTAATGCGGCTGATTACCTGCGGGATATTTGCTTCAATAAATCTTAACAAAATTTTCCCCAATCCCCTAGTGCTCTTGTTTTTTTTTTGTTCTTTTTTTTCAAAAAGAAAATAAATGTTTCAAAAATCCCAAGCTGCTTTAAAAAAATATCTTTTCATTGTAATTTCAAAGAAATGTTCACTTTCTTAAAATTTACACTCTTTATCATTTTTGCCATAGCTAAATAGTTAACTTGAACAGCAATATCTAAGATCCTCATCATAAATGTAAGTATCTAGTGTCCTTTAAGATACTAAGTAAATGTATTCAAGTATCATAGAAGCTGGTAGCTGGTTTTCTTTAACATTCTAGGCATCTCACCTAATCTAAGTAAAAATCTGTGAAGGGGCTAAAAATCAGAGTGACAGCCAGGAAATGTTCATAGATCCCATAATCAAAGATTTTTCAAATTTTAAAGCAACATTTGAATAAAACATATTTTTGAAATGGTACCGCTCTTACATTGCTTTATCTGTTAAGAGACGAATATCTTATTACCCATCTGGAATAAACTCTCTGATTGAATAAGCATTATTTTAAAGCCGTTTGAATTGTTTTAGGTTGTACCTGTATTTTAAAATCTACTATCCTTAATGATGTGTGAAAGCCATATCTGATCAGCCGTGTCCGACCAATACTATCCGATCAGTGTGTAAGATGTCCTTCTCATGTCTGTGTCTGTGTTCCTGCAGTATCTGGAGGAGGTTCTGAAGTACTGCAATTACGTGTTCACCATTATCTTTGTCATCGAGGCTCTGCTCAAACTCGTGGCCTTCGGCTTCCATCGGTTCTTCAAAGACAGGTACAATTGAGCACAAGTGCAAATATGAAACACTTTCACGTGCACTGAACACCAAATCCATTCCTCCATCCGCCATGTGTGACAGGTTGTTAGAAAAAAATTATGTTATCCCAGTATTTTTAACATGGTTTCTTGGCTTTGAGTTTAGTAACGTAGACTCAACATGGTCAGTGAGTGTGTCCAACTTGTCTAAGGGATAAAATTTATTGTTTTCTCCCCCGAAGAGATAAGTGGGTGGTCTACCCATTAATTTAAATGCCTGGCTCACTGTTTACGATCAGCACTCTGGCAGAACTAATATTAGGTCTGCTTCCCATCCTCTTGTTCTTCTTTTAGCTCTGTAAACATTGAAGAAAGTACAGTTATTTACTTTGTTTGTCCTTTCATGTCAGACATTATCAACTTGGGTCATCGCCACCCTAGGGAAGGCACCAAAGATTAGAGGCTGTAGAGGGTTTTCTGTTTTACAGAGATCACCAAAGTTAGTGTTGAACATGAGAAACGAAGCACAGTTAATGCATTGGCTTATATTCAGAAGCAAACATCAGTGTCACAAAGATGGGATGGCCTTTCAGGACAAAGATTGAGCTCATCTTTTGGAAATTTCTGCATCATGAACTACAGTTGTAGTTTGCTGGAAACAAGTTATTTGACATTTTTGCTGATTTAAGTTCTCTCCTGGAGTTTAAGGATTTTTTGTAGCTCTATGATATTCTAGGACATGTCTCTGGAAGCTACCTCCATTCTTTTGTTTGTAAGGATTTCAAGTTAAAACTGTCGCAAGTATGGGCAAATAGTTTCTTTTTATTGTTGTTGCCTTTTGTTTAATGAGTTTCATTTTCAGTAACATTTAAATTGTTATTTCCATTCTCCTACTTGGAAAACAATGTGTTATAAACAATGGTCAGTTTTGATTAGCTTCCCTACTGCAGAAAACCATGACCTTCTTTCAGGTTTTTTTTTTTTTTAGTTATTTTAACATGATAAACTTTGAAAAGGCTCAAAGGTTATGAATACTTTTCAAAGGTGTTATACTGTCAAGCAAGGAAAAAAAACAGTTGCTTTCATTTGTCACAAGTCGTTTTGTTACTTCATTGTTAGTCTTTTGGTGGCATTGAAATTAATTTTAACTTGTGTTTAGGTGGAACCAGCTGGATGTTGGAATAGTTGCCTTGTCCATAATGGGAATCACTCTGGAAGAGCTGAAAATTAAAGCTGCTCTGCCTATAAATCCTACCATCATCCGAATCATGAGAGTACTGCGCATTGCACGAGGTAGACATACACACACACACACACACACACACACACGCACACACGCACACACACACACTCACACACACACAAAATAACCAAGCTTGTGTATTTTTTTTAAATCTCCATATTAAATTAAATGTTTTTGAAAATTCATTATTTCCTCTCTGAAATTCAATCATATCCTGTATGACATGACAGCTATATCTTTAGTGCTGTATAATGAATAGGACATTTTTATGCTGTCTTAGATTGCTCTGCAAAAAAAGCTGGCTAAAACTTGTAAAAAAAAAATCTACTTTAACCCTTTTTATGCGTCTCCTGCAGTCCTAAAACTTCTGAAGATGGCAAAGGGAATGAGAGCTCTCCTGGACACTGTCATGCAAGCACTGCCACAGGTAAACAAGGACTCTTATTAGGGCTCAACCACAGTAATAGAGCATGTTTTAATTGCATATCTTTGCAGACTGGCAAAGAAAACGGCGCCGTCTTTCAAACAGCCTCTATAACTGTAACAGACCTATAACCAGGTCTCCACATTTTTGCTCCTTCTTACTCGCCAGTTTCTTAGCATAACACGAGAGAGGAGAAGAACATTGCCTTTCTCTTATCACGAGCTGCAAGAACACAGTGTTTGTATCTTTGAGCAGCTTTATTCAAAGTCTGTTTAATCTCCATTTTGAGCAGGTGTTGGCTGCTCTATTTGCAAAACATGTCAAACAGCAAAGAATTTATATTCTGAGAAGACTCTTTTTTTCTAGTGTGGTCTCGCCATAAATGAAGTCAAATATGTGTCAGACACACTAAGTTTAAAAAAAAAAAAACATTGACATAAATCTTAATCCTTGTATTCCCCGGAGTTTCAAACGAGCAATATTTATACTTTGCGTAGAGGGGAGTCTAACATGTGTATCGCTTCCAGGTGGGAAATCTTGGTCTCCTCTTCATGTTGCTCTTCTTCATCTACGCTGCCCTGGGAGTGGAACTCTTCGGCAAACTGGGTCAGTCACACACACACGCCCATCAGCCGGAAAAACAACACACACACTAGACTCCATGCTTCAGCGAAAAGTGGTTTGAGATTCACTTATTGTTCCCGCGCTCACAGCTTAAAGCAAATTTTCCTTCCTGAATCGTTTTTGTTGCTTCTCACTGTAGCCCCTATCTGTCTCCCTGCCACTCTGTTTTATTTTTTATTTTCTTATTTGGGGGGGGGAGGTTGTTCCGAGTGAACAAACCGTTCGCATGATCATGTTTATTTTCACGTCGCTCTCCTGACGAGCCTGCAACGTCCAGCTCATTTTCTGTGACAGGATTAGCCACATCAGGCATCTGGGAAGACGAAACAGAAACAACTTGCTGATGAGAGCGTTTGCTTTCTGGGAAATGTCATTATACCTCCTGCTGCATGTGCCAGAGGAAAGTAATGTGTTTTCATAAGGCAAAAAATATCCAGCTTTCTTTTTTTGTTGTTGTTGTTGTTGCTTTTTACTGTGATTCTTATATTGCCAAGAATGCTGAGAAAAGCTGTTTGTTTTTTATGGATGCCTCTGATTCTTCTACAATATATCTTTTGGTTTGGAAACATGAAGATAGAGAAAATGGAGGTAGAGACATGTTAAAAAGTGCAAATTCTGTCAATTTTAAGTTTTTAACGTGGAAATGGCGCACAAGACAAGCAAGAAGAAGCCAAGTTGAAATGATCGGTGAAAAATAAAGTATTTTGTTGTCACCCCTGTTAAAGAAAGGTACCCAAGACTTGAAGTGAATTTTTATGGAGACTTGATGACCCCAATATGCCATCTGTTGTTTAGTTGACAGTGTAATTAAGAATTACCCTGTAATACTGTGCATGGTAGGACAAGTTCAGCTGTTTTTCACAGTTCGGTTTTCCCCTATTCAAATATTGCAATTCACATACCTTCTGTATTTGCTTGAGTCGTTCATTTTGTCGTGTTTTTAACACCAGATAAGCAGGAAGTAATGAATAGAGCTCTGATCAGTTTAAAAGTCTAAATTACAAAAATGCTTCTTATATAGGGTGCCAGTAATTGCAGTGGTAACAATGTGGAAAACTCCCACCAACTCACTGAACGAAATTCAATGTCAGGTTGAGCTAGACCTGTGATATTTCGTGTATTTTAAAGCTATTTACGCAATTTTATCAGGTGGGCCTGCACTAGTATGGGCCACAAATATTTATAGAGGACAATATGGATTGCTGCAAAAGCTTGATTCTCAGTTGATAGATTAAATTACAATGTGGCATTTCTACTAAAAAATAATAAAAAAACTGTTTTTTAACAATGTTCATTAGAGGTTTTTACACTGTTGCTTGTCTGACTTCCTGTGTGCTGCTCCACTTTGCTGCAATTCTAATGCTTGTTCTAGGAAACAGGAAAACAAGTTGATATTCTTTAATGCCTTCTTGTTTAATAGGACCATCAACATTGTTTTTAACTCCTTAAAGTATTAACAAAAAGTCATCTGAATTCACTAATGGACAAATTCTACATTCTTCTCTCCTGTTGCAGCTAGTTGTGCTACAGTTCTAATGCTAGTTTGTGAACAGGGAAAACAAGTAAATATTTGAATTTCAAATTCAAAAAGACTTTACTGATCCCAATGGGGAAATTAAATATTGTTGTAACTCATATTAATTCAAAATCCGCCAAAGAGTTGTTGTAGATGGTTCTGGTATATATTTGGATTATGGGTTCTGATTGGTTATTTTCATAATCACCCCTTTAGAGAACAGTGTGAGTATTAGCATCTTCAGTAATAAAAGAAGTTAAGCTTTCTATTGCAGCTACTTGCACTGTAACACTATTTATAGCTCGTAAACAAACAGGAAAAACATGGATGTTTTTGGGGTATTTTTCTATATGAGAGTTGTACTTCCTGTTAGCACCTTCACTAAGGCAAATGAAATCAAAACATGTTGCAGCTCTTTGAGAAAAGTTACTATAAAGGAAAAGTTTAATGTATTTTATTCACCCAGCTCAGGGGAAAGTTGCAGCCATTGAAGCCCAGAACAGCCTAAATGCTAATTAATTAGCGAGAGGCGGAGTATTACCTGTGGATGTCGAGGAGTCTCATCTCTAACAGCAGATGTGCAGACGAGGTGGCGTTACAGGGGAAACAACTCGGTGTTTACATGCTTGTATTGGCATGTATGGCTCAGCGCTCCAGTAAAGCTATTTTTAGCACACCAGATTTCGTTTTGATCCTCAAAACTAAATCTAATTAATAATCTCTTTTGATCTACACCCAGATGAATCACCATCTCTGACGCCGTCCTCATGCCGCCTGGATATGAGTCAGACACAGAAAGGGAAGGGAGGGTCTCTCTTTCTGCCAGAGAAATTACTGATTAAATCTAAAAATGACATTCTGGGTGTCTTCCATTTTTTCCCGAGACACCACAAATGGTTATATTGGAGAAAAAAAAACCTGAACTCTCTGAGTGAAGCCGGATTCCATTTTCCTATTATGCAAAACTCCCTCAATCAGTTCCTCTGAGCTGAAGTGTGACATTGTTAAATCCTCTCCCTTTTCTCTTGTTAACTGATATGGAAAAAAAAAAGAGACGCGTCATACACGGTGGACAGTCTCGGTTTTCCTCAGCTGCCTGTTCATGAGACCCAAATTTAAAGTAGCTAAAGATGTCTTTTGGGTTTTAATTTTGCACAATTGCTCCTCAGGGCGTTCTCTCGGAACTGGCTCAAAGATTTCCATGTCCACTGCAAATAATTATTTTTCACTGCTCTGCCATGTTCACATGCCTAGCAGCTCTCTTTTCAGAGTACTCTTCCTTTTTTTTCTTTTTTTTGTAACTAAATCCTTAGTTTTTAAATGGGACATTGGCAATTATATCAATGTTCCTGAAAACAAAATCCACTAATGATCAAAGATTGGTTCCTTTAAAGCACCAGATGGTTCGCTATGCATAATGTAAAACAACAACAAGACAGGTTTGTTTGTGTTTTTTTTTTGTTTTTTTTTTATATAAAATCACATATATTTTTTTTCCCTGTGGGAAAATCTTTCCATGTCTCACTCGGCCTTTTTTATTTTATTTTATTTTTTGCTGCCCAGCACTTGTAGGGGTTTATTTTGAGCTGGTCTGCCTAAAATAAAGCCGCCTGGCTGATTTAAAATTAGCCTGAATGTTCCAAACATGTGAGAATATGGCAGACATGGGGAATCAAGTCTGCAACATGGACTTCAGTTACACTAAAGATTTGGACTGGACTTAGACTCGCACTTCTAATGATTTGAGATTCGACTCCGATTCAAAGTCTGAGACTCAAATCTTCTGAGTAATCTCTGAAAGTATGCTTGCATGTGTTAAATATTTAAGTAGAGGATTAAGGCTTTGCATTACTGTAATGAATACAAATGAATGGTTGCTATGGTGATGCTGTGCACAGGGTTTGTGCTTAACATGTGGCAAAACTGGTATGTTTCTCAACAGGGAAGGAGTTAGAGGCAGCTTTTAATTTGGAGGGGGATTTTGTGTTGTTGTTTTTTATATCAAGTGGTAGAAAGTATGTGAGCTGCCATAGTTGTCCTGTCAAAGGGTGTGTTTGTTTTAACTACCAGGGCTTATTGGCTCACAACAACTTGTTCATTCTAGCTTTGTGAGAATGATGGTATGGATATTTAGCTAACTGAGTTATGTTCTAAAATACTATTTTATATCAAGCTAATCTTCAACATCCTATTCTCAAAATCGTTTTATAAAAATAAAACATCTTGTTTAATCTAATTGATTAAAATTAATCTCTTTCTGTTGACAGCAGTTGATAAAAGTATTTTCTTACACGTTTAATTGAGGGACTGCTAAATCACATGCGGTAAGCATAGTCATTGCATCCTATGTTAGAGAATTAATTTAAATTTCAGCTAGAGATTTTGTACTTGGTAAATAAAAACAAAACAATATTAGAATATTTTCAACATTTGTGTGGTAAACATTGTTGATAAAGCGTAGTTTATCAACAATGTTGATAAAGTTTAACAGTTTGATGGCTTTTTTGGGGGGGTCACTGATTTATCTGATGATAAATAATGACAAAATATGTTTTCGTTGTGTTGTTTAGAATGCAGCGACAGCAACCCGTGTGAGGGGCTGAGCCGTCACGCAACATTTGAGAATTTTGGGATGGCCTTCCTCACACTGTTTCGAGTTTCCACGGGAGACAACT
Organism: Poecilia picta; assembly: GCA_033032245.1. Classification (NCBI taxonomy): domain Eukaryota; kingdom Metazoa; phylum Chordata; class Actinopteri; order Cyprinodontiformes; family Poeciliidae; genus Poecilia; species Poecilia picta. The sequence continues at coordinate 18,132,339 of CM065360.1, forward strand.
GGAATGGGATTATGAAAGTATGAACAAAGACACAAACACACACACATGCGCATGCACATAACTGAAGACAAAGACTGTCATACTTGAAGACTAGATTGTCGGAAACCATGGAGAGAACACTGACCTCTAAAACCAATTATGTGGAAGTAAAGTAGCTTAGCATGGCAATGTCAACGCTAACATTTTCATTTTTACCTTATTGACAATGGCTTGTAAAATAGTTTGGCAACAAAAGTTCCTTTGTTAAATATGTTTGACAACACAATGAAAATATGTAAAATTGCAAAACATTTAAATGTGAGTTTCTTCAAGAGTGAGGCTTGAAATAAGAATCTTGATATTTTTTGATATTTTTATCTTAATATTTGTTAAAGGTTAAACTTTGTGGATTTTAAAATGGTAGAACTTTGAAGTGATCTTGTTCTGTCGCTACAAAGTTTCTAAGATGTATTTTAAAAAGAGGATGACATGAGGACTCCTTCAGCCTACACTCTTTTCAGTCAAGTCGGTTTAGTGCTAAAAAACAAAATAAAATCTTTAATTTTCATTTTATTGCAAATGAGCCAATAAAAAATATATTTTAATGACAAAGGACAATATTTAATGAATAGTATATTCCAATTTTGAGAATAAAACTCTAACAATTGTACTTTTACAGTCCAAATTCAGTGTCACTATAAAATGTATCCAATCCTGAAACAGCGACTTTTATTAAAACTTAGATCATTATCTCAACATTTAATAATATTATTGCTTTTGCATGATTGGCACTGCATAGATAAACTGAACTGATTGTTTAATATCACGCTCCACACACCCTAAAGTAGATGTAATTTAAAACAAAATGTGCAATAGCTAATTTTTTTTCAGTTAATTATCTTTTTGGATATTTTGGTGAATCACAGTCAAAGTAAATTTATTTTCCAACTTATTTTCTTGTTGCAGTTGAATCAAGTCTGTTTCGATCCTATTTTAGTAAAAATTTCTCTTTCCATCACGCTTCTCCTGACCTTACTGCCGCTCTCTAAATACAGCCTCTAGGAGATGGCATTTCACATGGCTTTGGTATAAATTGTTACCTCTAAATTTGTTGTGTTTTCTCTTTAGCTGACCTGTATGGTTAGTTCAGTAGTTGGACCAGTTAGAGACACCCTCTAGGAGAAGGAAAAGTAACCTTTGCTTAAGCAGTTGAGAAGCAAGTTACACAGAAACTAGACGCTTCTAAATATCGCTTTTAAACTGAGTAGAATTGTCAGTAATGAATCATTAATCAATCTAACACTGCCTCAGTTATATTACTCTCTTCCCAAACTGGACGTTTTGTCTCTACTTTTAGCAGCTTTTATACTCCTTATATATATAAATCAACCCCCACAGCTCCGGCCAATTAGAATGCAGGAAATGATGTGAACTTCTGGAGCAGGATAAACTTCTGTGCATTTAGCAGGAAGCTCATCTCCCTACTCTCAACAGCAAGCATGTGACGACTATTCAACACATGGGGGCGACAAATCCCCATTTACACCACCCATGTAAAAAAGCACTACAGTACTTGTTCAGAACAGCTGTTGGGTAAATGCTCATATGATTCTTTATCCTTTTAATAATCTTAAAATGCATTTTCCATGAGTTGATAGGTGCAATATAAAGTAATAAAACCTTTTTGAAAAGCAACGCTTCCTTTTTTCTTAATATGATGAGATTTGCAAACTGTGTGTTGACAAAAAAATCTCTTCCTCTGACAACTTTGTTTTACTCCCAAATGATGATATTAATAATAATGACAATATGACAACTTTTCAGCCAGTGATAAAAGGGCTGAACTAAACTATAAGAAATACCAAATCAACTTATTTGCCTCCAAAACAGATCAGAGCTATAGGCATTTTTTTTTACTTGATTTAAAAACATTAAATTCATGTGTGTCAGCATGGTGATTGATCAGGTTGTTTATAATACATGTTTATTTTACACAGGTTATGTTTATAAGACACAAAAACCAGGCATGTGTTGTAACGACTCATATGTTTCTAAAGGTTTCCTGTTGTGTCACCTTTTGAGTTCTTATATATTTTTTTTTATTTTAGATCTGTGTGTCTCTTTGTATTTTGTTGGTGTTTGCATGTCTAAATCTTACTCTTGGTTTCTTAAAGGACACTTTAAGGGATTGCCAGCCAGAAGAAATCCACTGTTTGTCCTACCTACCTTGGGTGTCTCCAATTTACTTTGTCACCTTCGTGCTCATGGCCCAGTTTGTTTTGGTCAACGTGGTGGTGGCTGTTTTAATGAAACACCTGGAGGAGAGCAACAAGGTAAAAAAACGTAAAGACGTGTGTGTGTGATAAAATACCATGCACTTAGCAAAACGTGTCTCATTCTAGCTTTCGATGGGCCTGAAAACCGGTTGCAAAATGTAAAGTAGAAATGTGTCTCACTCTGCAGGAGGCCAAAGAGGATGCAGAGATGGACGCAGAAATTGCACTGGAAATGGAAGTGGAGAGGCAACGCAGGCAAAGCACGGATCCAACAACAGTTCAGTGGGAGGAACTTACATTGGGCCATGCCCGAATTCACCTGAAGAGGTCAGAGGTCAACTGTGTTTTCTAGCAGCGTATTGTCCTAAAATAACCTCACAAGCATGAACTGAAGAATTTACTAATTGATTCTAACAGGTTGTGACAGTTTGTTTTATGAAGAAGAGTGTGGCGAGGGAATGAACCGCGTGGTGTTTGTCGCCCTCTGTAGGAGGAAGAACAGCAGTGCAATGACCAGGACCCGCAATCTTCAGGCAAGATGTCGGTATCCAGGATGCACTCTCTGCCAAATGACAGCTATACGTTTCAACCTGTACAACCTGCTAGCGCCCCCTACCCTTTAAAGGAGGTAGATGCTAGTTCCCAGCACCAGCATGCGGGTGAGTTAATGAATAATCTCCAAACTATAATAAGAGGGAAATGCGAGTGAAGACTAAGCTGTGAATACTCAAGATTTAACAGCAATATTAGTTGTTTCAAAATTGTTACATAACATTATGGGTGTGTTGTCTTTCGAGAATTAGTTTGTCCTGTAAACAGTTAAAATAGCAGCAAAAAAAAAGGGATCACTTTTTAAGGCACTGACAAAAACTGTTTCATCTGCAGTCAGACTCTAATGGCATGCTGTGACCCGGCTGTGGGCAGACCGAGCTCTGTCCCAAGGTACTGACTGCAGCGGATGAGTTGATTCATGTGAATCTCTCCAAACTTCACACAAGCTCATCTGCTCAGCTTCTAAGTGGCTGGAAACCTAAAAGGGGACTACGGTTCACTTTCAGGACAAGCTGGAAAGTCACAATAACCGTATGCGCCAAAAAAAAAGAATGAGTGTACGGATTACAGGAGGTTTTTGGAATCAGTGACTTTAGAGCTTGAGCTGAAGGTATTGATTTAAAATGAGCGTAACGCTGAAACTGCTTTATGTGAACTCACAGATTCAAGGGATGTGTGTGTTCAAAACGCCAAAGATTCTGGTTACATAGATTCACAGAAATTGGACTTGCCTGTCTATTACCAGTCTTTTAATAAGCCCTAAAGAGGTGAACATATCCTCACCTCATCTATCATGTGAAGCTTTTTGTGTAACCAGAATCTAAATGCAGATTATTTGTCATCTACGAAGAGCTTCAAGATAACATTTCTGCTCTGATTAGCAATCCATTCAATGTTTTCAACAACTTTCATTCAGAAAAACAAAAACATTTTGTTTTGATAGCATGTCTGACATTTCAGCATCTTCTAATCACCGCTAAATTACTTTCTTGAATTTTTTTAGCTGAAATTGTTGATCCCTTTTCTCCAGATGTGCTATCATAATAAAGTGTCATTTACTACAATGCTACAGGAACTACAACATCTGTCAGCATCCTACTAATTGTGCACAATTTTTTTTTTCCTGCAAAGCTGCATGTTTCTACAGAGGCAAAGATGCGATTCGACCTTTTTGTGTGACGAACTCTTAATTCATCTCGTCCCGCAGTCTCGGTGATGTCGATCCACTCCCAGCCCTGCGAGAGCCGCTCTCTGATGCAGGTTCCAGACGCTTCCCCTCTTCACCCCCAGTCGACTCCCACCCTCACTCTGCCCCGCATTGCCCCGCCAACACCTGGCCCCTCACCACGGGCCCTGCACAGACAGGTGAGGGAGACCCGACCGCCTCGCAGTTCAACTCTGTTGTTACTTTTTCAAAAACAGACATGAAAAAATTCACCTCAGTCAGACTGGAAAGGCTGTTTATACACCTATCTATCTTTGAGACTCCAGTGAACCACATCTCCACAGGGTTAAGGTTAAGGTACACTTTTCTGCAGTCAAAGTCCAGATGTAAATCAAATTAAGACTCAGTGGTGAGACTAAAAGGAGAACATTCACAGACTGAGGTTGAGCTGTTTTCCAAATACCCCAAAAGCTGAGTTCAAAAAGTATTGACTCAGAGCCCAAAGTACAAAATGAACTCCACACTTTTAGTTTGTTTCTATCTATCCATCTATCTATTACTATCTATAGGAATCTTTACATTATTTATTCCTTAATGAATTTAGTCATTTTTACAGCACAGGCTTACCTTGCTTTGAACTTTCAAAGCCACCTATAGAGCTAATAACTGTGTGTGCTTTTGTGTGTTGCAGGGGGCAGTTAACGTTGATTCTGTGGAGTCCCAAAGCTGTGAGCAACAGGAGAGGTCCAGTTCGGCCCATCTGCCTCCCCAGTCCCCATCGTCGCTCTCCCCGCTACCTCCTTTACCCCCTTCCCCCTCTGCCCTCTCCTTCCACCCGTGCACGCCGTCTCCCTCCTCTGTTCCTCCGTCGCCGTCCTCCCTCCTGCCTCTCCCATCTCCTCCGTCTTTCCTCCTGCCTCCACCTCCCTCGCCGCGTCTGCCCTCTCGCTCCAGCAGCCTCCGCAGGCCCAGGGCTCCGTCCGCCATTTCCCTCTCGGACCCGGCCGACGCAGAGGTGTATCACATTACCAGCTCGGCTCGCCACAGGTGGAGGGACGAGGAGGGAGGGGAACAGGAAAACAGACGCAAGGCCGGTCGCAGCCACTCGCTGTCCCCTTTCGCCTCGCCGCACGCAGGGGTCGGCGTGATCCCCACGCCGACCCCTCCGTCCAACGGGAGCACCCTCAGTCTGCTCGGGGCGGGATCGAAGGACGTCAAGAAAGGTTTCAGTGTCGACCACCACGGCTTCCTGGAGAAGCCTCAGCTCGAACCGGCGGGTCACTCGGAAGACCAGCGGCGCCACTCGATCGAGGTCTGCCTTCCGCAGGCCGTCATAACCACCGACAGCCAAACGTTTACGCTGGAGACCCATCGATCGGAAAAGGGCGCTCAGGCCTTTCCCGTGAGGGTGCAATCAGTCGGCAGCAGGCAGAGAAAGAAGAAGACCAGCCCTCCCTGCATATCCATCCACCCGCCCCCAGAGAGGGAGCAGCGCCTGCTTCCCTCGCCCCCGAAACTGTCCGACTGCAGCATGACGCTGAGACGCAGGACATCTTCCAGCGACTTCACGCAGCACTCGCAAGACACGCCCGCCGAAACGCAGCTCCGCGCACAAATGCAGGCGCCTCTGACGCCGATCCCCGCGCCGCTGCGGCCGCATTCGCCGACGCGCGCTCTGACCCCGTCGCAGGGGTCCACCCCGACCCACGCCCGGGCGCACACGCCACCTGCGACTCGCATTCCCATCAGCCCAAACGTCTTCATCCAGCCCCACGCGCCCCTCCTCCCAACCGTTTTGCCTTTCTCACAGACGGCCGCGAGGCACGCCCCCCTCGCGGGAGACTGCATCCCCCTGCCCCGATTCACCTTCGACCAACCGCAGTCCAGGTACGCGGGCGAGCCCGAATCCGTCGCCTGCTCTTCCCCTTTCGACAACCGGCTGGGAAGCAGTCCCGGTTTCAGCGCAAAGAATCGGAGGACCGCCCAGTGAACTCTCAGAGTTGCATTCAGGAGATGAATTATTCAGTTTTGAGAAGTCTCTAAAGCTGGAGTAGAAACCACCCCCCCCCCCCCCCCCGCACCCCTGAACCTCATCTGACCTCAGCAGTGTTTGGTGTTCAAGAAGGAAAGAGAGGTTCTTTAGTTTGTTTTTTGTGATAAAAAGAAAAGACATTGATTCCTTCCAGGAAATACGTGGGAATGAACTCCTCATGATTAAAACAGATGGCGGGATACAGTTTTTTTTCTTGCTTAAAAAAGAAAAAGAAATCCGCCGAGGCTGGACATTTCTAGCATCGCTCACTGTAGTGTGTCAACGGTAATCCCCTCACCACACAACAGGACTGAAGCACCACTTACTCTTGTAGCCAAAGTTTTTTTCACGCACCGTCCTCACCCCCGCGAGCCAATCAGGAAGCAGCGTCTGGCTGGTGACCGCCGACCCTTCTTTTTTTTTTTTTTTTTTTGTTTCCTTTTCTTCGTTGTCGTTTTCTTTTTTAAAACTGGGAAGGCGGTTTGTGAAACGCGAGCATGGGAGGGGAAAACGGTGGGATATGCAACTTCAGGTTTTCTGCAGACGTTCTGCTCGCCCCCTTCTCTGCTCCTCGATCACATTGATCAGAGAGGAAATGTGGAAAATGCGCCGTGCTACGTGCGAGGTTTCCGCGGAGTCCATCGTCACCCAAGTCGAACTTGCTCATTCTCGCGACGACAGAGAGGGGGAGCACGGCAGAGCTGTAGTTTTTTTTTTCTTTCTTTTGTCCAAGTGTAAATAAAAGGAAAAAAAAAATCAAATAATGTATTTGGTGAGATTTAAAGATAGCTCTATCCATATGCACATATTTTTATAGAGGTCTATAATGTTTTTTGCACACAGATTTGAATTTCAAGTTGCTCGTATTTCCTCTGTTGTCCTCTCGTGAATGTATGTTTCTTCTAAAAGATCCAGCGAGAGTGGTGAAGTCGATTGAACCTCCTCTCAAACTGCAAGTCGAGGTCGAGGGGAGGGACTTTATTTTTCTATTTTGACAAAGCATCAGAGGAGAGAACTGGCGTGTGATGTGTGTGTTTTTTTTTTTGTTTGTTTTTATTCTGTAGTTTTGTCTCGGACTGTTTGTGTACGTGGTGGTCTCAATAACAGTCTGGGGAAGCAGGCTCAGTGGTGCAAACACGTAGACTTTTGATGGATCTAAACCATAAAGAAAAAAAAATCTTGAACGCTTGAAGAAAAAAAAATCTCTAGGGAAGCTTTGCACTGGTTTTTACAAGTTGATTCCAAATTAGGGATTTTTCAGCCAATTTTCGAGGACAAAAAGCTGTACTACGGTGTCTTTAGGAAAACACATACACCGAATCTGCAAGCACCTGCAATGCCTTGTGAAACATTTATATCCATCAAACTTTTTCACGTGAGTCCAGTTTTCAGTTTGCCACAAGCCAAGTAAACAATGGAAGGAAGTGATCAGATGAAAACATCGCATTAACCACTTTCCCTACGATAAAACGATAAAACAAGGCGTGGTGGCATCATGCTGCGGGGTTTTGTCTTTCAGTATAGGGAATAGAAAGCTGTTGGGAGTCAATGGGAAGATGGATGGAGCCAAAAACATAAAATAAATAAATTCCTAAAAAAAAAAAACCTATTCGAGACTAAACATTTTAAAAAAAATTTACTCAGAGCAACAACTGAATGGTTTAGATATGCAATCAAGATCGGCCTAATTAAAGCCCAAACCTAAATGCAACTGAGAATATGTCAAGATTTGACAACTTACGTTTACAAACACTTTCCATTTGAGGCTGTTTGAGCTACTTTATTGAGAATAATAAAAGAAGCTAGTAGCAAAAGACTTGAATTGCATCAACTTAAAGTGTCTCTGCTAAAAAAAAAAAAAAAAAAAAAAAACGTCTTTGGTAAACGATTCACATATAAAAAGCCATCGATGTTGGTGAATGTAAAGCGACAAAATGTGAAAAAGTTCATGGAGCGCATGTACTTTTGCAGCGCAGGGAAAGTACGAAGAAATTCAAAGTGGCATCACTGAGCCTCTCTTCTGCTGCTGTGCTTCGGCTGGATCAGTTCCGACACCTGCCTGTGTTTCTGTACATCTAAAGACAACCAAACTAACTTTCTAAATATGTGTAGCCAGAGTGCAATAATAATATATAAATATATATATGTGGAAAATATAGTGACATACACACTACATAAGACAGCCACATCCTTGTATTCATACATACTGTAGAACTGTTATAAATATATGAAATGAGATGATTTTTTTTTTTTTTTTTACATGTGATGGTCGAAGGATGTTACTATTTCTAGCAGTCATGCTGCTGTAGGGATGCACAGCCTCATTAATGGCTGTGTGGGGGTTTGGTACTGCAGATGTTTTTTTTTTTTGTTGTTGGTTTGTTTTTCCTCCAAAAGCTCAGGACCACCTGTCTGAGGTGTTACTGTAAGCGGAAGAGTGACATGCATCTCTACTGAGGACTCAATAAGCCATTTGTCATTCCACCTTTTCTTTCTTTTTTTCCCCCTTCCTCTTCTTTAGACGGATCATATCTATTTCCCACACCAGATAAAATAAAGCCACAGCTTGCTGACAAATCCACACAAAGGGTTTCCGGTGGCTGAATGTTGTCGTGCAGAGCCGTACTTCTACTCTGACACAGCACAAAATGTGTATTTTGATCCAGTTTGTCTTGTTTGGCATATATACGTGCATGAGACGTACACTTTCGTTATTTCAAAAGTCTAAAAACAGCTGGCTGGGACAGCGTTGTTTATTCTATGTTGCTTTGTTTTTTTGTTTTTTTCCCTCATTGTGCTTTATTTCGAATTCTTGTAGTGATCAGCATGAAGCATGCACAAGTCCTCAGCGATCTGAGAGAAAACCAAAGTGCTTCAATGCTGTCTCTGATCAAATAAATTAGAACTATAAAAATAGCTGTTTAACCAACCAAATCAACACATTAAAGGGTGAATATCATCATGTTTCTTTTCTTTTCTTTTTTTTTTTTTTTTTACAACTTTTCAAATTCAGTTTTCGGGTTCATAACATACTGTCCAGGCGCGGAGCTGGAGGAAGGGCTGGGGGGGCCGCTGTCCCCCGAGCTGGGCCGGATGGTGGTCCGGGTTTGGAGGTACCTGGGAGCGAGGAATGGTTTCAAGTCTCTTAAATGTCTGATTATAGATGGAGAAAGTGCGCCCTCGCCTGTTGAGAAAGGTGTATTTAATGTTAAATTTACCTTCCCCAATGGAATATGTACTAGTCAGTTCCAATGGCTGTTTCACTCAGTTTAGCCGAAATGCTTCCTGGGTAAAAATCAAGACAAACGAGGCACTACACTCCCCGTTCAACAGTTTCAGTTTTATCCCCCCGCCCCCTTCAAAAGTTTCCAGTAGCGCATGTAAGGGGCCCGCCGGTGATTCGTTAAGGGCCCGGTAATTGGCCCCGCCCCTCAGTCCACTAGTGGTACTGTCTCTATGTTTACATAGTGTACCTGTAATTTGCCATCGGAAGGAGTTACGAAACAATTGTAATCGAAACCAAGACATCTAATACACTCTGGTGGGATTCAAGTAGATGTAACGTCTGCTGTGGTTCTGACCAGTTTTCCTCCTTGTGGCGCCTCCTGCCATCTCTAGATACATGTCTGCAATGAAACAAAGGAATCGTGGAGGGAAGTTGCTGAAATTCTCATATTTTGATCATCAGTCCACGTTCCATGATTTTGATTACATTTATCTCTACTACACTTCAAAAGGATGGAAATTTTAAATCACGATCGTCGTCGCTTCTGAAAAGTCACTTTAAGCTAATGCTAAACATGTGGTTTTATTAAAAGTAGGGAAGTACGACAGACCCCCTGCCTGTTAGCATTTTTTTTTTCTGTGGAAAGTAACTTGACATTATTCGTGAAAAATGAGCCTTTTATGCATATTTATCAGAATCAAAATTCCTTCGATTGTCACTGAACTGATGACAATGATGTATTCTAAAGAAAATAACGCTTGGAGCACTGAAACACAAACCAGTGCTACTTGACACGCCATTGGCTGGCACTTGCAAAGCACCCAATCCAGTAGCGCCAGATAAAGAAGACTATAGATTAGTGCTAAGATGGTTCCTACTGTTAATATTAAGGCGTATTTCGTGTTTGAACTGTATGCCCTTTTAGAAAGGGTCTCAAGTACTTGCAGATTTTAGTCATTCACTGTTGTCCCTGACCTCCATGAATGACACACTGATAGAACATTTGGAGGGAAACGTTGACATGATCAACAGATTCATCCGCTGTTGCCTCAGTTTTCTGGTTCTACATACAGAACCTTGAGGTTATGTGCTCCTTCACTGCATTGCCAAAATAAAAAGACAGTCACAAACCTGTTTGACTTGATGATTCCTTTTGTCAAGGAATAAAATGTCTGTTCTCTTTGAAAAATCTGTGAGCTCTGCTAACACCTATATTACGTCATCTTCCACTTTTAGTAGTTGCACCTTTCAATTTTAGAGAGGTAGATTCAAACCAGACTGTGAAAAACTTTATATTTGACACAGTTAATACTTATAGGTTTTCAGACTGTAAAATATGATGACATTTGCCCTTTAAGTAAGCAGTGTCTCTGCTGTTTGTGTTGTGAAAAAAAATTAATAAATAAAATGTCTTTTAATCTCTTACTTCATGGATATTTAACTCATTTGACTTCATTTCGGAGGCTGGCAAATTGTCTCAAATGGGCAATTGGAAATCTTAGGAGAGCCGCCTCAGCACCAGAATCAGTAACGAAGATGATTACCGCCGTCATAATCACTCGGTCATTACTTTTTTTTGCTCACTCATTAGCGTCACCTCTCCCACTCCGTACGCATGTTGAGGTCAAAACGGTGAGATTAACATAAATAACCAATAATCACAGAGTGTGTCAGCCTCACACGTCGCTGCTTATGAGCACAGTTGAGAGCTAGTTAATTTCTTCATAGCACTGTTATTCCAGCTCTGGAGGCAGGTCTGAACATGGACTCGGCGAGATTGTCATTTCTTCCTGAACATTGCACAGTTCCTAATTTTGCTCATTGTTTTTTTTTTATACAGTGTTTTTGCTCGTCTTGTTCCTTCTCCTCTTTCTGCACAGATTTTCAGCAACGGGAAGGTTTGGTGTAGGAACGAGGACAGCCTCTTCTCTGTCTCCCTCTTACTTGTTGGAGCGCAGACAGCCCCGATCCAGGAGGCCTAATTGCCCTGTTAATCAGTACAGTTTTGATAGAGAGACAGCTGAATCGTTTTTATGATTTACAGATCTTTGGATCTTGATATATAAATCCTGTTTTTGAGGAAAATGCTTTTGACTATTGCATGTTCTGATTTGTTGAGAAAAAAAATATATATATATAAAATAAGAACTTTTGGGAAAGAATCTCCTGGATGTTTTAGAGACTTTGATATTTACATTTTCAGACATTACAATTTGTAGATTGACTACCTAATTGCTCTGGGCTCTGATTATTTGTATCTGATTAAAATCCTGATCAAATGACCTTATTCTTTATGGTCCAATGCAATATGGGGGTCATCAGTTGCTGTACGAGGACCAGTCTCCTCTTTATACAGTTTTATAGAAAGAAACTCGAAGTAAAGGAGCTTTTTTTCACTTTTCCTTGTAGTACTCTGGACATTTTAGGAACTCTGGTGATAGTGAAACTCATATATTTTACGTAGGAGTAGCTTTGGCCATGACGCACTCTAAAGGACCGATTAGATTAGTTGCATTTTCTTGGTCAACACTGGGGTGGCGATCGTGCTCTTTACAGGACACAATTCTTTCAAAAACACAACCTAAACGTTCAAACTGTGACAGAACATGAGGTTATTGAAATAAAATGCCTTGTTCTTGTTTTCTTTTTCTTTCTTTCTTTTGCTTGCTATATTTTTATTTTAACTCTTTGACTTAAGCGCTCCCTCCTCAACCCCCTTGCCCCCCCAAGCCTTACAAGAAGGGGAGCTGCTGTTTTTGACTATTTTGAGACTCAATTTGTCTGCAATAAAAAGCTTTTTTCCTACGTTCAGAGGAAGAAAGGAGGGGACAGGATGCGTCTAGAGGTTCAGCAAACGGATGCTACTTATTGTCTTGTTGCTGATTACTGTGTGATGACCAACCATTGTCCTGAAGGATGTCTCCCTGTCAATTAAAGAAAAAATGAAAAAAGAGGGAGTTTTTTTCCATTCCTTGCACAGTCTAATGCACTTCTTGTTTTTGTCTTCATTCATAGAATGATTATTTCAGTTTATACACATATATCCTACAAGTTTATATAGAAATTTTGATTAAATACAATAGTTTAAAGCACTGTTTAGCACCAAAAAAATCCTCAGGGGCCCTTAACCATTAGCATTAGCATAGTGTATTAGCAGTGGAATTTTTTTTTAATAACGTAAAGAAAAATAAGACTAAACTGTATTACATGGAAGAGTTTATTGTCCAACTTTAGAGTGCAGTCTGTTCAACTTCACCTGCTATACTAGTGTTTAAAATCTAATCATCAGTGAGGCCACACCGCAACTGTGTTGGTAAGTAAAATAACCACTAGGTGGCACTGTTTAACTGAAACTTGGAGATATTAAATTGAAAACTTGAAAGATGTGGTATAGAATGTTCACAATAGTCTTCATGCATCTGAATTACTTTTATTTGACAGAAAAAGTATCAATCTTTTGGGTAAAGAAGATGTTAGGCTCCAATAGAAAAAATATTTGATTACTTGTAACAAGAATCGCCACAGAAATGTCAGAAATTATTCATTATTTTGGTGTATTATTTTTCTCAAATGTATGACATTTGTATTGTTTCTTCACTTGATCAATTATGAATGAAGTATGATTGAAAAGCCTTTTGTTGGGTCTAGTTTCCTTAGCCACAGCTAGTCTGCAGTCAAGAAATCACTTGGACAAAAAGACAGACTGGGCAAAAATGGCACCCAGAAGAGAAAAGAATACAAAATTCCTTCCAGGTTTGCCTAAAACATCCCAATGATCCCAAAGTCAAAATATTCTGTGACCAAAAGTAACCAACGTGTGGTCACACACACGCAATCCCTGTTTCCAGGTAAAACAGGGCTTTGCGTAGCAAAATCTGCAAATGGCATAAATTTCAAATCAAGATTAGCAAGATTACATTTTGTTATAAGACATTTTGTTATGAGACAAAATGTAATCTTGTCTTAATCATTTTTGAAATGCATATAATTTAATGTGCCAATTTGCTGTCCCCCTTTACCTCTGTGCAGCACTTTGAGTGCATCCATGAAAGATGCCACTAGATGTCGCCATCCATCCACAGGCAGGCTTTAGCCTTGTGCACGTTACATTCTATGTGGATTTGTTAGTGAAGCAATGTCAGCTGTAATACGTTGTAGGAAGTAAAGGTTGAGATGACAGATTAAAAAAAGAAAACGTCTCCTTTCCCACCTCCCTTGTCAGAAACAGCAGTGACTGGTAAGGGTTTTTCTTTTCATTTAAGTGCCAATATTTATCAAAGCCTATTTTCAACTGATGGATTTCACTTTTACAAACTCCATTTTAATTCATCACCCGTCACAACGGCATCAGTCACTGGGCGGTTTTTGTCGAGGTCAGCCAGTCTTGCCTTCTGATGTATTAGGAAACTCTGCATTTAAAAGCAGCTCAATCTTTTGGTGATTTAATTTAGCCTGTCAAAGCTTTATTCAAAGAATTATTTTGGACTGCAACCACTAAAGAAACATCTTTCATGTTGGTTGCAATCTTTGAAATGTGTGCGCGTGTGTGTGTACGTGTGTGTTTTTAAAACATTCCTCCACTTGATTTCTCTCTGTGAAAAGCCTGGCGCAAATGGTGCAATAAGGCCATCAATTTGAGTTTCCTTTGTCTGCTGTCAATAAAGCTGTTTTGTTGCAACAACAGTTGCTGCACAAAAGGTTTCTAGAAAAGACTGAACGTGTTCTTTCCAGAAGCGTCGACGATGAAATGCCACATTACATACTCGATTTCAAGTACAAAAAGTAAAAATTGATTTATAAAATGCTCTATTCTGATGTAGAAGTCGTATATAATTAAAATCAAATATGTTGTTGCCCAGATAGAAAACCCAAGAGCTCTCTGCAGTTGTTCCTCAAGGATCTATTCTTGGACTGATTTTGTTTATATCTCAATGAATGCTCTTCCATCTGCATGTCCTAAATACACTCAAATGTACTCATATTCTTTTTGGGTATACGTTTAGAAAGAGGTTCCAAATGAATTAACAAATTTGCTTGCAGGTTGTAGGTTCCCACTGTGTAATTACCAACATGTTTAGTTTTCAGAGTTGTGAGCTTGAGTTGCTGCTTAGTTTGACCTGCACAGCAAGCAGTGGCTTTTGACTCTGTTTAAACGTCTGCAAACGATAATGCGTCATTGCAGGACGAATTTCAGACTCTCGTTCGGAAAATAATTCCTCCTTCTCTCCACGAGGAGATCATTAACAAACATGACTTGCAGTCAATTTGTAGTTGGATCTGTGTCTCTGTTGGACCCCTCTGAGTCGCAGTCAGCTACTCTCCCTTGTACAGTTTGGCACAAATTCCCATTAAGATTTTACCATGTTGAGACACATCCTGTATGATTTTGGAGATTGCTTAGTGTGTTTGTGCTTTTAACCATCTTTTCTTTTTCCAGTCAAGCATGTCTACGGAAGAGTTAGGTGTTCTTGTGTGAGGTAGGAGGTTTCAAGTTGCTTCTGAATGCAATTTTTTTTATTATTATTATCATTGAAAACATCAAATCTCAGCTTGAAAAGTTATTAAACATCTATGATTTTTCAGATATGATTCATTGTCTAATCTGATGCATCCCTTAAGCTACTGTTTCTGGTGTGAAACTGTAACATTATAAGTTTGGCAATCATTTCAAGCTTTTTTTTCATCATTGTATACTGCTGAGAGAAAAAACAAAACAAGCCCATAACTTGTTGAGCGTGGAAAACATAATCAAATATGCAAACCTGAGGTGTCAATACTCAAAAACACCATGTCTGAACAACTGAATTATAGACCCACATCTAAAATACGTGAATGGATCCGACTTTGGAAATACCATTTCAGTACTTCTTTACTTTTAAACTCATGATGCAAAGAATTTGATTTAGTGCCGACAAAACAGCTTCCTTTGGTAGCCGTATGTCAGTGACACAGGAAAGACCGATTCTGCAGCAAGGCCTCACAGAAACTGTCACATAGATGTACTGCACACCTTCTGTTATGTGGTACTGTACTCCGAATTTACAACATAACTCTTGCCTTATGGTGCTGGACCATAAATTTATACCATGCTATATAGTACACAAAGCTGTATATCACAGCTCAAACACCGTCTAAGGTACATCATGTTGGTACCTTAGATACATTTGATATACCCCAAAGAAATTACAAAAAAAAAAAAGAATTTAAACAAATGACCTTCAGTTTTATTTCATAATATGCAACTCAAAAATTCACTGGACGAATTTCTGGGATACAGTTGGAATTCAATATATATATATTTTTTTATTTTTGCAAAAATAATGCATACATGTTCCCAAAGTTTACAGGGAATATATTATACAGTCTATTCCAAACAAGTCTATTATTAAATGTTTGCTATAGAGGTAAAAACTTGAACGTGTAAATGTAAAAACAGTAAGACAGAGATGCTCTTCTTTTCTTTTCTTTTCTTTTCTTTTCTTTTTTATTGGAGCTTATTTAAAATTCAAGTATGCCTAATTTTTTTTTTTCTATTACAACTTTTGGTTTTAATGTGGTAAACCTCAGTATTATCAGTGACTCAAATCTGGCCATCCCTTAGAAATGTTGGAGAAAGAAAATAAGGACTGGACGTCTCAGAGGAACAAAAAAATTTTCTTCTTTCTGTTGGTTCTTTGGTCACCCCTGTGTTGCCATTGTTTGATTTTTTTGGGGTGTGGAAGCTGTGGGAGTTTTATGTGGAAAAGACCCATCCTCAACCCCTGCGGTGAAAACCAGCCCCTTATTCGTATCGAGGTTCTGAACCCTCGGCTGTTGGGAAACGATTGCTTGCAGAAGGCGTGGACTCTGTTCAAAGTTTTAAACGACTGGATCTGATTTTACCTAATCACTCATATTTGGCTGTGATGTACATAATGCGCCAGATTGACTTTAAAGGAGGCTGCACTATGAAGCTTACTGGAAATTATTTGCTAACATTCAGTCAATGTGTACTGAATGGCTTCGTTCACTTCCTCCAACTGCAGCCATAGCCAGACAGAAACAAATCAGAAACAACACAAATGCTGTCTTTCACAATTCCTCCTTCTGTTCACCAATTGGCCAGGATGAAATACAATTTGTAAAATCCACCTCAATGGGAGAAACTCCAGTGGGAAGCACTGAGAAGAGAGACAATTTAAGAATTGCACGAATGGATGGATGGATGGATGATGGATTAAAAACAGAGAACCTTCTTAAAGGGCTGTCTGGTTTAGGTTTCCTGTCCTGTGCTACTTTCTTTATGAATATAATAATTTCATTGCATGTTGGATTTTTTTATGTATCAGTAAAGAGAAATCAAAAAGGCACATTCATGTATAACTCTAGAACTTCCTAATGAACTGTTTCTTCCCTTGTTTCCTTCTCAGTGTGTAAAGATGTTTTTTTAATTACTTTTTATCGCTGCATTGAATGTAAGTTGCTGTTTGCTCAGCTAGTTTACTCAGTAAACAATATAAATAAATTATGATTCAGCACTATGTAAGAAGTAGGTGGTGTAAAAGTGCAAGGAAAGCAAGAACATCTGCAGTATGTGGAGCAGGAATATGATTAGGCTGTTTTTTTTGTTTTGTTTCTGAGGGTCCAGTGGTTGCTTTTCCAGACAAAGTGTTGAATCTGTGACACATGTTGTCTGCTGAAGCTGCTGACTGAGAGGCTGTGGAGATTTCTGATCTACAGAGCCAGGCGGTGACACATTTTCATGCTGGTCATCATGCTGTGATAGCGTGACTTGAATTGTTTTCCCCTCGTGAGTTTTTTGCTCAAGATGCGGTAACGGCGAGATGTGATTATCCTGGCCCACGTCCCACGAGGGGACGACATGAAAATGATGATGACGGTGCAGCAGGTGATTTATCGTCTGTCTGCGGCATTGCCGACCAGATGCTGCATTTTGACCTGCTGATAGGCTGATGATGTCGGACATTTTCTAGAGGTTTTCTAACAGTTTGAAAAGTATGCTTTGCTTCAGGGAGACACATCTAACATAAATGTGGCATCTAACATAAAGCCCACTTTGTGGTCAGTCTTGGTATTCTTCTGATTAGATGTTAAGAAACAGCACACCCAAATTAATGAGATGAGGCAAGTTTTAGCAAGATCTTTAAGAAAACCGTTAATAATCATAATTTATTTCTGCTCGGTTCAGATTAAATGAAGAAACAGATCATCAGTGAAATCCAAACATATTTGAAAGTCAATTCCTATATTAGTCCGATATGAAATAATGCAATCAAGTTCAGTTTAATGTGCCATAAAAGTTGACCTCATTGAGACATTGACTTTGCAGCAAGAGCTCCTCCTGAATCAGAAGGATTATGTCAACAATCTTTATTGATTGCAGTTTGGTTCCCTTTGAATCCTTTGCTCAAAAAGCGTTTTTTTTTTTTTTTTGCTGAGCTTCAAAGTTTTGTTTCTGCATTGATTACATATAACGTATTGTTAGTAATGTGAATAAACAGCGTGAAGCTAAAATTCTGTTTTTTGTAAACCAGCAAAATGCATAAATTATAGACTGGATGAACTTGGATTGAATCATCCATCCATCCAAAGTTTGTTTTGGGGTTTTTTGTTTTTTTTTTTACTAAACTGATTTTTCCAAATTAATCAGGATCACATTCAGGGTACACTTTATATTAGGAATACTACTGCTTTGGTCAAATTTTGTCAACTACGAAAAGTATAGTCCAAAAATCCACTTAACTTGGCAGAGCAATTAAAACCCAATTTGAGAGTAGTATGTGCTAATTTGTGCTAATTACTCTAGACGCCAGTCAGCATGCAATATTCTTGAAATCCCTTTTTCTTTACAGCACGAGTAGTCTCTTATCCTTACATATTTACTATCTCTTAACAACATATTGTAAGGTTGTGACACAGTGACGGATGATTGCCGGAGTGGGACATAAAACTTGGGTTGGAGTATTTATATCTGCTACCGAAAGCAACTATGGAAAAAAAATAATAAATCTGGGAACAATGTCAAACAGATTTGAAAGGATGAATAAAAACTCAATGTTATTAAAGGTGCCACAAAACAGCAAAACCCCCAAATGCAGGGGTCAAGCCATGGCAATATCCGAGAAAAAAAACAACCTTGATTTAGTCTATATTTTTTAAAAAAGTAAATGGAACAGTAACACTCCAGAATATAGCCATACATCTTAGCAAAGTAGATGAATTTCTTATCTGAGCATATTCTAGTAGCAGTTAATGAGGCTTGAAGAAGCTAAGTTGGGAATTGTAGAGGGAGCGGTGTGAGTGGGTGCTGCTGAATACCTGATAGCTACAACTAAATGCCACACAAAATAACAATAACAGCTGTTTCACCTCAGTAAGCAGCCTACAATGGGATTCCAAATGAGATTGGAGTAGCTGCTACAGAGCCAATTTGTTCTTTTCTTCAGTTTGCGCTCCAAAGTTCAGAATTTCATTTCAGAGACACATTAAGTTAATTTGATGTCCTAAAATGCTGAGGCTTGCGAGGGAATTGTATCACCTGACCTTTATTATCGCTTAGCGTGCTACCAGACATTCATTAGGGAGGCGATTTGCTTTTGGAAAATGGCAATGGACTTTGGCTAAATAAATAATATATTATGAGTAATGATAATTTGGTTCTTGAGGGTCACACGTTTTGAAAGGAACAGAAAGACGAGATCCAGGCGTGTGATTAGGGACGGCCCACGGCTGAGTGGGATCCGGAGCACAATTAGATTTGGGCCCATCCATCGCAGCATCGCAATGGCTTAATTGCCTTCACATGAACAATTTGACACAACATATTTAAGAGTTAACTACACCAGTAAACTAAGCTTCTGGAATCAAAAAATAGAATACAATCAATGCAACAAATTGTTCAGATTTTGTTTAGGTAGATGATCACTGGAAATAAAAAAGAAATCCCAACTAATGATTATAAAGAGGTGTCGACACTTGATGTTCCAAAAAATTGCCTCACTTTACTCATATTTAGACCCATTTAATGTGTTTTTCCATGTGTCAAGATGCATAGCAAAATAGCAAAATAGGTAGAATATTTGTTCACAACATTCGTTTCATGTTAATCTTTGCATTGCTCATTATTGTTAGAAAAGCCCCTCCAAGTTTGTTTCTGTGTTCTGTATAGTCTGTTATTGTTGTTAGGCTCTCACCATATTGGTTAATCCATCTTCGTTTAGTTTCTTACTTCATTCTCATGTTTATATTTGTGCATATTTTGTTAAAATATGCCTCTTTCACCTTTGCATTGCATTTCCCTTGTTGTTTCGTCTGTGCTCACTATGAATTAATCTCATTTCATTGTTCTAATTTCTTCAGTTGCTGTAAATCCATCTGATTGTGATGATTAAAGTACATACCCACCTCCCAGCTGTTCAAAATGCTTAGACCTACAACACCCATGAACACATTTTATCTTAATCGTTCTGTTGTTATCTGCTAAATAATAAAAGCTCTTTACACCTGTTTGTCCACTGACTTCTAGTTTAGAACAGGGCAGAAATCTAACTGCCCCGTTAGTGTCCGTCTTTCGTTTTGTTCTGTGTGACCTCCGCAGCGACAGTCGTAAAGTTTGCTGATGTCCTACTGAAAACTCCTAACAAGAAGTCGGTGACACACAAACTGAATCTTAAATTTGTTACCTAGGAGCGGCTTGCCATCCAATTCATTAGTTGTTTTCTTTTTATCTTTGTCTCTCCTTTACAAAGCAGGCACACCTTCACTCGTTTGTTTTCCCTATCTCCACTCATTAATCTCCCTCTCCTCTGATGAACGTTGTTTGATTTATATCCCTCTCCTCCCGCTTTCGGTCTCTGTCGAGCCGTAAGAGAAACCAGGAGTGAGTGTGTCCCCTAACGTGAAGCACACCTGTGCGCGAGTACGTTCATTTGTGCGGGTCTGCCTCGGAGGAAACTTCTTGATCACGCTGTGGTTGCGTGGGTGTCCTTGTGGAGGGGTGTTTGCGTGTGTAAGCGGAGCACGCACAGGGTGAGAAATGAGAAATTGATTTTTTATGGCCAGGTTATTGTGGCTGGAAAACCTCAGGAAGTGCTGCATTAAAACCGCAATGAAAAGATCAAGAGCTATAGGGGAGGCTAATTGATCTCCATACGGCCTGGTTTTTCTTCCATATGCATGAGTGTGTGTGGAAATGCAGCGGGGACTGACTTCTTGTCTTTCTGTGTTGTATTTTTGTTGTTAGAGCTGCATGTGTGTGTGTGTGTGTGTGTGTGTGTGAGTGTGTGTGTGTGTGTGTGTGTGTGAGGGAAACAGAGAGAACACTTAAAAAAGGGAGAAAAGGGGGTGTTACCAGGTCACCAAACAGCTGTCTGAGAGAGAAAGAATGACTGCAAGGGCTATGCCACACACACACAAACACACACACATGCATACACACACATACACGCACACACAGCAAGCTTACTCAAGTACAAATGCCAGCCCAGCATGTGTGCTACCGCTAGTATCCTTGAGCCATCTCTTTCTCTCACACAGGCATTCGAACACTCCACAGACACCTTCAAACCAGCCCCCTCACCACTCTAATGGTCCAACTCTGTCCAATCCGTCGTCCAAGTGTTTGTTTTCATCACACGATTCCTTTGAGTTTTTGGATTTTGGTGGAACTCAGCCAGAAAGGCAACAGACTGTCTGGTATGATTCATGAATGTCTGTTGTGAAGGGGGCTGGAAGAAATGAAGCCACCAGAGCAAACAAGACTGAGAGCTGTGGATCTGCAGCTCAACCTCAATAACTCTGCTGGGGTTTGCTTTACACTTTAGATGATCAAATCTCAATAAAATCTGACTTCAAGGCCAGGCACCTTGACGGTAGAAAAGCATATTAAAAGTCAGAAGAATCAGTTTCCTTTGAAAAAAGAACGGCTCGTCTTAAGTAAATGTTGCACGAATGAACAAATTTTAAATATTTACAGGATTGGGAAATAGCAAAGTAGGGAAATACATCAACATTTTCTCTACTTTAAAGATTATGTGCATATGCTTCATTGCAAAAACCACAAGCGTTTCTAGCTTAAGGCATTTTCGTGTACATATTTCACCTGAACGCAAAATGAGTTTGACGCAAAGATTGTTTTTTTTCCAGTCGCAAATATAGACACAGCACCTCCAGCATGTCAACAAGTACACTATATTCATTGGCAACTCCTGCAAAAATGAGTAAAAAGCCTAGATTTTTAGTTTTATTTATTTATTCACTTTTGCAGTGGGTGAAACCTCTCACTGAAAACTTTGACAGTATCCCTGAACTCTCCTTTTTTAAGACACTTATCACACTGCCTATTAACTTCCTGTGCTTTTCAGTGCTGTATCATGTTTTCACCCATCTAATACTGTAGCACACAGTTTAATCTCCTGGAGATTCACCTCACCATATTCTGTAACATGACCATCTAAGAGAGAAAAATTTTGCTTCCAATGTCACCAAAAACACTGAATGACATTTATTTAATTACATGTTCTCCAACAATAAAGAGGTTCTGCAGACGAAGGTTTGCAGACGAAGGTTTACTTTACGCATATTAAATGCTTGAAAACCGACTGGTTGCCTCTTGTAATCGAACATATTTCCTTATTAAAGTAGCTACAAATAATTTAGCTGCTTTTGGGCACCTTCGATATGATCAAACTCATCATATCGAAGAAACAAAAACAGCAAAACGAGACATCCCGTCAGAAAAAACACACCCCACACACAAGCGCTATGCAAAACAGGTATGTCAAAAGTGATACATGTACTTCAAAGACTTCAAAGGGCTTCATATTTTAAAAAAAATTAGTCACTGATATATTCATGTTTAGACCCATGTAAGGTACTTTAAAAAAACATCAATTTTGGAACCTGTGCAACATTTCTTTTTTTGTGGAAATATGGTCACATGTTGTACATAAATGGTTATTGTTGAATTTTATCATACTAAAAAAAGTCATATAGTTATTTTGGATTTTATTCATAAAAAAAAGCCTTCTGAGAAATTGCTTCTGTAATGAAAAAAAAAATTGTTGGATTTGTTTTTGGAGATTTTTTATGCAATGGTAATAAATTTGGAAAATTTCTAATCAAAACATGACAGAGGCATCTTATCTTTTGATCAGCGCAATATATTTAATATTAACTACTTTTAAAATAAATTGTAACACCGCAGTCTGCTTTAAAACTTTTGATCTAAAACCATTCAGGTCAGAACAGCCATTCACATTACTATCTTTTGCAAACCTACTTCCGTTTTGATTCTGTAAACAAACCCTTTCAGACCCATTTACCTAATAATTCTACGCTATTCCTTACAGTGTTAGCTATGTTAGAAATTTATAGGTTAAAAAAATACCAAGAAAATCACATTCAATCTGACTAAATTACTTTTTAAAATATTTATATTCCAGTAGTGCTTCTGATCCCTTTTTGGGCCATTGGACTGTTATGAAATATAATATATTATGACCAAACCAAAATAAGTGACTTTATGCTAAACGTTGCTAAAAGTGGAATTGACAGAAGATCAGTTTCTGCCATAGAAAGCCCCTTATGCTGCCTAGAAAAATGTTTAAAGACATGACTAAAAGAGGAACAGTAAAAATGGGTGAAATACTATATGTGCTATGTACGTAAATATGCCGAAAGAATTACTATCTCTCTGTGTTGCTCTCTTATTTGGGGTTGCATGCCAACATCTCCCAAACTGCGCAGCAGGAGAGAAAGCATTCATACTAACCACGTCTAAATCTAGGTCATCAGTGAGCTTTAAAGAAACTAAGGAAATACAACTCAAACTAGGGTCTCTTGTTCCTAAAGTAGGTCAAGTTTTACATCAGTATTCCACAAATGGAAATTTTCTAATTCTCATTTCGGTTTAGTGTATTTCTGCAAACTTGTGTTGCAGAGCCTGTTTAGAAATTACAGCAGCTAATTTAGCATCTCTGGCATTCAGCCAAACACAGATAACGCTACCACTGGAGACATACGACCATCCTCCTCTTCTGACTAGTCTCTATGCATAAAGGGAGCAGCCAGGCTGTCTGGAATGTGTCCAGTATGAAGGGATCAGGACACCATGTCATGATGTCCTTCTGTGTTTGGTGGAGCATGAGCACTGGTGTTAACATGAGCGGTCCCTGGTTTGTAGAAAATCTCCAAAACTGAAATTCAAGAATCTGTCGACAGGACAACTGCTAGTGGTGCTCTCAATATTCTGTGCTTAATGCAAGAGAAAGAAAATACAGTCATTGCTGAAAGAAAACCGCAGCAGTTAATGCTTGTAGTTTGAAGTGAGAAGATGCGACCAAAATTTAACTTTAGCATTTTTTTATTAATATTTATATCCTAACCTAACGCTGTACGTCATCTTGAACTAGTACTAAAGTTGACTGAATATTTTCTGTTTTTGACAGTTTTTTAATGTTGATGGAAAAATTTGAAGGCAATTTGTCTTTTTGACAGATTACAATTACTGCAGACATTTTTATGTACAGAGTAAATAGCAAAGGTGCCTAGATTCATTTGAAAAAAATCCCATCTGAGGACCGTCTCTGACCATAAGATTGAACTCAATGAGTCTCGCTATCTGGGAGTCAATTCTACTTACTTATACTGCAATCGTCCAATTCACTGTTTGTACAGTCAGTTGTTTTTGTCACTGTGGAGAAAAAGTTATGTGTATTTATCTGCTTGATATGTTACAACATGATATAAATTCTCTGTTCGGCTTGTTAAATATTAACTATACCGAATGAAAATTAAATTCAACTGAATCAAAATTGTCATTATTGAAAGCTGACAGGTTAAAATATACTATGGGAGGAGTGTTTGATCTGTCAAAATAACACATTTTTTAAACACACCGTTCCCATGTGAAAACATCCCATCGTGGTGTTGGGATACTTTTTTCCAGCAGGCACACAGAAGCTGGATTGTAAACAAAAAGTCATACGATGAAATACTTTGTACACCCGGGCAGCATTCAATCAATTGACATAAATTTTAAAGTTTACTCCTTTCGTCATGAGACATCGTGGCAAACCAGGGATATGTGAAATGCTATGCGCTATACCCGCCGTTCGACCACTAAGAGAACCGACTGTGTTTGCATTCTGCATTGCCTTAAGCAAATAAATGAAAGGAACAAACAGGTCACTGGTCAGATGCAGACAGTTGGAACAAATATTATGTCAAATCAATATCTAGAGAGGATGCAGTAGATTTTCTAGCCTGTAGTCTCCACAGTTTACGCTGTAGTTCATTTTGGAAACAGTCACGAGATGTTGTGTATTGTCACATTAATACTATGTTATTGTATTTGTATAGGGGGAAAATTATATTTTATTTAGGTCATTGCTCTTCTAAGGGAAATTACAATCCAACCTAATCTTATGAGCACCCTTACATCATAAAATCTTTATGCTTACAGGCTGATATTGTGTTGTAGTTTTATATTGGTCCACTGGACACAGTGAATGTTCCAACAGCACAAAGATACCAAACATCCAGAACGCATAAAGCAGGGTAACATCAAACTTCCAGGGAGATCTTAACCTTTTAACCACGTTTAAAACCTAGACATGTGAAAAACAAACAAACAAATGATTTCTATTTACTCTGCCGTTTGTGCTTGGACTAGCAGTCAGATAGCAACCGATACTTATTCCAAAGGTTTGTTGACGGCTACAAAAAGTGTTGAATTTCCCTGCAGCTTGCTAAGGGGCTTTATCCAAATAGCTACTAGTGATGGGTCTTTGTATAACATCCTGATCACAAACTGTCTAAACTTTTACCTTCAGGTTGTTGCTACAGAGCTTTATTTGCAAAAAACCCCAGCTGCCACAGGGACAGTTTCTTGCTCCAGGTAGTCTTCCTGATGAACACAATAAACACCGTACAGCCAAAGCTGTCAGCAACTATGCAGTGAAACAAAATATGCATTCTGGCAGTCACAACAATATTTGTTTTTATTTTTAGTGAAAAATAAAAAAGATATGCTACAGCTACATGTGCATAGTGTTCCTTTATTTATTTCAAAGTTATATTTATTCCTCCTAATCTGTGGGCTCTTGAACACTTGAAAACCAATTTAGTTTTTTTTGTTTGCACACACCGTCTTAGCCAGTAAAGCTGGTTCTGAGATTTTGGCTGTATTTATAGGGGGTTTTTTTGCATTGTGAATTTTAGAATCCAAATTCTCTGATTTCAATCCGAATCATTGCAAATATATTTTTGCATTACCAGAGTTCAACCCAGAACTCAAAACGTATAGACCTCCGACCAGAACCGTATCCGTGATGTGCTGGAATGTGCCATGCTGACCTATCCCAGCATTTTAAAGGCCACAATGGCACATTGGGACACTTTTATTACAGTGTTGGTTTAGGTTTCCCGCAGTGTTTGTTCGTTAATGGGGCTTGTAATTACACTACGACCTTTTCGTCTATAATAAAAAGGGTCGTCTGCATGTTTTCTCTACACATATAAGAGTGGCGGCTTAGTAAATCACATCTCAATAAAAAAAAAAGTAGTATTAACACCATTTGAATGCCGCTGGTGTTGGGATAGCATGGATTTACATTACAACTCAGCCTGCAAAAAGATCAGCCGTTGGTAGTTGCATCATACGTGTGAGTGTCCTGCTCTGCGACAGTGGAGTTCCACAGTCGTTTCCCCCAGTCAGGTGTGAATTGTGACCATATAATCGCTTGTGAAGCCTGACTTACTGCATGCAACTCCACCACTCTATCTCTTCCTCCTTCCTCTCCCTCACTCTTCCTGATGCTTCCTTTATATTCCATGCTCCCCTCACTGTGCGACAGGGATCCAAAAACTCATCTCGAGAGCCGGAAGAGAAACTCTTGGATGCTGACCAAGCTAAAATGCAAATTGAGACAGGCCCTCCACCCCTTAAGAAAGATGTGTAAGGACTTCGAAATGAATCAATCTTGTATTGCATGGAGAAAATATTAAAAAGGATTTAAGCCTAATTTGATTTTTTGAATTTTTTCAGGCAGGAGACAAAATTGTACGATTCCACAAATCAGTGGTACCACTAATGGCCACAGGCAAAGGTTAAATCTGATAAACCACTTTTGAGTAAACGTGGCCTTTTATCTAGATCGTTATCTGAAAGACCAAGAAATTATTGATTATCTGTTTCCTGGTAGAAGCCGAAGGATTTTTTATATTTTTTTATGCGTTCCAGCAAGGGTATGGCCTTTGGAAGAAAAACAAGCCCACAGCATCACAGATCTTCCATCATACTTAACAGTGGGAATAAGGATGTTTATGAATATTTTGGTTTTCAAGTTTAAAAAACACTTAACTTTCCCAAAAATACTTACATGTTTAGTCCTAATGATAAGGAATTTAGTGACAAATAAGCAGAATTAAAAGCAAAAAAAAAGAAAGCCTTCTATGAATCTACATCATGTCCTTTTCACCATTGACTAACATTCTTCAGCATGACAAACAAATTCAGAGCATTGTCACAAAGAAACTTCCCAAAACATTGTGACTGATAGACAACAGACATTCTGAAAGTGAAAGGATAACATAGCTGTAGGCTCCTTTAATCTCTTTCAGTTAATTTTCTCTAGTTTAAATTAAGATTGAGAGGACATATCATCCATTACTAATAGCCTAAGAACATTTTCGCCATAATTTCCCATATCAGCTCAGTAATTTGGGGGTGATTTGGCTGGTAACTCGTCATTATTCATCTACTAAACAAATAACATGTTCCTTATTTATAGCAAAAATGGTGACAAATTGTTTTGGTATTTGCACAGTTATTGTTGATAAAGTGAAACTTTGCCAACTGACCATAAAAGCGCAAATTTAGTAGGCGAAAAAGGGTCATTCCTCCCAAGACTGGCACACAAGATGTTCATTCGACTCAAATCTGCATAAACCCATCCAATCTGTTCGTGTCCACCTTCCAAAGCATGAAAAGTCTGACATTTGTTATTACCCAAACTCACCAAATGTGGTCTTAAAGATCATTCTGTATTGCTTTGTTTCTTAGATTTTAGGTGATAAATGAACACAAAGTGGTCTATCCTATCAAGATTCTCTGATCCGAGATGAGGACCTCTAGCACCACCTCCAAAGTCATCATGCGCCTCTTGACTGCTTCTGTGATTAATCCTCTCTTAACCCGGCTGGTGTCAGTTGACTGTCACAGCTTGGCAGGTAGACAGTCATGTTATACTCTCGTTATTTTCAGGTGATGGATTAAACAGTTCGTAGTACAACGTTTAAAGCATTAATCCTATAACCAAATTCTTCTGTGAAACTTCTCATAATAATATCCTGGTCCTGTCAAGTGTTTCTTGGACTTTGATTATTATTATTATTGGTTCCAGTGCTTTTTATACAGGAATATTGGAGTAAAATATGGTGAATATACAATTTTCACATTTCTGTATGTAAAGATACATGAAAACCATAATTTTCCTCCAGCTTCGTGGTACATCAAGTGGATCTGTCACATAAAATACCAATAGTAAGTCCGTGGTTGTAAAATGACTAAAAGCAAAAAAAAAAAAAAAAAAAAAAAAGAGAGAAAAGAGTGAAAAGTACAGATATGAAAACGTTTTGTAAGACACAGTAGGCCACACCAAAGATGAACTGAAGGTTTACACGATAAATATTTCACACAATGCACGTCATCTGTTTGTTTATTTATTGGCCCTCTAAGTCCTTTTGTTTCAAGTCACAAATCGTGCACGCACATAAATGTGTGCTCGACTCAAGTTATTCACCCACAGCTGGAAGAAGGGGAGAGCTGACATTCATGTTGCATTCAATATTTTATTTTTATGCGCCACTTATCAGCTCTGTTGTGCTCTGGTTTCCGCATGGGTTGAGACTTTAAGCGTCCCAGAAGACATGACTCTGAGGGGCCGTGGGGGGGCGTTTGTTGTCAAAAAGGAGGGAATTGTTGCTAAATCTGACGGTGAAATGTCACGCGCTCCCTGCTGCCTCTCAAGCCTTTTCTTCTTATATTCCTATCTTAAAGTGAGCGACTTGCTGATGAAGCTTTAGCGCAGAGATCTATGCAGACAGACCGACCAGTCCGTCTATCCAGCTGCCTCTGCAGAAGCGCACGCGGTCACACACACACACACACACACACACACGCACGCACGCCAACGAGCGCATTCGGCTGGCGCGCACACGCTCGCGAGCGAGGAGAGAAAGAAACCACGAGTCCCGCGCGCGCGGCTCGCATCCCGCTCGTTGCCCTGAGCTCCCTCCAAACTGCACGCGGCTGAAGCCCCATATGTACATATTGTCCGTCTCCGCGTGCGTCCGGCGGCTGCTCGCCTGTCTCTTCCACCCCTGCTGCGTCTCCTCTCCCCTCCCGGGACAAGGAATAACGAGATACGGGGCGCTCTAATCACACCGAGGCAAGTTGAGCACCCCCCCACCAACTCCACCCCCCGCCCCCCCACGATGCGCGGGGGCCAAGAGAGATTGCAGTGGAGAATCAGCAGTGTAGGCTCACACACGCGATGAAGATTGGATTACAAAAAGAGAGAGGAAAAACTGTGATTTTATTCACCTCAATGTGAGGTGTTAAAACAAGAGGATTTCATTCATCTTTTTTTTCTTTCCTTTCCTTTCCTTTCCTCTTTTTTTTTTTTTTTTTTTTTTTTTTTTTGTTTTTTGACGCTCGCTTGGAATTATTCATTACCAGAGATTCTGTGATCCCCTCCCCTGCATGGTTATTCAAGGGAGAGAGTGGACTGTTGCAATGTCATCTAACACCGCTGTTTCGGAGCTCTGTGGAAGGGAGATACTGTAAGTACTTTATTTCCATCCATTTCTGACCCTTCTCGCTGTTGATCGGCGGACACTGTGTGACTTTTAAAGCGTTCCTCGACCAAAGTGCAGCAGCACACAGGCAGCGAGCACAGCTGTCCGCATTAGAACTTGGATACTAAGACGTTTAGGTTTACAATAAAAAAAAGAGAGATAGAGAGATAGCGTTAATCTCTATTAATTCATAATGTTGCTGCAGTGCGCACTCAGCTGATTCCATAAAAGTCCGCGGTTAGACCGGAACCCCTTCAAACAACCCCCCGAAAAAATACCTGACATCTAGATTTTCTGTCTTTAAAAATACAACTGATTTGAAACAGATTTGATAAATTGGATATATAACGTAACGCTGCGCGTTGTGGGGATTTTTCTTCGTCAAGAATAAAAAACACATTGCAGCGTTTTTTGGTTGGCACAACTTCTCTCTCCATCCCATCTCCGGACGAGCGATCAGCCGTTAACAGTTGAGGGATTATCCCATAATACGCCGCTTATTGGCTATTGCATTCCATCTCCAGAACAGGTTGCAGTTGTTCACTGCAAGATAGAGTAAAGAAAAAAGAACATAAGCGTTTAAAGAAGAAGGAAGACAAGAAAAATCTACCCAGCGTGCGTCTTGGTGAAGTTGTAGTTACACTCAGTGCCTTTGGGGGTCGCACTTGCATTGTGATGGCTTCATTGGATCAAATGGGAAGATCTAAATAAATTTGCAACCACCCTCTCAACCCCATTTTCTCTCTCCCCTCTGTTCTCGGGATGCAGTCACGTTGTTGAAGCGCATTGCTGCCATCACAAAATAATAAAATAAAAATAATAAACTATCCCTGTTTAATAATAAACAAAATTTGTTATCTGCATGCTTTTAAAAACAAACCTATATTAGGAAAGAATGAACAGAACTGATCCTAAGGTGTATGGAGATCTAAACAGAATATGATTTTGGGGGCCAATCAATCTGGCTCAACTAATATCCGCCGTATATAGTGATGCAAAATGAAAAAAGTTATATTACGGTAATATACATCTTCAGTACACACAGTGATGTGTTTCAAGTCTTTATGTCAATTTTGATAATCAGGGATTACATAACACCAATAAAAGAATAATTTTTAACACAGAGGTGTCAGAAAGTATTGTCAGTATTGTGCACATTATCATGCACGCTGTACTTCTGCACATATCACTGCAACAAATGCTACACAGTATAGAGACAATCAGCTAGTGGTAATACTAAACATGGGATCTATTAATAGATGTCTTCAGGTTACCTGCATTGTTGGACGCTGGTGTCTCTTTTGTTCCTCTTGACAGTCACTCTTTGGACACTGAGCAGTGAGCAACAGCCTTTTCTGGTTAGCCCAGGCAAGATATTTCTAGCATCCCTGAATTAAAACAAGGAATACAACTTTTATGGCTTATTTCCTGGATTTGTCTTTGCAATATAGATCTCGAAGCACTCCCTTTAACTTAGGGATCTTCACCTAACTCTTAAATTCTTGGAATCTGGTTTAGGGATCTTCTCAGTCCAACACTTATTCTTTTTGCTTTTTCTACCAAACTTTTTCCTTTCACTTAACTTTCCCCTAATAAGTTTGGATGCAGGGAAGTGGGAATCAATTGCCTTCTTCAACAATATAATTGTATGCCCTTTAGGGGTCTTCCCTATGATTTTGCTCACCATAACATAGGACGTCTGTACTAAAGCTGATGTGTTCATTGGTTTCATGTGATACTCCAAAATGTCTGAGAAACTGATAATTGGGTTTTTATTAGCTTTAAGCCACAATCATCCAAATGAACAGAAATAAATGTTTATATATTAGTCGGTGTGAATGAGCATTTTATAAGGTTTCATTTTTGAATTGAATTACTAAATTAACTTTTTAATGACATTCTAATTTGAGAAGCAGCTGTGGAACTAGAAAATAATCTCCACCACATATTATATTAGACTATTTGTTGATTAGTTAAATTGGATTCACATGAATACAGCATACTTGGGGCGAATGTGCATCTCTCTCTTAGTTGGTTCAAATATTCTCTTGTGGGCCTCTCTGGCTCTGAAATTAATTCTTGCTAAGCAGAATAGGGAAATTATTTAACAGAATGCATCTCGTTCTTTAGAAGAAACATACTTCAAATAATTTTGGGAAAAATGTTTTTGTTTTCTTTTCTTTTCTGCTCTCAGCACAGTTTTAAGCAGTTTTCACAGACTTCTTCAGTTTATGTGATTGTATTATACGTGTTGCATAAGATTTTAAATCTCAAACATAATAGGATTTGTAACATCACACAACAATATAATTTTGTAAACCTGGTTAGTCTGTTTATGCTGTGGACTGACTCGGATAATGACAATATATAAATGAAGCTCCCCAAACTGTCAGATTTGAGTTCATCTGTTCATCAAGAGTGTATTGTGTTTACGCAGGGGTGGGGGGAGCATGAAAAATACACTAAGAGTATTTAAACACAGTTTTGCAGCCTAGTATAAGTCTGCAGATAAAAGCAAATTGTGTGGAAAGAAACAGGAGTCGTGCAGGAATTGTGATTGATAACTTTTTAGCTCTGCCTTTATTTACATATAGATGAAAACTGCATAAGAACGAATAAGATCTCAGAGAGATTTTTTGCAGATTATCACAGTAAGGCACTAAAAAGCCAAGTGCAAAATGAGGCTAAGCTGTGGAAGAGATTTCTGTTCTGAGGAGGCATATGATTCAAATTAATCAATTTTGTTCATGGCCAAATAAAATCTGAAATTACCTTTGTCTGTGGGCTTGATGGATGGTTTCAGCAAAAAGATTAATTCGTACTGAGAGAAGGTATTTTTAAAACCTAGACAAAACATGTTAAGTGATTTCTCACTGCCTTATGTAACAGAACACAGTTGGATAAGAGCTTTTTGTTCTTACTAATCTTTTGCTCAAATGTTCTCAAATATGAGGTTTCTGTACTCAAAGTAGATAAAATTAAGTAATTTATAAATAAGTAAACAAATAAATTAATAAGAAAAGTACAATTGTGGCAAAAGTCTCCATATCCCTTAAGCTTTTCCACATTTTGTGACGCTGCATCCACAAGCTTCGTTCTATTTTTGGGGCTTATTTGTATTAGACCAACACACAGTATAGAATAATCGTTACTTTTTTGTACTTTTAAAATGTTTGCCAATAAAAGCCAAGGGTCGCCTTTCTTCTAAACCGGTAATTTTAAAATCATTAGAGGGCTGGCCACATCAACCCTAACACATAGCAAACCACCTAAAATAATTGTTAGCAAAATTGTTAGCATAGCAGCTGTAGCTCACATTTTGCCTGGTCATTGCTTTAGCTGCAACGCAAAGTATTTCAACTTACACAACTGGAATGATCAAGCCACAATCCTCAGCCAAAATTGAGGTGGAAAAGGTGCCATGCTCAGCCTCCTCTCAGATACAGACTGACATTTTCGGCGCTTCCAGTGGAGAGAGGCTCTCATCTGGGAGGAAGCGCCAACACCTCCAAACTGGGCCTATGATCTGGTTGCAGAGTCACAGCTAGGTTTTCTCAGGTTTAAATACAAAGCTCATTCGCCATGCTTTCATAGAGACGACTTGGCGCTGGATGTGCTGATGATGAGGGAAGGGGCAGTAAAGAGAAGGAAAAGACATTACCGACCGGGTTTTTGATTTTGAAATGGTTGCATCATGACTCGTAAAGGTCAGGCTTCAGAGCCTCATTGTCTGTGCTCACGAGCATAGGTAAAAAATACAAAGTAAAAAATACATAGACTTTTAACTTTGTGTGGTTGATACGTTCTGGCTCAACAAGGACCCAACGTTTTTTTCTCATGGATGCTGGAAAAAGTAAGGATTTGTGAGATAAACAGGATGTTTTTAAGTAAGATAAATAGTGTAGGCTAAGACTTTTTACTGACCTTAGAAGACACACTACAGATTTTAAAAGTATTCAAGTTAGCGTTCAGAAAATGTTCAGTGTAAAGTGTTCAGTCTTTACCATAAATTTCTCTCTGATTCAAATTTATCAACATCATTTATGGTCAAATATGGCCTAAAATTACTCTTATCTCTGGTGATTTGGTCACTAATGAAATACCTGCTTTACAGCAGGATAGGAATGAGAGAAGACAAAAAAACCACACTACCTCCAATACTTTGCATGATCATTTAGCGTGATTTTCAAGATATTTTATTCTACATTTTGTCTTTAGCCCTGATACCCCTACATAAAATCCAAAGCATTTTAAAGATGCCAATTTAGGAAGTAAAACACGACAATGTCCTAAAAGTGAATAGGTTCAAGCAATACCTCTGCAAGCCACTCCATATGTATGGTGTGTGCATGTATGCATAGGCATGTGTTCGGCATCAGGTGCAAGAAGAATGCGTGCAACTCTGTTTCCATTCTGTATCAGGGAGTATGAGCGATTTCACTTCTTCCCTTACTTTAAATCCCTCCTGTTCCCTTTCTGTCTCATTTACACACACACACACATGCACACACAGAAGGTTTGTTGCAAGGTAAAGGGGTAGGTGCACTGGGGGAGACAACATGTTGAAGCCTGAGTGGTAACAGACGATTACTTCCACTGGGCTTCTCCTGGGCGCTCATGCACATGTCAGGGCGCATGGAGCAGATGGCTTGGGCCTGAGAGAGAGGGGCTGAGCAGAGGAACGGCTTGGAGAATATGGTTGGAGGAATTTGGAGACAGAGAAGAACACTATCAGATATAAGAGGAAGTTAATTTGCCACTTCACTTGGGAATTAAATGCACACTTTGAGCGAATCTAAGCACGATCTTGCTGAAGCCGTAGCTCAACTTTCGCGAACAAAACACTGAGGCGCGTTTTTTCTTTCACTCGACGGGAACGTCGCGACGAGGTACGGACAATGACTGAAGTGCAGGCTTGAGAGTAGAACAAAGAAGTCGGACAGGTCACGCCAAAAGCAATTTGTGACTGTATAGGAGATACACAGCAGTTACAGCTGAATGCACAGCTGCAGTATATCCATTGCAGTTTTCTTCCTAAACTGTAAGTGTTGCTACAGATGTCACTATCTAGCAAGGACTGGACTTAAAAGACTGAGGGAATGAATATTCATGAAAAATGTAGCATCATACTTGCAAGTTACCTGCAGTTTTTCTTTACTTAATGTAATGCTTGTAGGTAGATAGGCTGCAAAATCAGGACATGCACAACCAACTGAAATAAGTGCAAAATTTTAGATACAGGTATCGGGATCGACAAAGTCTGAGTCTAATCTAGCAGGAAACAAGCACAATAAAGGGTAGACCCCAAACATTTCCTATGCCCGTTACTAGACAGGCAAATAAATGAACAAACATAGAAGTACTTCCTGTTACCCAAACATATATTTTACCTATTTTTGGACTTTGATCATGAGACGTCACTGGGGTGAAAGCCTGTGACACACAGAACAAAGACTTGTCTTGTAGCAATAATGAGATCTACATGTAGTTGACAAAGTTCTGAGGGTCCAAATCTGGTTTTGAAGGACTTGGATGAGTAACATCAGCTGATGTTTTGAAGGTTTGAAAGACAGCCTAAATTATTAGGTTGCTGCTCTTTTCACCCTTTTATTTCAATTATGTTGTTAATTTGAATTTTGACACAGTTCAATGGTGGGGAGAGAAAAAAACGTTAAGTTGATATCAGCGCCACAATTTACCAGGGTTTAAATGTAAAGGTGTTGTTTCTACTTTTATCTTTTAGAGTTTTTTGTTTATTGTTCTCAAGCATAGCAAACTTTTTTATTTGTTTTCACAGCTTCGGTGTGAAGTGAGATGGATTGTAAAATAGCTGAAAGAAAATTGTTGGAAGCACATGTACAAAGAATCTAGAAAACAGATTGTCCAGCAGAGGGAAGTGAAAAAGTATCGTCACACATTGTTGGTTTTGCCTGCAAAAGCAAATGGAACCCGCTTCAGAATCACATTTGCATTCATGCAATTTATTTTACAACGCATATATCAAATGGAGAATCTCATTTCAGACCAAAACTTTGGGGAAAGAAACCCAGAGAAGGACACAGAACTTTGAGAATCACATTAGTCAGAATACATAAATAAAGCAGGAAGACACAGACAGAAAATAATTGCCCTTTTTTCTTTTTGAATTTTTTTTCATTACTGTCAAATCAGTCACCAGCAAATCAGCTGGCACTGTGATGAGCAAATACAATATACTCCACCTCTAATTGTTAAATTGTTTCCATTCGTATCTTCTGGCAAAGTCCCTTCATTGAGAGTCCTCTAACATCTTCACTTGACAACGAAGTAAAATGTAATTGGCACACTGCATTAATTTTTGTCAACAACTTACTACTTTTGTTTAAATGTGGTTGGAGATGAAAACTGTTTCACATGGTTGTATATCCGATTAGGTTTTTAACTTGTCCATCAAATGCAACATTTCTGACACTAGGTAATGCAAGCTGATGACAATGACAACTTATCAGATGTGAGGAGCAAGCATAGAGGACGCAGGAAAGAAATGTCTTCAAAGTGGGTTTTCATTTAGTCTTAAGAAAGTTAAGAAGTGTCCAAATTATAGAGGGTCAATGTAAGACATCAGTTAAATATAATTCTACTCGAGAAAGTGACTTACAGAAACTTTACCACACAAAACAGTTATACAAAATAACTCAGAACTTTGACCTAACACAAAAACACAGAAAGGTAACTTACATAATAAATTAGCCAGACCATTTACACAAAATAGGGAAAACAGAACTGAACACCAATAGTAAATAAAGACTAAATAAACAAGCTAACTAAACTTAAAACATCCCCTTTGCTAAAAAGCACATGGTTGGTCCATTGTGCTTTCAAACATGGCCACACCTCCTACCTAGACAGGAAGAAGTCAGTCCCCCAAACCAGGCAACACAAAAAAAAAAAAAAGAAAAACATAGTTAATGTAAGAAAACATAATTTAAAAACTCAACAGTGCTACTATGTGCACGCTTCATAATATCACTGTTAGGGTCAAGTGAAGAAATTATTGAATAGCATAATTAAACTACATGTTTGCCCACAAAACAATCAAAACTGAGGTCTGTGTGTTGACTGAAGCCATGAAATAACTGCTAAAAAGTGTTCATAGCAGCTTCATTTTGGACTTTGTTTTTTTTTATTTTATTTTTTTAAAGATGTTTGTATCCATTGTCTCCAGAGGATAGTGGCTAATGTTAGTGGACAAGCTAGTTTGTGGACTAGCGTGTCCATTTAACTTATTTCCAGGTTGGATAATTTATAGAACTGCCACCACTGTCACCCATTATCTCCTTGTATTTGACAGGACAGCCAAAAATGGTAAAACATTACTTTTATTCCTTGAAACAAATTGAGAAGCATCTACTTAAAAAAACAAACAAACTGCTGATTAGCTCAGACACAACTTTCTAGTATGTGCTATAAGAGGCTTAAGCACATATTTTGGACTTTAAGCTCCAAACAACCTTAAGGTTAATTAAAAACAGCTAACAGTATCCGCTCTGCTTGTGAAAACATAACAGTGTGAAGGTCGGTTCCAAATTGTCTTCAGGTTGCAGACCGTAATTACTCTGTGATGTAATTTAGTTGCTAACTTTGTAACCCTTTGTCTCTGTGACAAAAGGATCTTATTCTCAAGACAAAACATTTTAGTGTTCTAATATTTTACTGATAACAAAATGTATGCAGCTGGAAAACTAAGGTAATGCTCTGTGCACCAATGCAGCAACTCCCAGTGCCAATAACACGTTTCACATTTTTAACAAATCCTTACAAAAATGTGGTATTATTAACTGGGATTGATTTTGCTATCTATAATCATGATAAAAATGTTTATATCGATACATCCCTACATTGAAAAAACTAAAAAAAACAAAAACACATTTCTTAAGTTGCTGCGCTACATTATAAAATGGTTGACTGCGGATGCAAGACTGATTTATAAAAGCAATGTGAAGAATAAAAATGATGGACAGAGAAGTGAATAGATGACACAGCGATGAATGAATGTGGAGTAATGGAGAAGGCAGTGTGGGTAGAAGAACAATTCAATATCAAGGCTCTAGGATGCACAATAAACACACATAGTCATGTCCTCTGGGCTGTGGTTTGGTAAAACTTATCATCTGCAGTATCCATCATTCAGACTTCAACTCTGTACAATGCATCCACTAAGTGTGCACTGTACATTAATCCATGCTTAATTCAATTTGGGAGGAGAGCAGGGAAAACTAATGTGGCCGCTGTGAATGCAGTCATTTTAATCGTCACATAAAGATAATGTAGATGAATTATCGACGCATGTGAAACTCGGCCCTGCATAAAAACTGATAAGATTGCCTGTAGTGAAAAAAGAATTGGTAGGTAGGAGTTATTTTCCACTTGTAGATTAAAAACAAAATTGAAATTTATAAACTACTGAATCACAATCTAACCACTGGTGCTTAGGAGTTCTTTGCAAATTATTTGGATGTTCTACCTCTTGTTAGGACGGGAATGTAAGCTTGTATAAATGTGTGGAGAGCAAACTGCCAGTAGTACACATTTGTCTGCCAAACATCATCCACTATTGTAGTGCCAAGAAACAATGGCGTGATGTGACAACAAACTGCTCAATATGCTTTTGTGGGGCATGTTCTCTCTTTCTTTTCCCTTTTTCTCTTTATAGCTCTTGCCTAATATATTGCTTTCATGGCCACTGTTTTGTCCTAATTATTTTTTTTGTGGTGCTGCAGAGTTAAGAAAAGTAAAAAAAGAAAAAATAAGGCATTTTGTTTTCCAGATTTTAGGCACAAGTGACTGACGGCAAAAAAATAATCTTGTCAGCAATGGACTCGCTTGCTCCTCTCTATAAGTAGGCCATAGAGGTGCCAGGTTGACAGTCAAAGAATCATGAGACCTGATATTGACTAGCAGAGACTAACATGAAGAAAAAGCTCCATCTGTTGATCTTCTCTTGAGTCTAAACATGATGAGTAAAACTGAAAACTGTTTATCTCGGACTGAGCAATGAGTGAAAAATGGGCTTTGATTGCAATTGTAATCATAATTACTTAAAACAATCACTGAGTGTGGAAAAAAAACAATGCACTTCAAGGACAGCGATTATTACATTTTCCCTTATAATGTCTTGTTGAACCTTATCATTGAAATGTAATATATTATTTCTCCTACCTACCAAAAATCAAGGTAAATTTTACAACTTAAACATTTTTAATTTCAGATTTTCCACTGAATTTTATTTGAAGCTTTTGCTATTTTGAAAACAAATCATGAGTTATTCTTTTGTGCTTGAAATATCTTTTTTTGCATCATGTGTCAATAACCATGTCTACACTATTTCTTTCCATGTTTCCCAGTTTGATTGGTTGAAATCTATTTAGTTCCATCTAGCCAAATTTACCTGACATCCTAAAAACATTGACTGAAGTTCCACACATACAGAAGTTAGTCAAACTCATGCAAAACCAAAACATATAACCAAAATGTTTACTACACATTAGGAAGTTAAGTGTATCACTAATTATAATGCCAATAAATAAGATACTAGCTTTACAATAGGTGAGAGATCAAGAGCTGATCTCGGCTCCTAAATCTGTTTCCTCAAAGAGTGTCATGAGAAATGATAGCTCCTGTTAATCAATCCCTCACCCGCATCCTCTGCGGTGATCCGAAAACACACACTTCTGTCAGTAAATCTGTAAATTATAATCCGTATGCATGGGCTCACTATGTGACCATATGTTTCATGTCATTGGGATTTGGGCTCACGCTCCCTGGGTCAACACACTGCTCATTTGTCTTGTGACATTTCATCATGTTTTATGCTCTCAGAGAGCCAGGTTGAGGCCACTGAGTACTTTTTATATTGGAAGAGAAGTTGTAGAGAAAGTGAGGTCGATTTGCATTTTATTTCCAAATTATATACCCACTTTACCTTGTCCATAATTTCTGACGGTCGCAACTTTACAGCTGTGAAACTCCGTCCTAATGCCTCAGTCCACCATGTGCCAAGCTAGGCAGCGAAGTGCTGCACCGGGAGAAGCAAGGTTAGGATTCCCGTGTAATTTAACGTGTAAAAATAGTAATTTGTCAAATTCAAATAAATCAGAATATGTTTCCAAGGGATTTCAGTGAAATTGTATTTACCTGTTTCTCAATCCTGCTTCCACAGTTTCCATGGTAACCAACTTATATGCGTATATTGCCTTGTTTTTTTTTAGTTAGGTTGCATTAGGACTCCCAACAAACGCAACATTTTTCCGTCTGGAATGGCTGTGATAATGGTGTCCGCTGTTAGCCTGTTCATAAGTGCTGTTGGATTTAAAGGCATTGCTGTGGTGCATGTACTAAAATACCACAGCCTCTTGCCTTCGATCATGCTTCTGGCTGTGACAAAGTGAATTGGTCTGTTCTGGATTGTGATTCTCCTCCCCAAAAACTTTCCCCACCCAGTTTTCTTTGTCAGTCGGTTATCTAGTCAGCAATTAGCTACACAGTGTCCTCCGTGCGTCACTAAAGGTTACCCCAGTCTGCATCAAAAACCAAACTGATACCCTGGTGTTTAAGCCTGAGGAGCTCAATTAAACCTACTTTGTTGGAGTAACAGGCAACCTTCGCAAACTTGTGAGAATACCAAGAACGTGCGATACGAATTTGAAATCTACTACTCGCCTATGTTCCTCTTGCATGACATAAACAAATCCATATGTGTGTCTGACAGCTGCATCGCACATTGTATAATTTCAGCAAGCTCCCATTCTCCAGGCATGCAGTGCTGCTGCAGCTCAGGAGGTGTCCCTTTGAACCGATGCTACAGCACACTGGCCACAGCAATTATTAGTGCCGTGCAAAAACGAAGCTTTATTAATGATCTGAAAGGCCAGCGTTAGAAAATAGTAGGGGTTTAGCATTAATGAGTCAATGTTTTTAGGATCTAGCTGTGACTCCCATCTAAAAACATTGGTGCAGGCTTCAGAGCCCACTTGTTTGTTCCGTTGTAATTGTTCATGGATGTTTTTTGGCGTGAGACCACCGACGGTTAGAGGTCCTTTACAGTTAAACAACATTTTTCATGTTTAAAACTAACTTGTTAGTAGAAAAGAAATGTTTGATCTTCCTAACTTTCCTGCACAGTTTAATTCCTGAGAAAGTATCAAAAAGAGCAGCTCCAAAGCAACGCAGCTGAATTATGAGGATCATTGGTGAAATGGAAAAAAAACATTTTGCTACATGCTTAGTTTCTGTTTGAAGTTCATTTTGGCTTTGATACGGTCACATTTGGTAAGTTAGAATATACATTCAGATGAGGTTCATTTGTCAGATTAAAACTATGTTTTGAAAACATCAACTTTACGCAGTAATTCAACATACTTTACTTGTTTTTTTATTAATTGAATGCAAAGAATCATCACAATTGACAGAAATGAAGGCTTTAAAACATCAATTTGTTATTTATGCCATAGAATGTGTAAATATAAATTACTGAAATAAATGTCAATAATATTGTAATATATAGGATATATTTGATGTATTCAGCATAAATCTAACAAAACTTTGCAGCGAAAATATAGTTAATTCAACTACTAAGCATGAACTCGTCATCCAATTACTCAGTTCATTGTGTTTTTAATGTTTTGTAAAGTATAAAAATTAAGACAAAAACATGAGCTCTTTAAAAACTCTTCTTTATTCGTTCAGTCAGCACAGATTGTACCATAATCATCTGATCGCAGCAGTCGTGACCATAAAGTGTAAACTTGTTAGTCATCTTCTCTTCCTCTCCCCCCTCCTCAACATCCTCCCAAGGCCATCTCCCTCCCCGCAAGGTTTTGATTTTCAATAAACTCACAGAGAAGAAACTGAATATGAAAAAAAAAAAAAAGTTGCTACTTCAATGTGTGGGCTAAATGAGCTGCGCATTAACAATTTATCTCTTCTGCTTTTTCTCACCACCATCTCGTCACACTTTTTTCCTCACTCCTTGATCCGTCTACATCTGGTCCCATTATCCTCTCTCCATGCAGGGGATGAAGTGGTTTAGCACCATGTCCCTCGGCAGCAAAAGGAGCAAGAGGAGGAGTAGAAGGAGCCCCAGTCGCCGCGGTGGAGGGGAAGGTGCGCTGCTCTCCCTGGCCCTCCTGGTGGCGGTGACGGCCACGGTGGACCCGGTGGCAGCACAAAAGCAGCGGACGGGTGGTGGGTCGGAGAAAGTGCCGGTTCTGAACATCGCTGTGATCCTGGGGTGCACGCGTTACATCTCGGACCAGGACATCCGGGCGCTTTGGAGCAAAGAGGACCCTATCGACGTCAATGTGGTCACGCTGCTGGTCAACAAGACCGACCCGAAAAGCATCATCACCCACATGTGTGACCTGATGTCAGGGACCAAGATCCACGGCGTGGTGTTTGGGGATGGCACTGACCAAGAGGCCATTGCCCAGATTTTGGATTTTATTTCCTCGCAGACACTCATACCCATTTTGGGCATCCATGGGGGCTCGTCCATGATCATGGCTGATAAGGTATGTGGGCACTGACTGGATTTTAGAGATGTGGCAAAGAGTGAATGTCGAGTCCCTTCGTGGCATGGGTGGATTTGTGTTGCTCATTTGCAAATGACTTTGTAAAATGTCTTGCTTTTCATATTTGAATGTTCTCTGGGGAGCAGGAAATCTCTTCCGTCCATCTCTCGAGCCCTTTGTCGGTTAGCTGCAACTCAAGAAAACACAAGTGCACTTTGCATCTAGGGAGAGAAGGCCGAGAAAGGAAGAAATCAGATTGTGACAGATGAAATGAAGTTGAGTAATAGAAACAGGATACGTGAGGTTAAGTAAAAGATTCAGAAGAAATATTTGGGAGTTGTGAAGAATTTGAGAATAGTTGGTGTACAGGGTCAAAAAAAAAAGTGGCCCCTAAGAAAGGTTATAAAAATAGAGGGTGTTACATCAACTACATAGTTCAGTGAGATCTAATATCATAAATCCCCTTTCACCATGCAAAAATCTCTTCGGTAGAGGTGAAAGAAGCTTGATTGGTCCCCTCATTTGAATAAGCAATGCTTGCTGGCCTGTCAATCAAGTTGAACCTAAAAAGGGAAAAGAACGAGCTGCCTGCGATTGTGCGGATTCATGTGGCAGTGATGAGATCTTTTAATTTGTCACTGCCACTTTTAGAATGAACCTGAATATGAAATATATTTTTCCAGAATGTGAAATGAGGCTTCCACCAGAATTTGTCATAAAGTGTTAAAATTATGCTTGTTATGTTTTCATTTTGAAAAAAAAAAAAAAACCCAAACAAACAAAAAAAGTAAAAGTAGGGCAATTAGACTTGATTTGAGTAAACTGGAAGACACCATAAAAATGTGTGATTTTTTTTCAATTTAAGAATACCAAGAAAAGAAAAAGATAGCTTAATGTGTGAAATCTTTGTATGTCACTTTGTCATAAACTATTATTATTAACTGTAGAGATATTTAATCTCTACAGAAAAATAAAATAAAATGTATATTTTATTTAGTAATTTGATATTACTTTCTCAATACCTTTTACATCACAAACATTTTCTATTTACTTTGGTTCTGATCCCTCTTTGGAACAATTGATTGTTTTCAATATGACACAGTCTGATCCCTAATCAAACCAAAATCACCTTAAACCGATATTTTACAGTTAGATATTGTTCATTAAAAACAAAAACAAGATCACATTTTATTACAGTAGACTTCGACTAGGACGTTGGAATATTACTGATATCATCTGTTGTCAAAGCGGATATGAGACGTACCCTTATCGAGAGCAAAATGACACACGAGACACCCCATGGCACATTGGGTAACACCTATAGACAACCTTAATTTATCAGTTTTGAAGTGGGATGTTTTAGCCATCTGAGCAGCAGTGTGCAGCAACAGGTACAGAGCACTTCATGCTTTGTGCAGCTGATCGTTGGCACACTCTCGGCCATCTCCTTGTCTTTTGAACATGCACCGCAGTGCACAGAGCAATTCACAAACAACTAGCCTTAGCTGGGAATGACAGCACCCCCCACCCCCCCGCCCCCCAACCACCACCACCCC
The DNA here is from genome assembly GCA_033032245.1 of Poecilia picta. Lineage (NCBI taxonomy): Eukaryota > Metazoa > Chordata > Actinopteri > Cyprinodontiformes > Poeciliidae > Poecilia > Poecilia picta. The sequence goes on from CM065360.1 coordinate 18,175,533, forward strand.
CACCTCCTCTCCTCTTGGTACTTTGCCAGCGAACATATTGTTTTTTGGACAGAGTTGGAACATGTACGACCTGTCACAACTGGGACTGACTGAAAGTGACACGTGTCTGCATGCTTTCTGTTTGCAAGCAGGAACACAGACACTACCAGCTGCTGACCACAGTCGTTTTTAGCTACTGTATCATTTTTTTTTTTATTGTTGTTATTGTGGGTAACAGAGTGGGGTGGAAATTGTTCTGTGAAAAAAAGCTTCTTTTTTTTCTACATAAATAACATTTTAAAAAGTGAATTTGAAACCGTAGTTAGATTAATTATGGCATAATTGTGCTCCAAATTGTTAAAATAGATCAATGTTATTGTTAGTTTAACAGTGAAACTGGCGGTTGTGTAATTATTGACAGCAAAATCCCTTAAATCAACATGTTTGAGTTATTTTTTATGTTTCGTTTTCAGTATAGTTCCTCCAAATCTCACTCTCTCCTCCAGATGGTTTTGTCATAAGTACTGTTCTTCTGAAGATCTATTTTAATTAGCATTCCTCCTCACTCAATATCCCCATATTAAAGAATATCATAATTGTGAAGCTGCACTCACATTAAGAGCACCCTCCTTCAAAATTTATGCAGTAGCTCTGCAGCTATTGCAGAAATTTCCAAACCGTGCTTCCCTGTAGCCCTTCTGGAGGCCAGTGAAGACATTTCTTCATTTGTTTAAAGTAAATACAAATGTTCTTTAAAGATTCTACGGTAATGGTTTATTGATCCCGTAATGGCAGATGTGGCATCTGTCTGTGAGAGGCAGGGAGCATTAAGGAGAGAAGGAGATAAGTTTGAAGGGGCGACAGAGGAGGAAGAAAGAGGTGGTGTAAAATAAAGGAGGTGGAGAGGGGAAACGGAGAGACGAAGGGGTGAGGGATAATCCCTTATTGTGACCAGGGGTGATGTTGAGTGGAAAAGGGATTACTGAATGTACTGAATGGCACCTCCTTTGCTCCAAGTACTTCAGGAGCACACATGCAGTCCCTTTTTCTATTACTTCTGAGGACAAGACATGGACTTGCTTCATTTCTTCATTTATTTATTTATTTTGCATTTTTAAAAATTGCAAAAATTAAAAGGATGATTTTCAGCTGTGTGCATTTTCGTTTTGTTCATAAGAAAAGTGTCGGCATGTCATTCCTTGGCCATATTTGATAAAAAATAATCAACATTACATAAAATATGCCAGCATTGAGTTATAAAAATGTATTAAAAGTTTCTTTGGATTTCTTTTCTTTAAATTCGACTTTAATTACTCAGTACAGGATGGTCATTTAGTCAAGGCAGGAAATGTAGGTTTGGTTAAATTTGAAATGTATCAGGCCTCAAATGAAGGAATAAAGAACCCCACCTTTTAATATGTTTTTAACACAAATTCTGGATTTAAATCGTTAAAACTGGTGTTATGTTGAGCTGATAGTTTTAGCTAGACATACACCTAGATTTGTGGCCAATATCTGTTTTTTTTTTCTTTTTCTTTTTGTAACATCATTTACCAAACAATTTTGAGAGGTTCCAATTTCTCTTTAAGAAGCGTTACCAACAGCTTTCAAATTATTTCTTTGGCGTGATCTCACAATAAGTGGTCATTAATTATTCATTTCAGCAGCAGAGGTGACAAAACAGTCTGTGAGTGACAGAGCTGCTGCTGTGAAACACAGCCTTTCTGATCTGGAACAAAGACAAAATGAGGATGTTTACACTTTAAGTTATCCTTAGCATCCAATGTTAGCAGTTAGCACTATTACCGTAATTACTACTACTAATTGGAAACATTAGTCTCAGTGCCTTGGCCCCCTCCCACTGGGCCACAGACCTGCACATTTAGCGCCCGACCCATAAATATAAATAAATATTTAGTTTATTCTCCATTATTGTTCAGCTCTTGCACTTGCTGCTGGTAGGGATACCAGCGCCTGGGCATGTAAATAGCTTGTTGTTCTAGTCGTTACCATTGACTTCATATCTGGGTCAATTAGCTCCAACTTGACAAACCATTCACAAGCTGGGTGTGAATTAACATCCTGTGGCAAATAGACTTTTCAGTCCCAACTTGCGCATAAAACAAAATGTAGCTTTTAGTGTTTTGATGTTGCACATTTACTGAATGGAAAAAAAAAAATCAAATTGTCGTATTTTGTCAAAAAAAAAAAAAAACATTCCCAAAACAATTTGTCAGTGAGTTTGTTGGCTTAGAAAATAACCTCATCATTCTTTGCACACCACAGTTTTGCACTGTAACTGCAACCTGACAAATTGACTGAACCGCCTCCAAAGGACGGAGAAAATGGTAAGATTGTAAATTTACATTATGTAGCAATGTTAACTTCAGACGGTTGTGTTGATGGCTTTAGATCCCATTAGACTTTGTTCAATTATGTAAATCAGTTAGTGGAAACTAGAGTCAGTTATGTTCCATGTTAATATGAATAGGAGCGGCGTATCTGGTATGTTTTTTCTAAATTGAAAGCTGATTATTTTAACTATGATATTTTTTCTAATAAAATCATTTTCAATACTGGAAAAAAAAATGGTAAATATGATTTGTTTAAGTCTTCCACGTAATGGGTCACGTTCAAACTGAAGTTTTGAAGCATCGCCATTAGTCCACCATTGGTCACTTTAACAGAATCTTTGCTGTGAGAATCTATCTCAGTATGATGGTTCAAACTCATTCAATTCAGATTGGGCCATATTTTTTCTGCGCTATCAAAAAAAAAGTTGTTTTCAGCAAGTTTTAAGGGTGTATTTATTTCATTATATTTTGTGGAAACTAGTTACTAAAACACTAAGTAAGTTTTTTGATTCATTATCCTTAGTTAATCATATATTTACAAAAAACCCAAAACAGATCAAAGCATTAAGTATTTCACATATGTTCAAAAAATGAAAACATTTTCAACTAAGGATATAGATTTATTTATTTTTATTTTTTTTACTCTGACTGATATTTTGATCAATTTCTCACCGCCAGCAGGTTAATGTTTATACAGCCTCCGTTGCCTCGGTGGCAACGGAGGCTTCCTCTGCCTTGTTGGTGCGCATTTTCACTAATCCTCATGTGAATTATGAAGAGAGAGACGACTCAGCCTCAATTATTCTGCCTTGTAAGACCCTCTGCATATTTGTCTATTATGGATTACACATGCGTTGTGTGCAAATCTTACAGGGTTCGTATACTTTAGTTGTGCCTTGGATGAGTTCGACCCGGTGTCATCTGTCTTTTTTCTTCGCAAATTACTTACGGTGCAAAACCTCTGGGCGATGACGACTCCATGTTAAAATCTTTTTTTTTTCTCGTCGACCTAATGGGAACAGAATCAGAGAGCTCCCCCTTTTAAAGGAAAATTAATCTTCGGATCATTTTTCTTTGCTTTCTTTACTTCTCCTGCTGTCCCTCTCTCTCTCCTGCGTCCGTGCTTGTTAATTAGATAAATGTTGCTTGTATCTCCTCATGCTTGTCCCTCCCATACATCTCTAAAGGCTTTGTTGAATAATGCACGGCTGCCTGTATTGAAATGAATACATTATTGATTAAGAGAAGAATTATCCTTCCCTACTGCAGTCTAAGCAGTCTTGTTGGAATGCACCACCCCAACAACCTGCTTAATACCTCATGAGTTTAAAAGAAAAAAACAAACAAAAAAAAACCTGTTTCATAATCTCTTCACTTTGCTTTCTTTTGTTTATGTTTCTTTTTCTCTCGTACATCTTGAGAGCCCTGTTATGGTTTGCTTTCTTCGTTTATTCTGCAGGAGTAAATGACAAGGGTGGTTTGTTGACTGGCAGCGTTTAATTCTTGCGTTAAATAATTTTTGACTCACTCAAAGGACAGCAACACCAGCCAGAAGTTTGTCATGAGCTTTTTTAAAATATTTTTTTCAAGCCTTGATAGTTTTATCTGCCATCTTTTTTCTGGCATTCGTGTTTTCCTTTCTCTTTTAAGTAGCACTTCTCATCCATCTAATGTTCCTCTGTACCACAAATGCACTAGAGTGGTACCCATTTTGATTTTGCCCTAAAAGAGACATGAATTCACCTCTGGGTAAAGCAATAAAAACAAAACAAAACAAAAAAAAATGCTCTGAGATTCATCAAATGTAAGTGCTGGTGCGTTGAAGTGGTTCCGCGTTGCTGTTTTGCGCTCACATGCGGCACAGAGTGATCTCACCTTAACCATTCAACCCCAGAGCAAGCTAAAATTGACACTTCATTATGCATGTGCTATTAATTAGCTGCACAAAATTAAAACAAATGAATTAATATCGTATGTGGTGCACTGTGGAGCGTTGACATGTACTCAAGGGTGAGTACTTTGCTTCTATGTTTTTGATTAAACAGCTTTCTGCTCTGCAGCAGCTTCAGGCCAGTAACCCAGATAAAATTTATGGCGCTGAAAAACAGGCACGAGATTATAACCACCTTGAGGAAAAATATCACGTCGCCGAGCCGTGGTACTTTCCCCAACGCTTGAAACAAGATTCCTTACAGTGATGGATTTGTTTGTATGTAATTCATAAAAGCAACAATTATTCTGAATGCTGTCAAAATACTACTGAGTTTTATTTATTGCAGTCACCCCATGGTTATCTACACTCTTTACTTCTGTATTCATTTGTATGTGTTGAAAAACATGAGGCAACAAAGTAAAGTATTATTACCCAGTATTTCGGTATAGTAAATCTATTGTATATCTATTCATCTGTTGGACAATCTTGTATGTAACATGTTTTTAATTCATGAAAGTATATGTTGAGACTGTAAGTATACATCAGAATTATACTTTACGATAAAAATATCACTTTTTATACAATGACATATACAGTGGGACGCCTGATATTTATGGGGATTAAGAACCACACCTACTCGCAGATAGCAAACATTCATAAACACTTGATAACTCCTCTAAAAATCTTAATAATTGCCTATGTTTTTTTGTTCAAACAGGAAATATACCTTCATATGCATTGTTCCCGCAACTTGGAGTACGGCCATCCAGACCCCCCCCAAAAAATGAACGGTGCTTCTAGATTGGTTGCTTTACAAACACTATTCAATAGCATGTCAATTAACATGGGAAGTATTCCAGCTTCCCGTGTCCTTTTGTTTTCCTTCAAATATTTGAGATATTGCTGTATGAAGGAAAAAAAACTGCGAATAGTTGGGTTTTTCGCAAGCAATCTATAATTGTGTTTCACAGAAAAATCTGCAAATAAGTTGACCTTTAAGAAGCTGATATTTGTGGGTTAATTCCTCATGCTAACTGCTAAGTCAGCTAGCATGCATTCAGCTGCTTGGGAACAAGCCAGTTGATCAGAAGTGTGCAGCAAGTGGTGGGAAAGAGGGAATCGCAGCATACAGTATACTCTATGCTCCACATAGTCAAATAAAATCTATCATTTATAATTGTAACTCTTTGAAATGTTAATATGGATAATCTCCTCTCTACTTATTAACTAGCCTGTTTATGCAGCGGCTTCACCAAAAACTGGCCACAGATTAAACCAGTAAAAACCTAATCGTTGCACTCCTACCATGAGATTTCTGGCTATTGCCAGATGCAACTTCTTTATCATAGCTTCACAGCAGCTGTTGTAGAGGAAACAAACTGTCGCCAGTGCTCTGTGACAGGAAGGTCCCTCGCCTCTAAAAACAAACAAACCTCCCTCTCAGCTTCCAGTGTTGTCAGATAGTTTCAAACACAAACAGCAGCAGCACCTGCGAACTGGTTGCACAAAGTTCCCCTTATAGTTTGCTTCTCACTTTGAGTTCATGCACTCTGCAAGCGAAACACAATAAAAGACCTTTGTGTCTCTTCCTCCCATCCTCCAGAGCTGCCTTTGTTCATGTGAATATAGGCATGTTTGTGTTATTGGTTTTGTTCTTTACGAAATTGTGGAATTATTTTATCCTCGAGAAAGAAGTCAGTATTGAGAGTTGCTTTCCTTGCAAATGGCCGTAAGGCAGGCTTGGCAGTTTTGTGTAATTCCTAAACTGTGACATTTAAACAGATTTTATTTGGCATTGTTCATTACTTGAGAGTGAGCTGGAGAATTAATAATGTCAGGGAATTGTAAAAAATAAAAAAAAAGACTGCATATGAAGAGTTACAAACATCTAAGTCTAGAAATTACAGGAAATGTAACAATTTTCTAAATCTGCATTTTCCGTCCAGGTCAGCAGGAAATGAACTTCGTGGTTCCCACTGTGGGTCCCAAAGCCACATGTTGTTGGGGTTCTAAAGATCCTTGTCGTAAATAACAAATAATAATAGCTAACATGTATTTATACAATAAATATTGAAAGATGTAAAATCAAAAGCAGCTACAAAAATGATGGTAATGACTTTTTGGGCAACTGATGTTTGCATTGCATCCACTGAGAGATTTTTACTGAGTCCTTGTCGTGTGAGCTCCCACACTATGCAACTCTTACTTTTTTTTTTTATCTATCATTAGAAATGGGTTACAAACCTTCATTGCTTAATGTTATTTTGAGGCAATAAGAAGCTGATTTGGTAAATTACAAGACAAATTGGATTTTGGGGAAGAAAGAGGGAAAGAAAAACAAAAAAAACAAAGGAATCACCCTGTTCCAAATGTGTTGTTAAAAAAAGAAAACCTAAAATAAACCATCCATTTGAAGCATAATGGTTTACAATATCCAGTCAAGTGAATCTTTTTGATGTTCGACTCTATTTATAAGCAAAGTGTATCACTGCAGCGCTACTGGCAGCTGCAGGAAAAAAAAAGAAAGAAGAGAAAACCAGCAGTTTTCAAAACTCTTCTGTAGTCACTGCTCAAATGTGATGTGATTATTTAAAATCTGTTTATGTGGCGACATCATGATTCCGTACTGGTCTTTTTTGCAAGATTCAGACGTGCCATCCTCTGCAGGACATCTTGTACTGTGAATGTGTCAATTACACCCACCGCAGGAACTCTCAACACCTACTGTGAAAACTGATCGCTTTAATTTAATTTTTGGTTTGATCGGGGATCCTAAAATGGCACCGAAAGGGGATCGGAACCGAACAGGATGTAATGAAAAGTTTATAGATACTAATGTACAATCAATTGAGCCACGAGCCTTTTTATGAAGATCTCTCCAGATGATTCTAAAATTACTTCACTACTGTGACAAGTAAACCAATACACAACGGTTTAAGTGCATGGTTGCAAAATGTTTTGTTTTGCCGAAATTAAATGAAACTAGCAGGGGGACAAAATAACAATGCTTTGGTATAAAATATTTATGTGCATTGGTGAAGTGGTAAATTTACCAGATGCCATATCCTGTGAATATTTTATGTGATTTTTCTTTTTTTTAACATTCTTGCCTAATTCACCCAGATCCTTTCCTGGAAATATTTTCCAGAGCACAAGTGATATGCAGCCAGCATCCCACCATTCTGCTGAGTGAATCATGTAAATATACAGCTTCACTGTTTATTTTTTTATTTTTTTGTGTCACTGAAATTCTTAGCCCACACTGTGACTTTTCAGTCTTCTTAAAACCCACGAACAAGCTGTCACTTGACAGATCCTCTACCACCCTTCTGCTTCAGGTCCTTTTTCTTTTTTGTCTTTTTTATTTATTAGGACTGACTAAGTCGTTGTAAAGGGAATCCCTCCATCACTGACTCTTACTCAATGTTTCCATTCCACTAATTAAACAATGACACACAGTGTACCCACACTGTGGCTTTGTTTATGTAATTTATAGATTCATAGAGCCGGATTTCTATTTGACAATCAATCCAGGGATTATGAATACTGCATCCCCAACTCTCCGAATTTATGCCGTGTTCCATCAAAGGTTTGCCGTCGTAAAAGGCTGCGGGCTTTTTGATTGGGGGATAAAAGTTTTTTAATAATGATCAAATTTTAAACTCTTTTTATCAGTTAGCCCCACATACCTGATGTAACTGTCGGCTTTAATGGAGTAGATTTGTGGGAGTGTGGTATTACTGTGATCAAAGGACATTATTCATCCATCCCTGTTGTCACCCCTCAGGGAGTGGAGGGGGGTCTTATTACACATACACACACAAACACTCACACAAGCATGATGTTTGCTGCTGCTAGGTGGTGTCAAACAGCAAATCAAACAACAAGAGAGAGGACGCTTGTGTTACATATTCTGTAGAATAATTTGTCCAGTTACTTTGTGGAGACATTTATCTATTTATTTATTTATTTCCCTTTGCTTTAAATCACGCAGTCACTTCTCTATTTTCAGCCCAATAAACTAGATTACCACACTGGAGATTCACACTGCGGAGTTGTATTTATGCGCACATACTGTATCAATGTTTTTGGTACCAAGATGATTTGTTTTCGTGTCTCTGTAATTGGCTGTGGAGGGGAGAAGAGCACGATAATAGCATCACCGGGGGTGTTGTCAGATCCTCTATTTCATCAGGAACACTGTCCGCAGTGAGAATCCCATGGTGGCACTTTACTTGTTAGCTCTTTTTACTTTGTATTCTTCAAGTATAGGGTTTGTGTAAATACTGTGCTGTAAGCGCAGCAGAGTGTGTGCATCCAAGTTGCATATGTGTGTGTTTCCAATAGCTGGATTCGGCTGTCTCGAGGATGAGAAATGGCCCCTCACTTCTCAAAGGGGAATCGATTTGGATGAATATGTGCAAGAAGAAGAAATAGAGCTGTTAGCTGAGAGTATGAGTGTTATTTCCTCTCTCTCTCTCTTTTTTTTTTTTACATAACTGCATTGTCTGGATTTCTCAGTTAGAGATTGCAACAACACATATGCACCAAGGAAATCAACAAACACTCTCATAACTTGCTAAAGTTTCGACACCTCTTGAACATTTTTCACATTCTTTTGCATGAAATTGTATTTCTGTATGTCGTACAGACCAACACAAATAGATGCATAATCAACATATGAAGGAAAAGACTTCATGGTTTTAATTTTGTTTTAACAAATAAATCAGAGAAATGGTGAAATATCCTTTTCCACCTCTAAAACGCAAAAGACCAAAGGAAAGCCACTGTCAAAAGAAAGCCATAACAAGTGTTGTTTGCAGATTACTACAAGTCATGTATTAATCATTTTGATTATTAAGATAAATCAATTACAAATTAGTTGCACACGAATGTAATTTATCAAGATTTTCAAGAATCGTGATGATTTTACGGACAGTGAAAACACATTTAAGAATGTTACACAAGACCAATAAAAACCATTAAAAAATTAAGTATGTTTAATGCCGAAACGTTATTTTCAAAACGTACATTTAATCAGACAATCAAGCCTCGTCTCAACCCATTTTCCAATATTCTGAATATCACTGTATGAAAACTTTACATGACGTACGATTGTGTACCAAAGCATTTTTCTCAGCATTAAACTCTGACAAATCCAAGTGGAAAAAGTCCCAATGTCTTGTATGATAAAATGACGGAAACATTAATTAATTTTGTTAAAATACTCCTGTTCTGTTGACATTTGATTTTGTCTTTAATCTCCTTACTCACTTCATCTTGCGTTTCATCCTTGAGCAGCGACTTGCTTCTCCAGCCTTTTAAGCAAAACTAAATCTTTTTACTTTCATTTTTTCCCCCCCAGTTATTGCTGCAGTGATTTTAATCACCCTGGGCAGAGATTGATAAATCTATCTATTTATCTGTCTTTCTGTCTGTCACATCTAAGCAGACATCTTGTTTGAGGCTGATATTATTGTTTCCTCATTAGTTTTTTTTGTTTTTATTTTTTTTGTGCTCTTAGCCTCGTTATTACGAAGATAAACCATCAGAATGCTGGCTAAGGTTGGATTATGTCTCAATCTTTTTGTTTTACCTTGCACTTACTGTTACGACGGATACACTTCACCACTAAATGAACTAGACTGCCTGATTTCCATGCGAATGTAAGGCAATGCCAGAACATAAAATAAGAAAACAATATATAACACTATAACACAATTTATTAAATATGCAATGGCCAAAAATCCCAGTGTAATTCTGATGTTGACATCTACGATTATGTGCAGGGTTCCTTTCTTGCTCTGCTTACATAAAGTTGCAGTGTGCGTTCAATTTGACACCAACTGAGACACAACAGCAGAAATCATTAAGTTACCATCAAAATGGGATTTGTATGTAAATCCAGGTGCTGTGCAGAAGGCTGTGAGGACTCGCAAAGTTTGCTTATGCCTCTGGCTGTCCCTGGCATGGGCTCTAATTTCACTCTCCCTCTTTGTGTTATGAATATTCACATCTTTGTTAAAAATATACATTTTCAGGATATTTAAACTGCATATTTTAAATTGAAACTGACAGTTTTGTTATGGACTGCTCTGTAATGACTACATCGATCGCTAAAACATGTCAACCAGTATTTTTATTTATATTTGTTTTTTCCAGACTACCATCTGCTGTCACTCATGCTCCTGAGTCACACACAGGAATTTAAACACCGTTCCTTCAGGGGCGCTGACATAATAGCATATTTGTAGACACAAAAATGTGTTTGCCACACATAATGCATAAATCAGAGGATTTTATCCACCACAACAATCAGGTAGGTGAGGGTAGATGAAGTAGTTTGTACAGAAGTAGAAAGAAATTCTGAATGATTTTTCAGGTTTAATGTTTACACCATTTTACACCCAGCCCTACTGATATTATTTAGTGGATGTCAATAGATTTTATACGAGTTATGAAGAAACATCACTGCTGTCAATCATCTAATAGAACAACTAGTGGAAGGTAAGGGGCTGCCTGCGACCGATCCTCTTATGGTCAGGGCAGGATGCACAAGTAAAATCTCAGTTGTCTAAAACAAATCACTGAATCTCTGGGAGGAGAAGCAACAAAATACCGGTTCCATTACCCTACTAAGCAAAATTAGCTTCAGTCCACACCTTGATAAAATCAATTCTGGTCACTCCAATTCAATCTGATCAAATTTCTACAGTTTAATTTAATATATATTCAGTTCATTCAAACCCTGTCCAGGTCCACATACAGGCCTGTGGCATTTTGTTTCCTGATAAATACCTGGAACATGAAGGGTAATCTTCTTTAGTGCTTAGATGTTCATTTGTCAGGATGCTAACGTGGTTTCATCTGACTGGAAATCTTGGAGCATGCAGGAAATGGTACAGCAAGCACATTGGGAAGATAAGCACGTATCTGTGTTTCAACCTCTTCTAATGCTGCATAGATTTTACGCCACAGCTTCTTTTTTTTTTTCTTTTGGTGCAGTCTGCTGGCTTTTTTATTTTTTTCTGTGGAGCCACTCTGATATTTCCAGTTTGGGATTTGAACTACAATCCACCAAACTCTGAGGTCAGACAACAGGCATTTACTCAAAGTTTGATTAAATTAAAAGAGCAATGCCAAAGTAGACCCCCCAATCCTCAGGGATAAGAAAAAAGAAACAGGTGATGTATTTTCTCCAAAAACATAAATCCATACGTCACGCCTGAGAACAAAAACAGAAAGAAACAAGAGAAGAATAATGCAGGCTACAACTATTGAGAATCTTTCGAGTTTGTTCCATCAAAGTAGGTCTTCCTGCATCCCTTCTCTATCACCACTTCTTCCTCTCATCTGCATCTAATCTTGAAATCTCTCTGATCTCCGCGCTCTCTTTCGCTTTTCATCGCCTCTGCTATTAAGCGGTTGAAGATCGTAGCGAGAGATTTCTGCCCTTATCGAAGCTGTGTCGAAAGGGGTTGGCAACAAGCACACTCATTTTCCTTCTGTCTGCACACTTTTTGCACAAATCTACAGGACACTTTTAAACAGCCACGGATGTATTGGTTGTTTGATCCAGCCGTACCTCCCTTTAAGCCTATGTATTCTCTCTGTGCCCCCCACCATACCCATCCCCTTTGCTTCATTTGCTTCACACTTAAAAAAGTACATCACACACTCAGAAATGTTCAAGCTTTTAATGCAAGTCACAGTCATGCAGAAACGTGGCGTTCCTCTGCAGTTTCTGCAGAGAGCGATAGTGTTAGATTTGGGCTGGCTTGGCTCTTGTCGATGCTCGCGGCATCCTGCTTGCAGTACAGTAGAGCTCCTCTGCTGCAGCAACACAGCTCCATTAAAACGGACCGGTCTCCCCCTTTGGTTTTCAAACAGTGCAGTCTTAGGCGGCACTGCACCATGTTTGGGGCAGTGAGCTGTGCTAAAAGACAGGCACCGTAGAAACGAAGGCAGTAAGAGTGACATGAATTAAATATCCCTTCGATGAGCCTCTCTCTTGTTCCACTCGCCTTTCCATTACGATGGAAAGCCCCATGGAGCATGAAGTCAACCTTAATTGTTCCAAAGCAGCGGTCTCGACGGGCAGGAGCATAGATGGATAGATGAATGGACGGGTGGGGGAGAATGAAAAAAAAAAAGGATGAATCTCACAACAAGTGCAAAGAACAAGCTGCAAGCATCATGGGGGGGAGGGGTGCTCTCTGGGAAAATGGCGTTATTTATGTTTTATCGGCACTCATGGTTTATTCGTCTCTCTCTGCTTGATGTACCTCTAGCACTTTGCTCTTACAGCATTCCATCAGAAAAAGGAAAAAAGAAAAATGGAGCATTATGTCCATTAACATGAAAAGACAACGTCAGAGGTTTTTGTCAATCCTGAAAAAAATCTGGACTGTCTTTTTTCTTTTTTACTACGTGACATACTTTCAACCCCCTGGAACTAAATGTTGTGGAGTATTTATACTCTTTCGTCTTGTTTTCACAGAGATTTGCAGTGGTATTTCTATGTAGGTAGCTAGATACACCCTCTGTTGCCCAGACCACAGCATGCTGCCAAAGTTAAAGCAACATGATTTACAAAAAAGAGGTTTTAATGACTTTCAGTGGCAGTAGACGCATCCTCATCATTTTCTTTCTTTAAATGTTGCTGCACATGTTGATTTTCTTTTTCCCCCTCTTCTTTTAGGCTGAACTATTTTGGGTTTTCAGGTCACTCTCCAACTTATCTCAGCACTCCCGGTTCTTTTTAACTGTGGAGTCCCTAATATGTAGTCCTTAAAGTGTCATGTCTCATCATGTAACTAACATAGTGTGGCGAGCTTTGCCTTCTCTGCGTTGTGCTGTTGTTGGATTAAGCTGACTTCGATGATAGCGGGAAGAGAATGGGGACAACGAAGGAGTGACTCAACAGCTTTCTCCTCCTGCCGAATGAGCAACAGAGGAACAGGAATGAAAGGGACACGGATGAGAATGAGAATAGAAGAGCCCTGAGTAAAAACCTGGGCCAGGCTGATGGGCGTATTATTTTATTTTTAAAAGCACCCTTTAATTAAGTTAACAGTACAACAGAGAATTTGCTGGGAAAAGCCAGTGCGAGTCACATTAAGTCCCTCGGTTGCATCCTGCTCTTACTGTATGGCCGCTCAGGTGAAAACAGAACTTTGTGACTCTAAATCAATTTGTTGAGCATCATCCACTCTGGCTTTACAGTACAGTTTGAATATTGCTGTATTGTGGAAAATCCTCTTTTCATTTCAGTGTTAACCCAAGAACTGTGATCCACTTTCAGGAATCAGCCCACTGCGTTCTTGATCCTCCTGTCATAATGCTGCATCCACAGTTGTCTGCACTACGATAGTTTTTGTTAAATTGGAGAATTTCCGGCAGTTTCTGTGCGTTTACAATCAGTTTCAGCCTTTCTGCAAGGAAGGAGACTCAAGCACCCTTCCTCATCAGCAGCACAAGAAGAAGAGCGCAGCACTCTACCAAATTTGATCTGGTAGAGGGTCTTACAAAACTTTCACACGTGAAAATTTTCTATATTGTTCTATACTGATCACATCAAGGCTCTTAAAGATTAATTAGTATTTCTTTTAAATCATGCTATTATTACTATAATGTTGCATTATATTTCCAGTGCAGCATTTTAAACTCACAACTTCCTTTAGACTTTCAGCATTTACCCTGAAAGACTAGGGGAAGTTATATGTGCAATTTGGAGGTGCATGTGCATTTGTTTGTTGCTTTTTGGCATTTTTTCTTTGTTTTAATTTCTAAGCAATATAACGACGGCAGTGCCAACAGTCTTATAATAAATTGCATTCAGGTTGCATGCAGGTTGATGTTTGGCATATGTCATCATTTCCCATGCCAGGCACCTTCTAACCAGATATGTAGAGACGATTCAGTTAACCACCATATCAAAAGGAAATTTTTAGGTACACTGAACTTAAAAAAAAAAATCTCTCTCTTTTTTTTTAACTGTTCCTTGTTGAAGTTTTATATTTACAGTCATTATTGACCAAGACTGACGACATTGCAATTTGGTTTATCCTCCCTTGGAAAATTTCTTCATTTCATAAACTTCTCCTTAGATTTTCATAATTGCCCAATAAATTCATAAATCGGTAGCTTGGTGCTGGCCAAACACTCTACAGTGGGTTTAAAGCTTTTTAGTTGAGTACATCTGGCAGCTGCAGCTGGAAATTGGGTTTGTGAGAGTTGAGACTAAACTGACGCAATGGCAATTTGGCCTGTGATTCTGAAAGGAAAAAAAAAAAGCTGCTGAGGGATGCTAAAATGCTCCATTGAGCTGAAGGGAACTGCAGAGTCAGGAGATAATTTGCCTTAGCTTCATTGTTGTGAATGACATCTTTAACATTATACGGCAAGTCAAAGTTAAATGAAAATGCTGATGAGCATAGCAAGAAGTTTCTATTTTAAAATGTAATTTATTCTGATTTAGGACAATATCTTTGAGAAGGTTACCTGTCTTTTTTTCCCCCTCTTTTTGCCGTCCTGTCCTTTTCCTTTCATCTGGTCCTTTGAAGCTTTTGGTACTTTCTCATTTTTCGTGGAAGAAAAGGCATATAGCAAGACACGTGGGAAGGGTTTAAAAATAACCAGAAGAAAGAAAATAGGTAGGGCTGGAATATGAACAGAAACGGATGGGAAGAGGGATGATTTCAGGGTCAACGTTGACAAATGGGTCTGCAGAGTTAGCTGGAGCTCCGGGGAGCACCGACAGTTAGGTCAGCATTCCCTTAGGGGAGCAGGGAAATAGGCTTTTTACCTGCTGAAACACCAGAGAGAGAGAGAAAATGCAAGTGGATGGAACAAAAAAAAATGGAGAGACGGGGAGGAAGTGAGTCCAAAGTATTTCTGGCGAGGATGGGATATTAGCCTCCTGTTATTTATAGATAGACGGGGTTACATTCACATTTTGAAAAAAAAAAAGAGGCTGCAGCTAGTAGCAGTAAACTGTCACACAAGGATCTGCGGTGTGATTTATTAGACCACCCTGCAACCACCTGCTCTATTTGAAAGAGCTCCATGTGTTCATAATACAGTAGTACACCGTGTTGTCCAGCTGCATCGTCAGCACTCACGCACGCTGTATTATAGCACGTATTTGCAAAGCTCAACAGATTTTGTTTTTACAGTAGGGCAGAAAGTAGTTTGGAGTTGGATGTGGGGTAATGAGGGAGCTGCAGGCCGCATCTCTGGGGAAATATGAATATAGCCTTTCCGAGCCCAAAACCTTCATCAAAATATGTTTTAATGTGAGGTAGTTTTCAGTAAATGAGTGAATCCCCTTACATACTAACAATGTCCAGAAGGTGAGAGTGGCATAATAATATCAACACAGTGATATTTAATGGGAATTAAATATTAACACAAATAATCTACACTCTGGAATCTTTAGGATGCAGGTTTAAAGGGTTTTTTGGGACTTAAGGGAAACTCAAGCAAACTCATATAGAACCAATTCAGAATCTGTTCATAAGTTTCATTCAGTTAGTCTGAATCAGAACATAAGGCAACATTGTTTTTAGAAAAAAAAAAACTGAATGTTTGTCTTGTCCCAAGGCAGTCATACTAGTAAATGTTTCACCTGTTTTTAAATTTTACTAATGTTGTTCCAGTGTATTCAAAACTTTGGATCCTCCAAAAAATTATAAAAATATTTTCAGAAAGATGTTTTACGTCTTGCCAAATTACAGTCTCATGTAGAAACTCTTATTATTCTGACTACTGTGTCTGGTTTTAAAATCAGACAATAACCATCTCTGTAACTAAGTTTGCTTTAGAAAGGCCAAAATGGGTGGGAAGCAAGACTTTTCCGTACGTCTGAATGTGAGTATTTTCTTGCGGTACTAAAATGTGTTCCTCTATTCCTTTATTTAGACCACAAACATTTCTAAGAGCTCCAACTTTTTGGCCTCAGAATAAACCTCCTTTCGTCCAGGTAAGACACCACTTCGTGATAGTTCTGGTAAGCATGTCCTTGAAAGAAATGATCCTTTATGCGGCTCTGCACAATGAGCCCACGTTCCGCCTAGGCGACCCTGTCGTTCTGCGTCTGAATACTGAAGCTCCTGTGAGGACAGAAAGATACCAAGGCTTGTTATTAAACGGTTTTAATAAATCGAAATCACTGACTTTTCAATGGCTCCATTCAGTGGTTTGATAAGGAGTCACGACAAGGTGAGTTTTCGCGTGTTTGCCTGCATAGTTTTTGTGCATCGGCTCAAGCAAGTGGGCGTAAATGGATAAAGAGTTTTTTTTTTTTTTTGTTGGCTTAAAGGTGCACGGTCCGTGCATGTTTGAGATGCTGGTTCAGTTCAGCCTTGACAAGGGAGAGAGGGCACTGCCGGTGCACACCCACCAAGAAATGCACCTTGACAGAATGTGCCCGATCACAAGTTAATATATTAATCTATTTCACTGAATACAATATGGCTCTTGGCACACACACACAAAAATAAAAAAAAAAACACAAAAGGTAGAACAAACTTTTAGAAATTCTATCTTCTTTGCAGTGAAAATCAATTGGTCTACATTAGGTCCTAAAAGTTAGAATAAAAGTCAGAATTGCTACATGTTATACTGTTATTTATGTCACAAAGCCAACCCCAAAGACAATAGCTTGTAAAACAGCAGCTAGACTCCGAGATGGATTGACTTGTAGCAGCAGTGATCTGAAGTCACCTGTTGTGATGCCTTGAAATCCCTGTAAAACATCTCTCTTCTCTCACTCTTCCCTTAGAAGACGTCCAGATTTAATTGCATTATTATTTTTTTGTGTTTTTTTTTTTCAGGTCTCAGCTCACATTAAAGTTTTGATTTTGACTGGACTGTTGCAATCTTTTCTGCATCAACTAACTTCGGTAATGCTTTAACAGTCAAAAAGATGCATATACTAAATTCAGACATTTAAAACTGCAGCTTAAGATGCTTTTGGACATTGTGTGATTTCTGAATGGCAAAGGAGCAAAAACAGGTTTATAAAATCACAAGTTCAAGAGGGAGGACATTGGGAAATGACGAGGTTTGACATGTTCCAGTTGTCCCCATTAAGACCCTGTTGATTCAGAGATCCAGACTACACTAGTTAGTATGGAGCCTAACTAGCAGTATTGTATAGTAACGAAGTAAAAATGCTTCATTACTTTACTTAAGTATATTTTGGAGTACTTCATACCTTCCTGGAGTATGAAAATTTTTGATAACTTTCACTTTTACTTCACTATGTTTCCGAACTTAATTGCATACTTTTACTCCGATACATTGTCATTGTGTGGTTTAGTCACTCGTTACAAAAAAGCGAAAAAGAGAAACGCTAGAGTTTTGACCCCACCTACTGATTGACTGCTACAAAGTCGGTAGCCTCCTTGCCTGGGCTTGTTCATCACCACCAATAGGAAACACCTGTTTCGCTTCTCCCATTATACGCAAAGCAAGTCTCGAGATGAGCAGCAGCCACATGTCCCTAATGCCACATATAATGACCAGTTGTTGCACCAATAGTTTGTGAAGTAGAGTAATCGTAACGGCTTTTTTTCTTCATGTTGGCCGCATTTTCTGTACCGACTTTAAATTTATTTTTCTCATTTCCAGCCCTGACCTTACTGGAAGGGAAAATGTAAGGCTTACAAAAACTTTGTATTTTCTGTCCTGGAGGGGAAACTAAGAAGTTGGTTCAGTTGTAAAGCAGGTTAAGTTAACCTTGTGCTGTAGGTAAAGCACCTAATTTTCTTAACTAAATGATGCCCGCAAGTATATCTATTAGCAGGTTTAATTTTGTCTGTACTTGGTTGTGGACATTACTTTAACTGTATTTGACAAGTTTTTCCAAAATATAAAAAATGTCATTCAAACTGCATTTGCCTTGTTTGACATTTTACTTATACTTTTCATTACATTACTTGAGTACATACATTTTTACAGTAATTTCCATACTTAAGTACAAGAAAATTCAGATACTTTAAGACTTTAACTCAAGTAACATTTCAGTCAGTGACTTGGACTTTTACCAAAGTCATATTTTGGAGAGGAACCTATACTTTTACTTGACTCTGAGATTTCAGTACTTTATACAACACTGGTAACTAGTGAGTGACCCGAGACATTTTTAAGGGTGTTTTTGTATGTTATACAAGTATTTTGTGAAAGAGGCTGATGGTTTTGAGAAGGTCACGTCTTGTTGCACTGATGTAAAAGTTGAAACCAATTATCCATTTCTTAGAACTAGTGAACACTAATGTGAAGAGTTGGTATTCTTTCCATTAAAGTGAGTCATATTCCTCTCTTTTCTTGGACTATACGACGTTGGTCCTTACCTCTAGTAGTTCAAATGCATATTTACAAAACATGAGTAATGGCTGCCATGGTTTTTAGACATTAAAAGTCACAAATGGTTATTTTGTTCCATTAGCCCTGTTGTGAAGATTAGATCAGAGTAAGGACAGCTGGATTATGACCTGCTGGTGTGTAATCTACTTCCGAATACTCTCTCATTGTAGTAAGATGGACTCCAAATTGTAAGCAGACATTGACGTTTTTGCTTGTTGGAGAGACACAACATGGCTTCCAGATTTATTGATAATGTTTTTCTCATTTGTACTTTTTTCCATAGACCACCAAATCAAAACAGTTGTAAACTGCGCACTACATCTGCAAAAGACATCCCACTGAAAGTACAACTAAAATCAACCCAGTTCATTTCAGCATATTGCAGTTCAACTAAGATTCAGCCAAATTATAATTCGTTTGACGCAATATGACAAACTTCAGAAGGCATTTGCGGTTTCAATTTGTTCAAACGCTGCTAAGTAGATTAATATGTGTATTATATAATCACTGTCTCTTCCCATCTCCCTAATACTAAACATACAGAAAGCAGATGACAGTGCACAGAAGAGCTTCATTTTAACAGACCTGCAGGAAAAAAAACAAACAAAAAACATCTCAGGAAGGAAACTTGCTCTGCTTTGGGAGGAGGTGAAATACATGTCAAATGTCTGGGATATGATAGAGCTTTATTATTAGATACCTAATTAGCAAGAACAAGTGTTTTTTATTATGATTATTATTGGTGGATAATTATTGACATCAGCTTTAAAATTAGTTTTATAAAATGTGTCATTCTGTGTAATATTATGTCGCTAAAATATGTAAGTGTATTCCGTTTACCTTTGTCCATAAAACATTCAGGAACATAGTGCTAAGTCTTTTTAAGCTTTTGATAAAAGATTTAATGTTCCAGAATTTAAATGTATTTTCCCCGAAATATGCTGGCTGTAATTTATTACTGTTTCCAAACACACACACACACACACATACACACACACACGCACACACGTGCACACACACAAGCGCACACACACGCAAACATACATAAATGATGGCTTTGCAGTGCTGTCAATGCTGTGCAAGGCCGTTTAGCATTCTGTTCAGAGTGACTGTGTTTTGTAATTATGCGTGGTGTGTGTGTGTGTGTGTGTGTGCAATATTTCCCTCACATCAATGTATCTTTAATAGCTTAGAAAAAAAATCATGCAGAACAAAGAAGAGGACATTGAATTACAGACATTATTCAAGCTGTGTGATTCACTTTAAATCTGATCAGAAACTGAATCCTCTGTAAAGGCTGGTGTTATTTTATTAACAGTTAAGTACAAACTGAAATAAAACCACATTTTTAAGCATGTGATAATTGTAAGTTAGTCCACCTTCGATGCAGAACTCGAGTAAAAATGAGAAAAATGGCAAACAGATGGCAAGAGCGGCCCCTTGCACAGTTAATTACAGTGCACTAACCTGGTCATAAACACTCAAAGCTGCAACATTTCACAAGACAGACCAGGTCTCAAATCAAATCTTGCTCGGTATTTCATCGGCCCTGTCTCATCTTCAAATTCATTGGCTGCCGCAGAAGCTGGTGAAGTGTCTCCTATGGATATGCTTGAGGTCACTGGTGGAGTGCTGCAGAGGCTATTCAGAAGAAAGATTATACTGAGATGAAGCAAGTTGGATGGTTTGATGGATGTTTGGCTTGTCCTCGCCTCACATTTAGAATAAATAGCTTCTATTCATCTTCGAGGCATTACCAAGGCAACTAATCATTGAAATCAATAGAATTTGTTGTTAAATAAAGCATTCATTAGCTTTTGAAGAGACTTTCGACTGAGTTTATTGCCTTTTTCCCAAAGTTTCACCATGTTCTTTTTGAACTTCTTTGAAAACCTGCATGCAGTGAACAGCAAACACTCTGAACACTTTGTAACAACTGGAAAGTGTGAAGCACTTTCCAGTTCCTTCACTGTCAGCATTTCACTTAAGTGGGTCCTGTACTTTCATTCATAGTGTCTCTATTAACATTTACTTTTTTGTTTTCTACTGGTCAAAATGATACCACAAAATAAAACTCTGTCCACTCGGTTCTTATTTCACAATAAGAGTCCCTATGGGAGTTATGACGTCGGATGTAGAGAAGCATATTTTCCAGTGTTCGTCATATTAGGTTGGGGTCTTACTCCAACTAGACTCTGCTTTGTGAAACAGACCTCAGTTTGACAAGAGATCTCATGCTGTTTTAATGCCACATTGTCTCCTCTCATGATCTTGTTAGTCTTAGTAAATATAGATAGTTGAGGAGACGATAGTGGCTGTCACACACATTTACCTTCTCCTGTCACCTCCTCAGGCAAATTTGGATCCTCTGCTGATGTATTCTAGTTTATTCTGGTTCTGTAATACGTCGTCACAAACAGAATAAGTCATTTATAAAAACATCAATACAGTTGAAGCCGTCTGGATCTTTATTTTCCAGCTTGATTCACTACATGAGAACGAAGACAAATTGTGTAGTAAGCATTTTTTTTTTTGACGAGATAGACAATAGCATGCACCATAGCTAATGCATCACCTGCATCCAAAAAGACAATTCTACCCACTTAGACATTTTGTGATTATTTTTGCAAGATAAGAGAAAATGAGCAATTGTAATAGAAGAAAAAACGAAAAAAAAAATACAATTCACCAGTGCGAGTGAATAATTTAGAAGTGACAGCTCTGTCGACTGTCCCATGGGAGGTTTTAGGAGAAATGGCCTATCCTAGCTGAGCGGGTAATGCTATGCCTGACCATGCTTCATTCGGGTTCCCTGTGGCACCACAGCGGACAGGTGGTAGAGCTGGGCGGCGAGATTCATTTGTGGTGAGGTACGGGGACGTCGGTGTCAGAGCTTACTTCAGCAATAGGACGCAATGGTATGAGGGAAATGTATCTTGGAGGTAATCTACCTTCAAGGTACGTCAGCACTTACATACCGACATTGTGCAATTATGTCATTGTGTTTTTAAGGGTTTTGAAAATGGCAAGCATCTGTCCAACCAAATGTCATTAAAATATTTATATAAGAAAAATAACCGTGGAAACGTATCCACATTGAAAACTGTGTGCTCTATGCATTGCAGTAGGATACGCAGTACCACTCCTTGAGTGCGATGAAAAACTGCTAGTTTGGGATATCACAAATTGAAAAAGAATGGAATAATTATTTCTGTCACAAAGTCTAAAAATGTTTTAAGCAATGCCATTTGACTTTGACTGAAACTCCAGGTTTGCAAGTTATAAGCTTTGGTGTCCAAACTCATCATGCAGCACACTTTACTCTTATTTTATATAGAAGAACATCTCACACATGGCCCCCTTCAGAAAGGAAGAAGCATCAACTTGTTGTTTTTCAGTACTAACAGTTTTACTGAAAGGCGATGCCTTAATATGACTGCATGCCAACATTAAAAAGTGATATGAAGAAAAAAAAGAAAATGAAAAAGGTTGATTGGATTCACAAATGAGTATTCTGTATTCACGAATGAGGCGCAGCCATCTTTGTCTCACCTTTAGTGCCTACTATTTGAACAAGACACATTAATTTGAATAAAAATGATTAGAAACAGAAAGTATTTTACAACACCAAATAAATGTAAAGAAAATAATAGACCAATAGTTGTTTAATTTCAATATATTTTGCTATTATCCTTGCTAGGTGTTGACAAAAATGTAAGATTGTTTTTATTAAAATACGATGTATATTTTAGTTATTTGTAAGAACTTTAAATACCTCTCTGGGATTATTGTATGTTATTTGTGTGCTGCGAACTATGGGTTATGGCTAAATACTGTTTTTTATTCTTACTATTTATTTCTTTTCTCCCCCCCTTTTTCTAAACTGTGATTCTCCTCCACACTCTTCAATTTTGTCATTTTCAAAAATAGCACTAGTGCATATATGATTGGGTGACATTCCTGTTCATCCCCCCTTCTGTGTGCTCACTGTTCCTGTTTGTGCTTGCTGCAGCATTTTACAATCACTTACATCTTTGTGTGTGAGAGAGAACATTTAAAAGACAATGGCACACATAAAACTTTTGGGATTTGTTATAATGGGGGTAAATAGATTTTTGCCCTCCATCCCCCATCAGCTAGCAGTCACATACTCTTTAAAATGCAGTGTGGCTGTGTGTGTTTCATCAAGCTCCTGTCCCTGTGGCTTATCATCTGTCGGCCTCCTTGGGGGTCGACGGTAGGTGGTTTCTAAACAAGCCTTCCCCTGGACACTTCTGTCCTTGAATCTGTCAAAGAGTACCCACATTTTCTTTCTTTGCCCTCACTAACATCTATTGTACTTCAATATGATTAGGTGGGGATGTGTGTGGGTGTGTGGGTGCACTCACCTTCTTTCAAGTTTCTGAAAGCTGGCTTTACTTTGCGTAGTGGAGGTGATAAATGGCAGGTTCGTACCTTCGCTTTTTTGAGCAATAAAGTTGGACACCTGACTAGTGACGGCACTCCCAAATACAATGTAAGTTTTCTAACAGCTGGGAAAATGTTGAACTAAATATGTCCAACCAGAAAGGGGTGGACTGCTATCTTGTGGTTGGGGGAAAAAGACTGATTAAGAGATATTGAAATGAGATTCTGCACTGTAGAGAGAGGAGCTTGGCGATTCGGGAAGAACCTCAACTAGAGCTACGACTCAGCAGTACCAAATGGATTCAGCTGAGATTGTTCAAATTTGTGGGTTTGTAGGTGCCTGCCGATTGTGACTTAGCAAATGGGAGACTTTTGAAAATGGCTTGTTTTGTAGACGCCAACAAATCATTTAGGCGTCGCTGAAAAGCTGCTGGGTATTTTTGTTTTTGTTTTAGTGCTTGGACTGCTTCCAGGAAACATAAAGATCACAATGGACATACAAACGTGAAAAAACACAATTTTGTATAATAAGTAGTCTTTAATTAAACAATTTCATAAGAATATTTTTGTCTACAGTGAAGAACTTTATTTCTTGGCATAACTGAAGTGGTGCTCCTTCTCATGGTACACGACCTGCACTGGGGAAGACCGGTCATCCTGACTGGAGCTTTGTAATAACACATTGTATTGCTGGTCCACTGGGAGAAAGATCAATTCCACAGCATTGCAGGCAGTAGGGATAATGAGGCTTTTCCATTGATCAGAATTTAATTGAGTGGCAGCAATGGGCTGAGAACAGGAGAAAAAGCTATCGAAGTCAGCCGGTGCCTTGAGGCTTCACCTCCTCGCTCCTCCGTTCCTCATCAGAAAAGTTCCATAACTTTCTGTGTCTGCCACTGTCCCTGGTCCTTTTGTGTCTTTCCGTCCTGTATTGAAGGGCTCGGACGCGGAGACGTCGGGGTTGTCATTGTTGCTTTCTGAAAGCGGAGGCTATGAGAAACAATAGAGCCAGACGGTAAAGTCTGTCAGCAACACCTGCGATCCTAATCCCACTCGTCCAATTCACAACCTAATTCAGCTCAGTTTGTTCTCAAGACACTCAAAACCTGCTGTGTGACACACAGTCACTCTGACAGACCAGAAGATCGACTCTTAGCACACACATTCCCAATCCACTGAGGCAAATTGGTGAATGATACTCTCAAGCATAATCTGTCTCTTCCTTCACTTGCCTTTGTTCTTTAGGTGTCCTCTTATCTCGCCATTCATCATCTTCTCTGCTTTGCTCTCCCACCTACAGCACCCTAGCTAACACTTTATCATTGCAGTATGAAAACACCATGCTGATCATCTACACAAAGTAGTTGATCCTCCCTGTCTTAGTTTTTTGTTTTCTTCAATTACGCCCTGTCAGAACGCCGACAATGAGAGAAATATATGAAGAAAAACTCAGCTTTCTCACCATTCGTTAGTGAAATGAAAAGTCCTCATTAGATCCGGTTGTTCTTATTTAGCAGCATTACACATTTTCTGCAAGCTGTGGTAACAGGTCTCCGTTTCCACAATCAGGAACTACGTTCAAGAAACTCTTGTACATAAGGCCAAAGATGGTTAAATCCTTAAAGTCAAATGCTCCGATTTTGTAGTATTTGGATTCACCCTGAATAACACATATTTGCAGAAATTAATATAAGTGAATATACTTTTCATTTTGTGAATTTAGAATTAATTCACCCGTTTATTATGAGTTTTACCCTGTAGTTTCTTTAAAAGTAGTTTTTTTCTGTGCCCTTAAACATACATTTTAAATTTTTGCCAAAGGTTTTCAGTTGGACTTCAATATACCCAAAAAGAGGGGTCTCCAAGTTTTTCAGTGGTATTTGTTTTTTGCATTGAAGTGTATGAGGAGCCAGCAGCAATGTTCAAATTGAACAATTTCATATCCAATGTTCTACTTTTCATTTTAATGTTAAGATGAAATTGTTATTGCTGTAATTTCTGTGGTCGGTAAGTTTATGTTAGATTCTGCATTTATGGGTAATTTGCTCCCAAAAGGACAAAAAGCAAATGAAAATCCTCAAAGGAAAAAAACATTTTTTATTGTGTTCTGTGCCCTGCAGCGACGGACAGATACGCGCACACAGTGTTGCATGAAAGCGAAGCTGGACTTTCTGAAGCCAATGTCGGTTTCATCACACTTTGTCAGCGCATGTGCAATTCTCTTCTCACAAAAAGGTCACTTTCAATTTAAATTAAGCAGCGGGGACTGCAACGAGGAGGAATGTGTGGCAAATCAAGTGGGAAATGATGAAGGTGAGACGGGGGAGCGATGACAACAAATGAGTTGATGTTGGATTTTTATTGGAGAATACATAAATAAATAGGAAGCTCATGTGGCTTTATCTTTATGCCTTATGAGTTTTTTTTCCTCAAAAAACTAGAGAATGGTTGGAAGAATTACACAGAAATGGTGTGAAAATGAAAAGACTGATGTTATCAAGTAACAATCCTGCTAATAGAATAAAAGTTGCAGAGCATTGTAAATGTCTGTCAGCTCTTGGCACTTCTACTCATACGATAATCAGTGTCTGTTAGTGCGCACAAGGCTGACCCTCGGGGGCCAAACACCTTTAGGTAATGGCTCCATTAGGAAGACAAAGAGCTGCCCTCCCAGCTGAAACGGCATCATTCTCTCCATATCTGCTTCCTCTCTCTTTTTCTTACCCCCGTCGTCTTTTTCCTCTCACCTTAATCTCCAGTGCCCCGTCCTCTGAGTCTCTCTGTCACCACGTTTCTTCGTCTCGGCCCTATTGTGACACGCACATGTATGACATAAAGAGACAGCAGCACGACAAGATGTGTCCTGTCAGTTGCCTCATCAATCTATCATGTGCAATTTCATCTGGCTGACCTAAGAGTGCATCCTCCTGCGTGTGCTCTCGTCCCCGTGTGTACATGCATAAACAAGTGCAACCTTGTGATGGAGATGGTTATTAACCCTCTTACCCTCTCGTTGTTATCTCTCCCCCCACTCATCTCCTGAGTGTGTGCGTGTGTGTGTCCATTTCTGTGTGTGTGTCGTTCATCTTAATAACTCAACTGTCTATCTCGGTTCTGAAGAGGTTGTTTGAGGACCTGAACCCATTTATAGTGCTGATTAGTCTAGTCATTTAACAATTTCAAGTCCTGTCTCTTTGCAGTTCTTTCCGAGAGAGAGGTTTTAATTGCCTTTCAAAATGTCAGTTTCCAAATTGACCTGAAAGTCAAGATGAAAATTGGTCACTATCAGAACTTGTTAAATTAATCTGGATATAACCAACTACTTACTTTCAGATGTTTTAAATATTGTCGGTTATAGGATTGTTTCTTTTCCAAGATGAAATTTTCTGAATGAAAGTTTCCACCTGTGAAAACAAAAAAAGGTGAAATTTGGCAACAAAATTAAGGAACGGTAACAGTCTTAAACTTATTTATTAGGCCCGAGCAGCTAAGCGCTGCGAAGGCCTATTGTAATTGTACTGTTTATTATTAGGCCCGAGCAGCTAAGCGCTGCGAAGGCCTATTGTAATTGCGCTGTTTATTATTATTATTATTAGGCCCGAGCAGCTAAGCGCTGCGAAGGCCTATTGTTTTTCAAATGTTTCTTATTATTATTATTATTATTATTATTCTTATTATGCTTCCGTCAAATGAATTGCCTTTTTGGGGGCTTTAACATATTCAAAAACTCACCAAACTTCACAGGAAGTTGTCCCCCTAGTAAAATTTTTGTATTCTGGTAGAAGTTTAAGTGGGCGTGGCCTAACTGCTCTATAGCGCCCCTAAAGTGAGTTAGAGGAAACCGTAAGTTGTAGAGATCTGAAACTTGGTATGTTGATAGATCCCCCCAAACCAAGAAAAAAAGTCTCTTGGAGGCATCCCCTAAAATGTACAGGGAGGCGGCCATTTTGGGTCAAAGGTCAAATTTTGGCGATTTTTCAATTTTACTCACGTCGAACTTTAACGAACTCCTCCTAGGGATTTTGACCTATTGCCTTCATTCTTGGTGAGGATGTAGACAAGGGGTGTGGCAATAAAAGTTATCAAAATCGTGAGTTTTCGTAAATGCTGAGTGGGCGGTCCGGGGCGCCAAAATTAGCGTACTCGCCAAAGAAAACGAAACCCTACAACTTTCACATCAAAAGTTCAATTGGCACCAAACTTGCCATGAGTGATCCTGGTGGGATGCCTGATGATCCTATGTAATCATATTCTGACCTCACCTAAGCCCCGCCCCCTCAGAACAGGAAGTGACATTTTTTCCTTGGAAAGATCCATTTCTGGCTCTCTCAACCTAATCAAGATGATTCTGTGGTGGATGACAGATAACAAGTTCGTCTCACTTGCTTTAAAGCCCCAACAGATTACAGTATAGGGCGTGGCTGTAGTACCGCGGCGAAGTCAGACGTCACGCCGCCGCCATACGTTTGACTGTAGATTCCACATGTTTCAGGCCAGCTTCACCAAACTCACTGAGATCGATGCTACTCTATCCCCCAACAGGAATCCAGTGTAATATTTGGTGGGCGTGGCCTAATTTCTCTACAGCGCCCCCTAGAATATTTTAAATCATCAGCCCCAAGCCATGCTTTCACCTAAAAATGTGAAACTTGGTACATGTGTGCATCTTGTCAAGCCCTACAAAAAAGTCTCTTGGAGCCATAGTCCAAACCCAACAGGAAGTCGGCCATTTTGGATTAAACTCGCCATTTCCTGTTTGTCAGAGGCGTCGCATCTGATCGAACTCCTCCTACAGCTTTGCAGACACACACTTCAAACTCAGTCAGCAGAGAGTTGACACATCAAAGGTCAAAAGTTATCACACGAATTATTGTACATCAAAGCATGTGGGCGTGGCTTAGTCCCAAACTTTGACTATTCGCCATAAAATATTAAAGTGAGATAAGTTCCACATAGAAGTTCACAGCTGCATAACACTTCCTATATCTGACTACAGACCCACTCTCATCAGATTGTCCTGCTCAGATGATGACGTCACCTTGGCCCCGCCCACGTTCTACAGGAAGTGCTTTTTATTAATTGGAAAGCTACATCTCTGGCTAACTTGACTTAATCAAGATGGTTCTGTGTTGGATTACAGATAACAAGTTGGTCTCATTTGCTTTAAAGTGCCAAGAGTTTTCAGTAGAGGGCGTGGCCGTGGGACAACGCCGAAAAAGAGCTCACGCCACCATGATACGTTTGGCTCTAGATTCCACAATTTTTAGCCGGGCTGCACCAAACTTGACATGAGTGATCCTGATGGGACGCCCAACGATCCTATGTCATCATAGTGTGACATCACTTTAGCCCCGCCCACTTTTAACAGGAAGTAGCATGTTTTTTACCGAATTTCTTACATTTAATCTGTGTTTCATATGGAATTAGTTGTCTGCAAACTGATGATGAACTCAGTCAATGCTGGCTGACCCGTGGGGGCGTGGCCAAATGTCAGTCCATCGCCATATGCACACGATTGTCTCTAAATCCCACACACATCTTCCGATTGGCACCAAACCGGATACGTATGACCTTTGATCCCCACTGAAGAGCCCAACAGCATTGAAATGTAATTTGACTCCACTGCACCCACTGGGTCATTACATCAGCTATATCTCCTCTTTACATTGACCGATATGAATGAAATTTGGGGTGTGTGACCAGGGAATGATGCCAAACTCACCGCTGCGTATGAAATGGCGGACACGCGCTTCAACTCTGCAACACCGTACACGGTGGCAGGCAGGGGGCGGTGCTGGATACCCCGCGGTGGCTATAGGCCGAAGCAGCGCTAGCTGCGAGGGCCGCTCGAGGCTCCGCGGAGCTTTAATTATTCTTCTTATTATTATGCTTCCGCCAAATGAATTGGCTTTTTGAGGGCTTTATCATATTCAAAAACTCACCAAACTTGGCGGTCGCGTCAAGTCTGCGTGAAAATTACGTATTTTAACGTCCTCCCAAAAATCGCAAAAGAAACGGCTCAAGGGCGCCCCCTAGAAATTTTCAAAAGACCCATTCCTATTCACTTACTTTATCGTAGAGACTTGAAATTCGGTGTGCTTGTAGAACTCCCCAAAACACTCAGAATTTACAATTAATGTCATAGTGCAAGTATGACAGGATGTCGGCCATCTTGGATTGAAATTCCGATTTTGACCCCATTTTGGCCGTTTATAGACGTTGCATTTGATCGAACTCCTCCTAGGGATTTCGATCGATCGGCTTCAAACTTGGTCAGATCCTTCATAACGGATGGCCGATTAAAAGTTATCAAAACGGTGACTTTTCGTGCATGCTGAAGGGGTCATACCAGGGGTCAAAGTTCACCTATCCGTTTCCAATTTATCAACTTTATCATAGAGACTTGACATTTGGTACACTTGTAGAGCTCCCCAAGACAGTCAGAATTCAAATTTAATGTTATATTGCAACTATGACAGGAAGTCGGCCATTTTGGATTGAAATTCCGATTTTGGCTGTTTTTGGCTGTTTTTCACGTCAAATTTGATCGAACTCCTCCTAGGGATTTCAATCAATCAGCTTCAAACTCGGTCAGATCGTTCATAAGGCATTGGGTTATGAAAGTTATCAAAACGGTGAGTTTTCGTGCATGCTGAAGGGGTCATACCAGGGGTCAAAGTTCACCCATTCGCCATGAAACACGAAACTGTTATATCTCTTACACAAACTGTTATAACTCTTACACAAAAGCTCACAGAGACACCAAACTTTCAGTGATTGATCATCATCGGATGCCCTACAAGACCCAAAGGTCAAATGATGACATCACTTAGGCCACGCCCCCTGAGAACAGGAAGTGTCATGTTTTACTCTGAAAGGTCCCATTCTGACCACTTTTACTTAATTGACATGAAACTCTGTCCACAGACAGAAAACATATTGATGTGTTACAGATTCCAACCCTTTTTTTTTTCCATAGAGTAGGTGGGCGTGGCAGCGTGGTGAAGTGACCTTTAACGCCGTGTCCATACGTTTGGCTATAAATTCCACAATTTTCAGCCGAGCTTCACCAAACTTGACATGAGTGATCCTGGTGGGATGCCTAACGATCCTATGTCGTCATAGTTTGTCGTCATCTAAGCCCCGCCCCCTCAGAACAGGAAGTGCCTTTTTTTTCCTTGGAAAGCTCCATCTCTGGCTCTCTCAACCTAATCAAGATGATTCTGTGTTGGATGACAGATAACAAATTGGTCTCACGTGCTTTAAAGCGCCAACAGTTTTCATTAGAGGGCGTGGCCGTGGGACCTCGGCGAAACAGAACTCACGCCACCACCATACGTTTGGCTGTAAATTCCATATTTGGGACCTGAGCTGTTCCAAACTTGACATGAGTGATCCTGGTGGGACGCCCAACGATAATATGTCATCATAGTGTGACGTCACTTTAGCCACGCCCACTTTTAGGAAGTAGCATGTTTTTTACCGAATTTCTTATTTTTAATCTGTGTTTGACATGGATTTAGTTGTCTACAAACTGATGATGAACTCAGTCAATGCTGGCTGACCCGTGGGGGCGTGGCCAAATGTCAGTCCCTCGACATATACACACAATTGTCTCTAAATCACACACGCCCCTTCCGATAGGCACCAAACCGGATACGTATGACCTTTGTTCCCAGATTAAGAGCACAACAGCATTGAAATGTAATTTGACTCCACTGCGCCACTAGATCATTACATCAGCTATATCTCCTCTCTACATTGACCGATCTGAATGAAATTTGGTGTGTGTGACCAGGGAATGATGCCAAACTCAACGCTGTGTATGACATGGCGGACGCGTGCTTCAACTCTGCAAGACTATACGCGGTGGCAGGCAGGGGGCGGTGCTGCATACCCGCGGTGGCTATAGGCCGAAGCAGCGCTAGCTGCGAGGGCCGCTCGAGGCTCCGCGGAGCTTTAATTAGGCCCGAGCAGCTAAGCGCTGCGAAGGCCTATTGTAATTGTACTGTTTATTATTATTCTTATTCTTCCGTCAAATGAATTGGCTTTTTGGGGGCTTTATCATATTCAAAAACTCACCAAACTTGGCGGTCGCGTCCAGTCTGCGTGAAAATTACGTATTTTTAGGATCTGCCAAAAATCGCAAAAGAAACGGCTCAAGGGCGCCCCTAGAAATTTTCAAAAGACCCATTCCTATTCACTTACTTTATCGTACAGAATTGAAATTCGGTACACTTGTAGAACTTCCCAAGACGCTCAGAAATTACAATTAATGTCATAGTGCAAGTATGACAGAAAGTCGGCCATCTTGGATTGAAATTTCGATTTTGACACAATTTTGGCCGTTTATAGACGTTGCATTTGATCGAACTCCTCCTAGGGATTTCGATCGATTGGCCTATAACTCGGTCAGATCGTTCATAAGGGATGGCCGATTAAAAGTTATCAAAACGGTGAGTTGACGTGCATGGTGAAGGGGTCATACCAGGGGTCAAAGTTCACCTATGGGTTACCTATTTATCAACTTTATTGTAGAGACTTGAAATTTGGTACACTTGTAGAGCTCCCCAAGGCGGTCCGAATTCAAATTTAATGTTATATTCCAACTATGACAGGAAGTCGGCCATTTTGGATTGAAATTCCGATTTTTGCTGTTTTTGGCTGTTTTTCACGTCGAATTTGATCGAACTCCTCCTAGGGATTTCGATCAATCAGCTTCAAACTCGGTCAGATCGTTCATAAGGCATTGGGTTGTGAAAGTTATCAAAACGGTGAGTTTTCGTGCATGCTGAAGGGGTCATACCACGGGTCAAAGTTCACCTATTCGCCATGAAACACGAAACTGTTATATCTCTTACACAAACTGTTATAACTCTTACACAGAAGCTCACAGAGACACCAAACTTTCAGTGATTGATCATCATTGGATGCCCTACAAGACCCAAATGTCAAATGATGACCTCACTTAGGCCACGCCCCTGAGAACAGGAAGTGTCATGTTTTACTCTGAAAGGTCCCATTCTGACCACTTTTACTTAATTGACATGAAACTCTGTCCACAGACAGAAAACATATTGATGTGTTACAGATTCCAACCCTTTTTTTTCCCGATAGAGTAGGTGGGCGTGGCAGCGTGGTGAAGTGACCTTTAACGCCGTGTCCATACGTTTGGCTATAAATTCCACAATTTTCAGCCGAGCTTCACCAAACTTGCCATGACTGATCCTGGTGGGATGCCTAACGATCCTATGTCGTCATAGTCTGACGTCATCTAAGCCCCGCCCCCTCAGAACAGGATGTGCCTTTTTTTTCCTTGGAAAGCTCCATCTCTGGCTCTCTCAACCTAATCAAGATGATTCTGTGTTGGATGGCAGATAACAAGTTGATCTCACTTGCTTTAAAGCGCCAATAGATTTCAGTAGAGGGTGTGGCCGTAGGACCGTGGCGAAACAGAACTCACGCCACCACCATACGTTTGACTGTAGATTCCACAATTTTGAGCCAAACTGCACCAAACTTCACATGAGTGATCCTGGTGGGATGCCCAACGATCTTATGTCATCATAGTGTGACTTCACCTTAGCCCCGCCCACTTTCTATAGGAAGTAACAAGTTTTTTACTGTATTTCTTACTTTTAATGTGTTATTCCTATGGAATTAATCATCTGCAAACTGATGATGAATTCGGTCAATGCAGGGTGACCAGAGGGGGCGTGGCCAAATGTAAGTCCCTCACCATATGCACATGGTTGTCTCTAAATCAAACATGCACCTTCCGATTGGTACCAAACCGGATACGTGTGACCTTTGTACCCCGCTGAAGAGCCCAAAAGAATTGAAATGTAATTTGACTCCACTGCGCCCACTAGGTCATTACATCAGCTATATCTCCTCTCTACATTGACCGATATGAATGAAAATTGGGGTATGTGAAAAGGGATTGAGGTCGAACTCAACGCTGCATATGACATGGCGGACGCGCGCTTCAACTCTGCAA
This sequence comes from Poecilia picta, assembly GCA_033032245.1. Taxonomy (NCBI): domain Eukaryota; kingdom Metazoa; phylum Chordata; class Actinopteri; order Cyprinodontiformes; family Poeciliidae; genus Poecilia; species Poecilia picta. The sequence continues at coordinate 18,208,576 of CM065360.1, forward strand.
GACTGTAGGCGGTGGCAGGCAGGGGGCGGTGCTGGATACCCCGCGGTGGCTATAGGCCGAAGCAGCGCTAGCTGCGAGGGCCGCTCGAGGCTCCGCGGAGCTTTAATTATTCTTCTTATTCTTATTCTTATTATGCTTCCGCCAAATGAATTGGCTTTTTGGGGGCTTTATCATATTCAAAAACTCACCAAACTTGGCGGGCACGTCAAGTCTGCGTGAAATTTACGTATTTTGAAGTCCTCTCAAAAATCGCAACAGAAACGGCTCAACGGCGCCCCCTAGAGAATTTCCTATTTCCCTACTTTATCGTACAGACTTGAAATTTGGTACACTTGTAGAGCTCGAGAAGACACACACAATTTACATTTAATGTTATGTTGCAAGTATTACAGGAAGTCGGCCATTTTGGATTGAACGTCCGATTTTGGCCGTTTACACACGTCGCATTTGATCGAACTCCTCCTAGGGATTTCGACCGATTGACTTCAAACTCGGTCAGATCGTTCATAAGGCATTGCTTTATAAAAGTTATCAAAACGGTGAGTTTTCGTGCATGCTGAAGGGGTCATACCAGGGGTCAAAGTTCACCTATTCGCCATGAAACAAAAAACTGTTATAACTCTTACACAAAAGCAGACATTAAGACCAAACTTTCAGTGATTGATCATCATCGGGTCCCCTATAAGAATCAATGGTCAAATGATGACATCACTTAGGCCACGCCCCCTGAGAACAGGAAGTGTCATGTTTTACTCTGAACGGTCGCTATTTGACCCCTTTCACTTAATCAACATCAAACTGTGTCCACCGGCAGAGAACATGTTCATGTGTCACGGATTCCAACCCCATTTGTCTAGGGTGGAGTAGGTGGGCGTGGCGGCGTGGCCAAGTGACCTTTAACGCCGTGTCCATACATTTGGCAATAGTTTCTACAATTTTGAGCCCAGCTGCACCAAACTTGCCATGAGTGATCCTGGTGGGATGCCCAACGAGCCTATGTCCTCATAGTCTGACGTCATCTAAGCCCCGCCCCCTCAGAACAGGAAGTGCCTTTTTATCCTTGGAAAGCTCCATCTCTGCCTCTCTCAACCTAATCAACATGATTCTGTGTTGGATGACAGATAACAAGTTGGTCTCACGTGCTTTAAAGCACCAACAGTTTTCAGTAGAGGGCGTGGCCGTAGGACCTCGGCGAAACAGAACTCACGCCACCACCATACGTTTGGCTGTAAATTCCATATTTTTCACCTGAGCTGCTCCAAACGTGGCATGAGTCATCCTGGTGGGACGCCCAACGATCCTATGTCATCATAGTGTGACGTCACTTTAGCCCGCCCACTTTTAACAGGAAGTAGCATGTTTTTTACCGAATTTCTTATTTTTAATCTGTGTTTCACATGGATTTAGTTGTCTACAAACTCATGATGAACTCAGTCAATGTTGGCTGACCCGTGGGGGTGTGGCCAAATGTCAGTCCCTCGACATATACACACGATTGTCTCTAAATCCCACACGCCCCGTCCAATAGTCACCAAACCGGATACGTATGACCTTTGTTCCCCGCTTAAGAGCCCACCAGCATTGAAATGTAATTTGACTCCACTGCGCCCACTAGGTCATTACATCGGCTATATCTCCTCTCTACATTGACCGATCTGAATGAAATTTGGTGCGTGTGACCAGGGAATGATGCCAAACTCAACGGTGCGTATGACATGGCGGGCGCGCGCTTCATCTCTGCAAGACTGTACGCGGTGGCAAGCAGGGGGCGGTGCTGGATACCCCGCGGTGGCTATAGGCCGAAGCAGCGCTAGCTGCGAGGGCCGCTCGAGGCTCCGCGGAGCTTTAATTCTTATTATTCTTCCGCCAAATGAATTGGCTTTTTGAGGGCTTTATCATATTCAAAAACTCACCAAACTTGGCGGTCGCGTCAAGTCTGCGTGAAAATTACGTATTTTAAGGTCCTCCCAAAAATCGCAAAAGAAACGGCTCATGGGCGCCCCCTAGAAATTTTCAATAGACCCATTCCTATTCACTTACTTTATCGTAGAGACTTGAAATTTGGTATGCTTGTAGAACTCCCCAAGACAGTCACAATTTACAATTAATGTCATAGTGCAAGTATGACAGGATGTCGGCCATCTTGGATTGAAATTCCGATTTTGACCCCATTTTCGCCGTTTATAGACGTTGCATTTGATCGAACTCCTCCTAGGGATTTCGATCGATCGGCTTAAAACTTGGTCAGATCCTTCATAAGGGATGGCCGATCAAAAGTTATCAAAACGGTGAGTTTTCGTGCATGCTGAAGGGGTCATACCAGGGGTCAAAGTTCACCTACTCGTTTCCAATTCATCAACTTTATCGTAGAGACTTGAAATTTGGTACACTTGTAGAGCTCCCCAAGACAGTCAGAATTCAAATTTAATGTTATATTCCAACTATGACAGGAAGTCGGCCATTTTGGATTGAAATTTCGATTTTGGCCGTTTTAGACGTCGAATTAGATCGAACTCCTCCTAGGGATTTCGATCAATCAGCTTCAAACTCGGTCAGATCGTTCATAAGGCATTGGGTTATGAAAGTTATCAAAACGGTGAGTTTTCGTCCATGCTGAAGGGGTCATACCAGGGGTCAAAGTTCACCTATTCGCCATGAAACACGAAACTGTTATATCTCTTACACAAACTGTTATAACTCTTACACAAAAGCTCACAGAGACACCAAACTTTCAGTGATTGATCATCATCGGATGCCCTACAAGACCCAAAGGTCAAATGATGACATCACTTAGGCCACGCCTCCTGAGAACAGGAAGTGTCATGTTTTACTCTGAAAGGTCCCATTCTGACCACTTTTACTTAATTGACATGAAACTCTGTCCACAGACAGAAAACATATTGATATGTTACAGATTCCAACCCTTTTTTTTTCCATTGAGTAGGTGGGCGTGGCAGCGTGGTGAAGTGACCTTTAACGCCGTGTCCATACGTTTGGCTATAGATTCCACAATTTTAAGCAGAGCTTCACCAAGCTTGACATGAGTGATCCTGGTGGGATGCCTAACGATCCTATGTCGTCATAGTCTGACGTCATCTAAGCCCCGCCCCCTCAGAACAGGAAGTGCCTTTTTTTTTCTTGGAAAGCTCCATCTCTGGCTCTCTCAACCTAATCAAGATGATTCTGTGTTGGATGACAGATAACAAGTTGGTCTCACTTGCTTTAAAGCGCCAACAGTTTTTAGTAGAGGGCGTGGCCGTAGGACCGCGGCGAAACAGAGCTCACGCCACCATGATACGTTTGGCTCTAGATTCCACAATTTTGAGCCGAGCTGCACCAAACTCTACATGAGTGATCCTGGTGGGATGCCCAAAGATCCTATGTCATCATAGTGTGACGTCATCTTAGCCCCGCCCACTTTATACAGGAAGTAACATCTTTTTTACAGTAATTCTTAACTTTATTGTGTTATTCATCTGGATTTAATCATCGGCCAACTGATGATGGACTCGGTCAATGCTGGCTGACCAGAGGGGGCGTGGCCAAATGTAAGTCCCTTGCCATATGCATACGGTTGTCTCTAAATCACACATGCACCTTCCGATTGGCACCAAATCGGATACGTGTGACCTTTGTACCCCGCTGAAGAGCCCAAAAGAATTGAAATGTAATTTGACTCCACTGCGCCCACTAGGTCATTACATCAGCTATATCTCCTCTCTACATTGACCGATATGAATGAAATTTGGGGTGTCTGACCAGGGAATGATGCCAAACTCAACGGTGCGTATGACATGGCGGGCGCACGCTTCATCTCTGCAAGACTGTACGCGGTGGCAAGCAGGGGGCGGTGCTGGATACCCCGCGGTGGCTATAGGCCGAAGCAGCGCTAGCTGCGAGGGCCGCTCGAGGCTCCGCGGAGCTTTAATTATTCTTCTTATTCTTATTCTTATTATGCTTCCGCCAAATGAATTGGCTTTTTGGGGGCTTTATCATATTCAAAAACTCACCAAACTTGGCGGGCGCGTCAAGTCTGCGTGAAAATTACGTATTTTAATGTCCTCCCAAAAATCGCACAAGAAACGGCTCAAGGGCGCCCCCTAGAAATTTTCAAAAGACCCATTCCTATTCACTTACTTTATCGTAGAGACTTGAAATTCGGTACGGTTGTACAACTCCCCAAGACGCTCAGAATTTACAATTAATGTCATAGTGCAAGTATGACAGGAAGTCGGCCATCTTGGATTGAAAATCCGATTTTGACCTATTTTGGCCGTTTATAGACGTTGCATTTGATCGAACTCCTCCTAGGGATTTTGATCGATCGGCTTCAAACTCGGTCAGATCGTTCGTAAGGGACGGCCAATTAAAAGTTATCAAAACGGTGAGTTTTCGTGCATGCTGAAGGGGTCATACCAGGGGTCAAAGTTCACCTATTGCTTTCTAATTCATCAACTTTATCGTAGAGACTTCAAATTTGGTACTCTTGTAGAGCTCCCCAAGGCAGTCAGAATTCAAATTTAATGTTATATTCCAACTATGACAGGAAGTCGGCCATTTTGGATTGAAATTCTGATTTTTGCTGTTTTAGACGTCGAATTACATCGAACTCCTCCTAGGGATTTCGATCAATCAGCTTCAAACTCGGTCAGATCGTTCATAAGGCATTGGGTTATGAAAGTTATCAAAACGGTGAGTTTTCGTGCATGCTGAAGGGGTCATACCAGGGGTCAAAATTCACCTATTCGCCATGAAACACGAAACTGTTATATCTCTTATACAAACTGTTATAACTCTTACACAAAAGCTCACAGAGACACCAAACCTTCAGTGATTGATCATCATCGGATGCCCTACAAGACCCAAAGGTCAAATGATGACATCACTTAGGCCACGCCCCTGAGAACAGCAAGTGTCATGTTTTACTCTGAAAGGTCCCATTCTGACCACTTTTACTTAATTGACATGAAACTCTGTCCACAGACAGAAAACATATCGATGTGTTACAGATTCCAACTCTTATTTTTCTTTCGATAGAGTAGGTGGGCGTGGCAGCGTGGTGAAGTGACCTTTAACGCCGTGTCCATACGTTTGGCTATAAATTCCACAATTTTCAGCCGAGCTTCACCAAACTTGACATGAGTGATCCTGGTGGGATGCCTAACGATCCTATGTCGTCATAGTCTGACGTCATCTAAGCCCCGCCCCCTCAGAACAGAATGTGCCTTTTTTTTCCTTGGAAAGTTACATCTCTGGCTCTCTCAACCTAATCAAGATGATTCTTTGTTGGATGGCAGATAACAAGTTGATCTCACTTGCTTTAAAGCGCAAATAGATTTCAGTAGAAGGTGTGGCCGTGAGACTGTGACGAAATAGAGCTCACGCCACCACCATACGTTTGGCTGTAGATTCCACAATTTTAAACTGAGCTGCACCAAACTTGACATGAGTTATCCTGGTGGGATGCCTAACAATCCTATGTCATCATAGTGTGACGTCACCTTAGCCCCGCCCACTTTTAACAGGAAGTAGCATGTTTTTTACCAAATTTCTCATTTTTAATCTGTGTTTCATATGGAATTAGTTGTCTGCAAACTGATGATGAACTCAGTCAATGCTGGCTGACCCGTGGGGGCGTGGCCAAATGTCAGTCCCTCGACATATACACACGATTGTCTCTAAATCACACACGCCACGTCCGATAGTCACCTAACCGGATAGGTCTGACATTTGTTCCCTGCTTAAGAGCCCAACAACATGGAAATGTAATTTGACTCCACTGCGCCCTCTAGGTCATTACATCAGCTATATCTCCTCTCTACATTGACCGATCTGAATGAAATTTAGTGTGTGTGGCCAGGGAATGATGCCAAACTCAATGCTGTGTATGACATGGTGGACGCGCGCTTCAACTCCGCAAGACTGTACGCGGTGGCAGGCAGGTGGCGGTGCTGGATACCCCGCGGTGGCTATAGGCCGAAGCAGCGCTAGCTGCGAGGGCCGCTCGAGGCTCCGCGGAGCTTTAATTTAACTTGTTTTTTGTTGATACTGGTTTAGTTTTTATATGCATGAACAAGAAGTTATGTGAATTAATACAACTTTGGCCTCTGCATTTTTCAAAATACAAAGGGCAAATGAAAAAGTCTAAAAACTCTAATTTTTTTTAGGCAGTTTTTAAATTGATATTTTACTTCCATTTTTTTTTGCTTTCCTCTTGTTAATGATTGTCCAACTGAAATTAGTAGTAAAATGTTTACCATTTGTCACCAATAATGTGCTATCTTCTTGTTCCTATCAAAAAATAATATTAAAAAAACTCCACATTTGAAGCTAAAAAAAAATAAATAATCGAGACCGTCACGGTTATGCGTCATTGTTTTTACTCTTCATTCCAAAATGATGACTTTTGCTTCCAGTCTTCTTTTTATTATTTGTATCCTCCTGGTACTTCAAACTAATGCAGTTGTGCTGCAACACCTTTTCAAGGGCAATACCTACTTACAAAGCAAATTGGTTTTTGGATTTTGTTTTTCAATCCTCTGCATGCGTCAGCTTTTATGAAAGTGGAATCATTTTAAGTCGGATTGTGTAGATGAACGAATTTGTGTCGACACAGAGAGTGAAACATTAAAGCAGCTGTGATTACATATTTTTTGATTCAATTTAAGTCGGATTGTGTAGATGAACGAATTTGTGTCGACACAGAGAGTGAAACATTAAAGCAGCTGTGATTACATATTTTTTGATTCAATTTAGATGCTTTTCTTTTTTTTTTTAAATACCATTTCTAATTGTAAAGTTTGAGCTTTTTCAAGGAAAAGTCATGTCCTATTTTCCTATCAGGGACTCCTAGTGTTCGGGAAGAGAATTGCAATAAGTCTGTATTAAAAAAATTATTAAAAAATTGTGATTTCTAAAACATATCATTAGTTTACAGAAAGACAATTTTCCAAAGCTTTGAATTATTATTTGGTTTGCTATTTACAAAGAAACCAAATATTATTGAACCAGGGAAACAGATTCCCAAAATAGTCATTGTGCACTAGTTTTATTACTATTCATGTATCATGATCATGAACCACTACATTAACAGTGAAAATGCTACTTTCTTTACTTAAATAAAAACACTAATTTATGAATGCAGCATTTATAGATTTACACGATCACTTATTAACTGTTCACTTTGTTGTGATTTAGCTAAGTTTCTGCTTCAAGTTTAGCAATCAGAATGGTACAAATCATTTGTTGTTTTCTCAGGGCCCTCCTGAGACAGAGGGAACTCTGGATCGCTCTCTGTCTGTTATGAGAGACGCAGCAGTGGAAACAGGAGTTGGTCATTGTAACAAAATAAAGCCGCCTAAAGACGATGCAGTACTTTAGCCTGCGAGCGTGTACGTAAGCGTGCGTCAGCCTCTGCATAACCCCGAGTGACGGCTTAGACTATTTTGCTGACTCGTTTTTTCTAAACAGAATTTCTTGAAGGAGCACAGAGTGTGTCAGTGAGTAAATGGGCAAACCGAAGAGAAAGCCTCTGATGAATCGCTGGAGTTCCTAATCTGACTGGCACTTTGCGTGTGTGGATGTGTTTTTTATTTTATTTATTTATTTATTTTAGTTTTCTTACTAAACTTGAGTGTGACGCCATGCAGCATTTCCCCCTCGCTACTGTGGCTCGTTTTGGAAGCCAGGCAAAAGAGAAATTGAGATTCATCTAGTTAGAGAAGTAAAGAAAAAGATGGAAAAAAAGGCAAAAGATGGACCACACTAATGGTGGGAGATTAAAGCAAAATCAGGCACAGAAGGATGTGATATTCGTTTTTGTTTTTTTTGGAGAACATCAAAGCAGTCTTCTGCATTGTACGCAGTGACTTTAATCAGCTGAAAGGAAAAACATTTATAGGGTTAACATGTTTTTTTCTTTTCTTTTCAAATCTTTTAAGTTTAGGTCCTGAATGAACCACATGGTGCAGCTTCATCAAAACAGCATTTCCATCTCACTGGTTTATATATAAGCAGTTGCAAAGTTCCTTATTAATACATTAGCTCCACTGATTTCACTGTATGGTTCGGTGGAGTTTGTAATACTGCTACAAATTTTCTACAGCGTGCCGTCTAGATTTTTACATCTTCACATCGAATGTTACATAAAAATGTTCCAACCTCTACAAATATGCTAAGTAAAAATAAAAGGGCCCTTTTACTAATGCCTACCATTTTTTATTTTGACTGAAGCAAGTTTCCTGTTATATACACTTTCATACCCAACACATGCTTGTGGTTTATGTTATAATTTTAATTAATTTAAAATAGAATTTCAAGAAAATGCTCAGACTGTATTTAAATAAAAGAAAAATTTAGGAAAAGATTATACCTTATAACAGAGAAGTGCTTAATGGTTTTATAGCAATCACACCCTCCTTACAATTGCTGACCACCTTTTTTGTCTGTTTCTATTGGTATTTTGACTATTTATGTTTGCTGATGAGCGTCGAGTCTCATTAATAAATTTTTTTTTACTTGACCTTGCAAAATGCCAATAACTCGGTTAAAAAGATGCACATAAGTTGTGTAAGCAAAAATCTTTAAACACCTGCAATATCTTGATGGGTCCAATTCACTATGCCTCTTTGTCAGTTTGCACTTAGCTGTTAACTTTTTGAGGTAGGAAACAAAACTGTTTTATCTAACGGACCAAGACACAAAAATACTGCCCAATTGTAAAATGGAAGGGCAGCAGAAAATTATTTACACGTAGAATGAAAGTGAGACAAAGATATACTTTCAAAACCTAAATAAAACCAAGTATTTTATCCTGTTCCAAATCTCTTGCGACTGCAAACAAACACATATACAAAAACATGTCATATTTTAGGAGGGGGGAGGGGGGGATTGTCAAAAAGTTTGAAAATCGTGTATTTTTTTATTCATAGCTATGAGAGCAACTTTGTTTTGGTCAGTCATGGAATCACCATAAAATAAGTTGAAATTTACGGTCGTGCGGTATCACATGTGAGAAGCCACTGTAAAGTTTCAGAAGAAACATAAAGGCAGAGCAATATCTGAAATGTTTTTTTTGTGTGTGTGTGAAGAATAGGCAAATAAACAGAACTATACAAAAGATAACCATTTTCAAAATCTGCTTCTTTCTGTAAAATTGAGCAACAAGAAGAAAAATGGCTGCACTGAAAGAGGGAGAAGTTGCAGTTGCACTTTATTGCGTCGCACACGGATAAACACATCCAGTGACGTGTGGATCTGCAGCCATCCAGCAGAGCAGGACAACACCGGCCTACAGACTCACTTCAGGACACATACATGGACATACTGTATGTAAACAAGCACTGTTCATAAACAAGCACTCTAAGTCCATTTGAGTCATCATAATGACACGCTGAGTAATGTCACTTGGAGGCTGTAAAAGACTCGCATGTAGATTTAACATGGGGAGGGGGGAAAAATGGAGGTTGTGTTACATCATCACATGCAGATTCATGCAGGCTCGCGGCGTTTGGTTTTATCTTTGCAGTCGTCTGCAACTTTCAACTTTTTCATGAGCCGATCACGTGGTTTGCACACAAACACACACACACGCAGAAACACATGTTGTAGTTCACGCAAACAGAACCGCATGGAATCGACGTGGCTGAGGGCCACAAATTAAAGGTTCAGGAAAGGAGCTACGTACAGGGCAACCGGAAGCAATGGGTGTGCAGTGGCGTCATCTTCTCTTGCGGTTTCATGCATCTGACTTTTCTTCTTCTCCTATACAGCGGCAGGAATTGTGTGACTTAGGTGGTTTTGGATTTAGTTTGGATGGATGCAATTTCTATCTTTAAAGCTTGTATTAGGCTCATTATTCTGACATGAAAGGTGAATTAAATGCACCGAAGAGGATGCTGAACTTGACTCCAATATCTGCTGTGCAAAACCCATTACACTAGGATGCAGAGCTGTCCGCCTTAACACATTGGACCCCAGCGTTTTGGGGGATTTTTTTTTTCTTTTTTCAGGCCAACAAACCGCTGCTCTGTGACAAAGCCCTCAGGGGACTAGAGGTGACAGATGACATTTTCAAATGTGTTACCTTCCCAAGCCTCCCTTTCACATTCAGTCCAGAGGTCAGAGCTTTAACATCTGTCTGACAGTTCTGCTAGAGTTCACAAGCAGTTTTAAATCTGCCAGCAAAGGTTGGTGCACAGAGCACCTACTGCTGCTTTTTTCTTGTGTACTTTGTTTTATTTAATAGAAAATTTCTGATTTATCTTATCTATGCTATAGGAAAAATAAGGACTTTTATTAAAGCAGCTACCAAGTATTAGAGGAATTAGTTCGCGGAGGCTTTTATCATTATTAGGACTGTAAAATGGCTTCATAAATCATTTTCCCTCTGAACCACAACACTAGAGGTACGTTTTGCCAAGAAACATACAGTCGCTGGATTTAAAATTATATCTCATGCTCCGGTAGAGTCAGACAAAAGGCCGAGGATTATGATGTTGAATAGACGAGAGCGAAAGAAAGGTCTGCAGCTTAAATTAGTTCACTTTTTTGTGTGTGAGTAATTTCCAAATCGGGCTTCAGTTTGGGGTGTTGTGCTTTGTTCACTTGCAACTCTCTGACTATCGTCAACCTTGTCTTCTTGCATTGGCGTAACATGTCAATTTTCTATCGATGGACGGATAGCAACTTCCAAGTTGGAAAAGTAAACAAAGTCGTAATTCTTGCGGCAGCAACTCTGCCAAAATATGAAGATTTCTAGGGTTGTGGTAACAAGCAGTACATTTGAACTTTTGTCAGCTTATGTCTTGAGTAGAATAGACAGATTATACTGGACTATATTTTGCCAATAATTTGACTAGTCATTTGACCTCCCGCATGTTTGCTTAAAATAATAAAACAAACAAAAATAAACAAAAGAAGAGTTTTCAGTGAATATTTGAAAATGCACAATGGCGAGGCCCGTTTAGTACGGACTGGCAATGAACTCCAAATCCTGTGTGCTTTGTGGAAGTGTAAATGGAAGACAGCAAAATTGAGCAAAAACATTGCATGTTGCTGAAAACTAATAATAAAAATGTTAGTTTCCAGATGCCCAAATCTGTTAGAGATATGGCCCCAAAAGCATTCAGCTGTAATTGCACTGACGGGTTTATTGTTGTAGGAGAAATGAAAACAACTGCATTTGCAAAAAAATGTTTGACAACCATAGAGCATTTGCCTTCAAACTTTGTAAGTTTGTGTTGGTCTCTGATGTAAAATACATTGACATTTGTGATTTTAACATGACAAAAAAAGGTGAATAGGTTTTACCCACAATTGTTTTCATTTCATTTTCTGGATGTCAGTTTAAATTGGGGGTATTGAGATACTCTGTACTTCTCTTCTGAGTGGTTTTCAATTACTGCAAAGGCAAATTGACAACCCATATCCTTGTGCTTATCAGCTTTTCATCATGGAATAGTCAGATTCCTTTGGATCAGCCTTGTAAATAGTTGAGACCAAAAATCTTTGGTCTCAACTATCTCACTGGTTATACCTCAGCTATAACCAGTGAGATTATTTGTACCACAACTTGGAAAAGTTGTGATACAGTTTCTCATGCAACTTTCCCTTCCTGCCCTGTGAAGCTGACTTCCAACAGGATCTTGCAGGTCTACTCGTTGACTTCTGAAAAGTGAAATCGTACCATCCATTCTGGTTGCAGGATCTGACTGGCAGCTGACAAAAACTGCTGATAAAAAAAACCCAAAAAACAAAAAAAACCTTTTAAAAATCTTTTTTCTGTTGAGTGTATTTTTTTCCTTTTGGTATAGAGTCACTGCCTTAACATCTACTTAACAGGCATTAGCTGGTTGAATAAAAGCTCACATAGTTACATGTCTATTCCCCTATCCCTCTTAGCACCTGGGTTGTCATCTAAAGACTTTCCCCCCATTCTGTGCGTTTGTGCATGTGGATAACTCAGCTTTATGACATAATGTTTTACTGCAGAACCATTTGTGTTATGTCTTCTTTGACTCCAGAGGGTGCATTTTGAAGAGACAGAACAGATTATAAGTGGAGGCCTGCATTATAGAATGGGGCAGTAGAGTTTGATAGATGGTTCCATTTATCAGAGAGGGAGGATGTACAAATTGCTGCTCAGTTGCATTATAGAAAATGCACGATGCAGCGTTTTTGCAGCTTGCCTCATACTTGGAGAGAAAAAAAAATCATATTGCAGTAGCAATCCAGCTTTTCCACTATATTGATTTGAGCTGATCTTGACTTGATCGCTATTTTTTCAGTTTGCCTTATTGCTGAATTCCAGTTCAATTAAAACTAAAATGAAACCGTCATGTCACGGTTTTGTATTGTTTTAGCTTGAAAAGTCCTGCCCTTTTTTTTTTCTTTTTTTTAATAAAGCTAGTTTATGATTTTAAGCCAAGTCCTGTGAAAAGGTATTTGACCTTTTAACGGAGTTCTTCTGCTCTTGCGTTTTCTCACAGTTTTAATCATCAAACACATTTGAACATCTTTCAAAGTTAACTTGGGAACGCACAAAACAAGGTTTTCAAGTGAAACCGAAAGACAAATAGTTTCAAACTAAATAAGTGGTTGTGTCGAGTCGACCTTGCCTGCAACAAAGCTGTTTTTGATAACCGGCAACAAGTGTCTTACATCACCGCACAAGGTGGTGGGAGAGCAAACGGTAAGAGCGCTTGTAAGTGGCATCACTGGATGGCATGGAAACACAATGTTATTATGTGCTGAAGAGTGAGTGTCATAGGCTAGGAGGTTCTTAAAGAGACAGAGGCCAATTTCAAGGCGTCGGACGCTGCTATGATGTGAAGTAAAATTTATTCAAATTTGGTTTTGATTTTTATAACAACTGCCTTTGATATCCATTTAAATTTGATATAAAATGGTGCTGGGAAACTGCGTAATTGAGTCTGGACCCAACAATCCCAAACCTTCAGTTTATTTATTTAGTTACTTACTTAATTGTTTACTTATTTTAGATCTTCAGAGGTTGGTTTGCTGGCGGTTTGTTTAGGATTGTGGTTCTGCTCATCCACTATTGATCCTTTTTTAATGTATATTTTCCATGATGCTTGATGCTTCATCTTTAACCTACCTTATGTTGTCAAAAAGATTCTATTCAAGTGATTTCTTGATTTTGCAAAACTATCAATAATTCATGTCTCGGTGTGGCTTAGAAATTAAAAATAAATAAATAATTGCCCATAGTGTGGTTTCAACAGTATGGACACTTATTTTTTCCTGATTGGTTTGGTTATAATTTTAAATCTTTCTTTCATATTCAGCCAGTTTATTTTTGTCGGACATTTTTTGGCTTGCTTGTTTTGTTTTTTAGAGGATCTGAAAAGTTTAAGTGTGCCAAAAAAGATGTTTTAAAATGCTGGGTAAATACTTTTTCCCCAGCACTTTTCATGCCTATGCCATGCTGTGCTACAGCTTTAAATAAACCGCCACAGTGGTAATACGTAGATCAAAACCTTCTAACCTTCCAACTTGACATTGCAGTTGCCTGACATTGGATAGCCTAACTGCGTGACACTTGCGCCAAGATCTCTCATCTTCCCCTAATGAAATATCTTTAATTTTCAACATTTCCAATCAGCCCTCTACCCCACACTTCACCGATTTGCGCTACACACGCCGCCTCGCTAACACGCGCAGGTTTATCGAGATCGATCGCAGAGATGAGGGCTCCTTAATTAATTCGTCAGAGCGTCCCACCTAGAGGTCCGGGTGTCACCCTATCTATTGGCATATGCTGGATTTAAAGGTGTATCAGAGTCAGCACTCCTCTCCTCAAGGCGCTCCCAAATTAGAGCTGTTAATGCTATATCAACGGTGCTTTAAGAAGCCATCAAAGCCTCTAAACCCTACACGGACGAAGGACGATGTGTTTGTTTGTGTCTATCTGCCTATCCATCTTTATCCACACATGGGAGGATAAAACTCTTGAGGCAAGATTTAGGAGTTTTTGAAAGACAGGATAGGAAAGTATGCCCTCTCCTTGCTAAGACCTCTATTTTTTTTCCTCTTTTTTTGCTCAATGCCTTTTGATTTACTTGCTCCTCTTTTGCAGCTACTTTATTTTAAATTAGAACACTGGAAGGGAGGCTGCAGCAAAGGCAAGTCATGGCCCAGGAGCATTAACGGCTAATCATCACAGTCTGGAACAGTGGAGGCCATGGGGCTGTCCTGGGATCAGCTCAAACAGGCTTTAAAGTCCAGGGATTCTACTCTGACTATGAGAACAGGCAGACCTGAACGGGCGTGAAACATTTTCACATTTTGTGATGTTACATCTGCAACCTCCGATGTTGGAGTTTTGTTTCATAGACTCACAGAAGTAGCTGCAAGACTCTCTTGGTTTGCTCATATACGGATTGTTTTATCCATTCAAGTTTCATCGGATCGGATGGCGAGCATCTCCAAACATTTGAAGGATTCCCGTACACTACCAGTATCATTTCGGTCTGGACTTTGACTCCAAGTTGCTGCCCTAATAGGAAAAGAACAGGGAATGAGAAAAAACCTACTTGTTATGCCACCTCACATACTTTGTTCATTTAATTACATCTTGCTCTTAAAATAGGTGCAAGATTCAAAGGCTCACCCTTGCTGTAGGCGAGTGTTTGGACACAGACTGTTAAATGTTAGAGCTGTCCATAGGTTGCCATGTGTGTTAAAACGTCTGCTTGCGCTCCATATTTATTGTTCATTTCTGCGTGCAAATGTGTGTGCGCGAGTATGATGGCCGTGCTGTTGATGGTGCTAATGGATTCGCTGGGAAAAACACTGCTGGCCATGATGTCAGCAGGGGTGTGAAGGCAACTGTAGCACCGCGTGTGCATGCGTGTGTGTTTGTGTGAGTCACCGTTGTGAGCTATAAATGTTGTAGATTCTGGGGAATAACAATGTGAACAAATTTGTCAATTTAGATCAGCGGGAGTGAGAAGAGAAGACAACTTGGGACTCATGGAAAATGGAAAATGGACAAAGAAATTGATGGCGAACAAATCAAGGAGAAGGCGGCCTTGACTTTCAGAGAGATAAAAGCTGGGTGGAGGAGGATTCAATAGAGAGAAAAAAAATGAATTTAGAGCAAATTGAAGGCAGAGAAACAGGTGAAAAATGTAAAGAGAGAAAGGAGACAAGAGGTGGAAGACTAATGGGGAGAATAATGGGTAGAGAGGTACACAGAGCAAGAAATGTTGTTTTCCTAAACCCTAATGGAGCTGGAAGGAAGCAGGAGAAATATTGAAAGTTAAATTTTAAGTATTTTAATGAGGGATCCTGACTTCATGAAGTGACGGTATATACAGGTTCTATTCTTTGATTCAAAGTCATTTATCATCGTCATAAATGATCCGTGATTGTCTGCAAAGAAGCCTATCAGCAGGAAACAGTTGATAGTAGCTTAATGGATCTAAGTGAATAAACAAGGAGGTTTTTTAGACAGGGGTGGGGGGGACGTGGAAGTGGTCATCATATACGCCAATTAGTTGGGGTCCACAATATTAGAAAATACTACAATAAAGCTGAAGTAATATTATTAGTAAACATCTGCCATAAAAAGGACTTCAGCTCCTTCTCATCTGCATTGACTGATTCCATCTACTGCAGTGGGGCTCCGTCCAGGAGGGAGAATATGCTAATTAGATGCATAGAAGAATTTATTGACCCTTGGAATTTGACAAACTGCATTGCAGACTGTCTGTTTAATATTATATGCAGCCGAAGCTGCTACAGCGATACGGTTTAATTCAATAAATTAGATTATTTTTGAAAAGTTCATTTATTTCAATAACTCGATTCACTGAGTAAAATGCGTTATATGGACTATTCACACACAGCCCAATATTTTCTAGCCTTTATTTTTGTTGATTGTGGTGCTTTTCCACTTAAAGTCAATGAAAGAACATTTCATTGACTTTTACACCTCAGACCAATATGTTTATACACAATTATGAGCTTGATGAAAAGTCTAAAAAGCAGATCAGAATATGTGTATGAGATATTTGGTGCAACCATGCAGATTAGCCGCAGCATTCTGACCATACTTCTTTTTACATCAGTTAAATGTGTAAAAAGTGAGTTAATTGAATTGTTTTCATTGTTTTCTCATTATCCATAGACACTATTAAAAAGGAACAGAAAAACAAATATACAGAGATAGGAAACATGTGCTGCGACAGACTGGCGACCTGTCCAGAGTGTACCCAGCCTCTCACCCGGAACGTTAGCTGGAGATAGGCACCAGCAACCCTCCCGACCCCATTAAGGGACAAGGGTGTCAAGAAAATGGATGGATGGATGGAAACATGTGACTTAATAAACACTCTGCATTCTCATTTACACTACAAAACTACATTTTGGCAAATTTTCTTCCTGTTCAGTATTTGTACATGCATTCAGTTGCACTGGATGTAATGTTGTGGCATGTTTGGTATTTTGATTTGCACCTTTCTGTGTACGATAAAGACTGGAGCTTGGTAATTAAATTTGAGAACAGCATATATATTTAATCAGCCCTGCTTTGATGTCACACTGAATAAAAAATGAAGGTGGGACCCAAACAAACCCTCACCACATGAAAAAAACAACATGATACATTTTGTACATAATATATGGTAATTCACTGTAAGCCACTAATGTAACAGTGTTAACACATGACGTGCTTTTCATTACAATGTTACAATGTTCATAGTTATACTAAGAAAAATTGAAAAAAAAAAAAAAAAAAAAAAAATATATATATATATATATATATATATATATATATATATATATATATATATATATATATATATATATATATATATATATATATACTGTATATATATATATATATATATATATAGATATCAAGTAAGCCCCTAAAAACTAACACTACAGATGTATTTTCCAAATAACAACTTTGTGTTTGGAGAAAATTATAACTGATCACCTAGAAAATAGTTCTAGAAAAAAAATACTAACATTTTTTCCCACTTTTTTTAATATCTGAAGAAAATCAAAAACACTTTGGAAAAAAAAATCTTGACACACAGGATCATAACTCATGCATGAAAGGGTTACATTTCATGAGTGTATTTGAGACCGATTGGTAACATGACTGTGCCAATCAAAAAAAATGACCAAAATCCTTCTCTGTGTTCAGTTAGAACATAGAAATTGAGCATTGCCGTTTGGCTGTTGAGGATATCCCCCCTGCTCCCCCTAATTAGGAGAAGTATCTAGAACGTTGTTCTAGCGCTGTATTGCTGATTGTGCAATCTTGTAAAAGTTAGATGAGATGCAGAATATCGCACTTCACTTCCACTGATATCCACTCTGCATATGTAAAGGTTAAAAAAAGTCAGCACAAGTTTGGTGCACTTATGTGCACAAGCCCAAAGAGCCTTTCTGAGTATTCTTGGTACAAATATATTGACACTCCAACATCCCTGATCTAGTAACGCTTTATTTGAAGGGGTGGTGCAAAAGACTGACATGACACTGTCATTAACATGACATAACACCTGTCATGAACATGAAGAATGGATGTTTATGACAGTTGTCATGAAGTGTCATTCGGTAAATAGTGTCATTCGGTAAATAATGACACTTTAATGCAAAATTGCTCTAAAAGTTGCATTAAAAGTCCATTAAAAGTGCCAACTTTGCATAATTTTGTAAATTATGATAATTTAATGCAAAGTTGTGACACTTCATGACAACTGTCATAAACATTCATAAAGACTTCTTTAGGTTCATGACAGGTTTCATGTTTATGACAGTGTCATGTCAGTCTTATTTACACCCCTTCAAATAAAGTGTTACCCCTGATCCTTTAGCAGTGTTAACAAGACAGAGTCCAGTAACTCATGAAAGGTGACAACAATGCAAACACAAAGCAAACTGAGATATGTTGGAAGGCCTAATGACATGAGATGAAGCATATGCATACATTCATAAAATAAGCTTCACTGTATGTCCACTGCAAAGACATAATATTAAACACTGGAGAAGTGAACAGTACAGACAAAAAGAATAAGAGGAACTTGCAAACAACACCAAATTGATTTTCTTTTTGATCTTTATTTTAGAAATTCCTTCTTTTCCTTTTCCTCCTGAGTCTTGACTCACCATTTATTACATTTAGAGCATTAACATGTCCGCCCTTGGAGCGATACATTAAACAGCCAGTCAACCTCCAGATTCCTTCATTCTGCAGCTCCCCTTGTAATGTCCCTATGAGTCTTCAGCCTCTAAGCCTTTGAGATATTTGTGCAGATTTACAAGACAATCTGGATAAATTTCACCAGTTGTTTAATCTGCCGCTTGTTTTAGCTTCATCTTCTACAATTCACTACACAAGTACGTCTATTTTGCTACTTAAAGCATCTTAAACAAAGCATTATTAACCCTTATATTTTGTTATGTTACAATCACAATCCTTAATCTATTTTGTAGAATTTAATGTTGTCCTCAATTTCATCCTGTGGACCTAAAACATGTCCTTATCCGTAGAAGGAGGAGAAGGCAATTTATTGCTGAGCTGATGCTTTTGTCCCTGAATCGATGCCTACTATTTTCTTACTTAAAATGTCTACAAACTACAGTTTAGAAGGCAATTATTCACAACATTTTATTTGAGGGTATCACAATAAACATGCTTAATGCAAATGCATGCCACACTTTTTAAAGTTTTCTTTTCATTCTCATTTCCGTAGCACAGTTAAGCACTACTTTGTGTTGGTCTCCGCAGCATCATTCTGTGCAAACTGGTCTGAGCTGATGTGAAAATGGATGGAGTTAAATACATGACAATTTTGAAAGAGTAAGATGCTGGGTGCATTAGAAGAGAAACATACAGCCACATTGGAATGCTTTATTCATATGTTAGAATGGCCCAGTCAAAGTTCAGACCTAATTTTGCCTGTCTGTGGCAAGACAGGAAGATTCATGGTCACAGACGCCATCTATCTGCCCTATTTTTGGTCCATTTTGGTCCATTTTGCAGAGGAGAATCGGCACACATTACAGGTTCTATATGTGTTGGAGTCAGTAAGGATATACCCCAAAAAAACCTGCAGCTGCAACCGCATTAAAAAGTTACAATATTTTTATCAATATATTATAAATAAAGGGGCATGCTACATTTTCTTTTCATTTTTATTTATAAAAAGACAATAAAAAAGAAGCCATGTAATCGTTTCACATTGATGGACTCAGTTGTGCTGGTGTTACAGCGTGTTTGCAGTTTCCTGGACATTCGTTCCACATTACAGGAGCGTAGAAACTGAAAGCAGTTTCTCCATGTGTCGTTCTTGGGATGCAGATTGAAGTTGAACCAGAAGACCTGAATGGCCTGGTAGGTTGCCACGACAACAAACATCTAATATGCTACGCCATTTAGTAATCTATCAAGAATTTTCAAGGCTATTCTTTGAGCTACAGAAAACCAGTATACAAACTTTCAAGTTTTACGTGATGTGCTCTACTCTCTTAGTTTTAGTAAGAACACGATCAGCTGCAGTCGTCTGATTTACTATTTTGGCAGATTTGTGAAGACGCTGCTGCAGTAACCAGTTCAGCTAAAGACAATTGCATCATTGAGTATCTAAAGTTTTTGTTGGAACATTAGTCCTTTAATCCTAGAAATGTTGTTTCTAGGATTAAAATCTTGATGGTGAAGACAATTGTCTTTATATGTCTGTGAAGTTCCAGGTCTGAATTCATCATTACCCCCACATTTCAAGTTTTTAGCTGTAATAATTCAACCTGCATGCTAATGCGTTATCATTGCTGTTTAGGTCCAAAAGTAACAACTTCAACAAGACACTGTAGTTTTACATTTTAAGAAGTGGCAAAGAGGTTACCGATATTAAAAGTATCAATAAATAAAAGTGATCGAGCTCAACACATCAATTACACGTGAGACATGTCTATGACTTGTTGAAATTCTAACTTGTAGCAGTAACTGCAACTTGTAGTAAATGAGTGGCATTGACCTAACATTTAATCTGTGAAGTGAATACCGCTTTCTTTACTAGAATCATTAATATACTTGGTATCTCACTTTGACCAATTGGATTTCTTGGCTGAAACTGCCTAATGTATAATTTACAATCATACCGTTGGCTCCCATACCGCTGCACCAATGTCGGATTTATTTGGCCGAGACCGATTTGTGATGAGGTGGTGTGCTACATTGCAGTTACAGCCAATTTGGAGAAGAGGAGGGGATGAGCCCTCCTTTTTATTTATTCAGCTTTAATGTTGAGCAGAACAAGTTGGCTGTGCCCATTTTGTCTGCGTAAGAAAGAGGGCTTCTGTCTGCCTGCCAGAAAGTTGGTTGCAAGGGGCCATCTTTAGATTGCAGTCCTCAGAAAATTTTCTAGCTAGGATTTATTGTTCCTTACATCAGAGAGAGAGAGAGAGAAAACAGTTTGTAAAGCAAAACTGTATCTACTCAGGCAGGTTTCCTTCTGGTGGCGTTGCACCGTCGACACGCTGTCTAGTGGTTGAGCATTGAGGACATGAATCAACCAGTTGCTGCCACTGCAGAAGCTTTTCCCCTGCGTATGGCAGTGAATCAAGAGGCGGACCTAACTCACAAAACTGCGCCAGTACTGCGGGATTTTTCAGTGGCTTTTGATGCTGTAATTACACAACAGCGCACTCAGAGAGGAATCCCTTCCTCAAGCGAACCCTTATCGTTTTACACAGCGGCAGTGTGCGTCTTGTGATATAGTGTACTATGTTGTCTTCTTTTTAGGCAATGCTGCACTGGCCTTTTCAAACATGTGCTTTGATTTGATGTGCGCAGTACGTGGCCTTGACTCCATAATTCATAGACATATGCACTCTTCCCTTTTGAAATCTATCCATAATTGATTCTAGTAGGCCCAATGCAGAAGAGAGATGGTTGAGGGGTTGAGAGGGGGGTGCTGGCTGTCTCCGTGGCTCACTTTTTTGTGTGTGTTTCGGTGTGTGTGAGTGCTTTTGAGATTCTGGGTGTGTACACTTGTGTGAAAAAGCGACTTGAAAGAGGCTGGAGAACGACTTCTAATGTGAGAAAAGAGCATGGCGCAGTGCAGTGTAAAGTGCAGTCACTCTCTCTGTCTCCCTCTCTCTTTTTCAAATACCTCCCTCATGGGCTTCTCAGGGAAACAAAGAAGCTTTAGTCACCTCTCTTTCTCCTCCTGCTCATTTTCTCCCTCCTCCTTCTCCTGCTTGCTCCCTCCTCTGTCTTTATTTCTTCGGCTACATTTGCGCATCTTTTGATTAGTTTTTTGCCCTCTTTTTTTTTCCAGTTATCTGCTGTTGCTGTCTTGCGCTAACGCTAATATCTGTCCTCTGTCAGTGGTTTTGGACCCATGAAAATGGACTAGATGGAGTTGCTGATGCATTCATTTGATCTCTTGATTAGACTTAGTACTTTTTTTACACAGTAGACAAACACACATTCGCTGACTACCAAAGGCCAGAGTCAGCAATGCGACTCGGGCTTTTACGCAACTTTGCAACTCACTGGTGTTTGGTCATACGTTGCGCAATGCTAGTGAGTAATGGCTGTTTAAGTAAGATGACTTTAAAGACTTTGGGGTCACTGAAGTGTTTACATTTGCAAAAACCGAAACTTTAGGAAAAACTTCGAAAATGTGACGTAACAGATAGCCAATTAAAGTGACACCGAAATTTGGCATTCGAACACCGAAAGACAAAAAATATTGGAAAACAAGAGTCCAAGAACGTCTGTGAAAACATAAAGTTAGATTTAGCATTAGCCAGCATTACATGCCATTTCACATAGACTTCAATATTTTCATAGACGCTTGTTTTACTGTTTTTGCCTCAAGAGATGAATTATAAGCTCAGTTAGAAATTTGTAGCTCAGATATATAAAATGTATGGGCAATTTAGACATAATCTTACTAGTGTGAAATGGGCAATAACAGTATGAGTATTATGCTTTCACTATATCTTATAGTTGTCTGACATCCCCGAAATAGCTCAGTAAACTAAAATAGTAAAAAAACCAATTAGTCATAAACTGAACCAAGTAGTAATAAAGGAAACTGCTATAATTATATGGTATTTTAACAAGCTAACTGTATTTATGTTTGGACAATGGAAACCAGTGAAAGCAGAATGAATCTGGTGAATTACCCAACCCAGTACCAACCCATGACTGTAGCTGCATTGCACCAAACTGGAAAAATCCCCTTTAGTTTGAATGCAATCAAACTAAAAACTAAATCAAAGCTCTTGATTAGTTCTGTCCCCTTGCTAGCTAGCCTTTCTGAGATCTTTTTCATGTTCTGTACGTAAACGGCAAATTCCCATGGTTGCGTACAATAACACGGCTGCGCGTTTTGTGATAATGCCTTAGTTTTAATAAATATCTAGCATGCAGCTACATCTATAAGGATTACACCACTTTAGCATGGCACACCAAAGGCAGTACAGTTTGTTTCCATTGTCTTTTTAAAAACTGCAGATGATCTTTGACAGATGGGAGGTTTCTGCTCTCCACCGTTAGTTTCGGTCTTGACAAAAAAAAACATTTTTATTCCTCACTAGTCATCATTTAATAATCAAGGCATCAGCTGCTATAGTAACGCTTTATGGGCAGTAAAGGAGGATGCAGGTGATGAGGTTTTCTGTGCAGAACCTCATCTGCACCCACTATTTTTCTCCTGTAATAGGGGGAATATGCACTGTTCAAAAACAATGCATAAACTTTAAAATTACATTTTGTTAACTTTTTTCCTCCCTTTTCTATGAAACACTAATATATTACATTACCTTAACATGCAGAGAATTGCTATCATTTCTGTATTAAAATACAGTCGTATGTTACCTTACTTTGCAGTGCAAA
This sequence comes from Poecilia picta, assembly GCA_033032245.1. NCBI lineage: Eukaryota > Metazoa > Chordata > Actinopteri > Cyprinodontiformes > Poeciliidae > Poecilia > Poecilia picta. Next base: position 18,231,464 of record CM065360.1, read on the forward strand.
GAGTGTTTTTATTTAGTTCTATTTTTTGCTCTCATAATCATTGTTGACCGTAACAAGGACCAAGTCTGTGCTCAGAATAAGCAGTCAGCAAGTGCAGGGTATGAGTCATGTGTCAGTGTTAGGCGAGGTGATTCCTGAGGTAATGCTGAGGTGAGTTTGGACCTTCGTCAGCGTATGTTTGGGAGAGAAAGATTGGGCTGATGGCCCACAGAGCTAACGACTCCATCTGCTCCACTCACACATCATTAAAACCACAGCTGGAGAGACACCTCTGCATGCTTGTGTTGCTCTTCCTGCCTTCTTTCTAATGCAAAGAATTTGTGCTTCAGAGGTGTGAAAGATAAAAGTGTTGGCTCAAAACAAACACTCAACAACAAAGGAAAAAAAAAGAGGATAAATTATATTCGTTTGACACATAATGAAAGCATGCAGCACTTATGTGCATCTCTTGGTTTTAATTGTTAATGTCTCCTCTGTCTGATGATGGAACAGCTTGATACATATTTTCAGCCCATATTTGGCTCTCTGCTTCTCGCCTGCTGTCTCTGCATCTATTTTCTCCCTTTCACTTGCAATATCAGTCTTGTTCTCCTCCTCTTTGTTTTTCGGTTTATGTCACTGTTTACTTTTTTTTTCCTGCATCTCTTTTTTTATAAGTCCCCCTCCCCTACCACTTCTCTGGCCTAATTTCCTGGTCTCCCTGTCTCTGCACAGCCATAGCAGGATTTTCACATTGCCCTAACTGCTTGCAGCACTGCTGCAGCATTGATTTTGCACCCATTTGTTTTTATGCCTTTTCAGACTGGAAGCTCATGAAAAAATAATATATTGCTATTGAGGGTTTGTTCAACTTATGTGACTATGTACGATTTTGGAAAATCACCTGAAAATGTGTGTGCCAGTTGGATTAGTAATTAATCAGGACTTTATAAAATCAATTTTCGCATATATATATTATATATATATATATATATATATTATATATATATATATATATACTGTATATATATATATATATTAATATAAATATATATATATATATATATATATAAATATAAATATATATATATATATATATATATATATATATATATAATAAAACAATCTGTAATAAAACACAACTGTAGTTTACAAAACTATATATTTCAACGGATTTAGAATTACAGTTGTCACATATTAAGATTTTTAACTTATAAATTAAAGCAAAATAAATGAAGTAAAGGACAAATAAGCACAGTATTTTCTGGTGAATGTTTTAAATGCCGTCCTGAACTCCAGTCTCTTCCAGCAGCCCACAAACAGACACGTTGGGTCCATCAGCCTTTCTGAACTGTGTTTACACCAGCGTGTGTGCATGTGTTGTTTGTCCTGTGTTGCTCTCTGGTGAACTGGTGACTATTGCTGTCTCTCATTCACTGAATGCTGCAGATGGGCACCCGCAGGCCACTCACCCCGAAAGGATAAGTAGGCATGGATGATCGATGGATCTTCAAAGATTTACTGAACTCTTGCAGGAAACAAACTCACTACTCCGCAGAAGACATGAAAAAAAACAACAACAAAAAAAACTAATTCAGGAGGGCATAGTGTGATGCAAACAGGGTACTTTATTGTTCAACAATAAAGCATTCTTGTACAAATCTTATCTGCAAAAAAACTACACTTATTCATCTGATGAGCACCCTCGTGCTTTTCAGGGGTTAGAGAAGTGAGCTACTAATCTTGTAATAAAACTGGGCTAAACAGAGACCTCCCCAACATGTGCACAGCAGGCATGAAGGAAAGGTGTTTTCCACTTCTGACTGTGGTACATTAAGTTCAACCTCAGTTCATGGTTAATAGCTTCAGCAGTGACATGTTTGCTTTTTAGTACCTGTTATGTACATTGCGTCCACAGTTGTATGATTTTAACTTGTTAATTGGCTGTTTTAATTTGTTAACTAATACTTTGTATTTGAAATATTTACTCTTTCACTTTCTGTCAACCTGTCCACTTCACCCACACACTGCATCTGCAGCCTCATTGCCCTGTTCCCATGAAGGCATTAAGTGTCTGTAGAAAGCAGCTGGATGTACGTTACCTTTGTAATACGTTTGATTATCTTCATTTACACCATTTTGTCTATTAATGTGTGCCATTTAAAGCAATGGATGCGTAATCACAAGAGCAATAATGCCTAATAACGGCTCTTTAGGCCTCTGTTGAGCTGGTGATTGGTTCAACATGAGGCCCAGGAACACAAATGAAAATTATTCAGTATTTTATTTTTCAGTCTTCATTAATTTCTTACGTATTTAGGTTAAAGAATTCACACTATAATATGCTAGACTGTTTCCACTAGCTCTGAAATGTCACAAAAATTTGCTGCCCTTTGTGCCGTTTATACGCGGCCACTTGTTTTATTCTGACTCTGCCTGTTCCTGCAATATTGTTTTTCATATCCATAACAACCCTTTGCCAGACTCCTTCCAATCCTCCCATATTTCTTCCAGCAGTCATCTCCCCTGTAAATTGCAAGCGCATAGAAACTGACGCACGTACGCACACACTCGCACTCGGCCCTTGGCAGACAGAGTCCCTGTGGTTCTGTGCTGACTTTGCCACTTTTACATTATCTCTATTGTTGAATAATCCCCTCCAGAGAGTGGCGGGAACTCACATGCATACAAAGTGTACATATCCGTTCTACTGACACATGCCCACATGAGCTCTCCTTGTTTTTTGATTCGTAAATACTCGCATGCGTGTGACAAACTGCAAGTCTCAAAATCCTGGTGAAGAAGCGAGGCAGTTAAACAGTCTGTAAGTGCATCAATCTTTCTATTCCTACACCTCCCCCCTGCATCCCTCGTTTATCATCGCTGTGGGTTAATTACTCCACGGAGCTTGCTTATTTGCATCCACGGGGCTCTAACTGTATGCTGTGGTGGTTTTAATTTTTGAACTGGAAAATTGAAGTCTGGCAGTTTTTAAGACTTTCTTTTTGTTTTTAATCCACGCAGCACAATTGCGATAGCATTTTCCTTCCCACTAGTGCCCATCACACCAAGATGCTAAATATGTAACAGCTTTTAGTTAGGCTACTTTCACACAAAGACACAAAATGTCAAAACTAGCAATCCTCCCTCTGTCTAAAGGTAACAATTTTCTTGTCTCAGCACAATTTAAACTCCTGTAAGGCGTTTTCTTTTCTCCCCACGCATGAACTTCAGACAATTCCCAGATATTCAGGTCTGCAGTGGCCCATTAACACATATGCTAGACAGCAGGAACTTGTCAGTGGGGGAATAGCTTCTCATTACTTGAATTATTCTGGATTGGCACCTAGATGGAGCACATACGGAGGTATGATGCAAATAGTCCACTGCGGAAATTGCATTCAAGAATGGTGGATAAGGTTTCTAAAATATCGTTGTAAGATGATTGCCTTCTCAACGTTGTCCACGCAAGACTGACTATTAGAGTCCGGTAGAAAAGATTGCATATGTATTATTATTTTAAAAATAAATAATTAACCAAGCGATTTTCAACTTTTTAATGAACTCAACATCTTCAAAATTGTGCACAGGCTCACAATTTATTTATTTCTGGCTTCTTCATGAAGAAAATAACCAGTCTCCTTATCAGATAGACAGTTTTTGGCAAATGGTTGAAACTTTGATTGAATCGAGTGTTTGAACTTTGATCCGAAACATGCAGGAAATATGCTTTCAGGCGGCTATAGCTGGCTAACTATAAACTTCTGGAATAGTCTTCCAAGAGCCCTCACTGCCACCCTTCTGAAAATTCATGGACTGTAGTCAAGGCTAAGGAGAAAGGAAGGAATGAAGGAGAGAAGGAATGCAATGACATGGTGGATCTCAGCTGAACGTTTTTCAGTGACCAGCTTTCTAATAGCTGATAAGATTTAATATAGAAGGTGTGATTTAAATTGTCTAGTTACCGGCTTGACAAATGACTCAAGATGTGACACTTAATGAATTAGTGAAGGTTACATTATTATTCAGAGTTATTAAAATTGGACACTTATTGAAATAGTTTCAATTGATTATTCCTTACAGACACCTTTACTTTTGCAAGGCATTTCATTTCTTACTTGCTCTTGGCTCACCCACACATATGTTTGGTAAGCAGAGACAACCCAAAACAGGAGTAAGAGGGCTTTATTTCATTTGCACGTCAGTACCTACTTGCTCGTCTCCACCTTGCCTCTGTAACTGTTTTCTCGCTCGCACCCAGTCTCGGTAACTGTTGCTGAAGCCACTGCAGGGCCCTGAATGTGTTCCAAATGAAATTGCAGAAGCAGCAGCTACGTAAGATATCTATCAAGGATCACCGGTGTTGCACGAGCAAAGGGAGCCCCTTATTAAATCACATTAGCTCCATCGATTTCTGCGCTGGCTTGCAGGTCGTTTTGTCTCTTTCACCAAATGAGCTTTTAACTCCTGGCTGGCCGCAGCATTACTCCGTGTTTCATTCTGGGCACACCTAAACAGTACTGAACCACAGCATGGCACGGAGTAGCAAGACTGCTCCACCTCCAATGTTCTTGCTATTTTTTTAAGATTTAATTTTCATTTCTTTTTTTATCTTCTGCAATTTTGTTGTAATAACGGCAACTTGAAGTTGTTTTGTAAAAATACCAAGAAGCGCCCTGTAGGGGTCTTTGTTTTATCGACTGTGATGAAGTGGATAGTAGAAGGTGCAGTATGCATGTCTCAGTTCAAAAAACGGTTTTAGGATTAAGGTTTTACACACTTATGCCGAGCAATTGTCGCAGAGTGCATCTTCTGATCTGTTTTTGCCTCTTATCTTCTAACGTCTCCTTCCGAAGTGATTGTTTGCGTCAGATTTCTCTGGTAACTGCATGTATGGATTTGTGCATTTGTATTTGCAGCCTGTGATTAGACTCCGTTGGGAGATTACGGACCATCAGGTAGGACAGGCCGGGTTGAAAGATCAGAGAATGACAGATGTAGAAGCCGTGTTGTATTGTCAAGCACATCACTGAGCAATTCCCAATGATGTGGAAATCAATGAGAGGGTAATCGATAGTGTGCTTTATTGACAAACCAGACAGAATGCCAGTCCCCAGCCGACCCTCTGAACTAATGCACATGGGATGGGACGAGGATACGCTCGGAAGGAGGGAACTTCAAACTTCGAATAGCGTCTCTTGTAACGTCATCCCTTTTCATTTTCATTTTGCACTACTTTTCAACTCATCATCTGATTATATATATTTTCTGAGTTCAACAACTCTTTTGGCCATTCTCACTTTTTCATAATCAAACTTGCTCAGTGTTTGGGACCCCAGTTGCCTTACTTGCCCAACCCCCACTACAAGCCCCCTGCAGCAACCCTTCCCTTGCCCTCTACTTACCTTCCATCAGCCGAATTGCCATCTGCTTCTCCCTGTTGGGGGCTGGAGGAAAGGAAAAAATTTGGGAATAATTTAACATCAAAAGGGAAATTGAATAACGACAAAAAAGAATGTGGTATCAGTTGTTTCACAAAGGTGGAGGGAAAAGTAGTTCTCAGCATGTCTTAATCGATTATGCTCTCGTCATACAACATGTCAGGGAAGTGAGCCGGGATAATTTCGTTGAAGGTTTATGCTTCCATTCTCACATCATGTGCTCTACTTTGGATGATAGAAATGTTCGGATGATCATTCATTCTGTTGGTTATTAATGTGCATGCAGAATTAATGTGGCGAGTGTTTGGCAGAATGGGGCCAAATGGGCTTGAAAGAAATGCTTTTGTCTAGATTAGGTTTAAAGCTTCAGTACACTTTGAATTTGGAGTTCTGGTTAACAGTTGCCGACAAATAAGTTGATGTGAGCTGACATCCCCCTTGGCAAACATTACCAATCTTTCACTCATGTCAGCACACAAACAAAATGTAAATAAGGAAAATGTTACATTAGCAATTTAGCAAAATTCTAAACCCTTATAACAATAGACATCAAATTATTCAAGCGCAAGATATCTTTGACTAAAAATAAAATAACGCTTTTAAAATTTTAATTACATTTTTTTTTAATGATTTTTATGTAAATGATTGTGTTACCAGTTAGTAATTCAGATAATTTCTGTTAAGTTGAACAGCAAAGTTGAGTTCACATGGTTGATTTAATTGTGTGTTTTAATTATTCTTCATATAAAGGTCCTTCTAGGAACAGGAAATGCAGATTAACACATGGTTACAAGCGCTGTAGTATATGACATCCTAAATGTATGCATTTTTTTCCTATCAAAAAAATATTGATTCATTCCTAAAATCAAAGGAAGAGTATGTAAAAGCCTCTGCTGATAATGGTCTTGCTTTCACGGCATTATCACCTCATAAACATATTTAAAGGAGCTACGGTATATTTTTAATTTAATACAGTTTTATTATTTTCTCTCTCTGATTACTTTATTTTCTCTTTACATAGTAAAAGGTCAGACATATCCCCACATAAACTGATGTGTTACACCTTTGTCTTTGCTATTGTGATGTATTGCATCATATTTTATTATTGTTGTATTATGTCACACTACTTGATATACCATCATATGTTATTGTGTTGCACAGCAGTGAATATATATATATATATTATATATATATATATATATATTCACTATATATATATATATATATATATATATATATATATATATATACACCTATATATACTTCATATGGCATCATACTGTATATTGTAGTATATCATCAAATCTCAGATAATCTCATCATATGGTGCAATATTATAGCGTCAATCATGCCTAAATAAACATACATATGATTTTATCTGTGTTGATGCTCCATCTTTCCTCTGATTGCATAAAGACCTTCAGGCTCTGTTGTTGTACTTTAATTACATGCAAGCACATTCTAGAAGACTGTGTGTTTATACACAATCATTCATTATGTTGTTAATTAAGCCCTCAAATACAGTTGTTGTTAAAGTTGCAAAGAAACTGAGAATATAATAAATCAATCCAATCATTTCTCACTGTTTCATGAAACCGAATATGCAACTTTAGTACAGCAGGTTGAGTTCTAATCTTGTTTCTCTAGATTCTCCTCAGTGCTTCCTTTGTAAACTGGTAAAAATGGAGCCTCTACATCTCCCCTACATTATTGTTAATGTAAAAACTCTCTTTCCATGAGTGGCAGCAACAGCAAAGTGGGCAGAATAGCCTTGTTTCTGGGAATGTCGCCAGTTGGACACTATGACCCCGGCAGAAAATCTGCATAGGAAATGTAAGCGTCTGTCACCTCCTAATTACCTCCTAGATGACTCCTGACTTATGTTAAGAGACTTGTTGGGCAGCTGCCAAGGTTGAGTGTGTCCAGGGAACCAAACCACTTAAGGAGAACACAAAGCAAGAACACCCAACAAGCCTTTTTTTCCCAGAAAAAACTTCAGCTTTAAGAATCAGAGTGAATGGGACTAGGTATGAAGCAGAAGAGAAACCAAGAAAATGAGGCAGAGTATGCTGCTATTGTACCGGAGATATACCCAAGCTCTTGTAAGTTGTTAAAGCTCTGTAGTGACAAGCGCCACATCAAAGAGGAGTAAATGATACTGATGCTGTCAGTTCAATTTGGAATTTAAACAGTTTGTAAAGTCTCATTTATTCTTCTTTCTAAGCAAAATTCGCTCAATCTTTGCTTGTATATGTCACTTTTAGTGTTCCCTTGTAAGTTTTCAAAATACCCTCAGTTGTGTATTGTTTAAACTTATCATGCCCACTACAAGTCACTTTACATCACGTCAAATCTGTGAGACTTAAATTTGTAGCGTTTTTAGGTGGTAGTTTCTACCATCTGATGACCAGATAGATTTATAACATGCAACATGCACCACATTTTTCTTTTTAAATTGACTTTCTTGATTGCAATGTCAGTATTGCTTCTTGAAAAATACTACTGACTTCAACAGTGTCTTCCAGAGGTCATAAAGTCGTGGGTAGGTCAGCAGATTGCTGAGAATCGTCACAGGACTCCACAGCAGAACAGATGCTACTCTTTATAAACATGCATACATCTGTCGTCGTGCGCCATGTTTTTCTCCCTGCAAACTGATGAGATCAAATAGGTCCTGATGGAGGTTGGTTCTGTGAATGTCTGTACATAAAAAAAAAAAAGTCCACATATGTGCAAAAGGAAAGTGGTGTGTTTCATCAAAGTAAAAGTTTTGTAAACACAGTTACTGTGGTGATTAATTTAGATGCATAAAAATCAATAAATTTTGGATTATTACACCTGGGAATCCTCAATGAGAATTGTAGTGACAGCTTCTGACCACTAGAGGCTCTCTATCACTCACATATGAGTTGTTGCACAATCCATTGGAGTGTGATGTATTGCTGCTTTCTGCAGATGCAGGGAGAAGTTGAGAAGTGAGCGTGTGCTCCAGTCCGCTCAGCTGCACTGTACATCCATGTCGATGTGCCAGATAGGATGTCCAAGTTGTAAATTCGAGTCATAATGACACGATGAAGGCAAAGTCAAATTTATGCAAACAATCAAGTGGATACAGTGTGTGGACAATATACAGATCTGTACCAGTAAACCTGAATATCACAAAAAAGACAATTAATTTAATTATTTTAAATAAAAATGTAAAACTCTTGTTAAATAATTTGACTACAGGCAATAATGTTTAATGTTTGTATTTCAGATAGGTAAGGGTTACAGCTAAAGGGGGGAAAATATAAGCTTTCAAATAATAATATAGGATGAGTACACAGATATGATATTCTATCATCATGTTATAACTCACAATAATTGACATCCATCATGAGGAGGGTAAGACCAAAATGTTATTTCTAGATAAATAGCTTTTTCTTTTTTTTTTGGAGAAGCTGCATTCACCTTTTATTATTCACATTTGGAAGGTTGAGTGGAAGGAAAACAGTGTGTCAGAAAAATGTGTTCCGAGCAGGGATAAACGCAGCTTTGAGATGTCAAACTCCAGTCCTCGATGCTGTCCTTCAACTGTTAGATCTGTATGTAAATGACTGTGACCTGTCAAAATATTGTGTGTTATCACGGTTAGTAATTAATATGACAGCTGCTTGAACATACCTGGCCATTAGCATGACTTGACTTAGTACCAAGTAGGTAAGTCAGCCATTTTGTTCATGTGTTAGACCAGACCTGTGTATAAAAGCTGCATGACACCAGGCCTCCAGGAATGATCTATATATTTGAGTTTTACTGTTTGAACCCAATTGCTCGTTTGTATTAATTTTCCAATGATATGTCAGTTTGTTGGGATGATTTTTATGCTTTATGGTGTGATGCATCATACTCAACTTTAACTTTGCATTTCTGTAAATACTTATGCTCCAAACACTTTATCTCAGTCTTACATTACAGACACTAATAAATTAGGCTTTTGTGTCTTTCTTTTCTGGAAGAGAGACACAAAAGCTTAATGTTATTACTCTTGGGTAAGCTGTTGGCAAAAGATAAAGAAGCATATCAAGCCTCTCAGTAAATGATTTAAACGTCCTTCCCTATGCTACAGCTGTGGTCTTGTTGCTTGTTATCTTCAAAACCACCGGAGACAGTATTTTCATTTAAATTAGACTTCAAAAAAAGATTAAAGGTGGCACTTGTTTTTTCTCATCACACACATCTAATTATTCACTGTAGATGTGCAAAAGGCTGTCATTTTCCAAGAGCTTCCAGTCAAAATTCTCTTTAGATTTTGTAACGTAAGTGAATTTGTAGATGATTTCTTGATGCCAAGCATTTTGCTTCAACAGTGAGAATTAAATCAGAGACAAGGCATTGCTTATTCTCTGTATCTTAGAAACCCAAATATTTCACAGTGTGAGTCTTAAGTGCTAAGGTGAATCATTTGTAACCTTTACACAAATATTTTGTTTTACCATTATTCTAATAACAAATCGGCCACACTGAGAAATCATGGCTAGATTTGTAATAAGATTATTTGAAATCTTATTACATGTTCTTGTGTCTGTGTGTTGAACAGTGATAAAAAATGTTGACTTGGTGTCGCATATAAATAACACATTTAAAGAGAAAATCATAGATTAGTACACAGTCTGATGAACTAAAAAAGATAACATATTAGTTCAAACTGGAAAAAAAAATTGGATTTTCCACAAATAATTTTGAGTCATGCTACACCAAAAACTCTGTGAATGAATCTGTGAATACTGAGCCGTGAATAGGAGGGAGTTCACTGTACATTTGTTACCAGAGTTGTTACCAGTGCAACATTTTAATTGCAGTTTTGCACCGCAGTGGACTTTTTTCCCACTTCAAAATGAAAACTGGAATTTTTAAATATTATCTGTCTATGCATTTAACATATGGATCTTTGTTACAGTTTTTCTACACATCTACTTGTAATGCCAATTAACCTGGAAGGTGTTTGACCCTCCTCACCCGGGCCTCCACAGAAGAAAAGAAAACAAATAAATAACTGCTTTTAAACATACTCCTATTCATTACAGGACATTTTATGTCCTTTGGAGACCTATTTTCACTTTATGACTCTTCCGCCATATGGCTATTATTGTTCACCGCTGCCAATATTTATGTAGCTTTATCCTCATCAGACAGGAAAAAGTGAAAACCTCCTTAATACCTGCTGCGTTTCTGTCAGCCAATCAATGCCAATCAAGCATCCAGATAATGAATCCTAAGCAGATCATTTCGGAGCGCGTAAAAAGCCCGACACTGACTGCTGCGATCACATCAGCATCCTGTCGGCGGAGTCTGAGAAGTTTCTTGTTTTGGGGGGGGGGATCTGCATCTCTGCAGTGCTCACTTTTAAAAGTGTGCTTCAGCAGTTATCCGTCGTGTTGAATGCATTTGCACTCCTGTGTGTTCTGGGCAGGAGCGGGAGGGTGGAAATTGCGAGCCAACAAGTTTGTGCGCTAATCGGAACGTTCAAAGCTTCGCGTTGGATGAGATGACATGATTGGTGCCTCTTCTTGCTGTGCTGCGCATGTTTCAAGCTGTCTTATACGTGTCCGTGTCCACTGCGAGCGTGGGAGATGGAAGGACTGTGGGTGCGACTGTGTTTGTTGCGCTGCTTTCCCTGCCGCTGTGCTCAGAATGCTGATGTGTCACGCTGCAGCACTGCCCCACTTATCCAGCTAACCTCACTTCCCTCCCTCCCTCCTCGCCTTCCCTTCTCCTCTCCCTCCTCCACTCTCGAGTTGTTGCCTTGCCCCTTGTAGTTTAGCATTTTCCTCCTTTGCCGTATCGCTCTCCTCTCTCTTTTGCCTCCTCACCGGAACGTTTCATTCTTCTGTCTGCTCTCTTCAGCCATGCAGTCCCATCATCTTTATTTCTCCTGTCATCTGCCTCTTCTCTTTATGGCTGCTTTCAGTCTGCATTATTGCGCGCGTGTTCGCATGTTCGTAGGTGTGTTGGTTCCCCCCCCCCCCCCCATCTGCTCACAGATGTTGATGTGCAAAAAAAAAAAAATGTATACAGACCTACGAACAAGTCTCCGCCTGTTGACTCCCAAATTTGCACATAGACAGACACACCGACACATACACACCACACACACACACACACACACACACACACACACACACACACACACACACACACACACACACACACACACACACAAAACGGCTCTGTTCTTATCAACCAATCACATCAACCCTATCCGCTCGCATCAACTAGCTGCGAGAAGAGCTACAGCCTATGACAGCCGCAGCCCCCGGCAACCCACATATGTCCATGCCAGAAAGCGGAGGCTAGCGCTGCAAAGCTGTCTGTGTGTTGGCAGCATCTGTCCCTCTACTGAGCCGAGCAGGATCCATGATAATGGAATCTGACCACACTCATCCCATGATGTAAATACAGAAAATAGCACGCTTAATGAAGTTTCCTTTTCCTTTTTTTTTTTTTTTTTTTTTTTTGCCGTGCTATGGCTGGAGTTTGCGCTGAAATATTGTCAATGAACATCTGCCTCTAGTTGCACGAAGAGTTGGATATGTAATAATGAATTTGTAATATAGCATAATGAGCCTATGATTGAAAAGAACATGCAGTGTTTTATGTGATCTCGTCAGTCAGAGCTGCAGAACACATGCCAGGCTGACAGGCAGGGGTATAATAGGATCAGAGATGAATAAGACTGTTACAACAAAATCCACTCATAAGGCACTGCCAAGACTTGAAAGTACTTTAACAGGCATTTTCCACAAGGTTGGTGGAATTTAACATTTTCATGAGGATTTCCATTGATCAGTGTCTCCCAGGTTGGTGCAGCAGCAGCCATTTGCTTTGCTTTCCCTCAGGTTTAAGATTTTTTTTTTTATTTGCCTCAGTTTCACCCACAGGAGTTTACCTAAAGTCCAATGGTATTTTATTTTTATTTTTATTATGTTTAACTTTTAAGACTTCTGCACAATCATATTTCCCCCGTATTGGAGCTAGGCGGTTGTGAGGTTCTCAGGGTATATTCTTGAATTTAAAATACCACAAATTTATGCAGTTTGACAAAAATGTTTACCATAATCTATTTTATTTAGAGCAAACACGTAGGAATTTTTCCCACATCTTCTCAAGAGATATTTTTAATTATGTGTTCCACAGCATTTAATATCTTGAATTTCCTAGAATACGGATATTCAGAGGTAGTTTTCAAGTTCCTATTAATGTTAGTAGGTTGTTAGGTTATCTGCTTCCAGTTGAAAGTTAGTGACGCCCATCGGTGGCCTTGGACTCGCATCAAAAAATGCTTCCCTTCATATTCGATTAGACGTCATATGCTGGCTTCAGCTGATTTGGCAGTCAACTATCCAATGTGCAAAGATTATTTATCTTTTTAGAAGAAACTCAATTCACAAACATCAGTACTTCTAATGAAACTAAACAAGGTGCATTTCAGCATAACAAGTCTAATGTGTGTTAAAGTCAACGACTGACGTGTGCGAAAGGAAGAGACACATAGCCGTTAACTTGTAGCCCATTCTTAGCTTAAAAGATGACCATTTTAAGACAGGGGAGCACTTTCGTAACTGTCTGATATGTTCCCTAATTCAGTAAAAGGTGATGTTCTATGTCATTAAAAGTCGAGGTGTAGTTTTTTGCGACATGGTTCTGTCATTGTGTCGATAGGTGGCAGCGGAGCCACATCGAGCAGGCAGAGAAAAAGGCCCCCATGCCATGTGAATGTGCCACGATTTTCTTTTGTGGTACAATGGCTTTCGTTTGGTTTTGACACGTTGACTGCTTTCGTTTTTAGTTGAGTTTAAATGTTTCCAAAAGATTACAAAACCGTAACTTTTTTTGAGCATCTTTTAACACCGTTGTTCTATAAAACCTAAATGCCACTGAGCTCACAGTGAAACATTTGTGCTCCTTCAGGTTTACGAGGGAGAGCTCTTGTGTTGTGTTTACCTCTGAAGTTTAAAGGTTACTCATGAGTTTAGTGAGTAGCACATTGTTTAGCTTAGGTCAACAGTCAATTTTTCTTGCATTTACTTACTTTTCTTTGCTGATCTGTTAATGCTTGATCTTTATTGCCCTCTTTTTCTACAAATGTTTTAAGCTTTGGTAGTTGTGGCTCTGCTGGAAGAGCAGTTTTTAGGAAATCAGAACGTTGAGTCCCATCCCAGGTCTCACATGTCGAACGTTCCTGAGGCAAGATCAAACTTGTTGACCTGTACCACTATATGTAGGTGTTAACATTGTTAAAGCAAGTAGAGGATATGACGTTTCTTGTAAGAGTGTTAAGTTAGAATTTGAAAAGTAATTTGAAAATTTAGACCTATAATTATTTTAAGCAATTAATAACAGACCACAAAATCTTAATCTGCTAAAACCTCTGCTAATGCAACTTTACTACATTTTCACTTAACTGCATAATAAGAACATAATTTAAACAAAGTTTCACAGACTTGATTTCAGCCGATCTCTTGTCACACAGTGATTTTCCTCTTCTTGACAGACTGGGGAGCATCAGGTGCATGCAAAGATTTTGCCATGGATCCTCTTAGTTGTCAAAATACATTGGATTGACTTTTGTCCTTTTGTGACACACAAGCTCCGTTATAGAGCTGTCACTTACTCCCAACTTAAAATAAGCAATCCAAAGTTTCACATTATTCCAGAGTAATGAATTCTAATTATTAAAAATACAAGTTATGATGTTGTTCATGGGATGTGTTTTAGCCACTGCTCCAGTTTGGGGGTGACTGCCCAGAGGGCCCCAATGACCACAGGCACCACTGTGGTCTTTACCTTCCAGTTCTTTTCCAGTTCCTCCCTGAGGCCCTGGTATTTCTCCAGTTTCTCATGCTCCTTTTTCCTGATGTTGTAGTCACTTGGTATTGCTACATCCACCGCAACGGCTTTCCTCTGTTCTTTATCCACCACCACAATGTCCGGTTGGTTCGCCATTACCATCTTGTCTGTCTGGATCTGGAAGTCCCACAGGATCTTAAGTTCGGTCATTCTCCACCACCTTTGGGGGTGTTCCCCACTTCGATCTCGGGGCTTCCAGTCCATATTCTGCACAGATGTTCCGGTACACTATGCCCGCCACCTGGTTATGTCGTTCCATGTACGCTTTCCCTGCTAGCATCTTGCACCCTGCTGTTATGTGCTGGACTGCCTCAGGGGCCTCCTTGCACAATCTACACCTTGGGTCTTGTCTGGTGTGGTAGATCTGAGCCTCTATTGCTCTGGTGTTTAAGGCGTTTAGACTGCCAAACCCGACACACCACCCTGTGCATATACAGGGTGCATATATACTGTATATATTTGTATATATATATATGCTTTTTATCACAACATGTGTATGTGGTACTGGCCACAGAGCAACAGAAAACAGTGTTGTATTTCATGCAGCATCACTTTAGCATCCCTCGCCTCGAGGCTGCATTACACGCACTCCTAGATTATCACATTATATAAGACCCTAAGTGTACAAGTCCTGAAAGTATGTTAAAATTACACCTGAAGATAAAATTGAATGGAGAGACATCAACAGCTTTACCCAGAAGCATGCTCACACTAGGGTTCCTTCCTGCTCATTGTGTTGTCCTCTTATGACATAAAATGCATGACGGTGTTTGTTATTGACCAGAGAAAGATGCGTAATCCATGCCACGGCTGTTTGTCGAGGTGGTTCCACAGCGAGTTGTGGTTGCTTGTTGAGTGAGTGTGGCGTGAAAGTTAATTATTTGGACAACAAAGTCTGCCTCTTTTGTCTTTCTCATCTCAGAGTGTCTGTTAATGTGGACCGTAGTTTGTTTGCATGGGCAAATGCTTTTCATTCAGTCTCTGAATTTTGTGTGCCGTCAGTATTGCGACACGTTTTGCAAACATTAAAAAATAAATTGTTCTGCTGTTTAAAGTTTTTGTGTTGAATTGGACAAAACAATAAAACTTATCGCACATGCAATAAGTAAAAAAATAACCTTTTTTGGCTTGACCCCAAGGTTCCAGTTAAAGTCAATATTTACACCTTTCCTGATCGGAGATCCTCATAGTGTGATAATTTATAATAAAAATACAACATTCACATACAAATTCGCAAATACTAAAATAAAATGATAAATATGATGTAATTAACATATTTAAAAAACAGTTTCAAAGTCACTTGTCCATATACCTCTAGCGGTGCCGCTGACTATTTGAATATTTTAGCAACTTCTGGTTCAGTAGTGGAAGCTTTACAATGGGGTTTGTTTTGGTATCGGGTGAAGTGTTTTTTCTTTTTTTTTTTTTTTTTTCATGTAACTAATTTGAATTTTACCCAAATTTCTTGGGTTTTATTTTCTGTTACAATAATCATACCATTTTTAAACTATGACATTTTATATCCTGAATATGCCTACCTGATATTTGTGGCTGTATCTTTAACCAGATCTGAGATGGGTTACTCCTGCAATCAGTGGATTATTTTCAATTGGTTACCAACAGACAAGAAATTGGGAAGAGTGTGATCGGAGAGTCTAAGTTTAAAGCAATAACCCTGAAAATGTGTAACCTAGAGCACATGAAGGATGCCAATCATTACCCCCGACTGCTTAGGCAATAGCAGATCACTAGAGAGGAAACATCAGCTTCTGGTCAACAGCACCGATATTCTTATAGCCCAGGAAAGTAACCTCTTAAAATAGTCAAATTCACAACTGCTTTCGGTGATTTTAATACAAGAAAGAATGCGTTTTATTTATTGAATCCATAACTTTTTTAAATAGTCATATTATGATACTTAAACAAGCATTTTGCTTGAAGTGCACAGAGATAAGCACATCAGTTGCCTGGGTCAAATAGTGGACAGGCAAACAAAGTCAAAGTTGTAAACCAGACATTGTTCTTCGTAACTGTGTTGCTCACAGATGGAAAGTTTGTTGCTGTTGTGTTAAAACTTCAGCTTTTCAATTATTTACCAGGAGTCTTACAACTACCAGATAATCAGCAGTCTGCATTGTTGGTTTGGTCTCCTACATGTTTCTACACGCTGCTCCTCAAGTCTCTTTTTTTTGTGTGAAAACTTTAGAGGAACTGGGTGCACTTTTGAGCATCAAATGGCATATTCCAGTTTATTCAGTTTTCTGCACAGAGATGGATTTTTCCGAACTCAGATCAGTGTGTGTGTTTGTAACATGGCACCTGTTTTCATAGTGCGGAGTGACTAAAATTGGCAAGTGCAATAGTTATTGTCACCCATTGCCCTACTTGGCAATTGCAGTGTTGTGCAATTTCTCCCTTGACGATTACGAGTTCTGAGCTCAGATCAAACCGGTTGAAAGTGAACCCATTAGTGCTTATTTGTTCCTCCATTCATATTTTTCTATAAAAATGAACTACATAAAACATGAGGGTTATGTTGTGATTCACCGTTTGGCATACTGAATACCATTGTGCATCCTGTGCACTTACACTTTACCAGCCAATTTAAAAGTGTTTAGTTGTGTCTTGTTCTCTTTGCTCACATTCAATGCAATTTCTGCTTCAGTTGTCCAAAAGCAAAATTAATCTGTTTTTGACGGAAAGTTTCTCCCTCAACTCTATCTTCTTAAGTTGGGCCTTGTTCTTTTTATGTTTTTTTGTGCTTGTTTTTTTGGTTGGTCTGCTTAAAAAAAATCCTAAATTAAAGACCTTAAATTCAGTAAAACATCAAATGGCCTGTACTTGTACACCGCTTTATCAAGTCCAGAGGACCTGAAAGCGTTTCACACTACTTTCAGTCATTCATCCACACACTATTCTCCAGATGAGCACATTCATAGTTTGTCCCGCTCACTTAATATTCCACCTTGAACATCTGTGGACAGTTCATCTGCAACGGTTGGTGCTCATGACAAAAAAAATTTTTATCATACGTGACAAAGGGAATGTACCAGGAAATTGAAATTAGCTGAATGGGTGTAAATTTGATTGCTAATTTTATGTCGTCTGTAGAGTTTCAGATGTTTCTAAGGCCAGTAAAATGACAGAATGGGAGCATTTTTCCTGATTGGAAAGTCTTTTATTTCCTTTTTTTGGATGAGTGTGGTTCTTTTTCTTGAATTTATTTCTTTCCCTCCATGTACTTTTTTTCTTTGTTCCTTTCTTGTGTCCTACTATCCTTATCCTAACCTTGAATAGTGCAGTGTATTTTCAAAATAATAATGTTAACGTGGATCTTTGGAAATACAGGCGTTTCCACCCCGGTTGCAGAAGCACTGTACTGTGGATCGAGGCCGATGAAGAGTCAGGAATACAACACGAAGGACCTGAAGTAGACCGGGTATCACGAGATAGGGAAGAAAATCTTGGAGGCAGAAAGGCTCTTGTCAAAAACCTGATTTACTGCCATGGGGAGACGACTGTTTTCATAGAGGGCTCTTTTTCTCCAGTAGAAACAGAGAGTCTGACAAGACAAGGAGGAAGAAGAGTGTGTGAGCAAAAGAAAATAAGATTTATATCTGTGGTCCCAGAAAGGGAAATAAAGCAAAAGGAGGAGGGGATAGAGGACTGTGACATGATGGAGGAATGGAGGGAGAGTCTCTGAGTAACTAGGTTTAGTGGAGCCAACTGAGATAAACTGCCTAAAGGCACTCTGACCTTGGATGATGAGGAACAGATGCACACAGTTAACCCATGGAAAAGTCACACATTCATATACTTTATATGTCTTTCTTTGCATCATTCCTTCCATTAGTTTTTTTTTCTTTTCTCTGTTTCTGTTCCATCCTATCGCTGCTTCCCACCTTTCCTCTTTCATCACCCAAGAGCAGATGCAGCGGGGCATCAGGATTCAATAACGCAAACCTTTATCTCCTCCATCCGCAGTGTTCATGAGGACAGCCTCTTCTTTCTCCTCACCTCTGCACCTCCTCAGCCTGCTATCTTTCCTTCTCCCGCTCTAGGCTCCCTAAGCCCAATTAGCCTGTTGCAGCTAATGAAAGGATGACTGCGTGTGTGTGCATGTGCATGCGCCCGCGAGTGTGGGAGCATAAGAGTCTGTGTGCGTGTGTGTAACAAGCATGAAATAAGATTTGGCCATCCAGCCGATCAGCCCCAGTTGCGCCGTAGCCTCAGCAAAACATATAAAAAAAAGGGGGAGATGTAGATCCACAAAAGAGGAGATGGGTTATGAAAGGCTCTTTGCTGTGTTTCTATGGAAGCAATTCTGTTGTTGCTAGTTATGAGTATCTTTTCCATCATTTTAAGACTGCAAATTTATTTTTGCTGCATGAGACTAATGTACCGAAGAAGTGCTTTGTTGAGGATGTTTGAAAGCTCAATGTTGAGTTTGAATTCGGTAAAGACAAAAATGATGAACCGGTTCGACAGAATCACCAGTTGCCACAATTAATGATACACATGGCAAGGATTTTAAAATGAACACAATTTCTTTTTAAGCTTATCGTATTATTGTGAGGGGGATGTAGGTCGCCCTTCATAAGTCATTGGGTTGCGAGAAGAAAACTGCTACTTGCTTAAATTTGTCCAATGCTAATCCTGGAACAATTGAACGAATGACAAGCATGGATAAATAGATTATTGCCACTTCCAAATGAGGTAATACATATTCTATGAAAACTGTAGCAAATGTTACTGATCATAAACAATGTATTTAATCCCCTGTTGCCACACTGAGTAAACAGGATGGAATGGGTTAATATTTTCAAATCATTTATTTTTCCTTTCATCCAAGTTTTATATAAATCTACAATTCTCTTCCCTGCAAAATTTGCTGTGTTTCATAGATAAAATATTGCTCGTTTAATTTAATGTTAAGTGAATAGAAATAAACAATTTCACAGTACAATTATATTTGAAACATCAAAAGATGTTGGATAAAAATCCATCGAACTTTGTCAGAAATCTGAAACTCAGTAGCCGTCTGGTCTTTAAAAATTTTAATTTGAACCATATGGCCAAACCAAATCAGATGTGATTTTCCAGACATAAAATTTTATTCAGTGAATAAATTAATTACAGCTTGGAATTTGTTGATTTTGGATCTGCAATAAAAACATTTTTACTCGAGGTGCCAATGTTTGTCAGTACTGAAAAAAATATGTTTATCTTTCATCTTCCTGGGAGCTCATATGCATATTAACTGCAACTAGCAAGAGGAAACAAATAGCTTTTATAATGCTGACTGGAAGAAAATGATAAAAAAAAAACCCGTAAGTTTCAACAATGTGCTCTAAGAAAAGGAGATGATCTACTGTTAGTGAGATGTTAAACTCTTGATGTATATGGCATGGCCATGAGCTGTGAACTAACTCCCTGTGGGTCAAGTGTCAGAAAGGGGGTTTGTTGAATGGCTATTATCCTTAGGACACACTCGCACACGCAAACACACACACACACTCACATGCATGGTGGCTGCTTGGTAATCAGCCTTCTGCAGTGCCAATGGAGGAACAGAAATGTCGAGAAAGAACAGGCTGAAAAACGGAGGAGAGGGATGTGCTCCACTGCATTTAATACAAGTTAAACATGAACTGAAATGCTCCTCTCTGGCCTAATTTCTAATTCAAAACGCCTCTTGAAGCTCCTCCCACTCCTGAAGCATTTAAAGCTTAACTTGCTAAAATAATAGATTTTTCTTTCCTAAATTTGAGCAAATTATTTGTTCACAAGTTGCGAGCCGTTTCAGTCAAAACAAGGACTGAAATTGGTCCAATTCATGTAATTGAGCATTTTACTGTTGTCATGCTATCCTGCGTTTTTCACTTTATACTTGAATACTGCATAGTTTTACAAAAAGTGTGCACAATAAATATTATACGTGACACAGTCTAACCAGCAGTGAGTTGAACTCTTTGTAACTGACATTTTTTGAGTGTGCAGTGACAATAATTACTAGGATTGCTTTATGGGTATTACAAAAAGACCAAAAAAAAAGAATATTTAAGACTTTTAAAGTAGCATTTTAAAATGTCAAATTCTCTTTTGTCTTGACCTCACCATAAGCACTGCTTGTAAGATGATTACTACTCAGTCTTTCTTCAGAGAATCCCTCCAGAAAGAGATTGTTGTCGCACTTTTCTGCAGCTGAGCAGGAAACCTGCTGGCTTTAACGTAGTTGTGGAATGTGAGCAGCTCTTTCTTTCTCTCTCTTTCTCTCTCTCTCTATTTCTCTCCCCCTCTCTCTCTCTGTCCCTTGAGTGAAGTGTTCAGAGTAATATTACTATGACCTAGCTGCAGCTGTGAGTTGTGATTAGATTACTTATAATCAGGCTCAGGTTTCATAACATTTATCTAAATGTTATAAATCATGTTCACAGACTCAGATGTGAAAATAAAGCCTGATGCAAAGCTGGAATTGTATCTCCTGGGTGCAGAGTGAACTCTAAGTGTGCGCATTGTTCCTGTTAGTAAGAACAGCATATTTTGAAATTTTGCATTATTTTACATGTTCAGATAACAGGAACATTAATGCTTCACCAGACACATATAAGTGAGGATTTCATGTGTTATATTGCGAGGCATATTTTCTTTTTGTGATAAAATTATCATAAATTCCAATAAAACCTGGTATTGACTGTTTGATTTTGTTATATAACCAAGACTGGCTAGCTTCTTTTATTTGACTTAGGTTGTTTTTAAGGTGTTTTTCTGGATTGTAGGTACATTGAGTTCATTTTTAGCTGTTGACAATGTTTTCCCCCCATAAACATCCCACCTCATTAGTGTGTTGTTCTGCAGTTTGTGTGCATGAGTGTTTTTACTTAAAAAAAAAAAACAAAAAAAAAAAAAAACGTTTCTTTGCTTCTTATCACCTCCCACAGAAAGTGTGTCATTCAGTCATGGCAAAAATTCAGAGGAAAACAAAGGTTTAAAATGCAACAGAATACATTTTTATATCCCTGCTGTCGTACACATTCCCCTTCTCTTTCCCCCTCGCCTTTTCTGTTGTCTTTCCCAGAAGAAGACACGACTGATACAACAGGCAAAGACATTTGGTGCATGAAAGCGAGGGAAGAAGATGGAGAGGAGGAGGAAGAACTCATTAGTGGAAGAGTTTAAGTAAAATGATGAGAAGAAGCTAGAGGGAAGGACAGGAAGAGATAAGGCAGGATTTAAAGTGAGAGGGGGGAGGAAGAGAGACAGAGGGGAAAAGTGAAGGATTTTGGAGAGGAGAGACGTGTCACTTATGTTCTTCACTGGGGAGAGTCAAGCAGACCTTAATCCTGGTTTATATTTAGAATCAGAGATATATACAGATGCAAACTCAACACTTCTGAAATCACAAACCTTTATTTTACTGATGGAACTCTGCACCTTTAATGGATTAAAGGTATGTTCATTACCACCTTTGATGCTGGACCCCCAAATGTGGGGTATCTGCAATACCCTACAATGGTTAATACTCCAAATAAAAGATTTGCACCATAAAGTCACACTTTAAAAATAAAACAGGTCTGTCTACATTTATTCTGAGTACATATGACATGTGCGTATATGAGCCATTAAATTACATTTTCAGCTTGATCAGTTCTGATTGATAAATAGCTGATCAGTGTGGTCTGCGAACGCACCACTTTTAGCACCACAATACAGCACTCTTCACTGTAAGTGTTTATATAAAGTGCAATTTGTGAGGCTTTCATAAAATAGTGTATTACTGAGACTTTTTTTTTGCTTTTCTTTATTTTTTATACTTCCTGGAGTTTTGCATCACTTGACTCTAATTCCCTGTAGCCTCTTGTCTTTACCCTCAGTTTATTGCGTACATGTCCACCACAGGGTTAAATCCGAGCTGCTTGGGTAAATTTGCTTTATTGTTGTCAAGAAGTGAATTACACTCACTGCAGGATTGGTCAGTCACTGAGTGTGTGGGACAGACGGCGGCTCCCATTTGAAAGATTCTGTCACAGCAAATACGACTTGCTACCGAAATAAAGTCACAATTTCCACCCAAAAAGGTGTGATTTTTACTAATGCGTTTGAATGTAAGTGCTGTAAAACACTGAAATTGAGTTTGAATGTTGTTGTTGCAAACAAAAATAATAAACTAATCATGACATATAATTAAAGTGGAAAAAATAACCACAACGCTTGGAATAACTGACCAGTGAGGAAATAATAATAATAATAATAATAAAAATAATAATAATAATAATAATAATAATAATAATAATAATAATAATAATAATAATAAAACTTACAATTTAAGCCATGATTCTCCGGTTTGATTCAGGGTTCATGTTTCCTATTAGAAGTCCTGTGGTGCTTGTTTTGTCAAAATTACTGTGTAATTTATAAGAAAACCTGAGTTTGCCTTCTGCACAACATTGTTTTGTTCCAGTTTCAGACAGTGAAGTTAGGCTTGATCTCTTATCTTTATGCTTAGAAACATATTATCCAATATCCTGGAATCAGATGGAGTAAAGCTCTGGGGCAGATCATATTTACAAAAGTCCGAAGAAGTACTTAGTTTGCAATCTTTTTTTTTTCAAAGTAACCGTGTCTTTCTGGCACACATGCACACAAACACATGTTTGTCCCTGGCGAGTCTGCTTCTTGAAACTTCTTGAAATGCCTGACTGTCATCCCATGGGACTTTGCAAGCAGAATGATGTGATTTCCTCCGCTTCTAACAAACACCCACACATACAAACAGCTACGCACACAAGTAAACACACGAATGGACAAATAAGATGAAAGCGTCTTCATCATCCGTCATAATTTAAGGGTCTTGTGTGTGTGTGTGTGTGTGTGTGTGTGTGTGTGTGTGTGTGTGTGTGTGTGTGTGTGTGTGTATGTGTGTGTGTGTGTGTGTGTGTGCGCTTGCACACCAACAGACCTGCAGGCTGTCTCAGCGCTGTGGGAATCAGTCATAATTCTTTCTACTTAATTATGTTACAAAGCATGTTAACTGTGGAAGCGTGTGTGTGTGTGTGTGTGTGTGTGTGTGTGTGTGTGTGTGTGTGTGTGTGTGTGTGTGTGTGTGTGTGTCAGGCCATGTTTGTGTGTGTTTTCATCCATCCATCTCGCTCTTCAGTCCCTCTGCAGTCACCTCAAGGCTTTTATCAGTGTAAAATTCACAGGCAGCACACTTGCTTTCTTGATAATAAAAAAAGAAGCCTTAAGCCAGACATTTGACTTAAATGCTCTATCTGAAACACTTCCACATCCTCAGAAAACAACATCATGTCTGTGATGTACAGCAATCGTATCACTGGCACTGTTTGCCTTAGGGGCTTGTTTGTCAAATACAGATGTAACTCGACTAAAAAAACAAAACAAATTGACTTACTTACACGTGATCTTTCCTTTTGCAGTAGGTTTTTATTTTTTTTTACCTATCTTGAATTTATGTGGGGCGATAAGCTTTATATTAGAGTGATTACGACTTGGCAGGTACGCTACCTGATTTGCTTCCTTTCACTCTGATTGAAGGGTTTGCACATATTAGCATAAGTATGAACTTAAACGTTCAAGGCAAGCAAAATCTTTGCACTGCAGAGCTTTGAATGTTAATAAAAAGAGCATAACTGAAGCAGCTCTCCCCAGTTGTCAAGTGCCTAATTTTAATGAAGAAATAAAAATGCTAACATTTAGATTTTTATATAAAAAAACTCCTTAGTTTCTTTCCCTTTGCATTACAATAGCACTGAGCCATTCTTAACTGACCTTTAGTGCTTATGCAATAACTGTTGAAGCAGGAAGATAACCAATCAGGCTTTACATGTAAGTTACATGAGAGGCTTCATGCAGCCTCTAAGATATCTCTGACTGGCCTGCATGAATAATTGGTAATGAAACATTCTGCACTCAAACTGCTTTTTAATTTGAAAGAAAAGTGCATGTATTTTGAAGACAACGTCTGCTACTTCTGAAATTCAGTACTTATTTGAGCACACTGATAGTGTTGTGTGGAGTACGTCATTGTAGGCAGTCTGTGGACCAGTAGATGCATAATAATTTGTAGAAGTTATAGATGTTTGCTCAGTTTGTTGAAAACAAAGTCTTAGCGGGGACAATGTGAATTTTAACGATCACACTTAAGCTGCTTTCGCACTGTTTTTTGTCATGCATGCTAAGTCTTGAATCTTATCTTCCATGTTATCTAGAAGAAATGAAGCATATTTTGCTGACATGTGTCTCTTTCCTTGTTCTCCCATTTTGGATAGAGCAGGTACATTGGGCTCAAGGGTGGATGCATTTCTTTTGCCGTGACTTCACCTTTTTTTAAATTATGGTTTCATGTTTAGGGAACAACTGACCATTTGGAAATAGAATCGCAAATCTCTGAGTGCTCCCAGACAATGGTCAAATGATTTTTAGTTGATTTTATCAGAGAGAAACTCTATTTTTCATTCGGTTTCAAGCATCTGGCACACTGAGGTGAGTGAATCTTGATCAGTGTAAAATCATTACTACAGCGAGCATAGCGAGCGATTCAATAAAATCAAACTATTTTGGGTCTGTTAGTAAGGACGGGATTATTTAATAAGTGTATTTTTTGCGGTTCTGTCAATCTGAACACTTGAGGAGTTTTTTTTTTTTTTATTGTTTAGAAGGAGTTACAGATTAGAGCGAAGGAAATGATGGTGTTGAGCTTTAAAGAGTTGGAGAGCATCATCAAAATACGTGCAGAGACATGCAAAAAATATAGGATTGAGAATTAAGGGAATGGTTTGATTGCTAAAATGGCAACAAAGATATTATCATTGATTAGTATATGCCCTTAGCACCTTACCTAAAATAAGGCAGCTATTACACATGTAAGACAGTTTTTGATAATACATAAATTATTATGTTTTACCCCAAATAAATACTGTTTCTTCAATGATTTAAAAATAAAAATCGTTTTTTTAAGTGTCTGATTTTATCGCAGAGGGAATCTTTTTGTGGAAAGATTTGCTGTCTGTTTTCTTACCCTCACTCTGCTTTCCTTAACAGCCATGTGTATCTTTATGTTTGACTAGAAAAGCATCCCAGTGAAAGTTAGGGGAAAGTTGTAATGTTTACAACTCAAATGTTCGGTGCAACCCAAGTTTTCTAGCTTAGAAACTCCATAGAGTTATGTATATATGTGTATATATATATTATATATATATATATATTATATAATATATATATATATATATATATATATTGTATATGTATATATATATATATACATGTATATATATATACATATGCATATACATATATATATATATATACACATGTATATATATATTATATATATATATATATATATATATATATACACACTTAAAAATTAAGTGCAAAACAAGAGTGTACAATTTACAGAAAGAAGTGCTTACATACATACTATATATATATATATATATAGTACATATATATATATAGTATGTATGTAAGCACTTCTACATACTATATACGTATATATATAGTATGTATGTAAGCACTTCTTTCTGTAAATTGTACACTCTTGTTTTGCACTTAATTTTTACTATATTTAAATCTTGTATGTTTTGAGTGTCATGGAAGGCACCTACAAATAATTAATTAATTAATTATTATTATTGCTCTTTCAGCTAAAGCAACATTATATTTCAGCTTGGAATAATTTTTTTATTGTAGTGCAAATATTTGTGTTTATTATAAAATGTTTGACATTTTCTTAGAGGCATTTTTCAAAAGGTGCGTTTAGTCTGACAAACAAGCCTAATGAGAATGTAATTTTTATACTGCATTCCTGAATTAATTTCAAGTAAGTAATTACTACTTACTATAAAACCAGCAAAAAAGAAGAAAAAGAATAAATATAGATAAATGCAAGCAGTAAGGAGTTAAAACTGGCAATTGTTGTACACCATGATAAAAGTTTCGATGACAAAGAGATTTTGCTGATTACATTTTAATAGGAAATGACTTACAGTTGTTAGCCAATGAGCAAGTCAAGCATAGGAGTTTGTATCCAATGTGTTTTTTGTTGTTTTAGTCATTGTTGTAAATCATCTACATAAGTATGTCTGCAGCCTCTTCTGGAAACATTCCCTCCTTTGCCTGCCTGCAGACAAAGGGAGACTGGAGACAGTGACCGTATATGGTCTATAACTACAGTTTGAAGCTACTTTCACACACACGCTCGTATATTGTCCAGGGTGATTCTACGTATCCCTCTATAATGATATTGAGCTGTTGCCCAAATACTTATCGATTGCCACTGAGCCCGGAGTTAACCTGACAGCACCCTCTCTCTCTCTCTCTTTCTCTCTCTCTCTCTCTCTCTCTCTCTCTCTCTCTCTCTCTCTCTCTCTCTCTCTCTCTCTCTTTCCTCTCTCTCTTTCTTTCTTTCTCTCTCACTGTCTAACACACACACACATACAGACACACACACAAGCACTTCCACAGAGTGCTGTGTGCAGACCTCACTGCAGTAAAGAAACGGTGGAAAGTACTGCAGAATGCTGTGGTTTAATGAAGAATAAGATGCACATGTGTGAAGATCCTAAGCAATAGTTCAATTTCATTAGGATGTCAATAATTGCATTTAGAGTTTGCTGCTTATTTTTAATTTCTACCTGGAATTAAAGAAAGTCCCATAACAGCTGCAATGGATGTATTTTTACTCTTTCTGTAAGACATCTCTCCAGAAATTGATATGCAATATTTATAAGAATAAAAAAACAGTACCATGTAGATTGTTATTTTGGGTAGTTTTATTGCCTACAATTGGATAGAAAGTTATTTATTAATCTAACCCACTGTAAAGCACATTGACTTCTTGAGAATGAGGTAATGCTTGTTGCCAACACAGCTTTGTGGGAATCCTCCAGTCCCCCACTTTTTCCTTCTTCTACACTCAAACATACGCTAATTTTTAAAAGAACATTTTTTTTTTACAGTTACAGTCATCGCCGCTCCCATGCAAAGCTGCTTAATAGCAGAGTGATGAGGGTAAATTGGCTTATGGAGTGAAGGGAGGGAGAAAAGAAAGACATAATGGTGTCAATCTGGCTGCTGTGTACACAGTCATGTGCAGAAACTCAAACACTTGAAGATGAAGACCGGAAGGAGCTCCTTCTCTTTCTTTCCCCCTTCATGCAACCCAGAAAGATGAATGGAATAATGTAGTGGGAGGGAAAGAAACCGAGAACACATCATATAACACATATAACACATTATATATGTTATTAACACATTATATATATAATGTGTTATAGGAATATAACACATTATATTCCTTCTTCTCCCTTTTCCAAATCTACTTAACAGAAAACGGCGATTAATATCTCACTCTTCTGTAAGCCTAGACTCTCCTCGGTGGTTTGCGCTTGCTTGTACCAGCAGCGCTGTTGTACAAGCGTCAGCCTATCACTCATCGATTCTTGGCAAGCTGTTACGGGTATTGGCAACTCTTCCGTCATGCTCTCTCCCTGCACACCTTCTCTCGTAGCTGTGGAGCTGTTTTGGGTATCGCTTATTTGATGGGCCTCTGCCGGAGCTTCGGAAATAGGATCTAGTGCTTTCTCAGCAGTTCTCTAGCCAAAAGAAAAAAAAGAAAAGAAAAAACAGAAAAAGAAGACTAAATAAGGATGCTGTTCTTTTACAGAAGCAATGCAGTTTGCTCATTATTTATTGAAGAATTTGTTTATGTAGTTGAGTTTTGATTGATTTATCACATTCTTTTTAAAACAAAAATTACCTAACTTTGGTCAACGGCTAATGTCTTTGTGGATCTGTGAGTTAAACTTGCTTCAGCAACTAAAAGTAAGGAATATTTGACTCATTCCTGAAAGATACATTTGACCCAAACCCAACCCGTGTTTGTTGAACTCAAACAAAATTATTTAAGTACTATATAATAATAAAATTAACCAGTGAACTGGGGATTTTATTTATAAATTTTTTTGTAAAATGTCAATAGCGAAACTGCAGAGTATGTTGACAGAGGAGCTAGCAATATATAGTTTAAGAAACAGAAAAAAAAACACATATTTGAAATTAGGGACTTCTACAATCATCTTTGAATACATATTGAGATACAGTTTTGCAAACTGACCATTCGTATTTATATATCTGAAAACCATGAAAACTAGGCGGATTTGCAGGAATGGAGTAATATTGAGAAGAGTAAAAAAAAATAAATAAATAAATATATATATATATATATATATATATATATATATATATATATAT
Source organism: Poecilia picta (assembly GCA_033032245.1). Lineage (NCBI taxonomy): Eukaryota > Metazoa > Chordata > Actinopteri > Cyprinodontiformes > Poeciliidae > Poecilia > Poecilia picta. The sequence continues at coordinate 18,260,047 of CM065360.1, forward strand.
ATATATATAAAATATATATATATATAAGGAGCATAGGAAGAAAATAGATTGAAGGGTTAGCGAGACAACAAGTTGACAAGAGAGAGTGAATCTCACTAATGGCTGTTTTTATCCCTTGAATGCAAGGTGTGATGGAATGTGATCCTCTAATTGGATTCAGGAGCGATAGATAGAGATCAGCAATATCTCTTTGGGAGCAGTCCAATCCGCGTTTAGGTCCTGTGTAGTGCTTGTCAGACAAAACCCTGGCGGTGTTCAAACTTCTTCCCTTCAGCTGCAAATTCTCCCGCCTTCAGCCTAAATATGCAAAGGAGAGTCAAACGATTTCAATGTCCAGCTTCATTGCTCCTTTTAGCTTTAAAATATAGAATAAAACAACAGAATTACACTCATAATGCTTATCCACTGTTTTTGGATTTGGTAGCAAATTTACCATTTGATTCCTGATTCCTTCTTTCTTGTGTTTTCATTTAATGAAAGAAATTCAACTAGGGTCCCACATTTTACTTTCAAATTGATTAAATACATTCTTTGTTTTGTCAACTTTGTTTTTCAAAAGTTTAAATATCCTTCAGAGGTAACAATTTTTGGACTGTTTACAAGTTTTGTCAGCAATGTACATCTTTGTCTGGACTTTGACTAGGACATTTTGCCTCCTACTTTTAATGTAAGTCATTCTGTTGTGCTCAAGCTGAACATGTGCCGTCTTTTCTTAGTCTTTTGCCGCTTTGAACAGAGTTTCTTTAAGAAATACTCTGCATTTTTGCGCCAACCATCTCCAATGAGTCAAAAGCATTCCTTTAGTATGCTCCCACCACCATGTTTCAAAGTGGGGCCAGTATATTCAGGATTAGTTCCATGTGCCACATGAAGCTAAATGTAGTTTAATTTTGGTATGGGGACAAATTGTTTTTGCTCTTCTGGATATTCAGATTTCAGCACCTGTGCTAAGGACCTGTGCAGCTCTTCCAGAGATACCATGAACTTATTATTTTATTTGAATAGCAGTACTTTAGCAAATGACATATTTTGTTCCACAAATAACTTTTTATGGGCTCTGCTTCACTGTTGTTTGATGATAGAAAAACTACTGCCAGCTTTCAGTTTTTGAGAAATAAAGAGATGAAAAGAGCAGACATAAGCATCAAGAGCTTTGTTCCATGAATAATTATCACAGCATACATTCTGCATGGTTATGAGCTTCTGAATTAGTTTAAGACTTGAATCTTCTTGTAAAGTTACATGTTTGTGAAAAACAGATGTGTGAATGAAACTGTCAGATTGACTTATTAGCAGTTAGCAGCATAAAAAACAACAAAATGCAGTTGAAAGGAGCAGCTCATATGTCATTAGCAGACAGGTGGAGGTTTCAGAACAAAATGGAGACACAAAAGTGCATAAAAATCTGAGAACGGGAGGAAAATTGGAGCAAGATAAAGCGAGATGAGCTGAACCGAAAGAGCGTAAAAATGCGATGGAAAAAAAATGTATTCATTGTTGAAAACAGAGGAGAATAAATGAGGAGGTATTCAGAGAGAAGCAGAGAGGGTGGGAGGAAAATGGTGCTAAGTAATATATCCTGCCACTTTTGATAGTGTCTAAAACCAAAACTGCTCTGCATAAAAAAGGAGCTTTAATAGGGTAAAGACTGTTCTGGGAAGGGGAGAAAAAAGAACAGGATTAAGAGAAACAAAAGGGTCAAACACATATTGTCAGGAATTAGCTATGTGCTCTGAAAGCAAGTTGAAAAATGCATGTATGATAAATGATTGGTTTGCACTCTCAGGTTTTTAGAATTTGTAGATTGTGGTTTTATAAAGTTCTAGTGCTTGGCCAGAAACAAAGATCAAGATCCCAAAAAAAATTGTCTCTGAAATTACCTTCTTTAGCTTGTTGAACAAACCGCGCATGGATGGATGGATGCTAAGATGGCAACATGCAACGAGCTGCATGCAAAAACCCATGTTTCACTGTCGCCTGGTGAATTCTGCAAACATTTCAATACAGCCACCACTATATTAAGACGTAGCACCGGTCGTTACAGCTCTTCCTCTGGGGCACTTTAGAAGTTGCCCGAACTGCCAGTCTGTCACTTCAGGGTGTTAAAATACCAGCCTTGGAGCAGATCAATACTGTCTGTTATGCTGCCACCCCTCAACCAACCTACTGTCACTCTAATGTCTCCATTTCCACACTCACTTGCCGAAACAAAAGTTGTGAATGCTGTATCCGTTGCATGGAGGGCACATAGATTCATTTACCAAGCCACAACTTGAAACCGGGATAATTAAGAAGCACTCATTTAATCATTCTGCTGGTAAAAAAAAAAAAAAGGAACTGAATATGTCAATGTTTTTTCTCAGTAGCGCAGGGGTTAAGCACAACCCACATATGAAGCCTTAATCCTCGACGTGGCCGTTGCATGTTCAATTCCCGACCTGGCGACGTTTGCCGCATGTCTTTCCCTTCTCTTATTTCCCAATTTTCAAGTAAAGGCCACTAGAGCCAATAAAACCTTTAACAAAAAAAAAGATTTTTCTCAGTAAAAGAAATGTTCTATTGACATGAAAGACACACCAGATGCCTTTAACAGCCCAAGCAGTCGACACATACAAAGAAATAATAATAGAAAAAAAATAGTCCATAAATTGTGGACAAACTGTATTTTATTTGTGATATCAATCCTCCTTGTTGAAACTTGAAGGCAAATACGTTAAATTTTAAATGATGTAATCTTTAACCTAATACTCGCTAAGGGAGCTTATTATAAATGTCCCCATGATAAACCTAATCAGTGGTTTTGTTTTCATGACCATTAGGATCTTAATGTGGCTTGGATGATATCCGTGATGCTTCTTTTTATGCTCTTAATGTCGCCCGTGGTAACAAGCCTAACATCTAGTATAAAAGAAACTGTTTTCAATTAGAAAACTTCATGAAAAGGGAGGAAAATACCAAGGAACAATTGAGCAGTTCCACTGATGAGATTAAACAATGCCCCACCCCCCGAAAAGTTGAATGTACAGAAAAGCTGTGTAAAACTTGATTCTATTAGGCAGTAAGATGTGTGGCTGTGTGTGTGCAGAGCTGAGGGACATCGAATAATATCCAGCAGACCATGACATTAACTAATTAAACAAGCCGGTGCTGAATGTGGTTATAAATTGCTCAGGTCAAATGGTTGTAAGACACTTCATTCTGGGACATGCTTTGCTTGCAGAATTCGTCTTTTATATTGTTGATATCAGAAAATAAAAAAGTTGGGGGGTTTTTTGTTGTTGTTTTTTTCAAACTGTGATTTCTTAACACCCTCTAATTTACTGTTATGGGAATCAGGCAAATGGTGTGATTATGGTCATTCCCAATGCAATCAACAAGTTAGCATCCACTGTGTTTTAACACTGCTCTATCTTTATTGAATATAAATCATCAAAAATATACAGACTTGTGACACAAAGGTCTTGTGACACAGACGTTTTTCAATATTTCAGTTCTTCTGAAAATCAGAATTGTACAAAAAAACAGTAACAATATAATTTATTCAAAATACAGTCCACCTAATCTCAATAATTGTCCAAGAGAACCATTCAAACTAAAGGAGTTGCATATTTAGTAGCAAAATATGCACATTTCTGAATTATGTGTATTTGTTCCTACACATCATCACTTCACCCACTTAAAGACAAATCCCTTAATAAAAAATCCTGTTTCTGTTTCTGCTTACCTTTTGACCTCACTTTTTTCTGTTCTTGCATGCAAATGAGCAGATGAAAAGTTTTTTTCCATCATGTCAAATTAATTTAAAAAATTCTATTAATATATAACAACTTTTTTTTAGCAAAATTCCTTTAAAAAAAGGTTTGTACACACATAAAAAATGTAAACACATACTCAGACATGCATGGGATTTTGACTCCATTATTCATAGAAAAATATCCCATCTGATTAAAGGAGTTGGATACGTTTTTGTTTGACTTTTATGTGTTTACATAAGAGCACAGCACCTCAAAGCTAATATCTCAGGAAGCAACATCCACAATATTAACTATTAATATAGTCCCTGTGCACCTTGAAGCCTGTGGAAGCTTGTACACCTCAGCAAGCTGAGGCTGTCAGTTGTTGTGTAGGTAACATGGGTTTGCCCTTTTTCTTTCTGTAACCTTGACAATCTCCCCTTTTTAAAGGCCTTACATTAGGTTTAACTTTGAAAATACCTCCTGGCTATTTCCATAGCTTGTGTCAAGGTTTTCCTGCAGTGGACACAAATCACCTGCCTGAAAACCCCGTCTGAATTGAGCCACACAGTTCAAAGTTTTCTAGTGTACTTTTTATTCCCCTTTACAGTCAGCAAAAGTGATTCAGATCAGATCCAGATTTTTTACATTTCCCCTCAGTGCTTGCGTATGCTGTATACCCTATGGCAGGGTATACAGCTTTTTAAGCTTTTTAAAGTATATTGTGACACCAGTTAAGTCAAACTGGTGACTAATGATCAAAATAAAAATTAAATAATATATTTGTATCCATATTGTTCGGCTCTTTTTTATGTTAATTAGACTACTGATTATGTAGTTTTATTTTTTTTTTAAGTTAATCATTTCATTTATTTAAAAAAAAAGTGTAAAGAATGTTCAAACAAAAACAAAGCAAAACTGTGTGTATTTATGAAACTTGATGGATCCTTTGAAACTTTTCACATTTCTATTTATGGTAAAAACAAGTTTTGTTTTTTTTTGCCATCTCAAAATTACAGTTGGCCTTTGGTATTCACAGTGGTTAGGGGCCACAGTTGTCTACCCGTAGATTAAATCTGCGATTGAGACCCTTCTAAAAGTGCTGACAACTACCTATTTTATTAACCCAAACCCCAAAAATACATTAATATGCATTATTAACAAGAGTAAAAAATGTCTTAGCAGTACCATAGAAGCTAACATCAAAGTTCTTCCTTATTTCTGACAATCAGCATCAAGGAAATTATGCACATGCCAGCCAAAAGCATGTCAAGTGTCCATCCATCCATCCATTTTCTTACACCCTTGTCCCTTAGTGGGGTCGGGAGGTGCTGGTGCCTATCTCCAGCTAGCGTTCCGGGCGAGAGGCGGGGTACGCCCTGGACAGGTCGCCAGTCTGTCGCAGATGTCAAGTGTCATAGTGTTGAATTATTGAGCTGCATCTTCTTTTAAATATTTTCAATATGAACAAGTAAAAAAGATATTGGCAAGTTGGCAAGAATTATTATTATTTACACAGAAAAATCAGGCAGGGTTCCACTGAATGCACCATTTTGTGTTGTTCTATCTCGGAAAATCCCAGAAAATATAAAGCAGGTTGTTGTTTTAACATGATGTGGAAAACTTTCAAGAGGCTTTGGATATTTTTACAAGACACTTCACAGAATCAATTCACATCAATTCAACTTTTTTCTTTGAATTTTTTTACTATAGACTTAATAATCGCATGAATTCAGGGGCATGAAAGGTAAAATTGGGTGTGTGAGAAAGAACGCAGCAGATCACTGTAGTATCAGAGTGTTTCACGTGAAAAGAATAAAAGAACGTAGAGATGCAAACAGCTTAAATTAACTCTTATCAGATGTTTTCATCACTCTGCCCGAGTTTGAAAACAGGTGTTCCAGGGGAGGAAATTAATTTTCGGAGGACGGGATGAAATTAATAGGTATTAGAGCACAGCAAGATGCAACTTTACCTCGTTTGAAGAGGAATATTTTACAAACAAGTGAGATGATAAAGTCGTGAAATGGGGGGGGAATGAAAGTGAAGGGATAAAAGGAAAGATGAAGAGAGAAGTATTTCCCCCTCAGGCTGATTTAGCTATAAATATGTGACTCATAATGATTTGCAAATTAGGGCAACTGTTTTTTCCCACCACTGTACTCTCTCTCTTTCCTCCTTTCTCGTACTTTTTCTTCCACTCTCTCTTGCTCTGTGATTATCCATAAACTCTATCCTTCAGTCTAAATTTCTGAGTGAAAATGTGCATGTTTATCTGCATGTGCATGAACTCTAGTTCATTAACAAGGCTCTCGAGTCTTCAGGGGATCGACGAGAGGAGAAAAGCACCCTAGACAGACACTGCTCTCGTCTTTTATCTGGCCTCGCCAATCGCTCGCAGATCTTATCGCCGACGTCAATAAAATGCTCGGGGCAGCGTGCGAAGGTATGAAGGAAAGGAAAGAGAGTACAGATGATAAGAAAGGAAGAATAAAAAAAGACAAACAATGGAGGGAGGATGAGAGAGAGGATGAATGAGAGAGAGGGTTTTTGCAGGACTAAAATAGACCAAGTCAAATGAGAAAACTAACAAACCGTATCGAGCACTGGGAGAAGAGCGCAATGGTGTGTGTTGGTGTAATTCACTGCCAGCCTTATAGTTTGACATGCAAAGCCTACTTTTTATTTTATATATATACTGCTTGAACTTTTTTACATTTTGTCATGCCACAATCATAAGCTTCAATGTGTTTTACTGGGATCGTATATGATAGGCCAACCCTGAGAAGTGCATAGTTGAAAAGTTTAAAGAGAACTAAAGGTGATCAGTGTTTGCAAATAAAAATCTGAATTAACACTTTGCAGACTTGCAACGTTCGATTGCGAGTCTGAATAGGCCCATAACTTGCAAAACAATTCAAGTTTGAATGGAACTGGGGAATTATGTTCCAAATTGTAAAATGTGAAACACGTGAAACACTCGATTACTACAATGATCTGCTGCGTTCTTTCTCACACACCCAATTTTACCTTTGATGCCCCTGAATTAATGTGATTACTAAGTCTATAGTAAAAAAATTCAAAGAAAAAGTTGAACTGCATGATTCTGTAAAGTGTCTTGCAAAATCTTGTAAAATGTTTGGATGCCACTGACTTATGACGGCTTTTCATCAATCTATAATCTGAAAAGCGTATCCGGGTGACTAATGCTGCCAACACTGTTTTATTTTACTTGTGGAATAAAAATCACACGTTAGCATATGTGCTGTCCACGGAGTGGATTGTCCCACAGTTTATCTTTGTTAAAATATTTTTTTTAATCTTGTCACTCTTTCAGTTACAACAGATTTGTGGTTGTGGTGTGAAAAAAAACGGTGGATATTTATAAAAGGCAAAAATAAGCAAAACTTATTCACTTCATGGGGTGAGGATCGTGAAGACATGGCCATCTCTATGTCATCATGAATGACTCTAGATACAAAGCCACGTCTGCTCGTCTCTGTTCGTTTGCGAGCTCTCGGCCTCAACTCCCCCGGTCTTCAAAGCGGATTTGAAACTCTGGTGGCAACAAAGTGGGTTAGCAACTTTGCCTCTTTTCCTATCGTCTTCTCTTTTCTCTCTCCTGCCTAATTCCCCGTGAGAGAAATTTGACTTTCAGCTGTAACGTTCAGGAAATCTTCAGCAGCCAAAGTGCCGTTTCAGCCACTTCGCCATACTCTCCAGAATAAAACCTGAGGAGAAAGTTCCCAAATCCATGTAACCGGATTTACAAGGCGAACCAGCGTGTCTTGACGTGGTTCTCAGACCTCCGTGTACAAATATGTTTCTGACCTAGTTAAGTCTTTGCCCCTCTCTTGTGTGAGCAGTGATCCACAGATGCTCCTCTCTGCTCACAAATCAAGTCAGACAGTGTAACTGACCTTGGAGCTCATACAAGAGACCCCGTGAAGGCTGTACGAGGCTGACCCTGATTCTGGAAGACGTTTATTTTCCAACCGGCTTCAGCGATGACTCATTCTTGTTTTACATCATACTTGTTGTTGACAACGCCACATGATAGTTTGCCCTTTCATTCTGGACATCACAAAAATGATGGTTTAATTACCTTTTTAAATCTTTTTTTTTGTTGTTGTTGTTGTTTATTCTGCTAGCTGCTATAAATATTTTAAAGTATGTATATCACATGACTATTCATACATGTTTAACATGATGTACACAATTTTTCATCAGAGTCTGAGTTTAATCCAAACCTTTTTCCTGCAGTTATTTATTGCCATCATGAATCTCGGTCATGGAGCAGCTCAGACAAACGGGCTTTGAATTGCCAAGACATGTTGCATTTGATTTTAATATTAAGATGACTTAAATTAGATGAACAAAATGTTTTTTTCTCTCCTAAAACAAAGGTTAAACAAAAGGCTCAGTTAGCATTGAACCAAGGGACATTCATCAATCCGTTGTTTCATCTCTTTGTTTCATCTTCATCTCTGTCGATTATTTATGCCGATCATTGGTCATAATAATGTGACTAACGCTACAGTTGTTACATTGTTAATGAATATAGTTGCCTTTTGCACTCCAAGAGAGCAGAGAAGTGACTATTATTAATTTGGACGCCATAAACAAACTTTGCCTGTTTTTTTTTTGTTTTTTTTTTCAATTTTAAAGTAATATTCAATAAATGTATGTGTGCAATGCATTTAGTTGATGAGTTACTGAAATAGAATATTTTTGCAAAGTTATTTTCATTTATTGAATATGACTGCATATGCTGAAAATTCACCTTCTTGAATATAAGAAGGTGACAAACGCACACAAGAAATAGAAAAAAAACTTTTTCACAGCACTGTATGTAAAATAATGTTTTTTTTTACTGAAATACAAACAAAACTACTATTACTTTGGTCACTGCGATGATATTGATCATAATAATTGTGGAACAAAATGCTTGTATCATTACATCCTTAACGCTGATCTGCAGCAAGAGTGGGGAAAGATTAGTTTGAAAACTGTTCTGTGTAAAACCCCTAAAGTGTCTCTGACACCTCACAAAGTCGATGTAAGTTTACTCCTGGTGTTCATTAATTATTTAATCCAACCACGTTTCTCACCTTTTCCCTCCTCGTTTCTTCACCTCAGACTTCCCAGTAAAATCTCTTTCTCACGGTTCAGTTTTCTACAAGAGCTGCCAGTCTCCCCTCTTTTTTTCATTCATTTGCCTCTCTTTACTGCTCTTGTGTGAAACAAAGCGACCCATCTGTGATAGCAATAGGTACATTAGGCATCAGGGAATTTCCCTGTGGCTCTTTGTGGGTAGATGTGTGCATACGCGTTTGGGTGTGTGTGAAAAAAACTGTGTGAGTTGTTAACAGATATCATCTGATGGTCTCCTCCCAGGGGTCCAAGCCGTCTGCTGGGCCAATGAAATCCAGCCAGTTATGCTGCAGGCCCCGCTGGCAGCCAATCAAATGGGAATGGGGACACTTATAGATGACAATAGGGTTTGGGACGTTGGACTTCAACTCAACTCATTGAATGTTAATGAATCCTTGAAACAATGAATTTAGATGAGAAGAAGTCTATTCAGTCTTGCTCTTCTATCCTGCATCTTTGTTGTTCAAATGTTTACAAGATGTGAGGGAATTGAAATTATTAAGTGAATTTCTACAATAGAAATGCAAAAAATTATATTTTTTCCACCTGCTGGTCAGAGTAGATGGCTTGAGGGAATGATTAGCTTTTCCACACTGGAGCATGGAGACCAGTCATCAACATATAAAGTCAGCCAGAATGTGGATGAGTGTATCTGGGTTGATTATGACTTCTTAATATGGTTAATTATGTTTCTGAGCAGTTTGAACTTTAACAGAAAGTTTGCGGTGAGTCTTTAGTGTTTATTTTTTGAAGTCCTGGGTGAAGAGTGTGACATCATATCCATCTTGACAGACCCAAACTCAATCATGAGAAATTTCATCACCAAATGCTGTGGTAGCTTGTTGTGGTCTTCTGTTGTATTGCTGTATCGTGATTCAGTCTAAGAGAGTTGAGCCAGTTTCACTATGTGATAAAATCTTTATTGGAATGTGTGCTGACATATAGGATGTGCAGCAGAATCACACCACAGAGTGTCAGGGAGGTGAGAAACGGTCTCTTCGCAAGATCTCACGAAGAATAAGAGAGTTACCAATTTTTAGATGCATCCGTGCTCCTACAAACATGAATGAAATGACTCAGTTCAATAGGATGGGCATTAAAACTCAAATATTTGCACTGATCAAACCCATACCAAGTTAGTGTGTCTTTCAAACACTGTTTGTAAAACTTGTAATATATTTGAAACAGAAAAGTCATTCTTATTTCTTATTTTCCACAAAAAAAATATTGTTGAAATATTCCACCTTTCACATGAAGAATGTTGGTACACCCCAATAACGTAGACCGTCTACAGTGCGTACCATAGAATTGCAAGAACAGAAAAAGCATAGTTGGATCTTCATTCATGCCTTTATACTCGAAATATACTTTTAGGCAATCTGAAGGATGATGTCATTGTTGTTGTGGAATTGTTTTTTTTTTTTTCATCATTGTATTTCTTTGTGCACGAGAGAAGAAAATTGATATGCCACTTGTTCATCAGTGGCAACATTACTAACTATTATCACTGTTGGACATAATAGCTATTTCTTGCCTTCTTTTCTCACAGGCTAAGCAGCAGTTGTCCCCTGCTGGGTAAATAAAAGAAAACTATAAGACCGATGGAGGTTTCTTGATCTGACCAAGAAAAAACCTCCACCCATAATAATAGTCATTTCCACAATATTCAGCATATCTCTTCCCACACTGCGTCACCTATTTTTCTCATCTATCCTCACCTCGTCTCTGCCCTCTGCTCATTTATCTTCCTGCCACTCATTCCACCCATTCCTTCTGCCCTCCCAGCTCTTTTTTGTCCTCTTCAAAGTAGGTCTCCCGGTGTCAGTGTCTCTCAGTGGCAGCGGTGATGAATCACTCATATTGCCGGCACGGTTAGCGATTACCATCACAGCTGCCTGATTCATCTCCAAGGGGGAAACTATCAGCACATTATGTTGCATTGATTTACCCCCAAATTGGTGTGTGTCAGGGCAGAAGAACGGCTTTTTATGACGGGGGATGACATGTCCTTGGTACTGTTTTATGTCTCACCATCTAACTTTTTATTATTGAGTGAGTAAGTTGCATTAAAGAAAAACCTCTGTCTTCTTTTTACCAAAATAATACATTTCATGTAGTCCCAGCGAAAATCTAACAGGGCATCTGAGTATTTTTAGCTGAAAATTAGGGATCTAACAAGATCATAATTTTTCTTGCCAAGGCAACGTTTAAAGGAAACACTGGCCTTTATTTTATGAGCATCATTTGGCACCTTTAACCCACATCAGATGCAGAGTGCTAAGGTGCCCTGAGGTAGGACAGCGTACAAGACTTCAGTAGTAGTTTTGTCAGAATCATTTATGTTTCTAAACAGAACATGTTCTACAGCTGTACCATGGTTGCCAAGGATTTAAGCTTCAGCTACCAATCAACAGCTTGGTCTTAGAAGAACAGGAGTAATTTTATGTGTGTCTTTTGCTGCCTTTTAAAATGATAGTCCTGGCTGGCTAACAAGATTTAGCTGCAAAAGTATGAAATAAGCTTACCTTACTAGGAAACAAGTTATCAATAATGTAAGGAGACCATTAGCCGTTAGGCACTCACATTTGCAAAGTTGGTTTTGCATTTGGCAACATCCTGTTCGCACCAAAAATAAGAAATCTCAAACTCAAGAAGACTGGTGAAACAGAACCAGATTGAACGGAGATGAATTAAAACACAGTGCAACATTTTGGTAAATGCTCACCTACCCAAAAAACACACATGCACACACGCGTTCACCATGACCCAAAAAAACAACTAATCCAAATGGTTGGAGACCATCACACACACACACACATGTTTCAACTTCATCAATGTGGACTGCTTATTTTGATGCTAGATCCTGTCTTAATTTAACAGCCAAAACATTTATTCTGTTTGTAGAAAAAAGGGAAGACGAGGAATATCACCTTTGAATCAGACACTCAGTGAAAACGTCAACTTTTACTCTCTTGAGGTTAAAAAACTTTTCCCAGCCCTAAAAATTGCCGCATTGTGCATCAGCTCATTTCTAAATTACTAATTGTATTTGGTATGAGGTTGGTAAGGCATCCATAGTTCTTCTCAAAAATCATATAAAACTGATAACTAAAAATGCAATTTTATACATCTACATCCTTATCCTTACACGGCTATTAAGGATAAATGGACGTCCCTGTGCTATTCTAAAGTAAGTGTACGTTTGAAGACATTTTGTTTTCTCACATCATGTTTAGTGAGTGGTCCTCGGTCCTCGGTTCTTTTTGTGCTGCGGTTTATGTTATGTTGTTTGTGTCTTTGGAATGAGCTCAGCATGATCCACAGCCCTCTGGCTCAGACACACAGATCACGTTCAAACTCTCACACACAAACACAGAACTTCCCTTAAGTAAGCCCTTACCCTCTGAAGCTGGAAACGCTGTGTGGATGCGCTCACAGTCAACGCCGTGAGACCACAATTTTTACACATTAATGCACATTTAGCAAATGTGCATCGGTGTGTTTGATGTCATTTGTGTGCATTTGTTTTATTTGGTTTGCGGTTTTGGTTGCATGTGCATTACAATTTTAATCATGTTAGCAACTTACACAACAATTCTTGAGCAAAATTGTGTCATCTTCAACTTTATGAGAAAATGTGTGAAGTAAAATACAATGCAATGTCAAAGAAGGTGTAGTAACAGGCTACATGGTATGGTAGACTCCAGCATGGTGCAAGCTACTCCTCCCAACAAAAGTTGTTGCTTAATTCAGCTCATGTTCGTAGTTCACTACCTAAACTATTATTAAGACATGACATTTATTTATATCCCTCAGGAAAGTAAAGCATTTTAACGTTTTACATGTGTCGCATGTATTATTCATAACAGATGCAGCTCTCTTCCTCTTTTTTTATGGGATAAAATGCATATCCACGTGACAAAATTTCAACAAAACTCCCATCATACGCATAAGGTTTTCTGCTTTCAATGTCAGAAAGCAAAAAATATGTATAACTGAGACAAGAGAGCTAATTTGTTTACCCTCTTGCAAAACAAATTGCAAGAACGCTCCTGTGTTCTTAGCGCAACACTCAGGAGGAGCGTGGCAAATATCACGGTCGGACAGCGAAGAATCTGGGGGAGAAACCACATACACACACACACAAAACTTGCAGTAGTAGTGTGATCCAGGAGGACTAGTAAAAAACTTGTGGGGTTCAACTGATCCCATTCTCCATTAGAAATGTAGGCAGTGGGTTGGTTGAGGCAGGTTGGGAAGAAATAAACCCTGGAAGGGGAGTCAGTCAAACTACAGGTACATACAGAGTGTAAACCATTGGACTTATTAGAGAATAGAGCAACTGAGAAAATAAGGCAAATGCAGAGAGACAAAGACAGAAAAAGGAAGAGAAAGAGCGAGACATGACTTTTTTTTGTTGTCAGCGTTTCCTGTGGGGACTTGACTGCTTGTTAAAAAGTCCTGACAATGAAACGACAGCAATAACAAACACACACTCTATAAACATGCACACATTCGTTGCCCCGGCATGATAAACTTTGAATAAGTCTCTTCCTCTCCCCATGTCTGTTATCTGCTATAATGGACTGCTTCTACGCCAAAAATATTCCATCTGTGACGTCAAATAGAGCCGTGCTTAATTATCTCTTTGAGTGTCACTGTGTGTGTGTTTGCCTCTCTGTAGCTCAGGGCTTTTGCTCGCTGTAATTGTTATCCAACACAAACAAAGGATATATGCTGTGCTTTACATGAAAACATGTTTTTAAAGTGCTTCATCACAGTGAAGTAGTGAGATCTGCTTATTGCTCTCATACTCTGTAATTTAGGGGAAAAAAGCTAAGTGTGTTTTAGAAGGCTCATAAGGCGTTCGCTGAAGACATTCAGAGTAAGTGAAAGACATGATTTTGCCAGTGAGCTTAGTGTATTTTTTCTTTTCATTTTCCACACATAAAAAATACCGATATGCTTAATTTTTGTGCTGGTTTATCCAGCCCTTTTAATAAAACTGCTCTGGTTTCTTCACAATACTATCAGCATAGTTTAATTTTTATGGCAATGGCTTTCCAGTTCAAAAAACACACTTATCAACCAACATTCAGTGCCTATAAAAAAGCTAATCACCCCTTTGGGTGTTTTATCCTTTTGTTGCTGCTATAAATAATCATTAACAAAATGTTAATTTTCATTTAGAAAATACCACATAACCATTTAATGTCAAAATGAAAACCGATTCCTACAAAAATAATAGTTAAATAAAAAAATAAAACACGTAACATAAAATAAGTGATTGCATAAATATTAACCCCCTTTAAAGTGACTGACTTAACTGAACGGAGGTCAAGCCAAGTGGTGCTTACAGTCTCACAGTGAGTGCAGTAAGTGTGTCTCAAGGGTTTCCATAAAACACCTTTACAGAAAATTTATTTTCCAGCAAGGCAATAACCTGATGCATCCAGGTAAATCTCCAAAGAAATAGCTTTAGCTGGAAAGATGATCTGCTAAATGCTGACTTGAAGGGGGTGAATATTTATGCAATGTTTATTTTATTTTATTTAGAAGGCAGCGACAAGCAGTGATTGTAAGATCTACAAAAATAGCAATGTGTGACTTTCTATTTTCTTTGGGTGCCATTATGACATCACATTGTCTTTGCTACTAGACTGGATGGGGATCCATATTTATCTTGCCCCCACAGGGAGTGAGGAGGAGGTGTGGGAAGTTAAAAAAAAAGTTAAATTCACTGCTTAAAAACTGCAAACTAGGGGGCAGCCTTTCACCAAGTCTCTATAACAACCATCTGGTGGTGATCTGTAAGGCATGTAAGAAAAATACCAGCATAAGTATTATGTGAAGTTTGCAAACCCTCGTGTTATTTTAACTTAAACCATTTGCTCCTGTCAGAGTAAACCTCAGCTTTTCAGTCGCCTTTGGCATGAAACAGTATGACTATGTGGGAAAACTTGAATACAGTAATGGCCAAAAGTTTTGAGAATGATTCAAATGTTAATTTTTACAAAGTCTACTGCTTCAATTTTTATAATGGTAATTTGCATATACCCCAAAATGTTATGATGAGTGATCATTTTAACAGCAATCAATTGCAAAGTCAATATTTGCCTAGAAAATGAACTTTATCCCCCAAAACACATTTCAACTTCATTGCAGCCCTGCCTTAAAAAGGACCAGCTAACATCGTTTCATTGATTGCTCCATTAACACAGGTGTGGGTGTTGATGAGGACAGGGCTGGAGATCAATCTGTGATGATTAAGTAAGAATGACACCACTGGAGACTTTAAAAAGAGGCTGGTGCTTGGCATCATTATTTCTCTTCTGTGAACCATGGTTATCTCTAAAGAAACACATTCAGTCATCATTGCACTGCACAAAAATGGCCTAACAGGGAAGAGTATCGCAGCAAGAAAGACTGCAGCTCAGTCAACAATCTATCGCATCATCAAGAACTTCAAGGAGAGAGGTTCCATTGTTGCCAAAAAGCCTCCAGGGCGCCCAAGAAAGACCAGGAAGCACCAGGACCGTCTCTTAAAATTGTTTCAGCTGCAGGATGGGGCTACCAGCAGTGCAGAGCTTGCTCAGCAATGGCAGCAGCCAGGTGTGAGTGCATCTGCATGCACTGTGAGGCGGAGACTCTTGGAGCAAGGCCTGGTCTCAAGGAGGGCAGCAAAGAAGCCACTTCTCTCCAGGAAAAGCATCAGGGACAGACTGATATTCCGCAAAACATACCGGGAGTGAACTGCTGAGGACTGGGATAAAGTCATTTTCTCTGATGAATCCCCTTTCCGATTGTTTGGGACATCTGGAAAACAGCTTGTTCGGAGAAGACACGGTGAGCGCTACCACCAGTCTTGTCTCATGCCAACTGTAAAGCATCCTGGAGCCATTCATGTGTGGGGTTGCTTCTCAGCCAAGGGAGTCGGCTCTCACAGTCTTGCCAAAAAACACAGCCATGAATAAAGAATGGTACAAGAATGTCCTCCAAGAGCAGTTTGGTGATGAACATTGCCTTTTCCAGCATGATGGAGCACCTTGCCATAAAGCAAAGGTGATAACTATCTGGCTCAGGGAACAAAACATAGAGATTTTGGGTCCATGGCCTGGAATCTACCCAGATCTTAAGCCCATTGAAAACTTGTGGTCAATCATCAAGAGATGAGTGGACAAACAAAAACCTAGGAATTCTGACAAAATGCAACCATTGATTGTGCAAGAATGGACTGCTATCAGTCAGGATTTGGTCCAGAAGTTGATTGAGAGCATGACAGGGAGAATTGAAGAGCTCCTGAAGAAGAGGAGTCAACACTGCAAATATTGACTTGCTGCATTAACTCATTCTGTCAATAAAAGCTTTTGTTACTCATAATATGATTGCAATTGTATTTCTGTATGTGATGAAATTATCTGACATATACACATGAAAACCAGAAGGCAGCAGATCATGTGAAAATATATTTGTCATTTTCAAAACTTTTGGCCATGACTGTACATTTCCGAAAATGCTTGGATTAAATTTTATTGTATTTATGTATGTAACTTGGATGTACTTGTTTTGCAAAGGGCCTTAAGATGGCATCGATTGTGCATTAGGGGAGTATAAACTGCATTTAATAGAACCTCATGTGGCAATTGCTGATGTTGGAAAGCAGATACTATTTTGATGATGTCAACCTGATATATCTGAGTATCTGTTCACCCTAACCCCTAACCCTAACACAAAAAGCATGAAATGATTTAGCTGGAGCGACAATGTAATTGCTAATTCATGATGTCTCATGAGAAGCGGTGTCAACATGCACAACGTGTTCTATGTAAGTAAATAATTACATACAGCAACACAATCTTCAGTTTTTTTGTTTTGTTGGGGTTTTTTTAATTGCAACATGTTTGCATAAACAGCAAAGTTGGGCTGTGATATATTAAATATTGTTGATATGTCTATCAAAACAAAGAAACAACCTGCTTTAAATCAAAACAAGATTTGAAATGTGTATTGTGATTCCAACATTATGTAACATTACGTTGGCTGTAGCTTTCATGGATTGAATAAGAATTGCTGTTGACTTGGCATTTCAGTTGGTTTCCACAGATATGTCCTACTCTTTTGTTTTTCTCTAGCTATTTTTAGGACTGTCTGTTTATATTTAGCAGTTGGCCACTGAAGATTTTTATGTTTTCTTTATTTCTTCCTCTCCCTCCCCTCCACTTTCTCCTTCTTTTACCACAACAGAGCTGCTAAAGCCAGCAAATAAAAGAGTGCATAGAAGCGATAGAAGGATATTGATGAAACAAATATTTAGACGTTCGTCATATTAGCGCCCCCCACTCCCACACAACCCAAACTCAATGCTCAATTCTTCACAGCCTCATCTGTGTGTTTGCTTCTGTGATTAGACCGGGTGTGTGTTTTGAGTGTATGTGCATGTGAACAGACCAGACAGTGCATGATGCTATCAGTGGCAGAGGATATGAGGACTGCTATTTTTAACTCGTCTCAATCTCAGTGTAGACTCCGTGTCCTACCTCGTGGGGTAGGTGTGTGTTTTTTACGGGAGTCACTTTGCGTGTGCCTGAGATTCTGCAACAGTGTGTGAAGTTTAAAAGTGGGAAAACAGAATGGGGAATGTGTTAGACATGGTGTCTGTGTGTGAGTTTGTGTTTTTTGTGTGTGGATCCTGGTTGCTAAAAATGTGAGTGGAAAGCAGACACGTCACACTTGACGAGGGTAAAATGAGAGGCAATGATTGACTGTTTTCCGATGTCAGGATTGTGAGCTACCCCAATTAGGAACAATAAAACGCTCCGCTCACCCCTACAGTACTTTTTTTCCCCACTTTCATTGCTAAACTATCTTCTGCCTGTGTGCCATGTTTGCATGTCTGTGAATATTTCACTTGCAAGTGCATGTTCTCCTTAATCATTTCTCTTTATTTTAAACACACCTGACACTCTAAGAGCACCTCACTATTACCAGATTACATTTATAGACAGATTATATTTTTTATAACATATGCATTTACAAGCATTTCTCAAAGACTTTAGTGTATGTTTATGTGATAGCATCATGCAGTTGTTGCAGATTTTGTACCTGCGCATCCGTGAAGTAAATCTCCTGATCACCAAATTTCCAGCTAGAGTCCACATCCCGTCGGACACCATTTGATCAAATGCTACAATGCTTAAATTAATATTGTATATTAGTGGTATATTGTTGCATGGTGGATTATCTTGCTGGAAAGTACGCTCAAGTGATACTAACTGGGCCTAAATAGGCTGCGGAAATATCCGCCACACGATGGCTCCACTGCCACCACCAGTCTGAAGTGGTGATCTAAGCTGGGACAGATCCATGCTTTCCTTTTGTTCTAACTCTACCACTTAAATGTTGCAATTAAAATTGAAACTCATGGGACCAGGAAATGTTTTTTTTCTGAGCCGTTATTGTCCAATTTTGGTAAGCCATGGTGAACTGTACTTTTAATTTCCTTGACTTAGTAGACTGGAGTGGTCCCTCGTGTGTTTGTCTGCTGCTGTAGCCGGCAGCCTACAACCTTTTGATACGTTGAACTTTTAGAGAAATTATTCTGCATGTGTTTCATCAACTGTTTCCTTCCATTATCTTGAACTGGTCTGCTCATTATTTTCTGACCCTTGACATGAATTAGATCTTTTCATCCACCCAACTGCCTCTGACTGGGTTTTTTGCCTTTTAGTGCTGTACTTTGTCATCCTGAAAGATGGCTGTGCACAAAAAAATAAGTAAATCAGCAGCTTCTAAAACACTTAGACCAACCGAAACACATTCACACCTTTCTCTTTTGTTTTAACTTCAGGAAGCCATCCTTACCACATATAGATTTCTAACCTCCAATTGACATTGTTCACGTCTCCACTCTGCCAATTACTGCAGTAATTATGCACCTGTTATAGTATATGGGAGTGTTTACACTGCCCACGCATTACAGTGTACCACTGTCACCTTTTTATGCTGTATATATGTGTGTGCTTTAAAAATCTTCTTTTTATTCACAATCTTTATTAGGAAAATTATTAAACCAACAGTGCATAAACAGTTGAAAAAACTGTTTTATGTGTGTCAAAAAAGCATAAACAATCAATCAAACACATGTAGTTCAATAGATAGTAAGGCTGAAAACTTTGACCTCCTTCTGTATATTCCGTGACCGGCCATGTGGGCAGCTCTCTGTACGTTGCAGCTTGGTGTGGGAGTTTCTTCTGCTGCAATGACGAACACAGGAACTGACAAGTCTTACACCACGACTTCCCTCCTTTCCCACTATGCTCAGCCATCGCTTATTTCAGCTTCCACCACACACGCACACACATGCAAACAAACAAATGTGCAAAAGTGACAGAGCGACAAATTCTCCAAAGAGCGTTTGAGCCTGAGCGGAGACTGAGGAAATCTCACATACAAATATAATATCATTAAAGAAAACTCACGGATCTTTATCTACAGTAGAAGCAATGAAACGGGAATCTGTTTTGCTTATTTTCTCCCGGTGACAGATGCAGGCAACGATGGAATCCCATCTCACTGAGAAGCTATCAACACGGGGAAGAGAAAATGCTAGCTCATAAATGCAGCAAAGAATGGCTAAATGCAGCAATGTAGCAAACAAAGACGTGCACATTTAGAAGAATATACTTCACCTCTTGTACACACATGCACATTCTGTTTTGAAATATCAGTAGGAATTAGATACGTGGATAACCATTCAGCAAATGCTCCTTCCAGATGTCACTTTTTTCATCATTTATCCCTGTGAAACCACATGTATGAAATTCATGTGAATTAATTCTGCTGTAAAATGCAAATACTATCTCTTAAGTGTTGCTGTCATATGAGCTAGCTGAGACATTTTCTTCTTTTTTTTGTCATATGTTCCTAGACTACTTTGAAAATAAATAGCTTTCTACTTAAAGTAGAGGTTAAGCATTTGGTTTTAATAAAGTGAACCTTACAACACGTTGATGTGCAGTAATTGTCTGGTTTTAGTTGCGTTCCAAGTCTTAAACTTGTTGTGAAAATTAATGTGTATTATTGAAAATGCTTTAAATCCTGCAGATGTTCAGCATAAGCAGTGCAAGGGTCTTACTTTTGAAACTTGGAGAACCTGGTAAAGTTGTATTGACAACTTTCAAGAGTAGGATGGATTACTACTTGTGTTGTCAAGGCAGTTCAACACACCCATTTGAACACATTTTTCCCAGATGGGGCAGTGGTCATGCTCATCCTCTTTCTATCTTGCGTCACACATATAACTCGATCCCACATTCTGACCAACTGAAAATGCTTTTTTTAAATATTTTGCCATATTTTGACTTGTTTGCCCTGTAGTTGTTGTGTCCTATTAGGCAAGACACTTCACCCACCTTGCCTACTGCTCTTAATTTGATAAAGCGCTGCACAATTAAAGACCATTTGTCATTTTAATAATCTGGGTTCTGTCTCCAACAATCAATGAGTAAAATGCTGGGTGAACCCCAGACAGGTTCTTCCTCCATCACAGAGTCCTGAAAGCCACTAATATACAATATTAACAAAGTCATCAATAATGCCGAAGTTTAGAGATTCTACAATAACTAACTTTCTGTAGCAACTTGCTGAAGTGGGCTAATTCATGTTAACTTGTAAATAGTCAAGAGGAATTTAAAAAAAAAACTCCCACTTTATTTTTTTTACTTATTTTTTGTTTTTAGTATTTGTTATGTTTGAAATAAAGAAATGAACGTAAGTTAGTGCTGAGTGAAATTGCTATGGCCAAAAGCCACCAGTAGGAGGAGCTGTAATCCTGGCATCAGCACCTTCAATTGCTGCGTGGTCTTCAGATTATCTCAAGATCAGCACATACACTGCCTGTTCTGATGGGCTTCCATGGCATAGCAACAGCATCCAAACCCTACAGAACATCTTGCATCACCAAATGCAGTGAGGTATGATGCTACTGGAACTTAAAGCATAAAGACAGCTTCTACTTCTGTCAGTCTGGTGGACTAGTTTTGGTTGCCAACATAATAGCACTTTCCTGACTGTGTTGAGTCAAGTGTAAAATGAGCCATGTGTAGAATTATGTTGCTTTTGAACGGTTCGACTAATAAAATGAGCTGTTAAAGCTGCATCATGCAAACAGATTTTTAACTTTTCAAACTACAGAAAATATCAAGCTGTTGGCAAATATAGGAACGTTGGCGAGGACCCCTTCCAGTTCCAGCCTGACTCCACACCTTTACGCAAAGCAAAGTCAGGAAGGATGAAGAACCTTTGTGTGTGTAGGCGCTTCTTCAGAGCCCAAGACGCACACTTGAGTTATTAAATTTGCAATAAAATGCAGTTCTGTGAGAAAGGGAATAATGCCTGATCTGGAAGAATGGAAAAATATTCCCATAAACACACTGGAGAGTTTCACGTGCAAGGCAAATAGAACAATGCTCCTACAAATCCGTTCATTTCACTGCATGGATGATTAAAAAAATCATTAATAGGGATTTTGTAAACTTCTATTAATGTGTTTGAGTTATTTGAACAAATATTTGTTGATAATACAGTTGATATACAGACAAAAATAAGTCATAAAAATTGAGAACATATTTAAAACATGAACTGTGGAGTATGTTTTTTTTTTCTTTTTGTCCACAGTGGGATATTTGAACTCGCTGTGATTTTAAATATGCAAATATCCATAATTCACACACGTCAAGCTAATAAAGGCATGTAATTACAAAACATAACTCACAAACAAGCACAATTACATCAGTATTTCACTTGTTCATAACACAGTTTGTGTTGCGTTTGCTCGAAGGACTCCTCATGACTGACCAGACTTTACTTGTGCACCATTAAGGACTTGGCATTTGAACACACAAATGTATTGCAGTTTGAACAGCCGTATATGAGAGTTGGTGTAAAACCATGTTGTGAGCTATGCTATAGTTGCACATATGGACTTAGGTGTGGTAAAAGTGTCAAAGTGGAAAACGTTCATTAAACAGACACGTCTCTTTCTCCTGATGTCAGTCCTTATTTCCTCCTTAGCATGTTTTGCTTAATTCCACTCAATTTAATTAGGTTTACATTGTAACGACACAATTTTAAATGCTACATAAATGAACGGAAACAATTTGCCCACATGTAATGGTGCTTCTCTGCACTGTCCACGTTCATGTCTGAGTTTGGCTGAATTAAGTGGCAAATGATTCTCAGTCAGATTTAATGGAGTGGATATTAGTGAGTACAACTCTCATTCCCCAGAACAAGGCCTGGAGTTCTGCAGCCCGTCTGTACCGCACCAATCCAATTTTGTCTTAATTGAATTGTTCGGAGCCCCTCGTCCATATATTTCCTTCACAGGAAGCTTATTACTTTCAATCTCTGCTTGTGTTTTTTTATGTGTATGGCTGAGGGAGCTGGAGAGCGTGTGTACCCACTTTGTGCCAACTTTTAAATGCTCTGCGTATGATTGATGTTTCTGTGATGCAGTATGAACCTAGTGGATTCATTTGTGAGATGAAACCAAAATACATCTGATTACTCAAACTAATCAACCACCCCCGTCCCTCTTTTTTGTCCCACCTTTCTCTTCCTCACCATCCCTCATACTGACAGGATGTAAAGTCGACATTTTTCCAGTTTGGTGCCTCCATCCAGCAGGAGGCTCTGTTGATGCTGAACATCATGGAGGAGTATGACTGGCATGTGTTCTCAATCGTCACATCGAAGTTTCCTGGATACCAGGAGTTCATCAACATCCTAAAAACTACAGTAGACAACAGGTAAGCTCATTAACTTTATATTTACTTGTTCACCAAAATGCTAAACTTTTTTTTTTTTAAACATATCTAAACCGTTCCAACACGATCAATATGTGCAACATTTTGGGAATAATTGAGTGCTGGTATATTTGATATCATAATTTTCCAGCCTGGCAGCAAATGCAACTGCATGGTGCTTCCTCTTTAAAAACATATTTGTATTGTAGTCAAATCAGATTAAAAATAATAATTTTGGGGACTTTAACTGTTTCTGGTCATTTGTAGAGCTGCATGGTATTAGACAATCATGTATTTTGTGAAAATTTCAATGGCAAAATTAAGTGGTGTTTGCAAGCCACAAACCACTGAAATAGTTTGTTGCATTTTTCTTCAGCTTAAAATACTTTTTAATGAGATTTTAGAATATTGTCCACAGTTTAAAGCTACCTCATTTGCCCATCTGTTTCTGCACACTGCCATTTAGCTGGCTGAAAGAGAACCACTACTCCAATCCGATGCAAAAAAGAAAAGAGCAAAAACAAATTGACCTGTGTAGAAACCTTTCGCATAAATCAGAGGTATTAGACTCTCTAAGTGAGTAAAAATGTGTTGTTGAACAGAGTAGAACAGTAAACTGTTAGCCATCTACTTATTCGACTTATTAAACATTTTTTAAATAATATTGGTGACTCCTCGTTTTTAAAAAAACTGAGAGAAATGATGTCTAAGTTGTTGCCAATAATTGGTTTTTAATGTTGGGGTTTAATCAGCAGGCTACTGGTCTGTAATTGACACAATGGAAACTATTTCAAACCTTTCAGAGTTGTGTAACGACTTTGTTCAGCTGCTGCTTTTACTCTATGGGCTGAAACTTCCTCAGAATCATTTTAAAGGAGAGACTTTAATATTGACATTCCATTTAGCCTTAATATATTTCCCCTGACAATAAGCACCATGCACCTCTTAAGATTCCTGCCACAAAGACCAGTGATATCAACTATAATGGGTAACTATGGCTGCCCCAGCCAACACTTGAGCACAGCTAATCATCTTTTAGTTAAATATTAACAGTTTGCTCTTGTCCCCTTTATTGCCTTAGTTTTGTGGGCTGGGACCTGCAGAATATCATCACTCTGGATGCCGTGGAGGAAGACAGCCGCTCTCAGATCATGCTCAAGAAGGTCCAGTCTCCGGTAGTCCTGCTTTACTGCTCCAAAGATGAAGCGGTGTACATCTTGGAGGAGGCTCGCTCTCTGGGCCTGACTGGATTCGGTTACATCTGGATCGTGCCGTCGCTCACGACGGGGAACCCCGAGATAACGCCGGAAGCGTTTCCGTCGGGGATGATTTCAGTGTCGTACGACGACTGGGACTACCCGTTGGAGGCGCGCGTCCGCGACGGACTGGGGATCATAACGTCTGCCGCGGCAGCCATGTTGGTGGAGTACGGTGACATCCCAGAGGCCAGGACATCCTGTTACGGCCCGATGGAAAAGACGTCAAAGCTCCCGCCCAGCGCACTGCACAAGTAAGTATTTTTAATGGATCTTAATGGCATTCACAATATTGCGAAGACTCAATTTAGTTTAGTTTATGTGCAGCAACAACAAAAGATATCTGAAACATGAGACTGTGGATTGATCAGAGTAGATCTTGGCAGTTTCGTTTCCTTCTTTTGCTGCTTTAGTCTTTTCAGACGTGACATTGGTAAATGGTAAATGGCCTTCACTTATGGCCTCACTATGTAATGCTTTGTAAAGTTTGAGAGCTCCACAGCGCTTTGCACTCCATCAGTCATTCACCCATTTACTGACACACACACACACACACACACACACACACACACACACACACACACACACTGATGGTAATAAGGTACATTGTGGCCACAGATGCCCTGGGGCAGACACCATTCATTTGGTGCCACCAGACATTTGACCTCTGACCTCCACCAGCAGACAAAGCAGGTGTTGTGTCTTGCCCAGTGACACCACGACATTGTGATTGAGACAGATAGATGGTTTGCTGAACCAGCGAATTATCAATTATAGGAAAAATCTGTACTTCTTGAGCCACTCATTTCAAAGCATATGTGTAATTTTAGCCACATTAAGTAGAGACAAAAGAGAGGTTATTCTATTGATTTCCCACCATACATTTTGCTGGTCTTTATTAAATTGAACTGAAAAATCCATAAGTTCTTTTTTATTTTTTTTTTAAATATGTCTGGAAAAGCACAGTCAAGAATCACTGAATTAGACAATCCAAATCAAATTTCTTAAACAATGTGATATATTGTAGAATTCACAAGGTTTGTCTAAAGAAAGCAGATTGTTGATTTACTATTTATTCTAAATTTGTATATGACGAGCATTTAGTATGGGCTTCTTCTCATATTAATGTGTACTACATTTCCTTTATATAGTCACTTCTCAGGAGTAAAACAGTTGTAAATCTGTGCAGTTATCTTATGTAAATAAGATGAATAAGAACTACCCACATAATCAGAACTGCAATTAATGTAACTGATGTAGAAATAATGAATGGGCAGTGCATGAGATGTGAGCATTTCATGTTTATTTATGTACAACTTCCAGTGAAATAGTTAACTACAAGAAATATTGCACTATGCGCAGTGGTTATGCATATCTGTATACAATATATGTTGATGGATATGAAATGGAAGTTGGATTCAGAAATGTGAACTGAAAATCGCAAACGATCCCAGAGCTGCTGCCAATAAAATGCCAATGATTTCCCTGTTATGAGAAAACAAACCGAGCTGCTTATTGCAAAATGCTGTAGTGAAAAATTGCTTGTTAAGTTAACATAAGAGAAATCACAGTGACTATAGCCTTAATGTTTGACGTTCTCTATTGTCTGTTTTTTCTTAAAGTGTGTCAGTTTGTCAGTCTTACATAAATGAGCCATTTCTGAAAATAGGCAGTCACTGTTGGGCACATGATCGATGGATCTAACTTTAGGAGAGAATAATAAAGAATACGTGGATGGAGTTCGAAGGGGTAGTTTGTGATTTAGCTGGTGAAGAGTGAGGCAGAGGAGCAACTGAGATGGGATAACAGTGGGAAGCCACTACAAATGAGAGTGCTCTCAATCTTAAGAGCTCCTTGATGAGTCCTTCTGCTCTTCTTCTCATTAATTCCTGCATATCTCATTTCCTCGTCTGTGCTTCCCGCTCCTTGCGCTCAACCCCCAACAGCCAGTGGGAGAAGCTGCAGGTTTTGCCAGCTCTGTCTGGTTTTCCATCTGGCAGCGGGGGAAGAGACACAACCTGTGTTTACATCCCAGTCATGTGTAAAAAATGAATACTAATGCATATAAATAATCAAGCTTGAGTGCTTTATTAATTATTATTATTTTTTAACTAAAATAAAACCAGAAAGGTTCTCTTTCTACACTGGAATGGATCTTACATTTGAAACCAGGGGATTAGTAGCACTTAAAGGCAGGTGGACATTTATCCTTTTACCAACCAAGGCCAGTCGTGTGTGTTTCCAATCCTGTTAAAGTGAAAGTTTTTCTAGCATCCATTTTAGACACTACTTTAGTAAAAAATGCCTTTCCGTTACCTTATGAAGTGTTCAAATTATCATCAATTTATTAAGGAAAACCAATAAATTAATTATGTCAAAAAGTACTTGTCTCCCAAACTTAATAAATTATGTCTGGAACTTGCAGTAGCAGTCAGTCAG
Organism: Poecilia picta; assembly: GCA_033032245.1. NCBI lineage: Eukaryota > Metazoa > Chordata > Actinopteri > Cyprinodontiformes > Poeciliidae > Poecilia > Poecilia picta. The sequence continues at coordinate 18,286,435 of CM065360.1, forward strand.
CCTTTAACGTCATCAATATACTTTTGCCCACACTTTTTTGAAGAAATCCTATTCTGCCACATTGGAGATCTGTTATGTCACATCGTCTCATCTGGATTTAAGTCCAGATGAGACTAATCAGACAGACCAGATGGCTAATCAGACAGACTCATAGTTTGGAGTCATTCTGAGGGAGGGTTGTCATTGTCTTCATAATTGAATCTTTTACTAGTGGTAAATCTCATATTTAAATACGTAAATGTTCATCTTACTCTAAATTATTGTATAGAGCTAATAATAAATATAGATTATTTGTCCATAGTTACAAAGAATATGTTTGAAGTGAAATACGGTTTAATAATGGATACTCCAGTAGGTCCATAATCATCAGTCCCAAGCTGACAGATCAGTGGTTTTCTCAAGAAACCCACACACACAGATGGGAAATGCCAAATATTCAGAGCCAGCTGATTCTGTGTTCCACATTCTCTGCTGCCTTAGGTTGTTAGCCAGGTGATGAGTGCCTACAGATGGTTATGTTGTGGGTGAGAGGGTTCAGCCAATAGGGCTTTGGGGGCAGGACATGAGAAACATGATTGGTCAATGCTAGGTCGAGGCAATGGGCCGGTGTGGGCTGTTAGACCCGTCAGTTTCTGTCAGGGGAATTAGGGAGACGTAGTTAACCACACGCTCTTACACACAAAAAAAGAGTAGGCAGATGGCCTGTATCTTTAAATCTGCATGTATGCTATTTCGGATTTGAAATCTGTTTCATTGAAAGATTTTACAATAACATTAACATTAACTATTTTTTTGCTTTGCAAAAGTATGCACATGCCTTAAATCTTTTAACCTTTTGTCAAATTGCAGTTTACCAAAGGTCATCCAGAGGTCAGTGTCAGATGTGATCTGATCAATGTTACAGTTTTATGTCTACATGCATAATGCTGTGTGGAATGAGAGTGAATATAAATATGTTCCACACTTTTTAGATTTTGCTTTGTAAATAAAAAAAAAAACTTTCCTTCTTCATCAAAATGGTGTTTCTCTGTGATGTTATCACATGGAATTATAATAAATGCCATTGATGTTTCTGGTTGTAAGATGTCAAAATGTACATATTGAAGGCGTTTCCAAGGTGATGTAGTTCTTGCCATGCAATCAATGCGCTTGTGTGCCAAGACTGCAGACTCCCTGCTGCTTTAAATGACTACAAAACATCTGATGGGAACTCATTTTGATTGGGAATGTGGATTTGAAATGACAGATAAATTAGTTGTCTCATTGACTTGTTAGGTCTTCAGCATCCTGTGCTTTTAGTCAAGTTTTACCTCACTCTCCTTTCACTGTGACAACTGAGATGAATATGTTTTGCAGAGTAACAAAAAAAATAAAATAAAGAAAAGAAATATGAGACAAATGACAAATGACCAACTAAGAGAGCCGGCCAGTGACCCAATCACAACAACTGACAGCTTGTGCTCTAGATAAAATGCGTATGTGAGTCTCTCTAGGTGTGTGTGTGTCTGTGTGTGTGCATTTTTGGAAACAAGAGAAATATCCCCTGTTAAGAGAGTGTTCGTTTGTGGCAGATTTACAGTGTTCTGTTCACCTTGCCATTTTGAACAGTGTGCCTTAAAAGGCTTTAGCACTTATTTACCAGTGTGTGAGTGTGTGCGTGGAAAAGGTGTGGTGGCAGTACTTTGTTCTGACAGGTAATTTCAGTCTCTCGCTGTGATGTATGATGGTAAGAACTGAGCAAGCACAAACAGCCACGCAGAAGCTGTCGCTGTCATTTGAGATAGACCTAAACTTGAAAAAAGAAAGAAACAATCAGTTTTCGTAAGCAGGATCTATTTGTAGTCATTATACAATGTATTTCTGATACTTTTATAAAAATGAAAACAATAGCTAATTTGAGACAGATGTGGTTTTATATTGTTATGTTGGCACATAAAAACACCTTTTTCATCTGTAAATGTAATTGAGTATGATAAATGTAAATAAAATGAACTGAATGTTTAATCTTAAAAAAAACAAACAGTAGTTCAAAAGATGGGTTTTGGGGGAAGCACTTGTTTACTTTTTATGCCAAATTTTCTGCTGAGCAGGCTCACAGGGGAAATACAGAACAACACCTGCTGGTTTTTTCAATGTAATAAAGGCGCCTCTGTTGAATTCTTATAACACACACAGCAGGTACAGAAACCTCCACGGTGGTGACTCTGCTAACCTTTGTCAGAAGTAAGAGAATATCTCCCTGCTCTGACACCGCTGTTTATTTTTTGCACTTTCTCACCTCGAAAACTGGGCTTGTTGTCTCTTGGCAGTCCCTTGTGAAACCGTGCATTGTAGCTGGCAGGAGAAAGTAAGAATAAACAAAACAAACCAATATACTGCAATTTTTGCTACAACAATAAAATACAAAAAATTAGCTCAAAAAATCTAACAAATGAAGCTTATTGCGTGCTGCTTTTCGTAGCACTTTTATAAATTGGGCATTATATCGTACATGCTTGCCTTTCTGCTGTTTATGGAGAAACAGTAGATTTGTAAACAGCTGCAATTAGCTTCATACTTCATCAGGGAGAAATGCGCGGCTCGAAAGCTAATGTTTAAGACGACGTTAGTTCAGAGTAATAGAAGAGATTATGGGACTCCATTTGTTACCACGTCACGACTGAAGATTTTGTTGGCATCCAGAATTTTTCCAGACAAAGTTTGTCCTTCTTGTTAAGGAAGGGACGAGTGAGATGACCTTCTTCCAGCCATCTGACCAGCAGTGCACAGAAACAGATGTGGCAAAGACACAATTGTGTGTTGCTTCGACTAGAAAAAGCCAGAAAAAAAAAAATTTGTATCTCTGCCTCTTTCTGTGGGAAATCAATAGAATTTGTAAAGAACATCATGAAAGTGATACTAATTGTAATCGCTCCTTGAATCCCTCCTCTGTGATTGGGCAAACAAAAACTTAAGGTTTCTCAAAAGCAGTTTAATTGAACCAAAATTGCGTATATTTTTATTGTTTAATCTTGTGAACTGTATATGTCATTAAACTCCTCTTAAAAACAAGCTTTTCATCAGTCTATGATCGCACAGCCGATTGGCGTTGTGAACACGCAGAAAAGCTTAAATCGGATTGTCTTGCGTTTGAATAGATTCTCTTTTGTTTCTCTTGCACAGGCATAGGCGCGTGCATTCGTAGGCTTCATAGATCTCAAGTGCTCTGACAGTATACATCATTGCTCTGACTACCCCTTGTCTTAACAAGGATAAATGTCTCCATCGCTGACGCACGCTGCCTTGCGCAGATCATCTTATCATCCTTGTAGAGAGAACCCCGCGCTTCAGGAGCGCTGCCTCAAATGAAATGCAAAGCTCTTATCGTAATGTAAACCACAACCTGAAATGGGTTTTCTATTGTCAGTTCAATTCATAAACTGACATCGTGAAAATAATATCAAGGCACTTTTACGGGATGCAACTCGATTTAAGTAAGTACAGTGCAAACGGGAGTCGGTTTAGTTTGAGCTCATTTGAAAATCAGTTCAGATTTATTCTGCTTCAGCAATGCAGTGCTGGGGTGAAATTCAATGAAATGTAGAAAAAAGTGTTGCTAATAAATTAAATATTTAAATATGAAAAACATTTACACCCAATAAAGTTATTATTGTTTGTCACATGTGGCGTTTTTGCAAGAAGAGAACATGTGCAAAAATTATCACTGATGGAGGGAAGAAAAAGCAACTTCCACTTCACTTTTTACAATCACTTATTCGCCAAAATGGGAAGGAAGGTGCAAGAAATAACTCTGCGGATATTTTTACCCCAACCTTGTTGAAGGATAGTCCTCTTCCTCTCCTGCCATGCATTCTTTCCATCTCTTTCACTCGGCCTCATTCATCTTCCAACCCATTCTCATTCCTGTGGGTGCTCCATCTTTGCTGTCTCCCCACGTCTGCACCCTCTTCCTTCCCCCTGAAGGAAAAAACTAAAAAAAAACTAAAAAAAACTGGACAATCACTTCAGTGTAGGTGACAGAAGTAATGGGGTGACATGGTGCTGTTGAGCTGTGCGACGTGGTCATCTATGTTTATGTGTGAGCAGGAATATTCATCCAGGTTGGATGGGGGTCAGTTTGAAACAAACACACTTAAGTCTGTGTCCGTATCCTAGCAACACCCGGTCGGTCCACCTGTTCTGTGGGCCTTTGCCAGAAAAGGAGTCCTACATAAGCACTCTGTTATATATATTTAATAAAAGCATACATCAGTGTTACATTAACTTAAATTCAAAAGAAGCTCAGTGTTAATTGATTAATTAATGTATTTATTTTCATTTCTAGAAGCTTGATGTATTTTAATTACAGACTATTTTTTAAATTTGTTGGTTTGATTTTTTTCCTCCTGCGACAGACTGGCAACCTGTCCAGAGTGAACCCCGCCTCTCGCCCGGAACGCTAGCTGGAGATAGGCACCAGCAACCCTCCCGACCCCATTAAGGGACAAGGGTGTCAAGAAAATGGATGGATGGATGGATGATTTTTTTCCTTTTTTTTGCGTAAAACAATTTTGCACTCACTGCATGCCAGGTTTGTAGGTTATTTCTAAACAGACAAAATAAGCACCTTAGAATCAAATACTTTTGCACAGCACTGTATTCTTCCTTACAAAACAAAAAATTGTGCTTATAAAATGAATTCATTCTCAGCAGCAACAACTTGAATGCACATGTGGGCATCATTTAGCACCAAACACTATCTGTCAATAGTCTGTACCCCATGCACTATCCATATAGAATATATTTATTTTTTATTATCAGCCATGGTGCCAGAGGCAGTTTGTCTAAAACAGCTACTTGATGAACTAAGCAGAATGAAAGGTAGTTTTAAATTAGAATTTAAATTTGAATGTTTTGTTTGGCATGGAGTCTTTTTGGGAAAATTCATGTCAAAATATTTGTTAACTGCTCACTCACAAACAGAAGATTATGAATCTAATGCTCCAAGTCTTTAAGACCACAAACTTGTCAACACACCAGGCAAAGACACTTAAAGCTGACATGCAGGCGTTTTCTGATAGCTTTCTACTCCTTTTCTCCAATCGACTTAAAAACATCTTTTGCGACTCTTGCCAGCTTGACACTGCACCAAAGTCCTTTGCACAATGTCCTACATGAAACGCCTCACCTGCTGCATTCCTCTGTGGCTTTGTATCGCCACACTGGGCCACATGCTCCATTTAGAAGTCCGCCCTGTCGCCTGTTCTCAAGACGTAACAGAGGAGGAAGGAAAATCGGAGCAAACTCCTCTGTGTCGTACACGAGCGCTGACAGAGGGAGTAAAGGAGACGGAGTGGCGAAGGACAGTCGTGATTAATGTGGAGCCTGTGTGGACCCAAGAATATCTCCCTACTGCCCTCCATCTTAGCTAATGTGACCTGTCATATGGGTCAACCATTACAATCTGTGTGTACGTGCTTGTGTGTTACGCCTTACAACTAACGGTGGCTGTAGGTAAAGAATAATATGTGGATAAAAGTCAAGTGATTCTGTGAAATAAACTTGACGAGTTGGTTATTTTTCCCAAATTTACTAACAGAGTTTGTTCAATTTTGTTCACATCACAAGATACAATTGTTATAACTGCCAAATATAACCTGAGTGAATACAAAAAGCAATTTTAAGTTTTGATTGAAATGTATTTAAGCTACAAAATTGCTATCCAAACCAACTTGGCTCTTTGTGAAAATGTAATTGCCCAATAAGCCTGGCTGGCTGGCTTTGTTACCCTTGGCAGCGACATTTGCAAATTAAATGTTTGTGATGACTGGCAATGAGTTTTGGCCCCGCTCTCCTTGTTTTAATTTAGCCAGTTTGGATTTTTAAATCAAGAAACATCTGTTTAAGGTCATATCCTAGCATCCTGAATTGATTTAAGTTTAGAATTTGATTAGGCCTCTCCAGAACCAGAAACTTTGTTTGGTTTTTATGCTTTACAGTTTGTATTTTTTTAATTATTATTATTATTTAGATAATTTTCCTCCTTCATAATACTAATGCTATTACATTTCAAGGTCATAACACAATGACATGAGATTGTGCTTCTTTACTTTCTTCTTAAGACCAAAACCCATGGTTCCAATAATGACTTTTAGTCAATCAGGTCCAGAACAAGAAAAGCAGCATTAGACCACTACGACACCACCACCATGTTTGACTGTCAACATGGAAAATGTTTTTGGCTGATTATAGTGAGTTTTTGGTCAGCAGTGACTTTAGCCTTAGTCCTTTAAAAAGAGTATCTTTTGGTCAGCTGTCTCTTTTTTGATTGATGAGTTGTGAACACTGAACTGGACCCAGGTTTGTGTGGCTTATGATGGTTTAGATCACATTTTTGCATTTTGAAATCATAAATTCTGTGACGCTCTTGGAGTAATTTTTGTTGCTTGGACCCTTCTGAAAAGCTTCACAGTTGTTCCCGTTGACCTCAGAAAAGTGTTCATGTCATACCACTTTCCTGGATTTTAGAAGTCAACAAGTTTGTTTGTAATTTGTTTTTGAATTTCTTTAGATTTAGACATGTTTCTTTTTGTGATCTCCATGCAGTCAGACAGGTTCTGTTTAAGTGTTGATTACACAGCCCAGACTGCAATGAGACCTGGATTTGTCTAATGAAGTTAAAGTAAAAAAAAAAACAAAAAAAAAATAAAAATAAAAACTTGACAACACTTAATACATAATTTAACGAAGACATTTATATATGTTTCTCACATGGCCATAATAATTTTAATTGATTTTTATTTCTTTATTTATATATTTCTTTAAAAACGGCTTTTTTAATTATTTCCATATTTTTTAACTGTTTAATTCCTTTAATTTCGAAAAATAGTGATAGTCCAAGCAAAATGCACAAGTTGTAGACAGCCAATTTATGTTTCAGATGATAATTTGTGCTCAATTTTTTCCCCTCCTCCTCTCTTGCACTTCTCACCCTCTCCCCCTTCCCCTCTTAATCATCCACGCCTTTCGCTCTCAGGTACATGATGAACGTGACATGGGATGGCAGGGACTTGTCATTCACAGAGGATGGCTACCAAGAATACCCAAAGCTTGTTGTCATTGTTCTCAATAAAGAGAGAGAGTGGGAAAAGGTAAGACCCACATGTATCTTTGCTCGGCTTAGCATTGCTTGAACACTGCAGTTCTCACCTAATGTTATGCAAAACATCATTATCCAATCTTGGTTTCCATTTTTCATTCACACGCACATTGCTGGAGTTCAGTTTGAACGTTTGCAAAATAGGCTATTTGACTTGCCTGTGCCTTGGAGAAAGCTGAATTTCCTGTTGCATGTCTTAAACCGTTCATCAAGATGTGTCAACTTCCAAGTCAACTGAATTAGTGCCATTAAAGCTAAAGTGTTATTTATATGGTATAAACCTGTTTTACGTAAATCTAGTAAATATATAAGTATTATTTTTATTTCCACCAAAAAACTAACATCAAAGTGTTACCAGGACACAGATTACATTTAGTACAAGATGCAAATTTCCAGTAAGTTTCAAAATGCCCGTTCAGCACTGCATTTGAAGCATGCTGCTACAGATTGTTTTCTTATCAGAAATTTAAATGAAATGGGACATTTACAATACATCATAGACAACATGTGGCACATTGCTAATTTATGCAAGTATTTCACAATAAATTGATGTAATTTAGATTCATATTTTTATTATGCAGAAGCTTTGTCTATGCTGATAAAGAATTATCCATCTCATCTTGACTGGATGTGGAAGTGCAATATACACACCTGGGCATATCATATTATATCATATGGTACACTTACCTAATAAATGTGACAGGAACTTAGTCTTTCTCAAAATATGTAACATGTTTTCATCTTTGTGGGAAAAAGCAACTTTGTAAATATGAAGTGTGAGAGCAACTTATATTTTTGTCATGCCTTGAATTTGAGATTGTTGCAGTGAATAAAAAAAACTAAATGAAAGGGACAGATTCTTGAAAGTCATTAATTTTATTTTTTAAGAGCACAGAAAGTATTGTAAGTTGCCATTAACCAACTGTGTGACGAATATATTTGGCTAATCAAGCTTAAATAATGTAAGTGGACAATTTTAGTCCGTTTTTTGTTCTATCAGTATGTCTTGTGGTATGAAGGTTGCCTCTACTGGCCAACAATAGTATTACACTTTAATGTGATAAATTATTGGCTTCATGTCTCTGCGCCGAAGGCTTACATAAACTGGATGGAATTTCTATAATCATTTTTCACTTTCGTTCAGTACATTCAGAAGCCAACACATAAAATCTGTTTACCTCATGCTCAAACTTAAACTGGCAAGTTATAACTTAGGAAAAATAAAACGAGTGCACAGCAAACCCAGGAAGAATCAATTAACATTGTATTTTAAACTTTGTTTATCAAGAAATACGTCGTTGATCAGTGACCTCTTTTAAAAATACGGCTCTGGATTTCCTTAAAGGACTAGTGTGTGGAAGGCGGTTTGATAAATGGCCACTGTAAATGCTATTCTAGATGTTGTAATGGACTTTAAATGACTGTCATGCATCTTTATACCTACATTGGGCTTCCTCACACTTGCTCAAATATCTTAGAGTTAATACCGCAATAATTCACGCTGTGGAATTGGAGAAGGGACAAGTTTCAGAGTCTAAGTAGAAGCGCTGTAGACACAGAGAAGAGCTTAATAGCAAGAAAAGAAAGATTGATTGTAAATTAGTTTTATCCTGGGTTTGTTTTCATCCCCTCTGTCAGATTATCCAACTTTTTTTGGCATTTTTTAAAAAAATCTGCCGCACTCACTTTCCTTTCTGAGTCTTTACTTTTTACTCTATAGTTCCATATTTTTCCACCCTCCTCCTCCTTCCTGTCCTCCTTCACTATCCGTCTCTAAGCCCAATAATCCGTGCACTCTGATGCTGGGCTCTCTTATAGCACCTCAGAGCAGAGTTAATCAAAACCTGAGATGTCTGTTATCAGGTTGGCAAAGGGTCACCGCTCTCTTGTGTGTGCCTGGCCGTATTTTTTTTTTTGCCGCTTAGCACCGGCAATCAACAGAAATGCTATTGGTGAAACTTGTGCTGCCATCAGTCTGATATACTTTAGGTTATATCTTCCTGTGTGTCCTTTGTTTGGAGCAACTCGCATGGTGTTCGACATTTTTTTAAATTTTTTTTTGGAGCAGCTTTGTCATATTTCACGCTGACATACACACAAACCTTTGTAAGTGTGTCGAGGACGACAAGTAGTGTGTCGTAAACAGAGAGTCTATGAAATTGATCAGTGACACTTCTCTGTGGTGCAGAAAATTACTCCAAAACCCCAAAGAGAGACACCAGCACCCGAAGTGGAAACGTAATTGGGAGCTTTTCAACCCATGCACCAGAAATCAGTGGCAACAAAAAAGTGAATTGCATGATGATGAACGAGAGGAGGGGAAAAATATCTATGCATGCACTAAAATATACACAGTCCAGTCACATTAATGTGACCACCACGTACTTTCCACTTCAGAGTTAAATAACCAATCACAGAAGGCAGGTGGCAGCACAGTGCAGTTGAGCGTATATAAAGGGTGTGTGTGGGCTTCGGAAAACATTTCAATCGTTGGCGTAATGCAGAAACGAAGCGATTTATCCGACGTCCAAAAGGGCATGATCATTGGCTTTCGGGCCAAGGGTGGAAGCATTTCCGAAACGGCTGAGTTTGTGAACTGTTCGCGTGCCGCCGTGGTAAAAGTGTACCGTGCATGGCAAAATGGGACTGTCCAAAATCAACGACGTGGCAAATGTGGTGCACCACGGGCCATAGATGACAGAGGCGAACGACGGTTGCGGAGATGCGTTCGGGCAGATAGACGGGCTACCGTTGAGCAACTGACCACTAAAATGAACCAAGGGGCTACCACAAGTGTCTCCCAAACCACTATTCAGCGAACATTGCTGCGTCTGGGCCTCCGAAGCAGACGCCTGGTTCGTGCACCTATGCTGACTGGTGTTCATCGACGACGAAGGCTAGAATTTGCACGCCAGTACAGCAGCTGGACGTCCACTGAGTGGCGACAGGTAGCGTTTTCAGATGAATCGCGTTTTATGCTCCATCGGACAGATGGACGTTGGCGTATAAGGCGTGAAACCTCTGAAAGGAACCACCCTGCAACCATTGCAGGAACGGTCCAAGCTGGAGGCGGGAGCATTATGGTCTGGGGAATGTTTTCCTGGCATTCTCTGGGTTCACTGATTATTGTGGAAGGCACGATGGATCAATACAAGTACGCATCTGTCCTTGCGGACCATGTCCACCCCTACATGCGCATTGTTTTTCCTCAGGATGATGGCATCTTCCAGCAGGACAATGCGAGGTGCCATACAGCTGCCAGTGTACGTGCGTGGTTCGAAGAGCACCAGGATGAGTTTACCGTCCTCCCCTGGCCAGCAAACTCACCTGACTTAAACCCAATCGAGCATCTGTGGGACCATCTCGATCGAGTTGTTCGCGCCATGGATCCTCAACCGCGTAATCTAGCGCAGCTGGCCACGGCATTAGAGTCGGCATGGCTCAACATCCCAGAGAAGACCTTCAGGGACCTAAGTGACTCTCTTCCTGCACGTCTCGTAGCAGTTCGCTCTGCGAAAGGTGGTTATTCTGGCTTTTGACAGATGGTCACATTAATGTGACTGGACTGTGTAGATATGCACTAAAAATATTGAATGTGTTCCCTTGCGGCGCAAGATGTATGAGGAGGGAAAAGAGTGCAACACCAAATGATCGGCAAAGGAACAGAGATAAAGAGTTTGGCTTAGGCAGTGAGAGGAAATGAGTGAGAGAATGACACGGGCAATGTAGCAAACAGAGTGAAACATGAGGCACGTTAATCAAAAGGATGTGGAAGCGTTGTGTTTAGCTCTCACATGTTTGAAACATCCACATGTGTTTCTCCATGCAACACGGTTAACATACTGCTGTGGTTCGAACTTAATAAGTCCAGGGACATCTAGCATAAAGTGTGCCCAAAAACTTACAGTACACCATTACACTACCACCCTCGTCAATGTAAAGTCAGAGGGATCCATGCATTGTTTTCCCAGGATTTTATTGTCTAATTTTGGTGAAGCTGTAATTTTCCTGTACTTAGCTGACAGGAGCTGCACCTGTTATGTTCTTTTGGGTTGGAGCTGTTGCAACTTTTCTCACATTGCTAACCAGTAATACATTTTCTTTCTTGCAAAAAGTTGCGGCTGACTGGATACTTTCTCTTATTTGAGCCATTGTAATTTCATGGTTGTGCATGAGCATTCCTATTTTTCAGCAATTTCTTTAATATACGGTTAGGGACACAATGACAACTTCCCAACTACCTAAGTTGGAGAAATGCCTGTAACTGTAGTTGGTTAAGTCCAGGTTCAGGCGACAACCTGAAGATGGAAAATGATGGAGCTTTTTCATCAATGGATTGTTTTTTTTACAGGGAATCTATGTGATGTTCTGAAGAAGGCTTTGCACAGTGGATGAACTTTTCCATCATTAAAACAAGATCTTGGTGGAAAGTGAATCCAACATTGGAAGGAAATAAATCTTGTGGCGTTGAAGAGGTTCATCAAAACAATATCAAATAGTCAAATTTAAAGGTGGTCCAATGAGTGTGCGACCAATTTTTTGTTTGTCTTTTTGGTTTTGTTGGCAATTGCATTTTTAGCCAGACAGTCTTTATGCAGTCCATAAAAAAGTACATACAGTATGTCCAAATTACATATAGAAACGGTGCACTTTGCTTTATTATGGCTAAAAAAAGTTGTAAATAATAACCACAACCTCAAAAAAAGTTTGTTTTGTATGCAACTTCACTAATTAAATGAGAAGACTGTACTCACCTTATAAAGCAACTTTTGTTCCAGCACAGTGGATGGAGAATTCAAATTGCCTCTGAAACTGCCACAGAGTTTGCATCCAGTTCACAAAATAATTATTACAGATAACAAGGGATTTGTGCTTGAAGAATCACAACAATATGGAGCATCGACACACACACACGCCCACACACATACGCACACATGGAACCCATGCGCACACACCCACACTTCCAGGTCGGCACATAATCACAGGAAGGCTTTTTTACATGAAGCCATCACAGTTCTTTGAATCTCAATAAAAGAACTGCACTTGAAAGGGAAAAACAGTATAAATCAGTGATTAGAGTCTTCTCTCACTCTTCCTCGTTCTCTGTGCCCTCGTTTTGCACTTGCAGACGCCGGGCTTGCACGCGCATCGTGACGCAAGCCGGCGGACGCGACACACACACACACACACACACACACACACACACAGCTTCCCCGCGCCTTGCAGGCGCAGAGGAACACTCAAAGCAAGGGGCTGGAGCGGGAGAAGCAGAATCCATTTTACCGACGTAATTTTGTCTGACAGGAGTGACAGATACTGTTTTATGACTGAATGGGTTTCTTCACGCTATTAGGAACTCATTCTCCCATAATGCATCTTGCCACAGTGATAACTCTCCCCGTGAGACTGGCACGGAGAAGGCACTCAGAGGAGGAGCCTTGAACATAGGGTTTAGGGTTTAAAGCATAGGGTTTTATGTTTTGATTAATTTATAATATTTTCTGCCCTGATTAGCCTGGTTTTTGGTGCATTACACCAATGGCAGTCAAATACAGCACTGTAGAAAGCTGAAGTGATAAAAATTGTAATAACCTTTTTTTTCTTACAAATGTCACAAATAACTTGAAATTAAAATACAGTGCACTGAAGATTACAATAAAATTGTCCAGAAAAAAATTGACCCGTCGTGGCTCTTAAGCTCTGACCAGTGATAATGCGATAGCCTCTTTAGTAATCCCACCGGCCCTATCACTTTAACCTCCCACTGGCCTGACTGTCAGATCACATCCGTACATTTTTTGCAACAGTCTTAGTATTGTGTGCATGTAATATCTGGTATTATGTCCAAGCAGATTCAGCGTTTTCTCTCTCTCTCTCTCTCTCTCTCTCTCCTCTCTCTCTCTCACTGACAGTCGATAAACTCAAGCCCTCCTCCTTTTCTGGGCATTAATTTATAACCCTTCTTTCTTTAATTAAAGAGAAAAAGACACTGGAGAAGGAAGGAGGGACAATTAGAACAGCAGGATAGAGAGAGGGAATGCTGAAGTCAGCTTCTTTGTTCTATCTTCCTCCTCATCATCCTCTCATTTTGTAAAGTGTCTTCCAAGAACATTTGACTCACTTTGTTACTAGATTATACTATTGACTGAACTGATCAAAGATTGTTCAATTGTGCCAGTCAGGTCCTGTTATAGATGTGCATGAGTGCTGCATGAGTGCGCCAGACAGGCACAATATTATGACCACTGATGATCTCCCAGATAGCGCACGATACAGGCTGGAATTCACATGAAAACCATTTTCTCACCTTCGTTTCAGTCTTCAAATCCATTTGTTCACAAAATGAGTTTGGCCGTTTCTAACGCCGCCATGCGTCGCTGCCTCGATGCTTTCAGCACATTCATTAAGTTGACGTGATTGTAAAGCAATCGGGCCACTTGACGGCGGTTCTGGGTTAATTTCAGAAGAAAACGGCAAACTCGCTAATGGAAATCTCGATAATGTGCATTCTGCGGAAAAGGCATCCAAAAGGATTAGAGAGAGGTGGTCTGTTCAGTCATTGCGGTTTTCCGTCTCCTTCATCTCTTTTGCTGATTGTGCAACTGAGCTGCTGGACTTTGCCACGTTATAGTCCAGCTTGGTCCAAATTCAAATGCAACCCAGTTCTGTTCATTTGTCCCTTCTTCACAGTTTCTCTTTAAATTGTATTCAAAATTAAGTTGAGTGCTGTTTTAATCTGTCCCAGTGGATAACAGCAGCTTTATGAAAAATAATATTAACGTTAGAATCAACCTTGCAGATAAATGCACCGCATTTACAATCCAATTTTTATTAACATTGGATTGTTGGTAAACTCATAAATTGAACAATGTGCAACATATTAGCATCCTGATTGGCATCAGTACATATTGACAGTAAGCCTCTTATCATATTAGCAAAGATCATATTTTACCACAGTATTAAATAAGCACAATTTAAGGTGAAGCACATGAATGTTTATAGTTAGCATCAATCTATTGAGTTTGATTAATTTACCAATTACTGATAAAGAGACAAGCAGCTTTTGGACACTGTCAATAAAAAACAACCTTTATATCCAAACCCTAAAATGTGACGGGGAGGATCTTGCGTAACATAAGAGGTGTTTAGCTTTATGCAACTTAGCTGCAAAATTGTTTTTTTTCTCTTCTGAGTGTGAGATAATTTTTTTGGAGGCATTCTTGAGGCGCAGATCAATGCAGCTCAAGAAGGCTTTGAAATACATTTCAGAGTGTTTCCACTTTGAATCGGTGCATCTAGTTCAGGGTCACATTTGGCCTCTTTGTTACCTGGTTGGTAGACGGCCTCCTTTCCTATTCTGCAGTTTTGCTGATCTACCCTTTTCGGCAAGTTTCTTTACATGATTCCAAAAGCATTAAGTAATGCATAAATAAACAGGAAATATATCATAGCGAGTTGAGATTTTTTTAAGGCACCTGCGTAATGTAATTCGACGCCGTGAAAAACTATGATAGTATTTATAATCGTTGCTGTAGTTGTGACGCACAGTGATGTGCCAGTGCTTTTGTCTTTCTTACTCACCCTAAGCCTCACTGCTGTTTCCTTCATTACTAGTCCCTTTTTCTACTGACACAAGCATGTGTGTCTGCAGACGCAGTCACTCACATGTGAAATGCAAAACAGCTGGGCTAAGACAGATAGCCAAAAGCGGACAATCCCCGGAGACTGAAGGTGACACACCAGAGAACCGCACCTCGACATACTGTCCTGCTTCTCTCTCTCTTTGACACAATTTCCTACACACACACATACACACACACACACACTCTTAGGGCTGCGGCTGACAGCAGAGTGAGCTGTTGACAGTCTTGCAGGCTAACAGCGGAGAGGAGTCTCTAATCCCTGTCAAAGGGTAGAAAACCACTCAAAGCAAAACAATTAAAATGCTAATTTCATTTCCTCCTCTCTGCTTGCCTGTTAATGACTTGTGTGCTTAGAACCGGCAGCATGTGAGTGTTTATGCGTTCTTAGGTAAAGGCACCATTTTATGACTGCAGGGTCAAAGGGGAGGCCGGATTAAAACTGATCTATGAGTCATGTGTGTAAAAGCGCCAAGTGGGTGCTTTGAAAAAAAGAAGGGGAAAAAAAATACAATACAATACAATAGCCGACCAACAGCTGGTAGGTTGGCTGGAATCTTTTCAACAAATTGACTGCAAAAAAAGATTAATTCTAACTTTACTTCATTGAGGAATTGTTGACCAAGCTTTTTAACTTTTGTCTTTAAAGGTATCTGTTCCTGAATATGTAAGTGAATCATCTCTGATACTGTCACATTAGGCACCTATTCAAGCTAAACAACTCCATCATTCCGGTATGTGGTAAAGCGATCAGGCAATTTTTGACATCCAGACAATATAAACATATTACACGGATACCCATGAAAAAAAATTAAGTTTATTTGTCACGTAGACAAACAAAATACCTTCTGGAGGAAAGGTTTTTATCGCCAGATAAAGCAAAGGTTAGACTTCTTTGCTACAAAGACAAAACATTTGTTTGGAAGAGTCCAGGTGAGGTTTTCAAACCTAAGAATATTAAACAAATGGTTGTAGCATCATCTTGTAGGTCTGCTGCACTGTATTTGTGAATTGAAAATATTGAATGGAAAAATGTAGACGAAAGACCCACCTCAAATCCTTCAGCTTAAAAATGAACATCTTGACAGTTTTGTCTCCAATAGGACAGGGATATCTGACAGACATCAGAACAGATTTAAAACTGGATAAAGAATGAGTGACTTAAGCGTCTAGATTTGCTGACATCTAAACTGTTTTGGAACTGTGTAAAATATGCTTAAATGTGGTATTTAGGCCAAAAGACTGATCATTGAAAAATGGTTCTACCTTTTCTAATTTGAAGAATTATGCTGTAAGTGTGTTATGCTGACAAAAAATGTGTGATCTCTCTGCAAATTTCTATGATGATGTTAAACAAATCTACAATAGAAACACCATGAGATGACTCTGCATTCAGTCTTATATGAAGTCAGGAGACAATGAGGAAGAAGAGAAAGAGGCAAGAATTTTGTGTCTTTTGTATTTACTCTACTGTATTATTAATATAACAGGCCATGCAAAGCCTTGTGTCTGTTGCTGTTTTTCTCTGCCTCCTTGCCTTCTCTATCTGACAGTAAGGCATAGACTTGTAGGCCCCTCCCAGACATAGATATTTACAGAGAGATGTGAAAGGGTAAAGGTCTTCCATAGGGGAATCGGTGACATCACAGCTCTGGAAACTTTCTGAAATATAACCAGCCTCCCAGTTTCTGTAGTGGAGCCCTGCCCCCTGTTTCATTTTTGGACATGCAGTATAGGTTTGCATTTATAACAGAACCCTAATATGACGTTTTCCATCTACTCTCTGTGCATCTGTCATTCTGGTATCTCTCTGCTTTTTCTTTGAATTTAGCCTCTTCTTACACACAATTTCTATTACCTATAAAATGTTTTGGGTAATATATTGCCACTGGATGATCTGAAAAAAATTAAAGGTAAAATTATAAGAATTTAAACATCTAGTCTTAGAGAGAATGCTCTTTATCCGAAATGGTTTGATTATGCAATCACATGCACCCACTTACAATCGAGTCCAGTGGTTCAAAAATCCACACCAAACGGAAGCACACACAACTTCGATTTGTAAATTCACTGAATTCAGTCATTTCTCAAATGCACATTTGCTGATGAGGGTGTTTCTGCACGTAATCTGTTTGTTTTCATGCTACATTCTCCTCCCCCTGTCAACAGATGGGAAAACTTGACAATCGCAGCCTGACACTAAAGTACCCGGTGTGGCCACGGTTCAACTCGTTTGGCGATGCCGAGCTGGACGACAACCACCTGTCCATTGTCACCTTGGAGGAGAAACCCTTTGTTATTGTGGAGGATGTTGAAAGACTCACTGGCACCTGTATGAGGAACTCTGTGCCCTGCAGGAAGCATATCAAAGAGTAAGTCCGATTGCTGCCTTTTCTACTAGTCGGTTCGATTTGCTGTAAAAACCCTAGGCATAGATTGTGCATCAAGCTTTTTCCACGTGGATCAGAAATGTTGTGATGCATCGATAAAAGTACAACAGTATCCTCAGCTCGAATATTGTATGAATCAGTACTTTGTGTGTGGACCTGTCTGGTTCAAAGGGTATGGAGACTTTTGCAAAACATTTTATATTGTAAGTCAAAAATAGCCAAATACAATTTAAGGTGTTGGAAGTGCATGATCAATTTTCTAACGACTTTAGGTCTGTTGCTGTGTTGCGCTCTTCCCCCTGTCATGAGCAGTGACAGAGGTGCAGTATTCGACCTATGCAGCAGCTTCTTTCCTCCCACTGAAAATGGAGGCGACTGCTGAACTAAGCAGTTTACTTCCTTTCCTAACAAATTGTCTCCCAACAAGCTCTTGCTTTTAGCTGATTTCAAGGCAAAGACATTGTGAGACCGCGTCACTAAATGACTTGGCCGATGCTGGACCAATCGGGTTTTTAGGTAATTTGCTAATAAGTCTTTTTTCCACAGAGAAAAATTAGACAACATGAAAAAAGACTCTCAGACCGTTAGCTGCAGCTGCTGCGCATCATTCACTTCCTGCTTAACCAAACATTTCTGATCAGAAATTTCTATAAACGGTGCCAACTACTTACACAAATTGTCTCTCTCAAATGGCTCATTAAAATAAGTCTTTAAAATTTCACACCTTACAAAGTGAGAATTTGAACGGTCTGTTTGCAATGCAGAAAGTTTCAAGACAAATGTAGTACTTAGTTTTTACAAAGACAAGTTCAAATCAAACAGGATATGGCCCAAAGATTGACGTTTTTCAAAACAGAATGAACTGCATTACTTAATATCAAGGAAGATCAACAACGTAAACATTCTAATTGGCCAACACTTTAGAACTCATGAAATATTTCTTTTTTTCTCATTAGCACACCATTAAAAATGGCCTCAAATCAACACAAAACGCTGCATTTGTGTCTCAGGTTTCCGCCATGACCACACAGAAAGAGCTACATGGAGCAGGAGAGATGATTAAACCGTAATGGGGGTCTAAGGGAAAGAGGCTGAAAGAGATTATCATCCAGAATCACTGTGAAGTATGGCGGAGGATAAAGCATCTCCAAGGAGAAACGCAAACGCACATTCACAAGTTCATAAACGCTCCCTGTTGCCACATGTCCACTCACAGACCAGTGCATTCAGCCCTGTTCTTTCCTCCCACAGAGCAATTCCCACTCAAGCATCCGTGGTGTCCATTTGGATGGAGAAAGAGGGCTGGATGGAAGGGAGGAAGGAAGCAGTAAATGGGGAGTGGCAGCAGAAGAGTTGGATTGGGGTTTGAAGGGTATCCATGCATGCAAAAATCTAAATTCACTCATCCAGGCTTTCCCTGAGAAAAAGCCATACTAAGTGAAACACACAATCATACTCAGGCCTTCAATGCCCTCTCTGGAGACCCTTCCTCCCTCCAGCCCAATAGTGTTACTGTGTGAAGTTGGCCTGACAACTTCACAAACAGCCTCTGTTATATCAAAGGCTCTTACTCCCTGAACTAAAATGAGTTAATAAAGGATGCTTTAAAAGTTCATTCTCTTGTATGAAACTCTGAACAAGCCAAAACCAAATGTAGTTTTCTTTTATTCCCTCAGTCTTGTGCTTCCCCTGCGTAAAAATGCTATTCTTATTAGTAATTCATAAGTTACTTAAACCACAGAATCTGCCAATGTGTCTAAAATCTCTCAGATAAAAGTTTTTCTTCTTTTTTTTGTTCCATCTTATTTGTTGTGCCTGGAGAAGCTGTTTCAAAATAACCTAACATTAACGTTATTCCGAATTTCATTACTGCATGTGTTTCCATATCTACTCAGTTCATTTTTATTTGTAAACAATTTGAAACCAATGTTATTTCAAGGCACTTGAAAAATAGGTCTAATTGATCACAATTTATTTACCAATCTGCATAATTTCAGTACAATCCAATTATGTGGTCAGATCTAGATCCAGTTATGTACAGACATTTTAGTCAAATGTATAAGACCTAGTCAACTTTCATTAGTCCTCTGATGCTAACTGAAAAAAAAAATACATGGGAGGAAACCGATTGTATCAAGTCACTGAGTTTGCAACAAAATTTCAAGATCAATGATTTAGTGAGGCAGGAAGTGCTCTACTGATTTTAACAGGAAAGTCATGATGTCTGGGGATTGGAAGAACAGAAAGGAGATTAAGAAAACACAAAGAGTGAACAGTTGAACTCGGGAAAAACATCTTAATCAGCAGCTTTTTCAAGGAAAGAGAGATTAACACATAATTACTCAACACAAAACGTACAACATAAATAGCTTTGACAGTTTCTCTGTTTAGGGATGAGCTAAACACCGAAGCACTGAGTCATGGTAGCTTCTATGAAAATATAAAAGAGATACTTTTCTGATGAAGTATCTATCCTTATTTCCTGTTTCTTAAATATTTTGCACAGGGTTCCCAGCCCCCATGTAACATGATTACCAAACGTCCAGTTTTAGTGAGGCAACTGTTCAATCAAAGCAGCAGAAATGTAAGCAAGACCACTTTGATATAATTTTCCCTGATTGTTGGCATTTAGACTTTGGAGCGGAGGCCATGAACTCCCAGGTGCACTTTGGTGAAACATAACAGAATGAAAACCGCAAAGTCACAGCCTGCAAGTTGTCTTTTTTTGGCTCTCTCACTCTTTGTCAAATGTGGATGTTAAATCAAAGGACGAGGTTGGCGTCCTCTAATTAGCACACATTTAAAAGTTAAATGACTCCCAGGTGGCTGAAAGTTGAAGGGAACTCTTGAACGTGAATGCACATCGTGCGTGGGTTTGTGTTTGAGTGCATGTGCTTGCGTGTGTGTGTGAGTCAGAAGTTTCTGAACTCTTCTCCTCTCAGATTCACACACACAGATGGCAAGACGCTCCAGATGCAACGCCGTCAAGTCCTCCTTGACCGGAGACGCAGAAGGGAAAGGAGAGAAAGAACTTGGTTTTAAAGTTCTCTGTCATTCAAAGGCAGAGTCATCGAAACTTATAACTTGAAAAGGATGAATGAAGAGGTTGACTCTGCAATTACCAGAATAAGAGCTATCAGTGTATGATTAACCAGGAAAAAGGAAAGAGGGTTGAGTCAATTAGGATTTTAACTCAGTTAAATATCCTCTCTAAGCATGTCTTCTGTTGAGCGTCTGTTACTGAGCGAAGCATTGCTTAATTGAGTTGTAATGGTGGTCTTTATTTTTGTGTTTCTGCAGCAACACAACTGAGGCTGGTGGAACATATATCAAAAAGTGCTGCAAAGGCTTCTGCATCGACATTCTGAAGAAGATTGCCAAGTATGTCAAATTTACGTATGACTTGTACCTGGTAACCAATGGCAAGCATGGCAAGAAAATCAACAATGTCTGGAATGGGATGGTGGGAGAGGTAAGTCTGTGCAAATATTTTTTTTAAAAAAACGATCACGTCAAAAAATATGTACTATCAGAAAAAAAATGCTCCAAAAAATAAAGAAATCTTAGCAAAATTCTGAATAAAACCTATTTTTATTTTAACAAACTAAAAAAATGTAACATTCAAAATATATTTTGAATATATATTATTGATATATTCAATAATATTTTGGATACGTAAGGATACAACTGCATGTTTTACAGTTTGAGCGTATAATGTTCATTGATGTCTGTAAAAGAACATTTAATGTGGAAACTCATTGCAAACAAATTTAAATAATGTCTCTTTAATGTTCTTTATTCTCTGCTTCTTTCTATTTTTCTCCCATATTTCTTTTTAAATCACATCCTCCCCATCCCTCCTCAATCCTTGCACTCCTTCCTCTTCGCCACTTCTCAAAAAGGTGGTCTATAAGAAAGCCGTCATGGCCGTCGGATCTCTGACGATCAATGAGGAGCGTTCTGAGGTCATCGATTTCTCCGTCCCGTTCGTAGAAACTGGGATCAGCGTCATGGTCTCACGTAGTAATGGAACTGTCTCGCCATCAGCTTTTCTCGGTAACTGCTGTCAGTTTTATCAATTGTTTTTGTGTGTGTGTGTGTGTGAGTGTGTATACTTTGATATGGAGGAATCAGCTCAATTGCTTTCTCACAACACTTCAGAAGTTTACCAAAGGGCGATGAAAACTCTTGCTGTATCGGCTCAGTTTGCTGCGGACTTTCTCAGCAACTTCCTGCACACAAGACGTGTCTAAAACTCCGCCGATCTTGCAAATGGAATTAAGGGAAAAAAATTCCTGCAAGTTGAAACACACAGGTCGATACCAGTATGCTGCACACGGACACAAACTCACACCCAGGTTCACACGCTGACATGGATGTTGCACGCAGTTAGTGCCGTGAAAGTGGCCATTATGGGGGCTTACCAGGAAAACCCTTAAATGGCTGCTTGCCAGCAAACACACACTTTTCTTGCACAACCCTCACTCAGTGCTCTTCGCTATGCCAACAGTTCCCCTCAGCCCAACACCTCCATACATAAAAGCAGAGTTTAATCTCTGCAGCAGAGTTGTGAGCTCAGAGGGAGGACAGGAGTGCTGACACCAGGGCTTCCTACACTATTCTGTGCCTCGCATAATCAAATGCAAGTATATGAGGTTTTCTGTAAGCGCTCTAAATGCACAGGGCACAGCTTGCAATCCACTCTCTTGGTTCCTCCGTGTGCACAAAATTGATCTAATTCTTCAGTTCACTGCAAAACAGACCGAGGAGAAACTAGATGAAAACGTGTGAGAAATTTTGATTTAACCTGTGTTGATATTGACACCTGTCCCTTAAATATTGTCTTTCGCAGAGCCATTCAGTGCATCAGTGTGGGTGATGATGTTTGTGATGCTCCTACTGGTGACTGCAATGGCTGTCTTCATGTTTGAGTACATCAGTCCTCTTGGCTTTAACAGAAATCTGGCACAAGGAAAAGGTGAGCTTGGCATAAACTCCTTCATTACATCTTTGTATCGGTGCAAACTTAGCTTTAGAAAGATTGGTGTTTACAAACTCTGTATTTGAGGTTTTGTGTCTTCGCTTTTCAGTCTGTTAGCATACAAGTATTTTTTGCGTATGCCGCCCTAAGCAAGTTGAAACGGGGGTCACTCAATATGGTAAAAATGTTCTTAAACTATGCAGGCAATCTGGAGAAATCAGCATTTTTAAACTGACATTTACAAACCTCAACTGCTTTTAGCTGAATTTGCAGAGAGCACTGCAAGTGAAATACTCTTATGGTCCAAAAGCAATTGCTAACACTATTATAGTATTAGCAATTACTTTGTTAGCAACTCTTAATTGCTAACAAAGCACATTAGCTTTAGGTTTCGCAAGAAATTCTACAAAATAACTGGTTTTGGAAGTGTATGAAATTGCATGGTGTGCAGCAATAAGAGTTTAGTTGTAGCTAAAAATAACTATAAATGACTGCTTTTATGATATCAATTATGAATAAAACTAGTAATTCACATCAAAATTACTAAGTTGAGAGGAGATCCTCTCCTGATGCAGCTGTGAAGTAGTTTCCCAACCCCGGTACTCAAGACACACTGACTTGCATATTTAGATGTTTCCTTGATTTAAGACACCTGATTCAGAAGATTGCAGCTCAGAAATTATGTGTACTACAGTGTAATGATACAACCAGCAAATGGGATAATCTAGAGGGGTTGGTTTCAAGCACTTTTGTATGAAAAAAAAATCCTCAATATTATTCATTTTATTTAAAGAAAATCACAAATTTTGTTTTTTAAACAGTCTAAAAAATGTAGGAATTTAACATTCAGCTTTGAGCCAAAACGGTGCTAAATTGTTAAATTTGTCAAATTGTTTTCAAATTACATGGTGACAGATTTTAACTTTTAATTTTTGGCTTTTTTGTCACCCGACAGCAATAACGACAGCCACAGTATATACAAAGTACTCAACATGATATTCAAATATTTTTTGCATGTCGTGTTGCATTCAGTTTTCTACCGAGAGCCAAAAAGTGATGCTCCACAAATAGCTTAAGAGTGGCGTAAGCATCTTCAGTGCTTGTGTCAGCTCGCTCTGTCAATACCGCAGGGCAACGACTACATTGCTTAGTTTTGTAAAAAAAATAAGACAGACTTTAAGAAGACAAACACAATAGCAACGCTAAAGTTGTTACCTTATGTTATCCAGATATGTAAACATACTGATATTAATTACATTGCACTAAATGCAGGCTCATTGCAACACCCAGAATAGGTTATTTAATTGGAGACCTTAGAAAAGAAAACAAACTGGTATCTTAGAACACCCTTTCTGTGATTGAGATATATTATGTTTGTTATTTCAAATATGTTAAACTATATAATGAAACAATGCAGTGTTTTTGTTGTTTGAAGGAAATGCATAAAATAGTGTCTTATATTAGATGTAGGAGATCAAACCACATTTTAAAGAAGGGCAGCACTTCTCATGTCTCTCCTGCTTTCCTAAGAAATCCATGCAAGTCCCTGGTTAGATGCAGCGCAATGAACCACCACTTCCATAACTCTGTCCGATTTTGACTAAGATACGTACAGAAACGCTAGGATGAACAGTATGTTTGCAGTGAACCCCCTCTTTGACCCCATCATTAAGTTACTAACATTGAAATACTGATGTCTTATATAACGTCTGGTAGTGCAACTTACGTTTACTTTAACATCTGTCTCTTCCTCTTATTGTATCTCTCAGATCCCCACGGTCCTTCTTTTACCATGGGCAAGGCCGTTTGGCTGCTGTGGGGTCTGGTCTTTAACAACTCTGTGCCAGTGCAAAACCCCAAAGGAACCACCAGCAAGTTCATAGTGTCGGTGTGGGCCTTCTTTGCTGTCATCTTCCTGGCCTCGTACACTGCCAACTTGGCTGCCTTCATGATTCAGGAGGAGTTTGTTGATCAAGTCACTGGGCTGTCAGACAACAAGGTACGGGCAAAAAAAAAAAGAAATGACTTTGTAAAAGTTGCCTAGGAATAATTTAGAATGTCAGTAGGAAGCTGGGCCAATGATTGAAAACTTGGATATAATATACTGTAAATATGCTTCCTATATTAGGTCCTTGTTAGGCTCTTCATTTGTTAGGAAGAGGGTAAAACTGTTTTCTAAATAAAGCCAGCTTAATTTCACTGATTATCATGTGATGATTATAATAAATATGAATGTGCAGCAAGTGTACTCCCTGCTCTTTCATTGGCTCTCACCTTTATAATTTTGTTTTTCTTCTGGGTATTGTTTTTAAGAGCTTGTTCAAGTATGTTTTTTTTTCCCAAATTCATGTTAAGGTTCAAGTCTTTTACTTCATGATCGTATGACTAAAATAACAGTCTCACATTGCAAATTTACTTTTTTTGGATCACTACTATTAAAGTTGTGAATCGTTTTGAGAATTTGGGTAAATAGGCGGCGCATTGAATGAGAAAGCATTTAAGCACCCTCGAATGGCTTGCAAAGGGAAAATAAAGGATTTCTCAAGCATGCATGACGGAATCAAAGCAATCCAGGTACAATTTTGAAGAGGGAATGACATTATAAAATGACATCGCTCTCAAAAAATAAATTTTACACAACATGTCCTCTCTCCTGGATTTAAAGTGGTTGGCATTAACCAGTTCCTATTTTTCATGAAGAATTTATAGGTTAAATCTTCAGTTCAATGGGGAAAATATGTATAACATTCAGGCCTGTATACAAGAAATAAACTAAAAAATATAATATATTTTTTTCTTTCTTTCTGTTTGTTCAACTAAAGACTTAATCACCATTTGAAAATAAATGACACCTGTGTTAAATTTAATATTTGAAGGGAAAAGGATTTAATTTGCTAAAAATTTACTTAGACTATTGTTTTAGATCAGCATTTCACATACTTAGTATTTTTAATCAACTGGGAAGTTATTGGTCTGTTCATTCCTCATTGACTAAGTGGGTTTTAACTGTGAGATTTACATTATTTTTAAACATCTCACACATACTACAAGTAGGTATCTCTATGCAGGGATGACTTCCAAGTCAAAGAATGTCTTCTTTGCTGCAGATCACCATTCGATTTCTTGTGTTCCTATGGTAAACTTTATATCCCAGGCCCAGTGAGGACAAAAAACAAGAGATTATTCTGACAACATGGTGAAATCCTAAAGGGTACTCAACTTTCAAAATGTACAGAGTTGTAAAGCTGTCTAATTTCCCGCTTGACCTGATACCAATTTGACGCCAACTAAGTAGTCGTTGGTTGCTTAGGTTTGTTAAGCAATAGGTCAGCCTGAAAAAGCTGAATACAAACCAGTTTAATAGGGCAGAATCATTTAAATTTTTATTTAATTGGCATTTTTGTGAATTAAAATTATTAAATTAAATGATCAAATTTACAACCTATATGATGGTACTTGTTTACTATCTATCTCTAAATATGCATATTTGATTTTTTGTGGTAAAAAAAGAGAGAGAAAGCTGGTATGAGGAAGAAAATTTTAAATGCAGGAGGCAAAGGTCAAACAAGATGTAGCGAAATAAATAAAAAAAATAAGTGTAAAGGGCAGAGATTTCCTACAGACACAGTTTCAGATGTATGATTTGGTGCTACAAGGGAAAGCGTGACGTCACAAGCTCTAACACCACGGAGACATTGAGAGAGAAGGAGGGAGGGACTGAAGGAATCAGGGGTACATCAACTGGCATGGGAGAAGGGGGAGAGGGGGTAACTGAGGACTAGTGAAACGCCAAGACTTACAAGATGGTACATGACAAACGGGGCGGACAGATACGGGCCAGGCTGACAGTTTGGGTAGAGAACGGAATAATGTGGTTGTGTGGGAAGCAACATACCAAGAAAGACGAGGGAGGAATGAAAGGGCCAGACCAAAATGAGGAATGACTGGACACTCTGAAAGAGGCTGAAAATTGAGCCATTAGTGCAACATTAAAGCTGAGCTTGGTTTTATTTTAACATGCTTGTCTGTTAAAATAATAAGTGACGTTTGTTTAGCTACAAAAACATATTGAAAAAGGGGAGATTTATGTAAAATTGACTTTTTTGAAAATGATATGATGTCATAAAGTTATTCCCCCATCAGAAACATTCTTGGAGTGTTGGTTTAATTCTTTCACACGTTTTTTGAGAAATGCTTGTATCTGCTCTTGCAGACATTTTGGGGTGCCTAAACGCTTGCTCATACAATGTACCACTTAAAGCTCCTCGTTGGAGCTGCAGTCCCCAGATTAGCTTCTGAATCAGTGAGCAACCCACACCCCACTAAGCTCCTCCAGACTAGTGGCAGCAGGGATTAGCAAACACCTGATGGAACTACGAGTCTTCTGAGTTCATCAGCCCTTAGGATTTCTGTTTAAACCCTTCCCCCCAGTTTTCTTTTATCTGATGTTTGATATATATTGTTATAAAAATACAGCATTTTCATAACAACTGAAGGTGGATAATAGATAATAGCACTGCTTCAAGTAACACTCAAACTCCTTTAATTCTCATTGTGATTTATTTGAATAAAAGTTCAATATTCAGATTTATATGTGCTGTATTTGTTGTAAATTTACTTCGAGGGAATTTATTTCAGATACTTCTTATGACTACAAATGCACAGTAAAAACTGTGATCTTTACATATGAGCTAGCAGTTCTGTTATTGTATCTTGCTCTTGTTTGTTTGTCGCACCGCAGTTTCAGAATCCATACGCGTACTCTCCTCCATTCCGCTTTGGGACAGTCCCGAATGGGTCCACTGAGAGGAACATCAGGAAGAACTACCCAGCCATGCACCAGTACATGGTGAAGTACCATCAAACTGGTGTTGTGGACGCACTTGTCAGCCTCAAATCAGGGTAAAAATGCATGTTTTCTCTTGTTTCCATCTTGGAAGTGCCTCTTTACCCCGTTTACACAAATTTAAATTTAGATTGCCGTTTTGATATTTTGTACATGTAGGTATTATTATTCAAATGTGTGAGCTTGCGTATGTGTTTGACAGATCCTCTTAGAGTGGGCTTCATTAAAAAGAATAACAGAAATGTTTTTAGTATTGGTTCCACTTGTGGGACTGATGTTGTGTGGCTGTCTGCATATCTGTATTCCAGCGAACAAATGAAAGGTGATGGGCTTTATCACAAGGTAACCAAAGACAAATTGAAGAGTTGGATAACTTTGAGAAGGTTTGGGTGGATAGGAAGGTTCGGGTGGATAGGAAGTTTTGAAGTTAAAATTGGTCAAAACAAAAAAAGAGGGAAAAAACAGTATTGTGTGGGGGAGAGGGGGAAGTGGGTGATGTGAGATACCCATTGGAGGAAATAAAGAAAAGACAGAATGGTACATTAGCATCCATATTTACTTCCGCAAACACGTGTGAAGTTACATGGCTGTCTACTGCACACGCTTAGGTTGTTTGCAGTTCACACGGAGCTCACATGCAAGTCGCATATATTTGCAAATGTGAAAGGTCAGTGCAAAAAAATAAATAACTTTGATTTGACCAAAATTTGCAATTGAGCATTAAGGCCTGCAGTGTGAATTTAGACTAGGTAATTTTAGCTTCCTCTATGAGAACGAGTACAAAGTTTAACCTTCACTGAGTATGAAAAGTGTGACTTGAATAAATACTGCATAGCTTGCTACTATGAAGTAAGTTACACAGTTATTGGCAGGAATATGAATGCAGGACATAACTGGAGCAGAAGATATTTCTATGGAAAAACACAGATTTTTACATAAATGTGATATATTCCGTTAGTTATAATCATGTGTGCATATATATATATATATATATATTATATATATATATATATATATATATATATATATATATATATATATATATATATATACTGCTCACAAAATTAAAGGGAACACTAAATTAATACTGTTGAAATGTATTCACCATTTTTATCTGTTTATTTTATGTAAATTCAAGGTGGAAAGGGCTTCATGTTTATCATGACCATCAATGACATGGTAAACATGAAGCCCTTTCCACCTGGAATTTACATAAAATAAACAGATAAAAATGGTGAATACATTTCAACAGTATTATTTTAGTATTCCCTTTAATTTTGTGAGCAGTATATAAAATCTGGATTGCTAGTTTTTTAAATTTGGTGTTATAATATATGTATAGAAGTTTGACATTATGTCTGTGTTACATACCTCAGAAATGACAGCAGATATTAAAAAAGATATTCTATTGTTAGTCAATAAGCAAGCCAACTGAATATGTGTGCATTCATTAATACTCTGTATAATATTTCTATTTGACAGCATTAATGGATAAGCAACACTACAGTGAGCTTGATAGAAGGATTAGGTCTCATAATACACAATGCTGACAAGATTTAAAAATAAAATCTGTTACAGTCACAAGAATAGGACCTATTAAAGTTGATTTGAATCTAAATGCGAATAACATCCAAGCTCTAACTCTTGACTTTTTAATACCATTGTATTCCTATGCACCTTCTTGATCTGATGCAGACTCTGTGTTCTAGTTTTATTCAGTAACTTGAGGATGCTTAAATTGTTATTAAAGTGTAAGATTATTTACATTTTAATTTTGATTTGAGGGGGGAAATAAATTGTCAAGAATTTTATAAGTCATTGTTTTGGGGATTTAAAAAAAAACTGAATTGAAGTTTAATAACTTCAAAAGTTGTAAATAATACTAGAAAGGCATACTCTTTCTAATATTCTTATTGAGATTTTGGATTTAAGAGTTAAAGAGCTGTACGTGAAGGAACACTGAAGGAGCATTTTCACAACTCAGTCATTGAATAAGTCTGCAGAGAATAGTAACACCGCAGGATAAATTTAAATTAATTTTAAAAAAATAATCCAACCAAATGCAATGTAAATGAGGATCTAGGGCTGGATGATATGACTGAAAAATGTATCTCGACAAAAGCATTTCTCATCAGTAGATATCAATTATCAATAATTATTGATTAGTTTCCTTTGCTTTAAAAGAAACAAAGAAAACTAAACACCTGAAATATTTCCAAACTGTTGGGGTGACCTTTCCTTTGTTATGCACATTGTTTTTTTATTTTTTAAGCAGTTATGAGGCACAGTGGTGAAACCTGAAACTGCTGTGCATGTTGCTCTACAGGTTGCTGCTACTTTACCAGATTCTGATGTCTTCAGCTTTGCTTCACTGGCTGAGTAAAGTTGAGCAGCTAACGCCTTTCCTCTGCTTGTATTCCCCAAAGTGCCGTGCAGTTCTGGATCGGACTTCAGTGAAATTATTGAACAATTTCTATTGATATTGATCACTTGTCTATTACGATATATATTCTTATTGATTTATTGCCCAGCCCTAGAATCTACCATTTACTTCTTGCTTAGGTCCGGATTATTAGTCTGATATTTTTGGTTCATTAATCAATATCTGCCACAGAAAATGATGCACGTTTGTAGTACAGGGGTGCTGATGGTGATGTGCAAACCATAAGACTGACCTCATAATGCAAGTTCAAGTAAGTATTTTTTCTGATTTCCCTACATTGTGGATGATTGCATGTCTACCTAATTGACAATTTAACTTCCTCAATTGAACATGTCTATGCAGAGTCCTAGTTCAATACTTTTTTTTTTCTGGAGATCGGCCAAACTTTGGTCTCAAGAGGAATTTCTGCAGAACATTAATCTTTTTACAAAGTCCTCTGATTTACTGCATAGCGCAACAGTTTTTCGTAAACAGTTTGGTTAAGTGCTAAGGGGTGTTGCACTTTAAATGATCTTCGCAGCTTGCTTGAATGCACAGGCCTTCAAGCAGTCTGTGACATGAACATGTTGTTGAATAAGCCATCTGTCGAGGCATTGCCTGCCACTTATTTAAAAAAATAAATAAATAAATATAACAAAATCTCCAGTCGCTTCGTTACTGGCTACTGTTTTAAGTTACTGGGCATAATAAATGTCAAATATTATTTGTTCACAGAAAAAGATCAGAAATATAAGATTAAACCCTAAACTTAAGATTGAGAACTTATCACATTTTGTGTAGCATTAAATCTGGTGCAAAGAATATTTTTGGAATGTTTAAGCTCGATTTGTATATGACTTGTTGATCATTCAACTTTAAACACGTATCAGTGTCATTTTGCTCTGTATTTTGTTCATAACAAATTGGCTAGTGTTTCAGCTCCCCCCCTTCGTCAGCAGCTGTCGAGACACAGTGTGCACAGTGTGTCATAATACACTGTGAAAAAAAATATCTCCAACCTATGTTTTGTTTTTCATAAACTATGGAACGTGTGTAAGCTTTGCAATCTTAGTGCGTCATCAACAGCTGCTAGAAATTGAGTTCAATGAAAGACTCCAGTGCCAGTCCGATTCTTGGAATTGGAGTAGTCATCTCTAGGAATACCTCCATCCTTCAGTCATTTTAAAACTAGACTGGGATTTAAAGAGACGGTTAAGAATTTGATAATCATGGTTCTTTTAAGAGGTTATTGGCAGTAGTTAATTTTCTTAGCATTTTCAGTTTTTCTTTGGAAAAAGCCATTAGTGTTCCAGGTAGTGGCTAGCCCAGGTTCACAAGTGCAGACATTTGTCGTAGTGAAATGGCTAAATTCTCAAAACTGCAATACCTGCTTTTGTAGAGATTGTGTGATGAAACCTTAACCCACTTCACATTGGTATAAGATGATTATTTACAGTAATATGAAGAAGTGTTTGACCACTCGCAGATTTGACCTTACAGATTTAAAAGACTTCAGTTTTGTTTCTTTTTCTTCATCCGGACTTTGGATTTGCTCTTCAGATCGTTGTCCTGCTGCAAAGTGTGCTTGAGTCATGAACTAATGACTGTGTATTTTCTTTCATGTTTCTCTTGTAGGGAGCCGAATTCATGGTTCCATCAATTATAACAAGTTGTCCAGGTCCTGAAAAAGCAAACCAACCCAAGACCATCACACTACCACCATCTTGTTCGGCTGTCAATCTTTTTATGAAGTTCTGTGTTCTGTGTTTTACTCCAGATGTAACGAGAAACATGCACTCTTCCGAAAGGTTTCACTTTTTGTGTTGCCAGGGCACAGAATTTTTTTTTTGCTTGACATCTTAGGGAAGAACAAAATGTTTACTTGGCGTATGTGAGATGGGCCTTTGGGTTTGTTTGGTCAACAATTATTTTCACCACTGGACTCTTTCTTACACGTCAATCATGAACCCTGACCTTTACTGAGACAAGTGAGGCTTGAAGTGGTTGAAGACATTGTGCTGGGTTTTTCTGTGAACCGCATGGAGTTTCAAAACACTCAAAGTATTTTTAGTGGACTGGCCAGTCCTGGGAGGAGTCGCCAGTCTTCTGTGTTTACTCCATTTGTGGATAATTTGCCAGACTCCCCTGACCTTTAGAAATGGCTTTGTAACTTTTTCCCATGTTGATGGATGTCAATGACTCCATTTCTCCTCTGTTCTTGAACTTCTTTAGATGGGGTCATAATATATTGCTTATAAGCTCTTTTGCCCTACTTTGTGCTGTCAGGCCCAGTTTTATTTGGAAAGCTTTTTCCCTTATTAAAGTAAATCATTAAAAATCTACAGTTTGTATTTATTCTGACTCTAAAAGTTTGAAATGTGACACAAACCCTAAAACAGAAGAAAATATCTAAGTGGTTCCATTTGTAGTCGTACTTTAAATTGACTATGTAGTTATTTACTATGAAAACCATACAAGTATGAAAACATAACTTTCTCATCTGAACATTAATTCAAATATACAACAGTTTTGGCATATAAGTCAGAAGTCAATTTGTTACCAAAGTAAGGCGGCAGCGTTTCAGGTAAAAGGCTGTATCATTCACTTTTTACTTTGCTTTAATTTTCTTTCTCGTTGGTTTCGCTTAGCATGCTAGCATGTTTGTGGCTAGCGTCTACTTTTGTCGTGACGTAGCTCTGACTGTAAGCTCGAAAACATAAGATCTTCTTGCAGGCTATTCATTGATTATTAATTGTTAGAATCTAACTCTAAAACGTCTGAACTATCCATTCACAGCTAAGGAGAAATGTAACCTGACATTTAAAAGGTTTTGTTAAAGCACTTGATAATCTATTGCACCCCTTTGTCCCCAATACAAGGATGTGATGAATGTTTGGTTACCGTAAAGCTTCCTGTTTTCTTAACGACATGCACATGCTTGTAGGAAGGCGGCGGCGCACTCTCTAATTTAGGTGGTCATATAAGCCGACCGATGTGCAATCTCTGCTCTCCATGTTGGGACACACGTTTTCCTTGTTGACAGTGGTGGGTTAAGCTAATTACACAGCTAACCTACCAGCTGTGAGTGTCTTTTAAAGGGCTGGGTCTGACATTCTGGAAAATGCCAGCCAGTCACCAGACTATTAGCGGGGTGCTGAGTGTCTAAGTCTGGTGTTTGTGCGTGCGCTGAGATACGCGAGAGAGCAGTGACCAGTGACAGTATCGGTTACATTAGAAATGTCAGTCAGTCAGGCTTGGATCTTTTATTTTTTTATATCTTTCTTTTCCTCTTTGACTTGTTTACGAGTCTCTGTGTGGTCCAAGGCAGGACAGTGTAAATGTTTGTGATGGTCTGAAGTTTGTTTAGAATCCCTATGCGCCTCCAAGGGCCTATCATCAATGGAGTGTTTTATATTGAACCGTCAATCCCCTCTGTGTCCTTTGTGTTTGGATACGCTTGGATTGCAGGCCTATTGGAGATGATTTAACACTTCACAATTGATCTGTAACCAACACTCTTTGAAAAATAAGGCAGTGCTGCTTTGCCTTCTGTCTCCTCCTGTGCACTTCTTACTCATTCTTTACACAAAAAAAACGTGAAAGACCTCCTTCAAAATCTCTATTCTTCCATTGTTCTCTGCTCTGTTGTCCCCATACAGCAAACTGGATGCCTTCATTTATGACGCTGCAGTGTTGAACTACATGGCTGGGAGAGATGAAGGGTGTAAGCTTGTGACCATCGGCAGCGGGTAAATAAAGCTACAGTTCTTAAGTAATGGATAGCCATTTATCCAAACGATTGATAGAGAAAACGCTCTGTGGCGTTGCCCAGCTCAGGCGCAGCGGATCCGGTGTAACTTATTTTTGGGACAGTGAGTCATGCAGTGATGGTAAAAGAAGCTGACATTTTGGGAACGTGTCTAAAATCTGTTTGAAAAGAAAGGGATTCCCTTTTCCCGTGGTTTTGCTAATCTATGCCTGATCAGATGTTGGATCCACAGGACATTTCTATTTCCAAAAAGAATACAACTAAATTTGCAACACCAATAGAATTTATTGTTGATATTAATTTATATTTACTGGAAAGGCTAACACTGCACACTAAGCTGATTACACAAGCTACATCAGGGGTGAACCTCAGGCCGTCCTCCAGAGCTTTATACTGTCAGCTTTTGGATGCATTCCTGCACCAGCATACCTGAATTCAGTCATCAGCATGTCCTTCAGCTCTTCAGAGGCCTGGTGATGATTCAGGTGTTTCAGGTGTGTTTTAAAAGGAGCATCTAGTAGTTGCAGGATTGTAGCTCTCGAGCGTAGCCTAAGTTTCAGATGTTAGTCCTCTGAACTTGATACCTCAAAATAAGACTCAGTTCAAATTCACTGATCTCCAGATTTGTAAATAGAGTCCACCTGTTTGTAATCTTCATACAAATTAAGCTGGCTGCATTTTTTAAAATAAATTAAATTGTAAAAGAATTTATCCATTAGCTTTCCCTCCACAATTAAGGACAAATTTGTGTTGGTCTATTACCTAAATTCAAGTGAAATACACTGCCGTCCACTGTTATTACCTCACTTACTGATTCAACTGGAAATGCTTGGGCTCATATAAGTACATTGTACTAATGTGCATCTTGTTTTAGGTTCTGTTTATCTATAACTTTTATTCATTTTATTTTATGTCCCATTATCCTTGCTTTGTCCCTAAAACATATTTTTAATATGGTTACACTCTGGAGAATTCACATATTTTGACTTGTAGGTTTCTGTTGTTATGTGATTGTGTATTCAGGTACATATTTGCTACCACTGGTTATGGCATTGCTCTGCAGAAAGGTTCCTTCTGGAAGCGACAGGTGGATCTGGCCATCTTGGCTATCATCGGGGATGGTGAGAAACTCTCCACACACACACACCCGTACACGTATTTGCACACAGCATTCCTTAATTTCCAAGTGGATAATGCTACTCCCATTGCAAAAACCAAGTCAAACAATACACTTTACCTGAATTGTAAAGCATGTACATGCATAAAAATGACTAGCAGTGTATTTTTGAGACAACAGGAAGAAAAATGACACATTGTCTTTTTGAAAAATATATGTAAATTAAATAACACTTAAAATCTTTGTATGTTCAGTATATGATACTATGTATTTTATGTTTGTGTGTTTGTGTATATCATCCTCAACACTGACTAAGATGTGTAAAAAAAATTAAAGCCAAAATATTTTATTGTCGTAACATTATCTCACACTACAAAATGTAGAACTA
This sequence comes from Poecilia picta, assembly GCA_033032245.1. Lineage (NCBI taxonomy): Eukaryota > Metazoa > Chordata > Actinopteri > Cyprinodontiformes > Poeciliidae > Poecilia > Poecilia picta. The sequence goes on from CM065360.1 coordinate 18,321,126, forward strand.
TCCAACCTATAACTTAAGTACATTTCTTCAGTGGTGCCAAAAACAAAAAATCCATGTTAGTGTTTTGTTTTCCTCAAGGAAGCACTTATCCTTCTCCTTTACCATGTATGATATGGAATAGAAGATATACATTTCAATTGATATATGACTATATTAGTTCAAATGTTTATGCCTTTAATAATGGAAAATTTTCCTTTTTTCTGTCAGAGATCTACTTTTTTTCCTTGAAAATATGTGGTTTAAAAAATCTCAGTGTATATTTGTTGACAATCATATTCTTCCCTCTCATTTTTTTTTCTTCTTTTGCTGTATCTGCAATGAACCTAATGCATTAGGATCATGTGTTACCCACTGAAAAAAAATTACTCAATGTAATGTGAGATGATGCTACTAAAATGAAATATGGATTAATTTTACGTAAAGAAAACCAAATTTACAATTTATAAGAAATGTGGTTTGTAGGTTTGAATATTATCAAACACTTGCTTGGAAATGCATTTCAGTTGCTTACCTGTAACTGAGTTATGCCCTGAGCTGCGGAGCACCTGTTACACTCGAGAGATCATTTTAACAAAAATAGTTCCCACTGTTTTTGTTTTGCCTGGTGTGCTTCTTTTCTGTATCAATGTCACACTGTCTCTTTTTTAATTTTCAAGCAGCCATCCATTGCAGATTTTAACTGAGAGTACTTCAAGTCTGTGTCACACTGATAATTTCAGTGTTTCTCCATTTGTTGTGTGTCTGTGCCAGTCGCAAAGGTAAGAATAAAGGTGAACAACAAAGAAAGTGAGAGCGAGTGGGAGAGGAGGGATAAATTATAGAGTTAAGGTGAAAAGAGATTAAGAGGGTAAACAGACGGGGTGAAAAAGTGATGACACCATCAGGAAAGTGACAGTGTGCGCGTGCGTTGGTCAGAGAGAGGGCACGAAAAGAACATTGTGAGAAAAGGACAACGAGAAGAGGGAGGGGAGGCCAGGTCTGTGATCGATGAAGGGGACCCCATATCTTGGCAGATTCTGTTTGATCAGATACCTGTGGAGAACACACGATGTTCCACAGACAGGAAGAATATTCATTACTTTAAAGGATCCAAAAGCTTAAATTAAAACAAATTGGAAAAAAAAGTAAAGAAAAGAGCCATTTCATGTTTTCTCTCTTCTTAAGCAATTATCTGACTGTGTAACAAATTTGTTCTCCTGCTATTTGTTCAGAAGATAAAGAAGATAGAGTAATACTCCTGCATTTTGTCAGGAGTTTTTAATATGAACATGTTAAATGTCACTCAGTAATGTTGAGGAACACCCTGTTCTTAAAGCATTAATGATGCAGACAAAATATGAAGGTTCATCTAGGTGAATTAGAACATCCCTGAAAAGTTTTTGTTTCGGTAATTCAATTCAAAAAGTGAAAGTGATATTTTATAAAAATTCATTACATACACAGTGATATGAAGCGTTTACTTCTGTTATTTCTGATTATGGTTTGCAATTGATGAAAACAAAGTAGCCACATGTTAAAAATCATGTCTGTTATGTCTATGTCAATTGGGGATTTTTGTGAGTCAGGATTGACTCAGTTAATTTAACATCCGATCTATCTGCACATTTTTAGATGGTTTGGAGTTGTAGACCTCGGCATTCAAACCATAACAGCTATGAAGCAATCTAGCTGTTTTAAGATGTAAAAGCTTTATGACAGTTATATGTGATCTAAAAAATATATGATAGTTCTTGTATCACAGAAACTATAATATCAAAGTTTTTAATCACATTCTGGACTCTGCTGTTGTACTGGACTGAGATGTGGGACCTCCGACGACAGCGGTACTCATTCTGGAGGAGAACCAGCACAGCATTTACTCACTTGGATATCAACTCATATCTCATCTGGAAGGAAAAAAAGAGAATTCAGTCTTACAATTTATTTCCTAGACATAGATTCATGTTCTTCCCATATTGATACTTTTGGTAGCTTTTGCTACTATATGGAGATTTCCCCCCCTCTTCCACCAGTACTGTACTCTGCATTGCATTATCACTGCAGCTTTACCTTTTAATGCTCTTCCATAAGGGTAACAATACATAATCATCACTTATATAAAATGCTTACAGTTAATTCTCTATGAAGTAATATGCATTAGTATTTATAAGCAATACAGCCATTTTTAAACCCATATAGTTTGTAGCACCATGAAATACAATGAACATACTGAATACTCTTTGCTAAAATTAATACAAAATATACATTTTTCATATCTTTGACAAGTTTTCTTGTATGCATATATGAAACATGTACTTCTCATGTTGTCATTTGTAAAAAAATATATAATTTTAATTTCATAAAGATTCATGCAAATGTTTTTTTTGTTTTGTTTTTTTTACCTCTTTTGTAAATTGTTTTTCATCTGAACCAAAACCGTCTGGGTCAAATGTTGGTCTCAGTCCAGACGTGACTGCCACATTCTTCTTATTACATCAAGATTGATCTCACTACTGAGCATTATATGACTGAAAACATGTCCCTTCGCTACATCTTTCAGCGCGTTCTTAAATGTTAAGAGAGATAAATGATCTTCCGTTGAAGTTGAGGGGTAATGACGTGTTAGTAAGTCTGCAGTCAGACACATGTAGCTGAGAACCACCATGATATTTGTCTTTCCCCACTAGCAGCCTTAGTTACCCGGCCCTGAATGACACAGATTGGATTAGCCACGCGCCAAATGTCACAGAGGAAATCAGAGTGGGAGGGGAGACAGAAGAAATGGTACACAGAGTGAGAAATGAGAAAAGATAAGCTCTTTGTTGCTTTTTTAACTTTCTTTTTTTAACACTAAAGAAACGCTCCGTTTGGACTATCAGACCAGGTGTGTGGAGGCCTTGGGATCGGTGATACTCAAGCTACTCTTAAAAAAAAAGGATTGCTTTGATAAAAGGTGCTATACTTTGCCAAAATGCTCAGAACAAGAAACAAAATTTTACATAAGTAGCTGGTGTTCTTTTTTTTTCATTGAGTTATTACTTTTTGCAATCATAGAAAAATAATTAGATTTCAATTACAGGAGGAGGACGTTGGCAAAAATGTGTAAAAAGGCTTAAAATAAACTTTTCATGAAATACAATAATCTTGGACAAATAAAAAATATGAGAAGTTCAGTTTTAGAATTTGAGCACAATTACTTAGTAAAACAATGTGTTAATAAATAACATCCTTTTTTTATACATACATAGATATTACATCTAAACTAAAAATGTTTTCAGTGTTTAAAACAGGGATTTAAAAAAAAACAAGCAGCTGCTGCTGCTTGTTTTTTTTTTATTTATTGTAAATGAAGACCAGTAAATACAGAGAACATCCATTTATGATCAAATAACCTTTTTTATATATTGAAACAATCCCCATTTCCTCAAACTTCCCATCGACTCAAGACACTCAATTCTGAAGCCATTTTCACAGAGATCAGAATGGGTTGAACTTGTCGTGGCATAAAGTTTCCACGAAGGAATTAGCACACACAACTAAAACCTGCCAATGTAGTCTGGTTGCTTATACGAGGGAATTTGCACACTTCATATTCTAGTATAAATGCTCAATTTATTCCTGATTCCGCCTAAGAAAAACCATATAAATGTACTCAGTGATGATGAGGGAAAATATGGGTGGGGAGCTAATGGAAGAGTCCAACAAAACACCAGCACAATAAGACCTTATAATACAATTACAAAAAATATTTTAGTGTAACTAAAAAAAACAACAACTTCCTGTTCCATGACCTCAAGGTTATCAATTTACCGTGATCAGATTTAGCATTTTGTATCCATGAATCCTTCTAACTTTAGTGACCGAAACATGTGTAGAGAGCTCTGAAGTATTGCACTGGACTATCTAACCTGGTGATGCTTAGATGTCTGTACAGAAAGTCCCATCATGTTGCTGATAAGCTGATTAAAGTCCTGATGCTGTTTGCTCCTCCACAGGAAGGCTGAAACTGATGATGTAGGCGCAGAAGCCTGTAGGGAAATCCTGCAGATTGTAAGCAAAAACCCTTGTGCAGATATGATACCAGTGCTGGTATTTTTGTGGTAAGACGGTGGCAAAAGCAGCAGTGGAAAACGTTTTTACCAAGTACTATGAGTGCAAAAGTGCTGGAATAGGGCTTTTTAAATTTGCCTCAGTCTTGTGGTGTTTGAATGATCTAGGAAATTCCTGGAGGGCCATAGAATGGTCTTACTCCATTGCATTTGTTTTCTAGGTGAAATGGAAGAACTGGAGGCCCAGTGGCTGACAGGAATCTGTCACAATGAGAAGAACGAAGTCATGTCAAGTCAGCTGGATGTGGACAACATGGCAGGGGTCTTCTACATGCTGGCCACGGCGATGGGACTCTCCCTCATCACCTTCGTCTCGGAGCATCTCTTCTACTGGAGGCTGAGATACTGCTTCACCGGAGTCTGCTCTGGCAGGCCAGGGCTTCTTTTCTCCATCAGTAGGGTAAGGATTCTATCAACATGATGCATTATTGCATGTGTCAAAGGTTCACAGGAACAGGGAGTTCAGTCTGTGAACATGTGAATATATGGATGTAGTAATACCTCAATGATCAAGGAAGAAAGTACAATGAACTGCTTCAGTCATAACAATGTCTAATGATGCACATATAGGATCAAACAGGCCTGGTTTGGTTATCCCACAGACAAAATATCTGGTGCAAAACTAAGGCACTAACTTTAAAACAGGAGAGAAGGCAGGGCTTCGCAGAAAAAGATGAGATGCAAGGATGGGGACGGAGGCGGGAGGGGGAATCACGAGGCAGCCCTGACTATCGACAAAAATAGACCCTAATTGCGGCCTGTTTTTTGGATGAAACCACAGCAACCCACACTTAATCAATTTATTCTCTCTCATTCTGCTGAAAGGTCAGCATTTTTCCTCATTGTGTGTGAGAACACAAGACATGGACGTGCATGCCTAAAAGCACTGCAGTGTCTTTGCACTTTGTTTGCAGCAGTGTTGCTCTGCATGGAAACGTTAATGTTGGCAATTAGTGAGGAGGCGGTGAAACCTTAAAGGAAAAAAAAAACTTTTTAAGGGAGACGCCTTTTCTTTCCACTTATGATAATTCAGATTTAAATGTCATTTTGTTGCTTATATTATGCAGACATTCTTTACAAAATGTACAAAGAGAAAAAAAACACATCTAAAGCAGAACTCTGATATTACAACATGTAGAGGGTTTTGTTGACTACTTTTTGTGGATGAAAACTTACTCATGACTGCTAATTATCAGCATATTTTCACCTTCAAATCCAGCAGAAATGGAGGTAAAAATAGAAAACAAAGAAGTTTGCATCACTGTGGATGTTTTACAGCACTTTTGTGGAGAGGTGTTTTTTGTATTATGGGCAGATAATTCTTTTGGCAGTGGCACAAAAGAACACACTGACTACTGCCAGTACACTGCTGTGAGATTGTCGGCATATCCTTGGACACATCTATCAACAGTGATCTCTTAGCAAGCTAGTGTGATATCTTCATTCACTGATCCAACCTTCCAATAAAGTATCAATTTTCCCCATTTGAAAAATTTGGAAGTTTTCAAAGGCCCTATATATGAGTCAAAAGATTTGTATTTTTCTGAAGATAACCTTAAATCTGAATCTGCCATAGCTATGAATAATTCTGGTCTCAACTGTGTATTAACTACACCTTTGAAAAAGCTTCTTTGATTATGCAGCTGATGCACCATAAAGAAGGGTAACCTACTCCATTAACTATGAGAGTGATTCTTTTTTTTTCAGTCTGAAACATCATTTTGTAAAAGCTGAGCTTACAAAATGATGGACCAAGTCATTGGAGATATGGGAATATAAATATATTTCCAAAAGAAAAATGAAATTGTTTGTGATGTGGTTTTCTGGGCACCCCTGCTATTTTTGGTATTACACAATATATTATGTTTCCATTGTGCAGTAGAATAGAATGTCCAGCAAAACAACACAGGTAGAATAGTTTTTTTTTTTTTTTTTTGTTAAAGAACAAACTGAGGGCACGCTTTGAAAATCTGTTGGTTAGTCATATTTTCAATAAAATCTATTTCCATCAACCATATCAAATTGCCTTTTTTTTTCCAGGAAGGAAGAGCAAACAATGGTCACATTTAATAGAGCAATAGTGTTCCACTGCCGATTTTAGAAACTGTGATACATTTGAGTGTTTACAAAGACTGGTATAATTTCATATATATATATATATATATATATATATATATATATATATATATATATATATATATATATATATATATATATATATATATATATATATAAACATGTTATCCCTAAACATGTTATCCCTTTTCTGTTTGCTCATTTTCTTCATCTTTTCTTTATTAATGTGTATTATGCAGGGAATCTGGAGCTGTATCCATGGAGTACACATTGACATGAAGAAGAAGACAGACCTTGACTTCAGCCCCCAGGACAAAATGCTTAAGCTCATTAAGTCTGCGAAACAGATGACCAACATGTCTAACCTCAGTGGCTCCCGCATGAACTCGCCTAAACGAGAATTCATGCACTCAGCTGGTCCCATGATCATGGACATGATGGCAGAGAAAGGCAACTTCATTTATGCTGACAACAGAAGCTACGCTCCCAAAGATATGATCTATGGGGACACCGGTGACCTTCAGTCTTATCTTGCAAATCGCCACAAAGACCACCTCAACAACTATATTTTTCAAGGCGGGCAGCATCCCCTGACCCTGAATGATGCCAATCCAAATACCGTGGAGGTAGCAGTGAGTGCTGACACGGTCCAAACAAATGCAAAGTCTCAGCGAACCTTGTGGAAAAAATCAACCGACACATTGCGTTCGGTGCCACCGGGGCCTTCTCCGATGCCTGACATGTTAATGCCAGATCCACGAATATCCATGAAGACGCAGCGCTACCTCCCAGAAGACACGGCCCACTCCGACATCTCTGACTGTTCAAGCAGGGGAGCCACCTACAAGGACCCAGAAAACAACAAGCACCTGAAACCCAAGGACAACTTAAAAAAAAGATCCATGACGTCAAAATACCCTAGGGATTGCAGTGAGGTGGAGCTGTCCTACTTAAAAACTAAGCAGGTCAGCGGTGGAACCAACCAAAGTGGGAGAGGAGGAGGAGGAGAGAAAATTTACACAATTGATTCAGACAGGGAGATGAGCCTCCATTCAGATCCCGTTCACTACCGCGAGAGTCATGGTCTTGGAACAGATGATTTGGATTACCCTGAAATTTACTCTGACCACAGTGATAACTATAGAAAGTGTGAGCAGCCAATCATTCATCTGAACTCTTCACCTATGCATCACACGGACTCAGATCTTCTGCCAGACTCGGCTTACTCGAAACACTACAGCCTAAAAGAGAAAAATATCTCCCTGTCCCCTCATGAATCCATTGACCGCTACAAACAGACACACTGCCGATCCTGCCTGTCCAAAGTACCCTCTAGCTACCAACAAGGAGGACCTTACGTCACTACAGGATCTGCCACAGCATCTGGGACGCGATCTCCATACAATCGATGTGACGCATGCCTTCACACGGCCAATTTGTATGACATTAGTGAGGACCAGCTTCTTGGTGATTCCTTGGTTAGCCCCACCATGCATCACCAAGAGCAGCAGCAGCCAGACGAAATGTTTGGTCTATATTGGCCACAGACAGATGGGCCACATGTCCAAAAAAGAAACCGCTTGAGGCTAAGTCGTCAGCACTCCTTTGACAACATCATGCTCGAAAAGCCCAAGGATGTAGACCTGGGCCGACCAGCACGCAGCGTCAGCCTCAAGGAGAAGGATCGCTTCTTGGACTCAGCATCTGACTCCCACTATGCCAATCTCTTTGGGATGCGCCCTTACTCTGGCAGACTCTTTGGCACTGGGTCTAAATCAATGCTGTTTAACAATAACCTTGAGGAGAGCAAGAGGAGCAAGTCCCTGTACCCAACCCATGGCTCGGAAAACCCTTTCCTCAGCCACTCATTGAGGGATGACACCAGCAGCAGACTGGTCCATGGGCGCAGCTCCTCTGACATTTACAAACAGCTGGCAGTAGGTTCTCCTTCATTGGCCCTAGGAGCAGCTCCCATCAAAACACGCAATGATGCGAACAATCTTCGCTCTTCTGTTAAATCCACCTCTTCATACTGCTCAAGGGATGGGCGGATAGCTAATGACATGTATAATAAAGAGCATGTGATGCCTTACTCAGCCAATAAGACTAGTGCATACCCAGCCTCAAGGGGTGTCCTAAACTCAGCCCAGTTCAGCAATAGACGGGTGTATAAGAAAATCCCCAGTCTGGAGTCAGATGTTTAGTTGATATAAGAAATGTTTTCTCTCCCTCTAACTCCTCTCTGGGTTTGTATTATAATTTATCAACTATGTTATCCACTAAGGGATGTCATAGCCACCTGACCATTTTTCTTCTCTTTGACATTTTGCTCAAAAAAGAACTTCTGGCCCACTTGGGACTAATTGTATTGCTCTTACTCTCTTTGCAGATGATATCACCATATTTGCCCATTGTCTCCCATGTACCAATCAGTTTAATATTTGATCAGCACTCTGCTGTACAGTTTCCAAATGGAGGAAGAGAACATAATAGTGCCATTTCTGGGATTGATATATTAGGTTTCTTGATCGAAGAATTCCTACTTTGGTATTAGAAGATGAGTGTATTATGTGCCGGTAATGTGCAGGCGTTGATGGTGGTAGTGATTTTTAATTTTTTTTTAAGGAGGATTAAGAAACAGTGGAAAAGGAGATTATGTTTATAATGACCTCCTTCTTACCATTTTTCTTTTCCACCTTCACTGACAAGCTCACTACAAGAATGGGCCTGACAGGGGAAACCAGATGGGTGAACCAGACTTATAGGCATTCTTGGAAGGGAAAGGTGGAATAGGTGTGAGCGAGTCCAATGGTCTGCCACTTGCTGCACTAACAAACATACCTACGACAACACCTGAGAAGGAGAACACAAAGAGGATAAAAAAGTGAGCAAATCAGTGTAATCAACTGGCTGTTTTTGTCTGTTACTGGTTTTCTACTTTTAAAAACCACATCAGCGACACAATAGTGATGAGAACAATGTAGGAATAATGTTTACAAACTGAAAGAAGGCTGACTGAGAAAATGATTTGTATAGAGAAAAGACAAGAATGGAAACTCTAGACAGCAGAGGGGCATTTCATTCTTGGCACTGCACATATAAAATGATTGCAAAGTCTTACTTTTTTATTCTATTCAGCTATAAAAATTTAAAAATCTATGTAGAATTTTAGTGTTTGCTTATTTGGTAGCACAATAGCAATTAGTTTAAAAAGAAACTCTCCCACATTTGCATTTGAAAAAAAGGCATAGCTTACTGAAAAAAAAAAATCATCAGGAGTAGTAGGTTATTTTGCATGTGTTTTTTTTTCTTCAAGACAGGAGGAAATGCACACAAATACTCAGTCAGACACATATTTATCATGTTTCTGAAAAGGGCAAAGTTAGAGGTGCTGGGTGGGTGGATGTAGTACAACACAAACTTTGATCTCTAACCTTTAAACATAAAAAACCTGTAAAAATAATTGTGGAAGAGAATAAAGATTATATAACAAAGAGGGGAAAGATGACATCTGTGTCCGCCGCCATCACCTCTTTTGTGGTGCGCACAGGGATAATTTTGTCTTTTGACAACTCTGCCACTGAAAAACAGGGTATATTTAGATAAACAAAAAAAGCTCTGATGATCCCTTCCTTCTTCCTTTCCTTCATTTACATGTCATAAATAGTGTGATAGACAACAATTCACATTTATTTTTTTAGATTGAAGTCAGGTTTATTCTCAGTTGGCTAAACTAGGATTGACAGTCTATTAGTATTTAAAGGGCATATATCATCACTTTTAAAAGGATTCATTTTTATTCGTTTTCAGCCGTGCATGTCATGATAGTTCCATTCATTCCCATGACAAATAGAGCAATATGCAAAAATATTGTGAAAGACAAAATGTTGGACAAAAGTTGCTAAAGAGTAATGAAGATACGTTTATAATTCTGAACTCAGAAGCACTGATACCAAAGTTTACAGCTGAAATGTTGGTTGGAGTTTTTTATTCCTGACTATGAAGGAAGTCAGGAAAATGTTTTCTCAGAGAACTAGATAAGAGAGCTAACAAATGGGAGGGGGTTTAAAAGTACTCTGCAAATCCATTCTTGTGATTCAACATAGGGAGAAAAAAAAAGTGAAGAGTCGCAATAAACCTAATAAAAAAATAAAATAACACTCTGGCAGCGTTCAAATGGAAATTCAAGTTATTGTTTCTCCACGTAAGTAGTCAATGGTTTCCTCAGAATGTTTTCAATGCACAACAGTAAGGTAAAGGTCAGGACGTTACTCCAAGCATACCATCTGTTAGACCACTCAAACTCTTGAAGTTTTCAAGTTGTTGTTTAGTCTTGAGTGTCATTTGACGCTAATGTTGCGTAGGTGGTGGATTAGAGGGAGGTAAATATACTGATATGCATTTAGATTACAACTACAGTCAAACTCTGCCACATCCATTTTTTCTCAGTCAGTTAAAAAAATTATTAAAAAATTAAAAACCACTTTAGAAGAAAGCATGTTCTTGCATAAAAACTTTTATACTCATTAACAAGAGCTATGGCTGCCTTAGTGGTTTTACTGATTTCTTTCCTAACTCTAGCATTTAAATATGTTCTCTTGTCTCAGGTTGGGGTGTGCCTTCCCTTGAATGGAGATTTTAATTGTTTCATAAACTTCAGGCAAAAATGTTTACAACAGGATCTTAATGGCGAAAATGCTCACTCCGTCATTATTCTGTGTTGCCAATGCGGTCAAACACACTATTTGACACTTTTTGATAAGTAACCAGAGTGGAGTTTATGGATAGCAGTTGTTCTTTGGACAAAGTTTATCCTGTTGATACATTATTATATGGTACTTTTTTGACACATTCTCAATTAGGTATTGTCAAGTTTGTAAATTAGCCAAACCAAGCATAATTGGACATAGCAGAGACCACTAAATGGTGGGAATATATCCATTGTCTTTATCTGTTTATCCTTGTATGGTTGCAGGGGGCAGGTCAGCAATTATTGTGTGAACAGCTTGGTACACCAGGTAGCCAGTCAATAACAAGTCAACACAGGACAAACCATAATGCATGCACATATTTCCAAACCTGAGCTTATTCTAGAGACTAGTTAACCTAGGATGTGTGTTTTTGGACTCTGGGAAAAGGTCTTAGTGTCCGAGAGAACATGCAGGTCCTGCTAGGCAACATTGCTACCAACTGTACCACCTGGAAGGCCACTCCCATGTTATGTGTTTAATATGCTTCAAAAGGCACTAGTGGTACACACACGACACCCAAGGCATGGTTGAAAAGATGTTTTGATGATTAAAAAGTCCTTTTAAAATTATGATTATGCTTTAGATTTCAGAGGCTATTCTAGATTTCATGGCTCACAAATATTGATTATATTTGCCCTTTAAACACTGTAGTCTTAAAAGGAGACTGTTATCACATTGTGAGTAATCCAGTTCTCACGAGGAAGAAGAATTCTTTTATAAATGGATCCATTGTTTTTCTTTACACCATTGTTTGGGTGGGTTGTGGGTCGGGGCTACTAGATCCAAGGAGGCTCCACTCTTTTTTACTCATCCATCACATATCCATCTGTTGGGATTTAGTGTTATCTGTGCATGGCAGATCTCGGGCAAGCTTGAAATGATAACCAAAACACTCAATTTTTTCTTTTTTGAGGTGGGGTGGGATTAATCTGATTGTTTATTTACATGTTTTGATATTTGCATACAGAGACATACAGTACGTGTATATACTTCCATGTTCACTCGTGCCAAACTTTTTGTAGCATAAAGCTGTACAAATTGCACACTTTAGAAAAAAAAAGACAACTCATGAAATCACCTTTGTTGACTGATTTGTTTGATTGATTGGATCCACTAAGCCAAATTGTATCAAATGAAAATACCTCAGGATGATTCTGTGCATTTTGGAGGAGCGGTAGCAACAGAACAAAAATGTGCCACAGGTTTTTGTAGAAAATATATAAAATATATTATTTAAAAAGAAAAAAAAAACATGCTACAATTTATGGTGGCCACAAAGCAGAATGAAACTTTTCTCCTGTTTACTATACCAGTCCAAGGTCTTCCAGTTTAGCTCTGTGTTGGAGCTCATGCAACCCGAGAGAGAAAAGGAGGAAGAGGAGGGGAAGAAACTGAAGGTGGTAGGGAGCTTAGATGTTCTCAGCTCTACTTTTTTTTTTTTTTTGCCAAACTGAGAACCCTTCACAGAATGAATTCTGAAAAGCTATCCTCATATGGAATAATAGGATTGTCCCTCCTCTCTCTACTTGACTGCATTAGCCACTGTGTTTCAGCTGAAGCTCCATCTTTGCTATTTTTAACAACCTCTGTCATATCACTGTTTTTGAGATACTACAGTGACCCTCTCCTTGCTCCCCAAACAGCGTATCCCTGATGTTGACTGAACCACCCCCTCCTTCCCCCCTTTTGTCCCTTTTTTTTTTGTTTTTTTTTGCATTTATCTGCATATTTATTGCAGTTATTATCATATTGATCTCCACATGCTGCCTGTGTGAAGCCGTCAAGTGAACAATATGCACATGGAAAATATCAACAACGCACCATTTTGTTTCATGGACTCACGACACTTTGTTCAGTTTGTTCAACTGTTGCAGAACCATCATGTTAAGCTGATGCCGTCTTTATGTTCGAACACGCACCCAAACACCCCGTCCTTGTGATGACAACCCTGCTCTTTTAATTAAATGACAAAAAATGTATTTGAATTACATTTAATGATAACTAATGAGGTGATGGCATGCAACCCCAAGATGTAATAAGTTTATGTTTTTACGTTTCTCTTTTTTTTTTTTTTCTTCATTCTGTTTATTTTGGTTATGATGTTATGATCACTAATGCGTTGTAACCAGATGTGAGTATATACATATTTGAGAGAAAAAAATTATTATATATATATATATATATATATAATATATATATATATATATATATATATATATATATATATTATATTATATATATTATATATATCTGTGTTTAACACAATGAAGATGCTGCTGTTTTGAGGAAGAAGGCGAGGAACTGACCCCTCTCTGCTGCCCTCCCCCGTACTGGCGGACTGGTTGTTATCAGGCCATGTTTTGTCCAGTGATGTAACAGGTTGCATGGGTTGGGGTGGGGGTGGGGGGAGTTGGGGGTTCAGGCTTGGCTTGGGATGGTGGGACATCCTCGCTCTTTCTCTGAAGGCGGGTGAGAAATATTGTATCACCAGCTCTGCTTCTCTCTTACGTCTCCTTCATGTGTGTCAGGACTTCAACTCTAAAGAAGAAGAAGAAAAAAAGCGACCCTCAACTTTGAGTCTGCTATCCCTCCAAAGATACAAGACCTGTTTCTTTATTGTTTGCTGTAAGAATAGAGCTTTTTTTTTTCTAAAAAATAATTTAAAAAAGGAGAGAAAAAAACTGATACTTCCTCAAAGACTTTTAAGGAACTATTTTGAATAATTTAGAAATGACACTTGTAAAAATCGCTTGTAAATTCATACTGAAATACATCATCATGGAGAATTATAAAGAGTAAAAACAATATTTTTTTGTGTGGATTTCACAAGAGCTCTTCTGTACAGTGGCACTGTTTATCTCTCTTTCTATCTCTCCTTTTCTCTTTCTCTCTCTCTATAGAGCAACTAGAATAAAATTTCACCATTCACAAGGCTTGCCGTCTTGTCAGGATCTCCTGTGACAATAGGTTTTCCTTCCTTTATGTATAAACAGTTTCTTCATCTTAAGCTAAGTGACTATTTAGGTGGAGAAGAGAGAAGGTGTTTGATTCTTTTCTTACTCAATTTTTTTAAACTAAATATGTGGTTAGGAGTCTTACAGTATCTTGCAAATCTATCCTTGAACCCTTTAAAGACATTTTGTGGTAGACCAACACACAGTAGTGCATAACTGAGAGGTAAAAGGAAAAATGACAAAACGGTTTAATTCTGCATGCATACCCTTGAATAAAATCCAAACCAATCAACAGTCTTTAAAAAAACAATTGCTGTAATGAATCCCCCTGGCTTGATTTTAACTTTAAATAAAGACACAGCTATTCTGCAAAGACCTTATATGTTTGTTAAATAATACCAAAGAACAGACAACATCATGAAGACCAAGGATCACACTAGCCAGGCCAGAGATGAAGTTCTGGAGAAATTTAAAGCTGGGTTGAATATAAAACAATATTCCAAGCTTACATTTTCCTCTGGTAGCTCTGGAGTAGGTACAGGGATCCAAAGAACAGATGAGAAAACATTTGACGGGGCAACCAGCTGTTGAAAGGTTGCCACCAAGTAGTCCGACCTTCATGGTGAAGTCGTGAGGAAAAAATTGTTGAAAAAAAGAGAAAGTGCTACTTAAAGCTTGCAATACAGCAAACATGTGGAAGAAGGTGCTCTCCTCAGATTATGCCATTAACCTTTCTGAGGCTACATGCACAATGCTACTTGTGGCAGAAATGTAGAACTAGCGCTTTACTCAGAAATCATTACCCCCTCCAGGAATATGATGCTGCTGTGGTGAGCAGGGAAAAGAACAAAAGGTCAAAGTTCATCAAAATGGATTGCACAAGCCACGAGAGCCAGCACAATACTGAGTGAGTCATGGGTGGTCAGGTTTTGTCCTAAAGAGCTATTTTCTGCACCTTTTAGAGGTGGTCCCACATGAGTGACAGTCATTTGATCCAGGTAACCAGGTAGGTTTGTCTCTGATGAGTACAGCACTTTATCAACCAAAACTTAAAGACCTGCAAAGAAGTTTCTTTAAAAAAAACTGCTATAATGTGTCACATTTTGTCATATGATGTATTTTTTTATGAAAGAAAATGAAAGGAAGCGCTACACAGTCTATCAGGTAATGTCTGAAGTATGCATGATGCTTTTAATGATGTCTCCATTCTAAATGGTCACTTCAGGACATAATGAGATCAGTGGTGAGGAGTTCACACTATTCGTCTCTGTCATAACCAGGCATGTAAACCTTTCTGTGACGACCACGTCTCGCTTTATTGAATTTCTTTTTTATATATATATATATTGCAACAGATACAATCCCTGATCATCTATGATTACCCCCAAATGAGCAATTAATCAAATTAATTAGGTGGCCAGGGCCACCATAGGTTTCAACTTTAAACAACTTTCCTAGGTGAGGAAAAGATCTGGATAGAATACTGAGAGATGAATCTATCCGGAGCCATTATTATGTCTGTCCTGAAATATTTAAGTTGCAGTTGTAATTTTTTGGGCTGAATCTTGGAAAAACAATACTGATGAGCTTTTTATGGTAATACAATTGTGCATACTCTTGTTTTAAATGAGTAGCTGGGCAAAGCGGGAACTTAATTTCTTAGGGCATCATGTCTTCCAATAACAATGAAAACATTTGGTGTCAAAAAGATGTTACTTTCAAGAAACTGATCAAAACAACTACATCTGCAACACTTTATTTTATTTACTGAAACTAATTTCCATTAGCACATGGTTCCTCTTACGTATTTACAGCTGATGGGGGGGGAGGGGGAATGACGATTTTGCAACTAACCATCACAAGTGAATTAAAACCTTTGCATTTACATTCTAATGTGGAAATAATTGTGGCTTACAGATAATGAAATCTCAAAAGTCATTGTTTTGGAAAAGTTCTATATTGAGATCATGAAAAGGTTATTGTCTGACTGTGTAGTCAGTCAATATGTGAGTTTCACTCTCTGAAATAAGTGACAAAAGTATTAAAAACTTCAAATTCAGGTTTTTGTTTAGATGTACCTGTATTTTATGTTTTCGAATAACCTACACTGTGTTTGTGCCGCCCAGCTGCTGCTCCCTCTTTTGCCTGTTACAAAATCATTAGAAAGGATTTTAGCATTTCCATTCTGCTTTTCCATTTTGGCTGAGCTTTTATGACACGGCGTAATGCACTGCCGAGAACATCCACCTTGAAACTGGAATCCTTAGAAAGGACGGTTAAAAACACGCTTCATGCATAACAAGCCGGAACCAATCCTGTCAACTTGCAGAGGCTGGCTGGTGAGAGCTGGAACAAGGTCTATCATTAGCAACACATGATTAGCTGCTTAATAATGTAGCCATGCTGAAATTCACATAATGCATTTTTTTTGTCTTTCTACTCTCGCATAAGATAACACATAAAATGCTATCCATCTCTTCTCCTGTCCTATTACCTATACATATATCCATATTAATTTCCTCTTCCATTTTGATCTTGATCTAATAGTTGCTTTTTTTTTGTTTATTTGTGTGTTTGTTTTTTAAAATAGGTATTTTGGTGAGTATGTAGAAGCATTTCACATATCTGCTGTCTTACTCTGAAGAATCAGAGAAGTTCTCAAGGAAGAAAAAAAAAACACTTTTTATGTAAAACAGCTCAATCTTAGCAGCGTGATTAAAATTGAATTTTGAATGTCATCGTCGTCGAATCAACCAATTTACGTCATCGTTCATTTCTCAGTCGCACAATTAGTTTTCATTACTGGGTTAACAATCACTGGTTTCTGTCTCTCCTGGATCTTTCTAAGCAGCAGAAGTTGGCTTGCATAGAAATCCATCCATGTACTTAGAACCCAGAAGACACTGAACTTAAATCTTTAGATGAAAGTGGATGAAATCTATGCCATGAGTTGCATAATGGGGAAAAAAAGAGTACATTTTAAAATTTTATCATGTTTCTGGTCTGCTAGTGTTCATTAGCCAGAACATTAACCATTGATCTGGCAGCGGACTGACAGAAAAATGTGCTTCAGATGAATGAAATTCGTTCCTCTTCTGAGTATCATTCACCTCGATTCCCGACTGAGAACGTTTGTCAGATTCTCTAGAATAAATTCTGCTTTGCCTTTTCTGTCTGCAGGCAAGATACTCATCGCACACACATACATTCCCCACAAACCCACTTATAGTTTTTTATGTTTTATAATACTTTTCTTGTGGTTATGACTCAGAAAAAGAAGGACCACTCTGTGATGAGAGCAGATATCTCTGCAGATTTGGTTTAAGAGGTTGGCAGAAGATGTAAGAGACAACGTTATACAAACCAGAGGTGCAGAGAGGAGCAGTAATTGAAATGGGGATGTCATTCATCAGGTTCCATAGAGGTGGCACAAACTGTGAGGTGCGGCGCACGTTTGTTAGTTTGTGTGAGACGGAATAAGCGTGTGTGTGCGTGTGTGTTACCTGTCAGCCGACTAAACAAAAGGACTGTGGCAGATCATTTTCTTCCTGCAGAGAGGTGGAAGAAACAAAAAAGAGCACTCATTTATTTTGTCATTTTCTATTCTCCCTTTTGGATACCAGAAAATCACCTTCAATTTCCATTTATTTAGACAAACAATCGGCTGCAGCAGCATCAAGCAAACCTTCTCTTTTTATTATATTTTTTGTGGGTCCAGCAGTGCTCCTTACAGACATTTTCCTTCATCATATACAAACAAAATTCTAGACATTTTAAGTCCTGACAGGTAGAAGATGTAAGAAAGGGTTCAATCTTCTTCAGTACTTGTTCTATGACCTAATGTTTACAAGACTTAAACGAAAAACAAGGTATTTGATCTCAGCAACACTTAAAAATGTTGAAGTAAGGTTTCTATTAAAACTACATTATAACCATATTTACACTTTTAAATCTTACAATACCTTTTTTTACACATTTTCTCATTTGCTTTGGTGCATTTCTCATACAATTTATTCACAAAAAATGATAAATTTATGTTTTGATCACACAATAATTTCAAGATTAAACAGCTACTTTAGAGAAAATCAATTCTGTTCCAAGAAATGCATCAAAGTGGCTGAGAAAAAAATACTGTGTCATGAAATATTGCACAAGCCATTCATACTTCATTTGCCATGAGGTATGAAAGTCATACTTCATACATCACCTGCTCACAAGGGGGCCATAGGGTGCCTTCACTTGTGAACTCATGCAGGCCAGAGTTTTGTAACGGCAAAGATCCAGTGAGCAGACAGTGACTATCAAGTTCTGATTTATTAGGTGGCATTGAACTGTATGTCGAAATACGAAACGTCAGGGCTTCCAAGTAAATCTTTATTGTTTACTTCACTCCGAAATGCTGAAAATACCGCAGCCTGTCAAGCAGCGACATCTCAAAGGCTTAGACACAATATATGATTCACATGCATTGTTATTAAATATTACATAAATGTTTTGGGGGGGTTTTACCTTTACTGTATATCCATATTTTTCAATGTGCAGTTGGCATTTAATTCTAAATATTGACATATATTCTTAATATAATGCACATCAAAAAGTAACAACAAAAATATTCTTAAGTTGTTGAGAGGTAAGAGATGTACATCCTGTGACTACATGGACGCGCAGTAATGCACAAACGCTGCTGATTTGTAATTACATAACGAAATGATATGTTTATGAGTTGTGACACACAGTACGAAGAACATGGAAACGCATCTCGGAGAGTCCTGACATGTAAACCTTTTGTTGGGAGACAACTGACTACGCCCACAGAAAATGACTTTTGTTTTTTTAAATCGTCTCTTCAAAATTTGTCACATTGTTGCACTCGTGATTAGATCGAGTGGCCTCAATCGTTCCCACAGCCTGCAAGCAAGAGGGAAATGAAGGCAAATTAAGTGTATTAAAATGAGACACCGCAAAGTAATTGCAATTGCGCTTTGTCAGTTGGCAACAATGACAGTCTGTTTTCAGTGAGAAAATGGTGCAAAAATAATCCCAACATGAATTCCTAATATGCAAATGAGGCCCCAAAATGCTTCTGGTTTGTGGCTTTTATAGCTTTCAAAGTACATCTGAGCTGTAGATTTATTTTTTTAAATTTATTGATAAACACTATTTTTTTAATACTGAATAGGATATTACGCATCTTATTAAAACAAAACACTTGATTTAAGTATTTAACAACAGGCCTCGTAACATTCTTCATCTTATTTTCCTCACAGATGTGAAGAGATAGATTACAGATTTAGAAAATTTAATTATGACTTGATGCTCAGATTTTATGTGGCCACTTTTCCTTATGTAAATCAAACGTGTGTATAAACATAATTTTCTTTCTTTTCTACTAAAAACAACGACAGAAAAAAATTACTCATTTGAACCTGGCATCTTCCTGAATATCCTGGGGAGGCAGATGGGACATAAAAGCTCAATTCCAAATGCATTATAATCTAAATGTCATGTTCAGTGATTGTAAAAGGTTTTAAGAGGGAAATGTGTCTTTTTGATGTGCACTTCATGAGCACAAACAAAAACACATTGTGGCGTAGGCACCGCAGGACACTGGATGGACGGTATGGTGAAAGGTTTTTATTTTACCTTTATGCCTCAATCTTTGTCACACACTGAGTTGTATGCCTTCTAGCCGGAGTAAGACTTCCTGTGAAACACTCATTGCATCTTTTGATCCCTTAATAATCATAAAATGATTGCTAAAGCACAATATCATTCACATAACGTAAACCGGAATGAACACATGGAAAATCTGAGTACGAGTTTCGCTAAATACAGTAGTTCTAATACTTGGGTAAGGAACAGATTTTATTGTCAAACTGATATGCAAGCTGTTAAGTTGTCATCCAAATAATATCAGAGACTGTCATATGAATCATTTTCGTTTTTTTTTTTTTTTACATGTGAACCATTCTCTCTCAGGATACTTTTGGCAGTGTGATATTAGCCTGAGGAAGCCTGTCCTCGCTGACACGAACAACTGTGTCCCCCAGTAGCATCTGTTCCCACCTACAGCCACGTGTCCTGCTTTTTTTCATGTGTCCTTGAGCTATAAAGCAAAACGGTAATGCCTGCTCCAGTTTTCTGGTGGGTAAGAATCTCAGCCAGACGGCTAAACTTTTAGAAGCTTGAGAGAGAGAGAGAGAGAGAGAGAGAGAGAGAGAGAGAGAGAGAGAGAGAGAGAGAGAGAGAGGTGCTTTTTAAATCACTAAAACACTTGGTGGACTGAATCTTTCACACAGAAAAAAATAATACATAAAGTGAAGATCCACTCAACATAAAAACAATGAAGATACATTGTTGGGTTTTTTTCCCATTCCCTCTTTTCAGCAAGGGATGAGAAAAAGAGCCTGTGGGCAAAACAACAAAACATGCAGCAACCGTCCAATCTAGGCAAGCATCTGTGTATATGTAGACTTTAACAACAAACTTTAAAGAGGCTAAGCTGCAGCTGTGCCTAATGCACATTAAATTAGAGTTCCTCTCTTATCGTGTGGGGGTGCAGGGATGCCTTCGACTCATTTGTTTATGTTGCCGGAGCACAGATTTGCGTGCTTTTGTGTCCTGAAATTGACCTTTCAGTGTTGTGAATCTCAATAAAAGGCCCCATAAATCATTGCAGGTGTCTCAAACATGCCGGCAGGTAATTAATTGCAGGGGAGTTGGAGCCAATCTGAGCTGAGAGCTCAGGGGTGGGCCAGGAAATATGCAACGAGTAGGCTTCTTCTGGCGTCTTCCTGTCTCACTTGTGATTTAAACAGCTTTTATTTTCTTACATTGTTAAATTCCAATTATGAAGACTCTTTTTTTAATGTTTGTTGTTAAATCAGACTTATCTGTTTGTTAACTAAATAAAGGTTGATGCTTTTTTTATTGTTTTGTAGAAAGAAACTCTGGAAGTGACATTCACTCCATGGGCAACAATAAAATGAGAGACCAGCCTTTTACTCTCTGGCTGATTTTAAAAAAATCAATCACCATTAACAAAATGTAGCTTTTTTCACACATATAATTCCAAAACTAAATCCTTAAATGCCAAAGCACAAAGCTGATTTCAACAAAATATTGACAATTAAATAACCAAACACAAGATGACATAAATATTCAACGGCTTCAATTCAGTGAGATGTGATGGCAGCACAGAGTGGATAGATCTCCATCTGGAGGCTTTCTGCAGTTTTATGCCATTCTTCCTTGCAAAAACTGTGCTAGCTCTGTCAGGTTGCATGGAAACAGCCCTTTTCCAACCCTTTTTCTTTTCTTTTCTTTTTTTTTTTTTGAATCAAGGTTTGAGCTGCTCTGGGGAAAATCCGATGCCATTCCAGGAAAGTTCAACAACATTCCAGATCACAATAAAATAAGTTATTTTCTTGCATTTTATCTAGAGGTTAGAGAGCAAAAAGAAACTCCAGGCTGCAGAAGGGATACATTCAAGCTCTGCTGCTGCAGCGCACACACGAAAAAACATAAAATAAAAATAGATGAAATATTTCAGTTTGAAATGAGAAAAGGACGTACATTGTGTTGAAAGCTTGTTTGAAAACAATTCATCTTTGCCCAGCATGAACAGCTGGATAATTGGAATCCCAAGACACAGATCACAGCTGTCATCTATTAAGCATTTGGAATTATCCCAAGCAGGCCTCCATAGAAGACTATGTCGACATTTGACCCTGGAAGAACAGTTTTTGATCTTCCAGTGTGAATAAGTGGAAAGCACAATCACTTGGTAATAAGAGTTGGTAAGTTCACAAGTGTCCCTTTACAAATTGCTGAATTTTGACTTTCCTACTGATGTGTAAGAGTCTGAAACATAAAATTGTCGCATACAAGCTCTTTGAATAGTGGCGTGATAACAAAAAACCCTGCATATGTTCAATCCTTTAACTTTCATTTAAAAAAAGATCAATAAAAGCTAAAAAATTAACGGCATTCATGCAATGATGAGTGTAGGCAAATTTCTTACTGAAACTGTAATTCCTCATGGCAAGATTATGATCTTAGCTTTGCATCGATAAACAGACGAAGTCCTGCTGGGCATTCTAATACCAAGCACGCGATTTCTAGAGCTGAAATTTTAAATTGGGTTAAGCAAAGGCAGGTGTTAGTGCATGAATTATCCAGTTATAATGTATACTCTTGTGGTCCTATGCAACCACATTGAGCCCCTCGAAAAGGGATAAACAACCTCGCTAGTACCGGAGGCTAATTGTCTTGCAGAGTAATCACAAACAAGAGGTAATTATTTATCGCCAAAGCTTCCTCATATAATTTCCAGTTGCCGCAACAGTGTGGATGAAATACAAACGGGCAAAGCGCAGGTGTAAATCTGCATGAGCACTCATGTTTGATTAAAGATATGACGCTTGATTGCAGAATACCACGGGGAGACGAAGGTGTTAATTGGCTTTAGATGTGGGTGCATGAGCTCATCTGTAAAATGTTTGCCCGTGGAGAGGCACAGCTTTCAAATACAGCTAAGGAAGCCCTGCTGTGGATCAGTCTGCTTTAACAGCCCATAACTTGCACAAAAAACCCCAAAAAAAACATGAATAACAAACGATGGAGGAGATATAATGAGAATCACATGTGTATTCTAGGAGTTTTGAGTTTGTTCAATCCAAATTTGTGCGGATTTATTTTTGTGTGTGTTTGTGACGGATTGATTTCACAGCTCAGCTCCAGCTGTCCGAGTGCAGACACTGATCCAAAGGTTAGACATGATCTGAGCGGCAGACGATGAGACTGAGGAAACTGGGTGCGTGTGATTTTCTTCCCAGCTGACTTATGCAATTGTTGTAACTTGGAATTATGTGATGAGACTTATTTGGGTATCTAGGACGGCCACTCAGATGTCTCAGCTACCGGCTAACATGCACACAAACATAGAAACACTAGTGCTCAAAGGGAGCACTCCCCTAGTGCTCCCTTTGAGTCTCTCTCACTCTACTCACCTCTTAGTGCTCCTCTGAGTTTCCTAGTGCTCCCCCTGAGTCTCCTAGTGCTCACTTTGATTCTCCTAGTGCTGCCTCTGAGATTCCTAGTTCTCCCCAAGTCTCCTAGTGCTCTCTCTGAGTCTCCAAGTCCTCTCTCAGGGAAATCCATCACTCATCTCCTACCTGGGTCTGCTGCGTTCTCTCTCACCACCATCACCCGCATTTCATGACAGACACACCCTTTAAACTAAATGCATAGGTTTTCTCCGAGTGCTCCGGTTTTTCCTTTTCGAAAAAAAAGTGATTAGGTTAATTGATCTCTTAATCTTACCTCTGTGTCTCACTTACTGACTGTTCACAAAGAATATGAACTTATCTATTTCAGATTCTTAATATGTTTCTTTTTAGCACACACTCCTTAAATGGCCTCATACAATGTCTTCCAGCCCTAATGTTTCTGTATTTTCTATCTTCTTAGTTGTCTTAATTTTTAACTGATCATAGAATATGACCAGTTTCTCTGGAGCATCTTCCTGTTAAAAGGAAGTTGTTTAAGTGTTTAGGCTAATTGGTCTCTTAATTTTACCTCTCTTTCTCACTCATAACTATTGGACATACAAAAAATCTGAACTGAATAAAACTGTTTCTTTCTAGCACACACTCATTAATGGCTTCATACAATGTCCTCAAGCCCTCCATTTCTATTTGAAATAGGCTTCTTTAGGATGCCATTAACTAAACAAAAAAAGTGTGATTATATCACCAAGCTGAACACAGCAACTGCCTCTTTTGCTCACGGCCTGTTTTTGAGCAACATGACTGAAAATAACATGCCCAAAATGAATGGAATGTATCTCATGAACTACAGAGTTTATTTTAATTGTTTTGGTAACAAAACAAAGGCAAGACCCTAGGGAATATGTTACAGCTCTAAAAACCACCCTACCTGTTACTGAGGAAAGTGAATTAATATAGTAAACAGCAGAAATTAAGAAGAAAAAATCAATTTCCGCCTAAAAAACCACTTCAATCTATGAAGGTTCCTTTCAAAGCATGCAGTTGAAAGCCAAAACATGTAGAAAACAACAGTACACAATCTGACCTTTTACTGTGCCAAGTTTTATGAAAAAAAAAGTTAATCATATGAGTTTTAAAGAGGTACTACTTGATAAAAATCTAGGCGGACCTTCCAAATGAACCATTTTGGCACAATTTGTGCCATTTGAACTTTCTTAGTTTTTATTTCTGTAGGTTCTGTTTCAATCATTTATTCTTTTCATATAATAAATGATTATTTATCATAAATAAGTAATTGCATCTAATAATTGTTTTGGGGGGTTCCTTTGAAAAATCCACATGCATTCATTCATAAAAAGAAAAACCAATAGACAAATTGTAATAAACTGAAAATGGAACAGATTAACTCACAATAACATTTCAAATAGAATTATATAACAATGAAAATGCAAATAGCAATTAAAACTCATGTTAAAATGACAACAGGAAAAAACTCACATATATCATAATTACATTACAATAACAATGCGCTCTGCGCGTAAAGTCATTGCATTCTGCATTCAGACATTCACAATTACGCAGGGCGGTTTCTCGGGATCCCATTGGCCGATTTTAATGATTGACATATCGTTCGAACCGTCAGAGCCAATAGAATCCGAGGGCGTTGACGGGCAAGACGGAATCTAAAGTCGTTCACCAATCACAGGGGGAGAATCGTATGTGACGTACATTTTCCGGGAATTTTGAATTTTTTTTTTCATCTTAGCGATTTGACAAAGGCTCTGCGCCGAACCGGAAACCATGTGAAATGGACGCAGGGAAAATGGATTATCGAACTAAGTGGAAATATTTACTCTAATATGGATTATGACCACGAAACAGCAAAGGTAGAACTGATTTTTTGATTTTGGCTTCGTGAAATGAGCTTTTTCCTTTTTTCTTCTTTAGCTGCTGGTTCAGTGAGTTTTGCACGTAGCCTGGTGACTCTGGTATTGTTGGAAACCGCAGAGCTTCGGCTTTAATCTGATATATAGTTTTTGTGTATCGGACCTCGTTGCTCTTTTGTTGTTCTGTTTTTTACCGGCTGTGCCTCGTTAGCCTCGTCAGCGCCTAATTGCGTTTCTTTTTATCAATCTGCTTAGTGTTCAAGCTGGGTGTTGTTGAGGTAGAAAATATTGTTTCTATCATTTAGAAGAGCCTTTTCCCTTTACGTGGATATGCAATATGCCTATATTGATAAATGTATAGCATGTGTTTTTAATTGATCTTTTTGGGGCGAGCGGCGAGGGACCTCTAGAGAAATAGAGGTTAATCATATTTTAAATTTTACTGATATTTATTGGTGCTCTCATGGAAAATATAGTGGTAAAAATAGAAAAAATAACATCCAATAACGTCCAATAATACTATCAGTTTTTTGTGTGTGAGGGGGGGAGGGAGTTTACCATCAATGACTGAAAATTTTTGAGACAAAAATAATTCAAAATTCTTATCATGAGGAATTTTTCACAATAAATGATAAACAATATGATAAATGTCCACCCCTAGGCTTTAGAGTCTTTTTACAGTGGCACAAGTCCTATACAAAAATGATCAGAAAGGCCATTCCGTGAGGAAGAAGCCATTCCTCCAAAAGAATCATAAAGTAAGACTGCAATTTGAAAATGCACACAGACAGTGGCAGGTATCACTAACATCTTGTCTTACATTGACTTCCTCCATTCAATGTCCTAAACACGTCTAATAAATAAGAAAAATTCCTAAAAGCTTATTTTAGGGAAAAGGCTACTTCTAATGCACTGCTAATTAGCACTTGGCTAAAGTTAATTCTAAGGTTAATGCTAATGCACTGCCTTGATCCTATGCTTTGCTATCGTAAGTAGCACTTCAAAAGAGCAGAGGAAGTCTTAAATTTCTTGAACAATAGTAATATTTGTTGTTAATCAGTTGCTAAGAGATGAACACGTTTTCTGGTAGCAAAGTGCTACAAAGTAAACATCTGACTTTTATGTTTTTGGAAAATTTACCAACTATGTTTCTGTGTCTAAACAGATAAACAGTATTTCGTAGCTTATGTTTTATAAATAATAATTATGATGTTGAGATGAGTGCTTTTTTCTGGTGACGAACTGCTTCATAGTATAAATCAGACTTTTGCTTTTGTATTGAATGTCAGTTTTATAATATATTTACCACCATGGATGATTAAAAAAAGAAAAACTTTCACTTTTCATAAAACATAACTGCACCATTCTTGTTGAGTAGTACTTATTGTAAGTTAAGTAGTATTTCAAAATAGCAGAAGAAATCTTGTTTTTTTGAACAATTAGCATTTTGTATAATTTTAGCTCATGAACTAATTTAAAGATATTGAATGGAAAGCCTGTTACTCAACATGCTTGTGACTCTCCACATGCTATTGAGTACATTGTAGCTTACTTTAGCATTGATGCTAATTTTTAGCATCAGAACGCTAGGCTTAACCCACTTTATACTAAATTTCTATATAAATTTTCTAGTTTCAACTGCACACCAGTGTAACTCTTCTTACTTAGTTGTTAGTCACCTAGTTAGTTACAATGTGGCTTTGACTGCAGGTAAGTGGTCAAGTGGACAGGCTCCATCAGCGCTCCTCAGAATTCTTTTAGACACACACTCCCTCTGGTGCTCATCTAGCCTTTCTTGGATGTCTTTTGAGGTTCATTCATGTATTTGCTTGTACTTAAATACTGAAGCCAGTTCTGCATCAGGGCGGTGTTTTACATTTTAGCAATTTCACTGCTCTGAGGATCATATAGCATTTAAAACAGGGTTACTTTTAAGACCAATCTTAACCACTTCTCTTTCTCTGCCCATTAGCCTCCCCATAATCTCCTCTGTTTGAATGGAACTAATATTATACCTTCTAAGGTAATCTCTCCTCATTTCAACCCACTCAGTAACAGTATATTTGTCAGTGTTCTCACCTCTAAAAAATGTACTGTTTCTGATTTTACAATGATGTTGAATTTTTGACTATCAAAGACAGAAGTGTCTTCAATATGGGCACCATCTTGTTTCAAACAGGAGGCATTTTGGGTTTCTTTTTCCCCAGCAACACCAGAAGAACACAATTTATTTGCAATGGACTCTCCAATATGTGAACCTAACTGATAAATCATTTCATTTAATAGGTGTAAGTCATGGCCAGTATTAGATATAGAGTGGCACGGGCCCCCAAACGACATCTGCCCCATGGTTGTCTCAGCTGGATAGAAAGCTAATCCCTGAGGCCTATTACTTGCAGGTAACATAGGTGAGACACAACAACCCAACCCAACTGCCACGCCTGACTGAAAAGTGAGACTCATTACACCTCTGCCTCTCTCAAAGGAGGGTTGACTGTTCACATTCTCAACATTTGGTTGGAATCTCTCTGCCATTTCAACACGGAATACTGAAAATAAAACACACTCAAATAAAAATCAGTCACTTGTTGGCAATAAAGCCAATATTCTGCCTTCAGTCCTTTAACCTTGTGGCCCAGGTGTGTTGACACATCTTGAAGTGAAGAGGTAACCTGTAGGTAGATGACACAGCAACCCGGGCGAACAGCATGAAGCTGATCAGGAATCACACAGTCACACTGTAACTCTTCTTACTTAGTTGTTGGTCACCTAGTACAATACAGAATGAAAAACTCCTCACAATGTGGCTTTGACTACAGGCAAGTGGTCTGACAGGCTCCACCAGCGCTCCTCAGAATTCTTTTTTTCCTTTTTTTTTTTTTTAGATTTGATTGTATAGTTTATAAAATGAATAAAACAGTTAAATTCTCAAAAACAAAACAAAACATTCTTATTCAATTAATCATTCAAAAATAAAATCTAACAGCAAAAACTGTGAAATAACAGACAACTGTTATACCAGTTGACAGTTAAAACATTCACATAACATTTATATATTAATAAATTAATAAATGTATACATTGAACCCACCTAGTACAATACAGAATGAAAAACTCTTCACAATGTGGCTTTGACTGCAGGCAATTGGTCCAACAGGCTGAAATATAAAAGACACGGTTAGCAACTCCCACTCATAGGGTCACATTTTTCTAGCCCAACCACGAGAAAACTTTACAAATTATATTTGTAGATGTTAAATATTCTTACAGTACTTCGTTAATTGTTGAACTAGAAAAATATGACCCTAAGTAAAAAAGGAAGAGAAGAGCTGCCTCTCTCGCTCCTTCCTCCACCAGCACTCCTTAGAATTCTGTGGGGGAAGCCGCGAGAGTGTCTGAAGGACCCGTTGCATGCAGTCACTCATCACACAACTAAGTGGCTCCAAACATATGTGTTGATTAAAAGTCTCATACATACAATTATTATAATTGGGGCATGCTATTAGCATTACAAAGGGAAGAGCAGTGACTGCCTTCCATGTAATGCATGGCAGGCACTTATTCTACACCCAGTAGATGTCTCTATTTATTTTTTATTTATATCTTTATTTATTAATGAGGGAAGAAGGGAGCAGGAGATCGACAGGCGGATTGGGGCAGCATCTGCCGTGAAGCTGGCGCTGTACCGGTCCGTCGTGGTGAAGAGAGAGCTGAGTCAAAAAGCAGAGCTCTCGATTTACCGGTCGATCTACGTTCCCACCCTCATCTGTGGTCATGAGCTTTGGGTCATGACCGAAAGAACGAGATCACGGATACAAGCGGCCGAAATGGGTTTCCTTCGCAGGGTGACTGGACTCTGCCTTAGAGATAGGGTGAGAACCCTGGTCATCCAGGAAGGACTCGGAGTAGAGCTGCTGCTCCTCCACATCGAGAGGAGCCAGTTGAGGCTCTGGCATAGGGTCAGGATGCCTCCTGGACGCCTCCCTGGTGAGGTGTTCCGGGCACGTCCCACCGGGAGGAGGCCTCGGTGGAAGACCCAGGAAACCCTGGAGGGACTATGTCTCTCGGCTGGCCTGGGAACGCCTTGGGGTTCCCCCTGAGGAGCTGGAATAAGTGGCTGGGGAGAGGGAAGTCTGGGCCTCCCTTTTGAAGCTGCTACCCTCGCGACCCGACCCTGGATAAGCAGCAGGAAATGGATGGATAGATGGATGGATCTTTATTTATTATTCTTCCGTCAGCTTTAATGCGGCTCGTACCGCTGCATGCCCACCCACAAAAAAGGTATCAAAACGTGTGACTTAATCTCAGCATTTTTTTATTGGGGATTGGAGTTACAATGGCGACGTAAAAAGCGAAAATTTCAGAAATTTCTGAAAAATTTCAGAGCTCAGCACACATCATCTTTCTCTCATCACTGTAATTACTGTGAATGAGCTACAGATATGAATTGTGGTACTATCGGAGACGACAAATAGCTCTCGCATATGCTTCAAACGGTTTTTGGATCGGCTTTACTGATTCTGAATGGGAAGCAGTTGTTCTGACCGCTTTTTTCATCAAAACTGACTAGGTGTCTCATAAAGATAGAAATCGTTCTTCACCTTTCTGTCTCAGACACACGGCAGTTGGCTGAGGATTAATAACTATAGCAATAGAATACAGAGAAAGGCAGAGCTGCTGGTTAGGACTAGACTCTGTAGTTCTAACCTTGGCTGAACACTTTAATACAGAGGGCAGAGCAGACTGTCAGAAATGCAAACATGATGGAACATCCAATTATTACACAAGAGGGCTGAGCTGGCATTTAGAACTACTTGCTGTTTTGGGCATTATATAGCTGGATTAACCAAACCACTGTTAGACATTGGATTAATGTGGAAAATCTAAAATGAAGTTTACTGAAAATTTCAAAATAAAAGCCTTGACATTTTTCACATCAGGAAATTGCTCTTTTGGGCTTTATGTGACTAGTTTAAACAAACTAGTGTTACACATTGAATTGGTGTGGAAATTAAAATGAAACCTACTGAAAGTTTCAAAATAAAAGCCTGCGTATTCCTCTCACATTAGTGCACCACCTTTGGCGGTGCAATATTAGTCTTTATGTTTTCTTTCTCAGGATAGTGAATTGCCTTGCCCAGCAAGGCAGTTCATTAACATTAGCACAAACATTAGCATTTCACTGCCCTTGACAGTGAAATGTCAAGGGTCTTGCACTGCCCTTGACATTTCACTGTCAAGGGCATACTGTCTAGGTCTGACCTTAGGTCTGACATTTCAAAGGCAGTGCTTTCCCTTGAAATGTCAGACCTACACCTAAATGTCTAGTGCAAGGCAAGGCAGTGCATTAGCATTAGCCTTTTACCTAAAGTTAGTTATTAGCTAATTTTCCAATTAATTAGACATGTTTAGTGTACTGAATGGAGCAAGTAAAATTAAAACATGGTCATTTTGCTCCACATGCTACTGCCAGCATTTAGGCTAACATTAGCATTTTGGCTAATTTTAGCTTATGCTTTAATTTTAACATAATGAATGGTACAAGTAAAGCTTAGTCAATATGCTTCTGCCTTTCCACAGGTTATTGACTACAATTTAGCTAAGCTTAGCATTGAAGATTATTTTAAGCATCATATGCTGGGTTCCAACCGGTGGGGCACACTTTGGCATGTCCCAGTTAAATTTCTTCAGGAATTTTCTAGTTTACTTTTGTAACTTACTCCTTTTCCACTAGAATCATTTTTAACTTTTACTTCATATAGTTTCTTTTTAATTTTGCTCTGCTGTTTCTGAAAAATACACAAACAAACACAGCCCTCCTCACGAAGCTGTTGCTGGCCCAGATAAAAATGCTTAGTTGTGCTTGGCCAGCCGTGTTATATAACACCGCCACACTGCCTGAAGTCAGGCCTGCCTTAAAGTGATACTAACCCCGAATGATGATCTATGTCTTTTATATATATATATATATATATATATATATATATATATATATATATATAAATGTGTGTGTGTGTGTATCCCAGTTCCAGCAATGTTTTTTCAGTTAGTACAAAATTCACAGATTAATGTTTTACTTTCATTTCAGAATTTAGGATCAATCCAAGGGAACAAACAGAAAAAATTCTTACTCTACAAATGTTAATTTCCTTCACGCAAATTGGATATTATGCCAAATTAAAGCAAGGAAGTCATACAAAAATGAAGTAGAAATGTGCCAACAGAGATGATAGTTATTTTGTACTAAATGTCTTCATTAATTAAACAATGTGGAGACGTACGGTTCGTCTTTCTGTCATCAAGTGCTGTTTTCCTGAACTTTTTTTTTTTTTTTTTGCTTAGTGGCACCTAATAATACAGTTTCTTAGCTCTTTATTGTGTTTTTATTTATTTTATTTTTTTTGCTATCAGCCTACAAACAATTTTGTGCAGCTGCTGGCATGTTATCAGCGTTAATTTTTCACAACAAATTCGGTTGTTCAGATTGTTGTAGTGCATTTCTTTTGTGAGTTTACATGTTCTCCTTGAGCACGTCTTGGTTTTCTCCCAGTATGGCAGTAAACTTCCAAATTCAAAAAACATGCATGTCTATAAGTGATTCTAAACAGACATGGACTTATTATTTGCATTTGACCGTCCAGGTTGGACTCCACCTTTTGTCCAATGGGAATTGAGAATATGCTGCAGTTCACACGCCTTCAGACAGCTCCAAAAAAAATTAATTTACGAAGAAATAAATGAGTTTGCGTTGCAAATTGTCTCCCCTTATACTCAAAAAGTATGATATTCAAGGTCTGCTGAAGGATTTTTTTTTTTGACTGACTGAATAAGTGGAGTCACTTGGGACCCTCTTTTATGAACGCTCAGCTTCCTCTGCTGGACTGTTCCACTTTAGCTCATCCTTTTTCTGTCCCCATCCTTCCATAAGTAATCACTCTGATGAAGGCATTCAGACTAAGAAAAGTCCCCTCTGCACCTCCACATGAGAGTGATGCATTGAAGAAAAGAAGCAGAGTATTTAGAGTTGACGGCTCTTATCAGCTGGGAGCGTCCGACCAAGTACTTCTCTTGTTGTCATTGCAACTGAGAAGTAAAAGTTTTCAGCAGTGCAAGCCTTAAGATGTTTTTAGGGCCCCAGTGATAACCTAAAATCAGACCACTAAAAAGTTTCAGTCCGCTGCTGCCAGTTTGAAAGTATCAAACTTCTCATAAAAAGACACTCTGGCAGAAGAGAAGGAAATTTTAAAGCAGAAAAGAAGAGAAAACTTTAGACCTTACATATTAGACACAAACATCACACCGCATTTTAGCCATAACTGATTGAAATAGAATTTAAATACAGAATTTCTGTTACAATGCTGATCTTTAAACAAGCAGGTTTTATTCAGATATTTGGTGCAACAATAAGGTATTTCCATTTTGAGAGTTAAGCAATATTAAGCTAAACAACCTGCCCTACTTCTATGCTTTGCTTTATTGGCTTGGATAGGTTGCAGTGCTAATAAAAATACTATATTATGAATTCCTTTTTCTTCATCTTCTTTTTTTACCTCCATAAATTCAAAATGAAGTTCTATATTTTTTGATCCAATCTCAAAAAAGCAGTTGCACTGCTGCTTCCTTATAATCAGGAATCACATTTTATGGCATACGTTACTTTTTGTTGCTGCTGAATTTCATTTCAGCATCCAAAACATGGGTTAATTACTGCTCTCTTGATTTTAAACTTGAAATCTTTCTCCAATCTTGAAAGAAACATAAGACATTTGTTAATCTGGGAAGATTTTTTGAGAAAGCATTTTCAGGACTCAAGGGACACGCAAACCTCATGAAGTAAACACAAAACAGCTGTGAACCTTCCCAGCAGTGAGTGAACCGACTGCTGGGTTAGGAGATCGCAAAGGAACCCAAAACAACATCTAATGTACTGCTGGGCTCAGTTGCCTCAGATAAAGTCAGTACTTATGATTCAACACCAGGAAACGGACCACTGTAGACCAAAGGGAACGCAAAGGCCAGAACCATGAAATCTGTTCTTCAGCAGAAAAGCTTAAGGGAGCGTGACTGGCCATTGTTTGTGATCAAAATGTGAGGAAAATTATTATTGCTGGATATAATATTCTTATTATCGTCGTCAAATATTTGTTGGTGTTTTTATTTTTATTTTGTGGTGAAATTTAAAGCATTTCAACTTCAGGGGGTCATTTTGCCATTTTAACTCTTTAGAAATGTAGAAACGTGATTGCCCAAAGTTCTCATAAAATTCATTTCAAGGAGCAGTAAATTAACTGCTACACGCCACATGTTTCATAGGCAAAACAACAAAAACAAGAACACATGTTGAATGATTTTTTTTTTTCTTTTTTGTGGATTGAATAGACAGCCTTGAAACCCACTCAGGTATAAGGAAATTAAATTAACTATACTGGAGCTTTGAGGGAGAACTATCAAAATTAAAATCAGAGTGACTTAATTGGAAACTCGTGGTTGCGTGGTTGCTTGTTTTGAATCTGCCCCCCAAACCCGCTCCTCCTTTTAAATATGCTTCAATAGACGGCTGCAGATAAAAATGTCATGATGTCAAAACAAATTAAGAGTTTGTCTTATCATTAATGATTCACAACTTTGAATATGCTGTTTAGGCGTTTGCCACATTTGGCATGGAAACCAAAATGCGTTTATAAAGCGCTGAGGATATCGGCTTTTGTTTTAGTTTTGGGAAGGTGTAGGTTATTCGCCTCATTAGCATTATTCTCCTTATGTGACCAACAGCACCGCATCGACTAAGAAAGCGTGAGCAAACAGATACAGATCACATATTATATGCGTCAATGTAAAACTTACACCTGGATGTGTTAGACAGCAGAAGGCTACACGTGTTCACAGTAAACACAGTTTATATGTGAAATGCACTCTGTTTCCAGTGATATTTCGCCCGGAGCCACGCTCTCGGGACAGATGTGTTTAATGTTGGATATGCATGGGAGTGTTGTTAGGAGTGTCTGTGATCTGCTTTAACTGAAGAAAAGAGGACAGGGTAAGCAAATAGCCAGAAGCTTCAGGATGTCAGGATTAATACCAACAAACAGGAAGAAAGAAACATACATGCACAGGCAAACACGCGTGCAGGGAGAGTGGTGTGTGTGTGTGTGTGTGTGTGTGTGTGTGTGTGTGTAGGTGCGTGTGTGTGTGAGGGGTTTGGAGATTATCAACTCTCATAATGTTCAGTGGAAGTTGAGCATTGACCTTGTTTCACCTGGCCCTCTCCTCTTTAGCTTCGCCATCCTCCCCGCTCTCTGCCCCTGGAAGAGCTTACGCAGGTCTTTTGTAACACTTGAGGGATACTTGCTCCTGCTGGATTTCTTTTCCTTGTCACTTAGCCAATGCTTTGCTCCTGTGCTGAATTTTTTATCAGAAACAAATTTCCTCTGGAACCTGAAAACGCTTTGCTCACACTTTTTGCTAATGTTCAGCATGCAGGATATTCAGTCTTGCATGCACCTTACAAGATAATTTCCCCCCCCCAACCTACCCCCTTCTCTCTCTGGCTCTCTTTCTCGAAAACACCTAAATCTCTGACAGCCGGTGCAGTTATAGGAAAAACTTAAATCTAAAGTTGGTGTTTTGTAAGGATGTGCTAAAAATTTAAGATGGTATGGTAAAGCTCCCCAGTGATCTTACATGAGCTCCAAAACAAAACTTGCTAAAAATCTTCCTGCCACACTGACTCCATTACAGCATGTCAGAGAAAATATGCTTGCTCATATCAAATGATTTCACTTTTGTGCTGAGATATAGTTGTTTTTTTTGTTTTTTTTTTCGTTTTTTTTTTGAGAACTGCAATTGGTTTACAGCAATACAAGGACACTATAAGTGTCCTAGTAAATATCCTTTTTCACTTTCCACATTTTTTCACATTATATTTAAGGTTCCATTATATCTGGAAAACAAACAATTGTAATATTGTCCTGATGATGTAAAATACGATTAACTCACATTTCCATCATTCAACTTTAGCACTAAAACTTTGCCTTAGGTCTGGACATTTAGGGCATTGTTAGTATCGTCAACGTGCCGTTTCTTTTAGTTGTTTATAGCATAAATGCAATTGAAGATTTGGAAGGTAAAATGCTATTAAAGGGGCTGTATTATGTAAAATTAAATTAATCATGTTGTGTTATTCCCTCATTAACCCCCCCCCCCAAAAAAAAAAAAAAACTGGAAAATTCCTTTGATTCTTTCACATTTGAGAAATCCTTAAATCTCCCATAGCAACCATTAACAGGGGCTAATCAGTCTCACCAATATATATATTCAACTATATTTGCGTCTATAATTTTCTGTTTCTTCTTACTGAACACAAAGTAGTGCATAATTTTGTATGGGGAGGAAATGGATTAATAATTTAAAATTTGTTTCACCAGTATAAATCTGAAAGTGAGGCATGCATTTTTAAACTGCCTCAATGAGTCTGTGCTTTGTAGATTCATCTTTTTTTCTGTTATTGCAGCTGCAGGTTTTTCTGGGAATATGTCTTTTCCAGAATTGCTAAATGAGCATCTGTGATTTTTGCCTTTGACTCTTGGTGACATAGCTCAAGCTCTGTCAGGTTGCGTGGGCGGCATACACAAACATCAGTTTTAATGTATGGCAACAGATTCTCAATTAGATTAGGTGCTGTTCATTCTGACATGATTTTATCTAAAGTGTTTCGTTATTACTCAGCTCGTTTATTTGACATCCACTCATTTTTCTATTGATTAGCATTTGGGCCAACAAAATAATGAGGTTCGAATGTTATTTGACTGATTAAGAGAAGGACGCATCATAATCATGATTAAAACTTGGCTTATGTGCCTAAAATAACAAAGTGTGTTCTGTTATTTGGATGAAAAAAAACCCCAAAACAAAATAACAATCTGCAACCTCAAACTCCAGCTGCTTCACCAGAACCCAATCAAGTTTTCCCGTGTGTAGAGTGTGTTGATCAGGTTCATGTTTTTATTTCTTTTTCTGTTTTTTTATTGGGGGGGTTACAGCTTTTGTTGTATTTGAAATGTCTCTGAACCAATGCTTGATGCCTTTGTGATTTTTTTGAATCTCCAATCAAAAAATCTTTATTGAGTCTCCAATAAAGATGAAAGACGAATACAGCAATTGTATGAACTTCAATTTCTTCAAAAGCTGGCAGTGCCCCTTCTAATCTGGTGCGCCTTATACATGGACCAATATTGAGCCACAACAGGTCTAGCAACTACGATAAGCAGCCGCCGACTTCATTTTTTCCCATAGAAGAAGTGCGTGGTGAATGCTGGGATAGTTGTCAGAACACTGGTTTGTAATCTATTAATAAAGTTTGACTGATATAGGTCAGTCAAACTTTACCGACCATCTAGAATCAGGTCGTCTGCAGGTCATTTAGCACCAAGTTCTCCACAAACATGCTGTGCGTGAATGGAGACGATTCACCATCGTCCGGCCACGTCCCGGCCCAGTCGCGGAAGGCTCTCCTCACCGGAGTCTGACTGTTTTGTTGACATTCCTTTAGTGCAGCTCCATCTAGTGGATGCATAACGTAACTCCAGCCTCTACTGTAGCGTCTATTCTATGCGCCTTATAATGTGGTGCCCTTATATGAAAAAAGTTTTATAATAGGCCATTCACTGAAGGTGCTCCTTATAGTGCAGAAAATACGGTAATCATCCACCCATCTGATTTTGTTGTCCTTTTACACCTCAAGCTCCAACAAGCTGCCTAAGCTCCTTTTGTGATTAATATCCATTTCAATTGCGACCCTTTTCTTGTCTCCCTGTTCCTTTGCTTTTTCCATACTAAGTTTTTAGATGCATGATTTATAGTTTGAGCTCTGTGACTGAGCCATAAATATTTTAAAAGAAGCAATGGGGCTTTTTTTGTTTGTTTGCTTTGTTTTCCATGAGAAAAAAAATTGTGAGATGAGTATAAAAAGGGAGAAAAGTAAAAATTATTTTAGGAGTTTATGAATCGTATGCAAAAAAGGAATAATTTCTTTAAGATTATGCTGATAGATCATATTGAGCAGTTATGTAGTATGTGGTTTTGGCATTGATCTATCTCAGCTTCACTCTAACGGATGATAGCATTAATTCTTTGGAAACATCACTCTGCTGTTTGAAGAATATACCATAGACAATAGTTTTGGTTAACAATAGCAACGTGATAAGCAAACAAGTGAGTAGCTTATTGAGACTGTTATGAAAAAAAATTGCAGCAGGGAGTTTATTTCTGATAAAGGTTTCTCATTATAGGCCTGTTTCCGCTATTTGTTTTTGCTAATTATTTAATATTTACTACATCAACAGTCATTTTGATTCCATCAATTATTTTGTCATATTACCTCAGCCTGTTTGTAGTTTATCAATTTATTTCTCACATCCTTGGAAAAATTATTCATGTGTTTTGATAGGGTGACCTAATTTTTTCCACATGATAAACTTAACGTATAAACTTGGGAAACAAAGCTTATAAAAAAGAAAGGAGGCAGCATCTTTTCCACATGCCCACTATATGCTGCGAAAAAGACAGCAATACCAAATTCTTGTTTGTCTTTTCCAACTTTGTTGCGAGTGTTGTCCATGAGATACTTCTCCAAATCCTTGAAAAGTTAAGGAAAAATTTAGTGGAGTCCTCCACAAAGCTGTGAGATAGTCACTGTGCAGGAGGCACAGGGTATGAACTCTCTATTGACTGCCCATGAATGAGTTTTAGTTCTTTTTATTTGATGCTTCTTCAGCCCCACTTGTATTGCTGCCCTTGGCTGCTGACTATTGTAGGCCATATTGAAATCTGCCACTGCTTGTTTGTCTTCCCTGCACCACAGGACACGGGACTATGTTCCAGTTGAGCATTCAAGTCTTTGTCTTGCATGCAGGGCAGGGAGGAGCTTGTGCTTCATTCATCATTCTCTAAAGACATGCAACATTGTCATATTTTAGGCTAAAACGAATGAAATGTAAATTAGCACCAAAACAAACTATTCTAGTCATGTTGTGCTGTAGACAAACAGATTTTAAAATACTTCCAATCCATACCATAAAAACAGCTCCAATATGCAGAATTGCAGAGTCCTGTATGGTCGAAGGGAGCAGGATGCACTGCAATGTATTAAGGTGTGGTGCAGCCACTGTATGCAGCTCAGACAGTGAGGTGTCAACAGGCAACAGAGTGACTGACAGTTAATGGGAGATAGATGATCATCAGCCAAAGGAGAACAGATGGTAACAAGGGAAAAGTGCACACACACGTGCACGCACACGCATACCTGTGCACAGGGACACATATCCAACAGTGGCATAAAATAATTACTCTATCAAGGGCACCTTCTGGTACTCTGGAAAATATGGGAATGTGCATGCCCACTCTTACTAAAATAGATGCTGCTGACTTGGTTGAACTGTCAATCAAGCAGTTTCATTTCTCACACTGTGACTCAACTTAAATGTAGCTACACATTTGCACCGAGGCGCCGCTGCCTCTTGTGTGCATGAGGGAAGAAGCTTCTCTTATCGTCATTTGACCGTCAAACGTTTTAATCAGCCCACTAATTATTTTTGTGTTTTCCTTGCATAATTATGTCTAACTCATAAGACCATCAGATGATATTTCCTGCGTGTCGTTACGAGTAGAAGGTAAAAGACTTGTATTTGAAAATGTCTAGGGGTAAAATAGATTAACACGTGTGTATAAACTTGCAAGCTATAAAATCCAATGAAGAATGTTTTACATAAGGTATACTACATAACGGAGAGGAATGCAGGTCCACAGAGATGAACCTCTGTGGGTGTGTTGGTGGGAGAGTCTGCAGACGGGTACAGGTGTGCCTTGTTGCAGTTCAACGGATCAGGTGTAGCGCTCCAAGTCCAACAGGCTCTAAACAGATGTTAACTGTGTTGAGCTCAGCAAGGTTGGATAATTGTGTGCTAATTTCACAGCTGACTCTATAATTCTTTAAAGCACAGTCTGCACACTATCCTCAGGAGTCACACTGTGTGCTGCCACAGCGTTTTTACAGGTTTAGCCATTGCTTTACAATAGTATGATTTTTTTTTTTTTTGCCCTTGTGTTTTTGTGGTGTCCAGTATGAACAAAAGAAGGTTAAAGAAGTTCAGATAGTTACACAGAAGGTGAGGTTTTTATTAGCGGACAAGATGAGCAATGGCTAAGACATATTTTTCTTGTTTTATACCACCTAAGATTTGACCTACTTAGATGAATTCAGAAGACCCAGCGATAAGACTATATATATATATATATATATATAGTCTTATCTTGTTGATAAGATATATATATATATATATATATATATATATATATTATATATTACTGTATATGTATAATGTTTTGGTGTAGAATTATTTCTCTTCGTATGCTCCCTTCTACTTTTTTAACTTTCAAAATGTGCAATGCCTCAAAAAAACCAAGAAAAAAATCACCCAAATGTATTCCATTGCCTAGTGTCACTTTTACAACAGTTGTTACACATTGAAATTGAAACCTTTTGTGTATCCTATTTTATGTATCCAATCAAGGTAATATCTTGCATGATTGTGACATGAAATGAACCAACGTAATGTTTTTCACAAATAAAAACATCAAAACCATGACACCTTTGAGAAATTTCTCTGGCAATGTTCTTCTTAGCAAAAAAAAAAATGCACACAGAGTGAATGTGATTTAAAAGTTATTCTCTACTTCTTGACAGATTTTCAATTCATTCCTGGCTCCTACTGACCATTTTAACACATGCATATGCTTTGATCTTGATTCCTCCATTGCTGCTCAGGCTGCTGTCCAATTGAAAGTCTCCTCCATTCTCAAGTCATCTCCAGGTTTTCTTTTAGGATTTACTTGTATTTTTGCTTTATACATCCTTGCATAAATTCTGACTAGTTTCTCCGTTTGAAGTGAGACGTATCCACAACATGATGCTGCAACCACACTTTTCTCAGGCCAGCCTGTCAGTTTAGGTTGATGGTCATGTCTTGGTAGACTTAGAGTTGTGCCGTACTGTTTTCATTTTCAGAAGATGGGTTCATTAATGCTCTGTGACATTATCATAGTTTGGGAAACTCTAAACTTATAACTCTGCTCTAAATTTCTCCACAACTAATCCCTGACTATGTATGATGTAAGTTTGTTTTAGCAATATCTATTTGAAGCATTTTAACGCAACGCTAGCTTAAAGTAGCCGCAACTTCCATTTAAAAAGCTGTCGTATTTTGTGTGATGCTGTAGTTCTTTTCCTGTTCCCAGTATTAGTATCTTTTGTGCAGTAAAATGAAGCATATCCAAAACGTGAAAAAAAGGCACTAACCTTCAGCAAAAGTGAACGAATGACCTACTCAGTCACTGAACTGAGAGAGGTGATTTAAAAAAGCAAAGCCATTCATAGTTTCCACCTCTAAAGTCATCACTTCAACCAGATTATATTGATTTACTGGGCAACCATCTGTATTTAGTCTTAACCAATTTCAATGGGACCAGATGGCAATCTGCCTGCGTATTTATTTATTTATTTTTTTCCTTCCATTACACGCTCTGCCTCCCTCTCTCAGACTCGCACGCTTTGGATCCTCACTTCCTGATTGTGCTTTTATCCAAACCGTCCTACATTTTCTGCACCTCCTTATTTACTTTCCCTGTTGACCCGACCTCAGTGTGGGATGCAGAAAAAACATCGCCTAAATTAAACATTACTGAAAGAGGAATTTGAAGAAAGAATTTCACAGGGAAAATAAATACTTCGCAACAAGGAGTGTGTCGACATCTAGAAGCAGAAAAGAGGAAACTATTTGATATGTTAGGTATAGCACAGTAGAACTTTAAGAACGTTAATCACATGGTGGCACAAAAAACTGCAAAGATAAAGTAGCGCACCAGTGAAGAGTGTGAAATTAAAACCACGCGTTTCAGCTTTTTGAAAGCGTTCTAGAACCCAACTCTGTTTATTTGTAATTAAGATTTTTTTTTTCCATCACTTTGAACACAAAAAAATATTACATAACATTTATAGTAAGTCTCAAATTCACATACCAACAGGCCCTAACTCTTCATTACATTAGGAATAACTGTGGGCGCCTTACATTTAATTATGCTGATTGTAACTCCCGTCTTAATCAATTTCTTTTACTATCAAAACCTACAGTGCAGCAAACAGCGTCTTATTTAGCGACAGTTCTGTGATCTACATCCCTATAACCCCCTATGCTTCAGCATTTTGTGCAATGAAAACCAAGTGTTGGCATAGATTTGGTGAACTGTTATTTTTCCTCATTTTGTTCCAACAAACAGTGCTAAATTGTTGGAAGAGCCTGCTCTGCATCACATCTTTTATTGTTTTTTTCTGCCAAAAGCACTACACCAACATAAAACAGATTCTGTCTTGGCATGACCTCTTTTAGTCTTGCAACAACCACTGGTAAACTACTGTGCAGAGAGTCAAAGCACTTACCTAAGGCTCTTATCCTGTTTTTCTATTTTAAAGCAAATGTGTGTGTGTTTAAGATGTTTATTTTTTAGCAAAGGTGGGAAGCAATTAACTACATCTCAGTTACAGTTAATTGAGATATGTTTTTGACAAAGTACTTCCATTCCTGTAGCATACTTTTTTACTTCTACTTTTGTAAAATTATGCACCTTAGTTGACCTAACCCCTCCCTCGCTTTCTCTCTGTCATGTCTCCAATTTATCTTCACCAATTGATTAGCTTTCCAAGTTCTATTTTACAGGTTATATAGCCACTGGCTTAAAGTTAAACGCACTTGTAGGAGGTGATCAACAAAAGCTCGGACCCTCTCTTTCAGTCTCCACTTTCTTGATCCCAATTGGCTGAAGTCCTGAGCAACACACACACATATCTTGAGCACATCAAATCCACCATGCTAAGGTGTCGATTCTGCAACGAAAAGCAAAAAGTAACCTTTTTTATACAATTATGCTGTTTTTCGTGAGTGACCGAGAGTTTGTAAATCCATCAGTTTGAAGGTCTCTTACTTGGAAGGTCAACAGTGATCCAATAAATGTCAAACCATTTGAGGAGAAAAGGACTCAAAAGACAACAGAATGTGACTTGTGCAATTTATAAACGATGGGGGAATAACAAGAACATACAAATGGTTGGAGGACAAAAGGCAGCAAAATGAAAAAAAATGAAAAGATGAAGTGCTTAAAGGGATAAGATGGATTTGTGGAGGTGAGTAAAACCGTAGCGAGAGATAAATATGCGACAAAGGGATTGACATGAAGAGACTTAAAGAACAACAGGAGTTTAAACAAAGTAAAGAGCTCAATGAAAAAAAAACATACACATGAAATCAGGGGTTAGTAAGAAGAGCCATTTGTCTTTTTGTCAGATATATTGTGCCAAAATTGCCGGATGCTCTTTAAGAACCCATAATCTGTCTCCAACTAAATAGCAAACTGTCTGCCAGTGCATGTTTGCATTCAGAGGTTCTAGTTCTGGCTCGTGCTAGATAAGGCTGCACAATTGATTCTCCATAATAGAAATAGTCTTCTTTTTTCCACACACTTAAGCACTGTAAAATACCTTTTTTTTCAGACCAGGCTCATATATATTTGTTTCTTTTCTTTTCTTCTAGCACTGCCTGGAAGGAGAATGTGTGCATCTGTCAGGAATGCAGCTTGTGGCTGATCTGCATGCACTCGACAGGATCTCAGGTTAACACAGAGATTACACAGTGACTTATCCTGCCTTACTACTGTGACCCTGCTAAGCCATGCTAACTCTAACAGCTAATAACCATTTTACAGCTGCTGCCTTCCTACCTCAAATTGTGCATGCTTGAGTTTTTCCTGTCAACTTTCCTTCATCTCCATTTCTCTCCCTGGAACGTTCTTCTTTTTTCCTGCCTCAGTGTGTCCAACCCAATTCTTGCTCTCATCTCTGCTTATCACATTCAGATTTGTTTTCTTTTCTCTCTTTCTCTTATCATCTTATCCAGTTTCCCACAACCTCTACATCTTGCTTTTCACCTATCTCGCTAAGATCTTTGTCTCTGAAAAAACCCTCTCCATTCCGCTCATCTTAAACCTTCCTCCGCAGTAGGGGTGTCATGCCATTTCTGGCACGTGAGCTGAAGCCCAGATGTCTGTGTTGGCTGCTGCTGGAAATTGGGTCATGCTGTGGGAGAAA
Source organism: Poecilia picta (assembly GCA_033032245.1). NCBI lineage: Eukaryota > Metazoa > Chordata > Actinopteri > Cyprinodontiformes > Poeciliidae > Poecilia > Poecilia picta. The sequence goes on from CM065360.1 coordinate 18,364,081, forward strand.
CAGAGAGACAGAGAGAGAAGCCAAAGAATGGGGAAGAGGAGAAGAGGGTAAAATGAAATGGGAAAAATGGGCACAAAGGTAAAAAGTTAAAAAGCCAGTAAGAGGAAAAGGCAATAATGAATTATGTTTCTTAAACGGGAGAATTTTATGGAAAGTGGAGGTGTGTTCCTGTTCAGTGAAAAAGATCTTTAATCAATTTACATAATGTACTCTATTACCAAGAAATGGATAACTAGAATGAGGTTGTCAATCATACTTGATGAGGGAAATCTGAAGTGAACCATATTAAATGCACCTACTGGCCACCTAATTAGGCAAAACTAGTGTAATTGTTAACAGAAATAGTAAATTAGCCACTCAAAAATGTGGTTTTTTAAATCATTTTTAGCAAAGGTGGGAAGTCTTAAATTCCTTAATTCTAGAATTAAGGAATTTAAGAAACCTTGAGCATGTTTCATAGTGTGATGCAGACCCAAAAAGATATACTTTAACTTCAGGACAAGATTAGTAGGAACTGTGAAAAGCATTTGCCAGGGAACCACAGTCGTTTGACCGGCCACTCTTTGGATATTAGTGCTCATCTTACTCTGACAGAGAATTCACTGCTCTCATTTTGACTTGATTGCATTTGTTCGAAAAGCCTTCGGTGTATCAAATATAAAACTCAGTCAGGTTATTGCAAGATCGTGTGGCTGGTCCCATGCATCACTTCATGTGCACAAAATAGTCCAAAAGCAATAACTAAAAATAATCTCAACAGTTAAAAAGCCAATCATAGATTGCCTTAACAGAAAGGGTGCCTGAATGCATCCTCACAATTATTCCAATATGCCCAGACTTTTAGGAACTATGTGACGACGACCTTACAGAATATGCAACTTCAGTGACTTAGACACACATCCAAGCAAATAACCTTGCAGGAAAAAGCCAGATGGTCATAAATAAATAATTTACATTATTGCATACTAACCTGAGAATCTTGTCCACATGAAGGACAAATAAATTTGTCGGTTTGGAGGTCTGAGGATTCAAAGCAGAACTCCTCACCATATTATGTGGACAGTTGACTTTTCTTGCAATAAGCCTGAAATAAGCATAAGGAATTTTACTTAAAGTGTCATTACTATTTTTTTTTAATCTTGACTCGTTTGCTTAGGCTTTTTATTCACCACTCAATGTTTGGGCGTTGTCATATACTTTCTTGTAAATAAGTAATGTCATCTCAACAAGACCTCTCATCCGCCTCCTGGATGCTGCAGACAGACAGTCCCACAGATATTCTCCCCTGCTTTTTCAACAGTCAGTGTATTTTCTTTTCAAGAAATCTTCTATTGGAAGAACATCCCTGAACTGCACCTGCAGAGAAAAGTCTAAACCAAGATGTTTACACATTCTCCTTATGAGGTTTATTCTGTGTGTGTGTGTGTGGTGTGTGTGTGTGTGTGTGTGTGTGTGTGTGTGTGTGTGTGTGTGTGTGTGTGTGTGTGTGTGTGTGTGTGTGTGTGTGTGTGTGTGTGTGTGTGTGTGTGTGTGTGTGTGTGTGTGTGTGTGTGTGTGTGTGTGTGTGGGGTGTGTGTGCGCGTGTGGCGCGTGTATGACTCATAGGAATTGGTAATTTAAAGCAATACAGAAAAAAATTACTAAGTCTTTAACCCAAGAGTTACACACAGAGACAGATGTTCAGATGTGCCTATGCAGTTTGTATTAATAGGGAGATTATTTATACCGCTCCGTCTTCCTGATTCTTAATAATTTATGGTTGCATGTTGTTACCTAATGCTCTTTCCAGAGTTAGAGAAAAACAGGCATAGGCTATGGAAGTTTTTTTTTTTTACTGAGACATTTTGTGATGCTAAGGAAACTTCAATAACAAAAAGGTAAAACAAAAGTTACTTTTATTTCTGTAACCAAACAGTGTGCAATTCTCCACCTTTAACCATGAATGTGCACAAACTTTTGTGACATTGAATCATGCTAATAAAGCAATGCCAGTTTTGAAAAAAAAAACAACAAAAAAAACAGAATTTGTCTTCCACTGCACAATCTTTTTGTTGATTTGCAATTAGTTTGTAATACACTTGCAACTTGAAAAAGTGTGAACACAACAAAGAAGTATTAATACATTACCAAACAGTTATTCCTGAACATTGTGTACATTTTTACATGTTATTTTATGTTCAGGTCATCCTCATCTTCTTCCATTTTTATGCCCTTGGAGTTCACAACTCTCTTGTGCCTTCAAGCAGTCATTTTGTTTAACCCGCCCTTTGATATCACCTGCTCATCTCTTTGAAGTTGCTATATTTGCTCACAAACAGAGGTGAAAATGAGCAGCATGTTTAAAATTGGATAGGTACAAAACAGGAAAGGCTGTGTGTAATAATGAAATACGGGAGGTAGGTGAAAGGGAACTGGCAAAGAAAGTAATGATCTAGTGACGGAAATGCAAGGAGAAAAGAAAAAGGAGCAATTAATGAAGGAGGGAGGCAGACAAAGAGAGAGGAATAAGGTACTGAACAGAATAAACCCCCGCAAACAACATCCAGATTTTTAAAAGGTATAGATAGAAAGCCAAATGTTCTTATATAAGGAAACAGCTAAACAAATGAAATCATGACAATTTATCCCAGGTGTAACATAATTAACCACCTTAAGAGGGTGAAATTAATAGACTCAAAATCAGATGTGTTGGATGAAGCATAGTTCTTTTCCACCACCGGAGGACAATTAGGAAGAAATGAAAAATCAAGCTTTTACATAACTTCAGGCCTAGATTTTTCTTTGCAGACATATTGCATATTTAAAAATAGAAAAAAAAACAAAAAAAAACTGATCTGGACAACTGATCCAGCTGTACCCCCATCAGCGCCTGTCTGTACGTGTTTCCTAAATTTGCAAATGAGACGGCTGAAACTACACCATACTGCTTTACTCTGCTGAGATTCCCACATTTCACTCTCTCTCTCTCAAACTCCCCCTGAATGATTTATGTTTTGCCATTTTGAACACATCTCTATAGCTCCAGGATTATTGGTTGATTCATTTGATTCCTGGCCTTTTAAATATGAGCAAGAGAGCTTAAGAAACTGAAACAACTGTCTGAAAAACAGTACACACAAGAGGAAATTATTAATCAACCCGTTGCCCTTTGGAGAATTTGTCAGGATTAATCATCATATACGGTCTGCAAAATGTAGGACTACGCCTACTGAAGACTATGAATAGGAATAGGAAGACCATTATGGATGTGGCACATCGAAAATGGATAACATATGCAAACAGAAAAGCGTGTTTGAATGAGTGTCAAAAGTAGTGGAATCACAGCACTAAGATCAGCTGGATATTCAAATAGTTTAAGTTCAAATGTGACTTATGGACAATTTAATACATAGAACAACGAGCATACCATAGCTAAAATAGAAAATAAAATTTCAGCTCATTAGTGAAAATCTATGTTTGAAAAGCCATGTAGTATTACAATGAAAGAAATGGTTTTATTTTGATTAGAGCTCTTATAAAAGTAATTTTATATACTTACACTGTAAGAAGGATATGTAGAACTCCCAAAACAACAAGTCACATGACTGTATCAAGAACATATAAGTCAAGAAAAACCATAAATGTTTCATAAGTTTAGATGAGGCATCATAATTACAAAATATTATTTTTATTGTGCATTTAATTTGATTTTAGCAGCTTTAAAAGAATAGAAACCGAATTAGAACTGCATGCTAAAAATGGTTTTACCTGTCATTTATACAAGTATAAGTGACCTGTTTTTATGGCCTTTGACTCTTTCCTTGAACTTAACAACAATCTGATGGAGTGTATGTCTGAACATGACCTTATTTTATATCTTAAGGGCAAGGTTTTGTGTCATGATGGTTAAGTTCGATGATACCTGCGTAGCAAAACATATTCACCTTATGAAACCTTTTTGCCCGATCTGGTATGTTTGTATATCTGTTTTTGGACAGATACCAAGACAGTGGCTCTATGGAGGGTTCAGATTGACAGAAACACTGATGACAAGTGATTTGATAAAACTTGCCTTCAGGAGACAAACCCACATGGTTCCTCTGAAAAAACAAAAAATTAGACAAGCAGGTTTATGGTCCATGTTTTCCAATGCACCAGTTTTCTCTCCTCCTAAAACAATTTATTTTTTTTAGCTCAAACTGGACACGGCACTCATCACTCTGCCTACGCTTTGTTTTTTGACTGGGTGACAGCATCGGATAAAGTGTGACGGTTTGAGACGGTTTGTAAATGTATGGCTTACTAAGATTTGACTATAATTTTCTTACACAATGAAGTTTTGTGAGGGCAATGGGTCAGAAGAGTGCTTTTTGGTGAGAGCGGATGGGATAGGCTATAAAGGTTATCTTTGACACAGGGGTGAGCTCCATTTACATGAAGAGGGGATAATCACAGATTTCCTCTCACACACCAAAAATAATTCTTTTATCGGAGAAATACTTATGATTTCCAATTTTCTTTTGTTTTTTTTTTAAACATGGACAATGTACAGTATACATTCACTGTAAGAAGAGAGATGCATTGCATCAGGTCACAGGCATAAATGCTAATTTCCACCTGATACAATATTAAAAAAAAATACATAAAACAGCTGGATGCTGTTTAAGATAGCATATCAAATTGTCTCGGGATTATTAAACAACTAAAATTTGATATTGGAAGGAACAGCATAAAGCTCAGGGATGAGGACACTGGTAAAACAACATAACAAAGAGTGATTTATATTGACGCAGATAAAAAAAAGGCTTGTACAAATGTGTCATGACTCCATAATATAACATACTATGGTAGAACAATTGAGGAGAGAAACAGGACAGCTGGTGTCCAGAAGTGGAGATCAAAGTTACAATCCTGGTCAGAACAGCAAAATTTGTTGAATTTCTGACCTTAAAGCATTGCAAAATGGAATGAAAAAAACATACACGGTTTGTTAAAATATTTAGACTTAGAATAAGAGTTTCTGTATTGTACAAATACAGCTTGTAAAAAATATAAATGTGTGCTTGTGTGTGTGTGTGAGTGTGTGTGTGCTTATTTTTGCACCAAACTGTGTATGAGGTTCCGGATCAGTGAGATTTCAAACCATACATCACAGTGGGAGACAAGCCATGAATGAGCTTTTTGCCATGATCCATATCAGTCATCAGCTGCTCCGCCCCTCATCATTTACTCACAGGCACACAGAAAAAATAGAAGAAAAAACTCCAAACAGATCACAGCAAAACACCACATTCATTAAGAGACAAAAAAATCATTAAATAATAATTAAAAGCAGTTGCAGATTTCCCGTGCTCACATTGACAAACATGACTCACATGTGCTACATTGTGATTTAAATAATCATTGACACAGCCACACAAATTCATCAGGCTTAGCGTGTCTGATGGCTGCTGCTTCAGGCGTCATGACAGCTCACATTTTCTCTCACACGCACTCAGTAATCTTTCAAGTCCAATCCTTTTTGTTCAACATGGAAATTATTGCACACTGAGAGCCAAAGGTCCAACAGGGATGAGTGGATTTGTCCATGCGATTACTGTAACAACTTCTCAACTTTTTATTTGACTATTATTATTTTTTTTTTTTTAGGGATCCACAAAAGCAACAGTTTCTTGCTGTAATAGAGTAGAAGAGGCTTCACGCTCTGGCATATCAAACAATGCCAAATTCATGTCTTTTACTGCAATAATGTGATATTTTATCATAGTCATTGTATTTTTTGTGTGGTCATCAATCAATGTTTGTAAAATGGGCCAACACAATGTCTGATTCGTTTAAAGTTGGTAACGGAGTAAGGCAGGGAAGTTTACTGTCCCCTTACCTTTTCAACATCTACATGGATGAACTATCAACGCGCCTGAATTGTTGTAAAACAGGCTGTATAGTTGGTGACCGCATAATCAATTACATAATGTATGCAGATGATTTGGTAATCTTAAGTCCATATAGTGCTGGCCTTCAACAACTATTAAGGGTCTGTTCCCAATATGGTTGTGACTTTGACATCAAATATAATGCTAAGAAAAGCAATGTTATGATTGTTAGAAGTAGGGCAGATAAGCATCTGATAACCCCTGACTTCTCTTTATCTGGCATTGTCCTCAACAGATGCAATGAAATTAAATATTTGGGACATTACATAACTGATGACCTGTCTGATGATTGTGACATTCGTAGGCAGTATTGTATGATGTATGCGCAAGCTAATACTTTGGTCAGAAAGTTTAGTATGTGTTCATCCTCTGTGAAGATAGCTCTTTTTAAAGCTTTTTGCACTTCACTTTACACGGCCCATCTGTGGCAAAGATACAACAAAAGTAGCCTGCAGAAACTTTATGTGGCCTACAATGATGGCATGAGGCTCCTACTCAGAGTGCCTAGATGGAGCAGTGCTGGACATATGTTTGTACATAATGATGTTCCCACATGTGCAGCTGTGCTCAGGAATCTCATGTATAGATGTATGTGTAGATTTTCTGTGTCATGCAATAATATAATTGCAATTTTAGTAAATCCTGTTTTTAGTACAGTGAGATTTTTCTCGATTGTGGAAACATTGGTGTCATCATTTATTTGTGACTCAGTGAATGTCATGTTTTTTTATTTATTTTTATTTTTTTATTTTATTTTTTCTCTTATTTTGTTTTTACCTTTTTTTATTATGGACCTTTTTGGTCTGGATTAAAGATTGATTGATTGACTGATATTTTTTTTATTTTTGCATTCCACCCATTTTACTCTGATGCCCCTAAACAAAAAGAAAACATCTGAGCTGATTTAGAGGTTGCACTTTCAGCAACTATAAATTGACAGTAAAACCAGAGATAAAACTGATGCATATTGTATGAGATCAAGTATTCAGATATAAATTAATTTGAAATTCACTTGTATGAATTGAAACATATGCTAACCATCCAGTAATGTTAAGCTGGAGCTCTGGAAAAGAAAAGACGGATGAGCTAAAATGTCAATCTCTCTATGTGCAGAGCACATAGAGGCATGGCCCCCACAGATTAAGAATGCCTGAAGCTTGAAGTAAAAGGTGGCTCCCAATTTTTTTTTCCCAGGGTTTGGGGTGAATACAAAGACACGTTAAGCTTTTCAGATGTTTTTTTTGTTAAGAAGGACATTTTAAAAATCTAATATTTTCCTTCCAGTTTTGGAATTATGCCTCCATCATTGTATTCCAATAAACTGCAAGTCTGTAGTTTTACCACAAAAACACGAGAAATGTTTAAGGAGCACAAATTTCAGTTTGGGGGATTTTACCAAAAACTTTTAAATCTCTATACTTTCTTCAAATCACAAGAAACAAAAAAAGCAAATAACTGTGAAAAAATTCACAGAATATTAATGGAAATTTTACCAAAGATTTTCTATTGCTAATCTTAAAATTAATATATTTTCTTTTTTTTTTGTTACAGTATTTTTTTTCCGCATCAGAATTTCTTGCACTAATTAAACCGGACTGAAAGGTTCTGTTAGTGTGAAAGTCACACATTTTTTCCTCTCTTTTTCTGCCCATCCTCCTTTCTCTGAGCTCACATGTGTGCTTGTAAGTTGCAAGCAGGGGTTTGGTAATCCTGTTCTCCACCAATCCCCTTTACCACTTATCTGTATGCTCCCCTCTGCTCACTAACCTTCATCCCTTTCACCATTTTACCTTCAACCCTTTCTTCGTTTTTCTCCTGCAAGCTATCTTTCCTTTTACCCAGCTTCACTCTGGTCTCCTTGCAGCCCCCTACGCCTTCACACTGCCTTACCCTTCTCTCTCATCCAGTGCTATCTGTACTCAACCTTTCCCTTAAAGCTGAATATCGCACTTGCCCTATTTTTCATTCCAAAAAATCATTTTTTCTTCACAGGAAGCTGCCCACTTGCCATTGGGCATTGTGTTCTGCATTCAGTCTCAGAAAGCCTGCTATAAGACCGGCTGCAGACCTTCTCCTTACTCGCACTGTTTGCAAAAATGAATATGTTCAAAATAATTTCCTGAGAGATTTTCAGGTTTTAATTAAGAAACATTTAGGCTCACAAGAAAATAAAAAACAAAAGCATTTCAAACAAATAGGTTTTTTTCTAAACTAATACTGCAGCGGAATAACTTTGCCAATCACATTTCTTCTTGTAACTGTACACATGTACATTCTGAGGTATTAAAGAGAATAGACCAAAACATGGTCCAGTGCATCCGAGGAGGTGTCGCAGCAGTGCGTCAGCTTGCTCAGGTTGAAGTATTGCTTCCTTAGCCTCTCTCTCTCAATCAGTTGCTGGTTCTTATCAGTGTCCACCAGTTTCCTGAGCTCAACACGCTTTGCATTCTTCTCTATCTCACTGGCTCCTTGGGCAGTATATAGGGAAGAGGACTGAAGTCACTCACAGATTTACCATTATCGTGTGTACTTGCACACTGCATGTACTGAAGAAATACTGAAATACTTACAAAATAAATTGCTGAATTTGTGTAAGAATGACAACTCAAATTAGTTTTTCAAACATGCATTCATAGTTTGGTTATGTGTCAGACCTCTTTACAACAGTGGTCTGATTTGGTATCAAATTATTTTCATTTTTGACAGTAGAGTCATAACGAGTTTTTTATATGATTAGGCATTTCTTTACTTGAACCTCATTACACAGTTTGCAATCCAACCTTGGAAAGATAAAAAAAATATTACAATTAAGCATACAGGAAGCCCACCAGAAAGTAAAATATTAATATGAATCTATTTGGGCAGCAATGACCCAATGCCAAGAAGCACATCCGTGTTTGCTTAGCATTACTGAAATCCAAATCTTAATACAGTGTATATTAAATTATTCAAAAGTTTTGCTAGGATTTTCTGAAGTGAGGTTCTATGAGGTTAATATCAGTGATGGATTCTTTTCCTGCAGTAGAAACATCTTAAGCCACTGTGTGCTTGTTGGAAAAGTATATATTATGATTTAGTAATGTAATATTGTGTTACCACCCCCACGCCACTAGAGGCAGTAGCAACCCCAAAAAGATGCGACTAAGGAGAAGATTTAGAAGTACACCGAAAGCTACAGAATTTGGTAAAAACGGTGAGCTTTGCTGAAGTAATTAACGGCACAAGTTCAAATCCATGCTGAGAGTGGAGCTCCTTCAATCAGGGCTCCTCCGCAGCTCTGATTGGCTAAGCAATGTAATCAAATTTCAATCAATCAAATTGTATTTGTATAGCATATTTCAGCAGCAAGGCATTTCAAAGTGCTTTACATAATAAAAATAAAAACAGAATAAACAGTGAAAAAGAGATTTTGGAAAAGATAAAACCATTATTAAAAGTATAAATAAAAACATTAAAAACGTAGATCCACGTGAGGACTTGCCCTAATGGGGTCTCCTCGAACAGTTTTAGCAGAGCGACATCATACAAGGATTCTCAAACCTCAGAGTTTTAGCAGAGCGACATCTTACATGGACCTATGTAATGCTAATGGCTGGCCCCAATAAAATCACTTCTATTCTGCTTTTTCTCGCTCTATGTGTGTGTCGACATTACCCTACACGCTACACGCGGACCCGTTGCCATGGAAACGGACTCAATGAGCGGATAAAGCAGAGATTATCGATCTGGAGAATCAACACCAAAAGTAGCAAAAACACCAAAACAGAACATCCAGTCTGTTACATTATTTTGTCAGGCTTGATGACTATATTGCGATTATTAATGAATTTTCGCCTGAACACAGAGGAGGTTGATAAACTGATTTAAACACCTGCTCTACTGATGACTTGGTGTGCGGGTTGTCCTCTTTTAGTGCTAACAGAACCAAAACACACCGAACTGCGCTGCACATGCTAAGTGTGCCAAAGTCAATAGCAGGCTAGCAACAGTTAGGCTAGCATAATCGACTCACAGCTCACTTTCTCAATGTTTTCTTTAAATTAAAACTTTTTCCTCACCAGTTAAATCTGAAACCTGTGAACCTTATTATCTATGGCTGTCATAAGGAAGAATTAACCACTAAACATTGCGTCCCTTTTTCAGATTTGCGTGATTGTAGTATTTTCCTGACCACGGATATTCCCGACTAAATGGACAGCAATGGCGCACGATAAGTCATGTCCTTCCCTCTGGTCCCACATCACTCTAGCAGTGGGTGTCGGGTTACCTTGTGTTGCGTTCAATGTTACAGGAAAAAAAGAGTTCCATGCGCTTAATGTCCGATTTGACATAACTATTTATTGAATTCATAGTCGCCAGCTGGGGTGGCAAAGGTCTCATTTGGGGCGGCAACTGCCACCCCAGTGGATCCGCCCCTGCCTCCAGGGTTTCGTTGAGTGTCCCCCGGCCTCCGGAGCCTCGTTGTGGGTTCCATCGGCCCAACGGTTCCTGCTCTGCCGCCGGCAGGTACTTGCTCCACTGCCAGTGTTTAATTTCTTACATAATTTAAATCAAAACATATATTTTATACGATAAGGATTTATATAACCTTATTAATCAGACAAGGCCATATAAAACCTTATTAAAACATGTTTTATACGATAAGGATTTTATATAACCTTATCAAAACAGATGTTTTACAATAAGGACTTTATATTATTAAAACATTTGTTTTATACGATAAGAATATGATGCAGATTTAGCAGATGTTTTAATACGATAAGGACTTCATATAACCTTTATTAAAACATATGTTTTAATAAACATGATGTCGATTTAGCAAATGGTCGTGTGCGATAGCATCGATTTATTGATTTGGGCGTGGCATTTTAGTCCATCAAACTCGATTAATTAAAATTTGGCATAAACTTGTATCCTTATTTTTTCTGCTGCTATGTTTTACTTAACAATGATTTATTTTATCTTTTTTATCCAATTACCCGATTAATCATAGGAATAATCAAGATTACTCGATTACTAAAATATTTGTTTGCAACAGCCCTATAATCACAACAAAAGTGTCGACTTTTAAGAATCACTTGTCAACCTTACACACAAAGACTAAAACATACACCATCATCATATGATGACATTAATTAGGAGAAAAATACTTCAACTGAATAAAGATTCTGATTAGTCTCTTCATGATCCCTATAAAAAAATAACAGTAAACAAAAGGAAAATATTTATTTAATATTAAGTGATTACATGACAAGATACAGTAGATTTATGCCTCCTTTATGACGCACACAAACTAACTTATTATGATGAGAAATGTTTTCTGCACATAAATGTCTTCCTGAGTAACAGCAGGACTAAAAAAGCTCAAAATGTCAAAGAATAGCCTCAATGTGTGAAAGTTGCAAGTAAAAAGGACAAAAAATTATATATTCTTGATCTCGTCACCAGAAGATGAACCTATTTTGCTTTGACCTCATTAGGAACAGCTAAGCCTTTCACTGCTGTGAAAACATTGTCTACCATCATCTGCACCATCTTTCTTATTGTCCTACACAGGCGCCAAGCTATATGGGGGGTTGGGGAGGCGGCTGCCCCCTGGCCAGGGCCCAGATGGGTGTCCATGGGGGCCCGGGTCTGGAGGTGCCAGGGAGGGAGGAATGGTTTCAAGTCTCTTTAATGTCTAATTATAAACGGAGAAAGTGCGCCCTCGCCTGTTCAGAAAGGAGTATGTAATGACAAAGTTACTGTCCCTCAATGGAATATATAGTAGTCAGTCCCAGTGACTGTTTGACTCACGGTTTAGCCAATGTGCTTCATGGGTAAAAGTCCAACGAGACACGAGGCCCAAACCGCACCGCATCATAATCCTTCTAAATGAGAAAATCGATTCACTTACCAAAGACCTACACTGGTCTCTCAGGCAAAACAAATACCTGGATAATCAGCAAATCCCAAAGTTACAACACGAGGTAGAGAACCAGAGTTCCCACAGGACTCAGTTATTGTCTGAGGTAAAACTACAAAAATAAAGTTAAAGAGCTTCAAGCCTCTTTAAAAAACCTGGAGAGGGACTCAAAACTACAGATTTAGAAGGTTGAGGCAGAAAAAAGGCAAATTGTGTATGAAATCACAGCATACCAAGCAAAGGTTGAAAAGCAACAAAGTGAAGTGAAGAGACTTGAAGTTGAGGTGTCCCGAAAGATTGACGAAGTTGGCATGAAGAATAATGAGCCTTCGAAAGAAAAAGACAAATCTAGACTTCTTGAGGACAGGGTAATGCTCTGGAAAAGCTTTCGAAAGAGGCAGAAAAGGAAAATAAAATTCTTGAGAAGAAACTTCCCAGAACCCCAATGGATGAAGCCATAGAGAACTAAACAAGAGTTTGCAGCAAGGGTTGATTTATCTTCATGCGCATTAACTCTGCAAAACAGGACAGTAACAGAACGTCTGATGAAAAAAGAACAGGAGGTGAGCAAACTCATGGAGCAGCAGGCTGAGACCTCCAAGCTCTTAGCTTTACAGCAAAAGAAAGAGGCTTTGGCTGTGAAACAAAGTTTAGCCCACACAGAATATGATTGGAGAGACCTCCAATCAAAGAAAATAAAATCTTAAATTTGCAGCTAAACGTACTAAGCGAAACCAGGGAGAGAGATCAACAGCACATTAAAGAAGTCACCAACCAAATGCATAAGGTGACAGAAATGTACATAGAGAAAGAAGAAGCAACATAATTTGAAGAAAATCATAAAGAGCAAAGGGGCTAAGGTAGAAGGTGATATTGATGAAAGCAAAGTTGAAACACAACTTTGCTTTGATCAACTCAAACCTCTACCACCAATCCAGGGAAAAAAACCGAGCTACCCAAAATAAAATCAATAGGAAATCGAAGAATTCTGGTTCTGTGCAAAGGAAAGATAGAGCCAGAATTTATTGACGAAAACATCAAAACACCACAAGCAAAGCTGAAGCCAACACCTCCCAGCAAAAGGAAGCCTGAAATGCGGCCTTTTACATCTCAAGGCAGGAAGGTTTGCCCCACAGAAACCGACCAGAGACAAATGAGCAGTAGATAACGGTATTGGGGTTAAACCCGAGACCTGATTCCTTCTTCACATGGGTTCACCACCTGTGGGAGGGACGAAGGGGTGGGTTGCAGTATCAAAAGGATGGCAGCTGAAGGTGGGGGACCTTGATGATCTGATCGTGAGCTACAGAAGCTCCGGTATCAGAGTCTGGTCCTCATTCCCGGCAATAACTCGGGCTTGTTTCCAGTGAGAGTTGGACTCCGCCAAGGCTGCTTTGTCACTAATTCAGTTCAATACTTTTATTGACAGCCAAGGTGTTGAGGGGATTCGATTTGGTGGCCTTAAGATCGCATCCTCTGCTCTTTGCAGAAGATGTGGTCCTACTGCCTTCATCAGGTCGTGATCTGCAGCTCTCACTGGAGCGATTTGCAGCCGAGTGCGAAATGGCCGGGATGAGGATCAGTGCCTTCAAATCCAAGGCCATGGTCTTGGGCCGGAAAATCTGGTTAGGATGCCTCCTGGACGCCTCCCTGGTGAGTGAGGTGTTTCAGGCACGTCCCACCATGAGACGGCCAAGGGAAAGACCCAGGACACGATGGAGGGACTATGTTTCTCCGCTGATCTTGGAACTCCTGGACCGAATGGCTGGGGAGAGGGAAATCTGGGCCTCTTAACTTAGGCTGCTACCCCTGCGATACAAAGCGGATGGAGAAGTGAAACAAAATGAATGGATGGACGGACAATAATAACATCCGAATAGACTTTCTATTATATTATTTGGCCATAACCATAATTTTCTGTTTTTATCTAATCAACTTTAGATTAACTCACTAATTAAATGGGATGCATAGGTTTTCTCTGGATGCTCTGGTTTTTCCAACCATTTGGGGAAAAAAATTAAAGACACCAATTATAATTGGTGTCTTTTAAATTTTTATCTTTGTCTCTTGCTCACTAACTGTTGGAGACACTCTTTAGATGACTACTACTAGTCTTCAAAGACTACTACTCTTAGAAGTAGTCTCCTAGAGTGTGTCTATAAATGGTTTTCTCCAGGTGCTCTGGTTTTTTCTATCATTCGGGGAAAAAGTGATTAGGCTAATTGGTGTCTTTTAAATTTACCCTTGTCTCTAGTCTACTACTAGTCTAAGACTACTACTACTCTTCGAAGTAGTCTCCTAGAGAGTGTCTTAATATGGACACATTCTAAAATTAATGCATAGGTTTTCTCCGGGTGCTCGTGTTTTTCCTACCATTCAAATGGCTATCATGTTGGATGAATGGATCCTGCGTCTCTGTCCGCTGGGATTGGTGGAGTTACTCCAGGAGGTGGAGTTTGAGCTGGAGACAGCAAAAGCGGTCCTGTCCGGAAAACCTCTACCTCTAAAGCCGGACATTCCATTTTTCAACTTCACCGACCCAGCTCCGGCATCTCCAGCGTCCACCTCTTCTGCGTCTGCCTTGGCTCCGGTCACATCTCTAGCTGGAGCTCCAGCCACCCCTCTGGTCACCATTGCTACAGCCTTTCCAACATCTTCGGGACCAGCACCACTTCCAGTCACTGCTGCTGTGGACTTTGCGACCCATGCCACAACTAGTGCTCTCCCTGAGTCCCCTTGTGCTTCCTCTGAGTCCTCACCTCTTAGTGCTCCCCTGAGTTTCCTAGTGCTCCCCCTGAGTCTCCTAGTGCTCACTAGGATTCTCCTAGTGCTGCCTCTGAGATTCCTAGTTCTCCCCAAGTCTCCTACTGCTCTTTCAGAGAAAACAATCACTCATCTCCTGCCTGGGTCTGCTATGTTCTCTCTCACCACTAACACCCGCATTTCATTTCTTTAAACTAAATACCTAGGTTTTCTCGGGGTGCTCTGGTTTTTCCTTGGGGAAAAAAAAATGTATTATGTTAATTGATCTCTTAATCTTACCTCTGTGTCTCACTCACTGACTGTTCACAAAGAATATGAACTTATCTATTTCAGATTCTTAATCTTTCTTTTTAGCATACACTCCTTAAATGGCCTTATACAATGCTTTCCAGCCCTAATGTTTTTGTATTTTCTATATTCTTAGTCGTCTTAATTTTTAACTGGTCATAGAATATAACCATATTTTTATATGATCATATTTTCCATTTTTTCTGAAATTTATTGTTGCTCTCGTGGAAAACACAGTGGTGAAAATAGAAAAATATAACATCCAATAATACTATCAGTTTTTTGTGTGTGGGGGGAGGGGGTTTAAAATTATTGAGACAAAATAATTCAAAATTCTTATCATTATGAATTTTTCATAATAAATAAACAATATGATAAATGTAAACCCCTAGGCCTTACTCACAGTGCCACATGTCCTATACAAAAATGATCAGAAAGGCCATTCAGTGAGGAAGAAGCCATTCCTTCAAAAGAATCATAAAAAAGTAAGACTGCAATTTGAAAATGCACACAGACAGTGGCAGGTGAGGTATCACTAACATCTTGTCTTACATTGACTTCCTCCATTCAAAGTGCTAAACACATCTAATAAATAAGAAAAATTCCTAAAAGCTTATTTTAGGGAAAAGGCTACTTCTAATGCACTGCTAATTAGCACTTGGCTAAAGTTAATTCTAAGGTTAATGCTAATGCACTGCCTTGATCATATGCTTTGCTATCGTAAGTAGCACTTCAAAAGAGCAGAGGAAGTCTTAAATTTTTTGAACAATAGCAATATATGTTGTTAATCAGTTGCTAAGAGATGAACACGTTTTCTGGTAGGAAAGTGCCACAAAGTAAACATCTGACTTTTACGTTTGCAAAATTTACTAACTATATTTCTTGTGTTTAAACAGATGAACAGTATTTCAAAAGAGCTTTATAAACAATAATTAATTTGGTGTTGAGATGAGTGCTTTTTTCTGGTGACCCATAGTATAAATCAGATTTTTGCTTATTAAATGTCTGTTTTATAATATATTTACTGGTGACAAACTACTCCATAGATAAGTCAGACTTTTGCTTGAATGTCTGTTTCATAATATATTTACTGGTGACGAACTGCTCCATAGTATAAATTAGATTTTTGCTTTTGTATTAAATGTCTGTTTTATAATATGTTTACTGGTGACAAACTGGTCCATAGTATAAATTAGATTTTTGTTTTTGTATTGAATGTCTGTTTCATAATATATTTACTGGTGACGAACTGCTCCATAGTATAAATTCAGACTTTTGCTTGAATGTCTTTTTTATAATATATTTACTGGTGACAAACTGCTCCATAGAATAAATCAGATTTTTGCTTTTGTATTAAATGTCTGTTTTATAATATATTTACTGGTGACGAACTGCTCCATAGTATAAATCAGATTTTTGCTTGAATGTCTGTTTCATATATATTTACTTGTGACGAACTGCTCCATAGTATAAATCATTTTGCTTGAATGTCTGTTTCATATATATTTACTGGTGACGAACTGCTCCATAGTATAAATCAGATTTTTGCTTTTGTATTAAATGTCTGTTTTATAATATATTTACTGGTGACAAACTGGTCCATAGTATAAATCAGATTTTTGCTTTTGTATTAAATGTCTGTTTTATAATATATTTACTGGTGACAAACTGGTCCATAGTATAAATCAGATTTTTGATTTTGTATTGAATGTCTGTTTTATAATATATTTACTGGTGACAAACTGCTACATTGTATAAATTCAGACTTTTGCTTGATTGTCTGTTTTATAATATATTACTGTGACAACTGCTCCATAGTATAAATCAATTGCTTTTGTATTCTGTTTAATATATTTACTGGTGACAACTTCCATAGTATAAATCAGATTTTTGCTTTTGTATTGAATGTCTGTTTTATAATATATTTACTGGTGACGAACTGCTCCATAGTATAAATCAGATCTTGTTTGCTTGAATGTCTGTTTTATAATATATTTATGGTGACAAACTGGTCCATAGTATAAATCAGATTTTTGCTTTTGTATTGAATGTCTGTTTTATAATATATTTACTGGTGACGAAACTGCTCCATAGTATAAATCAGATTTTTGCTTTGTATTAATGTCTGTTTTATAATATATTTACTGGTGACAAACTGGTCCATAGTATAAATCAGATTTTTGATTTTGTATTGAATGTCTGTTTTATAATATATTTACTGGTGACAACTGCTACATAGTATAAATCAGACTTTTGCTTGATTGTCTGTTTTATAATATATTTACTGGTGACGAACTGCTCATAGTATAAATCAGATTTTTGCTTTTGTATTGAATGTCTGTTTTAATAATTACTGGTGACGAAACTGTCCATAGTATAAATCAGACTTTTGCTTGATAATGTCTGTTTTATAATATATTTAATGGTGACAAACTGGTCCATAGTATAAATCAGATTTTTGCTTTTGTATTGAATGTCTGTTTTATAATATATTTACTGGTGACGAACTGGCTCCATAGTATAAATCAGATTTTTGCTTTTGTATTAATGTCTGTTTTATAATATATTTACTGGTGACAAACTGGTCCATAGTATAAATCAGATTTTTGATTTTGTATTGAATGTCTGTTTTGTAATATATTTACCGGTGACAAACTGCTACATTGTATAAATTCAGACTTTTGCTTGATTGTCTGTTTTATAATATATTTACTTGTGACGAACTACTCCATAGTATAAATCGGACTTTTGCTTGAATGTCTGTTTTATAATATATTTAATGGTGACAAACTGGTCCATAGTATAAATCAGATTTTTGCTTTTGTATTGAATGTCTGTTTTATAATATATTTACTGGTGACGAACTGCTCCATAGTATAAATCAGATTTTTGCTTTTGTATTAAATGTCTGTTTTATAATATATTTACTGGTGACAAACTGGTCCATAGTATAAATCAGATTTTTGATTTTGTATTGAATGTCTGTTTTATAATATATTTACTGGTGACAAACTGCTACATTGTATAAATTCAGACTTTTGCTTGATTGTCTGTTTTATAATATATTTACTGGTGACGAACTGCTCCATAGTATAAATCAGATTTTTGCTTTTGTATTGAATGTCTGTTTTATAATGTATTTACTGGTGACGAACTACTCCATAGTATAAATCGGACTTTTGCTTGAATGTCTGTTTTATAATATATTTAATGGTGACAAACTGGTCCATAGTATAAATCAGATTTTTGCTTTTGTATTGAATGTCTGTTTTATAATATATTTACTGGTGACGAACTGCTCCATAGTATAAATCAGATTTTTGCTTTTGTATTAAATGTCTGTTTTATAATATATTTACTGGTGACAAACTGCTACATTGTATAAATTCAGACTTTTGCTTGATTGTCTGTTTTATAATATATTTGCTGGTGACGAACTACTCCATAGTATAAATCGGACTTTTGCTTGAATGTCTGTTTTATAATATATTTAATGGTGACAAACTGGCCCATAGTATAAATCAGATTTTTGCTTTTGTATTAAATGTCTGTTTTATAATATATTTACTGGTGACGAACTGCTCCATAGTATAAATCAGATTTTTGCTTTTGTATTAAATGTCTGTTTTATAATATATTTAGTGGTGACAAACTGGTCCATAGTATAAATCAGATTTTTGCTTTTGTATTGAATGTCTGTTTTATAATATATTTACTGGTGACGAACTGCTCCATAGTATAAATCAGATTTTTGCTTTTGTATTAAATGTCTGTTTTATAATATATTTACTGGTGACAAACTGGTCCATAGTATAAATCAGATTTTTGATTTTGTATTGAATGTCTGTTTTATAATATATTTACTGGTGACAAACTGCTACATTGTATAAATTCAGACTTTTGCTTGATTGTCTGTTTTATAATATATTTACTGGTGACGAACTGCTCCATAGTAAATTCAGACTTTTGCTTTTGTATTGAATGTCCCACCATGGATTGTAAAAAAGAAAAAAAAGAAAAACTTTCCCTTTTCATAAAAACATAACTGTACCATTCTTGTTGAGTAGTACTTAAGGGTATTTAAGGGTTAAGTGGTATTTCAAAAGAGCAGAAGAAATCTTGTTTTTTGAACAATTAGCATTTTGGCTAATTTTAGCTTATGTACTAATTTTACGATATTGAATGGAGTAAGTCCATGTTACTCAATATGCTTGTGACTCTCCACATGCTATTGAGTACATTGTAGCTTACTTTAGCATTGATGCTAATTTTTAGCGTCAGAACGCTGGGTTCAACTTTATATTAAATTTCTCCACCAGCGCTCCTCAGAATTTTTTATTTTTCGGAGTTTTTTTAGATTTGATCTTACAGTAAAAAAAACAGTTACATTCTCAATTAATCATTCAAAAATAACATCTAACAGCAAAAAGAGTAAAATAACAGACAACTGCTATACCAGTTGACAGTTAAAACATTCACAAAACGTATATATATATATATATATATATATATATATATATATATATATATATAAATTGATACTTTGAACCCACCTTGTACGATACAGAATGAAAAACTCTTCACAATGTGGCTTTGACTGCAGGCAAGTGGTCTGAAATATAAAGTCGTTTTCACACTGCAAGGAACGGAACGGTTTCAAAGTAGACCGACCGTGTTTGCATTACAACTTACGACCCGGTTCCACCCGGCTCCTTGGCGGCCAGGGCTGCTTTAGAATTCAGCAGCTGATTGGTTTATAAAGTTAGCCGTTGGTTGTTTTACAGTCAGCCGTTGACCGGTTCTAGCTGGCTCTCACTAAACTGTTCTTACTGTATTTTGTAAAGAGTGCTCTTTTTAATATATTAATTATTTTTAATTTGAATTCCCCTTAATATTCTGCTGTTACCTGGTCCCATGATGAGGTAATTTGTTTCCTCCGCCTACTTCCTTATGAACGAGTACAGAATGAGCTAGATTGGTCAACGAGAAAGGAGAAAGTTTTCTGCCGCATCTCTAAGGAAAAGGCCTCGGCCGCTACATCGAAATTGTTGTTTAGTTTCAAAAATAATCAGGTCAGGTACAGCTTCGATGCGGTTCTGTCAGGATGTTGCCCTCAGTAAACACAACAGGGCTGCAGTACGAGTGGAACCGGACCGAAGCGTGCCGTTCCTTGCAGTGCGAAAACGGCTTTAGGTAGTATAAGAGAAGTAGTATTTCAAAAGAGCAGAAAAAAATCTTATGTTTTTGAACAATAACAATATTTGTTGTTAATCTGTTGCTAGGCGATGAGAGTGTTTTCTGGTAACCAAGTGCCACGAAGTAAGCATAAAATTTTCAATTTTGAAAAAGTAAAAATCAGATGGCAGTGCATTAACATTAGCAAACATTAGCAGTGAAGAGCATGGCAGTGCAAATGCATTTAGCTTATGCTCTAATTTTAACCTACTGGAGTAAGTCCATGTTACTCAACATGCTAGAACATTGAGCTTACTTTAGCATTGATGCTAATTTTTAGCATCACCACGATGGGTTCCAACCAACAGGCACACTTTGGCAGGGGATGTTTAAATTTGTTCAATTCAAATTTCTTCTTAAATTTTCTAGTTAGACATTTGCTTTATTGATCCACCTCATTAGGTAATTTTCAAACAAATATACAGCAGGCAGTCTTACAACTGGCCATCTGCTAGTAAATCCAAAGGTTTACTCCATTCTTGGCAAACTGAGTCACAGCTAATCTCCTTTGGTGATACATCCAGCAGGCTCAACCACCATGACTGGATATAGAAACATGGACATTGCTTGCAATGTAGATTCTTAATATCTGCCAACATTGTTTTGTCCCACTAATTTGATCATTTTCATTTTGAGTTGTTTCTTTTTGAAGTTAGGCAAAAACAGATAGGTTGCGTTCACACTGCAGCCTGAAGTGACCCAATTCCGATTTTTTTGCCGGGCCGTTCACACTACCAGTAAATGCGACCTTTATGTGTTCTGCAGTGTAAACGGGAAAATGACCTGAAAGTGTCCCGCATGCACAGTAGAGGGCGCAATAGCGTCAGCGTTCTCAGTGTTCTGCCAACCGCCATAAAAAGAAGAAGTGCTCAGTGTTTGCGGAAGTAAACATGGAGGCTAACGGTGGAGCTTAGCTTACATATTTGAGGTTGTTATCTGCCCGGAGCAACATATTAACAACTTAATCCTCATATAGTCTTTCAAGGTTGTTGTTTTTCTTCCCACTTGTGCGTATCAGGACATAGAATACTGAGATTTGTTGAGAATCAGTGACGTTCAGTTTGGATGAATGAGACCTTTACGTTAGGTCGCATTTGAATCGGATACGTATCGGATATGGGTCACATTCGAAAAAGAATCCCGACCTGTGCTGTTCACACTGCCATGAAAAGATCGGATACAGGTCTCATTACATCAAAAAAATCTGAATTGGGTCACTTCAGGCTGCAGTGTGAACGCACCCATAGTGAATGTCTTACTTTATGTTAGGTTGCATCATTCCGAAGACTTATTTGCATTTTCTGCAAGCTCAAAAGAAGAGGCAATCTTTCTAAGAAAGGCAAGAGAACTATTACCAATAAATAACTAAAGGAATTATACTTCAGAAACACCAAACTACCCTTTTAATATTAATAGCATTTGACATGAAGATGAACTGAAGGAAAAACATGTCACCTTCACTTGGATTTTACTTTATCTGTTATCTAAGTCAATGTCCATGCTAATAAAATCCAAGTTCTTCCCAATCTCCACCTCTCCTCAATCTGTTTGGTTTGCACCTACCGGGCTGATTAATCACTTCATTGTCAGCAACGCTCATGGGTGCCCCTCCATGACAGTGATGACTTTAGGAACAAGAGAGGGAGGTTGGAACGAAAACAGAAATCCCCTAAAAACGGCTAAATAAATCCAGTTAATGTGTCGATAAACCGATAGGTCAATTCTTTAACAAATTAGGCCATTAAAACCTCATTAAACTAATAAACTTAGCTAATAGTCTAATTGGATCACTGCATTTTAGAGAAAATGTGCATCAGAACTAAGCACTACTTCGTTGAGAGATTGTCTGATGTGCCTGCTCTCTCTTCCACTCTACTTCCCCCTGCTATCCTCTGGACAAGATCCATTCAAGTTAATTTTATTGTATACATGACATGTAAATTAAATAATGACAAGCCGTTACTTGATTTGAGCAAAAAAAATAAATAAATAAAAAAAATGGATCGGTGCCTATGAGAATAGTGTACTACCATGCTTTTCCTCTTAGCTCTAGGGCGTTTTAAAGTCTTTTAGAGATGAAACGTATTCAAAGTAAATGTTTAATCATGTAGAATCACATCATTTGATGTGTGTCACTTTGCATTTGCAGCATCAACTACTTTTCACATACAAACACGGTATGTAATTAAGCTAGTTAAATAAAGAGGGAGGGGATGCTGTAAAATACACGCACATACAGCATGACATCAATACACAAGGAAGTTTACCAACTTTTCACTTGTTTTCTACTTACTGCACTATGTGCAGCCAAAACTAAATGGTAAGTAGGGGATTTGTTTTGTTTTGGGGGGGGGGGTTTCAAATTGTTAAGATTTTACCAAATGCACTAACTTCTACTAAAAGCCTCGAATGCTGATAAATTATTTTCTGTTTTAATTTTATATGCGAGCATTATAGGATACGGAAAAAAAAAAAACTCCAAAGTGTTTTGGTTTCTCTTTGCTTTTAGCGTGCCTACCCTTTTACTTCTCCATCTGAGGTACTTAGCATGTGTAGCGTGTAGGCAGTGCGGAAAAGTGTTGATGCTGTATTCAATTAGCAAAGTCTGCCAGCCTGGGAACAAGTGAACCAGCACAGCCTCTATCTGTCCTTCCACAATGAAAGAGGAGAGAGTCCTGAGGAAAGGATGGGGGTTCATTACCTCATAGCGAATAGGTTTTTAGGGTCATTGTTTTAAAATGATTCCCTCATTGTTTCTTTATTACCCTAACTAGTAGATTTAAAAGGAGTTGGAGGTTTGGTCGACTTGTTTCAGTGTGTGTAGCTTCATCATAAAGAACAACCCGTGTCATTTTCTTTTTTTTTTTTAATTCACCCGTCTGTGATTATAGTTAGAGCTCAGATCATTCAATATCTCCTTGTTTACATTCCCCTCTCTTATTCTCTCATTCCTCTTCTGTCTCTCCGTCTGGTGTTCTACTTTTATCATGCTGAGCTCTCTGCATTTCTGCCTTCTCTTTTCTCCCTACCGCATTCTGTACACTCGTTTTTTTTCTCTGTTTGTCTTCTTCCGTCTCTTTCCTTCAGCCTGCCCTAGTTTTTGTCTCTACCTCTTTCCTAACATTTTCAAGGAAATTTGCCATTCATAATGAATGTTTAGGGTTCAGAAGGATTTCAGGGTTTTTATTTTTAACAATGCAAATCGAAAGATTTAATACATGCATTTGTATTCATCCACCTCAACTGGACACTTCCTAAAACCTTACATCCCCCAAGACCCTCACCGCAAATTCTCAATTAGATCTATGCTTGGACTTGATTGGGCCGTTCTGACACGAGTGTGCTTTGATTTACACAGTTCCTCTGCAGCTATCGCTGCTCAGGGTTCCTGTCTAGTCCCAAGTGTTTACAGCCTTTAAAGTGTTTTTCATCTAGGATTGCTCTGTGTTTCATTCCAATTAGCTACTCCGCAACTCTGATCCACTTGTCTCACTGCAAAAAATAAAAAAAGAGGACTCCTACAGAGTTTCAAAGTGAAGAGTGTGGTTCCAGCAATGTGCAGTGTTAGTTTTCTGCCACACATACTGCTTTGCATGTAGGCCAAGACTCGTCTGACCAGTGTCCTCTTCAGCTGCATGATGCAACGATGAGCAGCTTTCCAAAACACTTAAATATTATATCTGTGTGAACAACATTGATTTTAACTACTTTGTACCTTCATGAGAGAAATAGTTTGGAGAACTTAGTTATCTTCATTATTTTGTTAATGTAGCCATTTTTTTTAACATTTGCAGACTGCAGGCAGTTTTGAGCTCAAAGTCAGTTTTGCTGCACATACATCCTCCCTAACCCACCTCCACCCAGTTCTCACTTCTGTGCTCTCACTTTATGAGCACCCTTCCATCCAGCTGCTTTTAGAGATAACCAATGTTGTCTAGTCTACTTTTTTTGAAATGGCAAAATGTATTTTTGCCTGCATCTTCTGCTCTCCCTTACTTTATTTCGATATCCTTCTTATTCCCAACAGCTATCTCCTTCCTTCCAACCATATCTCCAGGCCTTCTGCCTTTTTTTTTCTTTTGCCCTTTTCTTTTTATCTTTTCCTTCTGTCCATGGTCATTTCCCTCTTCACTATTTCTTACTCTGCTTTCTTTTGTGTTTTAGCTGTTTTGGTGCAGCGCGTTTCATCTGACAACAAGGGCTTTCGTAGCCTGTGACCTGCTTTCCATATCAAAGGCAGTGATGACATGATAAGGCTGCTCGGATTAAGCAGAGGATCTTTTAGACAACAGAGTAAGATGCACAAATGGTGTGAATGAGTCACCATGCAAACATATGTATAAGTTCTAAAGAGTTTTTAGACAACTCTCATAACAGGATACTTTTTCTGATAATGATTTAAAACATATTCGTTGTCTAAACATGCTTTTCCTTGAAGGATGTTTGTGTCAATGTACGGGGGTCGCAACAGATTGCAACTTTTATTTGGATCATAGAGCAACATGTCTGAAGACCACTGGCTATAATTTAGGTGATAATAATTGGGCTTGTGAACAGCAGTATACAAAAAAGCCAGATTACAGTTTGTGAATGTAATCAGATGAATTGGTGGACTTTACAAAGTTGATGATGTCATATAGACAGATATCTGGTAAATAGGAGGAACATCTCTTTTCATAAAGAAGTCTACTTCAGATTTTCACTGGTTTATTAATAAAGGTATAGGAAATGTATGTGAGGGAGAGACAAATAGGCGAGGCTTGGAAAGGAGATGGAAGGCAATCCAAAATACTGGAGGAAATATTGGCATATTCTTTGGATGGGCAATGATGGTAATTGATGAATTGTTGATCTGTGTGGTGACGTAGACGTGAATGATTTACAGAGATTGCTCAAGAAGAAACCCAAGTTCTGATCAATCCAGGTATGAGTGATGCAGTAGTTTGTGTTCTTGACATTTTGTTTACTCAGACAATTCACAAGGAACTTCATAGGACTTTGCTTGGTGAAAACAAAAAGAGTACACAGATAAGTCTTGGAAGAGGAAAAAAACAACATACATTTAACAGACGGCAAGAAACAATCACTTAGGTTGACACTCAAATGCCAAATGGTTGTCAGGCATCTGCTTAAATCCTTCAGCTCTGATGACTCCCAATTTTGAACAGGTGTCAGGGGTACGCTGCTCAACTCCATTATTCAAAGGTGGAGAGCTGTAGGCCAAGTTGAAAAAAATAAAAAGACACATAGACACAACAAACCCAAGACATGACTGGATGACGGCAGTGGCGCAACTACACATTATTCAGGTGGATGCGAAAACATTAAAACGCACCCCCGCCCCCGGCGGGACGGAAAGTCAGGGTGAAGGAGAAACACCCACCCCCCAAGGCGACAATACGTGAAGGATAAAACTCACTACATTTACCCCTTTACCTCGTCATGTGCATGAGGTGAAGAAGCGTGAGGCGTTGAAGTGTATGAGAAAACATCATCGGCGCGTCGCCCCCTCTGGTGCTGCGCCGCTATGCGTTGCATACGCTGCATACCCACTTTTTGCGCCACTGGATGACGGCTCAATATGTTATCCATTAATGTAGTAGTAGGATTAACCTCTGGATGGAGTGAATTTGGCATCACCCTGAAATAGAGCACACAGTTTTGTACAAAAACATTTCCGATTAACGCTTGGTTTTAGTCAACGAAGGAAAGTCTTGGTGATCAAGAAGAAAACCCTCATTTATACAGTAAAGAACCTTTCAAGGCAATGCACCCAATATTTCCTTTTAGATGTTAGCTTGATGTCTTCATCATCAGTCGCTCTATACAAGATCTTGAAAGAAACGGGTTGAGTTAATCAAAGTCTTTCTCATGCTTTTATTGGTATTGTCTCGTGTAATTGCAAAGTCTTAGCAGTTTAGGGCTAAGCTAATGTGCAAAGATATCAAGCAAATTTAAAGTCAGAGTTCACATGTTTAAAGGTAAAACAATATTGTCACTCTTGTTTTTGACAAGGGAAAATTATCTCCTTTAAGACTATATTTTTAATGTTTTTAGGTACTGAAGAATGATTAAGTGATTTCTTAAAGTTTAAACCTATGTGCTGTCTTTGTAATTATCTTATTATTACTTCTAATTTATCATTTTCTTTCTTTTCTGTGTTGTGGATCCACAAAATCTCACCCTCCATGAGTTTAGCAAGTTCCCAAGCAAAAATAAGAAACGGCACAGATTTGTTTTTGTTCTTTTTCTATTACATCATTGGGGGTTTTTTGTTGTTTTTTTTTTTTACTTGTCTTTATTGCTTTCCTTCAAGTTCCTTTTGAGCTCCTGTTAAAGGCTCACAGACAATCGGCAAGGACATTCCCACACACCTGCATTAGTCATCTTGCTTTGCCGCAGTAACAAGCATCGTTTCTGATTTACTTCAGTCCTTCGAGGGTTCAATGTGAAATGAACACATAGTGTGAGCCATGCAAAGGCGAAAAGAAAGTTGCAATAAAAGCAGGCTTTAAAGTGGTTTTGTGGCACTTCACTCAACAGACTATGGCTTATTATGGACTAGAAGAGCTGCAGAAATCCACAGCTCAGGTGGGAATCCGTCGACTGAACACTCCAAAAAATCCGGCTTTACTGGAAAGAAGCAGAAACAAATCTCTTGCTGCAGCAAAACACGGTAGAAATCATGTTTGCGGTTTGCCACAAATAAAGCAGCCATACAGACATAGGAAATCTCTAATTGTTGTTTTTTTCTTCTTTTTTTTAAAAAAAAAATCACATTCAGATTTGTTTGCAGTGAGTACGACTGGGACTCACTGTGAGTTTACGTAATCCATCCATCTTTGCTGTAAAGGTTTACTTCAGAGTTTTGAAGAATCCAAGGGAGCAGAGAGACTCATACCTCTTTATTTCAAGCTTCTCTGATTTTCAGATGGGAGGCTAAGTCTCAGTGGGGCCTACATTAACCTGATTTGTTTAAATTATTTCAAATTTCCCCATCAGCAGCAGCTCATTTGTGGGAAATGAGAAGTTAACTAAATATCTAGAGCTCTACTGCAACCAGAATTAGTCAACCTCACTGGCAAAACACCAACTAATCAGCAGCAGTGCTGATTCGTTAGCAGGTTGTAAAATAACTGCAGATCACTTTTTAATAGAACCTTACTTCAAAATGTGAATTATACTAAAAATACAGAAACCTGTGTTTCAATTAAAATACAATATGTCCATATACATATACAGACATACACTAAATTATTATAGGTATATGCTTGCAAAGTGCTGAAGCTGCACTCAACAGATGTTGATAACAGGCAAGATAACATGGACATCCTACAAAGATGATTCACTACACTAACAATAAATCAAATTGATTTCTAACTGAGTTGAAAAGATAATAGAGACAAATGTTAGCCAGTCCTCCAGACCTTTAGAAAATCAATTCTTGGTTTGGGGTATTAAAGGTCTTTATGGTCTTTTCCCACTCTAAAAGAAGATCCTTAAAAAAGACTCAGCCTGACATTACAGTTTCAAAGTTTAGGCTGGAATTAGTGTGCAGCATTTTAGTTACAGGTCCTGGATTTTGAGAGAAGTGACGAGGAATATCAGAAAGGATTTTCACAAATGCAAAAATATTTCTAAGAGAGCGAAAGAGTGGGTGAGAAACAAAGGAACAGAAACAAAGAGATGGGGGAGATGGGAGTGCTTGTCAGAGCTTGGCAGTTTGATTTCCAATGACTTAATTATTGCCAACACTTTGTTATTGCCTCCTCTGAAAAAGAGCCAACCTGATAAGCTGCAATATCATTACGTCTATTGTGCACATCTGCGTGCATGCTTGTGAGAGCACGCCGGCGGCAGGTGCACAAATCGAAATGCTTGATTTAGCTCCCTAAACTTGCAGCAACAAAGGGGGTAACAATTTCATACAATGGCATCTAACTGTGTTCGTTTCAATGCCTTTTATTTACTCCCAAATGGTTTTCAATTATCTTTCTTCTCCACTTGCGTAAATTATGATGATTTTAACACCATACAGCAGACTGATGGGAGACTGTCTGGCAGCAAGACGAAGTGTTTAGGAAGAGTGAAAATTGAGAAAATGGCCGATACTGATACTGTAGTTATGCAGCATGACAATAAGGAAAAAGCACAAAACAATAGACAAAAACCACCAATGAGCATCATGATGTCGTTTTTAGAAGTCTATCAATATAAAATATCTTAAAAAAAACGTTATTCTATTTAATATGTAGCTGAATTCAAAAAGTAATATGTATATATTTGTGTTTTATGATCAGCCAGTACGAACCTTAAATTCTGTTTCTTAGAAACAACAAATACACAAAGTTGGGAAAGATTTGACAGTTGCCCAATCACAAAAAGGTCTCTAAAGCAGAAACTGACTGATAAGAGTGTTAGTCAAGAATATTTACTGGAAAGTTGAGTGGAAGGAAAAGCATAAAAGTATGAGAGGATTTTAAAGCGTGGACATTCACGAAGTATGAACTGTGGTTTGTGTCGGTGCTTCAAGAACAAAAACACTTGATTTATTTTGGACATCCACTAGATTTTATTAAGTCGAAATTCAGTGCAGCTGTCTAGCAGTAAATGTCGGAGGAAGACACCAGGTCATACAGTGGGGGAGCATGAAAGGGACAAGGTTTTATTCTCTCTAAAGGTTATACGTTTGTACTTAATGTCTTGGATGTGAGAGCTTGAAGCATAAAGCAAAGGCTTTTTTAAATCTAATTCCAATTCTCTAAAGCAACCCCAACCAAGTATTGTGTGCAGGATCTACAGAGTATCTCCATCTACATGGAGATACATTTCAGTGTGTCAACATTTCTTTAATTTTTGTTGTTGTTGTTTGTCTTGCATCTTATTCACATTATCTGAGAAACAGAATTTTGTATTTTCATCAGCTTAAAACCAACATTACTGAAATGAACAGAAATCGGTGCTTGAAACATATCATCATGCATTCAATGAATCTATGTTTGAAGTTTGGATTCAAAAAATTAAGTTAACTTTTTAATGACATTCTTATTTATTGCATATGTAATTATTAAAGTCAGGCACATATACATGCCCAGATGACTTGGTATCTTACATTGAGCATCATGGGTTTTTGATACATTACTACAATATGAACCATAGAGCTTCAGTCAGTGGCAAAGTAAATGTGAGATAAACATCTAAACAGGATAATATGTTAGTCCTCTGACACACTGCACCGCATGCATTTGCATGTATTAGCATGTGAGTGTATTCACAGTCCTTCAGTAGTTGTACGTGTAGCTTGCACAGAATGGTGCCCAGGCAGTGAGATCTGTCACATCAACTCCATACCATACAGGATTGCACATCAGGACTCTGCCAGGGCCACACTGCTTAATGTGTCATTAGTGATTACATCAAACATGAGAAACAACACATGAAGGGGAAGTCTCTGGACGTAAATGTCTTAAGATCACACTATTCTCTTCATTACTTAAGCAATTCAAAAGTTAAGTGCTTTTTTTTCCTCTTATTTTGATGTTTTATTAAGGATGATATATCAGTTTACTTTAACGTAAAAAATGTAGTATAATTTTTTCTAGTAGAGTTCTGGACAGCATATACTGTATCTCTTGTATTGGAGCAAACGTGCCAAACTGCTGGTGTAAAGTGCAAACCATGAAAGTAGGGCTACTGGTTGGATCTCCTGAGTTATTCACCTATATGACAACATGATGTTAGTTAATGCGATGCCCAAGTAGGACTCACAAAAGGAAGCAAAAGACATGTAACAATTATGGATTTATGTAAGAAAAGCAATGAATAAAAACCAACACGCACATGAATGACTAGAAAATTATAAAGGCAGTTGGGCGCCTATGCTACAGTTGCTTAAGGTGCATTAAAGCTCTCCCCCCCACCCCGAATATCTTAAGTGGAGATCAAAATTTTTTTTTATCTAAGTATCTTCATTTAAAAAAAAAAAGACCTAAAATTCGAACACACTAAAAGACGCATCATTTGGAGAACTCGCTTTAGTGCCTGCTCAGATCATCCTTTCCAGGTCAGTGTCTCCATCAGGCGCTGACGGAGCATCGTCAGTGAGCATGTGCACTTGCATCCATAATGTGAAGAACCCATGTGGGGATACGTGTACGCAAGCATTGAGCTGTAGACACATTTATGAAAAAAATAGAACTTAAGAACTATTTGTTTGCCAAATCCCTCATTATTTTCTTCTTCCTCAAAACTGTCCGTTTCAGTGCTTAGTTTTCTTTGTGCTTTCACGATTCACCTTCCATCTAAGCCCCATTCATTCCTACCTCCAATTTTTTCATCACCAGGCATCAAGAACAATTTGTCATCTAAGTAACTGTAGCTGTTCAGCAGATGAGGCGAGAGGGGAAGAGAGGCAGGGAGGTAGAGAGCATTGACCTTCCTAAAGACAAAGGCTTTCTGCATCTTAAAGAGCGAGTGTTTTTAAAAGGCCGGAGCTTGCAGATGGTGCTTATACAAAAACCCATTATTATCTTCGACCTCACTGACAGCGCTGTCTCTGCTCATCACAAAGACAAATACATGCACCCGACTGCTGAAAATGAATCCAGCCAGCGGAGAAGCTTGTTTTTGTAGAAAATACACGGTACCAGTTAGACATTTGCTCGCAATCGTCACTGGCGTAAAACATTTATTTGGATTTTTTTTGAATGAACAAAACTTTTCAGATGTATTTATTTAAATCTACCCTTTAGTAATTGCAGAGAAATCTCATGTATTATGTAGCCATCAGTAAGCTTCTGTCACAATTCTGTCTGAACATTTTTCCTCTTTTCCTATAGAAATGGTGAAATGCATTTGAAGTGTGTGGTTTCCTGGCACACACTGGGTTTTTAAGTATGCATTTATAATAGGGTTCAGATCAGCTTGATATCATTAATAACCATTCCAAATTCAGTTTTAGTTTCTACTATGACAACAAACATCTTTCAACAATCTAGCTATTGATTTCAGCTCAAGTTGAAGAATTTGTTGGGTTGACCTTCATCTTGTTTTTTCTACACTCTTTTTGGGATGGACTACTCCATTAATGCAAAGCAGACCCTAATTTTCATTCTTCAAGCATTATGCCGGAAAGTTGAAACAAATTCTTATGGAGCACTATTGGGGCCAAAATTAAGGGTACTGCTCATCCAGTGGTGGATATGTTCATGCTACATGAGGCTTTGCCCATTCTGAAGCCAGCTATCAATCCGATTAATTATAGTATAATTATAACTGAGCGGCTGGTGCTGGTAAATGAGAGAGTACTCACTTGCCAGTTATGGCATGGTAGCCCTTAGCCTTTCCAATGCTAAATCCAGCATGTCCATGCTGATGGACAGCAGAAGAAGTTGCTAATCCAGAGATTGACCTGCCTTGCAATGCAAGTCACTAGTGTCTCCATTGGTAATGCAATTGGGAAGTCTCCTTCTCTAGTTGGTGCTGGCCCATTAATCAGATCAGAAGCTGGACATAGCCTCCTTTGACAAGGACATAACTATAAACTAGTCTTAATTTTGGCTCTAATATTATGCCATAAATTCTTAAATTTAAAAGTCACACACTGAAATCAATCAAAAAATTTCTCTTCTGACATTTTGGCCACCTGGCATGAATTGTATCTCCTCTGGTGAAAACATAAGACTCTAAAACAGACACCTATTTATTGGTCAGAAACTTTTTGTCCGTCCTATTTCTAAACTCACATCAGCTGAGAGAATAACCTTAGTATTCTAGTGACTTTCAGTTGTTAGTAGACTTGAACTTTTGTAAGAATTGTGTTGTCCAACATCCTAATACGGTTCTTTTTATTTAAAGTGCTAATTTGAGTCAGACATTTGAAACTTACAAATAGTTGAATGTTACAATCAAACAATGATTCCAAACACACAAAGTTTGATAGTGACTGCAAAGTGTAGTTTTTTTATGCAAATTAGTGGGGAATATTCAGCCAAATTTAACCCTATGGGTAGTCTGAATTCATTTGTTGTACAATCACAGAACAAACAAATATGACAATCTTTCTGTTGAAAAGTGTAAGTAATTCTCTGCACAGCACTTCATGTTTAACCTAACTCTATGTCTTGTTTTTTTATGTGTTAAAACATTGAGGCCAATAATAATATATTTTTTTTTTATTGTGTAGGTTTATCACGATTCTATTGGACTTTGAAGAAACTGGTAACCTTTCTATTCAGGTGTTGTTAGTAGGTTAAGCATGTAGCAGTACCTTGTTTCTATACTGATGCAGTCACATGCACAAACAGAAGTGTCTGTTTTGCAATATTGTGCAAAACCTAAACCCTCTGACTTTCTTGAAGTTCTCCAGATTCACGCTGAGTAAAATTATATTGATTGTAAAGAAACACAACCGCATTTAAGTTTCCAAAGAAATAAAACATGATTTATTAAAAAGTTACTGAATTATTTTTCACATGCTAACATTGATACCATGATCGACTGCAGAATATTTAGCCTAATCCTGAACAGACTGCAGCATATCTGCTGCCCCATCAAATTTAAACAGTTCCCTTTCTAATGAACTTTCCAAAGTGACTGTTTTAGTGCAATGACAGACTGCTGCTGGTTAGCTGAATGGTCTGTGAAAAGTAAGGTAAAATAATGAAATAGTACAGTTAGCATTAATATAACTAATTAATTTTAATACATTTTGCGGCGTTATAGGTGGCTGCTGCATTTTTGCATTTAGAAAAAAGTTAATTGGGTCACATTACTACTGTAACTTGAAAAAACACAATTTATTGTGTCAGAATCTTAAGTTCCATTTGAAGACATAAATTACATGACGGTGATGATGCAAATCTCCATTTACAACAAAACCTGAAACTTTTACTGCTGTAGTGAGTACTGAGATCTAGTTATGTAAATCGAAATGCCTTGCTGCTGAAGTGTGCTACACAAATAAAATTTGATTTGACTGAATTTGATCGCAATCAATTATGTTCAAGAAACCAATTTTAGATTATTTCAGCTTTGTTATAAGGTAGATTTATCCTGCTAGAAGTGAATATTAAAACATAGAGATGGACACGGTCGGCCACAACACTCAGGCTGCCATATTTAAACAATGGGGAAATGGTTAGTAACAATAAATGAATAATCTATAGTGTTAAAATGGCACTCGGTTGAAACAAACAGACCCAAAGTCTGCCAAGACAATGTCCCCCCAACACCAGTATGTCAGTATTCCCAGCCAGTGTCATTGTTACAAGCCAGGATGAATATATGCTTTCATTCAAACATCAAATTCTGACCCTACTATCTGAATGTTGCAGCTCAGATCAGGCAATATGTATTGTAAACTAATTCTGGTGAATGGATTTGAATTGTAGTCTCAAGTGTCCTTTTCACAGCAGCCAACATGTAAGCTCTAATCTATTTTAGTCTGATTTTGGTGAACCTATGTGAACTGTAGCGTTAGTTTCCTGCTCATATCTGACAGGAGTGGCATCCGGTGTGGTCATCTGTTGTTGTAGCCCGTCAGAGGTTAAAGGTCTGACGTGCTGCGTGTTCAGACTGAGCTGCTATTCCTCATACCCCAAAATTAAAGGTTATTTCAGCTTCTTTTGTCATCTTCTCACCTTCAGTGGGTTTATGAATACTTCTTGAGTCTTCTGTCATGTTCAAAGTCATTTAAATCCAATCAAATACCCAAAGAGCTGGTGATGTGATGTTAGCATAGCTAACACAACTAAGACTTCTCCCATTACACATACAGTTTTTAATTAAAATATTCTGCAAATTAAAAGGCCTAAAAGACTGTATGGAGAATTTATCCAGTTTTTGTCCTTCTTTTCTTTATATACTACATCTCTTTGCCTGCTCTGTTTTTCTATCACCACACCGTGCACCCCCTTCTTCTCCCTTACCGTTTTAGCCTTCGCCTGAACATTTGTGTTTCCATTGCTGTCAGAACCCATCTCAAAATGAAACATGGCACAAATCCAAAATGTTGTAGAAGCAAAGCGGGGGGAAAAGCAGAGGAAAATAAAACACAAGAAGGTATGAGGAAAAACAGCAGGGATTAGAGGAGAAGCATAGGGGGGGTCATGCTGCCTTGAGCTGAGTTCATTCTAGTTATTTTCCCCTTTTGATATTTCTTGTTATAGCACACTCTCCACCCCCCCACCCCTCCACCCTTATTATTTTAGTGGAGCAAGTAATTTCACTGCAGTTTGGAGAGAGAGAGAGACTCATCGCTTTGCCCTGCAGAAGAAAATGCAGATGGCAAGATGCTCCAATCTTTTTATCCCTGACCATCCCCTCCCTGTACCAAACTCCCCAACCTCATATCTGACTTTTCCTCCATCTCTGACAAATAAAGGTGAATAGCAAAATTACCAAATTGAGTGGTTGAATAATAAAAATACAAGAGAGAGAGCAAAGAAAATACACTGTCACTGTGACAAAGAAATCAAATCACTTATCTCAGCAATAAGGATCAAAAAGTTTGAAAGATAAAATCTGACATCTTAAATAGTGCAAATATACAAAGGAGAAGGGGTGCTGTTTAAATTATTCAGCATCTATTTTCATAAGTTATAGAAATCCCCAAATTTAAAGTTTTTTCTTGTCACTTCTTCAGCGCTAAGCTACTTTCCTAAGTGTTTTTCTTATCCTTCTGCATTTCTCTTGGCGTCTGTTTTACTGCCAATCTGCTGTTGTCTTTGTAACTCCCTATGGGGTACAGTACAAGTATTTTTGATGCTAAGCCAAGGTGAAGATGTATCAGACAGAAACCGCTGTGTGTCACAGCATGCAAACCCGAGCTCAGACACAGAGGCAAGTAAACCCAAGTGCCCCAGCTCAAAGTATTTCCATGGAACTTTTTCTGCCTAGTTACCAGCCAGATGCCCGAGTCCCCTTTGCAAGCTGACCATCTCCCACCCTCTCTCAAGTTGGCAAACTGCCCGCTCAGATGCTCTCCAAGCCCTGGCCGACCTGTCCGTCCTCCAACGCCGCCACACCGGCTCAAGTCAAGCTGCTGCTCCTTTCTTCCGTTAAGGACTCAGCGTTCCCTAACAACGCCCCCCGAAAACCAAAGAAGCTGAAACCCAGAATCTCTGTCTCCCTCCTAGGCAACACTAATACCACTACACCCGTAACTTCCTCCTTTATTCTCTGATGCAACACAAATTTCCCACAAGCCTCAAACTCATCATCTCCCCTGTTTGTTCTTAGTGTGCTGTTGGTGCTGCTGCCCACCGCTCGAACCAGTTTTTTCCCTGCTCACAATAAACCTGTTAAACTTTTCTTGCTCTCCTGCCTGTGTTCTTGCATGTGGGTTAATCGTATCACACCCGACATGACAGAGGCTGAATGTCAGTTAAACTAAATGTTTTACTAACTGAGGTTTGGTAAAACATGGTTGATCCAATGTCAAGAACAAGAGATTGTCCCCAACTGGCTAATGTTGACAACAAACTACAGAAGAAAGCTGGAGTGAGTGGGGTAAAAAACATGTTGAGGGTTCAAAGTGGAATTCAAGATGTTGCTAAGAGTCTAGAGTTCAGTACTCCCGGTGGTCACTGGAGCATTATTTGCTTTGACCCTCAAAATGGGTGAAAGGCACAAACTTAAGAAACAATATCAGGGCTAAGAAGTGCAGTGCTAGGAACAGCGTAGACAGACAGACAGATCATATTACCTTCAAGCTCCCCGGCCTCTGGTGGCGAACAATCGAGGGAAGCGAATAGAGAATTTTATTTTATAACGACTACAATCTTTGGGGACTTTCAGTACAAAAGCAGTCACAGCAACTCTGTGCTGTGAAACCCATTCATCTGTTTCAAATAAGCTCTCCAGCAACGATTTGGCATCTTGCAAGCCTAGCATCAAAGCTCACTGTCAAAGTTAAATTTGGTTGAACTTTATCGCCGACAGTCTGTGACATACACTCACACAGCCAATAGACACAAGAAATCTATGAAACTGCAGTGATATGAGCTTTGAGTACCCAGCCAATGTGGGGATGTGGGAAGAGAGCTCACTGAAGTTGCACACTGATCTTTCCAATATGGCATCTCACCACAATTTTCTTCATATTAATGTCTCTTATGTCCGCTTCTTGCAAGAACGTCTAGTCCTGGTGTTCGTCATAACACCAGGCAGCATATGTGTCATTATGGCTGGATTGTTAGATATAACCTATTGCCTGCTTTCCATGTTGGAAATTCTGCATACTTGGAACTGGAACATTTCAAAGTTTCACTATATATATATATATATATGTATTATATATATATTTTTTTTATTTTTTTTTTTTTATTTTTACCAATAATTTTCCTAAAATTCATTGTTTCTTTTGTCATAAGAAAAACACAGAAATTAACTGTTAAACGTTGGAAAACTCAAAATTCTGAAAAGCATATTGCAATATGTGGAGTTTAAGAGATCAAATGAGTGCATTTTAAGGGGACTGCTGCACCCATAGATAATAATTTTACACACACAACAAATTACAGCTTCTGCTGTAATGGATATAGCTTCTGAGGGGAACAGTGACGTGAATGACAAGGATTACTCCAAAGATTTGTTGGAATAATAATAATAATAATAATAATAAAAACAAAACAATGCGATTTGTTTTTCAAAGTTAAACATTGTCTTATATGAGACTTTGGCAGTTATTAGGTGCTTTACCTATTTATGTTTAAGCCAATCTTTCATGTTATGAGTCAGATACTCACCTTAGATGTGGCACAAAATGTGCCTTGATGTGAAGTCACACAGCCAATAGAAATACAGAGACCTGTTGAGGATAAACGATTCAGCTCTTATCTGTTACCTAGACTCTCTGCTCCTAGACCGATACAACTACTGCAAACAGCGCTTCAGTTTTCAAGAAATGTTTCAATTTTCACATAATTGCATATTTGGAATAGAAGCACGTCAACCAACAAGTCTGACAATTTAAACATTTTTGTCAGACAATATAAAAACATGTAATATCCAAATGTCCAAAGCGTTTTCGCAAACACTGTGTCAATGCAAGAAGTGTCAAGAATGTCTCTATGTAGGTGATGCTGATGTAAAGACGTTGGTGCGGGGAAGTCGTTTTCTACAACTAAAAGTAACAGCATTGTAAACATAAGAAATCACTATATGTGTTTTCATTATCAAATGTGTTCATGTTCACAGTGTAATTTATCAGGAGGAATCTATTGTATGCATGCATGCATTCTTGCATCCTCTTAGAGAAGGAGGCAATTAAGCTTTGGCGTCTTTGTAGATTTGTGTCCTCTCTTATGTATGTGTTTGTCGCTGTGCGTGGCGCTGGCTCCTAAAAG
Organism: Poecilia picta; assembly: GCA_033032245.1. NCBI lineage: Eukaryota > Metazoa > Chordata > Actinopteri > Cyprinodontiformes > Poeciliidae > Poecilia > Poecilia picta. The sequence goes on from CM065360.1 coordinate 18,401,532, forward strand.
CAAAACAGAAGATGCTGATTGGTAATAAGCAGTGTGAATGACCAATTAGAATTGGTGGTAGATGAGAGACTTGCCTCTGCCACTTCACTGTGAATGGACCTTTGATGTGGCATCCAAGTCCCATGTTCCGTAACACGCCACACACTCAAACACCCGCAGACATTCGTCTAAATGAGAATGACGAAAGACGAGAATGTACATTTCGCCACAAATAATGTCCAATACTCTGTCCCAAAATCACGGAAACAAACAGCACAGTGTTTTTTTCCTCCCCATATCAATTCCTGTTTAGTTTGACGTCACCACTTCCTTTTGCTAAGCAGAAAAAACAGATTGCCAGAAAGTGTTGATGAACCTTTAAATTACAATCAAATTTAACTGTACGATATCTGAAATCTGATTATGTTAACATTTGTTACACAAGTGCAAAGAGTTTTCAGATACTTGATGAGCATGATCATGGTTGAGTTCTTCATAAAAGCATCCAGGCAAAGGCGTTTTGTCCTGTCATGTCATGTCAAGCGCCAGTAAAACTGTCATATAGATATGATTTGTACACTCATAAAATCAGAAGGAAAAAAATGAAGCTACATTGAGTTTATATGGATGGTAGAATGTGTTTCCTCCAATTTTTTCCCCCCACACTGGACCCTGCTGAACACTCCTAAACTGCAAAACACAGACTTTGCACACTAAAAACCTTGAGAATGTTCCAGCTGTGACTCTGCTGCTGCTGCTTCTGCTGCTGTTCTACTTTCATGGTAGCACAGAATGTATAGTTCACACTGCCCCCAGTATACTGCAGCAAGAAGTGCAGCTCAGCTTAACAAGGCCAGCAGCAGCAGCAGGAGCAGAAGCAGCACTCGTGACTTTCCTGCTGAGAGATGACGCAATGTGAGGCTAGACAATAGATTTGATTGTGACGCTCAACAGATCATTGGAACTCGACTACAAGAGACCTAAAGTTGTTACTGTGATTAGATTGTAGTGGAATATTATGTGTTGTGGAAAATTTGCTACATCACTTGTATGGACATTTTGGATCATTTAGACATTTTTCTTAAATTCCAGCAACAGACAGGATAGCAGATGAAGGTTTGAATGTCAACAAGTAGATTTATGATGTCTACTAAAGCATGCTGAAATGTATCAAAAATGACAAGCTATGAAATTACCTTTACAATTTTATATTCTATCAATCTTCCTTCACTTTTTGATCCATATAAACTAAGCGTGTGTGTTTGTGTCTGTGCTACAACTCGGCTGAGCTTCAAAGCCACACTGCAATTCAATTCAACAGTCATGATCCGTCATCAATCAAACCTGTACACATGCATACACATGCATTCATACTTGTGCACCCCTGCATACACGTAGCTGCTAAAGGAGAGTACTTGCATCTTGATCGCAGTGCAAGGTCGCTAGACGTAAAGGTCAAAATGCAGTCATCCACAAGACAGACACACACACACTCGAATAGTTTCACAGGCATGCACCTGCTTCATCGCATATATTTGAGAGGTTCCATTAAATATGAAACTCGAGGCTTTTAATTTAAAACGACAAAAAGAGCACTTTAACTTTGGCCCTAATCACTAGTCACAAAAAATGAAATGAAATAATTGACAACTTTTCCAATATCGGAAAAATAAATGTCAAATTCCATGTGTTCCCAATATTTTCTAGAATTAATATGAACCCATTCAAGAGAGCAGATTGCAAAGTCATCAACAGCTCGAAGCGAAAAGGCCAAAAAGAAATCGAAAGACAGGAAGCAAATACAGAGGAGACGTCTTGATAGAATGACAGAAACGACAAGAGTTTGAGAGCTGGGGGTTGGACTGTGGAGAAAAAAAAAAAAAACAGGACTTTTCATGTCACTGTGTTGATATACATGTACGGGGCTGTGTAAGTTGTGCTCGCTGAGTCCTCTTATTGGAGAGTGATTAGTCAAAGGCTTGAGTTTGACACAATGAGATCAACCGAGCTGAAGAGAAGGCATATTACTGTTCTGTTCTAGGCCATCACACACATACAATGAGGCACACACATGAATAGAGGGAGACACAGAAGGAGAGACGCAACGGTGACGTCCAACACCACAAGGCTGCGCAGGTGTTTTGTCAATCAGGCGCAGAGAGATCCAAAAAAAAAAAAAAGGACCCGGGGACGAAGTTTCTGTTTGGTGTTTGGGTTTTAATCCATCCACACGCAGTCATTGCTTGTTTACCTTTATTTGTCTATATCTTTTTTTCTTTCACTGTCTGTGCCTTCATGTGCTTGTTCTGCTGCTGCTTTGTACCCCCACCTTACCATCCTTCAGAGTTCACCCACATTCAGCTGCTCTGTTTCCCCTCTTGTCATTTCCATGCGTTTGCTGTCTCCTTGAATATCCTTGTTGTTCTGGGAGCTACTTTCATCCCCTTTTTCTATCAGCCCTTTTTTCCTCGTCACCTTTCTAAGCCCTGCAACTGCTTCCCTCCTCTCCTCACGGCCTGGTGGTTGTCCAAGTCAGTTGCCTTCCTGCTTTACTCTGAGGAATGGAGTAAGGAATGAAATATGTGCCTGCTTTGGTTTGCCCCCTTTTTTTTAATCTCCTCTGTTTGCTTCCAAGCCTCCTCACTCCCGCCTTAGTCTTGCTTGCCCTTTTTTGTTGTTTAAAGGTTACCATGAGTTCAGATAAAGTTTAAACTTTTAAAAATGTATGTGAATAGAGTTACTTGGAAGTTTTAAACCCCATTGAAAAATACTTGATATTTTTGTGTGTCAAACAGATTTTAAAGTCCCTTTAAATTAATAAATAAGAACTAGACTGTACAGGTTACTTTTCACAGGATTGTAGATCAGCTAATCAAATAAATAATCAAAAATACAGGCTTACAAGATTCCACATTTTTCCTCCAAATAATTTACGCTATGCTATTCAATGTTTGCCCCATCAAACCAAAGGGCAGGTCTCCAAGATGGCTACCTTCAGTCTTAGTGTCCATTTACAAGCTGCTCTTTATTTTCTTTGTGTGGCGGTTCAAATAAAACAATGGGTGACTCCAGTTGGTGACGTCACAGTTGATGCGTTTGCCACTTATTTATAATCTGTACAAGAACACCAGGCAGAGTCTGACATTAGTGGGAGAGATTTTGCCTGCCCAAGTTTTGCCGCTGCAGCTTCAGAAGCAGCAGCAGTTTTTCTGTGTGGGCAGTAAAAAGCTGATGAGATTTAGTCTCCAAATAACCACTTACTCAGACTTGAGCATCAAAATCAGGTTCTGCTGAACAGAGATAGACACTTGGGTCTTTTGGAAGTGCAAAATATAATATTATATATATAAAGTATATATATAAAATCACAAGGGTTTACTATAATAATCAAGGAGGAATGTATGGATTTTATCTGCCTCATTGCCTAAGTGGGACACTCAAAATAGCTCCAAGACTTTTGCGTCAAGGACACTTCGTACAACTGTAAATTACAAAGTTGTTTTGACTTCTTTGTGCACACACGTATGTCTGCTTGTGCACATATAGGTGTGCAGAGGAGCATGTACACACCGATGTATGTGCACCTGATATTAACTTGCATCAGGTGTTTCTCATTACATTATATGACCCCAGTCTGGCTGAAGTAATGTCCGGGTATTCTTACCATATGGAGGTCTTCTCATTAGAAAGATTTAAACAAAATGGACAAATTGTTTCTTGTGGCACAGTTACACCAACACTGCAGGAAATCAAAGACCTTTGAACAATTTCATGGATTGTTTTCAAGGTGTGTAGGGTTACAGAGTATTATTTCGCACTGCCTACATAAAAATGTATTTAGAGTAGTGACAGGTCATTGGTCGTTGTTGTCATCTACAGCCATGGCCAAAGGTTTTGAGAATGATTCAAATGTAAATTTTTACAAAGTTCAAAGTACAAGTGCTTCAGTTTTTATAACGGCAATTTGCATATACTCCAGAATGTTATAAAGAGTGATCAGCTTAACAGCAATTAATTGCAAAGTCAATATTTGCCTAGAAAATGAACTTTATCCCCCAAAACACATTTCAACTTCATTGCAGCCCTGCCTTAAAAGGACCAGCTAACATCATTTCAGTGATTGCTCCATTAACACAGGTGTGGGTGTTGATGAGGACAGGGTTGGAGATCAATCTGTCATGATTAAGTAAGAATGACACAACTGGACACTTTAAAAAGAGGCTGATGCTTGGCATCATTGTTTCTCTTTTGTGAACCATGGTTATCTCTAAAAAAACACGTTCAGTCATCATTGCACTGCACAAAAATGGCCTAACAATGAAGAGTATCGCAGCTAGAAAGACTGCAGCTCAGTCAACAATCTATCCTCTTTCTGATTGTTTTGGACATCTGGAAAACAGCTTGTTCGGAGAAGACGAGGTGAGCACTACCACCAGTCTTGTCTCATGCCAACTGTAAAGCATCCTGAAACCATTCATGTGAGGGGTTGCTTCTCAGCCAAGGGAATCAGCTCTCTCACAGTCTTGCCTAAAAACACAGCCATGGATAAAGGATGGTACCAGAATGTCCTCCAAGAGCAGTTTGGTGATGACCAATGCCTTTGCCAGCATGATGGAGCACCTTGCCATAAAGCAAAGGTGATAACTAACTGGCTCAGGTTACAAAACATAGAGATTTTGGGTCCATGGCCTGGAACCTACCCAGATCCTAATCCCATTGAAAACTTGTGGTCAATCATCAAGAGACGAGTGGACAAACAAAAACCTAGGGATTCTGACAAAATGAAACCATTGATTGTGCAAGAATGGACTGCTATCAGTCAGGATTTGGTCCAGAAGTTGATTGAGAGCATGACAGGGAGAATTGCATAAGTCCTGAAGAAGAGGGGTCAACACTGCAAATATTGACTTCCTGCATTAACTCATTCTAACTACCAATAAAAACTTTTGTTACTCATAATATGATTGCAATATTATTTCTGTATGTGATGAAAACATCTGACATACACGCATGAAAACCAGAGGGCAGCAGATTATGTGAAAATATAATATTTGTGTCATTCTCAAAACTTTTGGCCATGACTGTAAGTTAGTTGAAAACACATTAAAAGCATAAAAGAAGCAGAGTCAAGATTATGTGAGACCAAAGGTCTCTTTTTGGGAAGAAGATGAAATAAGGTGGTTCAACAAGGTCCAGCAGAGACAAACAATCCTAGATCACAGCATTCATGTCACTTTCCCCTCAGTCAAGACATCTTTCAACTTCTGTCTGGAAATGGCAATGCAGTTAAAGAATTGCTCTTTAAATGATTAAAAGTGAGAACCTAATAGTTATCCACAAGGTCACAGAATGTTTCAGAAAAACCCATCTTCAGAAAAATTTTCTTAAAAAGGCATGGAAGTGGATTCAACATGCTGTCTTTTGTGGAGATGATTCAGACGATGCTCAGACACAAGAACCCTCTCAGAGAGGACCAGAGGTTGGGTTTCGTAGAGCCTCTGAGTCTGGAACGGCCTCGGAGTCAGGACTTGCCTCTGAGTCAGGACCAGCTTACGAGTCTGGGCCGGCCTTTGAGTCGAGACCAACCTCTCAGTCTGGACCGGAATCTGACTCAGGTCAGACAATCAGTTAATTCTTCAAAAAACCATCTTAAAAAGTTGCGGAAGTGGATTAAACATGCTGTCCTGAAGTGGAGACTTAAATCAGACGACGGTCAGATTTAAGGACCCTCTCAGAGAGGACCAGAGGTTGGGTTTCGTAGAGCATCTGAGCCTGGACCGGCCTCTGAGTCGGAACCTGCCTCTTAGTAAAGACCAACCTCTGAGTCTGGGCCGGCCTCCAAGTTTTGACTGGCTTCTGAGTGGGAACCAGAATCTGAGTCTGGGCCGGCCTCCGAGTCCAGACCTGCTTCTGAGTCAGGACTGGCCTTGGAGTCTGGAGTGGCCTTGGACTCTCTCTGAGTCCGAATTGTCCTACGAGTCGGAACCTGCCTCTGAGTCAGGACCGGCCACTGAGTCGGGACCGACCCCTAAGTTGGGATAGGCCTCGAGTCCCTCTGAGTCAGGACAGCCCTCTGAGTCGCAATCGTAATTGAACATATCTGTGCATATCAGGATGCAGAATAGTGAGATTTGTTGAGAATCAGTGACATTCAGTTCGGATGAATGCGGCCAGGACGTTAGGTCGTATTTGAATCGGATATGTATCGAATATGAGTCATATTCGAAAAAGAATCCGACCTGTGCTGTTCATACTGCCATGAAATGATCAGATACAGGTCGCATTACGTCAAAAAAAAAAAAAAAAATATATATATATATATATATATATATATATATATAGACTGTTTTGTTCTTCATTTTGACCGACAGTATTAAAAAAAAAAATCGGTCATGACTTTTTTTTTCTGGTCAAATTATATTCATATTAACATAGGCTATTTAGCCACATATTTATGCAGTTTACTTAATATTCACCAAATTTAACCAAAACCAGATCTCATCACACATAAAGCAGAGGAATGCATCTAACTTTTTCTCCGTAGGGACAAAAATCACTGTCACTTAAATTTCTCACCTCACCCGCTATATATATATATATATATATATATATATATATATATATATATATATATATATATATATTATATATATATATATACATATATGCAGGGTTTCCCCCAGTGTATTATAGGCATGGCGGCCCACCATGCCTAGCTACCCCTGCCACCAGGCCTAGCGTTTCAGCTGTTTGGGATTCCCCTCGGTAATTTCCCCTCAGAAAGCAGGCGGTTGATCCGTGCTTTCCGATTGGCTCGCGTTAAGTCCTCCATAATATCGCTTATGTATATAATGTACAGTGTTTTTTGTCATTAACTGTGTATGTATCATGTTTTGTGTGCGGATTATCGATCAGAAACGCAGAGAAGAGACTCGAGGTGAGGCAGGCAGTTCTCTTGCCTAATGGCAGGGGGCGCTCATGTTCCCAGATATTGTGACTGCACAACTGCAGAGTAAGACACAGTGAGCTAGCCATGGAGCTAGCCACACAGTAAATACGTAAAGTACAGCGATACATTTGTTTTCTGTTCTCTTCCGACATCTGTTTAATTTCTACATTTAAACAGTTTTCTAAAATGGATTATCAATTGAAGCAGGAGATAATAACTAAAGGAAGACCAAGACAGAGCTGAAAGTTTTACTTAGTAGAAAAGACATGCAGAGGATAAACTTGGCTTTGGAGGAACGGATGTTTTTGTGCAGAATTAGGGGTGCATGGATTTCATTGATACGTAAAGGTAAGACAGCAATCCGATGTTTTTGTTTAGTTTTTTAATTAAATGTGCGTTTTTTGGGCTACAGTTAATGTTTAAATAATTCAGTAAAGTTGAAGCGGTAGCTAATCTACCACAGCAATTATTTATTAATAAAACATTAAGCCTAAAACGTACTGCAACAACAAACTAAATGTTCTGTGTGCAAAATTCTTCAATGTCTTTTGGTGTTAATTCCTTAAACATGAAGTGGCATTGTTGTCAGTTGCTATGGCAACGAGTCTGCGTAGCTTGGTGACAACAGATCACTTTGCTGTGGAACAAAATTAATACCTACATTTTTAAGTTTCACTGAGTTATGGCTATGGATGACATGTAAAAGATTAGTCTTTTTGCCCTCCAGCGTTGTACGCTTGCGCAAAATTTCCGTAGGTCCAATAACATGGATGGTGTCTAAGTCATAAGTCAGTGCCTCACCAGCAATGAACTTCTCCCCACGTCACTATATACTGTATATACGTACACAGTCCAGTCACATTAATGTGACCACCACGTACTTTCCACTTCAGAGTTAAATAACCAATCACAGAAGGCAGGTGGCAGCACAGTGCAGTTGAGCGTATATAAAGGGTGTGTGTGGGCTTCGGAAAACATTTCAATCGTTGGCGTAATGCAGAAACGAAGCGATTTATCCGACGTCCAAAAGGGCATGATCATTGGCTTTCGGGCCAAGGGTGGAAGCATTTCCGAAACGGCTGAGTTTGTGAACTGTTCGCGTGCCGCCGTGGTAAAAGTGTACCGTGCATGGCAAAATGGGACTGTCCAAAATCAACGACGTGGCAAATGTGGTGCACCACGGGCCATAGATGACAGAGGCGAACGACGGTTGCGGAGATGCGTTCGGGCAGATAGACGGGCTACCGTTGAGCAACTGACCACTAAAATGAACCAAGGGGCTACCACAAGTGTCTCCCAAACCACTATTCAGCGAACATTGCTGCGTCTGGGCCTCCGAAGCAGACGCCTGGTTCGTGCACCTATGCTGACTGGTGTTCATCGACGACGAAGGCTAGAATTTGCACGCCAGTACAGCAGCTGGACGTCCACTGAGTGGCGACAGGTAGCGTTTTCAGATGAATCGCGTTTTATGCTCCATCGGACAGATGGACGTTGGCGTATAAGGCGTGAAACCTCTGAAAGGAACCACCCTGCAACCATTGCAGGAACGGTCCAAGCTGGAGGCGGGAGCATTATGGTCTGGGGAATGTTTTCCTGGCATTCTCTGGGTTCACTGATTATTGTGGAAGGCACGATGGATCAATACAAGTACGCATCTGTCCTTGCGGACCATGTCCACCCCTACATGCGCATTGTTTTTCCTCAGGATGATGGCATCTTCCAGCAGGACAATGCGAGGTGCCATACAGCTGCCAGTGTACGTGCGTGGTTCGAAGAGCACCAGGATGAGTTTACCGTCCTCCCCTGGCCAGCAAACTCACCTGACTTAAACCCAATCGAGCATCTGTGGGACCATCTCGATCGAGTTGTTCGCGCCATGGATCCTCAACCGCGTAATCTAGCGCAGCTGGCCACGGCATTAGAGTCGGCATGGCTCAACATCCCAGAGAAGACCTTCAGGGACCTAAGTGACTCTCTTCCTGCACGTCTCGTAGCAGTTCGCTCTGCGAAAGGTGGTTATTCTGGCTTTTGACAGATGGTCACATTAATGTGACTGGACTGTGTATATATATATATATATATATATATATTATACACAGTGTATATATATATATATACACATATATATATATATATATATATATATATATATATATATATATATACAGTATATATATATATATATATATATATAAATAGCCTTACAGCAAGAAAGTTCTCAGTTGAATTCCCAGCATGGGGTCTCCCTGTGCATTCATGGGTTCTCTCCGGGTACCCCGGCTTCTTCCCACTGTCCAAAAACATGACTGTCAGGTTAACTGATTTCCCAAAGTGTGAATGTGTGTGTGCATGGTTGTTTGTCCTGTCAGTCTCTGTGTTGTCCTGCAACAGACTAGCGACCTGTCCAGGTTTACCCCACCTCACAAAAATCATAAACTAAAAACAAGAAGAGGAAAAAACGCCACCTGGTGACCACAACAACACATTACAGTGGGACAGAGTTAAATAAACAGAGATACAAAAATATAACTTAAACTTAAAATAAAAACACATACTTGGGGGAGAAGAGTAAAAACAAATCAAACTCCTCTTCAACTCACTCTCCCTGCACTCCAGCCTAAATGTAAAAATAAAAACAATGTTCAACCGAACTGTGCTGGATTAGCACCGGTTGTTCGCGCCAAAATAAAAAAAAATATATAACTGGTTATAAAAACCCACAATGACGGTCAAAACTGCAAAATAACACACTAACAAACAACAATAAACAGCATACGGTAAAAACCCCAACATAAACAACAACATCCATACAGAAAACAAACATCGCAGCAGCAAACTTTACTCTGACTTACTCACAGCAACGCAGAACAAGAACAAGGCTGTGAGGGAAAAGAGGGAAGCGGAGAAGCTGTGGGGACTGGACCCAGCTACGGAAGCCCAGGAGACACAGACGAGGCAGAGTGCAGAAAGGCGACCCCTGCAGGCAAAAACAACAAATAAAAATTACTGAATAAGATAAAATTCACAAATTCTCAATATAAAATGAATTAGATTTTTTTATTTTTTATAATGAAGCACCTTTGTAACTTTGAGGCAGAGTGCAGAAAGGTGACCCCCCGCAGGCAAAAACAACAAATAAAAATAACTGAATAAGCAGCTTTGTAACTATGTCACATAGGCACCAGCAGCCCTCCCCACCTCATTAGGGACAAGGTGTATAGAAATGGACGGATGGATGATATATATATATATATATATATATATATATATATATATATATATATATATATATATATATATATATATATATATATATATATATATATGGCAAATGTGGCATATACCAAGGAGATGCTCTGTCCCCACTGCTGTTCTGCATAGGCCTGAACCCCCTCAGCCAAATCATCAACAAGACTGGCTACGGATACCGACTGAAGAATGGGGCCACAATCAGTCACCTCCTCTACATGGATGACATCAAGCTGTACGCTAAGAGTGAGCGAGACATCGACTCACTGATCCACACCACCAGGATATACAGCACTGACATTGGGATGTCATTCGGACTAGAAAAGTGTGGTCGGATGGTTACAAAGAGAGGGAAGGTCGTCCGCACAGAAGGGGTCTCACTCCCAGAAGGAACAATAGCAGACATAGAGCACAGTTACAAGTACCTGGGAATACCACAAACAAATGGCAACCTCGATGAGGTCACAAGGAAAGGAGCCACAGCCAAATACCTCCAACGAATAAGGCAAGTCCTGAGAAGCCAGCTCAATGGCAAGAACAAGATCCGTGCAATAAACAGCTATGCATTACCAGTAATCAGATACCCTGCCGGAATAATCAGCTGGCCAATGGAAGAGATAAAGGCCACGGATGTTAAGATTCGGAAGTTACTAACCATGCATGGAGGGTTCTACCCCAAATCCAGCACCCTGAGACTGTACACAAGCCGTAAGGAAGGAGGCAGAGGACTAGTGAGTGTGAGAGCCACTGTCCAGGATGAAACATCCAAGATCCATAAATACATCAAGGACAAAGCCTCAACGGATGATATGCTCAGCGAATGTCTCAGACAATGGGGAACAGAGGATGAGGGGCTAGAGGTTCCATCATGGGAGAACAAGCCCCTACATGGGATGTACCACCGACAAATAACTGAAGTGGCTGATATCAGGAAATCCTACCAATGGCTGGACAAAGCTGGACTCAAGGACAGCACAGAGGCTCTCATCCTGGCTGCACAGGAACAGGCCCTAAACACCAGAGCAATAGAGGCTCAGATCTACCACACCAGACAAGACCCAAGGTGTAGGTTGTGCAAGGAGGCCCCTGAGACAGTCCAGCACATAACAGCAGGGTGCAAGATGCTGGCAGGGAAAGCGTACATGGAACGACATAACCAGGTGGCGGGCATAGTGTACAGGAACATCTGTGCAGAATATGGACTGGAAGCCCCGAGATCGAAGTGGGAAAACACCCCAAAGGTGGTGGAGAATGACCGAGCTAAGATCCTGTGGGACTTCCAGATCTAGACAGACAAGATGGTAATGGCGAACCAACCGGACATTGTGGTGGTGGATAAAGAACAGAGGAAAGCCGTTGTGGTGGATGTAGCTATACCAAGTGACTACAACATCAGGAAAAAGGAGCATGAGAAACTGGAGAAATACCAGGGCCTCAGGGAGGAACTGGAAAAGAACTGGAAGGTGAAGACCACAGTGGTGCCTGTGGTCATCGGGGCCCTCGGGGCAGTCACCCCCAAACTGGAGCAGTGGCTAAAACAGATCCCAGGAACAACATCAGACATCTCAGTCCAGAAATGTGCAGTACTAGGCACAGCCAAGATACTGCGCAGAACCCTCAAGCTCCCAGGCCTCTGGTAGAGGACCCGAGCTCAGAGGATGAAAGAGATCACCACAGAGGGTGAGAAGGGAATTTTTATATATATATATATATATATATATATATATATATATATATATATATATATATATTATATATATATATACACAGTCCAGTCACATTAATGTGACCACCACATACTTTCCACTTCAGAGTTAAATAACCAATCACAGAAGGCAGGTGGCAACACAGTGCAGTTGAGCGTATATAAAGGGTGTGTGTGGGCTTCGGAAAACATTTCAATCGTTGGCGTAATGCAGAAACGAAGCGATTTATCCGACGTCCAAAAGGGCATGATCATTGGCTTTCGGGCCAAGGGTGGAAGCATTTCCGAAACGGCTGAGTTTGTGAACTGTTCGCGTGCCGCCGTGGTAAAAGTGTACCGTGCATGGCAAAATGGGACTGTCCAAAATCAACGACGTGGCAAATGTGGTGCACCATGGGCCATAGATGACAGAGGCGAACGACGGTTGCGGAGATGCGTTCGGGCAGATAGACGGGCTACCGTTGAGCAACTGACCACTAAAATGAACCAAGGGGCTACCACAAGTGTCTCCCAAACCACTATTCAGCGAACATTGCTGCGTCTGGGCCTCCGAAGCAGACGCCTGGTTCGTGCACCTATGCTGACTGGTGTTCATCGACGACGAAGGCTAGAATTTGCACTCCAGTACAGCAGCTGGACGTCCACTGAGTGGCGACAGGTAGCGTTTTCAGATGAATCGCGTTTTATGCTCCATCGGACAGATGGACGTTGGCGTATAAGGCGTGAAACCTCTGAAAGGAACCACCCTGCAACCATTGCAGGAACGGTCCAAGCTGGAGGCGGGAGCATTATGGTCTGGGGAATGTTTTCCTGGCATTCTCTGGGTTCACTGATTATTGTGGAAGGCACGATGGATCAATACAAGTACGCATCTGTCCTTGCGGACCATGTCCACCCCTACATGCGCATTGTTTTTCCTCAGGATGATGGCATCTTCCAGCAGGACAATGCGAGGGTGCCATACAGCTGCCAGTGTACGTGCGTGGTTCGAAGAGCACCAGGATGAGTTTACCGTCCTCCCCTGGCCAGCAAACTCACCTGACTTAAACCCAATCGAGCATCTGTGGGACCATCTCGATCGAGTTGTTCGCGCCATGGATCCTCAACCGCGTAATCTAGCGCAGCTGGCCACGGCATTAGAGTCGGCATGGCTCAACATCCCAGAGAAGACCTTCAGGGACCTAAGTGACTCTCTTCCTGCACGTCTCGTAGCAGTTCGCTCTGCGAAAGGTGGTTATTCTGGCTTTTGACAGATGGTCACATTAATGTGACTGGACTGTGTATATATATATATATATATATTATGGCTGCACAGTGGCGCAGCTGGTAGAGCTGTTGCCTTGCAGCAAGAAGGTTCTTGGTTCGATTCCCGGCCCTGGCCTTTCTGCATGGAGTTTGCATGTTCTCCCTGTGCATGGTGGGTTTTCTCGGGGACTCCGGTTTCCTCCCACAGTCCAAAAACATGACTGTCAGGTTAATTGGTCTGTCTAAATTGCCCCTAGGTGTGAGTGAGTGTGTGTGTGCATGGTTGTTTGTCCTGTGCGTGTCTCTGTGTTGCCCTGCGACAGACTGGCGACCTGTCCAGGGCGTACCCCGCCTCTCGCCCGGAACGCTAGCTGGAGATAGGCACCAGCACCTCCCGACCCCATTAAGGGACAAGGGTGTAGGAAAATGGATGGATGGATGGATGGATATATATATATATATATATATATATATATCTTAAGAGCAATAAAGGCTTATGGGAAAAAAATTACTCTCTTATAATGTTCACTCTAATATGATAATGTTAAACCAATAGCAGACAGTTGACAATAGAAAAGCAAACATGTACTATACAAGTGTAAAAAAAAGAGTAGATGCATGAGCAAGATCACAGAAAGTGCTCTGAGGCATGACATCAGAGTTACACATTTGTGTGTTTCTGGTGTGTGTGTGTGTGTGTGTGTATGCAAAAGACATAGGGTTTCAGTGAGTAATATATGCTGCGTTGTACGACTAGTCAGGTGCCAACTCTGTTTATCCTGATAAGTGTAAGAAGATCAGACAGTAACAAGGAGCACACAGTGCTGGGAGACTGTGTGCCCCACTGTGTTGGATTGTGCAATGAGTCTTAAAATTTTTTAAATCTTATTAATTACAAAGTTCAACAATGATTTTCAGTTTCATTGTACTATCTAGCATAAGAAATTTTGATTTTTACAGTTCTAAGTTCATTTTTCAGTGTTGCTTAATACTGAAAAGTTGGATGAACTATTGAGGTTATAAAAACAGCTGTCCCATATGGACAAGAGTTGAAGAAAAAGCTCAAATTGCAGAGAGCAAAGGTTTTTACAGCTGTAGCCGGGTGGTAAATTTTGGTTAAATAATTATACTGTTTCAAAGTGTTGGTTTTCTTTTTATCTTACGGTAGCAATGCTATTAAGTGATTTTGTTTCAGTTATGTAATTTTATTTCCTATGTGTATGTTTTTCACATTTGAATATGTTCAGGTAGTTGATCTCAGGTGCTGCACATTTTGACCACCATAGAACAGTGTTCCAAAGTGATTACTGTTTCCCAAGACGGGGCAGGAAATGCATTCTGTTCTCTTCCGGTGTTGCTAGCTACGGGATGAACTTGGACGTAAACTGTATGTGATTTATCTGCAGGTGATAGTTTCAGCAGAAAGTCGGTAAATATGTACATCACTTGTTGAAATATGTCGGAATGTTCTCATTTATGTGATAACCAGTCAGTATTTTAAGAAGATGGTGTATTTCTGAAACGGATGGTTCAGGGAGCCTGTCTGTGCGGTGCAGGGCGGCCATTTTACTGCATGTGAAAATAAGATGTCCGATCATCGGTGAGCTCCAGCATTAAGAGTGAACTGAGACATTTCTGTCGAATGTAAGTGTTGATAAAATAAGTCATATCACAACTCCATGCGCTCTAAATCAGTGGTGTAATGCAGCTCTCTGTATTTTGTTTGTGCGCAGCCACAGGCCACTGCCGTATTTCTATTTCTTTTCTTTTACATATTGTATTTTCTTTTTGTGTATTTTCCCTGTTATTTTGGAGATCTGCCACATTTCATGAATATTTACCAAATGTTTTGGTACACTCATGTTCTGATTGTTGAACAATAGTAAGGAACAAGACAGCTTTGTTCAGTCTGTTCCAACTGATAATAAAATATATTGCACATTAAGAACCCCAGTTATTGTGTCCTGTGAGGCTAAGTATTTCATGGGCTACACAGCCATAATGTTTCAGAAGTAGAAGAAATTAGAGTTCATCAAAACAAGACCAAACCTTTTAAATTGTTTCAACTGAAGCTAAGTAAGATGGTATATTAGCACGAATAAAACAGTACAGATGGTGAAATGCAAGGACCTAAATAATGAAAAATGTAACAAATTAAATGCCTAATAAAACTGAAATGAATTTTGTCCGTAGAAGGCTTTGTTTGTAAAACTGTTCTGTTATATAACCAAAGATTTGGCACTGCGTTGTCAACGGATGTTCATAAATTACAGACACAGACCTTGATTCTTTCAGTATGTGTTCTCCTAAAACAAGTCGCTAGAGTTAAACTGCTCCTCTCTAGCTGTATGCAAGACATAACGGGCCTAAATTAAGTAAAGCAAGTGAATATACTAGAAATTAGACTTGAGACGTCCATGATAAAAAAGCAAATATTAATAAAACCCTGAAAAAATAACTGTAATTGAGATTTAATTTTAAAGCAAAAGTTAAAGTGTAGTTTTGCCTGCTTTGTTGGGTTACTGTATAATTTTCTTTCTCTTTTTTTTCTTGCTTTCCTCTCCTCTTTTTGTAATCTATCGAACATGACACAAGCTCTGGCCTTGAATTGCCTAATATCACCCTAATCCTGAAAATGTGCTCTTTTTCCATCCATCTCCATCCATTAATACCAGTTCATATGCCTATTTCGCCTGCAGACATTCTGACTTTTGATAATTTGAAGCGGTGGATTAAGCATCACCATATCCATTGCAGGAAGCGCAATTTTTAATCTGAGTGAGAATGAAGTGGAGACACAGCTCGCTTCTCTAATCAAGTCTGTTAACTTGCATTCATTTCAGTCACACTGACAAAAACTATTAGCCAACACGATGCTACGTTCGGAATCCGTAAAAACTAACATGCAAGCTGAGAGACGTGGAGACATGGATACACTGCATGAAGCGGCACAATTTCTACTGTAGGCATATTCACACGCAGACACTCAGTGATTAAAGTCATAACTCTGCAGTCAGCAGAATCCCTCCTTGGACACACAAGAAGGTTCACGCAGACAGCCAAATATTACCCAAGCGCACACACTTATTTTAGTGGAGATATTGAGCTATAAAATCCTAAAAAGCCTGAGGAAAAACAGAAAACACGGTGAAAGCAGGAAGCGATGCTACCAAGGGGACCACAGAGAGTAGCATGGTATGGCACTTCTGAGTAATTCTGCGTCCAGCGTCATATAGACGGGATCTAATTGTTGCGTCCTTTCAAGCATAAACGTGATTTGTAGGAAAAAAGTGTAAGAACTAACTCTGCAATGCCACAAAACTCCATGAGGTCCAAATCTGTAAAGTTTTGGTCCAATGGCTTCATTTTTGAAAAAATAAATAAATAAAAACACTCTCATGTCTAAACCAAACTAAAAAGAATTGTGAAGAAAACACAGTGGGTGAGAATTTCTGCTCTCCGAGTTGCAGTGTTTTGTCCTTTTTGGCTATGATTTGTGTGTAGAGATGTGCTTCTCTATTGTTGTTAATGGTCTTGCTCCTTGTTTGTATGCGTTGCAGATGGCTTGAGGAACTGACAGCCAGTGGCAGTGTCAGAAAACATTTCATCAGGGGTTGCCGTGGAGAAACAGTAGGAGAAAATAAAGCAGGGAACAGAAAAGTGGAGATGATAGGTTTTCGTGCAGTGGAGCATGCAGTGTTCTTTCTGGCCATGCTCTTTGTATTCGTCTCTTTATGTAGCTTTAGCTTACATTCTGAAGTGATACTGTACACATTTGCTGTGTATGTACTTCAGGCAAGGTAGGTGCAAATGGGAAAATAGGTATTAAACTGTTTCTCACTCATGCAATAGGGATTTATGAGCACAAGCTGCACATGTATTCAGTAACAAGACATTTTGGACATATTTTAAGGCTGGAATAGTTTTTTTTTCTTATTATTATTTGTTGTATTTGATCTTTATAACACTATTGTGAGTCTCAGCTTCTTGCCCTCCAGCTGCAATTTTAGCTTCGGAGGAACCGGAGCATAACACAGAAGAGCTCTGAGTGTGCACATCCAGTCCTGCAGTGCTCTGACCAATCAGCTTAACTTCTCAAGTTTCAAGAAAACTTTGTTAAATGTCTCTGGCTGACCATAGGGAAGGAGGAGGAGGAGAAGCAGGAGGAGGAGGAAGAACAACACAGATGAAAGGAGACAGAAAACTGTGGGAACAAAAAAAACGTCAGTAGAAACTTTGCTTGGAGGTAAAGAAAAAGAAACAGACAGAAAATAAATTATATAAAGACAAAATAAGATTTAATTATTTCTGTCATTAAGTGACTTTTGTTTCTATTTTTAAATTGTAATTAAAAAAAATAGGGACATGAGGACTTAATCTATATTTTTTGTGAACATTCTAAATATTGACAGTGTAAGAAAATGAATTCCCAAATTCTCCAGCACAGAAAACAAGATTTATTAAAAAATACTGGCAAGTGAAGAAAATGGAGTGAATTCTTTATTAAATGTTTTTTTTTATGTTGCCAGAAAAAACTAAATCTTAAAATCACCAAAAGGGGTTCTTGGGCCTATTATCAATAATTAATTTACTCTTGATAAAAGGTCAGTCAATAAATTGACCAAGTTGTATAATTTAAAAAAATATATGGTCAATTAGTTTTGAGATATATACGACTTTTTAGTTTTTGTTAACATGAAAATGCCCTGAAAAACAATCCTTTAAATGGTGCTCAGGTAAAAAAAAAAAATGAAATCACATATCCAGTCATTAAATTCAAAGACTTGAGCAATCAGTTTTTCCAGCAGTGAACCCAAAATGCTATTTTCACTGTGATTGGTTCTTCAAATATATTTTCAGACTGAATTAGGCTAGAAATGGCTTTCTAAATGTGTGGTGAGAGCAGCTGAAAGTTGCAAACCTGAGGCTCGTGTTTAGCAGACATCTTGATATCCGGAATCTGCTGAGCACAAATGCTGGTTGTTAAAGAAATCATAAGATCCATCAGGGCAGGTAGATAATTCAAAGTTGCCTGTGGGCGTCGTCGCCTCATGGACGTCACATACAAACAACGTTTAGATCCATATGATACATTTCCCTCAAAAACCCGAACAAGATTGCTTTTAATTTATCTTTAATGATTACATTTTAGTTTCTAATATTTTTATTGCCCCCATTCTGTAACATTTCCATGCTTACTGGAGTGTGGTTAGAAACAAAGTCAGTGAGATGAAGAGGAAAATGTTCACTTTTCAGGGAGATTAGGGACAATTTTGCATAATTAAAATACACCCTTATTTTCATTTTCTGGATCCATTAGTGTCTCTTCTTTGTAATGTTTGTTTTTATCTTTCTGACAAATGATTTACTTTTGCTAGGATTTGTCTGTTGTTGTTGTCATGTCTTTTGTTGTCAGAGCTGCCATGACTGTAGTGAACTGCCTGATGTGCTGCGCATCTGTTTGAAGTTTACTCCCAATATCCATTCATGTCCTCAGGGAGTCTTGTAGCCTTATGGCAAAGACAAAGCGGATGAAGTCCCGATCAGCCGAACCGAAACTGTCCTCGTAAACACCTCAAAACACCTGTGTGAGGACACGTTTTAAAGAAACAAGTCAGTCTTTAATACACACGATGCTCCCAGGAGACTAACTCGCACTGTCAGTGACAGAAAGTAAGAGGTGATAAAATGTCTGACGTTACCACCTGTTAGTCCTCACTTCTGCTCCCGCTTTTCACACTTAGGCACAGCAACACGAACGCACAACCTAATGGATCGGAAAGGGGGTCCCACTGTGGATCTCATCTAACAAACAAAAGCCAAATCTTTCTGACAACCAAAAGGAATTAACACAGCAAAACAACTTAAAAAAAGAGGTAAAAGTATATTTTATTTAGGTGTGAGCAGTTAGTTTAAAGTAAAAGTGTTAATGAATCAATACATCCATGTATTTATTTCTGCTGAATAATTATTTAAACATATTTAGCTGAATTTTTGTGAAATTATTTGCTGTATCATGAGCTGCAAACGTTTTACTTTTTATTCTTTATTTTAACTTGAGAGATTCACGTCAAAAGTTTAAATGTAAACATGTTTGTTGTCAAGAGTAACATTTTGAATAGCTGATATGATGTAGAAAATAGAGTGGGAAAACATGTGATGGTATTGAACTTTATAAGGCTTTTACTTTGAAAATCCAGAGGATTCTGATAACTTATCTTGGTTTTAGGGCAAGAAATAAAAAAAAAGATTTTTCTGAACTTTTGTATATTTTGAGTATATTTAAATAACTTTATGACCTGATATGAGCCAAATATTTTTTTACCATGTTGTGATGCATAAAATTATAGCATTTTGCCAAATGAACTTTCCTTTACTTAATTTGTCTAATAAGTACTGCTGCATCTGCAAGTTTCAAGTGTGACAGTGTGCAGCTGTGCAGATAATGAAGGATTTTTTTCTTCCTAAACTGTGTCAAATTCGGGCAAATTTAGCTGTAATGACCTACTTTGATGAACATAGACTGTTTCTGAGCCTTTGTAAGTATTCTTTTAAAGGTGCAGACACACCATCACAGTACTTTCTGCTTTTGAAAGGAAACAGAACCAACACGCACTTAGAAGCAGCTCTCTGCCAGATGTTGCCACAGAACAGATGTGGGAATTTAACACTCACATCTGTTACCCGACTTAAAAATAAAAAAAGATAGATCTTGGCCATTCCAATGATGCTAAATGAGGAGATTATATCAAATATAACTTTCTGCAACTTGTTGAGGTAACTGACCCATATAGACACTACAGAAGAAGAAACAACCAGCCAATGCACTCAGTAATAGCAAATATATTCTCCTCATTTATTTAACGTATCTAGTTTATTTCACACTTCATGACACTTGTTTTCCCTGTGCTAATTAATTCAGTTAATTCAATTGGAAAGCCTCTGTGGAAAGGGCACTTCAGTATTTGGCACAAACAAGTTATTTTAGGTGTACTTTTAAAGATTTGAGGGACAGCCAAAGACCACCCTCCTTAAACTGTTCTTGACTTTTCTAAATCTCTGTAAACTCCACCATGGAAGATTAATTCAGGTCAATTGACCCTCATGTTTTATTCAGGTATTACTTTACTTTTTTTCAGTCAGCCAAAAGCTTAAGCATGATAAATTATGTTTCAGATAGTGAGAAAACAGAAGAAAATGGTAAACTGGTAAATTGGTTGGCTGCAGCACAACAGAAAATGCAAAGAAAAATTAAAGGAGGAAAATAAATGATTGATTACATCACAAATTCACTTACTATGTTGTCATAGCCATCCAACATGTTTCAAATCATCAAGCAATATTAGACAAACTGAGTAAACTTTTTAGATTATGATTTCATTTACGAAATAACTATAGATGTGAATAAACAATATTTACTTCAAAAATTCTTTTCTATTTTTATTTCTACCAAACGTCCCTTGTTTTTCTCTTCCTTTGGGCGACCGTTTCTCTAGTTGATATTCAAGGCTGCGCTCCTCTATTGATGCATACCGACAGTGTTTACAGGCTGCAATGGATGCTGATGCTGCTTTTTACTTTGGATACGAGTCACTTTTGGAATGTTTCACCTAAGCTTTTTTTTTCTCCACCTACAAGCTGGGGGGAAAATAAAATGCTGCAGGTTTATAATCAGCCAACTGTGCAGTTTAATGACTATTGAGCCATTTATATTCCCAAATGTGGAAAAGAATGCAGCAGCATTGACTATGCTTGATTTCTTCATATTTTTTCTCATTAGAACTTCGGCTTTATTGGACTTATAAACATTTTGCACCAGCACTAAGTACAACTTTGACGAAAACCAACATTTTAGCAACTCTCCACTGATCTATTAAGTATTCCACTTAGAAAAACAGTCTCTGTCTGGAAGGAAAATCTCCTGAAGTTCATCTTGTCCACCATCTTACAATCCCTCAGACTTAGACCTAGTGAAACATGGCATCATTTGTTGAAGCAACAGCATACCTACTCCCCTCGTAGGTGGGGTTACTGCAGAGTATCACTGTATTATTTTGATCAAAATACTAAAAAAGGGTCCTAAATTGAACCCTACATTCATGTTGATTGTGTGTCATCATTTGGAGTCATTACAGCTCAATTACTATACCTCCAATGCCCATTTAACAAGTTTAAATATGTAGCTCCAGGTTTTGTTTTGCAGTATTACTAATAATGTTTCACACATACAAAAAAAAGTAAAATAATTCTTAGGGGCTTCCTGATGTGTTTGTTTCTTTAGTTTATTCCTTAATTTGCATGTGCTGTTGCTATGTTTTTCACAGACACCTGAGATCTATATTTACAATGTTCATGTTAACCTTCATGTGCTCCACAGGTGCTGTTTGTCTTCATAAAATCCAAAGAGAATTGTGCTAGTTTGTGACATCCTTATGGACTGTGAGGCATTTGAGATGCTCTCTTTAAAATATTTTTGCCCTAACGCTGATGCTTCCATGTGGAACATAGACCTTCGTGTTACTCCAGTGTGTACTGTCTGTTCCTATCTCACGCCTCAATGTTGCGTTCTGTTTCGGCTCTGAAATATAGATTGGATGTCTTGCAAACTCACTGGAGTGTGTTGCACAAGCTGTTGGCTAGTTGCTGTAGAGAAGGAACATCAGGAAAATACTCAAAGACAGACTGGGAGAGGCGAATCAAACCAGAGAGTCAGAGAGGAAGATGTCCCTTATCTGTTGCTGGTACTGTTACTGATGGGGGATCTGTAGGGTGTAACAGCAGTGACCAGTCAGTCATAGCAAATACTGTCCAGAAGTGTTTGTTTGAGATGATGTTTCACATCACAAACTAAATAACCAACAATTTTTTAGAAGACAGTAACAAATCTCTTTGGATTCAGAATATAAAACATGACTAATACACAGTAATTAATATTTAGAAATTTCTTAAGCCAGAGTTCTGAAATGAAATCTGTGGACATATAAAATTGTGGGCGAGGCAACCTTCAATATGGCAAGGTGACCCTCCAACATTGACATTTTGGAGCTCATCCCAGAAGATAAATTGTCCAAACGCTGATGGAACCTTGCAAACAAACATTCAAGAATCTCAGTCTTAGTCAATCCAGGCAAATGTGTCCAGTGCGTTGTAAAAGCATTCACATCCTTTTGAGAATTTTAAAATTAATTTTCTGTCATCTGTTGTTTGTGGTTTCTTAACCACAAACAACTTCTTTTATTTTTTTTTTCCTTGGGAGTCACTTGTGGCACACTCCTGTGTTGAGTTGTGCGGTTGTCAACACTTTCTACAACAGCCTTTCTTGCTGTCATTGTCATGGTTTTGCAAAAAGTTTCCTATTTCTGCCCCTGATTCTCAGATTAATTTAGGACTGGACTTTGACTAGGCCATTCTGCTCTTTTGTTTAGTTGATTTCTTCCTTCTCAAGATATGGCTCTCTTCAGTATCATGTTTCGTACTGGGGATGGTTTGCACTGGGACATATGCAGTATCGATTTTCCACCACACATTGAATTTTCTGTGTTGGCCAAAAATATTAATTAAACTGAGGTCTGGTTTGATCTGAACATGTCAGGTGTGTTGCCCCCTTCATGGTTTATTGCACGCTTTGATCAATATATTTCTTATGGCCATGGTTCTAGATCTAATAGCAGATATATAGAGTACCAATAATCTTTATATCTACTAATATTCTTATCTGAACTGTTGAGCTATGCAGCTTCCTAGCATGACTCATGACCTCTTGGATGACTCAGAGCTTCCCTGTCTGGTCTTTCACTCTGAGTGTGCAGTCATGTCCATGAATTGGACTTGTGCAGCACTCTTTCTATGCATGCATTATAGAGTAAAAGCTTGCGATAGCTTTTAAAAGCTAGCACCGCGCTAATCTTCTACAGAATTGTCTCCCAGACCGCTGTTTCTGTTGGTCATCATTAAGCTGTTTGTTTGCTGTTGTTCTCTGTCAGTACCACTGGTTCCTTCACAGACAAGCTGCTTTATACTGAAATTAAATTACACACAGGTGGAGTCTATTAATTAGGTGAAAGCATTTGACTGCAGAGGTATTTGTTTAAACAAAGTGATAAAACATTTTGGTTACTGTGTTAGCGGAGCGAAAAACAGTGGGAGTTTATAATAACTACAATAAATATTCCCATAAAGAACAACATTTTTTGGTTGCTATTAAAATACCACATGCTGCCACAGCACTGCTGTGGTCATACAGTTGT
The DNA here is from genome assembly GCA_033032245.1 of Poecilia picta. Taxonomy (NCBI): domain Eukaryota; kingdom Metazoa; phylum Chordata; class Actinopteri; order Cyprinodontiformes; family Poeciliidae; genus Poecilia; species Poecilia picta. The sequence goes on from CM065360.1 coordinate 18,424,909, forward strand.
GGATTTATTTCTGCAAACTCTGGATATGATAATGTTGAAGAAACTTCATATTCATAAACTTTATTGCCAAACATGAAAGTAAACATAGGTTGAATAAACCTATAAATAGCCTTCTTCGATTAAACCATCCAATCAATACACATAGACACCTGAATCTGTCCTGTCCCCTTAAACACTTTTGCATTCCTATTGTTACAGAACTGACACTAAAGTAGGAGCTTAAAAACACTAGTAAATTGTGACTGAGTGGCAAAATGGATACAAAAAAGAAATAATAATATGAGGAAGCAGCTATAAAAAGATTGCTGTGGTCCAGAAGCACCAAGTGAGGTCAATTGTAGCTTCTTTAGATATGATGCACTATCACTGCCAAAGTCACTAACCTGGGGCTCACAGAGGGATTATAACCCCATGAGCCCCGAATGGGGGAGCTGAAAATGCTGCAGGATACAAAAAAGAACCCTGAGCATGTAGACTCCAAGCGGTGCTGCGATATGACCCTGAGATGGAGTGATCACTTTGGGAAAAGGATGGATCCTATGAGAGATGGGCTTTTTTTTTTTTTTTTTCGAAAAGCTGACCAGATCATACGTTCCTGCCATGGTTAGATCATCACTTATGACCTAGTTGGGGGGAAATTTCTGTTGACACGATGCATGGTTAAAAATAACTCGAAGGAAGACACCGACACGCACTTAATAGAGGGTGCTTAAAAAAAAGAAAGCATGCACAATCCAGTTCAAATATAACCTCAAGAGAGAAATCCTGATATTTGAAAGCACACAGTGTTCATTTCACTCTGCTGACCACAGTGATTCCTTACACCCACACGAGCTCATAAAAGGAAAATATCCGAAGATACAAACAAGCGCACAAACAGAGACAAAGACACAGAGATACTGTTTATGTAAAGACCCGGCAGCACATGAATGGATGCTAACATGTGCACGGCCACCCACGCACACACACACACACACACACACACTCCTTCTAGCCTTTTCATGCAAAGGAATCCGACACTCCGCTCCGTCAACCTTCGTTTGATTCTCTTTCCCATATTTTCCCTTTTCTTTATTCCAGACTCTGACATCAGGTGGAGCATCTCTAAGAGAAGAAGAGTGGAAGTCAATTATCGCTTCTTTCTTTTTTTCCTTCTCATCACCCTGTATCTCAACTTCCTTGTCATCACAATTATCAAAAACCTAATTAAAAAAGCAAAAGTTTTATCTTCAAGATAATATGATATACTGGTTATGAAGAGGTGCTCTAATGAAGTTCATTGCTGAATAATTCTCATAAAATTGAATGGAACAGCAAATAGATACGATTTTTTTTCCTTTTTTTTTACATTCAATATATGTTATGTTTGAACATTCATCTAAAAAGCAATGTTGGAAACCTTTAGTGTATACATGAGGTGAAGCTTAGGATTTACATTGTTGTAATTAGGGGAGCGAAGTGGTGAATCAGGACAGCCCATAATGTAACCAGGAACCAAGGAGTGAGATTGTGAAGGAGCATAATGAATCAGGGGAGGAGTAGATTGGATCCCAGAGAAGCAGAGATATTATCTGAGAGGACTGGATGATCCTGCTCAAATTATGCAGAACGTTTCCCACTCACTTATAAGGGTGAGTAAGTAAATTAAGGTAAGTAATTTAAACACAGAAGACCAGCCGTGAGCTTGGTGGATGGTATATATATCTCAGCATTGCCAGATTAAAACAACTAGGAAGTAACCTGAAAATCTTGAGGATGTTCCATGGAGGCAATGATGTTGACGGAAATCTGCAAAGGCAGAGACTCCTGCTGGTCTTCCTGTGCCGAGAAGGTTTATAAAATCTTGTTGACAAAAAAAAAACAGCTGCACCACAGGGGTCAACAAGAGCAACAGTTCAAGAGCTGCACCAGGATCGTCAGCGTTTTCATTCAAAAAAAAAAATTACCTTTTAACCATAACCCCCACGGTGCTTACATGTTAGTCAATGGGTCCATGAGGACAAGTGTCCTCATGACATCAAAGTGTTTTTGTTTATTTTCTTTAAATAATTGAATAAAAATAAAAACATTTTTTACCATATTCATATTTCCTAAAAAATACAGTTGTAATTTTTGTCTTGGAGATAAAAGGCACAAGTCTAAATGTGAAAATTAATTTTTCATCATTACATGCTTCAACAAAACTAGTCATCAACAGTGATGATGTATGCACATCCTAAACCAAGCTGAGGTTAACACAGGCCCAAAGAACAAAGCCGTTGTGGCGACGCTGTTCAACCAATCCATGCTTAATTTTACTGGTACGTTGCAGCCACAATATTAGTGTTTTCTGTTTGGAATTTCTTTTGGTTAGAGTCAATTTATTGACACGATTTATAATTCATATTTGAACAGAAAGAGGGATCCACCATGATCTTCCATATTTATAAGTAATGAAAGTTACCTTCCCCAGAAATTTGTTTCACAATGCAGTGAATCAGTGACTAAATATTTTTTTTGTCAAATTAGTAACTATAACTCATACTAGTTACTTTATAAAAATAACTCAACATACACTCTGTGGCAATGAATACGTAATGATTATATGATGTTACATCACTACCGATAAAATTAAATACAGTTTTGAATTTTATTCAATGTTAATTCCTTCCGCATGTGTTTGACTTGGTTTAGAGTCATAGTGAAAACTGCCAGCAGATGACAAGACAGTATTTCAAAAATATTTGGAGCATGAAATGAATAGCAGCAGTCTCAGTCTCTGTCCTAATGCAGTGCATGTGTGCAACATTTTTTTGGTGGTTTTTCTTAAATAATTAAAACTTCCATCTAAACAGAGACGTTAGCATGATCTACTTTCCACTTGACCGCCGCCAAAAAGAAAACAACTTCTTGAAATTCTTAAACTGAAAGCCCTGAAAGCTGCCAGCATGTAATAAAACATAAGTGAAAACAATGATTAGTTACTTAATTCTGAATGGCATGTGTCAAATAGACTTAGTGAGAGTTAAAATTGTTCAGTTCTCTTACCAGTCAGCTGCAGACTTGACACTTTAAATGCTCTTTGACACGTCTAATGAAGGACACAGGTGTTTTCAACAGGTGGGGAATTTCATTCTTCATGGTTGTTGACTCAGCTGTGAAAGCTGCAGCTGAACGGCAGCAGCGAGGCAGATTTACTTTTCGTTGATGGTCTTGAAATTGAAATATTTGCTAATGAAGCCATTAAGGCACGTAGTTAATGACTCAAAAAGTGTTTATGATTAATTTACATTACTAATTGCAGCAGTAATAAGGCTCACCATTTGTTATGTTTATCCGTCTGTATTTGTTTTTTTGTTTTTTTTATAGCATAATGCTCAGTGTGTCATGACAACAGTCACATGAATCAGACTGAATTTCAGGTCTCAACAGCAAGTCTCACAATGTCTGAAAAACACTGAAAAAGAAACAGGACTATGGGGATTTTTTGTATTTCTTGACTTTAATCCTATTCTTTTTCTTTTTTGTATTTCTTGACTTTAATCCTATTCTAATATTGTGTCCTTGAATCCTTAATTTATTTCCTGAATCCTTATTTTTCTCTTCTTTTGTATTTCTTTCTGTCTGTCCTTCCATCTTTTTGCCATGACTCCATTATTTCTATCTGCTACTAGTGTCTTTCCTTCATCCCTTTCATTTCCTTTTTCCTCCCTTCACTATGCCTTCCTTTCTTTCCTTTCCTTCCTCTGGAGAAATATCATTTTTATCTAGTAAAATATTTAGGAATGCTGGAAAGAGCTGTAATGTCAAACCTGCAGCACCTATAGTTTCTTTTTCGTATAGTATAGATTTGCTACCAATTACCCTTTGCGTATTGCTACCAAGAGTATCAGAAAGACGGCAGCCTTGCTGTGCCATGTTGGAGATCACTTTATGAGACGCGCCACCGCTATGATAATCATAAGCAGCCTAAATGGCTGCGCTCAAACAGCAAGGCAATTTAACGTCTTCATTCCCATTTAGCTCGTTATCAAATACACACACACACACAGTGTGCAAGCAAGCATTTAAGAATCCCATTCAAATTGCCATTATGCTGTGATAAGAGATTACACAGTAAGGGTGAAGAAATAAAATTGTCAGCATCATTTATCTTCACATGCTGATTATGTACACAAACACACACACTGCACTGCTTCCCTTTGAGAACAGGACACCAAGTTGTGTTTATAAGATCCAGAACCCACATTTACACGGACTGCCTTACAAACTTAATCAAATGGATATTAGCTGTTGGTAGTAACAAGAATGATCAAGTTTTGAAACCACACACTGGTTCTGGTGCTTGTGTCCACCAGAAATTAACTCCAGGACTGCAGAGTAACTTGGGTTGGCTATGAAAAACTATTAAACATCCAATATTCAATATGCTACGAACAATGTTCAGTGTTTTTAGGTCTTAATGGTCCTGAGAAAACTTACATCGGCAAAGAAGAACTGCCACAACAAACTAATCATTCAAACCTTCCCGCAGGTTACCTTGACCAGACATGTTGTCTATGTCTCCACTGATAGACATACTGAGTCTATTAGTCATGTTACTGATCATTCCTTCCAACTGCTTCTCAACCTGACCGATGGAGTCAGATTGGTTTCAGGATGCCTACAGTGTCTTGATGTTTGCCAGGCTGTTTGAACAGCGATGATTGAGATCCAAGTTGAAGGTTTGACTGGAGAGCAAAGGCTCCTGGGGAGATGGATGGAGATGAGAGTTACTAGAGGCAGATCAGGAGACTACTAGATGTATTTTGTTAAAGCTGTTAAAATCAATCTCAGTTGGGTTTATTAAAGGTGTAGGTGAAGTCCTTATTCACCTTAAAGCACATCATTTATTAATTTATTATAGCCTTTAACTTGTTAATTAACTTGTTACTCTAGTGGACATTTCTCTGGTCTTTTTTAACAGCTCCTTGTCTCATATAGTAATTCATGAAGGCATTTAAGTAAAATAGTTACTTTGATATTTGAACATCTTCTCTGTTTTGTGCTTTTACTGTAAGTTAGAATGACACTGTGCATCGCAACAATCCACACCCGGACACACACACACAATCACACACGCGACACACACACACACACACACACACACACATACATATATATATACATAAACATGAGGGAAAACAGCAGATGGCTTAGTGACCCTGAGGTTCTGTCCCTGCATCATTTTTGCTTGACATTCAAGGCACAGTTGTCACTTAGACTTAGAAACAGTTTGGCCCTGTCACACAAAAGACACAGACATGCACACAAAATATTCTATGAGAACAAAGGGAAAGAAAAATATGTAGCAAGTATTTTAAATGAGCGCGAATAAAGACGTGACACTACACAGATCCCAAGATTGTCGCTTGCTGTCACCTTCCATTGTCTTGTGAATTATCAGGACAGAAATATGAAATTAACGTTTGGAAGACATTTCTGTTTACGGTGGTTTTGAAAGATAATTCATACACATTTTATCATGTTACAGCAACTACCTTTAAATGGATTATTTGTTGTTCTAAAAGACCAACACACGGCAAGCAAATATCTGCTAATTATAATTTATCCGAGGTATGACTCACCCAGGTTTGTAAATCTATGCTAAATATTTTGCCCTCAACTCTTTGTGAGAGGAATCAAATTTTGTCAGAACGCAAAGAAAATAATTAAAGGTATTCATATTTGTTTGCAAATATCTGAAAGACGGATAGAGGGCGTCTGTTGATATCAACTTTCAAGTCTTTAAAACAATGTTCAATTAGATTTAGGTCTAGACTTTGACTGTGTCACTAACGTGAGTGTTTAACTTCATCCAGCTTTGCTGTCTCTGAAGAAGAAAAGCGTCCGCAGAGAATGACATGGACACCACTAAACGTCGCAGAGGGGATGGTGTGTTCAGGGGAATGTGAATTGTTAGTTTTCTGTCACACAAAGCATTTTTCAACTAGGCCATGTTTTGTCCCATCTGACCAGAGCCACTTCTTTCCTTTTTGAGTATCATGTTGGGTTTTGGCACGTCAAACATTACTTCTTAAGACTTATGTCTTCACCAACAATTCGTAAAGACAGAACTGTGGGGAGAAAGTCAATTTTTTTTTGTCAACACATTCTAAAAAGCTTGACTCTTTATCTCTGCAGCTCCACAATATTTACCTTCGATTCTTGATTTTTTTCTCAGATTAATGCTCTCTTTGTCTGCTCTCTCAATTTAGGTGGACAACCATGCCTCTGTAGGACTGCCAGACTCATTCAATGTCCAGACCTTCCAGGATAAACAACTTTGATAAATAGATTCTCATTTTCAAGACAGAGCTCATTGAACAGTGGTCTATTTGTTCTCTTGTGCTCTCTAACAAACCTCTGAAGCCCTCACAAAATGATCAGCCAGGAAAGCAAATTTTTTACGCTGGATTTTATTTAGGGGTATCAGAACAAATGGACTGAATGCAGCCAAGTGTGAAAGCGGCTGGGATGAGGCTCAGTGCCTCCAAATCCGAGGCCATGGTCTTGAGTCGGAAAAGGGTAGAGTGCCTTCTCCGGGTCAGGGGGGTCGTCCTGCCTCAAGTGGAGGAGTTTAAGTATCTGGGGATCTTGTTCACAAATGAGGGAAGAAGGGAGCGGGAGATCGACAGGCGGATTGGGGCAGCATCTGCCGTGAAGCAGGCACTGTACCGGTCCGTCGTGGTGAAGAGAGAGCTGAGTCAAAAGCGAAGCTCTCGATTTACCGGTTGATCTACGTTCCCACCCTCATCTATGGTCATGAGCTTTGGGTCATGACCGAAAGAACAAGATCACAGATACAAGCAGCCAAAATGGGTTTCCTCCGCAGGGTGGCCGGGCTCTCCCTTAGAGAGAGAAGCTCGGTCATCCGGGAGGGACTCTGAGTCGAGCCGCTGCTCCTCCACGTCGAGAGGAGCCAGTTGAGGCTCGGGCATCTGGTCAGGATGCCTCCTGGACGCCTCCCTGGTGAGGTGTTCCGGGCACGTCCCTCCGGGAGGAGGCCTGGGGGAAGGCCCAGGACACGCTGGAGGGACTATGTCTCTCGGCTGGCCTGGGAACGCCTTGGGGTTCCTGGAGGAGCTGGAAGACGTGGCTGGGGAGAGGGAAGTCTGGGCCTCCCTTCTGAAGCTGCTGCCCCCGCGACCCGACCCTGGACAAGCAGCAGAATATGGATGGATAGATGGCTGGATGAATACATATGCATGCCACATTTTTCAGATTTTTCTGTGTAAAAAGTTTAAAAAGGCATTATTATTTTCCATTTCGGTATTATTATTACTTTTTGTTGGCCTAAAACTTCTGCAGCAAATACAGATTATATCCACAGAATTTTGTTGTTGTAAAAAAAGTGACAAAGTTCAAGGGACATGAATACTTTTGCAAGGCTCTTTAGTTGTGTCAAATTGAATTACTAGAAAACAAAGAGGTAAGGTGTATATTAAATGAACAGTATTTTACATGTGAGAGACATTGAACAATTAGTAAACTTCCAATATGGGTGGGTGGCTCTTAAAGATGCATGTACTACATTACTGAAAACACTAAAGTGGATATCAGACATTTACTGTACATAAAACACAAGGCCTATAAGAGTGTTAAGTAGCAGACATTTTGGTATAGGCTGCGACTTGTAATAAATTTACACACTGTGAGCAGCACTAACACACAAATACGCACACACAGGAGGTAATAAGGAGGAAATGTCAATTCCACGCTCCACTCTACATGAAGACCTTCACGGGTCTTCTGTATCGGCTAATAGCCAGTGTGAAATGGATGGCATGAAATGCACACCGTAACACATAAACAGACCCACGACTTCATGAAGAAGGTCTAAATACATCCAAAGAATGCACGCACAGTGCGCAAAGTGAAGCCAAGAAATTGGACGTTACAGAATGTAAAGAAGCATTTTGTGGACATACTGATCTGATAAAACCCAAAAACATCATGAGAAAGAATTTTAATATTGACACCAATGAGCATGTACTTACAAAACACTGAGGAGAAAGTGGAAGGTGGCTAGAGGAGATGTGACAGGGAGGCTTATGTACAGATTTTCAATAACTTAAATGAACATACTTCAAAAGACTGTTCCAAAAGAACATCCTTACACTAAATCTATACTAAGCTCTGATGAAGTAGTGAAATCAGAATTTAACTTTGGTTTCACAGCAAACTGCTTATCATGCAGTCATGCCTCTGATAGGGGTGATGCTGTTGGCATTTATGCAGGCGAACCATGGAAGGGGTCACAGAGAATCCCGTCACACTCACTCATTAACATTTAGTTTTGCTCCATGTTTCTCTCTGGATCAAGAACTGATGGCTTGAACAAAGTCAAAGAATTAAAATATTTCAGAAGATGAATTCTAATTTGGGGTTGTGGACGAGTTCACATAAAGCCACTTAGTTTATTTATATTCATTTTAGACAGCTCAAGGTCTTGTGCAGGTTTGTCAATATTTAACAAGGATAACATTTATGGTGCTGAATGTAATGCTTGGAAGTGAAGGGACTGCATCAGGTCATAACATTTTTAATCCAGTGGTAATGAAGTCGGCTATTTTTGTTAATATCTTGACGAATGCTGAAAGTATTATTTCAAATCATCTAAAACTGATACTAAGTTCACTGTGTCGCAATGTTTTCCACAGTTGATGGATATTTATCTACTACAAGACCTTTTGGATGTGGAGGAACAACAATATTGATGTAAAGCAATTGTTTAACTCCACGCTATCAAATATACCAAGACCTAAAAATAGTTTCTGACACCTTGTTTAACCAACATTTGCCTTTGGACCCACCTTAAAAACAGAGAGGCAGATAATTGTACATGTTAAATGACTTTGGTTGATTTAAAAGCAAAAATATGCCAAGTCAGTTAAAGAGCTTGCTCAAAACTTAGTTCTGGCATTAAAAGTTGTAAATTGAAAGCTAAAGGCAAATACAATCTTAAGGGTTTGATAAGACTTTCCTGACCATGCATCATAGTTCCTCAGGGAATTAATTTGTGCTTTTAAACCAAGGTCATCCTCCTCTATTGTTTGAAATAAGTTGCTCAAATCAAGCCAAAACAAAGCAGTTCCTTTATTTGTAGAAAAAAATAAATAAATCAAAATACATTCCTTTTAGAAAGTGTGACCTCGACAAGTTTTCCCAGTGGGCGAGAAAATGTCCTATGTTTGCATGATTTGGAGCCATGTAGACAAGTGAGGTGAATTGCTGTTAATTCTGTTTCGCCCATGATAACTTGTTGGCTAAATATGTTTTTTTTTTTCCAGTGAGCAGAATAAATTTATTCGCCCTCCCAAACACACAAGGTTAATGCGTTTGTGCTGACGCAGAGCAGCTTGACTCCGAACTGCAAATGTATTGACCATAATGTAATGTTCAAATCACTGACCTAGAGCTTACAAGTCATTTCGTAACTGCTCGTTCCGCCTCAGATCGCAATTTATGAGTGCATAAGAACAGCAGGCGGTCTTGTTTTTTTGTCTGGTTCGAAAGTCACGCGTGTGCTTGTGTGAGTGAGCGTTAACTGGTGCTGACAACTGCAAGTCGTTTCCCATTAGCATTTGATTAGAGGGGGAAAAAAACAGGGATTGCAGGTGCTGTGTCTCACAGAGTGGAGGGAAAACTGGGAAGAAAACAGAAATGATGAAAGGAGGAGTTGGAGGAAAAATAGAGAGCAAGAGGGAGAGAATCTGAAATGGGCAATCTACACTTAGTTCCCAGGTTTGGAGATGAAAATCAAATCCCCAAGAGACTATGCAACACCAAGAGTTTGCCCTTCAGCTCACAGGGAAGGTAGCTGTCAGTGGACCTTATTTACCCCTCGCTCCCCAGCGGCCCCTGCTTGCCTGCCTCCCATCTAAATACACAAGTACTCGCACTCGCATCCTGTCAAGGGCACAGCAATGTTTTGGTCTATTAGAGTTCATTTATAATTAATGGAAATGTGCTATGTATTAAATTGCATCTAGAATCTTAATAGAACGGCAAAAAAAAAAAAAAAGCAAGAAAATGAAAAAAAAAATGTAATTAAAATAGTGGTCCTCACAAGTCCCCTCTGTCCTGCATGCTTAGGCGTCTCCTTGCTGGCAAAAATCTGACTTAAAGGGGTTGTATTATGTAAAATTGACTTTATTGAGATTTATGCATGTCATAATGTTACACCCTCATCAAAACATTACCTGGAGTGTTGCTTTGATTCTTTCATGCATGTTTAAGAAATCCTTTAGTCTCCAATGGCAACCACTCAGCTGTACAAAACACCTGGGTGGACCAAGTGCCGACTTCAAGGCGCACCTCTTCCTCTTGCTCGGAGATGAAGTTTCCAAACTTCTGAGCTTTTACCTCACAGAGCCGCCCCCTCAGCTCCTTCTGACTAGCCAGCTGCAACTAGCAAACTCTTGGTCTAACTGCATATCTGCTGAGGTCACTATACGAGCTACTTCTTTCTCGTAAAAATGTGAAGGTGTAAATAGATGAGTGGTGCTGTGATGACTTCCTGAAGGCAGAGTTTTGGAAAGCGCAAGAGTTTTTAAAGAGACAAAAGCCCAATTTCAAAGCATTAATTTATGAAGTCACATTTCTTTTAAGTCATACTGTTGCAGCACACCCAGGTGTGCTGCAACAGAGATGCACACAAAACGTATAGAACAGGGACCATTGCTTTAAAATTCACAAAACCTCAACAAACATTTGGCTGAAACCAGATGTTTACATGGACTGTATGAAACAATTTTGTTTCTCTTGTGGTGTATGATAAAATAGCGAGAGAACTTTTTAGAGATGTTTTATTTGGTTGAAGTTCAGAATTTTGTGGAGTAGAATTGCATTGCTAAAAATATGACTTGGGTCAAAAATGTTGTCCGTCTTTTCAAAACATTCTGGCAGTGGCTTGTTGGACGTTTGGCCCATTGTGCTGGGCAGGTCTTTTGTCATATGGCTATTATTTTATGATCGGGATGCCATCTATTTTGTTAAAGGCAGCTTCCAGAGTACACAGGGTACCCCTTAAAAAATTAAAAATAAAAGCAATAAAATTAAAAGAAAGGCATCAATTAAATTGAAAGTTAGTATGAGAGAGTCCCAGAGAGTAATTTGTTGTAAATGGGGAAATTAATTAAAAAATCATGTTGTGGTTGTGGATTATAGTAAGACTAGTCATGTTAGAATATTGCCTCTTTTCTGCAAATTGCAATTTAATTTCTGAAATCTGAAATAAAAACTGTTTAATTCAGGTGAGCCTTAAAATACATCCAGAGTTGATCTGTAATTTTAGTTTATTGAAAGCTGTCAAAGTCATTGCGTCATCTTTTGAGTTTCCCTAAGAATCTCTAGTATATAGTTTAAAAACAACATTGTTCTATATATTGTGTAAATCCAGGCTTTGTTGACTAATTAGTGCCTAAGGTTGATCTAACACAGCCAAGCTTTATCTATCATTGGCTTTGCATCACTGTCAAAGCTTCAAATAGTTGCTGCACACAAACTCAAGCCTTTCACGGCTGTACATATGCCAGTTGGGCTGCAGAGAGGGAGCCAAGGTACTGTTTTAGCAGGCTAATGGCTGAGCCAGATGCTGTGTTTTACTCAAATCCATCTTCTGGGGAACAGTCCAGAAGCACTCCCCTCCCTTTTCTGTGAAACTCAGATGAGCCCCAGTTGGCTGTTTTGGACAGTCAGCAGCTCTGGCATGTCATTGAGAAACTTTGTGTTTAGGTGGGAGATAAGAATAACTTATTGGGTCAGCGGAAGATAAGGAGGGCTATCAAACACTGGGATATGTTTTTGAATTTTAAAGTTTACTTTTACTAACATGTTTGCTCTGACTTGAAGTAATGTTGATGTTTGTTGTGACACAGGGAGCGCTCCAACCTGAATTCAAAATAAAATCTGAGGTTGGAGCTAAAAGTGTTGTGATCTATGTTTTTCTGTATAGTTATTTTGAGGTTTTCTGTGTTTAGTCCTGTTTCCCTGTGAGTCTCTGTCCTGTCCTCCCTGTTTATTGATCCCAGCTGTGTCTAGTTTCTTGATTACCCTCACTGTGTATTTAAGCCCACCTGTTGTCTTTGTCTGTGTCGGATCCTCGTTGTGTAACCACTCTGGGCTCCTTGTGCTCCCCGTTGTTCTGGTCTTTGAGTTTTCATTAAATTAATCATTTTCACATTCATCCTGGGTCTGCATTCACATCTACTCACCTCATCCAAACCAAATCATGACAAAAGGCAAAGACGTTCCACTTGTGTTGTTTACCTAAATGAGCATAAATGTATTTTTGACACGTTTCTTTGCTAAAAATGCACATTAAAAACAGTGAAGTCTGTTTCTCAAAAATAATTATGCTTGTTCTTTATTTTGTGTTTTGTGAGAAGGTTGTGTCAAGTCTTGTCAAAATAAACTTTCTTAAAAAAAAGTCACCAACATATTTTCTTTAGCCAGCTGCTTTAAGATCTCTTCTGACATTAATGATTGACGTAAATTACTTCACCACCAAAGTTATCTAACCTAAGTTTTTTGTCTTTTACAGGTGATATCTGTAAAACGATATAGGAAGATTCCCTTCCTATATGCATAATACACAATTTACGTGTGCGCACAAAAGAAAACAAACAAAATGCTTTTGGAAATCTGTGTCCCAGGATATGAATCAAAAGATGTATTTTTATGAATGATTCATGAGACTCTTTGCATAAAGACATTCTTATCTGAGAGAAAACTCTCTTCCTACTTCCTATCCAAGTTTGTTCTCTTGTGAGGTTCTTTGACACACGACGAAAGAACAGAGACTTTGTTTTTCTTAGACCTTTTTACACAGCACACTTTTAATTATTTTCTGTGTGTTAAAGCAAAATCATTAACTCATTCACAGGACATAAATCTTTTGGTTTTACCACAATCTGAAGGGGCATATAAGGAACTCTGCATGTTTAAGAAAACAGTTTTAGATTACTTAGGCGTTGTGACACGTTGCATTAAACTGCTGGAGGTAATCCAGAGAATATACACTGTGATCAGAGACGAACACAGTCGGAAACAATACTTGCAGGCTGAGTTATGCTCATTTGGTACAATGGACTCAAAGTGAGACAAGAAACCTCCCTCCGTTACCACTAGCCAAAAATCCTATTTTATCCTACATCTTTATGAGTGTGATGAAGCTAAGATCACTTTTCTGGCAGATTATACTCCATTTCTATAATTAATTTAAAAGAATATGTCCTTGGTTACACCAAGAAATTATATAGATATGTTTTTAAAGTTCACATTTAAAAACAGTATTGCATTTGTTTATAAATGCAATACTTTCTTTTTCTTCAAAAACTATTAATGTAAGTTAAATTAAGACGTATGTGGGAGTTTACTGATCCTTCATGTGAAATGTCGATGAGTGAGATTTTGACAATGCACTCATCGGACCATGATGCTAAATTATCTGGTTAACAGAGCATAATTACAGACTTACTAACACTAACTATTTAATGCATCAAAAATAAAACATTTAACACGTTGCTTGGGGAGGTTAACTTCTTTTCTAGATCAGTGTTTCCCAGCCCTGGCCCTCAGGTACCACTGCAGGTTTAGATGAGTTTCTATTCCAACACACCTGATTCAGATGATTGCATAATCTCTTGAACATGCTATCAGGTCCCTGCAGAGTCCTGCAGCACCAAGGAGTTCCCCTTATAACCCTGATTGCCATAGACAGCTGACTGAATGCAATCTAAGAATATTGGGAATCACCCAAGGTGGAAGCTATGAAGTCGAGCATTCTGGATCCCACATGCTTACCCCGACCCGCTCCCACTAATTCCCAGACAGCTGTACTCATACAAGACAACAGCTGATGTTGGAGGCCCTCTTCAAGAGCATGTTTCCTGAGGTGATTTGTGGTTGTTTTATAGAGCTGTGGTAGCAGATTGCTCTTATGTACAGCTCATTCATCATTGTCAACACACAAAGACCTACACTGCAGATTCACACACATAGAACCCTGAGAAAAGACTCTCTTGCAAGCATGTGGGTTATGGGAAGCGCTCAGAATCATGAAAGAACTGTGGTGTTCCGCTGCTCCTGATCCAAAGGGATTTAGATATCCCAGAGTTTCTTTTAAGGGTTCCTAATTTCTTCCTAACATCTTTTCTAAGAGCTGCATGCAAACGCGATGTTGCCAAATGGTCTTCCCCCAAGCAAACTTCCTGCTGGTCTGCATAAAGAAAGGCAGTGAGGACAATGTCTGAGGAGGTTCTGTCACTGAAATTCACAATGTTTCTTTGTAAAATATAAGTACAACACATGTTTTCTATGAATGTGACATAAGCAACAGAGTAATACGGTTGTTCACATGATAGCATGTGAACAACTTTTATTACAGTATCCACTTATTACAGTATTGGAGGAATAGTTAAATCTATTTCCTCAGCAACTGTAATGTATAAAAATATAGAACACATTCTTTACAATATGCATGTACATACACAGAAGCCACAGAGAAATAATTAAGAAAACAGATCATAAATATTTATTGTCTGACTTTGAACCGCGATGGCTAATGTGTTAAACAGAAAGTGTTCTAACTTCCTGCATCACCTAACTGGACTACAGCACCAACACCAGCTAGGGGTGTAAACTGGATCAACTAGTTAAACATACATGTTTGTTCCTCTCACTGGTAGAGGGCTGCCTAGCAGTGACCCACATAAAAACAACTATGTCTGAATTTACATGACACCTTCCCAATCATACTGACGACTCAACAAACTTTACACTACAGCCAGATTCCTCCAGTCACACTCAATCATTCACCAATACACAGATCGGTTGGCAACTTGGGCCTAAATGCCTTCAAATCATGACGAGAGGAAGCTGGAAGTGTAGACTGAATTGCAGCTGACTACTCTGCCTCTGAGCATCAGTCCCCCATGTAGGCATTTTCAAGCTGCTCCCCAACAACAGAGCATTCTTAAACATTTATTTGCAGTTAAATAATTTCACACTTGCAAAAAGAAAATGTGGGAAGGGTACTTTGTTTTAACGAGAAGAGAGCAAAAACCAATTTCTGTTCATCAGATGACGAGAGAGAGAAACTACAACTCCCTGCAAACTAGGCCACAGCCTGCGTTAACTGTTTTTTTGACAGTAAAAATCAGCTGTCAAACCTGTGACTTTAATATGCTGATGAAAGACTGAATGACAAGACAAAGTTTCAGTCCAGTCAGGCTTTGGGTTTCATTGTTTGATGCCCTCAAACTCCAAAGCCATTAGTAATTTAGACAATCTTCAGATGCCTGTGCAGCACATTGGAAACGCTTTAAAGAGTTTTGAGCTGAAACTTTTTGTGTTTGGGACTCAAAGGGACTATGTCACTTTTGATCTCTGATACCCCTCCCATAATAAGTGTGTGTGTGTGTGGGGGGGGGGGGGGGGGGGGGGAATGTAAATGTGCACATTTGCTTTGCTTACTTTCTCCTAGTGTCTTTAGGCAGAGTAAAAACCCAACACTTCCCATCTCAAGCGTGTTCACACACTCACGGGCTTCGCCTCTGATGCAGTGTGACAGGACTGTAATTTTAGCTGTGCTGATTCTCTGGGCTTTTCTCTCCGCCTTCCCCTCCCTCCCTCCCTCCCTCCCTCCTGCCCCTTTGGCTTACGATTACAGAACGGTGTAAATCAACGACTGCCTCAAGCAGAGTCTGTTTGATTGTGTGTCTGAATGTGTGTTTGCTGTTTTTTTCATGCAGTTTTTTTTTTCCCAGGGTAAGGTCATAGAGTCATACCGAGGATAAGTCTCCATCACAAATATATTTCTAAATCTCTTCACTACACACATACACCCAAAACCCTTCACCAATGCACTGATCACAACTGCATCTTTTGTTTGTTTTTTTGTTTCTATGCAGCTGGTTTTTCTGGACTCATTCCACATTGTTGAATGCTTTCAAAAGAGGTAATGCTTTATTTTTATTTATTTATTTATTCATTTTTATCTCAGTCCACTTCGTACTTCTTTCACTGCTTGGTTGAAAGTCTTCTTTAAGACTCTAGTATGAGTAACATGAAAGCATTTTTGGTTTGCTGTGACAGAGTTTGAACTCGGTCTTTCTGCTTTTTTGGGGGGAAAAGGTCTTTAAAATTATAGATAATGGTCGAGGCTGTGCATACCGAGTATGGTATCTAAAGGGCAAGCAGAGAAGTAGGCTGCTTAGAGATTTTAGTGATTTTTGTCGGCAAGGTTGGAAAGAAGTGGGCAAAGGTAGAGCCAAAGGTGAAAACTATACGTGGCTTCAGTAAAGGCGTCATGAACTGGAGATGCTGCAAAATAAACTTTTGGCAATATTGGCTGTTAAATTCCAACTATTGTCAAACCTTTATGGAATTTTCTCAAATGAAGTGAAATTAAAATGTTAATTTTGTTTCCTGCCTTCGTACCATAATTAAGGTTTGTCTCATGCAGATAAGCAATAACTGGCAGATTTCCTTTAGTCAGATTGGCAGAAGACGAGTGAGTAATGGGATTACACACTGTCATTAGGGGTGTCAATCAAACCCCTTCAGACTGTGGGAAACAAACACGGTGTGACATGCAGCAAGGCAAATAAACTTTTGAGTTTATTACCATGGAGACCACCAGCAGAAGGCATAGCATCGACATGTTTGGCGAGAACAAAAGAAGACGGTTGGATTAAATAAGAACTGAATTAAATGTTAATATGTTGTCTTCCACAGATTAAAAATTCGCCAGGGTTTTAAGTTTGGTATCCAAAGTGTGTGATTGGTTTTGAGCTCATACCAAAACCTTTACCAAAACCAAAATATTAGACCTAATACTAAAAACAGCCATTCATTAATGAACACACATGAACATGTTTATGATGGTTTTTGTTTTTGCTTGTTTTTCTTTTTTTTTTTTTTGCATTGCTTTCAATTTGCAGAGGTTTGCATAAACTGAAGACAAACAATGACATTTTTGTTATCACAAAAACATTTTTTACCATCCATCCATCCATCCATTTTCCTACACCCTTGTCCCTTAATGGGGTCGGGAGGTGCTGGTGCCTATCTCCAGCTGGCGTTCCGGGCGAGAGGCGGGGTTCGCCCTGGACAGGTCGCCAGTCTGTCGCAGGGCAAAAAAACATTTTTACAATAATCAAAAATAATTTGAAATATTTCTTAAGTTGTGTTAATTTGTGAAACCTAAACCAGCTGAATTAGATTGAATAGCTGAATCTAAAATGTCACCATATATTGTCTCATTTGTAGAATATTTCTAACAATCAGACATTTTGTTCCTTATTCACAATTGTCAATCAATTGTCAATTAATGGATTAAGTTACTTCAGCTGAGTGGGACTGGTAAGATTCTTTATTTCTTAATTTTTTGCAATTATACCAGAAAAAAAACATATCTATGCTTGACTAGAACTAAAGAGTCCGATAAAACATTTTTGATAACCTAAACATAGTCTGTTGTGAGGAAATATTATAAGTCTATAATAAATACTCTACCAAAACCAAATAAACAAAATGCTTCTTAGAGCTCTACACATTCAAGCTTGGCAAAACGGTCAAAAAACAAATTTAAATAAAAACAATTGCCTTAATCAGCCTGATGGAAAAAAGATCAATATTTAAAGAGGTTCACAGATTATGTTTAACCACTTATGTGCTTTATGTACGCCCTTATCACTATGAAAAGACATGGTCACTCTGAATTTCATCTTTTCTGGAGGGACTAATCCATATCCCACATGTATTGTCATTAATCACGGCACCCCACAGAGCAGATGGGGAAAGCATTGAGAAACGGAGCTCATAAATAATTTCCCACATAGAATGTCAAGAACGACTCCTTTGATCAAAGGTAGGTGAAGAGCCTTGAAGACCCCTTGACTTCTTGTATGGGCTTTGTCACGACAGTAGAAGAATGCTGGCTTTAAAAATTAAATGGCTCAATTCGCATTCCAAGCTCACACTGGGTAGACAACCTTACCATTGAGGGTGTCAACAGAAAGTTTAAGGGACTTCTAAGACAGAAGCTGTCGTTGTTCATTAGAGACGCTGTCATGGGCGTTGCGTCCATCTGCAGTTGCATTTTTGTGTGAAAAGCATGTGAAGTTTTTCTTACACGAATTGCGCTGAGAATTTAAAGATATAGAGCCAAGTGCCATAAACAATTATATTCCCCATTACTGATTATCCTTTTGTTTTTTACTGTTTTGTCACACTTAGATGTTTCAGATCAAGCTATTTTAATGTCAGTGATGATGTAAAATACAAACTGCAGGTTACAAATGACCTCATTTATAGAGGGGGAAAAGGCTGCGGTGTGAAATGTTTGTCATAACCAGAAGTGGGTCCTGTTCATCAGTCTGGAGGAGTTTTGACCCAGTCTTCTCTACAAATTGTTTCATTTCAGCCACATTTTAGGGTTGTTGTTTTTTTGTTTGTTTTTTACATGAACTATTTTAATTGAAACAGCATCCTTTTGGATTTAAGTCTGGACTTTGACTGGACCACTCCAAAACATTTATTTCAGGCAGGTGGATTTCCTGATGTGATTCAGATCATGATGTTTGACCCAAGTGTGATTGAGCTTGAGGTCGCAAACTGATGACCTCCAGTATTTTCTGAAAGAACAGTTTTCATGACTATCAATTCCTAGCCAGTGATCCGGGTACAACTTCCAAATTTATGCCGGTGATGCTACTCTTCTTTTGATGGCGGCTTTAAAAAAAAAAACAAACTGTAAGTATTCATTACCGCCACCATCTGGTCAGGAGTGTGAACTGGAGCTTCATTATTTACATCTAAAACTCTGCAGGGTAAAGACAGCTTCTGTGTTTTAGCTTAAGAACTGAAAAAAACAGATCATATTCGGAGATGTGTCATGACAGTTAGATACAAAACTATCTGATTACATTGAGATGTTGTTATAATGAGATATAATGAGCTACTACAATATATTTTCCCAAATGTCTTTTAGACCATCAAGCTATTTTCTTGGAAGACGTGAAATGAGCATTTGAGTTCATTTGGGTAGCAGTAGTTTTTCCCTGGGAACTCTATGATGGATGCTAATTGGTAGCTTCTGCATGAAGCCTTAGAAAATACTTTGCAACTCTTCCCGGACTGATATATATGAAGGACTTTATGTTGAATTTCTTTAAATCGGGGCGAGATGTCTTGGAAATCGTCCGTCCTACTTCATGTCAGAACAACTACATTTAAGAAAAACTTTGATTTTGCAGTTTGGGCAAAAGTCTGGGTGTGAATAGTTCAGTTAACTGAAGATTTGTAATTCTTATATTTAAAATGTTGAAGTGACAAAAAAAAAAAGAAAAAAATATATATTTATATATATTTAAATATAAACAACTAGAGCCTTTAAACTCTATCAGGTGACACATAGCATGATATTTGCTTGTGTTTAATACACAACAGAACAGATGAGAAGTGGTAGGTCTCTGTGTTCCTAAAATACAAAGAAATCTACTGGCTTTGATGATGACCTTTGCTCTTTTGCGAGTAGACGGCAGCAATAAAGCAGAGCAGCAACAGGTTATGGAACTGGTGTTTCTTGTTAAAATCCTGACACCTCAGGCCTGAGTGATCTAATATTTGTATAGAGGTGTGTGTGCGCGTGTCTGTGTGTGTGTATAAGGCCATGCCATCGTCTGTGTGTCACTAAATAATGACTCTGTCTGAGCTGCGTTCCCTCTGGGCCCTCATGTCTACCCACCAATACACACACACACACACACACACACACAATTCTGGGTGGCTACGAATGGCTGATTCTTAAATGTCAGATGACTTTACTAGCGGGATAATATTTATTGAGACCAGTTCTTTCCTCTGTTTCTCTTGCAAATGGAAAAAAAATTAAATCTGGATGCACTTCGTTTAAGCTTCTGTCACTTTTGTGTGTGTAATGAAAAGTTTGGAGAGCTGGCCCCTTTGTCACAGTTAGACAAAGTTTAACACCTATAGTCTCCCATTTTAAGCAACAGTGAGAAAATGCTGAGTTTGTTTTCTTTATGCAGCTCTTTAGCAGTGGTTCGCATCAGAGAAAACTTTAACCACACCCCCACCTCCCCCCTCCTCCTAACAAAATCAATCAACTCGCTGTGCTTGTGGGCCAAATTTGTAACATTCTTGAATTGAGTTTGGGGACCATAAATGTGCCCTCAATCACAATTATTGTACACTTTGGACACCCCCTGGTGTACACCATAACATTCTGTTTGGGGGAAAAAAAAGCCTGTTTGGCTGCAAGTCATAAGAACAAACAAAAAAATGAAACAAAAAAGTGTATATCTCAGGATGTACTGAATCTAAGTAATCCATAGTTTTCATTTTGGGGTGGATTGGATTTATTATAAGTGTTATATCCCCTAACCCTCTGGGCCAGAGGAACAGGATAAAGTAAATGGGATGTTAGAAGCTGAGTGTACAAAATCTGCAGAAATAAACCTCTTTGATTTCTCAGAATTTGTGTTTCACCTACAAAAATATAAAGCTGTGTGTCTGTAAGCTAAAAGCTATTTTTACAGAAACACTAGGATATAATTCAAGAAAGAACAGTGTGCAACCCAACCAAGGGACTTATTAAAGATATTCAGTCTATTCCAAGTACGTCTGTATGTAGTGGCAGTTTTTGATATGGGGCACAGAGGCATCAGAAAGGGATATGAAGCTTCTTGTTTTTACGTACGTTTTCATTCTGACTTTTCAGGTGCAACACTTAAAACTTAATTCTTACCATGTCTGAATGCATTATAGGTATTGCATAATTTTTGAAAGGTCCTAATGTATAAAAATGAATATTAGACTCAAAAAGCGGTCTCAAATATTACCATTTTTGAATAGGTCAGCTGACGTTGCATGCGCGGGTACAAAATCTGCATTGCAGGACCCATGCAGCTGCTCTTGAGCAATTTAAACCAAATTATTCAAATGTGCATTTCCTGGTATGTAAACTTTTTACAATACACCTGGTGTGCACACGACGATGTCATGCACTGTTTCATGCGGTACAGGATTCTGCATTAACCCATGAAGGTGTTTTAGTTTGTGTTCAAACATGAAAGTAGTAGTAAAAGAAGAGGCTATAATTTAAGTTAAAGAAGTGGATATCCACCTAAGAACCGGATTCAGACAGGAAATAGCCTCCACCAGCTTCTTAGTGTAAGGCTGTGTCAATATATTTAGCAAGCTGCATGATGCTCCGCCCAGCACAGGAAGCAGGGTAAACTGTGGCCAAAGTAAAGGAGCAAAAGGTGAAACATTTGTCCCGTCAGCACAGCACTTGGCATCAAACATCAGCTAATTTAACCTTGGAACACCAAACTCACACACATTTTAAAGAGATTATTGTTTAGAAAGTAAGTCACCTTATAAGTCACCACACCTCAAACACAAACCTATCCCTGGACAGGACAAAAAACAACAGCTGCAGAATGGCATGCACAGATGATTGAAACGTCAGCAATAGCAACACAATTCCATCTACTTTTACAATGAGAGTTCTGTCCTGAAGGTCAGTCTTTTTTTGTTCTTTGTTTTTTTTTTCTAAAGTTATCCTGCCATGTGGTAGATTGCATCAACAGTAGGACAGAAAAATATGTCTTTTTTTTAGTTTGGGCAGTTGAAGGGTATCCACAGGGCAGGTGAGTCTGGAGGTAAGAGCCTCTACACTTTGAATTGCCTTGTTGCTGAAAATGTGTTATACGAATAAAATGACCTTATCTTACCTTACCTTACAAAAAAAAAGAAGTAATTTTCACTCAAAATTACAATGTGAGGAAATGAAATTTTACCAAAAGGTAAATTTAGTGTGAAAGGAACTTTTTCTATTATGTTTCATTGGCTATGTTTTAAGAAATTTCCTTTTGGAAAAGAGTTATGTTTGGTGTGAAAATGTCATGTTGGATTTCAGTTTCTTGACCCACATGCAAGTTCACACGACAATACTCGGGATCACTGTTCAATGAGAGTTTTAATAAGTTTCAAAGCACGGTTAGATAGTGCTCCGGAAGATCTGAAGGCAGGTCAGCTCTGGTTTGTTGTTTCGGATGGTGGTTGCAGGGAGGGAAGGGCTTGGATCCGGGAGCGTTCCAAGGATCAGAGATGGAGAGGGGAGGAGAGCGGCAGGCGGTGAGGTTCGATCCTGGCAGATCTCAGAATTCAGGCTTGATTTAGGCAGCTCAGCGTTTCCAACGAGTGGGACCATCGAGCGTTGACTGGCTGCTCCACTGCTTCTTAAAAAGGCCTTCCAGGCAATCACTGGAATCAGCCACCGGTGCGCCAACCTATCAGAATTCTCCCCGAAGATCCTCTATAGGAAAGATCGCTCACACTAACCCGAATCCTAACAGTACCCCTCCCTCAATGACCGCCACTTGGCGGTCTGGACGACCCCAAATCCCTGGAGGCGTGAAATCTTCTAAGAACAGACTCATCTAAAATAAATGACCTAGGAACCCAGGAGCGCTCCTCAGGGCCGTAACCCTTCCAATCCACAAGGTACTGGAAACCCCTGCCCCGTCGACGGACATCCAGTATTTTATTAATAGTGTAGGCTGGGCCCCCATCGATGTGACGGGCAGAAGGGGGAGGACTAATAGGGGGGCAAAGTGGGGAAGACTTCACAGGCTTGAGCATAGAAACATGAAAAACTGGATGGACCCTGAGAGAAGATGGGAGCTTGAGTCTAACTGCAGAGGGGTTCACAACGGCCTGGATCTCAAAAGGACCCAAAAACTTTGGAGACAGTTTCTTTGGAGCGGCTTTGAGGGGAATGTCCCTAGCCGAAAGCCACACCTTCTGACCTGGGCTATAAACAGGGGCTGGTTTCCTTTTTCTATCGGCAAAACGGCGGTTCTGGGCAGCGGTCCGATTTAAAGCTGCAGCAGCCTCCTTCCAGATGCGCTGACACTTCCGGATATGGTGTTGAACTGAAGTGACGGCATTCTGAGGTTCGTCTGAAGGGAGAAGAGGAGGCTGATAACCCAGTGAACACTCAAACGGAGACAGACCAGAAGCAGAGGAAACGTGGCCGTTATGGGCATACTCCACCCAGGGCAGATGGGAGGACCATGATGAGGGGTTGGAGGAGCACATACAACGAAGTGTAGATTCCATCTCCTGATTCATACGCTCGGTCTGCCCATTAGTCTGAGGGTGAAAACCAGAAGACAAAGACACTTTTGCCCCAAGCGCACCACAAAAACCTTTCCATACCTTGGAGATGAACTGGGGACCCCGGTCAGACAAGATTTCTGTAGGAATCCCATGAAGCCTAAAAACGTGTTTAACCAGCAACAGAGCAGTTTCCATGGCAGTGGGCAATTTCCTAAGGGGCACCAGATGACAGGCTTTGGAGAACCGATCAACAATGGTAAGTATGACTGTGAACCCCTTAGAAGGAGGCAGACCGGTAACAAAATCGAGGGCGATGTGCGACCAAGGACGTCCTGGAACAGGTAAGGGCTGCAAGAGACCACTGGGAGGTTGATGGTGAGACTTGTTTTTAGCACAGGTAGGACAGGCCAACACATAATCCTTAACATCCTTGTTAAGGGATGGCCACCAGAAGGAGCGTCTGATTAATGCTGTGGTTCGACTGGTGCCGGGATGGCCAGAAAAACGAGAAGCGTGGGCCCATTGAATTAACCGGGAACGAACAGAAAAGGGAACATAAGTGCGGCCCGAAGGACCGGTACCCGGATCAGGATCGGACTGCTGAGCTCTGAGGACCAGGTCGGAGATGTCCCAGGAAACCGCCCCCATAATACATGACCGCGGCACTATGGTGTCCACAACAGGGTCACCCTCATCAGAGGAGAATTGTCGAGAGAGGGCATCAGGTTTCACATTCTTCGAGCCGGGTCTGTAAGAAATAAGAAAGTTGAATCTCGAAAAGAAAAGAGACCATCTGGATTGCCGAGGGTTCAACCTCTTGGCCGTCTGCAGGTAGGACAAGTTTTTATGATCTGTCCACACCACGATCGGGAGCTCAGCCCCCTCCAGCCAATGGCGCCACTCCTCAAAAGCCATTTTAATAGCTAACAATTCCCGATCCCCTACGTCATAGTTTCTCTCTGAAGGCGACAGCCGGCGAGAAAAAAAGGCGCATGGATGCAGTTTGTGATCAGAGAGCGAGACCTGAGACAAGACCGCTCCAACCCCCGAGTCAGAAGCATCCACCTCCAACGTGAACTGCTGAGAGGGATCCGGCTGGATCAGAACAGGAGCGCTAGCAAACTTCTCCTTCAGAGCCGAGAAAGCTGCTTCTGCTTCAGGAGTCCAGGTAAACTGGATCTTGGTGGATGTGAGGCTTGTCATGGGGGCTGCAGTTTGACTGTAGTTCCGGATAAACCTCCGATAAAAGTTAGCAAACCCTAAAAAACGTTGCAACTGTTTCCGGGAGGAGGGAGTCGGCCAATCCAGAACTGCACGAATCCTCTCCGGATCCGGCTTCACCTGCCCGCTCTCCAAGATGAACCCCAGGAACGAGATGGAAGGCACATGAAATTCGCACTTTTCTGCCTTAACGTACAAACTATTTTCAAGAAGACGTTGTAGGACCAATCTGACATGCTGTTTGTGTTCAGTTATGTTCTTAGAGAAGATCAAAATGTCATCCAGGTAAACGAACACAAACTGATCCAGAAAATCACGCAGCACGTCATTGATGAGGGATTGAAAAACCGCTGGAGCGTTTGTCAGACCAAATGGCATGACTAGATATTCAAAATGGCCCAACGGGGTTTTGAACGCTGTTTTCCATTCGTCCCCTTCGCGGATGCGCACAAGATGGTAAGCATTTCGTAAATCCAGTTTAGTGAACACTGTGGCGCCCTGAACCGGTTCAAAAGCTGACGTGAGGAGGGGAAGAGGATACTTATTTTTAACTGTGATCTGATTAAGGCACTTGTAATCAATGCATGGTCTGAGTGAGCCGTCTTTCTTGGATACAAAAAAAAATCCCGCCCCTAACGGAGACGTAGAGGGGCGGATGATGCCTGCAGCCCGTGACTCATTGATATATTTTAGCATACTCTCCCTCTCCGGTTTAGAGATGTTATACAACCGACTAGAGGGCAGCGGAGCGCCCGGAAGAAGATCAATAGCGCAGTCGTAGGGGCGGTGGGGGGGAAGTGAAAGCGCTTTATTTTTTTTAAACACCATTTTCAAATCATGATATTCGGGGGGCACTTTGGACAGATCCTGGGCGTCATCTTCGTCCTCCTGGGTGGTGTCCAGTCTTGGATTCGTCAAGGCCGACAGCAGGCAGGTTGCGTGGCAGGTTCGGCTCCATGACTCCACTCTTCCCTCATACCAGTTAAGGTGAGGATTATGTTGTCTCAACCAGGGAATACCCAGCACCAAAGGGCTCTGTGGTGAGGGAAACACATAGAAAGTGAGAAACTCTCGGTGATTGCCTGAAACCAGAAGTTCGACAGGTTTAGTTTGATATGAAATTGCATGCAGAACTCCTCCATCCAGGGCGGAAACTTGGATTGGAGCGGGAAGGGAAATCGTAGGTATATTAAGGTTCTTAACCAGTTCTTTATCGATCAGGTTTTGTTCACATCCTGAATCGATTAGTGCCGAGAGGTTAACTGACCTTTGATTGATGCAAAGCGAGGCAGGAAGAGAGAATCGGGAGATCAAACTGGAACATCCACCCACCAGGACTCCCGTGTTCACTGGTGGGCTCTCCCTTTTAACCGAGCGGGACATGCAGCGACAAAATGGCCAGTCAGACCGCAGTAGAAGCAGGCTCGAGCTTCTAGCCTTCGTTGCCTTTCTGTGGGGGAAATCCTGGTGCGGCCAATCTGCATGGGCTCCTCGGGAGGAAGAGCGCTCGGTACGGTTTCCATGGCAACCTCGGAAGCGAAACTGTCCGGAAAAAACACAGGTTTAGATCCCTTCCTTTCTCGGGACCTCCCTCGAAGTCTGTTATCAATCTTAATAGCCAAGGATATTAAAGCCTCCAAATTGGGCGGTTCGTCCCTGTAGACCAGTTCATCCTTCAGATTCTCATTTAGACCCTGGATGAAAGCCCCTTTTAGAGCTTCGTCATTCCACCCAGACGTAGCTGCAAGGGTGCGAAAATCTATTGCGAATTCAGCTGCAGAACGGGATCCTTGTTTCAAGTTCCAAAGCTGATGCGTGATTTCTGAGCTAGACTCTGCATAGCCGAATGTTTGTTTTAACTCACTTAGAAAGGTTACAAATGGCGTTTGAGAAAGAGATGCCAGGTTATATTTAGCTTCTGCCCATCGCAGGGCTTTTCCTTTCAATAACCCGATCATGTACGCTATTTTAGCAGTGTCATCTGGAAAAGAGTCTGGAGCTCTGCAAAATACGATGGAGCATTGCATGATGAATCCTCCACACTTTCCAATCTCTCCAGAATAGTGATCCGGTGTCGGAAGTGAAACCTCACGACCCCGGTGCGTCCCAGCTGGGGTTGACTGCATTGGAGACCCCGCACTGGGTGGAGGAGCGACGGCAGCGGCTGCTGCACCGGCTGTATTAGGAGGCGGAGGATTTTGTTCCAGTCTATCTGTCAGTTCTGAGACTGACGTCCTCAATTGATTCATTATCTGCCCCTGGAAATTTTGCTGATCCAATAGAGTACGCAGCATGGCGTCGTGACGGGCTAGGAGTTCAGCTGAGCTTAGAGCGGGTCTTGTGTGAGAACTTGCTGGGTCGACTTGGCTCGATGGTTCTGTCATGTTGGATTTCAGTTTCTTGACCCACATGCAAGTTCACACGACAATACTCGGGATCACTGTTCAATGAGAGTTTTAATAAGTTTCAAAGCACGGTTAGATAGTGCTCCGGAAGATCTGAAGGCAGGTCAGCTCTGGTTTGTTGTTTCGGATGGTGGTTGCAGGGAGGGAAGGGCTTGGATCCGGGAGCGTTCCAAGGATCAGAGATGGAGAGGGGAGGAGAGCGGCAGGCGGTGAGGTTCGATCCTGGCAGATCTCAGAATTCAGGCTTGATTTAGGCAGCTCAGCGTTTCCAACGAGTGGGACCATCGAGCGTTGACTGGCTGCTCCACTGCTTCTTAAAAAGGCCTTCCAGGCAATCACTGGAATCAGCCACCGGTGCGCCAACCTATCAGAATTCTCCCCGAAGATCCTCTATAGGAAAGATCGCTCACACTAACCCGAATCCTAACAGAAAAGTAAATATTTAGTTTTAGTTTGACACTGACATTTATCAGTACATGAATAACAGCGAAAATTTTGAAAAATGAGCCCTCATTTTTTTCTGTTACAACAGGATAAATAACCCAGGTTATTGATGGGTTTTTATTAAGATTTTTGACTGGGTAAAGGAAACTTTACAAACGGCGCCCCCTATTGGCTGCTGCTTCAACAAGAACAATCATGTCATTCAAGTGTCTCAGTTGGTTGTGTGAGCTAACACCTGGCAAAGACATTGTTTGCCGACTCCATATAAAATGACTTTGTGAGTAAACCAAATACAAAAATCTAAATAATGTCTATAAAATATAAACTTCTTTTTGGTAAATAAAATGAATTATATATTCAAAATATACTGTAAAAGGGATCACAAAATAGTAGCATGCTTGTGAATTAGGTAAAATGTAAGAAGGACTTTTCTTTCTGTCTTAATTCCCCCCTTTCCCCCCCTAAACTGCATAGTTATTGGCTAAGTACCATTTACTAGTTGGCGAGAACAGCAGCTCACCAGGTAGCAGGGCCTGCAGTCCACTTCAGCTGGGACACAACAGGCGTTTACATAGGATGACCCACTTAAGTCCAGCAGAGAGCCATGTCTGCCTGCATCAACCATGTGGCCAATTGTTTTACTGCCAGTGTTGTTTTGAAGTCGAGCTACATGCTGGACATGACAGAGTCCAGGGTGTGAATTATCAGGTTAGGAATCCCAGGTACAATATTTAATATTTTCTGAAGTCAGTCTTTGATAGGTCTAGTGGGTAATTCATTGAAAAAGCACAAAATGATTATGAAATTTTTTTTGTTTGGTTGGTTTTTTTGTTGTTGTTTTTTGTATCATAGGCAGAAGTGCAAGTTCAACTACTTAGGAAAAAGAGAAATAATGAACTAGTTAACTAGTGTTTTCTTGCCATTGTTCCCATGAAAAATTAGAAGGTTGGCTGTGTTTTGACTGAAAACGCAATGCTGTGTGTTTGTCTTTATATGATAATCCAAAACACTCCATAAAGAAGCAGCTCATCGTGTTGCTACCTCATGCCTCTAGTTTATCTCTGGAGATGCATTTTCTGCAGTTTTCCACAGAGCAGCTACCTGAGTGTTCTTGTTCCTAGATTAAAATCTCTGTCCAAATTGCATTTTGCTCTATTAAGGAGCATATTCTGAGCTCATATCCTTAAATAAGAGTTTATTGCTTTACTTATTGCCTTCGGAAGGACATGGGAAGACCATGAACCTAGTAGCACACATATCCATCGTCTATTTGCTGAGCAAGGTTTCACTTAGCAAATAGATGATGCACGCACGCTCACTTCATACCGCATAGGCAATTTGGCGCCGTGCTTCCAATGATATGACTGCATCTAGCTAATGCTTAAACGCTGCTTTCTCCGTGGCGCAATAGCAGATTATGCTCAAGCCCTGCAGGAGGACTACTGGTGCATCTAGTGCATGAAATATCAGCCTTCAGCTCGCCTCATCACATCTGAGACTGGATGAGAGTTAGAAGAATCATCATGCAATTCTGGTGTTCAAAAAGAGAGAGATGGACTGACTTCATCTTGATTTCTGTATCAAGCATTGCAGAAAATAACAAAAAGAAAGCTTAAAGTTTGAAGATAAAGTGGAACATATTCGATTTATGCAGTGGAGAGGAAAACATGCAAAACAGTGTTTTGTCTTTCTTCAAATTTGATCTACTTTACAAACGTATTGAACTTTTCACATTTTACCAAAAAGCTCCAATGGGTTTAACCAATGACTTACAATATGAAGCAGCATTTCTCGACTGGTTGAGATTCCTCTCCAAGGTACCGCCCAGCTGACTGACAAGATGGTTACCAAAGTCAAAAGGTTTCTTCTGTTTTCACCGTCGCTACCTGCCTGCTCAGTGTGAGTGATTGTTGCAAAGTCGACGACACAGCGCAAGCAATTGTCCGCAGTATCTACATGCTCATCCAGGAGGAAGGAATGCTGTTCTATAAATAAGCTGAACGGAGACCACAGAATACAAATAATTTAAATAGTGAAGTGAAGATGGAAACCACAAACATAAACTTTACAAAATGAAGCTAGATGTGGCTTCCTTCCAGGGGCTAAACGATGAAAGGTTTTGTGCTTTGTAAGAACACACAACGCTAAGCTCTACTGTTTTTGTGATTTGAAACCATGGGCCTCAATGTACAAAACATTAACTTCTCTTACTGTGAGGTGCGCTAACCAAAGAGGTTTTAAATTATTATTCTTTTAGATGGAAAGTATTTATCTAGTCAAACATCTGCCAGATGTGACATACTTTTGGTTTAGGACCACATAACCAATAAAGCCTGTTGAAGACAAAAACAAAAGAGCTCATAATGGCAGTAAATCCAATAAAAAGCTACATACAGGAAGAAAACCTATTAAAGGATCCAAAGCACTTAACACTAGAGACTCATCAAGTTGAACAACAACCCAAAATAAGTCAGAGATAGAAATGGAATAATGGTTTGGATCAAAGCAAATTCATCTGTTAGAATGGTCTAGTCAAAGAAAGCAAGACTTGGAAAGTGATATCTAATCTGACTCAACTATATTGGAAAGAAGAATATAAAAAATCATTCAATTTCTTGATGCACTAAGCTGGTAGAAACACACACGCCCTAATGCTGTGATTGCAGCAAAAGGAGGTTCTACAAAGTGCAAATTCAAGTGATTTTATTTGTAAAATCCTTTATATATCATTTTCTTCTCAGCTAACGTTTTTGTGTCAGTCTATGAAAAAAAAAAAAAAATCCTGACAAAATACATAGACGTATTTTTTGCAAAACTTTTCATACCCCATAAACATTTTCATGACTGTTTTTTTTTTTTTAAAGCGCTGTGTGGAGCGGACAGCACTGAACAGAGGGAACCGGATGCAGATGGGAAGGAGGAGAACGAGGAAAAAGCACCAGGCCGTTATTTTCAGGACAGGACAAGTATAAATAGTTGGTCACTTTGACATCGGTTTGTACCATGCACATCTACCTAAATGCTATTCTTATGCCACAGACAGGGGGTTATGGGTGAGGCACTGTACATGAGGTGACCTAGTTGGTGGAAAGTAGGCTACAAAGAAGGAAAGGAGAACACACACATACCAACTCACACAAGTCCTGACGTAGGCAGTTTGGCTTTTTTTAAGCACCACACGGGGATCATGTGGACTTGCTCTCAATAGAAAAATGTCAGCTTATCCTCAACCATGGGGTCATTTTTAATAATAATATTTTCCCATAATGCTTTTTTACTTTGATTGTTGCCAAGTTACACCTCTGTCAAACTCTCTTTAAAGGCTTGTAAGCTGCGGAGCGACGCTGTGCCTCTGGAACCGGTTTTATAATACGACCAGCGGGGAGAAACCCAAACAAAATTTTGTTGACTGTCGGTTAAAATATTGAACAGATGATGTGTTATGAAGAAAGGGTTTAAGAGGACGGGGATGTTGTAAGAATGTTGTCCAGATTGAGTTAGAGGATCCAGAAATGTTGATTACTGTACTTCAGTGTCAGGTTTGGGGTTTTTTTGTATTCTATCCATTCCCGTTTAAAGAAGCATCAAAGCTGCTGTGGAAATCTGTTATTTGTATAAACAGGTAACAGATCAGTGAAGCTAGATAGTCCCCCCCACCTCCCTGTGTACAGATCTTTATCTCTCTCTGTCCCTCGCCTTAATGTCACATCGTCTCGCCCCCGTCTCGTCCCACTGGATGGCCTGCTGTTGGTTTGTCAGACAATACCTGCGCATGTGGCTGGGGAGCATTTGCCTTTCGGCCCGCCAGTTTGTTTGTCCAGATTGCAATCTTTGTCTTTCATTCTTGCAGAAAAACTCACCCTCCTGACTGTCACAGACAAAAAAAAGGCACTGCTTTTCTATATACTCTCTCTCAGTCTAGGATGAGAAGGCAACCTTTAAGGAGGCTTTTGATCTTGACCTCAAACCAGCTTTTCTCCTCCACTGGGGCTAAGATTCAGAAGGCCTTCTCTCTCTCTCTTTCTTCCATAGCCTCGACTGAATAAATGTGGTCACTCTTTCCTCATTTTACTGCAGAGCCTCCTTCCCGTCTTTACATAAACAGTGACATCAAGCGCCATCTACTGGTCTAAAAGAAATACTGAACCTCTGCTTTCTTTACTATCTTCTCCTCATGAGTGAAAAGCGTTGGGGTTGGCATTCTCATTCTAAACATGCACACATGCTCAAATCGGTTCAGTTTCAATATTTGTTTTCAAAGAATTTTGCTATGTAAATTAAAACATTTTATCTCAAATCAAGAATTAAATTTCTAAACATCATATATTTAGGTACAAAAAAATAACATCTAAAAAAATCATAAATACTAAAAACATTTTAAAAGTATGTGAGCATGAGAGGAAGGTTGAATCTTGATTTATAGACACACAAATTAACCGAAATCACCTAAAACAAAACTCTGAAGTTACAAAAATACACCATGGAATCACAAAAATACACCAAAAACAGCAATGTAATTGGATTTAAGCTCAGACTTTGACTAGGCTATTCAAAAGTCTTCATCCAGAGCTCTAATTGCTGATATGCTTGGTGTTCATGTCCTGCTACAACATCACAGATAGCAAAATGACACAGTTCTGTCAATTATAACAAATCTTCCTAGTCCTGAAGCCCCATACCAACACTCTACCACCACCGTGCTTTACTGTAAGTATTATGGGTACAATTGTGGCCCAGTCTTTTCCTTATTGTTGAATCATGAACAGTGACCTCGACTGAACAAAGTGAGGCTTGTGTTGCTTTAAATGTTGTTCTTCATTCTTCTAGGATTTCCTAAGTCACTCATGCAGTCCTCAAGTCATTTTGATATGCTGGCCTCTGTGCTGCAAGGTTCACCTTGTTCCATGTTTTTTCTATTTATAGATAAAGACTGTGGTTTCCCTTTGCTTGGATTTGTTTCTCACTTGTCCTTGATTTTTTCTTTTTTTAGTTAAAATAAAATGTGGTTTTTGAGATCGTTCAGTCTACTTCTTGTTGTCAGAAAGGTTCTGCACATAGATAGTTGCTAACGGCAAATTCAAAATTGTAAATCTTTTTCGGGCAGACATCCTTCATCTACCAACAAAACTCTGCTGCTTGTTTAATGACCGATTTGAGTGATCTTGTTTTGTTCTTTGTTCAATAAATAACAAATCAAACCTGACAATAGAACGATGCTTTGATAATTGTATTTTAATTTTACGCCTTGCATATCACGTTTTGTCATGAAATATAGGTTTGCTCATAATAATTTGAAGTC
The DNA here is from genome assembly GCA_033032245.1 of Poecilia picta. Lineage (NCBI taxonomy): Eukaryota > Metazoa > Chordata > Actinopteri > Cyprinodontiformes > Poeciliidae > Poecilia > Poecilia picta. The sequence continues at coordinate 18,457,456 of CM065360.1, forward strand.
TCATAAGATTTTTTTTTGTGTGGAAGGATTTGTGTTTCTGTTTTCATATTCGCCGCAAAGTTCGTTTAAAACATTTGGATTAAAATGGCCGGGTATGAGAATTAAGACGTTTGTTGAAACAAATGGGAATCAGGTCATTCCAGTTGTTGTGGAGTCGCGCACATTAGTGAACAAAGTGCCAACAACAGCTGCATTTCACGGCAGCTGGAATCGAAACGACCTCCGATGGCAGAGGCCTCAGCAGGGATAAAAACCCTAATGAACCGCATCAAAAAGTAATGAATATTGATTTGTTTCTGTGTGTGTATTGTGTGTGTGGCTGCAGCAAAACTCCCATTCATAAAGCTGCTGCGAGTGAGGCGCCTTGCTCAAGGGCAGTTCAGCAGAGCAGATGTTTGTTCTTGGGGGAGTGACTTGAACCAAAAAGACCACTGGGTGAAAATATTCCACCCTGCTGCTGATCCTGATGAACAGGGCTTGATTGCAGCCCCGAGCTAAAGAGGAAATAAGCAGCTGTTTGGTTTTTGATTCATTTGGCTTTTAAAGTTCAAGAGGGCAGAGTGTCTGTTTTTTATTTAATTTTTTTTTTATGAGCCCACTCTTTGGTTAACTTACCTGAAAGTAAAACCATTAGCCTTGCATGATAAGAGCATATTTTGTAATTTATTAAATAAATCATTAGTGCTCCACTCATGTAAAGGATATCTGGAACATCACCTTTAAGTGATAATGTTCTCACAACTTGAACTTTTTACATTTTGTCACCACAAACCTCTCTCTTTATACTTTATACATGTATAGGTATTATTGGAGTATATATATATATATATATATATATTATATATTATATATATATATATATATATATATATATAACAAAGTAGGAAAAAGAATACATGCTTTTTAAAAATAATTACCTCACATTTAAAGATCTGTAGGGTCCCTTAATCAATTCTTCCAGTAGCATTTCGTAGATGAGTTTACAACATATAATTGAATGAACATGTGTGTTAAACATTTTTTGCCTCCTGCATGATTTTGTATATTTATTTATTATTCTTAACTGCTGTTAAGGTTTCTCCGTCTTATTTTGACCTGCTGACAGAATGCAGATGTAAATTAGCATAAAGCTTACAGTCTCACATTGTGATTGAAACGGTGACATTTACGTTAAAGCTGTGAATTGTTCCATTTAAAAATAAAGCAAAGTAAAGTAGAACCACCTTTGGCTGCAATTACAACTGCGAGACATTCGGCATATTTCTCTGCCTGTTTTGAAAATCTTAATTATTTTCACCAGTTCTGCTTTGCAAAACAGCTGAAATTTAGTCAGATTGGATTGTATGCATCTGAGAACAGTGATTCTTTTAGGTTTTTTTGCCACAGCATCCCAATTAGAACTGGATCATATCCTTTGATCTGAACTTTTTAATTAAACTTATACTTCAGTCTGAAATCTTTTGCATGCTCTAAGAAGGGGGTGTCTATTGGAAATATTATTTTTGCAGCCCCTCCATTGCAGTTCATAAATGGTGGAAATTTGACCATTATGGGAAAGCAGTGAAGATGGACACTTTTGATTTTGTAGTATAAGACTTACCCTGACGAATTAGAATGAATTTGTTTTGGAGTTTGTTTTTTAAATCTCAAAGTATTTGTCTTTTATCAGGAATGCTTTCTTCTTTTTTTTTAATTTAATAGTAAATACGATCAGAAGTCTCAACTAATTGTCAACCTTGGTTAAATATACAAGCTTTCTTTTAAAATTTTTTTAATTGATTAGAAATCTTTAAATCTTACCTTTCCTTCAGTTTTGCATGGGTGTGTGACCCTTTTATATTTCTTACTTAGAAGGGTTTACTCTCCTTTTTCCTACAAAAACTATTTTGAAAATCTATATTTATCTCACAGTTGAGTACCAAAATATAATTGACTATTTAGTTTAAATCAACTCAAAGTTGTTTCTGACTCTGAGGTATTTTCATCTTAATGGTTTTGTCACGTATGGCAAAACCTTTGGACAATAGTGCTCTTACAGGTTTTTCTTCACAACAGGTGCATACTTAACTTTCTTCTTAATAACATTAGCTAGATTTATGGATCCTGTGGAAGAAATGTTGACCACATTATGATGCCGTCACTACCAGAGTTTACACTGGAGATTATTTGTTCAAAATGATATGCAATTTTACTTCTCCACCATACAGAAGTTTGCATGTCGCTCAAAAAAGTTCAGAGCACCTTCTTCCACATTTCTACTGCTTCCACTGCTTCATATGAAACTGCAAACAACTGCCAACGATAGTTTCCTTCTTGCAAAAGTGGTTTCCCGACCACCAGAAGAAAGAAACAAATTCTCCCATCTGTCCTCGCTTATCTGCAGTACAGACAAAGGTTAAAGGCTTAGATGAAGATCCCGCAGGCTTCTCTCCTCCAAGCTACATCCTCTGGCATGTCCAGGGCAACTCCTAGCTGAGACACAATTTCTCCAGCAAGTCCTCATCCCAATGGGATAAGTCAACAGAATGTCCCTGGAAAGGCATCTGCACAAGATGCACAAAGCCCTGTGAGTACACTCCCCTTGATGCTGCTCCGAGCTCAATACCCGAGTTCCTGACTCTATTCTGCAGTGTTAATCCAGCCACTTGTTTTGGAGAAAGATCCCTGCAGCTGCATGTGGAGATCTCATTTTTTTTCCACTACCCACAGCTCAAGACAATAGGGGGAGACTCAGAGGGTCTGAAAATCAGTTCAAATAGTTTTTTGTATTTTTTTCTATTTTATGGAGGGAAAATAAGAGAAGTAGTTGGTAGTTCTGAATCTGAGCAAAGATGGGACCACAAAATGGAATCTGACCACATCTGTATCTAGTGATTTTAGCAGTCCTAAAACAGAATTTCAAAAACCGTTATCATATTATGTGATAAAATGGCAAATCTGTTTCAATCACATTGCTAATCATACAAGCTCCACTTGCTGCTTTACGGCAAAAAATCATGTGTAAATGTGGGATATTCAAAAAGTTCAAATGAGGTAGATAAGAAAAAAAAACAAGAAAATAAATGTTTCAAATTCCAGCATGTCCTCCTTACTTTCTGTTTCTCAATCGTTAAATTGTTAAAATTGTATGTCACTTTCAAAGACGTGACTATCAGCAAATGAATGTGGGTTTTAACACTGCTTTGTGTAAATTTCACACATCTTTACCTGAAGTCAGTTGTACAGTTTTCACAGTAAAGACGGTAAGATCATTCGTTAAGCTCCAGTCCAGCTTCATCTCATTGGACAATTATTTTGTTTATCTCCGTTTAATTGCATGAGCCCAGATTGCAGCAAATTGATATGTTGCAAAAAAAAAAAAATTACAAACATCTCGTTATTGCTCAGTGTGGTGATATTTAAATCCAAAATCTGAATGGTGGCTCATTAATTCTTGTAACCGATTAACTACTTGGCCATAGTTAAGTATTAACCATGTCAGTCCCATTAGTTGGGATATGTTGATCGGTCTCAAGGGGACATTTTGTTTTTCAGGGAGCCTAAACTACAAATTTGGTAGAAACATTTATTTTAAGAATCACATTAAGACTTAATTGTAAGTTGAATGAATAAATGGCATCCAGTTAATTAAAAACAAAATAAACAGCTTGTTAGAAATCACATTAATATAACAAATAATTAACTAGCAGCAAATGCAAAATCCAACTTACAGAAAACTGGGGGAATTTGAGAAGACTTGTTCAAGTTACCGTCAGCCGTTTCAGGGTTTTAATTTATCAACTTCTCTCTCGCTCGCTTTCTGAAAAGTGAACTTATGCTTTTCATTTGGATTCATTTATTTTTTAGAAAAACCTGTCTCAGCTTTTGGGAAAGTTTGGAAGAATTTAGAAAAAAAAATGCTTCAAAGACATAAAGACTTTGAATTCCAGCAAATTCTGATGCCCACAAACATCCTGTCATTGATACTTTCCCTCTTAACTCCGAGTGTCATTTTGGCTCCTCTCAATGAACAGGACTGGGTCTCTTAACCTCTAGTTCTGAACCAGTGAATGTTCTTAGAATCAGTGAATGTAAAACAAAACAAAACAAAACCATAATTTGACTCATATTCACCTGCATCCATGTGACATTTTATCATAACAGTTTCATAGTCATAAACTTTACATTTGAACAATATTTCTATGAAACAAAAGAGTATATGTTTAGAGATGAGACAGTTTGCTCACTGATCCAAAAAATAAATACAAATAAAACCAGAGCCTCGTCTAGTCATTGTGAGCCTAATTAAAGGGAACATCTGATTTTAAGGGTGATCTGTGTCACAGAATAGAGCTCCAAAATCAACCATGTAACATTGCAATTAGGTAGGAGATAAATATAGCTCTGCCTGTCAGACGAATTTGATGTGCTGCCATAAGCAGTGGCTGCAGGAGGGCTAGTGTTTAAGGTTCGACAGGCAAAATGATGACCTACTGAGATCTTTGCCACCCCAGAAATTCTGCGACCCTGTTTAAAATACGGTCGATTTCATCAAGTAAATCTAAAGGGATTAAAAAAATGCATTAGCTTCTGGAGTTTTGCACAGAGTGGCTCATAGACTACATGGATACGACGGTGGTTAATCCCACTCGGATTAAAGAAGAAGCGACCACAAAACTGAGAGAAACAAATACAAAGGTCCTCTGAAGTTTAATCCTGGAGCACCCTGTTCAGCAGCAGTCTGTATTTCATGTTTTTACATCTTCTCTGCTCTCTTCCTTACCTTCAGGCCAGTGTTCAAAAATCGCCCTCCTCACTGTGTGTGCAGAGACCCCCCGACAGCTGGAATTGCAGCGCAAGCTCTGCACTGGCGGGAACCCGATTGCCGAGTTGAATCACCATCAGATGGTCTTTACAGTTTCTAGACTTTATTGGTTTCTCTTAAGATTTCTTTGCAGCAAATTAGTGAACTCCTTCTCTGACACTCGACATATGCTGGGTTCATTCATTCCTCCATGTAATATCCTTGCCTGTGAAGCCCTTTTGATGCTAATCGATAATGGCAGCAAGTGTTTTCATGTGATTATTGAAATGACACTTGCAGGTAATTTTGTTGCTGAACTAAAACTAAGCTCAAATTAGGTTTTTGTGATTATGTTAGATTTTATTAACTTCCATGAACTTGCCAGCTAATTGCATTTCGTTTGATCACTCCTTATGGTAACTTGGGCTCAATGCAAACTGCCACCACACTTGCAGAGCAAGGTTCCTGCAAACACTTTAATGATTTCTGATCATTTGTCGTAGTTTGGAAAGACACGTGTCAGCATAAAGGTTATTCAAACAGGCCCAGTTTTGCACCTGCAGATCATTAGCTTTCTGCAAGCTTTCAAGACCTTATGGGGAAAGTGGGTATTTAACAGGAGAAAAAAAAACTAGTCTTGATATATAATATAAGAAACTTAAAGATGATACAGCTTTGAATAGAGCTACCGATTTGCAGACATATGAGGAGTTGCGGTTCTCATCACTTCATCACAGTAGTTTTTGCATCTCGAAGATTTATTTTTGCTTTCTTTCTGAGTAAGACGTGATTATTCAGTCAGTTTTTCTGTGAACTCTACATTTTTATTCCTGCTCGACTCAACACCTTAAAAAGCACAAAGTTATTCAAACAGCAATACAACAACTGCACTTAAGAAGCAGGGTGAAGAAATCCTAATGCAGTAAGTCTGCACAGTGAAAAGGAGGCATTTTAGAGTCTGTTGTGTTTGGTTGCTTTATGGCTTCATTTATTTTGCACTTTCTCTACATTTTCTGTTTCAGTTCTTCAGCACCTGCTTCCATCCTTTCAAATTTGTTTGCATGACAAAAAGTATATGCAGTGCTGTTGACTTTATTTTATTTTTTTTTACGTTTTGCAATATTACAAAAACGTCAACAAATTTTATTGACTATTATGTGATAGACCAACACAATGTGTATAACTGTGAAGGAGGATGTGAAAAGATACAGGATTTACTTTTTTGTTTCTTTTACAAAGAGAAAACTCACATGTGTGGCATCCATTTGTAATCAGACAACTTCACTCTAACGCCTCTACGTAACATCCAGTTGAACTAGTTAAGTGTATTCAATTTTAATATTAAGGTCTTAGAAGGTTTGTTAGAGAACATCATAAAGACCAAGGAACACACCAGACAGGTGACAGATGTGGAGTGTGAAGAATTTTAAAGTCTGATTAGCTTCTTAAAAAAAATAAAAGTCGTCTTCTCTACAACTTTGAATTTACTAGGACATGATAATCCAACAAGCAGCTAAAGGGGTTAAGAGAAATTAATACTTCTGCTGCACACTATAAACAATTCTTGGTAAGCTCTTAATTTGTCTTCTACAGTGACCACTTGTCCCCCTACAATTCGAATATAAATAAGATAAAATGTATTCAAGTGATTCATGAATTCTGTTTAGGAGATAAAAGAAGAAAACCAGTGAAAGCAGCTTTTTTTTTTTTTACTCGTAAATTAAATGTGTAAATTCATTTGCAACGAGACCAAAAGGCAGGACACAAAAAATCCACAATTTAAGGAAATCATAAATATAAAATTTGGTTTCTCAGGAAAACGTCCTTTCAAATACGAGCAAAACACAATCACCCTAGGATTTACAGCTAAACTTTGATGTGTCTAGGCTTGAAGCATGAGATGTGTTCTGCTCCGCGATTTGCCTGAGCTGTGATGGGACATAAAGGCAAAGAACACAATAATCTGGCAAACAGAGAGAAGAGATAAAAAGCCATAAAAAGCCCCGGAGACCAGAGAAAGAAACAGGTGTTAATTTTTACCCTGATGTAGAAAATAAACTCATGCTATAATTTCATGGCAATCTCCGACTTCTTCCTGCTTTTTAATGAAAAGCACACACAAACACACACGCACACAGCAATCACTTATGTAGTTTGCCGGACTGATTTCTGCTTTAAAGAACAAACACGTTACACACATCATGTGTTTGCTCAGTGAAACCACTCACTGAAGCAGAAATGTGCACTCTGACTCCCATATGAGAGTCTGTGTTTCTCCATCTGGCTGAAGGAGACAATTTCTTCTTCTCTTTGATATATATATATATATATATATATATATATATATATATATATATATATATATATATATATATATATATATATATATATATACTGTATATATATATAAAATGTAAGCAATGGTACCCATGTTCCCTCCATGGGCACCAAAAAAACTGAAGAAGCAGATAAGTAAATAAACTTTAATGGCCTTATGGATGGAGATGTGTAATGCTTTAACTTCAGCGGGAAAAAAAAAACGTTTAATTGGTTCCTTTTTCGTCTTTTGAATCAAGTCTTTTGCCATTCAACAAACTTGCTTATTAAACCTCTAATTGCTAATCAAGGACTGATCCACTGTTTAATTTCCCTACTAATTATGACTCCTATGGTCAGTGTAGAACAGAGTTTTAATCTGTGTTTTGGCTAGAGTTGAGAGCTTTCACATATATCCCTTTTTTGTATAAATGCTGGCTCCATGTTCATTGCTGAACTAAAATCAATCCTACACATTCGCTTGAAGATTCTGTGGCTTCAAAAGTGAAGTAAACACTGTATATTTCATCAGCTGCAGTCTGCTTTCCATTTTCTATGACAGCTGCAGATATTTCCTCCCAACAGGAGCTTTTGCAGGACAGGTTACATTTCTAAAGATAAATATGACTCGACATATCCAAGCCCAGTGTTGTACAGTCAGAGTAGTCTCTATCCTATTGCCTACCATTGCCTGTTTGCAGAAGGTAATGTTTAACCTACTGTTGCTTATTTTTGTCACCTACAATAAAACAACCACTTTTATGTAGCACAGAAGCCCCAGAGTTAACCAAACTGCTCAATAAAAACACCACAGCATTACTTTCTTTCTGTCAGCAGGTCTTCAGCCATCCGCAGATCGAGCATTGACAAGCGGGTATAGAGAATGGTGGGCGGATGACCAGATGGAGGAAAGTAGACTGCTATGATACAGTACTGTCAGCGAGAACTGGGGTCTCAAATTCTAGTCTTGCAACTTTGAGATGGGCAATGCGTCTGAATAAAAAGGTGGCATTGCCTCCTCAGTGTGCAGTCAATCTCTGCAGAGTCCTGGTAGTATAGAGTACTAATTGTTTGACTGGGTTGTGTTAAAACAGACACAAGACACAAGGTGTAAATGTTACAAGAGGCTAATCCTTAAAGGTCAGGAGATTGAGACCCCTTGACTGGAAACTCAGTAAAGGGCTGACATCTTTTGGAGTGATTAATGGGAAATGGGAGGAATAAAGAACGTCAATCAATCACCCTCAGGAGCTTCTAGCAGGATCTTGGCTCACGGGGTGAGAGCGATGACGAGGAAGCTGAAGAATCAGCACAGAGCTACATGGAAGAAGCTCGTTAATGACCTGCAGAAAGTTGGGAACAAAGTCACCAAAAACGACATTGGTAACCAGCTACACTAACAAGCTGAAGTTGTGCTCTGCTCTGCTGTAAAAGCTGAATGGAGCTCTTTTCCATCAACACACCCTCTTTGTTTGGAGGAAGAGGAGTGCTAAGAATGACCTGAAGAACACTATGCCATCATGGCCATTTACGGTGAAATCCAGGACGGGAACATTAGAGAGGCATCATTTGATGAGTCTTTCAGCTTCATATATGCAACATTGGAACAGCCGAAAAAGAAGCATGTTATCCTGGAGTCGTGTCAATGAGCTACTGTAATTATGTTTACACACACAAAGTATTTTTGTCTTTATTTCAAAAATGTGTATTGTAATAATATATAAAGTACAAAAATCCTTTTTATTAAGGAATCTGTAACATTTATTTTCTGAAAGTTGTAAATTGGCATGTCAAATAAAGCATAAACAACTTAGCGTCTTGTGAATTATTAGTTTATGAACGATATTAGCCCAGTTATTTTCACCCAAGCACATAACACCAAACTCCAACTGTGTTCTTTGAGATTTCAACGAATCAGCAGCAAAATCTTATTCCCCAGTTTTCACTGTAGAAATTGCTCTTTTATCGGTTATAATCTCCTAATTTGAATTTCCAAATCAAGTTTCACAACGTGCCAAACTCCGAGATTCGCTGATAAAAAGCAACCTGCCCAGAGGAACGGAGGCCTGGTCTGTAAATGAGTTTGCTGTTGGCTCCATCAGCTTTCATCACATCTGACTTTCATCCCATCACTCGTTTGCCTGTCTCAACCCATCCAGTGCGTCACACTGTGAGGCTGAGAGAAAGAGACAAGGGAGAAAAAGACTGAGGCAAATAGAGAGCGACAAGAAGACAAATTTGGAGGCGGAGGAGATTCAAATGGCAAAACTTGAAAGGATTAATCAGTGTATTTCGTTCATGGGTACAGATCCGATTTAGCCTGGCAAAAAGAAGAAAAGAAGAGGATGGATGGAGAGATGGATGAATGGAAATCCTAATGCTAACATGTGACAAGAAAAATCAATAAACACTTATTACAGTGTGCACCAAATTTATTGGTGTGTCTGAATAAAATACTTTTAAAAATCTGAATAACCTCACCCTGAGAAAATAGACTCAGTGATTTTCATTTATATTTTAGCTTTTCATGTCATGGCCCTAACTTAAACACATGTTCTTGGTGCACTCTGCATCCCTTAGTGCCAATCAAACATCGTATAAACAGCACAGCTTACTTGAGTATTGTTGCACACCATTTCCATCGCTTTATGACCAACAGCAAGACGATGCACCATGCCACATTTCTCAAATCATCTCAAAATGGTTTCTTGAGAATGACAACAACTTCTCTGAATACTTCATTAGCCTTCTAGGTCACCTGATCTCAACCCAATGAAAGTCTTTGGCATTGTGGTGAAGCAGGACATTAAACAAATGTTAGCAAATGTTAGCATTAGGGATTCCATTCATCCATCTATCCATCCATCCTCTTCTGCCAGCCAACAAATCTGCCAGCATGAAGAAAATCATGCTTCCAACACCTTGTTAAATCCATACCACAAAGAATTGAAGCAGTCCTAAAGATAACAAGAGGTCCGGTCTTGTGCAAGGAGGTCGTATCTAACAAAGTGAACGGTGGGTGGATGTGAGCTTTTGGTAAACCCACTTTGCTGTCAAATGCTCTACCTACCATATTCAAGAATTTAAAGGTTTGTGGAGTAACGCTCTTAAAATTATGTCAAAACTGCAGAAAGAAAAAAGAGTGGTAGAGAGAGCTAGATGAACTTCCCTGAAGTTTTAGCCGTAAAGTGCTGGCTGCATTTTTTTTCCTTGACTGGAGAGAACGCTGAAGGTGCAAGAGGACAAGAGAGCAACTTCAACAAATGCTCAGGGATCGGTCAGTTATGACTGCCACCCCCGCACTACCCCTGTTATTACTTCCTCTATCACTGTCTAGCTTAATGTCTGCAATTTTCTGACACTTTTTATCCCCCCTTTAAGTGTGGGAGTTTGATGTTACCCCGAAGGTTAAAGCATAGCTGTCTCAACTCAAGTCAATAAGGTTGCCAACTTCCACCAGCAAAGCCATGGCCAAAGCAGAAGTGAGTAATTAGAGATGGGAATACAAAAACATTTGCATGTTCAACCAGGCCATGTCAGCGAGCGAGAAAACTCGCACACGACAAACATGCGGACGGCTGATTCAAGCTGATAGGAGCGTGTGTGGGGAATGGTTTTTGTTTTCCCCGACGCAGAACATAGAGTTATTACCGGCAGGCAGCACTTATTTAAACAAGGGGGAGGGGAACGGTGGGATGAGGAGCGGGACCTCCGAGATTTCCACATGCACAATAAACGTCGTTAATGGCGGGAAGAATATTAACAGGGTGTGGAGGCAGTCTCAAGGGCGAAGGCAAATTCAATCCAAAAAGCATCTGAAGGTGGCAAAGTGCATTCGGTTTGGCTGCATTTGTGCTGCAGCCTTGATTTTCTAGCTACAGCGTCCGGCGACCTGAGGGACTTGATTAGGCATGATGTGCAATATTCTGCATCCTGGGCCGGTGGTAAATAAATCACCTTAAAAACACTTTGTGGGGCAATTTGTTTTATGGTCTCCCAGCAAGTAAATCTGAATTAAACAGTAAAGCACAGATGAGAGGTGTGTCTGTTTTCCCTTAGGTTAGTTTAATACGGATGGATGAGAGCTTTTTTCTTGTTTTTTTTTCTTAGTGTTTAGAATTTTTATGTCCGTCTGACATGCAGGGGGGAAAAGGACATTGTATAGATTTGCAATGATGCCCGAGGCTCAGTTCAGCAGAAGCTTTCCCTTCTAATTTCTTCATTTGCAAGTTGTTTTCATGGCTTGGTTCCCAAAGCACAAGCTTGAATTACTCATTTAAATCTTTGCCTGGAAAACAATTAGGACCCCCAGTGTACATGATGAAGCACATCTGAACAGTAATTTGGTGTAACGCAGCTGTTTTTAACTTGGACATGCAAAATGAAGACAGTGCATCAATCTTCCGCAAACCAAAGGTTTTCTGAAAATCCACAAACGCGGTGATACATAATCGGTTTAAAGAAATAAATGATGTATTCAGTTTTGCGGAGATTTGTTTGCTGTAATTATCTACATGCGTCCTTCTGGGAGGTTGTGTAATCCGTATGTTTCTGTGTGTCTGAATGAAAATAAGAGTCTGAGAATTTTTTTTTATTAGACCGGGAGATCAAACATTCATCAGATTGTGCCTCAGAGCCTTGATGATCAATAAATATTGATAGAAGGATCATCAATCATTGAAATAATTTAATGAAAGCCTTGGGAGAGGATCGACCAGACACTTAAATAGAAGTGTTCAGATCTCCCTCTTGTCCTTTTAATGATACGAAGCCCTTTCACAGCTCTACTTAAAAATCAGTTACTTGGCTGGATGAAGTCATAATATGAGAAAGAATGTAATTATGATAATCGATCACATTTTTAGTCGTCTCATGTTTCGCTTTCCGTCGCTAACCTCACGTATGCGTACTCCTTGAAAACATTCACACTTGTCACCTCGAAAATCAACGCGTTTTGGGGATGTTTTATGACTGCGAGCCTGCGTCGACCTTTCATTTCACCACAGCTGCATATGTGCGAGAAACTTCTGCACAAGTCATTCACAAACATCAGTTGCATATCGTTGCACAAACAACAGATGCCACCGATGATGTGAATTCCTACAACGGGATTACTTGTTTGGACTCAAGGTAGTGCCAGCACCGGGAAAACAAACCCAAACACTTTATTTGACATCACAAGCCACTGGAATCAACATTTTAGATTTGTTATAAATGTGGGGGGGATTACTGATTTTGGTTACCTTTAGGAATCGCAATCTTGTTGAAGATTTGACGTCCATCTTCTCTCTGTAAAGTTTTTCCACCCCAAGTCTGACTAAAACAATGTCAACATGCACAGTAGGTGTCGAGGTATCAAACTGAAGTTGAAAACACTCCCGCCTGACCCCCGGAGGCCTGCTCCAGTGTTTTCAGAGCTTGCTGTATAATCTGTATCTGTGGCAGTGACCTCTCGGAGTGGCTGGTGTCAATGCCGGAGTGACGACCTCCAGCTCCTTGTCTTTATCTGAAAAAGAGATATGGACAGGTCTGTGTTTAGGTCACCCTTATCTGCTTTGTTGGGTCGTGTGTGTCTGAGTGTGACAGGTGCAATCTTCTTTAATCACAGCTTCTGGACCCCACTGTGAACCTAAGGTCTATATTAATCACCATGACATCTGAGAGAGACAGAGGTGGACACGGTGAAACGCGGCGAGAAAGACAGACAGCGAGACTACCTTCTTTGTTTTTCTCTCCCTGTCGTTCTGATTCCCAAGGTCAGAAGACAATGCCAAATCATTTCTATATATTAGAGACAAAAGTATGGCATGAAATATCCCCTTAAAGAAGCTTTGTCAAACAAAACCGCTAATTAGATAACAACATCAGGGTCATGTGTCTAAATTTACTAATGTTATTTTTAATCTCCCTGACACAGTGTGGCATATGCATGCTGCATATAAGGATGCAGTATGCAATTTAATTAAAATAACGCCCCAGTGTCACCTTTGCAATGATCTGATGCATATGTGATCTGACCTCCATACGAGCCGGGCTGTCACAGACATTTTAGAAACAATGAAATTCCCAGGCTGTATTGGGAGTCGCCACATATAATGCGAGCGTGTGCCACTGCTACCAAAGGGATTGGAAATGTTTCTCAAAACCTGCAGCAATGACCCATTAATGTCTGCGCGAATGAAGATTCAAAAATGCATATTGAAGTTCAGTTTTTCTTGTTGGTTTGTGGCAGAATGTTGGTTGACTTGGAGAAAACAAAAATACATCAAGAATAAATCTATGCATCTCAAAATCATCAATTATTACTCTGGGATTAAATGACAATTTGTAAAACTATTTAAGATTTACAGTTGAAAATTTCACTTTCATTCATTCACTTGAAAGTTTCACACTTAACTTTGGATAGAAACAGTTAGCACAAAGTGAGGCAGCTGCAGTTTCTAGCACAGAAAGTGGTGACCGATCTTCTGTTTTGTCCCGTCTGAAATATGTGTTGGGTTCTTGTGCCTGAAGTTTTTTTTTTGTTTTTGTTTTTCTTTTAAATTTTTAGATCTGACTCAATAGTGTTGTCATCTTGTTTTCATAGCTTTCTATAATTTGTCAATTTCCATTTACTCTTTAATTTTGCCTACAACTGCTGGGCATTTAGTAGATTAGACTGACCCCAATCATTGCTCCTCCACAGGATTCATAAGCAGTTCAATTTCTGTCCATCCCTGTCAGATTTTTCTGCCATGATGTGATGGCATTCCATTTATTTTACTTATGATTATAACTTTTGCTTGTTAGTCTGATATCAGCAGTGATCTGTAAAATCACTGTTAACATCAGAAATGTGGATATACCTTTTATCCACATTTCAAGTCCTTTTTTGTTTTTTATCCTTTACTTCTGAAAGTTTGCATGTGAATGTGCAGTGTTAGCTCAGCTGAAGATTTTTCTGAACACTTGTGTTGATGTGGACATCTAAAGAAAAATGCAACTGGCTATGAGAGTTTCAAATTCTGCAAAACAAGACATTTGCCAAGTTTTTGTCAATAATATTATTCAGATTTTTCTTCTAGTACGCTGTGTTTTGTCAATCAAACACTAATTTAGTAACAGTTTACAACCTCCCATAATTAAAAATATTACACCACTAGCAACAAACCGATCCTATAACAGTGGCATTACATCATTTACTAGGAACACTTTGCACATGAACTTTATCAGTCATGCTGACCAAAAATAGGTTCCCAGAAATATGCTTGATAGCTCAAAGATTTAAATTAATATTTTGAATACTTTGAGCATTTGACACACACATTGCCTTTACCCAGGTAATAATGTCTTCCCCATATTTGTGCACCTTTTTGACGACTCTGGTTGCACAAAAGCCCAAATTTAGCCACGCGTAGCTTTTCAGACCGTTTCCATCTGACCTAGGATACCGATGTCGGGCCTCTTCAGAAGAAGAGCGGGAAAAAAATGTGAAGGACCAGACAGTCGTGGCAAATAGAGAGGCATTGAAAGCGAGAGGCAGTCAGATAGAAGAGGCTGGGTGTTAATAGCATGCCAAGTCTAATATGACTGTTAATTTTGAAGCCTTCTGAATCTCATATTTTAGAGCCCGCAATTGATGTCCTTCCTGCATTTTCATTTATCAGCATTGTGTGAATCTCTCAACTCTGTGTGTAAGCGGTTTCATTAACTTCCTATTTTCCCTGTGCAAGCCGTTTCACCAGCACAGCAGACTAAGTGCTTATTTAGTATCCTGCCAGGGCCTTCGTCTCAACTGAAATTACTCATAGTGAACTGTTTCTAGACCATTATGCAAAATAAACTTCACTGTCAATGGCTACAAAAACTGATTTCATTCTCAAAGCGCACTGTCATCCCCTGCACTCAGCTGCAGGGAGAGGTATGCATACAATAAATGGAAAGTGCAGGACACAATCACGCATTCATACATAAACATAGAAAGATTCATAAACTCGGATTTTGTAGGTACTTGAAAAACATCGACGGGTCATTAATGGAGGACATTCACATTTGCCACATAGATGTTAAAAAATGTCTTTGTAGATATTGTTTTGATATTTAAAAATAAAAATAAAATTGAAATCAGAATATTTTCTGTAAAGTTAAGTTTGCTTGGCAAAACTGTTAAGGGCAATACAAGTTTCTGTGTCAAATGACTAACTGTAAGAAATCTTGTGGTAAAAATAAAATTGAAATGTCTTCTTAATTACTTTAATGCCTCAACTTAATCACAAAGGTCAGATGTCTAAAGTTTTGTTACATCAAGAAGATTGAATCTTAAGGGAATTTAAATAAAGTTGATATATTTGATAAATGACAGGATATTAAATGCCACAAACGCCAGGCTTATAAAGGTTTTTGCTCTCATTAAACTGGAAAATACGATGTTTTAGTATTCTTCGTTTTTCTTTAATTGTTCCAAAATATTTCTACACATGATTTGTTGAAATTCTTGGAGACGGTGGCCTGTTACAATTTTAGGTCTAATTTTGGACTTTTTCTAAATTTGAGGGAGCCTTGTTAAAAAAATAAAATAAAATAAAAAGATTGTGACCCATTTTAGCTGTGTGTTTTAAGATTTCAATTAAAAATTAAAAAAAAAACCTTGATGATCTCAAAAAAAAAATTGTTCCTTGGAAAAGTTCAGCACAATTGTTGCAAACTATACAGCATTAGAACAACTTTCTGCAGAAATGAGAAAGTGAAAAATAAACCTCTGCAGTGGCTGTCCTCCTGAAAGCCTCCCCCCGGGGCTGTGCACTATTTACAAAAAAAAAAAGTAGCTTTGGAAAGAACTCTGCTGCTGGGTTGTCAGATGAAACCCAACATGGTCTCTCAGTAGTTTATGAAATGGCTTGAAAGCCTAATTTGTCCTCAGGCGAGACTTAGTCTCCTGTTTTTGTTTACACTGCCAGAAAGAAAGCTATGTAGAAAGAATAGAAAGAACAAAATCAAAAAGTGAAGCTACTGATTTACTTCTAAAAAACAACCTAACCTGACGTCTGGTCATCAGCTGTGGAAAACGACAAAATAAAATTGCAAACACGTGCGTCTAGATGTTTTTCCTTGGTAGACTGGCCCGACCCACCTTCAGGGACAGGGTGACAAGAGCCTCCATTTGTCAGCGGACGCGTGCGAGCGCGCTGCCGCCGTACAACAACAGAGTCCAGTTAAGGTGATTTGACAATCTGGGAATAACGCCTTCTGGATCCCTCCCAAGTAAATCTTTGGGGGAGTAAATTATGAACCTGCTTATATCTGGCTTGTGATCAGATTTGATGATATTAAAGAGGTAGCTGTTGAGGGGAAGATCTAGAAATGAGCAACCTACTCATTCGTTTATTCATTCATGGATGGACGGAAGGATGAATGGACGAGCAGAGAGGTGGATGGATGGATGATTGCTGCTGTGAAGAAAAGATTGATCAGTTTTCATCAGTAAATTGCTAATAATGAGGGTGCTGTGGTGGTGCAGGGGCTTGGCACGACCCATGAATTGGTCGCAGGTTCGATTCCCAGTCTGGTGACATTTGCCACATGTCTTCCCCCTCTCTCATTACCCTCTTTCCTGTCTAGCTATTTTCGAATAAAGGCCACTAGAGCAAAAAAAAAAAACCTTTAAAAATATTGCTAATAATGTCAATTCAAATTCCTCTGCCTCCAATAGTAGTCGGTTGTTTTAAATTGTAGCTATTTAAAAGTTTACCTGGAATTTCGACTTGTAGTTGTTGCTAGGTTAAATTTCAACTCTCCATGTTATCAGGCATATACATAAAATTGTTAATTCACTTATAAAGAACAAGAAAATAATTTACTTCAAAACTATCAGTGTTGTGAAAATATGTATTCATTAATATAAAGTGGAGATTATTTTGAATAACTTCAGAGGTGTATGGTTACTCATAGGAACAGATATTGCAAAAAGTCAATGTTGCTATAGAGAAAAAAAAAACAGAAAAGAAAATCCAGTCCCTTTGAAGGGAAAACCCATAACCCATTTTTGATGTGTTGTGTATTTAAATGTGACTATTCCAGATAATATTTGTGAAGATTCTGAGCTCCTGGCATGGTTCAGTGATTGCCTTGATTCTGATTTCATGTCCGTCTGGGGATAGACCATGAATGTGTAAGAAGGTTAATACTCCGTTTTTATGGCTGACTTGACGACAGCTGCTGCCAGGATTATTTTTAAACACCAGAAAGGTGGCAAATTCTTCAGAACTGAAAGGAAAAGGTAAAGGCAGCGGATGGGAAGGAGTCTACTCAGAGCAGATGCTTGGATGACTTAACCTTTGCAGTGTCTTCTTGATAATTTCGATATAATTGTTGATAACCTTTTATCCATTTATTTTCAGCGTGTGCACACCAAATAAATCAGTGAATGTGCATTTGTCCGTTTTGTATTTTTGCTCTTTTCTTTTGGATGGTAGTTGATGCCGCTGCAGCTTGCTGTACATACACAGCCCGGAGTTTCCTTTGTTTATTGTTCCATTCTCGGCATCTTCATTATGTTCCTATCTGCTGAACTCCCTCGGGCTACTCCTGCTCCTGTCAGTGTATTGTTTTAACCGGCTGATTTTCGTTGTCTCCAGAGCCAGATTACAGAAACCAGGAGAAAGGTGGACTGCCTCCTTCAGGTTGGGTGACTTAAGAAGACGAGTTCAAGTATCTTTTATGTCTTATTCACAAGAGATGGTGGAATTGAGTAGGAGAAGACAGATCAAGGCCTCGTCTACAGTAATGCGTGTGCTGTGATGAAGGATGGAGCAGAATAAAAAAACAAAGCTCTCGATCTACCTGCCCGACTACGTTCTGACAGTCCCTGTGTGTAAACAAACTGGTTCCTTTTCTTGTCAATGATCATTTCAGTACAATTTAGAAGCATTAGTCTTAAATAGCTGTGATCGACTGGAGGGAAGGCAACAATCTGTTCAAAATCCCAAAAAGAGTCGTGGCTCTCCTGCAAAGTGGCTGTTTATTTTTTTTCTTTTTTTCTTTTTTGCAAAAAAATAAAAAAATTACCCTGAAGGCTGTCTGGCCAAATATAAGCTGCAGTCAACCTAATGATCCAGCATGAGGCTGGTTTCAGTGCGGCTTGTCATCAATACTCTCATGGAGGTGATAATGACCTGCCACAGGGGACATCTTTCATCTTGAACAGCCAAAATGATGACCAGTTGAAAACTAATAGGAGTGCATTGATTCTGTTCTCATATAAGACGGGCACAGACAGGGGAATATTCTTTTTATTATTATTTTATTATTATTATTATTATTATTATTATTATTATTATTATTATTATTATTATTTATTATTATTATCATTTTAAGAATTTTCTAATGATCGTATTATCATCTGTAAACAGTAGAAAATGACAACAGTGTTCAGGCACAATAAAAAAAAAGTGACTAGAAAACAAACTTTATCCTGCCTCTGTGGAAAATTCCCTGTATTAATGAGTCATGATTTAGACTGTTACATCTAGTTTGAGTATTTAAAGTACATCCAACATGGTACCAAATAGTATAGACCACAGCTTGAATGAAATGGCATCATGGGAACCTGAATGAAAGCTTTCCCAAACATCTTTTTTTTCTCTACAAAAACAAGGAGAGCTCTCGTCGATGTATGGACAATGATAGATGACTTGTTATAAAGAGAAGCCAAAGAACCAACTTCTGAGGAGGCAGCCAAAGGACTGAACTGACCAAATGATGACAGATGGGAAGCATTGCACTTGGAAATGAAGGGTGGGCAGAGAAACGGATATATTTCTTGGAGCTGCTTTTATCCGCTAAGGTTTGTCCCATCGGATTGTTTCCAGCACAGAAACAGTCATGTCAGGTACAAGAATGAGACTGCTGGTAGGTAACAGTGCTTCCAGAAAACAAAATGGTGGATGTGGGAGCAAAACCTATACTGTGATACTATTTTGAATGTGCACAGTAAAACCAGAAGCTCCTGGGTAACCAACCCCTGTATACTGGCAGATGGATTGACTACCATGGCAACTAGCATGGGCTGGTGGAAACGCACTGCTGACTAAGGTGTTGCACTGATTTTCTACAGGTAACTCATGTTGTTGCTTGGGTGTTGGGAAGGGTGACAGCCTATTTCTGCATCATGGGGACTGAAAAAAAGGGTCAAGAGTTAATATCAATATCAAGTGTCAATGTTCATCAAATGCAATCTAAATTTATTTCATAGTAAAGATGAAAAGATTGGCAAGTGCTGATTGAAATCACTGTAAAATTGGAGGGTAGATCTCTCCATGAGCGCACCCTGCATAACCTGCACTCCTGCATCTGGATGTGTGTAGGTGTTGTAAGTTCCTGTGCAACTCCGAAATAATGAACTCCCTTCAAGAATCACGGTAAAGATTCTGGTCCGTGTTGCATGTATGTCTGATGCGTTTCTAAATATACGCATCCCAGTTAAAATGTTACATTAAGAAATGGGACAAAGTGTGGAAGACGTTGCTTTAGGATGTTTCTTGCAGCAGATGAAACAGAACAACCGAGTTCATTCTGTGCTCCTTCGACAGAAGAGGAAGAGGCGGAAGCTCCAATTAAGGATAGGACTTTTTTTTGTCTATCTCCTCTCTTCTGTATGTCTCAGCAACTTTTGCAGCACTTTTTTTTCGCCTTTCCTCATTTTTTTTTTTCTCGTTTACTGCAGTGGCAAGCATATTCCCCCACTCTCTCTTCAGTGCCTGCAGCACTGGAGATTGCTGTAAAGCCTCCTGTCAGGGCAGAAATGCATATAACCCACACACTCCCCTTATTTGTAATTTCAGTGCCAAGGTCCCAAATATATATATATATTATATATATATATATATATATATATATATATATATATATATATATATATATATATATATATATATATATATATTTGTGTGTTTGTTTTAACTCACCCCGAGTTAAAACAAACACCCTCTGAAGAAAATGTTGCACTCTGCAAGTGTTGGTAACGTGATTCTTTCTCCAATTACGCCTGCATGTTTCGCGAAGGAGGAAGGCAAATAAAAGGAGAGAAGCAGGCAAAGAAAAGTGAAAAGGAAAAGAAAATAGAGGTTGCAGATTAGGGCAGAGGTAAAGAAGAGAGAAAGAGCAGCACAAAGGGAAGGGAGTCAGGTAAGGACAAGAGATAAATTAGATGCAGAAATGCCATGGAAGTCTTATCTAGGAGACTATTAGCATTCACACCCCGATGCCTTCCCTGATTCTCTCTTTGCTCCTTCTGTCTTGTCCATCAGTTTCTGTCTTTTGGGGCAGAAGATTCACTTACACATACACTCCCAGCTGTTACACACACTGACATCATGCAGGACACTCTTTTAAGATTTAATATATCCTTTTTTTCTTTCTTCACATCTCCTGTTATCTGCCAAAGCTTTTTAGAGAGTTTTTTTTTACCTGTCACCCTTCAAATCAAGACCTTTCGTTTGATCAGACGATGTTCTCTTTGACCAATTTATTTAACAAATTTCCTCCTTTTTATCAAAGTCTTGACACACATGACCTCACTGTGACTACTTTGTGCCCTTGTTTCTTCTTAAGCCTCACTGAACAATTAGTTCTGCCTGGGAGAAGGAATATGCGGTTTTTCATAATATAAGTATCAAAGACGCTGCCTTATCTTGCAGATGAGCTAATCTGTTTAGGGTTAGCGGTTAATATACTCTTGTTTCACAATGTCTAGTTTCTATCCAGAGTCGAAGCAAAAGCAGAGAGCCAACACACCTACTAATGACAATCTCCTTAATTTAATGGACCTGTAAGCATTTTTTAATTATGTTGACCACGACATACTGATAAACTGCATAAAATGGGTCGGAATGTTTGATAAGGCTCTTTAGCGGTTCCTTTTCTAAGTACTGGACCATATTTGGTCAAAATGACTCACCCTTCAAACCCTGATATGTAGAGTAGAAGAGTGGTCAATAACAGGACATGTCCTGTTTTCTTTATATGAGCTTTCCTTTGGCCACCTTATAAATTTTAGCTATATAGTTATGTTGATGACGGCAATATAATTATGTCTAAAGGATTATGATTACACAAAACTCTACAGCAATGCTTAGCAGGGAAAATAAAACATGTGGGTTTTAATTCTGTCTAATTAAAGTCACTTTAAACAAAAGTCTCCAAATGGCATAAAACAGTCTGCCAAATGTCAAACTGTCATCTTTGATGAACAACTAAAATTTGACATACAGATGTTTTGTTTGGTCTGACTATTTTCTAAAAGCATATTCAGATTCCTGTCTGGTCAAAATCTGGAAACATGCTTTGGTTTTACCACCCCAACACCATGATAACACTCTAATCTTTATTAAGCAATGAGACAGTTTTCTCTCTAAAGTCAGTGCTAAAATCCACCTTAACGTCTGCTTACCACAACCTCAGTCTGGCATCGCATGGACCTTACCACAGCAGGCGCTTTTCATTGGCTAATGCCCATTTGGCTGATATTTTGTGAAAATCTGGCAGAAATGCTAAACTAATCGACTCAGAAATACTGTGGAGAGAGTCAGTCGAACAAAAAATCCCATGTTTAGACGTAGGAACTAAGCCATTAATATGAGACATGTAGTCACGTGAGGGGCGAGCTTGGTAAGGTCCATTGTCACCCCAGTTCTTGTAGACATTACTCAGGAGTCGGTCCAAAACAGGATCCAGAACAAAGTCATTCCCCTGGTATAAAGCAAAACAATAAATAAATAAATAAATAAAAATCATAATTAGACTTTGACTTGCATCAGTGGCATGGCAAACCTATGAAAAGAATAGGACTGACAGTACATGGGGATTTTAGATTCTCTGTTATGTGTTCAGAGCTGAGGAAAAAGTCTTTCTCCAAATGTCAGGATGACTGGCACTGTTGATGCTTTTCAATCACACTTCAAGATATAAATCTCTTTCAAATGTTTTATTTTTGCTTTCCTAATTGTTTCACAATATCTTTTATTTTACATTCGTTCTATTTTGTGTCGGGTGTTCAGCACATTAACTTAATTTTTAGCCTTACTTGACTTATTTTGCTCAGTCTATTTCAATCAATTTTTAATATTAACATAATATAAGGTGTATAGGTGCAAATAAAGCAGAACTTATTTGCTTTACTTGCAAAGAATAAAGCAAATAAATCACTTTATAGTGATTACACCCACTGTGAAGGGAGTAATCACCCTTTACAGTGCAATTAACTGTAGTAGTCGTCTCCTGATACAATGTTCTTGTATTCTTTCAGGGTAAAACAAAAGCTGCATAATTTGCTTCTTCTAAGCCTTTGCAAAAGATTGAATCAAACATGTTTAGTTCCCCAAACGTACAGTGTTGGTCATTGCAGAGCAAGTAGTGACGAGGGTTTAGTGACATCTAGCTGTGAACAATAGATTGCAACCTGCTAAACATCCCTTGATTCACAAAAGGCACGTCAGAACCACTGTCTAATATAAGTCTAATATCTACAGCATTGCAGTATGGCTTTTAGAAAAAAATTATCTTCACATCTTAAATAAAATACAATAAAAACAATTTAATGTGATTCTACACGAAACAAGGATAAATCTATGATATTTTACTCGTTAAACATGCATTTTGTAAGGCTTAAAGGAGAACAGAAATGTCTTACACGATGCAAATGCATCGTAATACTCTGTTCTCTCCTCACTCCATTGGTAAAATACAAGTTTCATGCCTCCTATTATTCATCCGTGTCGCTCGCCACTGCAGAGTAGTCACCCACTCACGAGGAAGATGATGAGTCAGGCTGAGACAAACCTTACACTCCTTAAATCAAAACCATGTAGGAGAAATGAACACTGGCTTTTAAAATTAAACTTTAACTGCAAAATCACTAATTGTTGCTGAGTCCTTATAGCATAGCAGCAAAGTTATCACCTGTTAACTTGTGCAATTTGGTTCATGTCATTCTATTCTATTGAACTTAGGTCTGTACTTAGAGCAATGCATATAAATTTAACTTCAAAAATTTTGAAATAAAATGACTGCTGGATTAAAAAAACCTGCAAAAAACAAAATATCTGCTCCTGCCTGACAGCCAATAATCCGATAATCTAAACAGCGCAATTACGGTTGGCTGATAACACCGTTTGTTCATCTAATTCTCGACACATTAAGAACCTGATAATGGACTGTCAGTTTTAGTTAGCTGTGCTTGTTAAAAGGAAGCCTTTACCTTTAAAATGCACGTCTTACATACAACATGGACGGTGCAGACTTCCTCCTGCTGTGCCAAATTAGCACAACTAGATGTTTTCTTTGTCCTCGTCCTTACATTCGTGACTCATGCTGCCAAAGTGAGCCAAAAATGATGCAGTTAAACACCAACTTTAAACAGATTTCACGCTTGGTGTTGTATAGACCTCATCCCTTTATTTTACCAAACCTCGACTATACATGCCACCCTCAGTTCAGAGCTGCTCGTTGTGTCCCTTACAGAGTGTTGTATTTGTAACATGTAACTGACTCTATCACAGGAGGAAACATTATTAGTCAATGAAACCAGAGAGCTGTATGTACATGGAGGAAGGAGCGGAGAATGGGATCAGCTGAGAAAGGGAACAAACCGGCAGGCCAAGGGAAGGTGAAGAATAAAGACATAGAGACTGAACTGTTTCACAAAGAAGTAACAAGTCAAGAGGAACAGAAAAACGCTAATTAAAGAGAACAAAATCCAAACGCACAAGGGTACATGGCAAAACCTGCTGGGTAATAATAAAAGGAACACAAACATAAATGAAACCCAAAAACTCAAACACCCTGGAATCACATTTAGAAACACTTTATTAGGTACAACCAGACACCTCTGCTGTCCTTGGCATATTCAACAAGGTGTCAGAAACGTTTCCTGTGACTTTTTGTGGATATTCTAACTTAGTTGCTGCAGATTTTTCTTCGGCGCGCCATCTGTGATTAAAATCTCCACCACGTCCCAAAGCTGCTCTGTTGAATTAATTCTGGTGACTGTGGAGGTCAATGTGAAGTCACTGTCATGTTCAAAAACTTGTCTGAAACGATTGGAGCCTTGTGACATATTTTGTTACCTGACTGGAAGGAGCCATCCAACAAAAAATAAAATGCTTCATTGCAACAAAGGAGCCAGAAGGAAGAATTTTAACTCCCCTCTCCAAACACACCAGCAGCACCTTGGTTCTCTCGTGATGCTCAGACTAGCAATAATGCTAATTATCTTGAATTGTGAGCCAACTCTCTGCAGTGCCATCCTGAAAACACTGAGAAATTACTGATAGGCTTTCCAAGACGGTTTTTATTGAAGCATTAATTCAAGTTTCATCCCTCAGAACTGACACGGACTTCCACAGTCCCACAGTTTCTGTGTGTTCTTATGTCTCTGTCCTGAAATTTTAAAAGCACACACAGTCAAACCCAATATGCATTGAGAACCACCCTGGACGTATGGAGGACTCACAGATAAGACAAGTCTGAGATGTTTCAGTACCTTTGAGATGAAGTAGAAAAGAATAGGTTTTTCTACTCTTTCTAGGAGTACAGAAAATTTTCTCAAGCAAAGCTGGGGCTTGAGATGTGAAAAAGAAGCAGCGGAGCCTTGAAACAAAAGGCAAAAAAAGAGAAATGATTGCAAAGGTCAGTGATTCCTTGGCCATAGGAACAGACCTGCAGATCTGACCTAGCAGAAAACGTCCCTGAAGGAATTAAAAGGTTTCCTCTCTATTTCTGTAACTACTGGTCACAAAACTGTATATTTTATATCACAGGAATTTCAAACTCAACTCAGAAAACTACTAAGGCCTCCTGGCTTATTTCATTACTCTTGACAAAAATAGACAAAACCTTTATGCAACCCATCTGCATTAAGTTTGTCTGTTAATTTTCCTTCAGATGAAACAGTTTCCTTATGATGACAATTTTATTTTAATAACTTCATGCAAATCTGTACTTGTTCATATGCAGAAACCTTTATAAGTTTATAATCAGACTGAAGTGACTCAGTCACTTTTTTAAATTTTATCTGAGTTTCTGTGTTTTTATGTCTCTGTCCTTCTCTGCTATGGTATAGTAATCTTTTCAGAGACCCCAAATAGACGAAGAAAAAATTTACAATGAATTCATTTGAATACATGCACTTATGAATTATCTACACTGTTAAAAGTCATGCTCTCCATAAGTTAACATAACGTTTTTCTATAAGTTACTTCCAATTAACATAGTGAGTTATGCAAATTCAACTTAATTTCATGAGTTATTGGCATTTCAACTCAATAATGTGAGTCAGTTCAATGAAACATAAATTTGAATGTGTGAACATAACTCGACAATCTGAGTTTTAAAATGGTAACCGGATCTTATAAAAACTTATCACCACTGGCAATATTAATGCGAGATCCAAATAGTGCCGGAAATTCGCTATTTATCTGTTAAGGGACTAAATTTGATGTAAGATTTAGTTTAGACTTTATAAAGTTCTCCATCCCAGTTGGAGAACTTTATAAAGTTTATAAAGTTCTCCAACTGGGATGGAGTGCTTAAAGTTCTCCAACTGTAAGCACCTGACCAGAGTAAGAGCGTCCAAAGCAAAGTCGCGGATTAATACAATTTTTTCCAAGACCTGGATCCGTCCCAAAGGCGTTCAAATTTGGCGGGTCATTTTTCCTAAAAGCGAAGCGACTTGGAGGCAGAGAAGGAAGGTAAGCTGCATTTATCGGTTTTTGATAATGCCATCCATTTTTAAAATATGTTATTGAGAGCTAAAAGTTCGTGTCTGTTACATTTTTAAACACATGACATAAAACAACAGTTTGCTAACTAGCGAGGGCAGGAGTTAGTTAATGTAGCTACTAGCTAAACGCAGCTACTAGCTACTCGGTTGCGCTTATAGAACTTTTCTTAAGAGAAAATACAAGCAGCTGCCATGATTTTTGTACTGTACACTTCCTCATAACCACATATGAGGCGCTCGGGTCAAAGTTTTGCATCAACGTGCTG